>OX637500.1:2500-1368889 GCA_951799955.1 Apamea anceps | reverse complement strand
ATTGTTTTTTAACATACCCACAATAGGACGGCCATTACAAAATGAGTTCCAACTACTTATATCCAGCACCTAATTGCATAACACACAATCAATCATAATCTGAACGAAATTGATAATTCATTGCTTCATATTTTCTAAAAATGTGTCCGCTCATCAATGTAAACAACGCAATGAATGTTGTTGAACTGTCAAAATGAAAGCCAAAGGGTTACGAGAATTCCCGCTGATCTTCATATTTTTAGCCAGTTTTTTGCGTCTTATTTAATTTTTATTCCGACTCTGCTAAAGTTTTTATTACAACTAAGACTTGGGTTTGGTGACAGTTTTTAATTTTTGTATGAAGAACTCACCCTTAAGCCTCAAAATACAAAAATTGGCGCGAAGGGATACTTAAGCTTGAACTAAAGTTATCGTTGAAGTTGAGACGGACTAAGGGACAAATCTATCTATACTAATAATAAAGCTGAAGAGTTTGTTTGTTTGTTTGAACGCGCTAATCTCTGGAACTACATTTTTGCATTTGATAGCCCAATTCTTGAGGAAGGCTATAGGCTATTTATAGTCACGCTAGAACTCTTGGGAGCCGAGCAAAAGCAAACAAATGAAAACGAAGTAATAGTACGGGCAGGCGATGCGATGCGATGCAACGGAGTGAGTCTGGGGGAACAAGACATTTCACGCGGACGAAGTCGCAGGTAGAAGCTAATTACACAAATAAATCTGAACGCGATAAACACCTCGATCCAAAGAGATTTAAGATAGGTACAATAGAGAGGCTATGCAAAGAAATGTCATAGAAAAACTGTGATCCCATGTCTCAGTGACGCCATCTAGTATAATATAGCAAAATTAGAGCGGCAAAAATTGCAAACATGAATTAAATTTAGTAAAATATATTCAGCTATTGCTCGGTAGGTGGCCAGTGTGGTCAGTGTTGCCAGATCCGATTTTCAATCCGTGGGTTAAGCCTGAAAAACCTAATATACTTAGTTCAAATGGTAAATAGATATAAAAAACTAAACAAATTAAGCAAAACTTGTTTTAAACAGTAAAAACTATTTTAGAATTTTATTCGCTACTATCCATTTTCCGTGTCACCGTGTATGACTAGGTATCAGTTTCCGTGTGTGTTTATGTACATTTTAAAATAAAATCATTTTAAATGTGCCTGCTTTGCCGTTGGATTATTATAGCACTCAGTTTATTACACTTTATGTGTAAAGTAGACCTATTATGTCACAAAGCGCATATTTTCTTTGCAATATTGTCGGTTGCGTTTCGGTTTTAGCAAAATATTTTTTTTTTCACTTTGTTTGCAAATATTTGTAAATCTTGTATCCGTATGTATACGTATATCCGAGGCGAGGTCCAAAATCCGTAGATCTATAAAAAAATCCGTAGGTCTGGCAATAAATGGGGTGACACTAAGTAGACAGTATAAAACCTGTGGTAGGGATTTTACCATTTCGATATAAATGTATCGATAATATTGAAAAAAAGTGACAAGACTATTTTTTTTTCGCGTTTGAATAGATTGAACCAAGTGCCAAAATATTATGAAAACAATAAAATGATTAGCAGTTTAAAAGTTATTTATTTATAAAATTATTTTTACATACAAATGACTAATAATTATCGTTATTATGATCTAGTAATCCAAGTATGAGACCAGATGGAAGCCAATTTTCTTCTCTACGGTCTATCTGAACAAACCGTATCCACTTTTCACGTTCTACATTATTTACATTCGGAAACCTAAAATAACAGAAACCTACATGAATGAATAGTACTTGTTCATTTATTGATATTTAAATAAAATGACATGATTATCTTCAAACAGTATTATATTTTGTGTTATTTATTTTTTAACTTAATAAATATTATCGATAACCAAATCGATAAACAAAATTGCATCTCTACAACGCAGTAGTAAAGCTACTCAGCAATAGAGGGCGTTTATTACAAAATTAGCAAATTTTCTAGATCTATCTAAGAAAATGATTTAATTTTAATTACTGAGTAAATATAAATAATTCATACGAAAATAAACTGAAGTTAGGTCCAGCTGTTTTACCGTAACGAGATTTACAATATCTCAATGCGCAACTTGGCATATTTCCTTAGAAAATATTTGTTTTTGGTGGACACAAATACGACTTGACACGCAGGCGTACCACACTAGACTGAGTGACTTTTGACCACTAGGACAAAAGTATTGGATTACGATTTTGTTCGTGATGTCCTGTCTATTGTCAAGTAAATAATTTAATGTCTTTGCCTCGATCTAAACCACGTTAAGAGCGGTCAGTATCCTTATGGTTGTGGAATATTTACACAAAAACTCTTGAAACAAGTAAGGCTTTCTAACAATTAACACAATGTTACTTTCAAGAGTTTCAAGTATTCACTTCCTCTCATTATCAAGGAAGGTACTTAGATAACGATAAGTACTTACATAGATAGTGTTCATAACGAATACGTAACAAAATGCAATCTAAAATCGAATTAAGTAATTTACGCAACATCTGTACGCAAAACTATTCACACAATAAAAATATATAGCCTATTGTAATTTGAAAAAGAATACTTATCTACCGTGCAATGTGCAATATCGTTAAATGGCAACGCTGTAATGGATTTGCGCAACATAATTATCGGCTGTGTGATATAAATAATTAACATTTGGCTGAGGTGTGTCAAAAGCACGGCAACCTCTGCGGCGACCTTCCTCGGTACCTCGACGATAGTTAGCGTGATATTCGGGGCCAGCATGCTTATATGTTATTAAAACAATCAATCAATCAGCGTAGCTTTTTCCCAAATATGTTAGGGTCGGCTTCCAGTCTAACCGGGTGCAGCTGAATATTAGTATTTTACCTACTTAGGTGGAGCTACAGCTGCCTATCTGACCTCCACAACCCGTAACGACTGTTAAAGATCCACGAACGGCAGCTGGGACCAGAGACACGAAGGGGTTTTGATATGTAAAGATGGTCACCCATCCACGGACCAACCGCGGCAAGCGTAGCTTAACCCGATCGTCGGCCCGTGCGGCTATTGTTACTTAGCCACAAGCCCCTCTTGATATTAAAACAATCAGCAATGATAAATAAATCGGACACAATCAACTTAGGTAATAAAAACTAATGTGGGATATTTTTGTTTCTTTAGTCAGTTATACCAGTGCACTTTTATTTATGTTTCGTCTAGTGGTAATGAAAACAGGCAATAATATCTAAAAGGGACAGCACAAACATGACTTATTCGTTCCTACTTAACATAAAACATTACAGTTCCATGAAATGAATTCCTTACTGCGTATTTCGAAGGATACATTTAAATAATATTTATGCAATATACCACAACCTATTCAAGAACGCAAAACAACACAATAATAATATGGTAATCAACACTATGCTATAAAAGATACAAAGACAAACCTATTGACAAAACAGACGCGACGCACACCTTGACAAACGTTTAAAAAAAATTAACATACGTTCCAAAATATTAAGAAAATTATGCAATAACGTCCAAGTACGAAATTAAAAAAAAACATTTGACAGTTTTTCGCGACGTTGCCAACTTTCTGGTTGCCCCCTTTTGGACGTTTATTTGTGCAATTTTTAGAGTGAAAATGACTTACATGTGTATGGTTGGAAGTAAACTACGCGCTGGAGTGGCTACCGCGTAGTGTGCGCGCTTTGTTAGCTATATTAGCATATGTAAACATCAGACTAAGTTGTTCTGTATTGCGCGACGGATACACAGACGCGTGGTGTGGGCAACATAGGTACAACGTATGAGAGTATTATTATCATATATGCATATAGACTTAATGATAGGCTGGACCAGGCTGGATGCGGAAACCAGCACCCTGATTGCGTAGCACACTATCAATCTCAATGTAAATGTAAATCATTTTGAAGGATATTGCTAATCCATTGCCTCATATGTTCGAAAGGTTTGTCTGCTCAATAACGTAAATAACGCAATGAATGTTGTTGAACTGTTAAAATGAAAGCCATTGCTACTGATAGTCTGTTACTCGTACGCAATTATCCCGCAGTTGTTATGGAGCATCTCGGAAGAGGAGTCACGCACTGGACTGTGAGAGCGATATTTTTTTAGATATTTTTGGCCAATACTGAATTCGCAACGTCTACAGATGAATATCAGACTATTATATCAGAAAGTTTTTTTTTTTTTAAACATTTCCCCACACTAGGAATTTCTCCTGTATCGTGGGTGCGTTTACAAACATTTAAACTCACATATACAAACAGCCAGACCCGGAACAACTACTTGTAGGTCATACAAATATTTGTTCCGTGCGGGAATCGAACCCGCGACACGCAGCTCACTGCGCCAACCGTGTCGTCGATATATCTACTTATTCTTTTATTTCAAGCTTTGTAACTTTTGTTAGTAGTTCGACTTCGTTTTTCAGCTGTCGGGAGTGTTTTTATTTTCAGTACCCATACTCGTAAGTATCCTTCAGAATTTGGAGCAGTGCCAAGTACTTTACCTGGCCTTGTCGGAGGTCAACCTTTAACAGTACACCTTGACCTCTGATGCATCAAAATATGACATCATTACGTATGATTTCTACTACTATACAAAATAGGTAGGTATGTTCGCAAATCGCTGTCCAGCCTTAAGGTCGGTGTGCCACGCGGTTTGATCTTGAAAACAGTCATCGATACAACCCACGCGGTTCGTTTCCATCGCTAAGATATTTCTGTCATAGACAAAAAATAATAATGTAGTAATAATACAATGTCTTAAATAGTTTTATTGACCCGCCTGTCTGCCTGTACGGAAAGAATTATGTTCACCATTTTGATAGGTATTAGGCCCCATCTGTTCAGGTTTATTTTTCCAATTTTAAAAGTAATAAAGTCAGTCTACTAAAATATATATTCAGTAATCTAGATCTTATTCAACATGGAGTGCGAACTCGTTCCTCTGAACCGGTTGAATGCCGTAATTACAGAAATAATTAAAAAGCCATTTTTTCTCACGTGGATCCGCGTTTGGTTCGTGCGTTCAGTTAAAGGAAACAATAAATCAAATTAATTCCTAATAAATAACAAAAACATTTAACCCTGGTTGGGTTCGTAAAAATCCAATATTTATAATAAATATAAAAAAATATTATCCGATATTTGATATATCCGGTTAGACTGGAAGCCGACCCCAACATAGTTGGGAAAAGGCTAGGCAGATGATGATTTGATCCGATATAAATCGTGAACATTAAAAAGATGCTATTTTCATTCTGTTAGTGGTCAGTGGTGTTAGGATAAATGTTTGTTTTTGATTATTTATCGTTGTTATTTTAAAGTAATTGACAAATAGAGCTTACATAATCAACACAAAAAAAAAATAGCATTATTTTTAGTAGCTGATCATAGTTTTTTATTTCAGTATGCCTCGTAAAATTGTAGTTGCTTGTCAGCAAATTGTTGTTGTATTATATCAGCGTACCCTGATTAAAACCTTTGATTACCTACTTATAACAAACTCTAGATATTACATTTAAAGCCAATCTAACCTCATAAGGAATAGATTGATCCACAGCTCGTAAACATCCTAAAAAAGCATAATTTGAATTAGAAGATCAACCAGAAAATATTTATTTATTACAGCATGGAAGACTTACAACTAAAAAAATAAACAAAAAAAGGAAACAATAGTCGCGCTTCGCGTTTAGACTTATAATAACATTTGTGTTGTGAACATACAAGCAGTAACATATTACTATATATAATAGTGCAAAAATAACAGTACCTACCTAAACTAGTACTACAACATAAAAAAAAAACCTAAATTAAATCTAATGAAACTAAAATAATAATAAGGAAATTTAGTTTATCTTTAATATTCAAATGATTAAAGATAAAATAAAATAATGATTTTCTAGTGAGTGCATATTTTTTGTAAAATAAATTTAATATAATGATTTTGTAAACACGTGCTACCAACATAAGCAATAGAATAATAATTATATTTGAATAATTATCATTATTATGGAATTGATTTCTGACATTTGCAGAATTATGCAAGCTAAGTGATTGTCTAGATATTATAATGATTGCTCCACGGTATATTATATACGTTAACGAACCAATATTTATTAAAATCTTTATTTTTATACGAGACTTACAGCATATTAATTTTAAAGTTCAACTCCAATTAATTCCGTTCCTCACATTAATATTTTATACGGATTTTTTAATAAGAATTACCTATACTTATATTTGGTTACGCCTTGTAGTATGTAGTAAACATAACAAGATCAGCCTATAATGTTCCCAGACTGCTGGGACACAAGCCCCCTCCTCCTCGAGATGGAGTGGGCTGTAATCCACCACGCGGACCCAGTGCGGGTTGGTAGATGTCACATGTCTTCGAATTTTGGGTTCTAGGACATGCCGGTTTCCTCACGATGTTTTCTTTCACCGTTTTGAGAGCAGTGGTGATGAAATAATTTACACAAAGTAAAGCGCCTGTCTGTATGTAACAAAATTGACCATGAAAAATATGGTTTTATATGAAAAAAGAAATTCCAGCGTCCATAAATCAAATTTATTTAACGCTATATGATATAATATTATTACATGATTTTAACAACTGTTATTTAAACATAAGGGAGGTTATAATGATCAGTAGTAAAATACACAAATAGTAAAATTGTCACCCATTTAATTTTTTTTTTTTTGCACGTGGTTCCCTTTTTTCCCTATAATATAAATGGCCAGCCATTTCACTAAATGTTGTATTAGAGGCATCAGCCAAATATCATTCAGCACCTTAATTGCGTAACACAATCTGAATCATTTTGAAGGATATTGCTAATCCATTGCTTCATATGTTCGAAACATGTCTGCTCAGCAACGTAAATAACGCAATGAATGTTGTTGAACTGTCAAAATGAAAGCCATTCCTACTGAAAGTGTGTTACGCAATGAGCCCGCAGGACGCTATATAGTTGAACGGCCGTTAAGTAAAAAGGCTAGGTTGTTAACTGAAAGGCTAATTAAGCTAGTTTGCGGCGACATATTATATTATTTCTAGAACTATACATAATAAGTCATTGTTTTTGTTACTCATTGTACATGCGTCACATTTACATATTATTATAACATTATAGGTTGATTTTGTATGTGTACGATTTGATTCAGTGGCTAAGAAGCTCAGTTTGATTAAATCTACATCAAAACTAACATGAATCAACATAAAACACCCACGTGCTAATTTGGTCTATTTTCAGCCCATTTTCAGTCATTATCAAGGCCACAGACTTAATAGTGCTCTCTTTAGAGCCGTGTGACATAAAGTTCGATGACCTTGCCTCTTTTATGACACCTACTTACGATACTTATGTATAAATAGGTACCAACAATGTAAAGCTGCGGTCCTTCGGCCCGCTTTCCCACAGGCTAGGTCGCACCAAGCCAGGCCGCCGGTGGCCTATCGTCACCCGTCCGAACCGTTCGTTGGAATAGCGATCAACAGGCCGCCCCAGGCCGATACACGCCCGTGGGAATGCTCGGCACTGGCCGCGACTGGCCTCGAGAGGCGTAGGAACGTCTGGCGCGGCCTGTCAATTAACGGGCCGTGGGACTGCAGCTTTACTGATGCAGTTGCAATATTGTTTGCAGATTTGTTTATGTAATCTGTTACGTTTTCTTACATAAACGTTAAAAAAAATGTGGTAATTGAAATGTGATTAAATATAGAATCTACGGAATCTCTTTAGTTTATTTAGGTAATCAATTAAAATTGCTAAGTTTCTTTGGAACGAATCCTTTGAAACGAAAGAGGACATTTACGGTGTCTTTCTTAAGCTAGATGTATGTAGTGATTGTAATTATAATAAAGACAAAAAAAAAGTATTACTACCTAAATACAACTTGCATTAGTAAAAACTAGCACTGGCCCTGCTGTACACTGTTTTAGACGCGTAGGTACTCAAACTTACAAGGCAAATATCAAAGATCCAATGCCCTAAAACCAAAAATTCGAAGACATGTGGAATCTACCAAACCACAGTGGGCCCACGTGGTAGATTACTGCCTACTCCCTCTCAGGAGGCCTGTGTCCCAGCAGTGGGAACATTATAGGCTGATCATGTGACTTCTGACAAATAAAAAATCTTCCATTGCTATTGTTTTCTAAAAATTACGCGCAAAAACATGTCATGATAAAAATCCTATTAATATTATAAACGCGAAAGTTTGTATGGATAGATGGATGGATGGATGGATGTTTGTTACTCTTTCACGCAAAAACTACTGAACGGATTAGGATGAAATTTGGCACACAGATAGTTTATAACCAGGATTAACACATAGGACACTTTTTATCCCGATATTCCCACGGGATCGAAACTTATGCGGGTGAAACCGCGGGTCGCAGCTAGTAATAACATAATTGAAACACAGCAGTTAAGCTCCATGGTTAAAATAAAAAAATAACATCAATAATATCTTACAACTAACTGTGCTAACTAAGTATGGAACCTTTTTTGTTTGGCATGTGGGCGAATTTGAGCCCAATTTTATTATTTCCTAACGACCATGTGTCTTGTAACAAGCAAAAAAACGACCAAGCGCGAGTCGGATTCGCCAATGAAGGGTTCCGTGCCACCGAACAATATTAAAATAAAACAACTTTAATGTTCAACTTTACATTATTTGTTGCTATAGTGGCCACAGTAGTAGACTCTCTGTAAAAGTGAAAATTTCAAGTGTCTACCTATTACGGTTCAAAAGATGACAGAAGGACAGACAGCGGATCTAGTAATTGGACCATATTTCTGGGTGGCGATGGCATGCTAAAAAACCAGGAACGGAACCCTAAAAAACCATATTTAACAATGTAAAGCAAAAAATCATAATACCCTGTTCTTCTTATTTTTTTGTTCATTACAGTCAATTGTTTTGAAGATAACATGTCATTTAATTGATAAACACGAACGCCTTGTTTGGTAGGGTATCATTTAGGCGCGTTACCACAAAGGGGTTCAGATTATTTGAGTGAGTAATCATGTTTTGGGATTATTTATAATGGTCTCTGTTTTGCAGTTTCAAGACGCGTTCCTATGAGTTAGAGTTAGTAATTAAAAAGTGGCGATAATTTAAAGAAGAGGGTTTAATGTGAAATGCAGCTTAATACCAGTATTTTAAATGGAGCGACTGCCTATCTGACCTCCACAACCCAGTTACTGGGTAACACGATTCCCTTTGATAAGACTGTTGGCCAGACTTTTTGGGCTTCTGTCGACCCTTAACAACTATCAAAGATCTAAGCCTAAGTAAAAGTCTTCCGTCCATCGATCGATCCATGCGGCTGTCATTACTCATCCACGAGCCAGCAAGGCTCGCAAGGCTTAACAAAATACAGCAATTCACTGAATTGCCTGTTTAAATCACAATATCGGTGGTGTGGTATAACGAACTTTCCTTCCGTCTCCATATTAAAAGAACAAAAACATCTGTTGCGCAACGTAACCAATACCATAATTACGTAAACCCGTTACGCGATATAAAATGTAAAGTTTTGGAAAACCCGAAAAGGAACAAATAAATTGTTTGACCGGACGAAAGTTACTTACCAACTGGATATTGGCAATCGTTGGAATCTTCCATGACTATACTGAATCATGGGTTTATTTTGACCCCAGAACAAGGGTACTACGGTGCACAAAAAATATTAAGTTTTTTCCAAATTCCCCCTATAATTTTATCCTTCTTCGAATTAGGAGTAGGTAAGAACCTAATACAGTTTCTCGTGATTGTCAATGAAGGATTGTTTTGAGGTAGAATTTCATTGGTTTTTATTTTGTATTGTGTTGGGCCTTCTTCATTGGTACCTGCCACAGTTCCAGTTACTTACTAATTTCACTTCAAAATACAGGATGGCAAGGACACCGATGCGTAATTAGTTACCATGGAATCAATACATGATTCTGGACCCCCTAGCAAAAAAGTAGCTCAAATCCATCATGAAATATAAAAGCACCTTAGTAATAGAAGATGAGCACTAAGGAAAGATTTTTTAAAACTCGTCCCCAAAAGGGGAACTTCATCATGTTTACCGATGGGATGTCTCATCGAACACACAGCTTGTAACCTCAAAAACAAATATAGGGAACCCATTTAACAAACCAAATTGAAATAACTGATTTGCACAGATAACTTAACAGCAACATCAGTATAACCTAATCTACAATGAAGCCAGGGACTTTCCGAAGCTGTGCACAATACACACGAGGTATGTGTAAAATGCAACATTATGAATTAATAATGAGAAATTTTAAAATGAGAAGCATGTTAGTAGCATGCTATGGAATTCCTCTTGCCACCATAACTGTGCCCACAAGGGTCACAAGCAAGGTCGGGCACGTATACATACCCGACCTTGCTTGTTTTGTAAGCCGTACACGAAGGGTGGCAACGGGACCTTATCATATCATAAGCCGTCCGTCCATACATCCACCCGTCTGTCTGTCAGCGGGCTGTACCTCATGAACGTAACAGGTAGACAGTTGAAATTTTCACAGAGTGTGTATTTCTATTGGCGCTATAACAACAAATGTGTGGATGTGGAGTCCCAAACTATGTCCCACCTGCTATCCTGCGCGTGTGTCCCACAACATGCAGTCCAAGTGACCTCTGCCGCTGCCACCAACAACGCAGTGGAAGTGGTGAAGTTTTGAGCCAACAACATCTGACACGAAGAAGAAGGGAACTATCTAGGTGACTTCAGACTATGCTCGGAACTAGGTTCTGTTATTTAAATCCGGATGTGGTGAGTCGAGTGAGAGCACTGGTGGGCCAGAAGTTACGGCCCCGACTTACGAGATGTGGTCGTGGGTTCGAACCCAAGCTGGCGATTTACTTTGAAACTAGCACTCGCCCTGCTGTACACTATTTTAGACGCGCAGGTACTCAAACTTACAAGGCAAATATCAAAGACCCAAAGGTCCTAGAACCAAAACATCGAGAACATGTGGCATCTAGCAACCCGCACTGGGCTCGCGTGCTCGACTACGGCCCACTCCCACTCACCGAGAAGAGGCCTGTGTCCCAGCACCAAGAATTAGAACCAAAAATTCGAAGACATCTACCAACCCGCACTGGACCCGCGTGCTGTCGAAAAGACGAGGCCTGTGTCCCAGCTGTGAACATTATATGCTGATTATGCTCATGCTATGACCAGTCGTAACTTCGTAACTTATATTTCGAAATGCAATTTATGAGATCACAAACATTACCGATATTTGGGATGCCTTGACCGGTTGTGGAAATTTATTGCCCTCTGTACTTAAGGTTTTCTGTAAGAATTTAATATTAAAATATTCAGTTTGTAAGATGACGTAAATATTTACTGGAGTATGTACCTTAATTGGCCCGTCGTTAGCCTAGGCATCGGAATACCTTTATAATAGGTGCATAAATTACTATGCCAGTAGGTAAATAGAATCAGCCCAATGGAACGACCCATTGGTCTGATTCTCTTTACTACCACGAGTAGTACACACGACCACACATCAAGCTATACATACATAATCAGTCTATAATTTTCCCACTGCTGAGACACAGGACTCCTCTCTGTGAGAGGGAGTGGGCCGTAATCGACCACGTGGGCCCGGAGCGGGTGGGATGTCACGTGTCTTCGAAATTTTGGTTCTAGGACAAGTCGGTTTCCTGACGATGTTTTCCTTCACCGTTTTGCGAGAACTGGTGATGAAATAAAGCGCGTGTCCGAGTTCGAACCTACGACCTACAACTCGCAAGTCGCGGCCGTTACCAGTGGGCCACCACTGCTCTCTAGCGTTACATTTCCAGTTTTATCTGACCTCGCATTGTATAGGCTTTTCGTACAGTGAGAAGTTAGCTTATATTGGAAATGAATAGCTGGATATGTCGTCGTGCGTACCTATTTTACACGAGAATTAATTTACTCCTTTGAATTTCTTAAAAACGGTAGGATGGCCAACTTTTTTTTGTCCCAAAACTTGAACAAGGTAGTAAAATGTGCACATATTAATTTTGCAGTTTGCTTGTATCTGTAGTATATTGTAGTAGTAGTGTTGTTAGGGAAAGCGTAAGTGCTACATCTTAGCTCGATACAGCATCTATATATCCGAGTTATAATCCATTATTTTAAAGGATTAAAATATTCCTCTAAATCACTAGATTTTATATAGTCACCAACTCCACTTATCGCAGTCCACGGCTGGACAAAGGCCTCTCACAAGCAGCTCCACAACATCCACCTAGGCTATAGGTAGCGAAAGCGATATTAACTATTCGAAAATACTGGTAGCCATCAACGTCAAACGCACGGTAGCATGACTAATTGGCCAAAGTATACTATAAGTAGATCAACCAACATATCATAACGTACAATGTTAACAAATAATTATTCTAATTTATCTCCAATTATTGCCAATCATTGCAAAATGACAGAGGTCACAATAATAACCAATTACCTACTTAGTTCAATTACCTCTCTGACCTATGATATACCTAACTCCAGAACAAGAACAGTAAATTAATAATCTTGTTATTGGAAAAATATTACTGAAGACAGAATTCTCAGTAAAAAAAATTGATACCAAAACAAAAAGCTTAACAGCTTTCAGAGTAAAGCTTTAACAGAGAGTAGATAATGTTTATATTTACCATCTTCATGGAACTGCAGATTGAAATTTAAACCTGGACTTAAAGCAAAGTACGGCACGGTTCTTCACGTTGGTATATTTCTGTGCTTGAAGTATTAAATAAATAACCGAACCGAATAATGTCCAAAATTCAAATATGTAACAGAATTTGCATTTTACGGAAACTTCTTCAGCCAAGATGCGACATAAATATGGCGCCGTGTACGGCCCGTCATTTTAATAACAGTGCTGTGACATTCTGGCTTCCCTGATTGGTGATTTCAGTTTGTAACACGTAACTTTTAAGTCGGGAAACATAAGATAGAACGCCCGCAGGCTCGGTGGAGAGACGATCTTCGAAGGATGGCTGGTAGCAGCTGCATGAGAGTTGTCGAAAATTGAGCTGAATGGCGTGCAATTGGAGAGGCCTATGTCCAGCAGTGGACTGCTGTAGGCTGATGATGATGATGAACGACTTTTGATTGAATAAATGACTTTTGATTGATTTGATTGATTGATTGAACTTTTAAGTAGCGCCGCGGACGAAGGGCCTTAGGGGTGGTGAAACTAGCCCTGACGTCTTCAATAAATAGTTAAAAGACTCACCTGTCTCCTAATCATGACGTGGCTGACTCTCCCGCGAACCCTGACGGACAGCACGTACTCCCCGGGGTGGGCCTGCGACTCCCTCACCAAAAATGAGCCGTTCTTTCCTTTCTCCATAATAAGGTGCTCCGCCTCCTTCGCTGACATCACTCCATGGAACCATCTAGAAAGAGAAGGATAAGAATATTATTCAAAAGAAAAATAAAAGTTTCAGAATACGATTTTCCAATTTAGATTTGTTTGAAATTTAGAAGTATTTGGGCGAAGCAGAGCTAATGTTCGTATTTTTTTCTATAATATGGCGACTTTTGACAAAATCAAATCTTTTCATGAATAAAAACTTTATGGTAGTAGATATTAGCAATCAATACTCGTAATTTTAGGAACGTTCACAGTCAGATCTCAGTCTCAATCTGTCAAAAATACGTCTAATTTCCCTACATTTTGACAAGTTTTTTTATATTTGTTTGTCGCCGAGATGAGACTGCGATTAGATTTTGAACATTTTAAATTACGAGAATTGACCTTCTTATCTCAGCGAGAATCAACGTCAAAAACCTTAAAATGTCAAAAATATAAAAAACTAAACTGGGGGTATAACTAAACGTGGTAAACTGGGGGGTTTAATTATTTAATATTAAATAAATAATTGCGTAACACATAATATGATAATTGGTTTCATTTTGACAATTTACCCACGTTCATTGCGCTATTTAAGTTGTTGAGCAGACGAATTTTTCAAACTTAATGAAGCAAGGAGGATCAGCAATATCCTTCAACTCGGATTGTGATTGAAACTGTGTTACGCAATTAGGATGCTGTACCATAAAGTACAATTACATACCTACTAATTCCATGAGGTAATATGGAGGTATTTTTGACAGATTCAAACTGAGATGAGAATTAATTTACTGGTCCAATGCGCTGAACAATCTCCAATTGTTGTATATGTTATAATAAAATACCACTCGAGATTCAACTAAATAAGAAGAAATTTAAAACATGCATCAAACGCACACTATGTAGACAAGCATATCATAAGTTGGATGAGTATATCCTAGATAAAAATGCTTGGCTTAATGATGGATGGCACACTAGTTGATTACAATTTCAATATTTGGAAGAGAAGCTTCGCCTTTTTTTTTTTTGTTTATTTGTGTTTCTGACATTACGAACTTAATGTTTATTTTATTCAATCAAGATTTAATTCTTAATACTTGAATATTAAATACCTCTTCCTGATTATTCCTATAGTTTTGTATAATTTAGAAGCATTTTTAAAATTTTGTAAATGTAAGAACCATGGTTCCGTTTTTTATGATATTTTGATGTTGACTTGAAAGAGCATGGCAGTTGAGAATATGTCATGCTCACTTAAATGTCTCACTGGTGGTGGAGCGTGTGTTGGATCATTAGAATCCCTACAAAATGGTTGAGCTGGGTGGTGCTGATCCACGCGTCATGTTCGTGAACGGGCGCCGTCGGTTAAGACTCATCTCTTAACTGCCAGGGCTTATTTTTAATTTTATATTTTAAGTTGTTTCTTTTTTACATTGTTCTCACATATAGAAGCAATAACAGTAATGTACTCAGGATTTTGTAATAATATCTTGATTTAAAAGAGTGTCTGTGGAGTTTCTTACCCGTTCTTCTCCATGGAGATCTACGTTTTGGAATGGGCAACTAGCTTCAACTTTCTGACAAACTGACCGACCATTTAATTTTGACAATTCAAAAGTGCCTGTAAATGGTTTAATTGAAATAAATGATTTGAGTTTGAGTTTGTTTGATGGTCTATTCTCAAAGCACCTATCTTCAACAAAAGCCATTCATGAAACGTCGAAGTTAAACCGTTCTTACAAAAACGGCAATTGCTCTGATCTCAGTCACGTAGGCATAATAATTACATAATAGATACGCAAGCAGTCGTGGTTCAGTACCCAGTCCTTGGAGTTCCTCGTCAGTCGTCAGTCATGCGACAATGCAATGCGACACAAAACATTTATAACAATAATCGATTACGACAAAAAAGTCGCCTTGAAGTTTGAAGACGTTATGCTGATTGCTGCGTAATAAACCGTATTATTATAAGAAAAAAGTAAGATACATACCGAATTGACTTTTATTGAGGAAGTGGATTATTTATTGAGAATATTAAGGTTACTTGTGATTGATATTTAATTACCTGCAATAGCTATGTTAATTGCTTCAGCGTGAAAGTACACTCGCGAGCAATGAAAAAGTTCCAGTGACATAGCACCAAATTACTCCTAAACGGGGAAGGTTAGCTTAATGACGCCGTCTGCAATATTGAAGTACATTTAACAGCGCATCAGAATATTACCAACTAAAAACGTAAATATTGTGTTCAAATTTTAAATTATATGTCTTAGGAGATATTAAGGTGTTTGTCGGCATTTTGTAGGTGGAACTTTTTCATTGCTCGGCAGTGTAGTTTGTTCAGAAACAACTTGGTACTGAATCGAGTTCAGACACTTCAACAAGATGATGTCCGAATTTACAGGCTTGAATAACTGTGATCAGAGTTCCCATAGTTGAAAATCCAGTCGTAATCTCATCTCAGCGGCGATCTATGTCAAAAATGAAGGTAACCTAGGTAAGAGGTATTTTTGGTAAGTTAAGACAAATTGGAATGCAAACGTTAATGAAAATATGGGCATTACCCCTCTGAGCTATAAGGCGTGTGACTAGAAAGAGCCCAACTGTAATTCAAAACTTCCCAATGTCCATGTAACTATTCAAAATAATGTAAGTATTCCAACCGATGTATTAAAGATGATATTATTATGGTTAGAAGGGAACTTCAGAGTTACCAGGGCCATTAGAAGATGTAGGTATGCAAGGAGACATGTGATTGACCCCAAATAAACTGGCTGGAAAATGATTATAATTTGATGGTGTTTATGAATGATAAATGATTTTATTTCTGTAAGTAGGTTTGTACAAACACCTTTACACGTCAATCATATTTTAAAAACTAGATGAGGTCGGCGTTTCCAATCTGACTAGTCTGAGAAGAAAGGCCGAAGCAAACTCGGAGGTCACAGATTTAAATAACTAGACTCATACCTGTGCCTAACCCTTCGGGGAAGTCTGTGTTGTTATTTATGTATGTATTGTAACTATATATAAATATTAAAAACAAGTTCCCAATAAAAAAAATAAAAATGATTTCAGACATTAAATCCATACAAATCACACAAAAAGATCTTATTTCGAGCTGCTTACTGCCTGTGCATAATTACCCATTTCCCAGTTCCATTGAACATACAGTCGTGCTCCGAGTTCAATGACCGACCTGGCTAAAGACTTGATTGTGTGAAATTAAACAAACAACTGCTAAAAACGTATGAACAAAGAACGTGTCTAATTTTCCCAAGAATACTTATTATACTATGCGCTGGATTATACATTTTTCCGCTATGGAGAGTGGGAAGTGTAACAGTGAGAACAGGTTCTGTAAACATTTGAGTAGGCCACAAACTTAGGTTGTCAGGAGATCAAAGACAACGTCACCTGCCTAGCCTTTTCCCAACTATGTTGGGGTCGGCTTCCAGTCTACCGGCTGCAGCGGAATACCAGTATTTTACATGGAAGGACAGACTATCTGACCTCCACAACGCAGCTACTGGGTAATACGAAACCCCTTGGTAAGACTGGTTGTCAGACTTTCGGGCTTCTTCTTCTTCAGCCGGGACCAACGGCTTAACGTGCTTCCCGAGGCATGGAGGGGTCTTGGTATGTAAAGATGGTCACCCATCCACGGGCCAACCGCGGCAAGCGTAGCTGAACCTGCTCGATTGACCCGTGCGTCTGTTATTACTTAGCCACAAGCACCTCTTCCATGCCTGTCTTCTCATGCAAATAAACGGAGGTATTGATAAATACATTATAATCAATCATAACATACAGACAGGCGCTTTACTTTGTGTAAATAATATAATCACCAGTACTCTCAAAACGCAAAGGAATACATCGTGAGGAAACCGGCACGCCCTAGAAACAACAATATGAAAATAAGTGACATCTACCAACCAGGAATCGGAACGCGTGATGGATTATGGCCCACTCCCTCTCACAGATTAATTATGTTATGGTTTTGTAGGCTTGCCTCCCTTGAAACTTGGTTTAAAAAAGTGTGGTGTTCTTACATTAATAAATAAACTACAAAGTCTAAGTCAAAGCACGAGCTTAGTAACGTAACTATATACTAAGATCATCGTTGCAGTATTTATTTTATGAATATCGCAGTATTATGCTGAGTTAGGAGTTTTTTGGCCTCGCACAGGTGTTTTTAGTGTAACTTGATCAGTTAAAAATGCTCCTTTTTTTACTTTCTGTATTTCCTGTGACCCAAATAAAAAAATAAACACATATTTTTATCTTGGTCAAAGTTCAAAGTGAAGGGACAAGTTCAGTTACACTAGCACAAAACGTCTGGTCATCATTTCCATTACTTCCTTCCATTTGTTTACATCCTTGAAAACATTGCAAGTACCACTTGACTGAACTCGATTAGCCACAAAAATAGCAACAAAAAAACTTGTAAGTAATGAGGAAGTAAAGTTAGCGAGGCACACTTTCCTGCTAATTTCTTACATCGGATTTTACACTTTTTATTTGATTTTTTATATAAATCACATAAAATCAAATTATCATCTGCCTAGCCTTTTCCCAACTATGTTGGGGTCGGCTTCCAGTCTAACCGGATGCAGCTGAATACCAGTATTTTACATAAAGCGACTGCCTATCTGACCTCCACAACCTAGTTACCTGGTAATACGATACCCCCTTGGTAAGACTAGCTGTCAGTTTTTTTAGTGCAACATTCAAAAGCGCGCTTTTATTTAGGCACTCATTTAAGTGTACGGTGTTAGCGAAAACACTGAAAACAAAAAACGGGCAAGAGTGACGTTGCATTACATCGTAAACGCACTTGGGTGATAATAATAACAGCCTTGCTTACTCCACAAGGTCAAATAACTATAATTATTGACGAGGTATGAAAGAATGTCCTTTCTACTGCAATTATTCTTGAGCAGGATGTGCTAAAGAATTTCTTTTTAAAACCTGTCATTTGGAAACAGTAGGTATGTCTTTATGCACCACATAATGCAAATAATGCCAGAGAAAACTACTTTTCATATAATTTACTGATGCCTTTTACATACATAGGTATGCCGATGTCTATGGCCCTTTGTATACTGTTAGTGGTTGTAATGGCAATCATGTGATTTGGTTTTTATAGGTTTTATTGTGTGTGTGTTTTATTTATCCTTTTGATAGACTCTTTTATATTTTGTAAATGTGAGGACTTTGTAAACTTTAGATCTGTAGATCTTTTTTTTTATTTTAATGAGTACCTGGTACTGGTTGACAGGCCTACGCTGTCCTCCCATACTACTGTAATTGGAAAACATTGTAAAAGCCTATTTTTAAAAGAGTAACCAGCCAGATGTTCTTGTCAGCTCTTCTCCATTAGAAACGACCAATTGGAACCGTGCACCTAGCTGTTGACGTTTCATAAGTGCCCTACATGGACACTATCATGTGGTTTATTTGAAATAAAATATTTCGATTTTGACGGCATGGTTTCTGTACGGTACGGCGTATGAACCGCAACGTAAAAAAACGTGTCTGTCAACGAGCTTCCTTAGTGATCCATAAAACACTGATAAACTGTGCCTACACACGGCGAAAAACCGTCGTTTTTCACGGCAAGGAAAACGTAAGGGCCTTATGGCTTTTTGAGAATATTGAAAGGCAAATAATGATAAATAGTTTTTAGTTGTTAAATTGTTACAAGAACAAACGCAACAACTATCAACATAACCACCACCCTAACAGCATAACAAACTATCATCTCAATCTGAATCATTTTGAAGGTTATTGCTACTCCATTGCTTCATATGTTTGAAAAATGTGTATGCTCAGCAACGTAAATTACCGCAATGAATATTGTCGAACTGTCAAAATGAAAGCCTACTACTGATAGTGTGATAAGCAATTACCCGCAGAGGATGAGTGCAATTAGCACGGCCACACACGGCCACACACGGCCCGCGGGATGTCGTCTCCCGTCCACTCAAAGGTTGCGATCAAAGGATTCCGCTGATTGGAAAATATAACCCAGGAAAATAAAATATTTTCTGCGAAAACATCCTAATTAGTAAATTTACTTAGCTTATCTTTATTAAGGCATTAGAAATAGAGTGAATAGTCAATTGCGATCATCGACATTGTAGGCCAATTTTTTTTTTGTCAATCTGTGGCGCTTTAGGTACTTGCAGCTTTACATTCACTGGCAGAAAACCACTGGGTCTTAAATCAAGAAGTTTTTTTGCTCATCAGTTCCCTATGTAACGAAGGTGAGTACTAAGAACGGATTCTTGTATATGTTATCGCCTAAAGTTGTTAAGTATAGGATACATTTTATTTAGAAGTTCGTCATCTTTAAACGCCGACGGAAAACTAAATCCTACAGGCCCACCATAGAAATGTAAATATCAATGCGGCACAACGTATATTATGTAAACAAATATAATTTCAGACTAGTATTTCCAGAAATTAGTGCGTTCAAGCAAACAACCTCTTCAGCTTTGTTATTATAGATTATGGAAAAAAAATAAACATTTACAGGGAAAGGCCTTTACCCAGTTCCCATTATGAAGCAGTTGATCGGACAAAAAGAGTCTACATAAAATAAATTCTTTTACATGATTTAAAATTCTAGAAAAAATATTACTCTAGGTTTTAAGAAAACATACAAACAAATAACTTATATAAGTCATAATAAAACTTAGTGATTTAATATAAGTAGAAGGTCCATGTTGCATCCTATATTAACAATGAAAATTATATATAACTAACAAGCAATTAATATCGATATTTAATAACTTATTTACTAATCCGCAATAAACGAAAAATGACGGATACGTATCTTACCGCGTATTTTTTCTGACTAATTGTCATTATAATTAAATCGTTATGATGCATTGTGGGCTACGATTACCACAACAATCCTGACAACGTCCAACGGCATCGCGGAAGACCCAAGCGTAGGCGGCGGGACGAACTTGACACCTACAGAGGTCGAATTGTAATAAAAATAACTTCAGAAATTACTCGCGCAGGTTTCTGAAAATTATTAAATTAATGCAAAGAGCACAAAATAATTATTTCATTACCACCTCAAGCAATAAATCGAAAGCATCATGGCGCGTTATAGATAATAAAACCGGAACCACTGAGCCTATTTCCCAAATTAAAGTTCAAAATACTACCATTACTAATTCGACAGACATTGCAGTTTTTAACAACTATTTTATTGACCAGACACAAAATAACATGACGAAACCACCGGACACTACCAATTTGACAAGTAACCCTAACTCAATGTTTATGCATCCAGTAGTACCGCAAGATATTATGACAGCGATACAATCATTAAAACATAAAAGTAGCACTGGATATGATGGTATAACAACAAAGGTTGTAAAATTATCAGGCGACATCGCCTTGCATTTGTGTCATACGAGTATACTTAACTTATGTATCAGTACTGGAGTATTTCCGGATAGTTTAAAAACAGATAAAGTGAAGCCACTTATAAAAAAAAGCAATAAAGAAGATCTAGCCAATTATAGACCAATTTCTTTAATAATCTTTCAAAAATAATTTATAACTCTGTTAATAACTTCCTATCCAAATATAATGTTTTATAATGTACGGCGTTTGCCGATTTAATAAATGTCATATTGCAAAATGTGGATAAAAAAGTACCAGTTTGCGCAATTTTCACGGACATAACGAGGGCATTTAATTGTGTTGAACATGAAATTCTTACAAAAGATTTTAAGAGATTAAGTACCTACTTAATCTCTTAAAATCATACCTTAACAATCGTAAGCAGCACACAGAAATATCTAGAATATCTCTAATAAGTAAGCACGAAGAAAAATATTTATCTAAGACAAGAATTATTAGGTATGGCGTACCACAGGGCAGTGTGCTGGGCCCTTTATTATTTTTGCTATATATTAATGATTTACCTCGCCACATTGAACATCCTGTGGTCTTATTCGCTGACGATAGTACTGCTTTGATTAAATGTATTGACAAAAAAAAACATACGAACATGACATAAATAAAACGTTAATAAACATTATACGCTGGCTTAACCAAAATAATTTAATGATTAATATATACCAAAGACTAATGTAATGCATTTTTATCAACGGATTCCACCAGGGCCCCAAGCCTGCTATTTTTATAAATTCGTCATTCCAACACGATCCCATTGTCATTTTGCTAAAAGTTCGTAATCTGCTAAATTCTTAATGGTCGATCATTGATCGGTCAATGGTCTCGTAATAGAATTGTGTCATGATGACATTGTCGTATTGCCATTAAATATAAAACCTGTTAGTAGAAATGATTTCCGAAAAACTACTACTAAATTTGAACATTTATTTATGCCAAATTTCATTTATATATATTTTTAAATATTATTTATTAGTGTTTTATGCAATCTGAAGTAGTAAGAAGTTCGTAAATAGCAAAAAACATTAAATTTATGTGTAACGCAATTTACGTGTAAATATGAAACTATACAACTCAATAATATTTTATCTGTTTAGCTGTCAAAGGCAAATGTGACAATACTGCTTACTGACGTTTATTTGTTTTTATTTCTAGCGGCCGGTGTTTTGTATTTATTTCCATTTGAGTGTTTTAATTAGATTTTTATTTGCACCTATATTTGAATTACATATCTTTACTAGAGAAGCCTTTTATTATTTATTTTGTACAAAATGGTGCTAATTGAGCAAATTTCGGCTCTAATTGATTATTTGGAAAACCACCAAGACCTGGCGCTTGGCCACTGCAGCCGCACCAGTGAAGGGCGAAGTTTATCGAAACGATATTGGACGGAGTGCGCCCAAATGTTAAATTCGGTATCGGTTGACTGCCCCAATAAAACGCCGGCAGAGTGGCGCACAGAAATTACCTAAATACAGTATAATTAGGTATCTATGCAATATAAAATGATAAAATGTATCAATAGTGTAATTTTTGCACTTTTTTTAGTTCTACAATGAATAAAAACACAAACACAATACTCGTCGTAACGAATAAAAAGCAATGACTGCACAATGACGTTCTAATGGTAGAGGTCACTGATATAAAGGAACTGTTAAAATTTTAGCAGATTACCGCCTAAGTCAGTCATTCATTTGTCATTAGGTAAGAGATTACCATTCTATGCCATTTCTTTCAATGGAGTGTCAGTGGTTGACCACTGGAAATTCATAATGACGCCATTATATTAGTAGATTACCAAACTTGTCAAAATCAACAATTATGAAATCAATGATAGACCATTCTGATACTATTGTAATAGCAGACTTGAGGCCCAGAAGTCTTACATTTACACTATAATGGACAAAAAGTTGACCAAGTACTAGTTGCTAAATTCCTTAGCATTATAATAGATAGCCAATTAACTTGGAAACCACAAGCAGAAGAAGTATGCAAAAAACTTAGTGTAGCTGCGTATGTACTCTTTAACCTGTCTTAAAAAGTAAATATGGCCACAAGATTAATTGCATACCACGGGTTAGTCGCGTCGATTTTGAGATTCGGCATAATATTTTGGGGAAATTGTAGTCTGAGGGAACAGGTGTTCAAGGCTCAAAAACGCTGTATAAGGGCTATGTGCAATTTAATAGTAACAGATAGCTGCGTACCTGTATTTAAATCCCTAAAATTATTAACCTTCCCATCACTTAATATTTTTGAGGTGGTTGTTTTTGTTATGTCAAATATGCATCTTTTTAATAAAGTGTCCGAAAATAGAAACCGGCCAATCAGGAGACAGTATAAAATTTTGACGACACGGTTGGCGCAGTGCACGGAACAAATATTTGTATTGCCTACTTGTAGTTGTTCCGGGTCTGGCTGCTTGTGTATGTGAGTTTAAATTATGATATCTCTGTATTCGTGACATGTACTTAATCATTTATATTTGCAATTTAACTGTATTGACCGTGAACTTGACCAATTTATAATTCCATTTTATTAAACATAACATTATGTATTGTGTTGCCTATTTCAAACTTATATTAATTTAATTGAATGTGTTAATATTATACATTAATTAGTCTTTATTATTATAGCTAAAACTGTCAATCATTCAGAATGTTTTGACAGTTTTTCCATTTAAAATTGTTAAAAAAAATATATAATACGAGTATTTGACGTAGTAAAAATCAGCCCTTAGTGCGCACACACGCGAGCGACACATGTCAACGGCAGAGCAACTGCAGCCGTCGACTGCATGCCGCTCGTGTCTTTAAATACAGTACCTATCATTTATTTTTTGTGTAAAAGAAACAGATAAACTTTTTAAAAAGTAAACGCACTTTTAACTTTCAAAAAAGGAAAAGGCTTCCTCCGTTCATTTTATACCGTATTTTTGTCCAGACGGGAAAAAAACTCAGCCGGTATATGGCACTGCACCTTGTCCTCTTAAAAAACCTCCTCGAATAGGTACAGTCATTAAATAAACCGTTAGAAATCGAATAGGTACCTACTACGGAAAACCACAAGAAATTATAGATGTCTCTGATTATCAATAGGTATCAAGTTTAATCTAGGACTCGAAGGAAATATATGTACGATTATTACATAACTTGTTATTAAAAAACACATAGTTATTGAGGTAAAACCACGTTTTGCGAAAAAAACGGTGGATTTTTTTACATCAACAGGATTTTCAAACCAGCGAGGAAAGGTTACCAGAATCCTCTGATTCTAAAAGGAAATGTTTAGTTTATTATTATATAATATAAGTATTCTATAGAAGTTGTTATTTTTATTCTCGTAGGAATCAAATTAAGTCTAAAATAATAATACATATGTACCTACAAGTGAAAAAAAAAAGAATCATAGGGCATCAAAAAATTCGTCCGCATCGCTGTCAACAGGAACAGTGCCCAAAAGGCTGGCAGCATTATTTTATTTGTGTTTTATACTATTTTATTCTTCTTTTCAGAGTTCGTACCCAAAGAGTGCGCACGTATAACGGCCTATTACTGAGCCTCCACTGTCCGTCCGTCTGTCAGCGGGATGTATCTCATGAGCCGTAATAAGTAGACAGAAACGAATAGAAATTTTCAGAGTACATATATACTTCTATTGCTGATAAAACAACAAATAATAAAAATAAAATACTTAATACTCAATTTTTTTTTGCATTCCACAATGTAGGCTTAGGTGGTAAATTTTTATCAAAAGAAACAATCATGGACCCTGTCGGGCACAGCAAAAGAAAGATAATGTGGAGATACTTACAAGTAAAAAAATAAACGGCGTCTTTATACAAGAAACGTGTTATTTGCGCCATTTTTTTTCCTTGTGGTTCGGAATCCCTTCCTGTACGATAAGTGAAAACACCTTGGTACTAAGAACATTTATTTTGGGGTGGGTACTAAAACTATGATTTGCTATGCAACGTAAGAGACAGGCACGGTTTGTCCTTACGTATCTTATACTTAAAATAATGACGTATCTTTAGAAGGTAGCTATATATGGAAGGTTAAAAACTTTAAATATCTTATTTGAACTATATTCACAAGGTTCAAATTGTAGTATTACCTACTTGAGCAAACTATTCATCTGATACATCACGTTTTTGATTCACGGTCAACCATATTTTATTTTCCTCGTATTCGGAAACTGTTCCCGCATAGTAATAGTAATATTATAAACGTTTTTTTGGAAATACTTGTAACTAATTTTAATAAAGTAAGCAACTTTTCCTTTCTCATTTTCCTTATCTAGTCCGGAATCAACAGTTTTTTTTAAATTTTTAATTAACATAGTTTTTAAAAAAGATCCGGGCGGTAGCCGTTCCTAACTATCTAAGCGATTGGTCGATGTTTCGCTTCGCGACACTAGTGCAAGGTACCAGGAGCCCACAAAATGCAAGAGGTGTATTATAAACTATCACCGACACAGCCCACAACATTGATCTGTTTTCCATCAGTCTGACCATTGGTTTTGTGGTCCGGAGAGACATGTTTGTAGACTGTGGTTTCATACATCAAACGAAATAGTAGTACGTATACAACCAACTACATTTTACCTGCATTTCTCTCGCACACCACGACACCACTATGGAAATGGAAACTGGTTCTTTTTTACTAGGGATAGCAATTACCAATAAATTATAGTAATTACGTGTATTATTATGTGCATTTTGCATAACTATAGTACCTAAGTACTAACATTAAGTATTCTGTGTGATCGGTAGACATAATCTCCGACCGGTTTCTTGGATTATTCAAGCACCTTGCGGATGTTGGGGTGAGCACACACTAAGGCGAATACCGCAGATTTATTTTGAGAGTCAACACACCTTCAACTTGATTTTATTTTCCAACTTAATCTTTTTTTTATTCAGATTTGAAGATGGAAAAGAAGATGTTGGTCATGAATATATTGATTTATCTAAATAATTGAAGGTTGAATGAATTTGAGTGTTAGTAAAACATCATCGAAGACTTCACTTTGATCGATATACTTACGGTCCGACAATATTTATTTTATTATACGTTTCCACAAACACCTGTAATTGCAGTAGAACATTTATAACTATGATTTAGGTTAGGAGATCATGCCCGAAGACAAAATACTACTTAGGGGCCTATTACATAAATCCGACAATCTGACAAGTGATATTCAACAACAATCTTACAATTTTGTTTTTTTTTTCATAAGGATCTGCTTCATTAAACAGCACCAGTCGTAAAAATGTGACATTTACGTAATTTTTGGCAAATAAAGAAAGAATGAAAAATATTTTATACAAACAATAAAAAAGAACATTAAAAAATACTTTTAAAAATAATTAAAAAACACAAAACCATACAATAACATTAAATAATTATTTCGCATTATTAGTTGCATTAATAGAGCTCATATCTCCTCACAAAGAGTCGTCAAAACTGACTCGAACGTTCCCCGAATCATCGAAAGCGAAAGAATCGTCGATGCGCACCTGTCTTTAGTGCACCAAACTAGTCCGACAAGTGCGAGTAGGTGCCGGCTGGTGCCGTCAGGGCGAGGAAGCGAAAGTTCCCTTTCGGGGAGACCTTCGGAAGTACTCGTACTTCGAGCTATGCGACCAATGAGCTACGTTACCACCGAATTGAATGAAGGAAATAGTATTGTTATTATTGCTCGTTCCGATTCAGGTTTGACTCTATATACTCCATTTTATAATATTATACATACTAGTTCTTCTCCCGTGTCTTTGTTCGCGTGGATTTCGTATACATATATTATGTATATAAATGTATACGATACAAATATCAACACTCCTTGTAAATGGTAGTTTTCAAAAAAAAAAAGATCTGAATTATTTATTTTCATAAATATTCGGGCCATGTTTTAGTTCTCAGTAGGAGGCAATTAAGCCAAAGGAGGACCTGAAATCCGATCTCCAGTCATCTACCAAAAATACTTCGAATTTTGTTGTTGTACAGTGACCCCATAAGAGCTACCTACAGGGTAAAAATTTAAAGATGTAGGTTTATAGGTACTTAAATGATTTTAGAGATTTTAATGAATTTAATAATGATTGCGATTTTAACTAATGAATTTATTTTACAATTTGACTTTATTTATTTCAGTTATTTAATTTTAGTTATAATGGTATTATTATGGCATGTATTTAAATTTTTGGTTACTAGCATACTTTTTAAGTATACTAACATAACTATGGATCACTGTGTCTAACTTAAATAAATAATAATAATAATTACCAACCTTCGTAAAGGTTCTTTATACACCATGAACACCGTCAATCACAACTAGCGATCAGTCAGCTAAGAAACGCCGGCACCATCTAGTTCTAATATTGATCAACAAAACATATGCGAGCAAAAGTGTCTTACAAATCGCGAGCAACATCTAGCTATAAATATAACTGTTTTTTTACATAAGTAGACATGATACATGTTCAAAACCTTATTGTTTCCGGCATACTGGTGTTCTTATCATGCGAAGTTATGTCTGTTGAAGTGAAAATGTATGTTCCTTTGTCCCCCTCACATGACACTATTTACTGATGATACGCCATTCATGTTGTGATCATTTCCTTTTCCTGATTTGCCGTTTGTTGTATGTTGACACAGAAAATAGCATCGCTCTGATAAATGCTCCCAATCATCTGCCTAGTCTTTTCCCAACTATGTTCCACAACACTGTTACTGGGTAACCGATACCCTTTGGTAAGACTGGTTGTCAGACTTTCGGGCTTCTGAAGACCCGTAACGACTATCAAAGATCCACGAATGACAGCCGGGACCAACGGCTTAATGTGGTTTCCGAGGCACGAAAGGGTCTTGATATGTAAAGATGGTCACCCATCCACGGACCAACCACGGTGGGTGTAGCTTAACAAATGAAGTCGGCAAATGTACCTATATACAATAATATTTATGTATATCTTACGTCGCATCCGTTGCCACATATTATACAAAACTACCCGCATGAGCGTTATTTATGATATATGTACAATCAACATTGCAAGCGATTTTGCTTTAAGCGATACATATTATAATTATTCAGAGCTGCTAGTAACAACCAAGTCGATAATACATATCTACGTTATGTACTTGTGGGAAAATATCCTGAACGTAGTTCTAAAAACGTGTGAAGTTTACTCAATGTGTAATTGTAGTAGGCTGTGTTTTTTGTCTATAGTCACGCCATTTTTAGGGTTCCGTACCCAAAGGGTAAAAACGGAACCCTTTTACTAAGACTCCACTGTCCGTCTGTCTGTCTGTCTGTCACCAGGCTGTATCTCAAGAATCGTGATAGCTAGGCAGTTGAAATTTTCACAGATGATGTATTTCTGTTGCCGCTATAACAACAAATACTAAGAACAGAGTAAAATAAATATATAAGTGGGGCTCCCATACAACAAACGTGATTTTTTGCCGTTGTTCGGAACCCTTCGTGCGCGAGTCCGACGCGCACTTGTTGCATAAATTTAAGCAGTAGCAAGAGTGACGAGGTGTAACAGTGGTGGCCCAGTGGTAACGGCCGCGACTTACGAGTTGTAGGTCGTGGGTTCGAACCCAGGCAGCACTTTACTTTGTGGAAATTATTTCATCACTATTGCTCTCAAAATCAGTTTTTCTTTGTGTAAACTTCACATACGTGATAGGTATCGATATTTCAACACGATAAAACATATATTTTCTCAACTCATACTTCAAGTAACAGCCCGACCGGTTGCTGACCCCCCCAAAAACCACATCAAATATGTTATATATTATTGTGTTTAGATTTCGATACCCATCACGTCTGCGGAGTCTCGCTAGCTAATTTAATAAGCTAATTTAAATTAATTAAAAAATTTAAATTAATTAAGCTAATTTGACCCGGTATATCTACTGACGCCAGCAGGTCAAGCTACCCGAAACTGTCAAATTTTCCCAATCAACCTTGAACCTTAATGCTTTAGTGATAAACTTGAAAATCTATTAAAGAAATTTGACAGATTGTAGTAGCTTGATGTGCTGGCATCTGTACCTCTAAAATGTCATGTGTAAATATTGTTATTATGATATTCGTTAAAAAAGATAATTTGAACCTTTTTGAACGAATTGATGCAACAAGTCCGTCCCTTTTTCTCAATAGTTTAAGTCATTAAGATTCATTTTTCCCGTTTCTAGCAAAACTAAAATGCTGCACAAATACAATGAATGAAACTATATAAATACTGACGCTTAGCTTCACGATAGCGCCGATTCCCTTGTTCACAAACTAAACTAAATTTAAGTTCAGTTTATCTTTTTCTTTCTATTTCATTAAGAAATGGACAGAAGATAAAATAAATATTAGTTTAGTCCTGTCAAATTAGTCAGCGCCTGACGTAAATTGACGTATTTTTAGTAGCCATTTTTAATCGCGTCTAATTTGTCTATGGAGTATCTTAATTTGACAGGACTAAACTAATATATATCTTCTGTCCTTTTCTTAATGAAATAGAAGGAAAAAGATGCACTGAACTTAAATTTAGTTTAGTTTGTGAACATGGGAATCGGCGCCTATGTTCGTTGAGCAATTATTTTAAATGTTAAACGCTATTCATTAAAATTAATTATCTATAGTTCTTTAGGTTTTACTTATCGGGAGGTAGAACCACGATTTTTAGTTGTCACGACTCAACTGCTGTGGGAATTACAGTCTGAACTTGACAATCTAAGGTACCTACTAAGTACTTTATTAGTTCATACAGCCGTAAGTACGATTGCCGAGGATAAGCAACCTTTGCCGAGGTCAGTCCATGTGAAATGTCCAGCGATATTATTATTATTATTATAGATGGGTGACCCAAAAATTGCAAAAAACCACGACACGGGCACCAAGGCACGAAGGGGTCTTCGTATGTAAAAATGGTAACCTATCCACGGACCAACCGCGGCAAGCGTAACTTAACCTGATCGGTTGACCCATGCGGCTGTTATTGCTTAGCCAGAAGCCCTTCAATGACGAATCCTCATTGGTGAAAATCATATGAAAATCCGTTCGGCGCGCGGCGGTTTGACTTTATCGCGTTCAGACAGACTTTGTTTTATGATAAAATATGTAATGACGTAAAATACGCGCATTGACGTGGAGTTGCGGACACCAGCCCGTATTATCTATTACCTAATATGCAGCGATATTAAGCAACTACTAATGCTTAAAAAGGACCACCATGGCGGCTCAGGAAACCGTTGCGCATGTGCTCTTTGAATGCACACGCGTCACCCAAATTAGAACAGAAACTCTCGGGTCACCCAGATCTTTTGCAGATGTTTTGAACAGAATCCGAGACCTTATCTACTTCTAAAGGGAGATGGGCTGGTCGGAATAACCAGCGACGGCCACCATGCATAATCAGCCTATAATGTTTCCACTGTTGGGGCACAGGCCTCCTCTCGGTCAGAGGGTGGGGGCGGTATTCACCACGCGGGCCTAGTAGTGGATGTCACATGTCTTCGAATGTTTGGTTCTGGGACATGCCGGTTTCCTCCCGATGATTTTCCTTCACCGTTTGGCCGGTGGTCGGGCGCCAAGGTCCACGTACAATGGCCCACTGAATGACTGAGTGCGGAAACCAATTCCAGTAACATAGAAGGATCACTATTGTTTTATAGGTAGGTACCCGTAGGAACTCAGTATGCTTAGCACCGGTCTCACCAACTAGGTATGGTCCTCGGCATGGTATACCTATGTACGAAGAACGAGGACCCAAATCGCTTACAATAACAATCATTAAAACCAAACGCGAGTACATCATTTACCGGTCGATTGACGCAAGTAACACCCGATTTGTAGTTTCTAATGTGAAAATTATTTTAATCGCGTAATTATGCGGTGATGGCGGCGACACCTTGAAAGCTAATGAGTTTACAGCCAAATAAAGAGTGGTTTAAACAATAAGTGATAAAGACTGTAGACTTGAAGGAATAATGCAGTAAGCGACGCAGGACTTTGTACACGAGACGACAGTGAAGCTATACGTTTCTAGTATAAGCTGAACTCTCATTGTACGGGATGGCTAAACAATTCGGGGTCAGTGTATACTGGAGATATATAGCCTGATGATAAAATAATGATGTCGTCGTGTGTAGGTATTGTTGTTTCATTAAGAGTGCCCTCATAGCAAGTTGGTCACTGCGACGAGGCTGCGGTCTCGTAGTCTCATTGCGTCTTTTTGGGTTTATGATGGATAGTTATTATGTATAGATAATTATTAGGGGGTTACCCTTTCGCCGTGGATGAGGCATTGGTTTTTGAGTTCAATCAAATCCGATCAAAGACGGTTCTGAATAGTGATAGATTGCCTCAAAGATTCCTTAAGAAAATTCTTCTTAGAGCTGCTTAAAACTCGACATTCATCATCTGCCTAGACTTTTCCAAACTATGTTGGGGTCGGCTTCCAGTCTAACCGGATCCAGCTGAATACCAGTATTTTACATGGAGCGACTGCCTATCTGACCTCTACAACCTAGTTACTAGGACGACGATACCCCTTGCTAAAACTGGTTGTCAGACTTTTGGACTTCTTATTACCCGTAACGACTGACAAAGTTCCATGAATGACAGCCGGGACAAACGTGCTCTCCGAGGCACGGAGGGTTCTTAGTATGTAAAGATGGTCACCCATCGACGGACCGACCGCGGCAAGCCACTAAAAACGCTAAGCAAAAACGAAGTAATAGCGCGGGCGATGCGATGCGATGCGACGCGGTGGGGGGGGGGGGCGAGTAGATTCACGTGGGCGAGGTCGCGGACAGAAGCTAGTGTTATACACCGTTAAATTTTGATCGTTTTAATCCTTAAAGGGGTCATTGTACTCATCATTATGAACAACTTTTACTACGGGACCAACCCTGAAATCGTGAAAAAAAAAACAGTTGATCCATAGATTATGTCGAGTTATGCGAACACAAATCTGTGGGTCAACTGATTTTTGAAGTTATTCGTAATGATGAATACAATGACCCCTTTTAAGGATTAAAACGATCAAAATTTAATGGTGTATATTGTAACAAAAATTCAAACAGGGTAAATGTTTTTTTTACAAAATATTCATCAACTGCCCGCGGAACTGGAAGTAAACAATGAAACACGAAAACATCCTGCCGACACATTTTATTAAAAGTCCTTGCCGCGGTCCAAATATAGCTGACGATGCAGAACACGAGCTCATTAACACTCACGTGTAATATGTTGCATTTGTTGCGTAATAAATTAATTAACTCAAGATGGAGGTCTGTCTCCTTGGGCTATGAGCATGAGGTCCTGAATTCGATACCCAGGTTGGGCAATGTTATTTGGTTTTTCGATCAGAAGTTTCTCAGTAGCAATCCGGAGTCTGGACTCGGGCCCCGTTGATGGCACTAAGTTCGCCCCTTGTTACATTGGTCAACATAACTGGCGAAGTGTGTGTGTACTATAGGTACACCTCTGCACAACCCTTCGGAGAAACAAGGCGTGATGTTATGTTATGTTGCCTAATTGGTTGATAACGCGATCGGAAAATCACGATCATCATCTGCCATCATCTGCCTAGCCTTTTCCCAACTATGTTGGGGTCGGCTTCAAGTATAACCGGATGCAGCTGAATACCAGTATTTAACATGGAGCGACTGCCTATCTGACCTCCACAACTAAGTTACTGGGTAAGACGAGGCCCGTTAGTAAGACTGTTTGTCAGATTTTCGGGCTTCTGACGACCCGTAACGACTGTCAAAGATCCACGAATGACAGCCAGGACCAACGGCATAACCTGCTTTTCGAGGCACGGAGGGGTCTGGTATGTAAAGATGGTCACCCATCCACGGACCAACCGCGACAAGCGTAGCTTAACCTGATCGATCGACCCGTGCGGCTGTTATTACTTGGCCACAAGCCCCTCCAAATCACAATCGGTAATCAGCAAGTCACGATGTTATGTTATATAATTCAACAAGTTATTAAGAGTCACGTGTAATATTCTGCATATGTTGCATAATAAATTAATTAAGTAATTCAAGATACAAAAATCATTGAAAGTTTAAGTTTTCAAAATTGGTGTCTCATTGGCATGTTTCATTTCTGCGTAGGTTTCGTTACGAAACGTTCGATGGTCAACTCATTCATTTTTTTCCGTTACTAGCAGTGGCGAAGCTATCGGAGGGCTAAGCGATGCCGTGCACCGGGGCCCCTAAGCTCAGGGGGGCCCTTGGCTACGGTTTCCTAGAAGAACGTTCCTGTCATATTTTTAATAGACGTCATGAAAAACCGTCAGTTTCACCAGTGTTTGACATTTAGGTGTCAAAAACGGTCTGTATTTGGGCATTACGGTCGCATGTGGCGGTCACCGCTCATCTATGGAACCGTTTTAATGTGCCAATGAGATAAAAAACTTCCCTGACTGTACTTATAAAAAGAGAGAGAGGAAGAGTAGTCCATAATCGCGGCCAGTCCAATGTTCGGTCGCGTTACTGATCGACCCTCGCGGTTGTGCTTAGCCCCGACCTTCTCAACCTTCTGGGTTTCGTCGTCATGGTCATTTTGCGTGATACGATTAAAGGCTAAAGTGTAGGTGGTATACAACAACATTACAATGTAAGGTAAAGTTACATTTTAAAGTTAAAAGCCTTTTTATATCTAATACGACTTGTATAGTTGTATAAACATAGGTATAACCCGAGTACTCAAAACTTATACGGAGAAAACTTAATGTCGATACGCTGGGTAGCCCGCGAGATTCAAATTTACTTACGGGTTTTTCCAATTTGCAGGTCAATCTCAGGTTGTATGTTGAATAAAACATGATTCGCGAGCTTAACAAGTAGGTTTATATTTACAGAATTATGATCATTAAAATCATCAATACTCTCTAACCTCATATAATCCTATTGATTGATACTACATAAAATAGTCATATTGGTTACGCTCACGAATCATATTTTAATCAACATACAACCCGGCACAGACCTGCAAATTAAAATTTAAAATTTAAAAAACCCCCGACTACGAGAAACCCTATAAAAAGAAAAAAATAACCTTGAAATTATGACCCTTGAAATGTTGTCCTGTCGGGGGACCGCTCTAATTATTAGCCTAACGTTCTGTTAAAGTTTAAAATACTAGCGGTCCCCCGACAGGACAATATTTCAAGGGTCATAATTTCAAGGTTATTTTTTTCTTTTTATAGGGTTTCTCGTAGTCGGGGGTTTTTTAAATTTTTAATTTAATTTTTTATTTCATGCTTTTTGTAGGGACTCCTTATTATTTCTTTTCTTTAATTTTTTGCGTTTTAAGATTCAGGTAATCTGGTATTTAATCAGGTTTTTTGTAATTCGCCATTTTGTGGTGGTGTCCACCTTGGATTTGAAATTTGTCATAGTGTATAGTATTCTACTAGTCAAGCCCTTTCATTTGATACCCATATTGAGGGAGTTGTGAAAAAAAAAATGTAATTCGCCATTTTGTGGTGGCGGCCATCTTGGATTTGAAATTTATCATAGTGTATAGTATTCTACTAGTCAAGCCCTTTCATTTGATACCCATATTGAGGGAGTTGTGAAAAAATATGTAATCCGCCATTTTGTAGCGGCGGCCATCTTGGACCGATTTTCATCAAACATAGCTAAGAACACTCCCGACAAATTCACCTTTCAAACAAAAAAAACAAAATTAAAATCGGTTCATCCGTTCGGGAGCTACGATGCCACAGACAGACATACACACACACACACACACACACACACACAGACACGTCAAACTTATAACACCCCGTCGTTTTTGCGTCGGGGGTTAAAAAAAATGAAAGAAAAAAGGAATTTCGCGGCTACCCTGGCACTACCCTGGCGCTACCCTGGTACTACCCTGGCACTACCCTGGCACTACCCTGGCACTACCCTGGCGCTACCCTGGCGCTACCCTGGTACTACCCTGGCACTACCCTGGCACTACCCTGGCGCTACCTTGGCGCTACCCTTGCGCTACCCTGGCACTACCTTAGCACTACCCTGGCGCTACCCTGGCGCTACCCTGGCGCTACCCTGGTACTACCCTGGCGCTACCCTGGCGCTACCCGCGCCTGGCGCTACCCTGGCGTTACCCGCGCCTGGCGATACACTGGCGCTACCCTGGCGCTACACTCCCATACAATCTTTTACCTATTTTAACCCGTATAGGAGATGCATTTTCCCAAAGAGATTTTTTTTGTGTTAATGATGTAAGCTAGTAATGATATAAGCTTGACTGCGATCCCGCCTGATGGAAATCAGTGATACAATCGTTGCAAGATCCTCCCTTAGTGAGCACAATGCATCGAGTCGACATACAGGGTGGCAGGGACATGTACAAAAACATGTATGTAAGGAACTCTTGTGCGAAACAATATGCTTCTGGCTTGCTGGACCCAGTGGTTTAGGGAGGGCGCTTTCTGTCTGTGAGTGAATGAATTTATGTAGGTATTTTTATTAAGTAGAAGATGTAAAGATGACGATAATTATCTTCATCATCAGAATTATCCTTCCTACAGCGGAAATGGAAATTTATTTTCCTAGAAGTTTACTCATGGAAACTATAAAGTCTAATAAAAATTCTAAACACTATCGTAAATAAAAGCTAAAGTCGCAGTCGGTTTTATCCTAAATTGTGACGCAACGGTGACATGGTGACGTCACACATTTAGTCATTTAATCAATGCGCTCTGGATTGCAATGTGACGAAGATTTATACGTTAAGTTTATTATAATTTTATGACTGGGTGTGCCTTGTGATATTTTTCGAGGGACTTAGTAACGATAATCCTTTTATTTTTAGGGTTCCGTAATAGAATTCGAATTCCCTGCGAATTTTTAATCAAAAACAAAGCTTTGATAGCAGACCTAAAATCAACAAATGCAACATCCATATTAATCCAACCATACTTAATATTATATACATGAAAGTAACTGTCTGTGTGTAGTCTGTAGGTATATGTCGGACTGCCTGTTACCGTTCCACGCCTTAACGACTGAACGGATTTCCATGAATACCAGGATTTTTATACTGTAAGATTATTTCCAACCTTAGCGAGGGCGAAAAGCTACTATTTTATAACTACTAACTAATTACAACTTTATATTCAACTCAACTGTAAACTGATTAAAAATAGTCAGGAAGTTTAATCTATATCTTTCAGTTATCCTTTTACAAACAGCAAAAAAAAAGTAATTATGTAAAAAATCTTAATTATCGTACATTATCGCCCTCGATACAAGTCGGAGTGGCAGTGACCGCCAACGTTGGCCAAACATTGGCGTTTCGTCACATCGACCCACGGATGACAAATTCGGAAAACTTTGTTTTGAATTTTTGATACGAATTTGGGATCATAAAAGGTTTCAATTTATTTGTTTTGCTTGTGTCACGATGTGTAGGTACCTCAAGCGGCTATATTTATTTGGGGGCATGTAATTAATACATACATATATTTATACATATACATCAATAATTCAATACGCCTACATGGTACAACAAAGTCGCTTTTCGTGTCTGTTTGTATGAGCGCTTAGATCTTTAAAACTACGCACTAGGTTTTACGAAGGGCGGGTCGCTAGTATTTTTTAACACTTTGCACGGAATTTTTAATTGAGTATTTTCAAGAGAAATTAATTTTTAAGAGTGCTCTTTAACCCTTATTATGAAGCTTCGACTAATGATTGAATAAATTATATTCTTCTTAGCAGTGTCGTCCTATAATTTTAGATGGCAGTTGACAAGACGTCATAAGAACTTTTTCATTCGGTAGATATACGTCATAATATGACGTACAAATATACGATAAGATAAATAATTATATTAGGTTATACTCGTATGTATTATTATAAACAAGGTCATTTTATTATTATCATATTTTATCCATGGCAGAATTTGTAACTAGATAATATAGTAATATACTACAAAATTATCTTCTAAGTATTTATAGTAGCAGTATTTTTCCAGTGCTTAAATTATATACAGTTTTCAGCAACAGACATGTTGTTTAGAATAACACCCGCATAAGTTTCGACCCCGTGGGAATATCTGGATAAAAAGTATTATGTGTTAATCCTGGTTATAAGCTTTCTGTGTGCCCTATTTCATTCGAATCCGTTTATTAGTTTTTTCTTGAAAGAGTAACAAACATCCATCCATCATCTCACAAACTTTCGCATTTATAATATTAGTAGGATAAGTATAAAATAAGTAGGAAAGATTAAAATGTGTCAGCCCGATGTGACAATGTATAGAGTTCAGTGTCACAGACTATGACTGCATGCTCTGTTCGAAAGTACTAATCTCAAAAAGTACTGAATGGATTTGAATAAAATTTTCGCCAGTAGATAGAGTGTTTCTCGGGGAAGGCTTAGGTGTATATTATATACCTATAGCTTGTATATTATTTCAGCTAACGCTATGCAACCCAAACCGGGGCAGTGCAGACCCGCTCCGGGTTCGTTATAGTATAATATTATTACGAAGATACTGGTTTATCCATTACTGAGGTTTTATAAGAATGTCATGAGTCATGGTAATTTAATGATTAACAAATCAGATGTTTTGTTTGTAAACAATTTATTGGTAGGTTAACAATCTTTTTATCATGTTGGAGCTATATGACATGTTTGTATAACCACCACTACAACCACTGCCTACACTAGTTTTTGCCGTTTGACAATTTAATTTAATTTTTCTGCCATATTATGATACTTTTTTGTTGATTTTTTTACACTTGGTACTTGTGTGTAATACCGAACTGAATTATTTAGTTGAAATTCTTTCAGGTTTGTGTTAATGTTATAGTGTGTTTTCCTAAAGCAGTTTTTGATAATAAATACCGTCAAAATCGGGTTTCCGAAGAACATCGAGGATCCTCGAATCATCTCTACATCATTGAAGCCACGGTGCGCCACGGGTTCTGTTTAAAGTACTAATCTCAAAAAGTTCTGACTGCATTTTAATAAAATTTTCATCATTAGACAGAGTGTCTCTTGCGGAAGGTTTATGTGTAGGTATATTATATACATATAGATTGTCTATGAGCTGAGCAAACGCTTATTATTTAAAGGATGTCGTAAAAACAATTTCGTGTGAAATTCCACTTAGGGCTGATTTTTCAATAGTCAGATAAATTTTATCTGAAGGATGAATATGGCGGTTTGAAATAAATTTTCTATACAAAAGCAGTCAAACTGCAATATTTATTATTCACATAAAACATATTTTCGATCAGACCATTAAAAAACTATTATATGAAAAAGCTGAGCTGAGTCATGTAAAGGCATTCTAAAAAATAACGATTTTAACTAACATAACTATTAAATAATTTTCCATCGAATTGTGGAGTTAAAAATGATAGTTGAAATTACGTAGTTGGATTAGTTAGGCACATATACAATAACAATAAGCTAGTAGAGTTCATATACCCACGATTTCCCCATGACTGTTCCAATTAGATTGCTATTAGAAAACCCATGAAGCAGATTATAATCTAATAAAAACACAAACTTACCGTCATTTACCTCACGAATCCAAAACAAAGAAAAAAAACCGTTTTAGACGAAAAGCGCTAATTTTCATCAATCACAATACCTTTTAGAACGAATTTGTTATGCTCGTTAATGTTACTTGTGTACGAAATTAATGTTATTGTTGTAAACGATTTCTTATAATAAACAAGCAAAAATATTACCTACCTGCTTAGTTTGTATGCCAAAGTTGTTATAATATGTACGCAGGGCTACCACTTCAAGCGATATACAACCAGTATAAGCTGACTTCTGATTATACGAAAAACCTATACAATGCGAGGTCAGCAAAAACTGGATATGTGTAGCTTGATGTGTCGCCGTGAGTACCTCCTATATTTAATGCTGAATGTAATTTGGCTACCTGTGCAATAGATAGTATTACAAAACCACACAACACCCACATTTCGACACCCATCAACAGATATCAACTCATAAATTCAAGTGGATTACACATTCAGACTAAAATGATCCCAACACGTAGTAGCTTATGATTATGTCAAAAACTACAAAATAGAGATATTAGCACCATAAATAAGGTAATCTATGATTGAGGTACCTATATTTGAATTATTTCTATTGTTTTTCTTTATCTCTTTTTATTATTTTTAATTAAACTATTACCGATTTATTTATTATGATACCTTCTAAAAACTACCAAACCTTGAAATAATAAGAATCATTAATTATAGTGAGATTCCTCGACGGCATCACATAAAATAATACTAAAATTGAAAAGTTTGCTCCAAGTCGAATTTCGCACGAAAATGTTTTACAACTTCCGTTAGGTACATGACCTGCGTTTGCTCAGCTCATGCACAAATTTTAAGTATATAATATATACCCAAACACTCCTCTAGAAATATTCTATCTATTGGTGAAAAAATGGGAAAAATCCAGCCAATACTTTTGGAGATTAGTACATTCACACAGACAGTGGCGAGGGGCTGAACGTATGTTATGTAGGGAGTAGAAATGGTGATCTGTGATCTGACAAAACCAGCGTTAGCTGAGTTTATATAAAAACTATATGTATTAAATATACACCAAATTATTATCCGTGAGACACTTTATCTAACAATGAAAATTTTATTAAAATCCGATCAGTACTTTTTGAGATTAGTAGTTTTAAACAGACGGCCCGCGATGCGTCACGTGAGTCACGTCTTTCACATTATAATAGGTTAATTATGTAATACAAGGTTAAATTAAATTAGCTGACGAAACTTCAGATACTGATGTGATGGGAATCAATTGTACAAAAACATTTTAAAAAATTTAAAAACGAAGATTTTTTTTATGTGGTTGGTATCGATCGATCTCGCCTGGTGTTAGACAAAATATTTTAATTTGACTGAATAATTTAAAAATGTCTATAAAAAACCCGTTTTCAATACGCAATCAAGCATTAATAAACAATCAACATAAACAACATAATTTTTTGAAGATCAAATGAATGTCAAGCGTTGATCTTATATATATAACAGAGATATAATATGTATTACGTACCTACCTATAAATATGCATTTCGATTCGCAATACATTCAGAAATCCTTTAAATTGATTGGAAACGATGCTCGTATTCTATAAATAATATAAAAATCTATGAATTCCAACGTAACTAATATAAACGTACCTAAATGTCAAGTCAATTAAAAATCAACAATCACAACACAGAAACTAAACGAGAAATCTACCAGTTTGTATAGAAACACTCATTTTGGTCTAATAATTATTTCCACTGCGTAATAGTGACGTGTTTTTAGTTACAACTAAACAAAAAGGAAAATGAACAGAAAACTAATACTTAAGTAAAGGAAAATTATGTATTATGAACTTTAATAATTATGTCCATTACTTAGTATGCGCATCACTATTTTCTTAATTATCTTCGAGTAACATGTGTTATTACTTGATATGATTACGACCTGGGCGAAGTGATCAGATCTATGATTTTTCCTGTCGTCTTTTCTTGGGGGGATAATATTCATCATATATAATAATATATTTATAGTTCTATGAGTCAGATAATGAAAATGTAATATCATACACATACATATGATCCGAATCATTTGTGAGCTTTGCTCTCTTTCTCTTTTTAGAGATAAGCAGAGATAGCCTGGAACGAATTTCACACCTTTACGACTTACGGAGCCGAAACGTGGAAACTCACCGTCCGTACGGCAAGTCCATAAATTCAAGGTCGCTCAGCGAGCTAGGAACGAGGTATGAGAGCTGCCGAAAATCGAGCTAACTGAAATATGTCCAGGTCCAGCAGTTAACAGCTGTAGGGTGATGATGAATTTCTCGCCATTTTCAAACACAATATCATAACAACAAGCTTGTACCTATTCCCTGAAGGGAAAAAATATTTTGCTAAGGTCATCTGTGCGGTCCCCAGGTTATGCAAAATGTTTCCCATTTCGAAATTCTCAGTAGGAGGTAGAGATGAGTCTCAATTTGTGTACCTGGTGCATGGCATTTGATGTTTGATGGAATCCCACCATCATTTCATAGGCCTCTCCCAAGCACCGCCACTCCGGACCGTCACACACGCACGACCGGTTCTGTTTCCCGCAGCCAGCGGATTCCTGCGGCCTTCACAAGGTCATCGGTCCACTTTGTGGGAGCCCTTGCAACGCTACGTCTTGTGGTACGCGGTCGCCGCTCCAAAACCTTTCGGCCCAAACGGCAATCTCTCGACCACTTACGTTTGGCAATTCTTCGGGCTACGTCTGTTACCTTGGTTCTCCTGCGGATCAGTAGTATTGATTTTGACAGTTCAACCATATTCATTGCGTTATTTACGTTGTTGAGCAGACACATTTTTCGAACATATTAAGCAATGGATTAGCAATATCCTTCAAAATTATTCAAATTGAGATGGAGATTGATTGTGCGTTACGCAATTAGGGTGGTGATTCTGATTCGATCGCGAAATAACATTCATTGAGATGTGGGTGTCGTCTGCCCTTCCCCTCCGTAGACCACAGGCGCGATGTTGTCTTATCAGGTTATCAATGTAAACGAATAGCAACACAAATTATGCACGGGCTTGATCATAAAACAACACGAGAACAAGATTGAACTGGCCAAATACCAGTTATTCTAAAGGTACCTCGACCTCCCAAACTAGCGCGGGCGATAACAACTGATAGGTATGCCAAATCGACGTAAAAAAACGTCAACATCCTGTACCATATACGTCGAATTGGCGTAATACTTGCGTACGTGTGTTCTAAGAAATTATATCATTATTACCATTTTAGGATGTGCTTTAGCATTTTAATTACGTTACTCATTCTTTGTGCTCTGTAGGTAGGCAGCACACCTGGACAATACGTCGGACGAATTTCAACGAAAATGAGCAGATGTGCAATGCTGATTAATGAGATCGCTTTGTTTATATATAACAAGTACGTGAAACTAATTCTGTTGCACCTGTTAAAAGGTAGGTGGTAGGTTTCTGGGGAATACGTTGGACATATTTCAACGAAATTGAGCAGATGTGGAATTGATTCACCAGATCTGTTTGAACTTTGTTTCTCAACAGGTGCAACTACATCTGTTGCATCTGTAAAAAATACTAAGTAGGTAAATTAAATTTCTGTGTGGATGCGATTTTTGTCTCGGTGCACGTACCATATAATTACATTCACCATAATCCTTTGTTTTTGAACTATCGCGATATCTACCTAAATTATTATCTATAAGAAATCACTTTGTGTAACGTTCGATTTACTAATCAAATCTGCAAGGACACCAAAATTATTAAATACATTTAATTCAGAAAAAATATTTTTTATAATAGACTTTATATCTAATAACAGTTATCGTTATTAGATATAACAAATAATTGTTATAAAAATTATTGTTAATATATACTAAACAATTATCTCCTTTATTTCAATGTAGGTAAAGACACATAAATTATATTTTTAAATATTAGAATATAAAAAGTATAAAAACATTTAAAAATATAAAAAATAGTAGCCCACCGGTATCGGGAACAGGGTCCAAGCTACCGGTGGTCAGGGCTCCAGGGAGAGGAACCTCCTGACAATGCGAGCCGTGTCCAGGAGTACCGCTTTCTGAATCAAGCCCTTGATCCAGCTGCCCAACGAGAGCCTCCTCAGGTGTTAGTCGAGGCTCTTGGCTATTAAGCCATTGGCTGTCACGACTATTGGACAATGATCGCTGAGTCCACATGCCTCACGTCGACAACCTCGTAAGCCAAGTCAAGATACTTGATTTAACAATTATTATTATTAGTTATATCTAATAACAATTATTGTTATTAGATACAACGTCTTAAGGAAATCCAGACGGAAATTTTATCATGTGTCAAGCAACTCTAATCTACATATATACCTATCTGTCGATATGTCCTTAACATCCTTACTTTATTACACTCCTTAGAGCAATAAACAATAGTCAAGATATGACTAACAATACTTATCAACATATCGATAATTCGATATTTTGTTTACACGACGAGAATAGGTGAAAAACTAATGATTAACGAAATATTAGCTGGTATCGGTATCGGTATCGAGTGTGTTATCTCACAGTGCCATCCCTACATGGTGCAGCCATCCAGTACACTCGGATGACTAAGAGAATGTCGTCACAGCAGTCTTGTACCTTTTTTGGACACGCCTTTATCAAAACGAGAATCCGCTTGCGCATTCCAAGGAGTTGAAGTTGATCAGACTTGCGTCGGTGCAAGTTGTTTTTATTACTTTTCTTTGGAATATTTTTGATGTTGTTTGTTATTTTATGAATGGGAATTAAACAGTAGCACCTAACAGGATGTTTGGATGAGGAAAATCAGCAGCTTTTTAGACACTTAGGTATCTACGTGCAAGCATACGCAGAGCCTTAATGAATTCATAAAAAATGGGAAAGTCGGCAGTGCTAAATGCTGTGTTTATGACTAATAAAATAAATTACTAATCACAAGTTTATGTCAATTCATTTATTTCTAGTATCTATACATATCTAGAACATACATATATGAGACAGATATATAACAGGTGTAAAAAGACTATTAATGAACCTGGGAGTCACATGTTCTTCCCGTCATTGCGATAATTTTTTTGTGCTGGATTACTGAAGGACAAAGTCACAAACTTTTTTTCACGTCGCATATACCTGTTCCTTTGCATGCACCATAGACAACCAAGTGATTTTTCAAATCAAAAATAAAAATCGTTTCCCAGTAATAATTTTTGCTGAATGTTAAAAGTTTGGTGTTGGTACAGAATACTTAGATGACGACTTGTGATTGGTCTTTATACACCCTGTATGCTTGTTTAGAAAATATTCAGGTATCGCATCTTAACTAAGTAGGAGATCTAAAATCTTATCTAACAATCTTTAAACGAAAATGCGATAAACAGATTATTTTTGTAATAAATATAAAATATCGCAAGCCATAATCATAATAAATAAAAAACAAAAGAGGGTCTAATTTATCCCCATTCACACAAATCACATAGACTGTCTACTAGGAACTGGAAAATAAACTCCAAACGTTGATAAACTAGCCCCAAAAGAGAAGTAAATCACTTACTTTTTCAGCATGAAAGCCTTGCTGAGTTCCTTGAGGACTGTGGAGACGATGGCTCCGGCAGCCGGCACTGCCAGCACCGAGGCATCCATGCAGGCGGAGAGCGCGGCTGGCGCTAGGACACCCAGCCGACTGAACCTTGGATTATCCTTCGACATCACTATAGTCTTTAACTCTAGACTGACCACTTGAACCGTCTACTAGTCGTAACTTGTAAAGCCGTAACTTGTAACTCGTAAGCGCGCGACCGTTACCGCACAGCGATCCGCTTCGCACGCAACTTGAGAGCTCAATGTTGTCTTGATCAGAGTCTGCGCGGGCGCAGGTTCGTGACGCCCTTACTACGGCCCGTCAAGCGAGTTTACTAACAAAAGCACGCGGGGAGGGGCAAGACTCTCGACTCTCGGAAGATGTCCAGCTTCGCAGGTGACGCGACGTACTGAATGCACCTAGTGGGGTTTTACGCTCTGCGAAAAGCAATATTAATAATTACATAGGTGAAGAAGTAACGGTTATATTGGGTATTTCTTTAGTCTTTAGTCATGTTATGCATGTGTTCCATACCTATCTATCTTGATTCTTTGTGGAAACATACTTTCGGAGTAGCAATGACTCAAATTGTTGCACCTTGTGATGAGTCTACGACTTTACCTTGTGTTCGCCCCTTTAAGCTACGAGTATTATTTGAGGCTAAGCGGACTACCCGCCAAATGCACAATAATAAGGGAGCTAGGCAATAGGCGATCCAAGTTAATGTGGGTAATTTCTGGACCTTGTAAACATCATACACATACATTAGACGAGTAATGCACAAGAGAAAACAGCTGTAATAAAATGATACACGCGCCTCTAAAACTACCTACTCCCTAGGCTTAATGTATAGTCTATGGTAGGTAAACTTCCTGTGAATGTGTCTAGCCTTTTCCCAACTATGTTCTATTCAGCTTCCAGTATGACCGGACGCGGCTGAATAACGTCATTTCCATGGAGCGACTGCCTATCTTTTTGTTTGTTTGTGTTTGTTTCAATTTGTTTGGATGTCAACATTAGGTGAAATACTACAACGGCTGTATTCAGTATCAGCTGAGGAAGATAGTAACCTGCGACGTCGAGGAGTCTGGCTATGTTAGCTTTGCTCGTATGACGAACGACTTCTTGAACGTACTAGGCTGGAGCGATTTTCGTAGTCATCTAAGCTACAAACGCATAGTGTTAAGCTCGAAACTGTTAAATCCATAGCCGACCTCTCGTGAAAGCTTTTAGGATACAGTCGAAATGTTTTTCAATTTACGACAATGTCATCAGCTAACCTCTCGTGAAAGCTCATAAGACGCAGTTAGCATTAAATATGAACAAGGGGGGGTTACACATAAATTCGAATAAGGTAGTTACACACCACGGCTACCCTCACGTGAAAGCTCAATAGTGGTGTCGTCCTATTTGTAAACGTATGTTATTTAACTCACAAGGAATCTCTAAAAACCTTTAAACATTCGATTTCTAGGAATTGTAGGTATCATGGCGTGGTTTGACGACTCCTCTTGTTTAATCGCTTTTCCAGATCTCGTAACCGTTCACTTAGCTCGATCATAGCCTCATCCCGTTTTGTCCGGTTGATTTTTCCCATTTTATTAAAATAAATAAAACTTAACGATTATTGTATCCAAATTCTGTTCACAGCGAGCGGCGCAAAAAAGTACAATGAACATGACAGATGTCCACAGAGCACACATACGACGACGGACCAGTCTACCAAATAATTTTTTGATGATTGCATTTTCTTTAAAAATTGTGATACAGCGAGATGTACTAAATGAGGACGAAATTACGAACATAATTTATGTATATCAGCAACACTATCGATAAGGGCATTACTGAAGATTAGTACATAATATACCACATAAGATTAGGGTCGATTCTCAGCTAAACTAAAAATTATTCATTTAAAAATCAAGCTCCTTGTTCTTTGATCACTGACTTTGCTTCATTCGTGACAGAAGTAACGACTGTCAAAGATCCACGAATGACAGCCGGGACCTACGGCTTAACGTGCTTTCCAAGACATGAACGAGTATTGGTATGTGAAGATGGTCACCCATCCACCAACCCCCATGGTCCCCCACGGTCTTAACCTGATCGATCGACTTATTACTTAGCCACAAGCCCTTCGATGCAATGTATGTACCGTACCTACCTACAATCATGTGTGCCTACGTGACCTAACGACAATGTTCCTAATGTCTTAAACCCCTTCGAAGAATCAATGAGAGTTACAACAAGAAAGAAATTCCTTCTCCGAAATTCCCCCTCGCCGATCACTGAGGAGGAAAATCAAACCTCTCAACACTTGCAACGAATCTTGCGCAATTTTTATAACGATTACATATTCGGTGTAATCTTTTCATTCAAATTCAAATTAAGAGTCAAACTTGTTTAGTTAACCAATGAAACTTCGCCATGCATGCTCTTTGTGCACGGCCTCTAATACCTACATAAGTTAATTAATAGCTCGTAGCTACGTTTCGAGGTTACTTAGCATTTGATTCATACCTGCTTCATCGGTCATTCATTCATCACCTTCAGATTGGAATCTAATTCTTAATCGTCGTATCGATGATTCAAAGTTATTTGAGTTTTTCCAGAAGTCAGCCACTTCGGCCTTGTGAACCTGCCACCTCGTACTGAAAGAAGCGTACCTTTATAGGATATGTGCAACTTAATACCGCTGTCTTTCTTAAGATTGCTAAAATGATCGTTTGTAGATTAAAAATAAGCATAATCCCAACTATTACGTTCCCACTGCTGGGACACAGGCCTCTTTTCTGTGCTCTTACAGAGAGAGATAGAGAGTAGATTGAACAATTAATCTTAATGGTCTCCTATAGTCTCTCGACCGATGGACAGGGTGTTGTGGTGCAGCCTGGGAGAGGCATATGTCCAGCGGTGGACTGCGATGGGCTGAGTTAATTGATTGATAGTCTCTTGAGTAGAGAGAAACGTTGCCTCAACTCAAACCAGACCCACGTAAAGGCAAATCTCATCGCCAACTCGCCACCGACATTGTCGTAATAAGGCCTCATTCAGATCCCTACGTTTAATGGACTACAAAATCAAAGTAATTTATTCAAATTAAGCTGAGAGAGCTTGTAAGGATCGTTGCGTGAAAGAGTCATCCATCCATCCAACCATCAGGATGGATGGATGACTCTTTCACGCAAAAAGTACCGAACGGAATTAGATGAAATTTGGCACACAAATAGTTTATAATCAGGAATAACACATAGGATACTTTTTATCCTGATATTTCCACGGGATCTAAACTTATGCGGGTGAAACCACGGGGCGCAGCTAGTTATAAATAAATAAATAAGTGTTATCGCTTCTATATCCGCATAGACAGATGCACAATGGGTGATGACTTACTAACTAGCAGGCTATTGTTTCATACTTCCATGGCCTCCCGTTATGACGTTTTCGTTTACACTCTTACTATTCTGAGCCACAATACATGTTTATCACTTTAATTATTAATGAATAAAACAAATACGTCATAATTACCTGCATATCTCGTTAATGATGTAATTATTTCTAAGAAAAAGATGCAGATTAAGAACACATGATATTAAAATGTCACTGCTTCCTCAATAAAAAATCTTTATTTTTACCTCAATAGTTACTCGTAACGAATGCGTCTGCTATACGGGCCAAGGGCAAGTCTATTACCGTGTGTTAAATTATTAACGACTATCACTGACACCTGCTATTATTATTTTAATAATAAATTAATAGATAAATCCGTAATAATTGCGTTTCTGCGTGTTCGCGTGATCGGTGGTCGGACGTCAGCGGCGCGGACCGAACAAGAACTTACTAAGATTGATCTAATAGGTTTTCCTGTAAATAACGCATTAAGGATGTTAACAATCGATTCGTTAAGTAGTTTTAATCAGCAGAAAGGCTTGATTAAAAAACAACGAAAGCGACATTTTGCTCGAAATTAAACAGCAATACAAACTTAGCCCTAAAATTCCGCTACGTAAGACAATTTGGTGCAACAGAACCTTAGTTATAAATATAAAAAATCCAACGACCTACTTCTAATTTCCGATGAACTTCAAATTGAACCCATGGTTACCGTGATAGAGATCGTCTAATTTAAAATTGCACGCCTCTCCACTGCTTGTTGCATACACATTTAAAATGTTTGTATAGAAATTTTAGTCAAGACGTCAGAAGCACCGTTAAGTTTCTGGACATTGACAAAGTGACCGCCGAAGAGGCGTATTGTATCAATCTTACAAAAATATTGGATTAACTGTATTCACGCCGGAACCGTTCAACTTAACCTAACGCTTATGATGAACTTATTATTGTAAAGACGTAGACAAGCGAGTTTTTTTGGTTGGACTCCAATTTGTGACTGCCAAAAGTGACTCCTCGGATCGGTAGAATCGGTGTCCGATTGTACGGACTGAATCGGTCGAGTCTGTGTCCGATTTCACCGACTAGACGGACGCCGTACAACTTTGCCCTGTAGGTATTTATTTGTATGTGATTGGGTGGTAATCAACACTGGTAGGATATTTGCAATACCAGAGGAGTCGAAGGTGCTCAGCCATTCCAGTGACAAAGCTGCAAAGGTTCCCTTAAAATCAGACTGACTCCGGCACAAGTGTGCAGTATATAATCTTAACGTTTCCTTTAGTCAACAGGTTTAAAATATACATATGTTAGGTCAATTTAGCTTAACGTCAAAAGCTTATTTGTAGAGACATCTGGTCCGGCCGACTTGGGTTCGACTTCAAGTCATTACCAAGTCGGCCACGGTAACATGTGCCCGGGGTGGAAGGCTGTCAGATGGTTCGTTAATGCTGTCAGGGTTTAAGCAGTTCCCAAAGATCATCTTGCCGTGGAGGCGTTGCTGTGACTGCACTTGCTGGAGTTACATTCAGTACCTTTTTCATGGGTGCTTCCGTTAACTAAGGTAGTACCGCTACCTTGCTGACTGTATACCTCTTAAGCAGAGCAAAAGCAAGCAGCAGAGTGTAAGCAGAGGTAAATATAGTATAATTGACCTCGGCATAAGCATAATGTTCCCGCTAATAGGACTCAGGGAACTTCTCTGTGACAGGAAATCTTAGATAAATAAATTTAAGCTAAGGTAAAAGGTTCATATAGGTACTATCACTCTGGGACTTTTATCAACGTTGCTTAAAGTTCAGTAATAATTAAAGTATGCTAAAACATACATTGTTTGACGTTTAACGTATCTTAATTTTATGCAACGTTATCAATAAACTCCCCTATGTTTTACAAGCCAGCCCGTAGAGTTCGTGACGATAGAAAAATTCGTTCCATTCTTAACTCATCTCATCTTTACCTAATTATACCAAGTCAAAATAGTTGTCCGTTTGCGCACCAATAGGTCGCTGTAATTATCCTTATTACTGTACTAGCATAATAAGCACGCGTAGGCTTGACGTCTTTATTTATAAACTTGTAACCGTTGGGTTTTGTACCTACTCGACACGGTTTTCTTAGGTAAGTACCCACTGTTGGTTAAATATGGTCTTTCAATCAATTCGTTGAAGCTGTTTTATGAAGGCAGGTTGTGTTGGATGCATTATTGTACATAGCAGCAGGTAGCTATGTAGCAGCAGTTTGGATGAGATGAAATCGAGACTTGTACCAAAATTAAATCAATTGTAATGAAATCTTTTGTTTAACTTGAAGCGGTGTCTCTAGTGTGTTGTGGACATACAAAACTGTTCCCTTTGATTTTTTAATCCCACATCCCAGCATATCCTTATGGTAAATCAGGAAGAGTATATAGCCATTACCAGGCCAAAAACCAGACTCAGGCGATGACTCAGGTGTATATTTGATGACGAATTTCTTCGCGTGGACAAACTGCGCCGGCCACGCTGTTAATAGCAAAGTGCACGCTGTCCGTTTAGCAACTACGTTTTAAATTAAATGAGAGAGTAAGCGACTTTGCACAAACTGGGGCGGATAGCGAATTGAATGCGAGGGTGAGGACGAAAAGCCGCACAGTGACCACGCGGCATCCGCCGGGCATCCACGCGGCATCCGCCCAGCAGTCCCGCGACCTCTCTCGGAGACCTGTGGAAACCCCGCGGCATCTGCGCGGCAACCCCAGGATATCCGCGCGGTTGCAACGCGGCAAACCGCGGCTGCCGCACGTAAAATTTCGTAACCGTTGAAACGCAGCCTGACCGCCATCTCAGAGCACAGAATCGCCGCGTTTGCGCGGTAGCGACCGGAAGGCTCTTCACGCAGCGGCCGCCGACCTTGCCGTCTTCGTATTTTGCGGCACTTCGCGCCTGTCAGGCAGGCGTGCTACACACTTTTTTGGGCTTAATTTGGCGCGATTCGGCACAGCCTGGCGGCAAAATATACATTTGATTTTGCCGCCCGGTGTGTACTTGTTGACGCGAAATTGTGTGTAGATCCCTCACGATTCACATTTTACCTGACCCGCGACAGCAAAGAGAGAATAATGTTTTCACGCGTATCTACGAGTGCAGTCCCGACCATTATCTTGACCCGCGGCAGAAAATGGAACTAATAAAAATGTACTGAATTCAACGCAGTGTCTTGACAAGCAACGCCATCGTGAGGGCCCAAGTTAAAATGGTCATATCAGAAATATTGACTTTGCTGTCGTTATGATAATATCTTTGTAGGTATGAGGGAATCCCACGAAGCATCCTAACGACCGGATGGATTTTATACATGAGAGAGGTATCTCGTCGAGGTCACGCAATGTTTACAGGCTAGTATTGTTTTTCGAAAATCAAAATGACAGCTTTTAAACGTCAACTAATAAACTCACGAAATTAAAAAAAAATGTACCATGACTATGTCGGGCATGAATAAAGGGCTTGAGGAGATGATCCCAAATACATAACTCACTATAAAATTTAAAATAAAAAAATATCCGACTGTAAATCGAATGCACTCTGATGCAGTTGGTGGTAGTTATTTTAGTTCAATCTCAAAGACTGCTTGAAAACTTGCTTTAAACAAAGGTACTTCGATAAAAGAAGGCGGTTATGCATTTCTCTGTAATTGTGAATAAGAACCTGTTAATAAGGCCCATCAAGCGTAAGAAAGCGATTGTCACACATTTGACAGAAATGCTTCACAGAGCCGAACTTTTTCTAAACCTCATAGGTGTCTATCAAAGACATTAAATTATTTGTGTGTATACTTATCACCTGCAACCTACCGTCAGTAGGTAGCGATATATTAGCGATACAAGTCCAACGTCGTTGTTTCAGACTACTTACCGCAATGACGTGATGGGTTCGTGAGGAGCATGCAAAATAGCTGCATATACCAACAAAGGGACTCGGTATGAGTAATAGAGATCCTCCTTGGTGAAGGTCAGTGAAGAGTCACGTGGACCAACCACGTTTCTGTGATTCAAAGCAGCTGCTGAACAGCGCAATTTTAATGAGTGTTTCATATTTTAGGTCAATTTCTGACCTTGTGACAATGTCATCAAGAGCAGAAAGTCTTCTCCTGGAAATAGGCCTCTGCCGAGCGTCGCCACAACGAGCGGCCCTGTGCTTCTAGCATCTCAATTCCCGTGACCTTCAGCAGCACAGTTTGCGTATTTTGCGTAACACACTATGAGTAGCAATGGCTTTCATTTTGACAGTTCAACAACACTCATTGCGTTATTTACATTGTTCAGCAGACAAATATTTCGAACATATGAAGCAATGGATTAGCAATATCCTTCAAAATTATTCAGATTGTGTGTGTTACGCAATTAGGTTGCTGAATTACCTATAAATTAGATACATGCAGAATGAAGGTAGGGAATTAAATCTGTCGTGACGTGTAACAAAAGTCGTTAGTGCATTATAAAGTTAGTAAACTTTTTACTAATATTGATAACAAAAAATGTACACTCAAGTTATTTCTTAACAACTAAATTACTTGGTAACCATAACCAACCTCCACTCATATAACACCACAATACAGTCTAACCTCGCCAGCTGAGAGATCGCTCTCGTCGTCAGTCTAGTCTAGCCTTACTCCTTAATTGTCTTAACTACTATCACGCTATTATTACTTTCTAGAGACGGTATCGAATCAAAGGAATAGCTACTGATGTTTAAATTCTTCAAGTCCATAGCGCTGGGTACTCTCTCGTTGGGGAAACTCCAGTCTAAAGACCTGGGTCTCCTCTTGTTCTCAGCGACACGCGTCAATTGTTTTCTGCTAACGGTGTACAGCCAGTCATCAGAGTTTGAACGTCGTTTATCGGGACTGATGGTTTCTTCGTCATTTCCTTGGACAGCAATGGGCACATTCAGGAAGCTCGGTCTGCCTGAGAGCTGACCCAACTGTCTCCTCTGGTATCTCCTTCTGAGCTGGTTTCCTCTCTCGATCTCATCTCTCCGTGCCAGCCAGTAGTAGTGCGTGATGGGGTCCCGCGGGCCCCAGTGTCGAGACGGCTTGAATGATGACTTCAGTTTCTGCGGAAGAGTAAGCGTTTCCTCTAAGACAGGAACTAGTGATGAATTCTTAGCATGAGTCGCTAGACAAGGTTGTGGCCTTAAAATTAAGGCAATAGGAAAAGTATATTAGATGCCGCTTTGGGAAATGGCGTCACATTCGCACTCGCATACTAACCATGTTATCTGCGAGTAATAAGGAACTCGATTTAATGATTCACTAAATTGCGATTGAGTAGGCAATTAAAAATGTAGGTGTGTCTATTTTTAAACACGATCGCTCATAATGATATCGGAGTATGTACAGTCCGAGCATAAGTATGTATACACTTGGCTATATTCAAAAGCGATTTACTCCTTTATTTGTGAATGAAATTTCATGTTGCTACGAACATAGTATTTTCGGACATAGGTTTCTGCAATGTGTCGTATTTCATTGTTGTTTTCGTTATTTCACGCAAAAATCGCTATTGAAAGTTTCCAAGTGTTGACATACATATTAGTGCTCGTGACTGTACTACACCTATGAATTTGGTGTACCTATCATATTTATCTTACGGGTTATCCTTATCAGGTTAGTTACAAATAAAATTCTTTAGTTTAAAGGTTTGCTTGTTCCAGCAAATTCAGCACAATGGTGAATTACCTACTAGTGAGCTATCAAAGTTATTGATAAGTATGACATTTAATTTATCGATGGCTACGAGGTGTTTTACCCCTCGTCCAGCGCGCCGCAAATGAGAATTAAGAAATTAAGTGCATATTAACGCATTCGCAACGCTATCTATTGCTAGAACCATAACATGAAAGCAAAGGACCACAATACTATACAATGTTAATATAAAATTACAAGTAATTATTTTCATGATTTTTAACTAAATCACGAAAATAAGATATCAGTAGCATCAGCAGAACCACCAAATAACAAACAACTACAAAATAAATTCGCTCAACAAACGAAAAAAAAATTACGCACACAGTCAAAACACAAGGTAAGACAACTTCATATTTCTTACCGCAATTAAATCATATTGAACCTGCTTCGCTACAGCAACTGAAGCAAATACAATGATAATGAGGAATGCCAGTGCAGCAGTGGATATCATGGTGATGGCTGGCCAAGGAGCTTCGTACCACGTCTCGTCTCGGACGAAGACCATCGTCATCCACCAGACGGTGAAGGGGGCTATTATTCCTGGAGCAGCACACCAGCCTAGTACCCAGAACCTTGCGAGCTCGCGACCAGTCAAGAACTCCACGTCTTCCACGAGAATTTTCCAACCTAGAAAGCAGAGAAAAAATTAAGTAGGCGCAGTTCGAGTTAGTGCCGTTTATTTTCATGAAAATGTTTGGTCACAGCTGTAACCACGAGCTATTTAACCAAACCTAGCGAGAGGTGTTCGGTGTTCCCATCCTAAGTCGGTTCTAGTACTTTGCCAGTCATAAATACGCCAAGCTTGCTCTATCCTATAACTAATGAGATGTGGTCAAATTCACATCAACCTAAGCTGATTTAACGCTCAGTGTAGCGAGCACAGTTTCGTGACGAGCGAGCGAAGCGAGCCCATAGGCGACCCGACTGCGCAGAGCGCGCTTATTACATCGCAGTACTTTAGTGCTTCCAACAATCATTGGACCGATTTTATCAACCTTGCTGGCTAATTCCTCATACTATACACTAGCTACACACAACACACACATAACAAACACACACACAGCACAGAACCAGTCGAAGTGGAGGTGCTCGAGGGACGCCTATGTCCAGCAGTGGACGTCTTTCGGCTGAAATGTTCATATTCATATTCGTTTATTTGCATTCCACAAGGTATAAATATATTCACAAAAGGCTCATAGCTAAGAGTCGTTGTAGACCCTGTCAGGGCACAACAATAAAATAGTTATACATATTTTTATTAAAAATCTAAATTGTAGAAACAAAAATCAAAATAAAATTCTACATGAAACTAAAAAAATACGCTGACATAAAAAAGTTTATAACAATAACATAAATAAATCTATTATAAGGTTAGCTATTTTTTTTTTTTTTTTTTGAGGATGGGAAAAAAAAAAAAAAAGGTAGCTATTTTATATTTATATATATTTATTTATTATATATTTTTACATTTAGATGTATTTACTTAGGCAATATAATATAATAGGTAACACAAACACTTATTTAATAGGAGATCATATTTTATTTAAGATTACAAATAAAAGAGATCAGTTTAACGTGTATCACAATTAGAGATAAGGTTAAAGAGATTGTAGGTATCATTTTGTAATTTACTTATTGTGTATTTAGAAGTCATGTTATGTTTAATTATATAATCTTCTTGATAAATATCCACATGTATTTGAGAATGTATTTATTGCAATTATAGTCTTTCATTTATTATTCATTTATACTATAATAGCTTTTGTTTAGTGAAAATAATTTTAATTTATTAATAAAAATATTGGATTTATTTATATTTCTTATTTCTTCTGGTAACTTATTATATATTTTTATCGACATGACATAGGTACTTGAGGAGTGCATTTTTAATCGGGATATAGGTATGTTTAATGTATTTTTATGTCTTAACTAGCTTCTGCCCGCGGCTTCGCCCGCGTGGATGTCGGAAATTATCCCACGGGAACGTGCTAATAGGATAACATGTATGTGCTTCCCCAGGATGCCATCTATCTCGCGGGCCCTTTGTGGCTAATTACAATAGAAAACCAATTGTGTCTCATTAGTGGTGATTAAGAGGGTACCTACATGATATCCTTACCTAAGTACCTACATAATAAAAAAAAAAACTCAATAACAGAAAATAAAATACCTACCTACCTAAATAAACCTATTTCTGATGATAACTAAACTCAATAAATAAGCAAAATCCCTAAAAACTAATATCTATACAAATGACTAATCTTACCTAACAGTATTATAAAATAACCTACGGTCACTACGTACACTATCAAATATACTACCTATACTTTAAAATTAAAATCTATACCTACGACTTATAAAAATAAACCTAAATAACTCTAAAAACTAATAGAAATAAAAAAGGTCGCACTGAAAAACACGGTTTAGAATTGCAAGTAGCAGTTAAAATAAGAACGAACACTCGCCACTCAACACGTCCGTTCAAATCAGAGTTCAAAAAATATCCTTATATACGGTAGCGATCCGTGGCGGCCGCGCGCCACGCGTGTGCTGCGAACGGTGCAAGCCAAATTCAACCTTCAGCACTACATTTAGAGCATAACTTTAGTGAACTCCACTGCGGGTAACGTAACCTACGACAAACTTATTATTTGCGGTTGGTACAGTAATCGGGTCTAGGGATCGAACCGCAAAATTAAGTTTGTTTTTTATTGTATATACTTTTCCGGGATAAAAAGTACCCAGTGTGGTGCCCAGGATATTAAAGAATAATTATACCAAGTTTCATCGTAATCGAACCGGCAGTTTTTGCGTGATGCCTGAACAAACAGACAGACAGACAGACAGACAAAAATTTTTTTAAATCACATTTTTGGGTTCGGTGTCGGTCTAGTAACACCCCCTGCCATTTATTTTTTTGATATTTTCAATGTACAGAATTTTCACTTCTTCATTTATTATAAGTATATATAGAAGTAAATTTAGTTTGTATATCTTCTCTTTTTGTGTAGAATTCCGGTTATCTACGTGTACATTTACAGAGTTCGAAGATGTAGAGACATGGTAGGGTTAAAATTTTTTGTTCCTGGAAGTGGGGTTTACAGCTATCCGTTTGTTCAGTATTGACTAGAATTCTAATAAGTTTTTTTTTGTAGGGTGAGTAGTGTGGGTGTGTCTGTACTATTACCCCATAATATGACCCCGTACTTAAGCCATGCGTAGGCATAATTATGCATAATATGTTACCAACGCAGTATTCATGTCTGTAGACTTTTTGATTGCCCGAAGGGCGTATGAGAATTTTGATAATTTTGCTCTTTATTTTTGGATATGCGACTTCCAATTTATGTGTGTGTCTATGTCTAGTCCTAATAGGGTGAATTTATTTACTATTTCTATCTTGTGATTTTTAGAGCTGAAGTTTATATGTTTAGGTTGTTTTTGTCGTGGGTGAAATGTCATTATTTTTGTCTTGTTAAAGTTAATTTCTAGCTTATGTTCCATCATCCAATGAGTTGTAGCGTCAAGTATTGAGTTTAACTTATCGTTGAGGTTGATATTAGTTCCGCATGAGATAAGAATAGATATATCATCCGAAACAAAGCACAAGGTACACTGATGTTTATGTAAACTAAGAACAGTTACACCACACCACTACACTAGTTACAACTAGTACACAAACGAACTACCACGAACGAACGAACTAGTAGTACGAAATAGTTTACATAAACGATCATAAACGACCAATCAATGCTTCAATCCCACAGGGTAGTGTAATAACACTACCCTGTGGGATTGAAGCATTGATTGGTATGTTTTCGGATCGGAACTACATATTTCGTTAGTTTTTTTATTAAAATATTCTAATTCAACTAATTGCTCTCTATGCTGTAAATACGATGTAAACCATTTATGACATTTACCACGGATTCCTATGCAATTTCGTATACATAGTTTGTTTAATAAGATGTTGAATTGTACTTTATCGTAAGCTTTTGTCATATCAAGCAACAATCCTATTGCATATTTTTCGGAGTTGATAATATCGAGGGCTTCTTGTATATAGTTATGACAAGGATTGTGGATCGTTTTTTTTCTGAAGCCATTTTGACAGTCGTTAAATGTATTGTATTTTTCACAATAAACGTAAACACGGTTGCACATTGCTTTTTCAAATATTTTTGATGCAATTGGTAGGAGCGCGATGGGGCGGTAGTTATTTGGGTCAGTTTTTACTTTTTTTTTATGTATTGGCTTTATACGGGCCTTTTTCAAGAGGTTGGGAAAAGCACCTTCCTCGAAAGATTGGTTTACCAGTTTGTAGAATGGAAGAGTTAATTCATCTGCACATTGTCTCAGTAATGTAGGTGGAAATTCGTCAACGCCATAGCTCGACTTATATATTAAGTTTTTTATTAATGCATTCACCTTGTAAACATCTGCTGGACTCAGAAAGATCGAATTTTCTGTTGTAGACATTGCTGGTGCTCCTTTAGGTTTACTGCCAGATGGGCTCGTGCCAGTTTCCCAATAGGAACAAAGAAATTATTAAAGATGTTAGCTACCTCTTTGAGCTCTGAAGTCATATTATTATTGTTTGTTTGTAGAGTTATATTCTGTTTGATGATGATGATGACACTAGCTACATGCTAGAACATGTAAAAGTAAAGCCGTGGGCGTTTAAAGACCTTTTTTCACCAGATAGCAGATTCAACCGCAATTGACACATTAGAATACAATTGCTACGTTCTTCCACTACAAATAGATGATTCGAACCTACTTACTTGGCAAAAATTGCATATTTATAGACTACACGGGTTTATTACTGACTTCATTATTTAAATAATGGAAGGATCGCTACAATATGAGAATACTGAATCATCCGACATTCCACGAAACGAGAGTAACTGTTAATGTTATTGTACTATTAGGAAGGGTCAACATTGCACGGCGCACCCTACTATTGCGCCAGCTGCGTATTCCCCTTTACATTTTGTAATCTCCCTTAAGAGCGTTTATACACGACTAAATATTATGTTTATTAGGTACAGTCAACAGCAAAAGTAGATGTCAAAATCAGAAATTTAATACTAATGAACGGAGTTCGCAGCTATTATGGCAGCTGTACTAGTAGTAAATGTTTGGTATAGGTAATTTACAATCACATACGTTTTAATCACTTCGACGCCACACAGTTTATTAGTATTGAATTTCTGATTTTGATCATCTACTTTTGCTGTTGACTGTACCTACATTCATGCATTGTATTCCTGCTATCGGCGACCAGGGGTTAGGAGAGAAAATATCTCAATCAAACCAGTTTTTTGTCCAATCGAACTGATTGTATCTATAGAAAGAATTAACAGAGCAAACGCAAAAGGGTTGAAGTTTGCAGGATGCCACTACCCGCGCGAACGTCATTCCTTAGCATTCATTGGCAGAGGCTCATCAAATGTCCAGCCTGTCCCAACTATGTTTGAGCTTTCAGCCTAATTGGATGCAGCTGAATACCAGTGTTTAACATGGAGTGACTGCCTATCTGACCTTAACCTAATCACTGGGTAACACGATACCCATCCGTAAAACTGAAGGCCAATTCTCGTGATTTATACCATTCAAAATCTAGTCGCAGTCTCATCTCGGCGACAAACAAATGTCAAAAACTCGTCAAAAATGTAGGGAAATTAGAGTTATTTTTGACAGATTGAGACTGAGATGAGACTGTGAACGTTCTTAAAATTACGAGAATTGACCATCAGGTTATCAGCATTAAGCTATTTTTTTCATATTATCGCGGCAATGGATACAAGAGCAGAAGGCGAAAGGACTCGCGGAAGAATAGGTGTATGCAGAAAGCTATAGGTAAGGGCGCCCATTGAGTATTTTGTAGTGTACGATTTCTTTTTTGTTAAGCACACATTGTACATATCTTTGTGGTGTATAATATTCAAATAAATAAATGTATTGATTACAATACAATTTGAGGGGCTTGTGGCCAAGAAATAATAGCCGCACGGATCGATCAATCAGGTTAAGCTTCACTTGCCGCGGTTGGTCCGTGGATGGGTGACCATTTTTACATACCAAGACCCCTCCGTACCTCGGAAAGCACGTTAAGCCATTAATCCCAGCTGTCATTCGTGGCTCTTTGACAGTCGTTACACGTCGTCAGAAGCCCGAAAGTGTGACAACTAGTCTTACCAAGATGTATCGTATTACCCAGTAACTGGGTTGTGGAGGTCAGATAGGCAATCGCTCCATGTAAAATACTGGTATTCAGCTGCATCCGGTTAGACTGGAAGCCGACCCCAACATAGTTGGGAAAAGGCTAGGCAGATGATGATGACAATACGACCTGTACTTATATTTATTTAGAACAGCGTTGGGTCACTTGAGTATGCGCTCCACATACCTATCGTTTATACAAAGGTAAAGTCCTATAATGGTTGGATGGGCTGTCGGTAGCCGATTCATTGGTAGGTATTTAATATGCCAATATTTTATCAACGTTCTGTACAAGGGAAGGATTTTTGTGATTTATACATTTTTAATGTTATTGTCTTCGTTATAATATTTACTAGGTTTAGCCCGCCGCTTCGCCCGCGTGGAGGTCGGAAATAATCCAACGGAAACGTATTACCGGGATAAATTCAAATTCATTTATTGGTGTGATTTTTGGTACACTTTACCTACATGAGATCTTAATCATAAATAATTAGTTCTTTAAAATCTATGTTAAAGGTGTACACTCTTTCACATAATTAATCATTATTATAAAGAATAATCAACATATGTATTAAAATAAAATAATTTCAACAAAACACAACATATCTAACTTAGTGAATGGAAATAAGTAAAGATAATAACACAATGTCAAAATTAAATAAATATCAATGTCAAATAACTTACAATTTATCATTAAGGAATTCGTCAATAGTATAACAACATTTTTTCAATAAGAGATGTCTTAATTTGTTTTTAAATTGAAAAATATTTAAGTCCTTAATTCCATTTGGTAATTTATTAAATATTTTTGGGGCCATGCTTTTATGCATCAATGCGGTCTTTTTTTTTTATCGAACGCATATTTCATGTAAATATTCTTGTCTAATCATTTTATAGCGATGTTCAGATGCTTTTCTGAATGGATGCATGTTCTTTTTAACAAATAAAGGAGTCTCAAGTAGCTTACAAGCAAACAAACTTAATTTTGTCATTTATAATATTAGTTAGGATTTTATGCTATATTTGTGAAACTGAGGAACTCACCCATACAATAACAATTATTGCAACTTCGCCGTCTACCTATCTATTATAGATCCCAGAGCCGTCAGTTAGGAAAGGCTGACTTTTTGAGAACACATTCCCAACTCTCACCAGAACGTGCACGTATTGAAATGTATATATAATATAAAATAAGTAATTCAAATCAATCAGTTACCGTATATAAACACGAAGGCTAATATTTCGAGCACGGTGGCGATACTGACGAGCAGGGGCACAGCGTGGTCTGTCAACAGAGTGAGGACTGGCAGCCTTCCCCACAGCGCCATCAGGCTGAGAAAGGCACCGGTCAGTGACCCCGCGAAGGAAACCAGCCGCCATTTTACACCGCCGATGCGGCGGAAGCGATCGTATATGGGGTAGAGGAGAGAGAGCTGGAAATTACAACGTAATTAGTAATTATGACTCGTTGGTGTGGCACTCGCCAGTGTTACCGCTGAGTATGAGCTCCTGGGTTCCATTCCCAGCTCGGACAGTGTTGTGTGAATGTAAGTATGTACATAAGTAGGCTTTTTTCTCAGTTTCAGCCCGGAGTTTGGATTTGTGGCCGGTTGATGTCACTATTACATGGTACTTAAACATAACTGGTGAAATGTGGGTGTACGAGTACTACAGGCAGTACATGCACCTCTGCCTAACCCTTCGGGAAATACAGGCGAGGTGCCGTGCTATGGTATTACTACTGTATGTAGTACACGTAGTAACACCACGCCTGCGACTTACTTATCACGCCTGCGTTCCTCTAAAGCAGAAAGGTATGCCCACATTTCACAAATCCAGACTCCATACTATTTCTGAGGAGTTTCAAATGTAATAACCAGATAACCCTTAGCCCAAACCAAAAATTCAGCCCTTTTATGATTGACAATCGATTCGATTCCATTTAACCTACTCGAATCGGTCATGGAAAATACTTTTAGTGCCCTTATACACCTTTTAGGAACATTTTTCCATGTACGCGGGCTATGTCTTGGATCCCAGATGGACTCAAAGTCAAACCCATTCCCCAAACCAATCAAAGCAATAAATGAAAAGCGGCCTACATCTTACCATAGTAATGAACCCAGAGAGAAGAAGAGTAACGAAGATGGTCAGTGGCCATGCCAAGTCAGTGTTGAAGTCATCTCCGAACTGATAAGCCAGGATAAGCACAGCAAACACACTGGTATCCTTCTCAAGTCCGCTTATTGAATACCAGAACACCACACTCATCCATGTTGACAAAACATTCGCTACTACGAACGTTATTGCTGTCCTGAAAAAGTAAAATCTATGTGTTTTGTGCTGGAGATAATCCTAGATGTATAGAGCACACTCATACATGATCCGAATCCGATCAGAATTCGATCCGAATTGGAAAACGAAAAAAAAATAAAAATATGATTAGAATAGAACATATTTATTTTGCATACAATATTGAAACAGTTCCACCTATTTTGCTTTTTTATTTCAGCATGCAAAAATACCTTAAATAAAAAATCATATGGTTCATATGGATCTAAAAACATTATGTATATTTTGAGTGAAGATTACCATCATCAACATCTTCCGCCATATCTCAAGTTATTCGGGGACGGCGCAACAATGTCCTTAGTATACTCGTATGTGTTTAGTATGTGTGTTCGTGATGTTTTTTTTTAATAAATAACTTACGTTTTGTTTGGATAGTACTTTTTTCAACTTCATCATCATCTGCTAGCCTCGCCTTTTCCCAACTATTTATGGGATCAGCTTCCAGTTTTTTCAACTTCATAACGTTAGAAATCTAATTCTTCCATAGTTTGGTAGAATGGACGAGCTAGCAAGTTGCTTCTATTGTTATATCTATTGTCGGGATCAGGCGACCGGATGCTGTCCATTAGATCAGATCCTCAATTGATGCTGCGCTTAGTGCAGTATCAAAGAGTGGAAGGTACTAGAATAAACTACGATCTAATAGAGCATTGCTTCAAATGATTTTGCATGCAATTTGTTTTTCCTTATATAATATCATGATTGATCTTGAAAAGTTTTAGTTTTAGAGGCGAGTTTGTCATGTTGCTTATTGACTGTTGTTTCAAGCCAGGGCAGAACTTGTCTTTGAGTATATTAAAAGAAATAATGAGGGTACTTTCTTTCAAAAAAATATTTCAAAGAAATTTCATTGCTTAGAAATTCAGGAAAAAGAAAAGTTTTTGTCACCTGCTTGTGAGTTTATAAAAAAAAACATAGTAAGTAGCATAAACTAAAGAGCTTTATCGCGAAGACTGAAAACGCAGTACCTATTACCATGAGCGCAGTTGGTACTTATAAACTAAAATGTAAACAAGTTCAATGTCAGTCAATTACAAAACTTCCTCCACGAGTTTGGCATCAATCGCAAGCACAGGAAATATCTGTCAAAGTACACTAACGAGGGCTTATTATAACACGAAGCAAGGGAAACAAATACTAGCAATTGCCCCTAATTCACCGATAATTATGCTGTTAGGCGTTACCTAGTTACTTTGATGTAACGCATGCAAGTGGGTGTAGTCCCGTAATAAGCTTGTAAATCATGAATGCGATCACATTATTAAGGCTTTACTCGTGTATCGCATTACCAGACTGTTCACCTGGTCTTTAGCCTTCACACGTGTGATATCCAAGGTTTCCTTGATTGTGTGCATTATGACAGGATGAGCGACCATTACATGGTCACAAGCAATAACGAGCTGTGCGCAAATGTGGATGGCTATAAGAATAGAGGAACATTAAAGAAACGATGGACAAACTGTGTGAAATATGATATGGCTAGTGCGGGCACGAGCCATGACATCTTCTACCGAGATGACTACTAATAGAGAGAAGAAAGGATGAAGAAGATATGTTGCGCCGACCCTAAATAAATAGGGATAATTGTGAGAGAGTGATGATGATGAGCATTAAGGAGCTGTACCTACATGGCTCCGATGCGCTGAGGAGCGGAGAGAACATGAAATATCTTATAAAGAACCAATAGCTAAGCGGGTAGTGTTGTGTCAAAATAACACAGAACTGTAAGTTTTTCAACTTGTTTTCGGAAAGTGGGAAAAAAATTATAAAGCTTTTCCAAAATCTCAATTTTGAAAATATATGTGCAGTTCACTGATTTAAGGGCACCTATCGCTTTCCTCGAATCCCTAATATGAATCTAGAAGCAAAAAAATAAGCAAAATGTTAGATTTTACACCAACTAGTATTCTAGCCATATCCTTATTTCACACACAAAGGGGGTGCCTACTGAGATGACGAATAATAGAGAGGTATAGAAGATGAAGACATGCTGCGCCGACCCCAAATAAATTGAGAAGGCAATGAGGATGGTATCTACTTCTACATTGGCACAGGAATATCATAACTAGGAAGAACAAAATACTCTTCAAGAACTTACCACTGCACATTCGTACTGGCATAAATTGTGTCGCCAGACGAGATGAGGAACCCACCAGCTACTTGGGAGGCCAGCAGCGCTTGAACAATCGCCCCGTGCCAAATTCCAGGCTCCAAAAAACTCTTCCAGTCAACGACTTTAGAGAACGAAGTCAAGTTATCCCCCGTACTGATACATGCCATGATAACTACAACGAGGATTATCACGACCGGACCCAACACGTACAATATCCGTTTCATCAGTTTTACCGGATTGTAAAAACTGAAAAATACTCTGTTGATAAAATTGTTCTTATGTATAGTAACGTCGTTTAAGCAACTACATATGCTATTCACAACTCGACTACCTAATAATGTGTTCAATCAACTGACAACGTTTGGAGTGTTTCCATTCCTAAATGTATTTGCCTATAAATAAATATGAGAGAAAAACAACAGGGTTAGGCCACGTTCACACGGCTTTGATCAGAAGGACGATATTTTACTATATGAGATCACATGGCAGTTTCATACTGCATATGTTGTAACCATATGAACAGCGGGATATGATAAGTGATCCCAACTTTTTACCGTGAAATAATTGTACAGGACAGCGCGGTGTGATGGGCCGCTTATAGGTAAAATATATGGGTACTCTTCGAGCCTCTCTAGGCTCATACCCATATAAGTATTTTACATTTATATTTACCTGCCGTTTCAATGGTCTCATTGAAACGGCGGGGTAATTGCGTAAATCACTAACAATGGCTTTTATTTTGACACTTCAACAACATTCATTGCGTTATTTACGTTGTTGAGCAGACAATTTTTTCGAGCATAATAAGCAATAGATTATTCCTTTAAAATCATTCAGATTGTAATTGATGGGTGTTACGCAATTAGGGTGCTGGTTAAATAAAAATTAAATGGGTTCTATACTTACATAAAAGGAAACACTATCCATAGGACAAGTATGATTAAACCTACAGCTAAATAATATTCTGGTTTCTCGCTCACAGGTCCCATAAATGTATCTCTGCAACAAAAATACAAATAAGTTAAAACGGTTTTCCGTCTTTTTAATTTTCAATTTAATTAAGACATCCGTGGAAACGGCCAATTTTTACAAGCTTGCCTTGCTAGTTTGTTTGTTAATTAGTATGTATTGGTCAAATCTTGCAAGCTGAATTAAAACCACTTCCTCTTATTCTACGGAGTTGATTTTTAGGCATGAGCTTTTAAAGCAACGGTCCCCGAAGAGCGTTTCCGACACATTCATAACGTACGTCACGAAACCGTGCATGTATGTGATTTTCTTACAAGAAAGTATTGTTGCAAGATGAAACGAGATCCTTTGGTTTTCACAGAATAGACAAAGTTAACTATTTTGCTATGAAGGTTTTTAAAAAGAAAAAACTCCTGTAGTCATCCTTCGCCGAACAGAATCAGACAGACCGAAATAAGCTAAAATAGAAAAGGAAAGGGAAATCATTTCAATCCAGGTATTTAATACATAAAGGACTACAGATTCATACTTACGTGAGACACGTAGATGCGTTTACAGTATTGACATATTCATCCTGAAAATTAAGAATATTATTATTGGCTGTAAGAGTAGGGGAAGACCAAAGAAACGATGAATGGACTATGTGATTGATGATATGGTTAGAAAGGGAGTGACTACCGAGATGACGACTAATAGAGATGTATGGAAGAAAGAGACATGTTGCGCCGAGCACAAATAAATTGTGGTAAGGACTGGAGAATGTTGATGATGATTAAATAATGAGCCAGCTCTGCGTCGCACGGTATCTTTATTCATCAAGATTTCTTTATTATTATGTTAATTTAATATTAAAGAAGAAAGAAAGAGAGCGTAGCGAAGTTTAAAAGAACGATGCAGTCACAGAGACAGACATGGAAAGTGACTTGAATTTATAATATGTAAAAGTAAATATAATAAAAAAGGTGAAGGCTAAAGGCAAAATTTTAGTTCGGTAGGCGCTGTTAAGTAGGTGCCTATATTTTCCTGTTATAAAAGGAACGTCAACCCCAAAACTGGTATAAGGACAGGAGAAGGATAAAAAGGAACCAAAAATGCAATAAAGCTTATAAATACTTACTTGTTCAAGTACCAGCTCAATGCATTCCCAAAATGGCAGGGAATTACTTATTGTGTAAAGTAAATAAGTTGCTGTCATCGCCAAGAAGATGATTGAGTATACTGAGCCCAATAATGATATCAATAACCTCAGGTATCCCACACCTGGAAGACAAAGAAAACTAAATAAAAATATCCAAATAATAGGAGGTATAGTATGAAATTGCCGTTTTATTGTAATAGGTATTTCGAATTGACATAGAACCTTCATGGTTTGAGATTTTTGAGTGAAACTTGTTTCACATGGTAACTATGAAGGTCTTCTTTAAAAAAATGTGCAACATTCGATTATCGACTATCAGTTGTTTTTTTTTTTATTCAGCTTTGACAAGAAAGATGGATACTTCGAAAATTCGACTTATTTTTGAATACGAGTTCCGACGCGGAACTAACGCGGCAGAAACAGCTCGCAATATCAATGTTGCGTTTGGAGAAGGGACTGATAATGAACGCACCGTTCGAGTTTTAACCGACGAAAAAAACGGAGGGGTTCTCAAGTCGAAGCGTATATTTTATTTTTTATTTATGACCACGCTTAACTTTTTACAGAGTACTCCGATTTTGATAATTCTTTTTTTATTGGAAAGGGTATGCCCCAAAGTTGGTCCCATATAAATTTGGAAAAAAATTCCAACCCTAAGGGTGGGAAAATAGGGGTGATTTATTGTTCACTCACAGATTTGAATGATGAGTTGTGTATTATTAGTTTATTACTCCACTCAGTAAGTACCCTTTGGCCAACAATTAGAAGATAATAGCCACAAAAAATTATAAAATAAATACTTTTTAACAATAAAATTAACCTTTTTTATTTAACCTTAATAACTAAGTTCTTAAACTAATGTAAGTATACCTAAATAATTTTGAGTCGGCGCCGTTTAAATTTGAGGCAATTTTGGTTTAAACGCTTTCGTGATGGAAACTTTGATTTGAAGAACGAACCACGTGGAAGACCGCCCCACACAGGTGAATAACAATGAATTGAAAGAAATGGTGGAAGTCCATCCGAGCCAAACTACCCAGGAATTAGCGGCATGGTTTAACGTTACCTTACCAACAATATTGACTCATTTGCGTCAAATCAATAAAATTAATAAAATCTGAGAAATGGATGCCTCATGATTTGACTGATCTGCAGAAAGAAACGCGTGTTGAAACTTGTGTTGCCTTGTTGAATCGATACAAAAATGAAGGAATATTGGATCAAATTGTGACATGTGATGAAAAGTGGATTCTTTACGATAACCGTAAGCGAAAAATGCAATAGCTGACCCCAGGTCAAACGCCGCAAAAGTGTCCTAAAGCAAAGCTTACCAATAAAAAGGTAATGGTAACTGTTTGGTGGTCTCAGCATGGTGTTATTCACTATAGCTTTCTCCCATCTGGTCAAGCAATAACAATAATAATAATAATATCCCTGGACATTTCACACAGCGCCATCTAGTCCCAAGCTAAGCAACCTAATGCTTGTGTTATGGTAACAAGATGGCTGATAAACTACTTATATACATTTTTTTTTTTGTAAATACATACATATTATAGATAGAAAAACACCCAGACTCGGAACAAATACATGTAGGTCATACAAATATTTGTTCCGTGCGGGAATCGAACCCGCGACACGCAGCGCAGCAGTCAATCGCTTAACCACTGCGCCAACCGTGCCGTCAAATGCCGTGCCGGCAGATGTCTACTGTGCCGAACTCCGAACAATGCTAGCAAAACGGCAATGACGGCACGGTTGGCGCAGTGGTTAAGCGATTGACTGCTGCGCTGCGTGTCGCGGGTTCGATTCCCGCACGGAACAAATATTTGTATGACCTACCTGTATTTGTTCCGAGTCTGGGTGTTTTTCTATCTATAATATGTATGTATTGACAAAAAAAAAAAAAATTATATAAGTAGTTTATCAGCCATCTTGTTACCATAACACAAGCATTAGGTTGCTTAGCTTGGGACTAGATGGCGCTGTGTGAAATGTCCAGGGATATTATTTATTTATTTAAAACTAGCAGGGAAACAGCCTCGACTTATGAATCGATCTTCACTATTATTGCTCCATGATAACGCGAGACCTCATACAGCACGAGAAACCGTTTTAACTCTACAGGAACTGCTATTAGAAACCATTCGTCACCCTCCGTATTCGCCAGACCTTGCTCCAACGGACTACCACTTTTTTCGTGATTTAGACAATTTTCTACGTGATAAAAAGTTTTCTTCTCAGGAGGCAGTACAAAATGCTTTCACACAGTTTGTCGAATCTAGATCGCGAGAGTTCTATCCTATTAGATGGTAGCAATGTTTAGATAATAATCGTAACTATTTTGATTAAATAAATATGAAAAGTTAAAAAAAAAACTAATTTCAATTTTTCAGTACAAATCGGCAATTTCATACTTTAACCCTTAATATTAGATAACTTATTTTTATGAAGTCCATTAGAATATTTTATGTACTTACAATATTGAATCAGTGTTACAAATCAGAACTTCTAGTTGAAATTCCGTATCGATTACGAATCATTTTCATAGTAAAATACTCATAACATAGGCATTATATAGTACTTAATTTGTAACGGTAAATCCCAAGCATTGTAAAGACAGCTATGTCTGAAGCAACAGGTGTGTAATTCGGTTCCCAAATAATGTTGTTTATTGTTGTGATGATAAGACAATGAGATCTCAATTAGGATTTTTACCATTGAGTACAAATCCTAATCGTGACCTCATTTTCTGCATTAAGAAAATGGAAGACTTTGTTTTTCGTGGTCATACAAAAGATCTGCGTGGAAAACAATGGCTAGCAACACTTTTAAGAAAGGTGCACGCATACCTCTAAAAAAAGGAACTGCCCTCCAAGCTCCGACTGCATCTTGCTGACTTAACTGCCCGACTGATAGCTGCAGCAAGGCCAAGGGCAGCGCCACGACCAGCAGGGCCAGGGTCACTGCAACTCCGTACTGCACCCCTCCGTGGATGAAAGCCCCGCGAGGACAGTGCCAGGTGGCGTGGAAGCTCACTGCCACTGCCGCCGTGCATATATGTGCCCGGATCAATGGCCAACTCCATTCCTGGGTACCATTGGCAATATTAACATGTATACTGACAACAATATAAAAGAGTTCAGATGCTTTGGTCATATGAAGAGGATGAATGAAATGCGACTAACTACAAATATTTCCAACGCAGATGTGGGTGGGGACGCCCTAGCTAGAGGGACATACACTGACCTTATTGGTGACTAGCTGCTGACCGCGGCTGCGTTCATTCGACATTATACCTATGAATTTTCTTTGTTTTTCTAAAATAAAAGTAGCATAAATTACTTTTTATAACATCAGCTATCGGCCAGTGAATGTCCCGTGAGAATAGCCTAGCCATTTTAGAGATTAGCCGGAAAACAGACAGGTAGATAGACAAAAATGTGAAATATTGATTTATTGTTATGAGTAATGTATATACTTTTTATATGCATTCAGTAAAAACTTGTTATTTTTACATTACAAACAGACCCTTCCATTTTGTTTATTTCAGGTCAGGTGCATGTTGTACTCGCAACACGCGAGTAAGACGAAGCAAAAGAATATCTAAGAATCGTTATAGGTGTGGTTCTGTAGTTTATGTCTTCCCCATCAGAAAAATAACAGACAAAAATTCAAAATTTATTCTCAAAGTAAGACTTATTCTAGGTATAATAGTTTGGTTAAATTCGCCCTTAGCAGGATTGGTTTAAAACATCTGGAATAATTACATAGCTCCTCGACTCTTATCAAATCAAAAAAACAAGTCATTTAATCAAACTAGGCTGAGAATCTGCACTTTTGTACGTCAAAACAAAAGACAATCCCCCAAAACGCCCGCCCTTCACCACTTCCTAGTGCTTTCGCTGGGAAGAAGAAGTGGCGCTACAAACTCCCCAGCAGCACAGCTGTCTGTTCAGTTAGAAAATACCTGATTGTATACAATACTAGGTATGCAAAGTATATATCTCCAACCAAACTACGGTTCGATTACGCGGTGGTCGATTGTCACCAGTGGATTTAGCACTATTGGCGACACTAAGCCCAAGTTCGCACGGAAGTAAAAATATCGAGGCGGGATTTTATCGCGCACTGAAATTTCAACTCTCGGTGTTGAGCCGAGCATTGAGAATCCAACAGAGCGGATCCCAGTGCGTCGAAAAAAACACACTGTTGGCTTTTCAACTCTCGGCGCTAAGCAGTCAGGCGCAAGTGCGCGAAAAAATATTGCCGCGGGAAAAACGCGCATGCGAACCTGGGCTTACTCTCTGCGTTTATATTTTACATACGAACTAGAGTTCTCTAAAGCCGTTACTTATTGTCACCAGCCTATGACAAAGTGTCATCATCACATCACCATCAGGTCACAAGTCAGATAGAGATGGATGTTATCAGCTAGCAGAATTTCAGGAGGGATCCGAAGCCCAAGACTGGGTGAATTTATTAGTGGATAAGTACCTATAAGGGTCTAATTTCCAACTGGGCTGATGGATTCTCCAAGCTTTATTTGTTCTAGACATATATCTGTTAATCTGTATCTATAGTAGGGCAACACTGAAGGTGCAACCTACTACGAGTAGCTTGATTTCAGGAAGGCTTTTTTACTATAAGTAGGTTCATATCTGCAGGATTTTCATGGCTGATGATAGAGAAATACTAGAAACTTTAGAAAATGATAAATTGAGGCTAGAATTGTATCACATCCGCCACTGGATAATATAAATACAAATGAGGCCATGAGACCCACAGTGGCCTAACTGTCGTTTTTTCAATACTGACTATTTGAAAAACCTGCTCTAAACTGTAAAAGTCATAGCGCCACAGTGGCCTAAAAATTAGTTCAATTTTTTTCAGTTAGGCCACTGTGGCTCTCATGGCCTCAAATAACCTCAACTTAGTTTTATTAGATTTTCTAATAGATTAACTTTACATTTATACGTGTCGCAGTAATGTATACAAAAAAGACATAAATCATAAAATACTTAGGTAACGCAGCGTACAATGGGAACAAGCTCATCCCCTTTTACATGGGACCTATTTAAATTAAAAGTAATCGAGCAGACACTGTTTATGAGATCGATTATAAAAATAGACATATAAATCACTGAAAATGTGACTTAAAACTTAAAGCTGCAAGTTTCATAATCTATGGGTTCGAACTAACGTAACCACTGGTAACCAGGCAACGCAAAACCAAATAATAAATGAAACATACCTTTAATTTGTAAGAACTGACCATCTCCAAGAAATTTTAGCCCAAATCCACTAGGAACACATGATACCTAAGTCTAACGAAACCACGGCTGTTGACATAATAGCACTGCACCAGAACTCACGAAGATTTAGCAATGTTCTAGATAAGCAGGAGATAAAGCACCATATCTATTGGACGACACAATCGATCTGTGAAGGCGGCTTATCAGTGGCACTGCTGCTCTCAAGTGTTCCGTCGTTATCATGCCACGACCAAGATACAACGGGCTGGGACATCGCGACCAAATTCATGACTCACACGACGGTATTTCGAAAGTAAATATAAGATCTGTTTTTATTCTTCCGTACAATGCCCGTCAAATATTGTTTACTAACAATCTGTAACCTTTTGTAAACGTAAATCACTACGTTTGAAAGATGCAGGTTAGTTATGGTAAACAACATACATAGAGATATTAGAGTTATCATTCAGTAATTATAAATGACTACATAGTGTGCGAATATACTGTCCAATGTTTATTTTCTAAACCATGCGTTCAAGTTAGAGCTTTCAAAATCATCGAAAATCCTTGAGGTTTTGAAAAGCAGTCCCTCTGCGTTACGTGGTGAAACTGGGACGGTAATACTGGCCTGCAGAATCAGTGAACCCCTATTGCAAGAGATGATGTTTGGGAAACTTTGTGATATTAATAGGTACAGCAATACATTCCAAACTTTTATCAAGTAATTCTGAATTGTTGTATTATAATTTATGATTTGATACTTATTTGCAATCGTCCATTTTCTGGAATCCTTATGACGTCATAAATAATTCAGTGAAAAATTCATATAAAATGAATCACTTTGAAAGGTATGCATTGTTAAGCTAAATGGAAACTAGGCATAGGTAGGTAAGTTGGATAATTTAGTTGTTTTTGGGGAAAATATGATTGTTCGTAAATATTAGCCATATTTTTTAACATTAAGTAAATAGTTTTTCTCCAATAGTGGTGGAATAACAAACAAGGTTTACTACGTACCTCCGTGTCCATTGTTTAGAAATTGAATTAATGCGCGAGCGCAGGCGTCTGACAGCGAGCGTGTACCAGACAACATCTGAGTGACACGAGGGGTGAAAAAATACATCGGCATGATTTATAATGATAAGCGCACCTAGGTTCTTAACCATAATTTACAGAAGTATTCATGTTTTATTATTTTTTTCCAAACCATATCATCCTAATTTTCAATAACGGGTTTTTTTTATGATTTTAATTGTTTAGCGTGATTGTACGCACTATTTAAGCACGCAGGTATATGCCATACAGCTCATGTATAGTATAGATTAGCCAGCTGAGTTCATATCACCTAAATAATAAAGGGAGGTTACTTTGCGAGTTTGCGACAGATATTACTTGAGGATGACTTTTAAAATTACCTTGTCCCAGCTTAGCCTTTGCTACCACCGAGACAAAAGTTGCTCTGATATTTAAATTAATTAATTCAGTGACAGCACAATTTTGAACAAAAGTTCCATAATTTCTATTATTATAACGAAGGTGAGCAGTTGTGTTGAGGAGTGGTGGCCCAGTGGTAACGGCCGCGACTTACGAGTTGTAGGTCGTAGGTTCGAACCCAGACAGGCGCTTTACCTAGTGTAAATTACTTTATCACCACTGGTCTCAACACGATGAAGGAAAATAAAATGGGGAAACCGCTATGTCCTAGAACCAAAAATTTTAAGACGTGACTCTCGAAGAGAGGAGGCCTGTGATTCCCTAAAACCCCCTAATTCCCTCAAGTGGAGTTAGTCAGGACACCTAGCTAGGTGAAGAGATGACCGATGGAGTAAAGCTGTGGCCAAAGGCCAAGGTTCGGCCAAAAAACCAGGGCCGTCCAAAAGCTAAGTTGACCGCGGTTGACGATATCGTCAGAGTTCCGGAAAACACCCGGATGTGAGATGCACAGAACCGGGAATTGGGAAATATGGCAGAAGAAAGGGGAGGCCTATGCCCAGCAGTGGGTGATTCCGGGCTGATCTGATGATGACGATGATGATGATTCCCTAAAAGGGAATACGGTATGAAAATTTGTGAAATACTAACAGACTTAATTGACAGACTTAAGTGACACGGAGTGTGTGATGCTCGGCATAACCCTATTAGACTCAAATCCGTAGAAACTCGAAAGTTTACAACGTTGGAGATAGAGCGATACGCCACAAGTGGAGTTGGGCGGGACATCTAGTTAGACGCGGAGATGGCCGATGGAGTAGAACTTTGACCGAATGGTGGCCAAGGTTAAGCCAAATAAACCAGAGACGCCCAATAGCGCGATGGGTTGACGATATCGTTAAAGTCGCCGGAAGCACCAGGACGAGGGACGCACGGAACCGGGAAATATGGCAGAAGAAGGGGAGCCCTATTGCCAGCAGGGGATGATTTCGGACTACAATGATGATGATGATTAATTGTAAAAGCTTAAGCAAGATGTAACTTTCAAAATCAAACTCAAAGATTTATTTGAAGATAAATATGCAGGTTCGAAAAGTTCTTACAATGGTAGTATAATAGTAGCTCAACATATTCAATCATAACATCATGACATGCAAATTTTTGGTATAGATACAATTACATCATTTAGATTTAAACTGAATGAATTATTTTTTTAGTATAGAAGGGATTCTCAGTTAACCACCTGTGTAAACCTCTTCTGAAGCGGACCATTGGAAGTTCTTAAATTTGGGTAGGAATCTTGTTATAAATCTGAAAACACATAGGGTAGCAACTTCGCCTATCTATAGGGTCTTCCAATAGGGACTTCCGAACTTTGACAGTTAATAACGACAATACTGTTGAAGCTACATCTGTCAAATTGACTGTGATTTATTCAGTCTGTTTTGCCAAATCACCATGGACGGATAAGCGTTCAACCACACGTGCAAATGATAAAACTGTTTTATCAAAATGGGTGTTCTGTTCGGGCAACGTTCCGCGCGCTTCGCTCATTTTACGGTTGCCATAATCGTTCTATCGTGAGGACTATTCGCAGTGTGGTGGATAAATTTAAGTTCACTGGCGATCATACCAATCCACATGAGATCGATCCATGAATCCCGAAAAAGTCACTGTTTGGTGTGGATTTTGAGCTGGCGGCATCATCGGTCCTTATTTCTTTGAGAACGACGTTGCCAAGGCCATCACCATCAACGGTGAGCTATAGGTCGATGATTACCAACTTTTTTGGCCTGAATTGGATGATATGGTTACCAACGACATGTGGTTTCAACAGAATGGCGCTACGTGCCACACAGCTCATCCCACATTGGACCTTCTGAACGAGCGATTTGAGAGCATGAAAATCTCACGTGGAGGTGATGTGAACTAGCCACCGAGGTCGTGCGATTTGACCCCGTTAGACTTTATCTTGTGGGGTTTTCTTAAGTCGCAGGTCTATACAAATAAACCAAAAATCACAGCGACCCTCAAAGCCAACATAACCCATGCCATCGGTAAAATTCAGCCTAATTTATGCGCTAAAGTTATGGAAAATTGGACATTTCGGCTAGATAAGCCTCGGCGGACATTTGAACGATGCCATATTCCATACATAATGGCATCGATAGGCCTTTTAAACAAATAAAAAAATTCGACGATATCTCATACACACTTTGTTTTATTTAAATTTAAAGGTAGGAAGCGCTCACTGAAAGACCTTAGAGCTTCGTTTTCATGCACTTTTAATTTTTGTTATTTAGGTGTCTTTTAATTTTTGTACTTAGTCCATCAGGAGCCTAGTTCTGAAAGCTTCCCTGCTCTTGTTTACCCGACTGAGGCGTAACAAACGAAGGTTATATGTTACTAGCTTTTGCCCGCGGCTTCGCCCGCGCGGAGCTCGGAACTTATCCCACGGAAACGTATTACCGGGGTAAAAACTATCATATGCGTTAATCCAGGTTATAATAAACTACCTGTGTGCCAAATTTCATCGAAATTCTAGTAAAAGCATAATACTAATGATTGAAATACTATCGTGAATTCATGCAAACATAAGTGCCCCCGCGCATTACGCGGCCAGGTCGCCGCGGCCTGGCCGCGCAGCTATCAATCCATCTGCTGCCACGTAGCGACCATTTATCAGTTGAATTCACATCGTGCTCCAAAATGGACGCCGAAAAAGGAATTATGGTTGCGCTGATTTTCTTATTACAAAAGCGAACGAAAAAAAGAACAAAGAAAAAATTTGAAACGCTCGAAATGGTGGATCTCGTTGGTCGCGGCCAACTGGCCGCGTGCGGGTCGCAATGATCCTACTGGCCGCGCGGCCAATACGTGGTCGCTGGCCGCTGGCCTCCTAGTGCGCGCACTTGCATATGTCACGGAAGAATTAGTTAGCCGCGGCGACCTGGCCGCGCGGCCTGGCCGCGTAATGCGCGAGGGCACTAATACTTTTTGTTAGAATACTGCTCAGAAAGTCGGGACACGTAGCGCCATCTAGCGTCCTAAAGCAATTGTGACCGTCGTTATTGTCCTTTTCCTCGGGAACAGTATTTTTATTTATGTCCTTTTCTATACGCCTGACGTAATTAGTTAGTAATACTCCTCTATGTAGGTACCTACTATCTCTAAAAATTAAAGTCAAGTAACGTATGTTATAAACTTTCTAGCTACCATAAATTCATAAAAGCTAGAACGCCTTAAAGGTACAGTCAATGCAATGCGAAATCCGTTGCACAATTACATTTTCGTTTTAAGTTAGCACGACACCCCAACACTTGTAAGGAATCTCTACAGACAGGAGCTCCTATGGCCCAGGCCGCCAAGTTTTGAACCAAGCTAGATAAATGGCCACCAACTTACCATCAACGATTGCATCTCATCTCTGCTTTCCATCAGGCGGGATCGCAGTCAAGCACTAGTTTATACCATTAAAAAAAATGGACTTCCAGCCTAAGGAGGTAGTCAAATTACATAATTAATATATAATGATTACTTGTAATTATGCGGCTGTAGGGTGTTTAGGGACAAGCAAAATCAAAATCTACGAATGACATCGGTAACTAACGGCTTAACGTGTTTTCCGAGGCACGAAGGGGTGTCGATATGCAATTGATGGTCATCCATCCACGAACCAACCGCGGCAAGCGTAGCTTAACCTTCGATCGACCCGTGCGTCTGTTATTTATTATTTAGCCACAATCCCCTCTAAACACCATGCAGTTCAGAAAAGGAAATACAAAAATTATATAATTTAATAAGAAAATATTTATTTTAAAAAGTCAACATTTATACTTATAGGTAATACGTTATTATGTAACCATTTGTCAGTGAGCTCTTATAGTATGACTAGTAATCCAAGTAATGTACGGACTAATAGCTGTCAATACTCCGACTGTATGTGACCGCTCCTTTGCCTCCACCGTGCAGTCTCTTTCTTCGTTCACACTGGTGATGGCAATAATACCCGAAGGATGGATGAGCGGGCCCCCAGAGTCCCCCGCGCACATGGTGGGGTTCCGGCCACAGCGCTGCGCCACGCACATCGCCGGGTACAGGTGCCACAGCTTGGGACACTGAACTACGACTAGATCTAACACTTTTAGTGGCCTCGGCAGCGGCGTTGGGTAGTCTTTCTTTACTTTAATCTTAGTAATAATCACATTGAGTCCGTACCCCACCGCGTTCGCCGCCTGCCCCTTCACCGCGGAGAAGTCCACCGCACTCACCTTTGCATACTGCCGCAGTAATATGGACTCAGTGTTCAGCATACCTATGTCGTTTTCAATTAGTATTAATCCGTCTACAATAATCCCCTTAAACGCTGGGTGTTTATATTGGGACAATATATCAAACAAGTCGTCGTTGGGCTGTGTTCTTATCATATTCTTATGTTTTACGCCGGGATGGTTAGCCGAATATCTATCAAGGAACTGGATGCAGTGTGCGGATGTCAGGGTCCACGTCGCGCTTAACACTGAGGCCGTGCAAAACGTGATGCTTCTAGGTTGGCTGACTGCACTGGCATTCAGGGGTATCAACTCTAGTTTAACAACGTACGGGAACTCATCTTGTAACGCGTCTCTACCTCCAATGATACGCAATCCTGACTTCGCCACATGCACTTTCACCAAAGAGACCAATAAAACAGTTCTCACACATAACTTGCAATAACTCATTGTTCCCGATTTAACGACCAGACATTCAATTATAATAATTCCCGCTACATTGTTCAACTATAACTTTTTCATATTTAGATTGAATTCATCGTATAGCATGTTTTGTTTCAGTGTTTTCTAAGATTTAAATTTATTTCTACATTAAGTTTTTTATAACACGGTAGTAAACGAAAGCCAATATCAAAATAATATGTAAGTAAGCATTCTAAAACAAAATGCATTGCATCGCGTACCTATTATTTACATATTATTTACTAAGAATTGGTTGCGTACCTTCAGGTTTAAAAATTGAAAGCGTTAAAGACGCTAGAAATGATGAATACCCGTTCATAGTGAGATTGGAAAACCGAATTATATTAAAATTTGGAGATAGAATTAGTGCTGAGAATAATATCCACATATGTACTTGTGTCGCCCTGAGCCCGTCATGGTCGCTGACGGCCGGGCACTGCATCGACAGCGCCGGGCCGAAGAAGGACCTCTCTAATAACCTGAAAATCCAAACAGTCGTACGATATGGATCCATCAACAGTACTACGGCCGAAGTGCTATCGACGATCCTCCATCCTAGCTACCATGACCCTCTACTAAAGATGCAAAATGACATTGGACTACTGAGAACTGACACAATTCGACTGAAGAAGTTCGCCCTCATAAGCACAATAGATATCAACACTTTAAGTGGCTACGAGGTCACTCTAGCTGGTCACACAAACACTAATGGATCTCTAAGAATTGAAGGAACTGATATTTCGGTTAAGAGGTCGCCGCCACAGTTGCTGAATCTACTTGTAGTGCGATATGATAATAAAAATGAATCAATGCTTCCAACAAAGTGCGTGGCACAACGTTGTTCATCGTCGTCGAGCCTGTGCGACGCGGACTCAGGCGGACCCATGCTGCACTCGACTGGTGTCATAGGCATCAACACCTTAAGCCTGGAAAATATTAAATTGTGCTCCGCGATTAACGAAAATGGACTGATCAGGATGGAATTCATAACCCCGACGAAACCGCACGTGAAATGGATCAATAAGAATGTTCACCGTTCAGATTTTTAAATCTCTAGTCTCTTACTGCGGAACCGGAATGTGAAATTTTGTATTTTTTCCCAATAACATTAATTTTACAGAGCCGTAGCGATAGCACCTGCTGGGGAGTTTGTTGCGCCACTTCTTCTTCCCAGCGATAGCACTAGGAAGTGGTGAAGGGCGGGCGTTTTTGGGGGACTGTCTTTTGTAATTTTGACGTTCGAAAAGTGCTGATTCTCAGCCTAATTTGAATAAATGTCTTTTGATTTTGATTTTGCACCGCGCTCGTGCAGCTAGTGGACCACTGTCAAGAGGCTGGGAATCATCCCATCCTTATTGACGGTTTTGTAAGACGTTAAAGACAAATTCACTATTGAACTAGAAGAAGCACGTGAAGCGGTCCAACCACGATCCAACTTATTTAAATGCAATGTTTGTGTATGTAAGTTATGTTCTCTATTTTTTAGATGAGTAATACTAATAAAAATGAATAGGAAATCAGTTCGGTACAATTTTTACAACTCTATGTTTCAAATTACGTCATTTACTTACAGGGCCCGCATTCTGTATTATTCCCCGCGAAATCTTACCACGCCAAACCACGTCAATATCGTGTCGGTATCGAAATGTCAACCGTACGGACAACATGTATTTTGACAGTTCAAACCACGCCTGTCAATGTTATTATCAAAATAACTTTAATTTTATTATTATTTATAAACGATTTTTGTATATCCTGGGTCCAAGATACCGGTGGTCAGGGCTCCAGAGAGAGGAACTTCCTGATAATGCGAGCCGTGTCCAGAAATACCGCTTTCTGAATCAAGCTCTTGATCCAGCTGCCCAACGAGAGCCTCCTCAGGTGTTGGTCGAGGCTCTTGGCTGTTAACCCATTGGCTGTCACGACTATCGGCACAATGATTGCTGAGTCCACATGCCACATGTCGACAACCTCGCGAGCCAAGTCAAGATACTTGATTTGTTTATCTTTCTCAGTTTGACAACTGCATCAGCCACCAGTGCCGGGCAAACGAGGTAAGCCTGGCCTAAGTTCAGACGAAATGAACCGATATTCCTGAATCGCACCCTCCAAAGCACTCCTCAATACCTCATTGCACTGGGTACTTACGTTTGTAGCCTTGTCATTACTCCCCTCGTCAGCATGACTTGTGTTGGACTGCGGTAGTACTACAGCAGTCTGCGACTGGGGGGCGATGACATCTGCATTTCATTTCGCAGGCGATCAAGTACAGTGCATAGCATGTGATTACGCTGAATGACCCGCACCTGATCCGACAGTCGTTGTGCCGTAACGTTGACAGCTGGCTCAAGCACCTGATAAAGAGAGAGCATCCGAACACGGTACGCGGTCAAATTGTTTCCCCCCTCTGTAGCCCATAGTATGAGCGCATGACATTTTCATTGATGGATCGTGTCCATCTCATGCGCTGCACACTTCCGCCGGGAGCTGGGACCCTATCAGAGGCCAGTGGGCCTCGAGGTCCTAAGCCGTCAGGCGGCCGGCGTCCTCCCCGTCGACGAGCAGGTGGTGGCGTCGTGGGCGGAGAGAAATACTCGTCCGCGGCCGGGTTCGTCACAGCGCTAACAGTGGGGCTGGGTACCGGCGGCGGCGAGGCGGAGCTGAGCGAAGAGTCCGGAGGTGCTGGGCGTGCACGCGAGCTGATGATCTTGTCAACATGTTCTCATATGTTTTGATATTTTCACTTTTTCATTGGTTACCTAATAGACAGGGTATAGCTAAGGAATGGACGTGGTTTCAAAGTACGACATCGTTATGTGGTCACAGTGAATTAGGGTCCTGGACATCAAGCGTAATGAAAAACGATGTATAGATTTTAAGCTTTATTGTAAAATAATTATTATCTTAACAACACTATATTCATTAACTACATCAAAAGTAGGTTCTAAGGTGCAATGATAAATAACACAGTTATTTTTGTGTAAACTGTCAATTAAAGATAAAATACATCAATATTTTCGTACTATGTTTTCAATGACTATTTTTAATAAAACTAACAGTAAGAAACAGCGGTATTGAGAAATATCATTAGAAGAAAGAGAGCTTTGTACTGTGAAGATGAAAGATATCAGGTGGGTACCCACAGCAGCTTCTATAAAAACTTAGAACTTGACAATCTTTTCCCATTAATATTTTCGTTGACTGCATGTCATCAGTTATCATATCACAATGACGATCACATTTCCAAAAAACAACATAAATCCTTTCACTTTTAACTCAATAATGATTGTAATTTTAAATTAAATAAAAAATAATATTATCAAAAGTAAGCTAACCACGATATAACATTGTAAAATCATCATCAAAAAGAGATTTCGATAGTATCTATCTAATAAATAATCAATATTGTTTTATTTAAATTATACGCTTATAATTAGACCACTAAGGTTGAAAATACAATAATAATGTCATAACGTACTTTTGTTCTCAAGTTCTTTATAGTTTTACACTTGTGTAGTATTTTAAATACTATGGGGCTGAGAACTTGACATGCCCCAGCGACGAAGAATAACAGGGGTCGCCCTATATCACCCTTCATTTACAAACAACGACCACCCTAATCGATTTTCTTAATTCGTTCCAATAAACATTTTTGTCATACTTCGTTCGAAATTCCACTATCAAGTCTTCAAATGCAGTCTTATACTAAGATTACAGTTCCGTTACAACGAACTCACTCCATTCGGGAAGGGCCAAGACTTGGACTTAGAGTTTTATTAAACGATATATGTTTGAACACAAAGTAAGTAAAACTAATTTACATTCGCGTTTAATTTGCCAAACATGTAAACAAATATGAATTATTGGAAAAATAACTTTAACTCCTACAAAATAAAGTTCAGTTTACGAAAAAACTTTAAACATTTTTAATACTTACTTTTTAAATAATGCTTGTCACTCTGAAATCAAATTAATTACCACTACAATAAAGTTGATGTTTGTTTAACTTAAAATGACATAAATTATAAACGTAAAGGAGATAGTTTTTTTTTGTTCGGCGATTAGTCGCACCAAAAATTGTGGCGTCTACAAGTGTAACGCATGCTGATTTGTTCCTTATGATCTCTAGATTATAGTCGTAGGAAAAATTATACTTCGTCTAACGGGAAGACTGAGAAAAACGATCATAACCTAAAAAAATCACTAAAAGAAGCTATTTTAGCGTTTAGTGAGTAGGTTGGCCTCATCGGTATTATAATGTAGTTAAATAGTGCAATGTTAGTAATAAATAGTAGGAATATGGGGTGTATTGAACGGTTCGTGAAATCAAAAATGTGTAACAAGCATTTTTATTTCTATAAGTATATCAATTTCAACCTCAGACGACTTAGAAGTAGATAGGATTTCATTTAAAAAGACGCAGGTCGCTCCACCGTGTACACCGTGTGTCATACCGTCCAGTTGAATTTTCTATTGAGGTGCCACTCGATGTTTTCGCGATTAGATTAATATCACAAACACTGCCACTATAGTTAACTGTCATTCTTTATTCTACAGTTAAATGCGAAGGTAGGTAATAAACAAAAGATATTTCGTGTAATAAACCGTCAAAATACCGTGATTTACAGAGTCACAGGATTTTATAAGGGTAAAAATACATTTTCTGTGGGTTACTGCTGTCAGTTGATAACGTGTATTTTGTCATTAAAATCGCCATCGTATCGTCATTGATTATCAGATTGACAGTGAAATGTGAGTAGGAAAAGACGTTCTTACAAAGTTGAACAAGGCCGATCTTAGTTACTGACTTAAACCTCAAAGTACCAACATTAAATGGTTGCTGTATTTTGGATCTTGCTATGATTCTTTTCTTTAAGTTTTTATTGTGTGCATTTCAAACGTACGAAGCTGCGGGCAACTTAGTTTTGAATTACATAATCGAGTCTATCGAGTGCCTCAACGTTAATGACTTAGTAACATCACTACAGTCATACTGACAAGCAACAAAAATTCTACAATCCGTTTCACGTTGATTTTTAAACTACTTTAGGCGAGACTAAGCAAACTTAAAAATGTGATTAAACACAAAAACACAAGAGAACCCGCTGCAGCGTCAATGGTTCATTTTTGTAATAAATGAAACAGATTCGGTTACCACCTCGAACTGTAACGAGGGATATACATATATTGATTTGTCGTAAATCGTAAAAAAACGCTCCTATACATGCATTTATGACATTGACGACCATATCTGGAATTGAATCAATTGAGTGCGTCATCAGAACATTTTCTTTTTATTACGATTTCGTGATTTCGGTTAGACTTCATTGAAAAAATAGACCATTTTAAATAATGAATTGTTCATGTTTATTTAAGTGTAATACGATTAATAGACGTTACAAAAGGTGGGCCCAAAAAAACTATCTCCTTTGAATAGACTAACATTCACTAACTTTTTCTTTTTTAAGGACAAAACTTATCGGGTGGAATCAAACATGTTCGTTTAATATTAGGTTGAATTACAGGGTAAACAAAGTAAGCAAGTTTATTATTTCATATACCTGTTAAATTGATCAGAGCAAATTCAGATTGTTAAGATAGATTACTGCAACGTTGCGCCTGCGCAGGTTTTGCCACAAGACGCATAAACTTGAATAGACATTGTATTGGAAATAGTTTTACCAACTATTAATATGTTATCATGATAAGTTATACATCCAATTATTAGTACAACAACAATAAAACTCTGCTATTCCTACGACATCTATGTATGTAAGAATATATTATTCAAAGAAAATATAATATTTATTCCGTTTGAGTATAATGCGCAGCAAAATATTAGTAAAATGGAAGCCTTCCTTGCAAAATATAAATATGTCAGTTTAAGATCAGATTTAGACCGTCGAAGCGCACGAGATGGGTTTACCTATCGTACATTTAATCACACAATTCATCTGGGAGGCTGCATATTAACGGCGTATAAAACATTTCAATCACAAAGTTAGACATCCCGGAACTTGCATTAGTGAAAATTAAATTAGCATAGTCTAAATAAATTCCTTATATTTTGTTTTATATCACGCAAATAAGTTCAAGCATTCTGGAAGCGAGCATTTGTCTGCAGTTTGACTGAGGCCAGGGGATTGTTGTTATAAAACTGCATAAAATATTATACAGTATTACAGACTTAAACTAAGTTTTATCTACCTAAAATAACAGCCAGAAAACTGACTATAATATGTCAGTCTAAGGAGTAGAAGACATCCTAAAGATATGGACTAGGCAAGTCAAGTGGGTAGAACGACAACATTGCAGAGTCACAACAATCACACATTGGACATCGATGATCGTAGATTTACGTCAAATACGACAAAGAAATATTGAGCTAACAATAATAGCAAACCTTTATTAAATAACTGTCCTTTAAAATTTAATGTTTAGTATAAAGACACGTAACCAGAGATAAAATGACACATATTTTTACCGTTGACAACACTGAGATTCTTGTGATGGAAACATTTAATATACTAAGGGCTAACTTTTCAATCGACAGATAATTTTTATTCGCGGAATAAAATTGACGTCTGACAGATTTTGCATAGAAGAACTGTCAAAAATTCAAAATTATTCCTCCGAAAAAGTTATCTGGCGTTGTAAAAATTAGCCCTTAGTATGTACACAATATCGATTTAAAGTTTAACTGATAAGTTGAATATTCATACTACAACATATTCTTGAATAGGGTAGCAACATGAGAATGCCTGCATTTAGGCAGCTGTTATTTCTATAAGTCCTATGTCCGGGTAATTAGGTCATATTATTGTGTTATTTGAATGGCTCATTTGTTTTATCTCATTATCCGCGTTAAAATAGTGTATTGACGAGGCAACTATGGATGCTTGACGTTAACGTGATCGTGAAGTGTTGCGCGTTATGTTGCGAGCTAGTTCGCACCGCTGCTCAACGTTCCACGCCAATAGTTGCCTAGCCAGTACACAGCTTAAATACATTGCAATCATTATCATTGTGACGTTTATTTTTCGTAATGTTATTTCGTGTTATAATTCGTCATGTCGTACTCTTGTCGTAAAATCTTGCGCAGTGTTTTATAACTTTGAGTATAATCAGTCAATAGTCCGTATAATTGTTCTGATATCGACGTAGTTTAGTGGAATTCGTTTACACTCGACTATGGCACAGCCAAAAAGATGTTATCATCACCAGGTATTTGAGTTATTTTAGTTCGTCGTAGTGTAGTTTTTGACACTTGTTTTTAAATGTTTATTGGCCATAGCGGTCGGAGCCTGGTGCTCTATGATGGTCGCGTATGGCGCACTCCCTTATTCAGAAACCCTGTGCATGTCGACACACGCCGCAGCCGAGAGCGAATTCTTCGCCAGTTTCTGGATGCTGCACGTGTAGAGGACATTCATCTGATGAGCCGGGTAGCTGCTCGCCTTTGGGTCCTGAAGACAAGTTATGCATACCATTAACATCGTTGTCCTAACCTTATTATTTATTTCTTTAACCATTGATGTACAGTAACGCTCGAAACTCCGGTGGCATGCTAAACTACATTGCTATGAGCTGTACTCGCACGACACAGCCAGTGCGTGTGCGTGTATGAGTGAAATAACATTATATTTCTGTTGCATTTAGAATAGTGGCGACCTGCACCCTAATTGCGTAACACACGATCAATCGGAATCGGTTTCATTTTGACAGTTCAACAACATTCATTGCGTTATTTACGTGTGGAGCAGACAAATTTTTCGAACTTATGAAGCAATGGATTAGCAATATCCTTCAAAAACATTCAGATTCCGATTGATCGTGTGTTACGCAGTTAAGGTGCTGCTCTTACCATTGCATTGCTATAAAATTCGCGCAAATGTAACATGTGCTGGTAGCTGTTTGGGCTAAACAATGGGCTAAAAAACAAAATTCACGATTAATGAAGTCGTAGTCGAAGTCGAGTTCGAATCTTAATTACAATGTGTGGCTGTTTTTTGTTTCTTTGAAACCATAATAATATTTGTATTTTAAGCAAAAACTTGTCAGTTAATATTTATAAGAAGTTAAATATTAGTTATTGTATTATTACTTAACTATTTATGTGATTATGTTGTATTCAATGTAAATCTTTTCGGTGTTGGAAGGTGGAAATAAAAAGTCGTGCTGAATGATAACAAAAATGTTTATTCGTTTTATTTATTTATAAAATTAACAAACTTTTATGAGAATTGTGACGTCACATTCCTGCCCAGATAAAAGAAGTTCTCATGTAAGGTACATAAGATGGGTAGCGGGATCGTCCGAAAGGGTTACCGCTGCCCTGGAACATAAAGGGCTAAGGAAGGAACACGGGTGGGTTTTAGTCAGTAAGAGTCTGACACTCCCTCCTGCTCCACCCAGAGCGGGAGGAGTCATTTGATGATTTCCCATACTGAAAAAAAAAAAAGACAAGATTTTTTGTTGTATACCCACAATAACATAACAAGGAAAGGATATTCTAATAACACAAATATAATTGTTGATACACACTTATTATAGGTATCGGTATTCAGCAGAGTTTATTGAAAACTAATATATGATTTAGACTATATGAACATGTTTTTTATGTAACGTCACAATGAATGTATTGAGGATATAGCTTAAGTGTTCATTTTCTTGACGAAAAGAAGATTAAAACTAAACCTCAATTTAAGATCATTAAATAATTACGGATATATCAATAGGCATTACTAAATATTTAGTTACACCGTCTAATTATTAAAACCAAATCTTCTAAAAAGGTATTAATATTTTTTTTTTTTTTTTAATGTTATAAACTAGCGCTTGACTGCGATCCCGCCTGATGGAAAGCAGAGATGCAATCGTTGATGGTAAGCGCACTAATTTATTATGAGCCTGTTTTATAGATATAACCCCCATTATTTTCAATACAGTGAAGTAGACGATTACGCATGGATCCTACAATATTACCACATATTTCGGTTCCTCTTAAATTTTCCCACACCTCCATGCAATGGGCTTTTAATTGTAGTATACACCTCTCATCCCGTGACTCTACCTTTGCACCATCAAACCCCATAGATGTTCTATGGGGTTGAGGTCGGGTGATCGCGCTGGCCATGGAACAACAATTATCTCCGGGTGATTGTGGTACCGCTCACGCACAGTGCTCGCCCAGTGAATAGGACAATTGTCATGGACAAATGATATTTGTGTCAACTCATCAGCTGGGTAAATGTTGCGCACAGTAGGTAGAATGACATCGTATAATACTTCTACATAAGTAGAACTGTTGGCGCGTGGAGGAATAAAAGCTAGTTCTCCTGGCCCTGCTACACTCATCCCTCCCTACATATTAATTGTAATTCGACCTGATTCTGTATTAAGGATTACGTTTTTATCATACCAGCTAGTGTTATCCTTACGCCATAAATCTACCCTTTTGAATAGATTTTTAGGTTTTTTCATCTGAAAATATGGTAGTATTCCAGTCAAAATCTAAATAATCCCGTGCGAAACATAGTCGTTGTTGTTTATGTCTTTCAGTCAAGAAGGGCTTTTTAGCTGGTCTTCTGTGATGCAAGCCTTCAGCGTGGAGGACACGGCGAACAGTTTGCAATGAGGTGTCGAATAATACCGCAAACTGTCTAGTTGGTATGAAACCATTTGGTTCATACTCGCTCACCACTTGTCGTCGCTGCGCCTCGCTAATAAGCGACGGCCTCCCACTTCGCTGTCGACTAGCAAGGCTACCCTCTTCCTCATATCTCGTGATCCAGCGACTTACAGTATTCCTCTAAAACAAAAAACTAGTGATATTAGGCAGCTATAATAAAATACTAAAGTGATTTCATTTTTATGTAATATACGAGTAATAATATTTATTTAATATAAAAATATAATATTAAAACTCTGCATTTATAAATCCAATAACAAACATTAATTATTATTTATCTTATGGCCTCATGATGGATTTAAAAAACAATAAAAAGAATTGATCCATATGTCACCAAATAATCTTAGGTAAAATTTCAAATAAAAGTTAAGTTACAATTCATAAATATAATACTCACATTCAGTCCGGTTTCATCAGATATTTCTGTTCTATTAAGACCACTTTTATTCAGCGCAATAATAGTCGCCCTCGCCTCAATATTAATATTTGCCTGCATTATAAGAATAAATACAAAACCGCTATCTATTAAATCACACATCACTAACCAACAACTACAACCAAACGACGACGTTTATTCCGATCAAGATTCATAAAACTCAAGTCTACCTCACAGAAATCTGAATTCTTTATTTAGTTTTCTATGATCTACCTTTCTGACTTTACGAAATGTGTGAACAAAGCGAAAGATAAAGAATATTATATTTCTCTCTCATTACTTCCAATCGAGTAAAAACTTACAAAACTCATATTATAACATTATTATTATTTTTTTTTTATCTAATATATAAAATTCTCGTGTCACAGTTTTCGTTGCCATACTCCTCCGAAACGGCTTGACCGATTTTGATGAAATTTTTTGTGCTTATCCGGTATCTATGAGAATCGGCCAACATCTATTTTTCATCCCCCTAAATAAGAAAAAAAAAAAATATTAGGAAATTATTTATATGGCAAAACAACGTTTGCCGGGTCAGCTAGTAAACGTTAAAATTTTGCCCTTTTTGTAATTCCAGCTGCTAACTTCATACCGTCTCATGCTGCAAAACAAATTGATATAATTGCTAGTTACGTACCAGCGGGGCACTGCGGCAGCATGTGCTTAGGAATGCTGGTGACGCGCTGGAAGTCGTCGTGGCAGGAGTTGCAGAAGTGCGACGTGCCGAAACAGAAGAATACTGCCACCTGTAATACGATACAAACATGTTTGATTATTGGTTCACAAGATTATTTTAATGAAAAGACAACATGGACTGGTTGACAGTTGCTGAATGGAATCACCTATTCTCCGAGTTTATGAAATCATTTGAAAGGCTGTAGTTACTGACATAGCTTTCAGAGTTTGCAAACCGAATTGGCAGTTGGTCCTTCGACAGAGATGCGAACGTGTCCCACGAACCTAGCACAGGACGCGAAAAATGTCCCTTTTAAGAGGCAAGAGGTTCAAGTAAATCTTTTATTTTTACGGCTACACCTATTCAAACAACAACATAACACAACCAATTCAATCACTAACAAGTCCTTAAAAATACTGCAGATGGTTAGGACCTCCAGTAGGGCGCTGCAGGCACAACTTGTCGAAGTAGGATAACTGACCCATCCAACACCCAGCGCGAGTGCGGTTCACCTGCGCCTCGGGTGACTTAATGAGTGCCACTGATGCTGCAATCAACGCGGCCACCTACTGGGCTCAAAAAATATAAAACATCGAAAAAAGTACCATCGATACGAGAAGAAGAAGAACTAGGACCCCAGTACCATCTAAAGTCTTATAATATAATATAATATCCCTGGACATTTCACACAGCGCCATCTAGTCCCAAGCTAAGCAACCTAATGCTTGTGTTATGGTAACAAGATGGCTGATAAACTACTTATATACATTTTTTTTTTGTAAATACATACATATTATAGATAGAAAAACACCCAGACTCGGAACAAATACATGTAGGACTTACAAATATTTGTTCTGTGCGGAAATCGAACCCGCGACACGCAGCGCAGCAGTCCGATCGCTCAGCCACTGCGCTAACCGTGTCGTCTTGTTTCTCACCTTCGCTGGCTAAGGTTACGGAACACAGTTGGCACCTGTCAGACGTCTGGTAACTAACGGTTAAAGAAGTGATGTTGCGGAGAAATTTTAACCGTTGCCGAGCAGTTAGCACATAGCAAATTCCAGTACGCGTCAAGTATCACCTTAAAGACAATGTACTTACAGAGCAGCAGTATCGGCACTTGTACTCTAAGAAGTCGGCGCCGTGCTTGGGGCAGGTGCGGGCGCCGGCGACGTCGCTGCAGCCACCGCAGACCAGCTCGGCGGGCTCCCACCAGCCGCTCGTCTCGGCCTCGCAGCGGGCCAGACCGCCGAAATATGCCTGAACACGAACATGTTACTTATAAAGTACGTACATTTAAAAATGAAGAAATTCTGATCCACAAGAGACAGGCGAGGGCCTAGTTTGAGGTTCACAGACTATAAAGTTGCTATTTGCACCGAATAGTATTTCAAAAAGGTGCAACTAGATTGTGGTCGATCCATGTCGACCCTTCGATATTGGTCACCTCATAACAGAATCGATGGTACACACCACACTGAATGTGTGGTATGACCATGGCACTATGGGTACACTTCTGCCTTATCCTTCGGGGAAGACAGGTGTGAAGTTATGTTACCACACTGAAACGATCTGAACGGTCTAAACCGATGTCAATCGATCGCAATATAGTTGCAAAATATGGCCAAGGTTTACGATCAGACTATACTCGGTATTTCAACACTCACCTTCCCGCACTTGTGGCACACGTAGTACGCGTACCTCTCCATGGCGTAGGTGGCCGGGTCTGACACCTGCTTGCCTTTGGCGCCGCCGGGCAAGGCACAACCCTCGTATTCCAGCCGCATCAAAGCCTTGCGCTTTACCTCTTCGTATAGTTGCCGGATTGGAGCCAGCAGCTCCTCAAGTGTCCAATGATTCATGTCCTCCTAGAAATGTTATTTGCAGTTATTAAGTATGCTTTTTAGCAGATAGAATTGAGTTAATAGATGATGTTATTTCCGTACAAAATGAATAATGGGTTATAATGACGATCGACGTACCTTGCAGATGGGACATTGTGAGAACGAGAACGTTATCCTGGGGCCGATCCATTTGTTAGCGAGGACTTTCTTGCAGCAGTGTAGGTGGAACACGTGACCGCATTTTAACTGCGAATGAAATAAAATATAATAATCTCCTATTTTGTAACGAAAATGGAGGGTTTAATAAGATCCCTGACGTTAAGGATTTACCATTTAACCCGAATGTGGCGAAGTCCAAGAAGCGGATAATATTTTTCCTCATTTGTACCGTCAACCGAAATGTCATAGTGACATTGACGACCCGTGCACAGTGCTAGTACGGGGCTGGTTTTCGTTCGGTCAACTGTACGATGATTACCCCCAAAGTAAAAACTTACCCAGGATTATCAGAAGCAAAGTGAAGCTTATGGCCAGCAGTGGGTAAAGTGGGGCTGTGGATGATAATGATGAAGGAGTTACCTGTAAAGCAGGTGCAGCCTGCAACGGATCGGTGAAGCAGATCATGCACATGTCATCAGCATCCTGCCGTAAAGGCGTGGTTTCATCGGAGCCTGCGCACCCGAACAAGCACGGTAGACACGTGCGCTCGGCGCGGACGCCGCCGCACAAATGATTGCATGGAAGCACACGACTACACGCCTCCTTGCCGTGGTCCTGGGTTAAAGAAACGAGATTAAAGACTCAAGAACAAAAACACTTTGAAACAATGAAAATAATAATAGAAGTTCAACTACTTCACTTTAAGATTAATAACTAACCTGGCACTGCTGGTCAGCACACACGTTGCCAATAGCCAGTAGTCCGGAATTGCCCCGCGTGCCACAGAAGCGGCACGTGCCCGCTAGCCCGGGCGGCCCGGGCGGCCCGGGCAACATAGCCGCGCTTTCTCCCGCGCCGTTGTCACATACGCCGCTCTCCATTCCCCTAAACTCTGCTAGTCCCTTGAAAGTGCGGCGGTCGACTAATAGAAGTAGCCAGAACAGTTTGGCTCGGCCACAACCTTCGTGGATGTCAATGCGAATGGCGCTTTCTTCTTCTTTGCATATCTGTTGAAGATATATAATATTATGGTATTTATTAAGAGAAATAAATAAGTATTTACGTAAGCGTCTTATCTTTTAGCTATAACTTAAATTTGTGGTACGGTCATAAGAGATATATATATATATATAAAGGTACTTTACGGTGCTCTTTTAACGCATGCGCTAGCGCACGCTGACGACTGCCTCTGTAATGGTGAAGGACAGGCAAAGGTACTAACAGATGATGCTACCGTCGCTGGTAACTGTCACCTATCTGTTGAATGTTTTCAGGGATACTACCCAGTATATATGCGCTATCGCCATAAAAATGTCAAGTGTAAAGTAATCCCTACATAACCTTGCCGCTGAACTTGGTTTCCAATTTTTTCGACGAAAGGCTTTGAACCAGTTTTTTTCTTTCCTCATAAGAGCCTTGGCTTTTTTAAGTAAGATTTTGTATGTTCAGGTTTTTATTCTTTTTTTTTCTTATATTTAGTTTATGCTTGAATGATAAATTTGTTTTTTTTTTCTCTTTCTTTTTAAGTAGATAGCTGTGTTGTGTTGTTCACACTCTTTCTTTCCAATCTGTTTTTAGAAGTGATGACTTTTAACTGGCTGTCAGTTCCACATACATTTTTTTTTATTCTGTTTGTTTTAGCTGTAAGTTATCCATAGTTAATAAATAAATAAGCAGGAAAATGATGTAGGCCATAATTATTACAGGTAAACAATACCAGCGTCAATGCGACGCCTATTGGGATAAATTGGTAGTCAATCAACAATCAACTCAGCCTCTCGCGTGCACTGCTGGACATACGCCTCTCCCAGGCTGCGCCACAAGGCCCCGTCCTCCGCCTTCCTTCCTTCCTTCCTTAAATTGGCAGTGTCTCTCCCCGTTCTCATTTTGCTCTTATTTGTTGAATATTCTCTGTAAGTTCTACATACATAAAGATTACACTGACCTGTCGATGGTGCGTCCTGGCTGATCTGTTGAGATGTAGGAAGCGGTCGCACTCGGAACACAGTGGGCCACAACTGCGGCAGTCGATAACGGCGGCCGTGGCGCCGTCGTCGTGGTTCGAGCACAGTGGGCGCCCGTCTGACTCTCCGCGGCGAGACTCGCGGCCGTCGCCAGTACTGTTGATACTTAAAAATACATCAAAAATAAGTAAAGACAGTAACGCATAGATTAAAGCGAATTTCGCAATGTTTTATCACCAGCTTGGATCCACACACTGCTGGATATCCCTATACTGGAAGTGGCGGCCTTTCGCCAAAGGCAGGCCTCCGTCACACCATGTACTTGCGCGCTATAATTACCTACCGCCCGGGCGAGCGGTCTCGGGCCGTCTGCGGACCAAATTCAATGCGGTTTTCGCAAGCGAAGCGCACGCACGTTGTTCAATTTTCAACTGTACGCTTGAGTATTTAGGCCCATTTTAGCATGTAGCGGTTGCTGACGCAACGGAGTAGGCTATTATAGCAGTAGGTATTGGAAATTTTCTACTGAGTGAAGTATCTGTTACGTAGTAAGTATTTAGTAATCTGTGCCAAAGGCAATAAAATTGAAGTTGCCTAGGAATTGAACGCGATATCTACGCCTCACTGATTAAATACGCACTTAATAGGATACACGTATTATCACACTCACTTTTACACCCTGTGCGTGTTTCTAAACTTTTAAATATTCTATTATATTTATCAATAAAAGCGAAAACTGGGGCGGATTTTATATATCTATCTATCTATATATATATATATATATACATAAAATCTCTATAATAATCTCTATATATATATAAATCAATTGCTATTCGTTTGAGTCGCTAAAACTCGAGAACGGCTGGGCCGATTTAGCTAATTTTGGTTTTGAAATGCTTGTCGTAGTCCAGGGAAGGTTTAAACGGTGAGGAAATATGGAAAAATTGCGAGGAAGATAGTAAAAACAACAATTTCATTTTCCCATATTAAACTGTTCTACCTACTTTCCTGTCAAACATTTGACGTTCGTCCCTTCGGTACGGTAGACTCGGGTCCACTTAAATTAAGGGTTTTGAATAGTGTAGGAGTAGGTTAGGAGTAGTGTAAGAGTAGGGTAGGAGTAGGGTAGGAGTAGGGTAAGAGTAGGTTAAGAGTAGGGTAGAAGTAGAGTAGGAGTAGGGTAGCAGTAGGGTAGGAGTAGGGTAGGTGTAGGGCAGGAGTAGTGTAAGAGTGGGGTAGGAGTAGGGTAGGAGTAGGGTTGGAGTAGGGTAAGAGTAGGTTATGAGTAGGGTAGGAGTAGGGTTGGAGTAGGGTAAGAGTAGGTTAAGAGTAGGGTAGAAGTAGAGTAGGAGTAGTGTAGGGGTAGGGTAGGAGTAGGCTAAGAGTAGGGTAGAAGTAGAGTAGGGGTAGGGTAGGAGTAGAGTAGGAGTAGGCTAGGGGGTAGGACACCACGCGATGAAATAGCGCCGAGCAGCTAGAAATAATTTATATGGCAAAACAACGTTTGCCGGGTCAGCTAGTTACTAAATAAATCTAACTTATTATTAAAAAAAATATTATTTACTTATTAACCCTTATAATCAAAAAAATATTTTAATGTGTAAAAATGATTTTGGAGAAGCCATTTTATTTTTACTTTTTTTGTAATTATAAATTAAATGTAAATGGAATATGGTTATATATTTTAATGGACATAAGGTAGCTGTTTCTGTAGTGGAGAGTACTATTACAAAATAGATTTTTTAACTAGGTGGGGTCCCTTTTTGCAAATCTATGGTTTTCGGCTACTGTGTTACGGTATGCTGTATAGGAAAAGTATCACATCTAAGGACCACCAGGTTTAAGCAAATACTACTAAAATACTCACAGTTCCACATGTGACTGCTCGGTCACACATAAGGCCGCAAGCGCCACCCACACGGTGGGCGCGGCGACGCAGCGCGTGGGCCGCCTGTCAGACTCCGACAGCTGCGCCACGGCAGACACGTATGTAGCTAGAGCCTTGCGGGTTTCTAGGCCCCAAGCTGGCGATACCTTATCCTGAAAAAAGTTCACATGAATCAGAGAAGTGTTTATCAAACCAAACTTTCGCTAAAAGGGCAATAAATAACAAACAAATTATTTTATACAATGTGTAACAAAAACCCTATTCGATCCGAAAGGGGCACACAGTTACTGCAATAAAATTACCAAAAAGTAACAAAAAAATCTTATTATTATTGGAAAATCTGGTTATTGCTATTTTAAATACTCCTTTTACTATCAACATTGCCCCAATTTCATTAAGAATTTTCAAGAGAACTCTGAAGTTAATACTTGAAGACACTCGCTACACGACAGCCGCCCACACCCCGTATACCCATAACCAGGTAAAATTCCCCATTTAAAATATAGCGGCGCATTTCTTTTTAATTTTTCAGTTATTTACCATTTTTATAGACTCTCAGCACGATACTTCACAACACCCTTTCCGATCGGACACGGTTTTTTTTACACTTTGTATAAACAGGCATACCTCAGCCATATCCGACAGTAGTTTAGCGACCAAATGTGCGTGTTTCTTTGTTGTTTCTCCCCTCATGAACCAGGTCGCAGGCGCCGCTTGGCCGACGCTTCCTCCCATTGTCACCGAGGAAGGGGTGGCGCCACTGTTGCCCTTCACCTTCACTTGCACGGTGATCGCTTTCCCAAGGTAGCATACTAGATGGTCTAGGAGAGTCACTCTGGAAGAAAGAATGGTTAATAGTATTTTAGATAGCTATAGATTTTGAAAGATAACGGGTGTAAGAAGACGGCGCCGAGAGTCACTTACTGTTCCCATCATTGAGATATCTTTTTATACTGGACCATTCCTGAATGGATTCAGAATAAGTGTTCTTACCTAGCATTAAGCTCACTGCCGTAATTTACAGCTGCTAACATCTTCTGTGGAGGTATTTCTGTGATCATGCGCCTGAGCAGTGATATCACCTGAAATCAAAACCGGAGTTGTTATTTTTGTAAGTTAGTTGCAGAAAAAAATAATAAAATTACATGAGGTCGGTATTTCCTGACCGACTACTCTAAGAACAATCAGATCTTGCGAACACCATGCAGATAAGTGTCTCGAGATGGTTTTAAGGAGAGAACCACACAGATTTCAGATTTGAATGGACCCGTCCGTGCAAATGACAACCACACATCATATTACGCTGTTAAAATTATTGGTCTTTCAAACCTCAATAATCTGTTACAATAGATGTGCTTACCTGTCGTTGCACTCGCTCGCTGCCTGTATGTAGGAGGGCCAGCAAGTCACCTAACAACTCTGTTCGCTGCGCCAAGTGTGCTCGTCCCACTGCACTGCCGCTGAGCGCCAGCAACTGTAATGTTTTGATTGAGTAATTACTTTGCTACGAGAATGACTTAGTTGAGTAAAAGAAAACACAGTCAGATGCAGGCTTAGGTTGAATGGCGAAACACAAACGACGAAAACAACGTGTGCTCGGGTCGCAAGTCAATCTTTTCGTCACTTGCCTCTCCATTTGCGCTATAGTCTGTGCCGGACACTAACCAATCTGCACAGCATGTTGACAAATGCTTCTTCATGCCAATGCTTGTACGAGGCGGTGCTAAAGAATCTTTCGGATAGACAAATTTTAAATATCGAGCTGCATATGCTTGTTTAACGGAAGCAGCAGGCCAAGAAGGAAATGCGTTCCCCATACAATTGTTGAAAGAATTATGTAAATACGTGATCGCAAACGTACGTGTTGTTGAGACCAAATCCGGAACGACCATACTGCTAAGCAGACTACTACTTTGCGGGGGGAGTGAGTGTCGTTACTAAGCTATAACTTACCAACGACAGCATCTCGAAGCAGTAGTTATCTTGCATGAGCGGCGGCGGCCTGGCTGGCAGCTCGTCAGCGGTGCGCTCGGCCGCCTCGGCGCACAGTAATGCCGTCTCCCAATCATCCCGCACGCGAGCCGCCTCGCAACCGATGGCGGATACTATGTGTGTCATCACCTGAGGAATAATAAGTTAGCGTCAGGTGAATGGACCGAAGAGGTTTCTTTTGAACCTGTGCGTTGTACCACAGAACAGATAAAAGAGGTTAGAACGGCCTTGTGGGCGGGGCAGGCGCGCCGCCACGTTGATCAGACGCTCACAGTCAACAGAAATTTGAATCACCGCTCAACAATCACGCTCTTGTTGTGACAGCGTTCGAAACTCCGCGGAAAAAAATTATTATGCCGTCTTGCGCTATCATAACGTGTCGGAAAAGAAGTCAGGAGTGTAATGTGGCCCGAGGAGGGATTTCTTATCACCGGTAAGTCCAAAAACCTTAAAATACGAGTGATATTGATAATTATTGCAAAAGTATTATGTAGTTTGTAGACAAAAACGATAAAATCGCATTCAGATGCAAAATTATACATTGCTTGCAATACTTGGGTACGATCTTGTACGACGTGAGCGGTCGCGCAATGTATTGCGTTCACTGCGAACGCCGCGTGTGTCGAGCCAAAGCATCTATTCAAGGAAATCTATGCGCATCGATAGTGTTGTACCAAATTGTAAACAATGTCGATATTAAGTATGTGTATTATACGAATGATTATTTTCAGTAATGTTACAATTAATACAACTTCGTTTTTATTAACACTAATTTTATTATTGTATAATGTGGATTACTATTATTTAGCCCATATCTTTGTACGCTTGAATGACGTTAATCCCGGACACAGAGCCTATAAGGCCAATTCTTGTAATTAAAAACGTTCAAAATCTAGTCGCAGTTTCATTTCAGCGACAAAAAAATTACAAAAACTGGTCAGAAATGTAGGGAAAATAAAGGTGTTTTTGACAAATTGAGACAGATCAGACTGTGAACATTCTTAAAATAAAGAGAATTGCCCCTCTTAATTAATCCTCATCCAAATAAATACGTTACTCATCACAAGTATTTAATTTTGAACAAAATTGTCCTTGATTGGATTTTAGATTTCAATGAATATCTTAGGAGATATCATGGTTTTAAAATAACTCCGCAAGGCGGCCGGTCATTAGCTTCCTATAGTAATGTACTAAGTGATAATCGTAAGTAATACTCTTAAAGTAATGGAATATATTATTTTAGTAGGCTTTTTCCTCAAATTAACGCGGGTGAAACCGGCGGGCACAGCTATTATTCATAAATTAACATGATACAGTTAATAAATACATTTTTTCACAGAGTAAATCACAATACATTAATTAGATTTTATTATGTTAATTCGACTTAGCATTCGATATGGCCGTGAAATTTAAAATTTCGTTTTAGTTTTTTTGCATATTGTAGCTTTGTTTTACGTTATTCAAATCAAAATGCTATTTTTCTTTCTTTCTATTATTATGACGTAAAACAGAGCTGCAACTAGCATAAAACGAAAAAAAATTAAATTTCGCGGCAGTATCGGATGTTCCCCCTTAAATTGACTTTGATTTAATTTTATTTATATGTAATTAGAATGTCCATATTATTCGTACCGTACCCGCAACTAAAAAAATTGCAAAACTTTAATTAACAAAATTACAGTAATTTTATCGATATGATTAATCGACCTTTTGGTCGCCGTAACTATTTGCTTTTTCACGTGTGTGAGTGTACGTCCAGAGCAGTATTTGCGTTAGTGTGAGAACCAATAGCAAACACGCGATCTAAGTGCATGTGGTTTATTTGTGTGCGTAATTCGCGTACGTATTGATGTCTTGCTTGTAGTGGAGAGACAGGAGTAGGAGACAGGCGGCGACACGCGTTTTAATACAAATCAGGAACTATTTCCTTTCTAACCTCTTTTATCTGTTCTGTGCGTTGTACTACCCCAAATATACAAAGTAAATGACCATGACTACTACTATTTAGGGGTATCATACACGATTTCTTAACGCGAGAAAGTTAAGAATTGTATCTGATATCCCATCTTCTCTCTTTTCGTAATCTATGAACATCCTATGTAGATATATAGGATGTTCATACAAAGGGAAAAGGGATATCGTACACACGGCATCACATCAAGCATCATTTCCATTTTTAGCTGACCTCGCATTGTATAGGGTTTTCGTACAGGCAGAAGTCAGTTTATAATGGTTATTTATAACTTTATGTGCAGCCGTACGTACTTTTATGGGATAGTTTCCGACCTCCACGCTGTCGGAACCCGGGAAAAAGGTAGTAAAACATAAAACATACCTGTCTCTGCAGGGTGGTAAGTTTGTGTCCAGCGAACAGTATGCCAACAACATGTTCTCTAAGATCACTATCATCTGCCGCAGCGCCGTCTTCTACTGCAGCCGCCGCCTCCGTGCCCGACTCGCTGCCACTACGGTCCCATTCTAGCAGCTTGCCGAACACCTACGAATGAAGAAAGGTAAAATAATCAAAGTTCTTCAGAACCAATTGGCCTTGGGCCTTTTTGGCGCAGCCGTGAGGCACACTTGCCTGCTATTTTCTTGCATCGGACTTTACACTTTTTATTTGAGTTTTAATCTGATATATGTATGTAGGGTGGGGTTGATCACCGAAATAAACTCGTTGACTTCTTAATAACTTCTTTTATTATATTTTACAACTTCTTACAAAAGATTAAACGTCTTAACATCTTAATAGCTCGCTCGCCTCTCCCTTCTCCCTTCCACACATACTCTCTCATTCTCTCATCGCTGCGTTTATATTCTACTTATTTTCTTAAAATGATGATGCATTCTGAATGACCATCCTACATGTATCTGGTGTATTGTGTGTCTTTTACTCTGTGCTAAATAAATGTATTTTCTTTCTTTTTTTTCTAATTCTGTGTTAGTAACAAGTGTTTGAAAATTTAATATAAATGAATATAATTATATTCTAGACGAAGAAAAACAAAGAAGTACTCGAAAGTATAAATACGAACATATAGTTGTTGTAATAATAGTTTATAATGGATCTATGGTTTTAAGTCATCTTGACTTGTAAATAAACGTCAGTGTGCTACCAGCTATAGCCTCGGCGTTCGCTCTGCGTATAATCATGACTTTAACGTGCATTTCTCCTACCGTGTTTACAAAGACCGTGTTTGTTTTTAATCCTTGTTGTGCCACCTATTTAGTTTGGATACGTTTTTTTTTTCACCCGAATTCTAGCACGTCCGCAATTCGATCTAGTATTTGTTCCTTTAGTAACTATTTTACGATAATCATAATTTAGCTACTGTGACAACTCTCTCTACTGTGTGTCCTAACTAATATTATAAATGCGAAAATAAGTTTGTTTGTTTGTAACGCTTTCACGCTAAAACGGCTACTTTTTTTCCTGGATCATGGACGAAGTCACGGGCAACAGCTAGTCTAATATAAATGAGAAACTTACCTGTGACGTCAGCAGTCGGAACACCCTCAAGGTGTCAGTCTCAGACAGTCCATGCAGCACGTGCGCCGGAGTGGCCGCGGCCGATGGGAGTGGTGTCGGCGAGCCGAGAACTCGCACCTGTCGTACTCGCACCGCCGGCTCGGGCCCACGCAACTCGCACCGCACCCGCACTGATGTGCTGGACCCTCCTGAATGAGTGAAGAATATTATGTTACAGTGAGAAAGTAACGGATGACTCTTACAGCTTCAACTCCAATTAAATTCTAGAACTTGAGAAATCAAACGAACGTTCTGTTATAATTTGTAATGTAACTAAATTGAAAGTGATAGGCATCCTAAGGGTTCTTTATTAATCAGTATTTTTTTCAGTGGGTACGTCACCGGTATCGGGTTGTTTAGAGAGAAAGAGTTTCTAATAGACGATGTGAACGTGTCTGTTTTTGTGACCGTCAGTGTTTCAGTGTCTGTTTTTCGTAGCTTAAAACTTCTAAATCAGTGTTCCTGTTATTTTAATATTAAAGCTGTGGAGTAACTTGAGCCCAGAATACAAGATGATATAGAGAATGTTTTTATTTCGTCAAATTCAAAAACTAACATGCGACCATTTGTGCAGGACACAGTCACATTTTATTGTAAGCCAATGTTGAATGTATATGTACGAGTATGTTGGTGATCTTTATTGAATAAATAAAATGTCGTTATTACTTGGCATAGTATAGCAGAGCCAGGTGGCGTTCTTAGGGTCCACCTCCACGTCCTGCATGTGGAACATCTCGCTGGAACCACCGCTGTACAGGAACGATACCAGCAGTGTCTTGTTCTACAATGTGCGAAAAATACTTATTTTTATTTATTTCAAAAAGGAAAAAAATGGCTCATAAGTAACAGCAAGGTAACCCTTGCGACCGCCGGAGTCTATACTGGGCCCCGACCTTGTATGACAAATCTCCAGACGCACACCCTCTTAAATTACAGTGACAAATTATGAAAAATTTGTGCAAATAAATAATTGTTAATAATAGATTAATTTAACAAGATTGTAGTAACTTTCCCTACGTGGTTATTCTGAGTTGCAACGCCTTGTTGCCACTACTATAACATGATTGTTGCTTTGTGTTTTACTTATCGAAACCACAACGATCTGAATAATATATAGTATTCTACCCTATCCCGCCTAAGCTCAGATGTGTTTCATCAATAATGACCTGAAGAAAGCCTAAGTTCACATCTCGACGACCCAGAATAGACTCGTCGACCCAGATAGACGCGTAGAGCCCATATTTAAGTGAATTACGGTAGTGAATTCCTCCTGCCTGAACAAGAAATCCAGCTTTCACTTACCACAGTATCCCTCGTATTATCAAGATGCACGCACAATATATGCGGGCGGTCATCCGGTGTGCCGCCAGGGTACGCCATTTGTACCCATTTGGCTTTATTCCGGTCTTCGTCACCAGATTCCCAGAAGGTCTCTGTACTGCCATCGGTTAAAGCCCCCGCCATTCCTTGGCGGGAAGACACGCTGATGTCACACCAGCCCGTCACGTCAGGGCAATTCCATACGTAATTCTCCTGGAAACACATTTGGGACATGTTAGTCAATTTCCTTTTTCTTGACAATACCACAAAAGAGGACCTACGAAATACGTGAAAGAATTAAACTATCCTAATATATCCATGTTACCACTATACATGCAAAATACAGATAAATTTGTATTTTCTGGACCAATTTGTCTGTATTTTGCATGAAGATAAGAAGTAACATGGATATATTGTTAAGGCAGCCAATACATGATGATGCAAATAAGGGTACGATCACCTTACGAAAACATTAATCAGTTTTAAACTTTGTCACATTAAACTCGTTGGTTGACGATTCACTTTTTCGACCTCGTCATTTGCATCGTTAAGTACGGTTAATTTTTAGTAAGTCGACCGTACATTTGCAAGTATGCGGTTTAGATGATACCTTGTTAAGGTAGCTATGGAAGCTCTCCTGGATGGCTCCTAGCAGACCTTCCTCGTACGCGCCGTCCTCAGAGTGCGACAGAATCTTGCTGATCACACTGAACACTTGCGATCTATCCGAGCAGCATTAACAGTTCGTAATGGTGGTTAGACACATGAAATGTTATTGATGAGCACAACGAAACGCGATGAGAACTAAACAGCACTAAACTGTTTGCTATGGTTATTGTCGTATTGATGTTACAGTTTCTAGAACCCCTAGAAACTAGTATTTATCTTTCATTCAGGGGTACTGTCTCATCTGGCGTACAACGTAGGTTCGTCGACAAGAAAGGTAGCGTAGGCGCATACCGCCGTGTCATGAATCATGTATACGCGACGCTGGCGCAGTGTACGCAGCGTAAACGAGACGTCATCACATACGTTGAAAATACGCTTAGCCCGATGACACTCAAGCGTTTTTAGCTGTAATTCAGTTACTACTTTATGAGCCAAACAGACTACTATATATTACCAACAACAACACAACCAAAATAATAAATGCTAAGGTAAATAAATGTACGAAGTGTGATTGACTGGCTGAGACCCGTAGCGAGACCTTGCGTAAAGTTGAATGTTCTTGACGCCTAACTCTGTTAACTAACGAGTATTTCCATAATATAACGTTACTTGGTTGCAAAACTTTTGAAAACAATCCGTTATCCAGAATGTGCCGTCAATATAATGTAATATGCCCTAAGGTAGACTTGTCTTTGAACAGTTTTAATGAATTTAGAAATTCTTTATAAAAATTGAAATAACAACAGCGTCATTTATTAACTTCTCCATATTATTTCCCCTTTACTGTCACTAATGAAGCATGTTAAACATTGAACGCTGTGTACAGTAATAATTGGACTTCAGATTTATATAGGTACTGTATGTTGTCATAACTGTGCTAAATTGTGTTAGTCTGTAGTCTGTCACTGTACTTATTAAAATAAAAATAAAAAAAATAAAAGGTAAAAAGTTGAAAGAGCACGCGTTTTCTTATTGATGAGGACGTCAACGACACTGATTCAAACATTTTTAACTACTGTAAACGCGTTTACACCAAGTAATAAAACATGTATCCTACATTTTGTGTCTACTGTTTTTGTTCACCGTTTACACATTCACTTCGTACCCAAATACGAAAGTATGATTTTTGGTATTCTCAATCTCAAATAGCAGCCGGAGGGATAATTTTAGGCTGTTGCTGTTTTAGAAAAAAATGCTCAAGATGTTATTTCCTATATGAAAATAGTACTATTTTTTCTGGACTCGACACTTGAATGATGTCCTTTATAATAATGAATAAATGCTACGAGTCAACTTGTATAACATGGAGTAAAAACTGTTGTAAAGTAAAAGTTTTACCTATGAAGGAACGTTCTATCATGCGGCGAGTAGTGAAGCGCCCAGCACCTGACAGCTTGCAGGCCCGCGGCGCTAGCCGGTGGCAGGGAGGGCGCCAGGGCGCTGACCGAGCCTAGGAACGCATGGAACGCGGCCCGGGCTCCCCTGGCGGATCGGGCACCAGGACAGATCGCAGAAGCTGATGCGGTTGGGATCACGCCGCGAGGACTCTCGTTTGCTGCGTTCTGTTGTTATTATCGGAAAAGATCACAGTATTTATCGGTTCTATAAAAAAAAACTGCTTAGACATCGGTCCATATGTTTAGCAGCAGCGTCACGGACGAAGAAAGCTTTTAAATGTGTAATAAATATGTCTTACAGGTCGCAAACCAATAGTAGTAGGTATTTGTTCATTTGTTCTGTCACGCAGCAACGGGACAACGGGTCGACGTGATTATCTTGCATATTATTGTGATATATTGCAGATACCCGCATTGGTAAATTATCATTCAGCAGTATAAATAAGGTGTCACCTTCGTATCAACGTCAGTTCTGCATTACACGCTTGCTATCTACTCACGCCTTTCATTTAAGTACCAAATTCTCAATTATGTGCCGTGGAGGATAAGCTATCCCGATAAAATCGGGTGATTTGAAACGAAGTGAAACCGCGAGCAAAAGCTTTATAGAATAAGAATCAAAATGGTTTACCTCTTTATTATCGTCGATAGCGAGACTGGACGGGGGCACGATCCGCGCGAACTTATCGAGCGCGTTGCAGAACCACCACATAACGTCGTGCACGCACGTCGGCTGTGTCGCCGAACGAAGCAGCCAGTTCATTGCCTGACACAGAGTTATTATTGTGAATAAGATTAAAATTTAATAATAAGAACATAATTCATGAATAAGAAAAAATAAATCGTATTTTGCACAAATGTGCAATGATACATTACATTTAATTGAATTACAGATAAAAATAACTTCAGATTCTTAAAATACTTCATTTAGTTAATTTCCTCACCTCAAAAGCATACTGCCTCACAGTATTGATACGGACAGCTGCGTCCATCTTCTGCCTGTGCGCATGCAGGTCTCTCTTTGCGAGTATGAAAGCCATTACGGGGCTGTTCATTAGGGCTTCTGAGTCCACACGAGGGGCTTCGAAGGCGGAGAGGGAACCGCCTGCAGTCCATTCGCCGCCACCGATGAGGCGGCGAAGCGAAGCACTGGGTTGAGCCAGGAGAGAAGATCCAGCGCCTAGGGACACGTATTTGTGAGTACAGCTTGTAATGATCTGACGTCATTGGTTGAGCCAACTAATTCTATCCATCAGATGTAAATAGGTATGAGAAACAGGATGGAAAGATCTTCATCCTGCATAGGATCCTCCAGATGCGTGTTGTGTCTGGTGATGGCGACGGCAGCTCTGCTCGCGTGATGTAGGATTTTGTGTGACGTCAGTGAGGTGTATAGGTCGCAGGTGCATAAGAGCATTGTAGATGCCGCTACAGATTGAAATATAACAGTGCACCGTATACTAGTGGGTGTTAAGGCATTGACTGCCACCGCGGTCACCGCGGTGACCGCCAACGATAGATTTTTTATTGTGTCTGTTATCTGACAGTCAACGTGTTAAAGCAGCGGAATGTTTTACAGTTAGCATATATGGTAGACTACGACCTAATGAAGGACACAGGAATCCAGTGGATGCGGGGAGCGCAGGTGCGGCGGTCGTGGCAATGCGTAAGAAAGGCCCATGTCCAACATTGGACATGTTTCGACTGTTGATTATGTTCATAAAACTTACCACTGAGCGTATCTTGGTCCATGGGGGTGTCTCGTGCGAGAGGAGGACGCGCCGCGTTGGCGAGGTCCCGGTGATCAGCCTGCCCCATGGACACGGAGCGGTGTACCCGCGGCCAGATCGAGCCGCCGTTAGCCTCTATGCCACCGAAAACTGATGTCTGTAAAGAATCGATTTTTGTAACTTTTGTCTTAGGATATAAGCTATTGGCGTAAAATGGAGCCAATCTTGTATGTACTTAGTAAACGATTCTCATTTCAGGGATGAAGGCCTGCTTGCAGCACAATTCACTCACACACATTCAAAAACAGAACGATGACCTAAGTGTCAAGTTTTTTTATATATCTACTGAACTTACCAAAGGCGCAATAGCCGCTGGCATAGGTCTGCCCAAGGAGTGGTACCTCGCAGCATCGGACGCAGCATAGGTCTTGGGGGCTGCCCCTAATGCCGGCAGACATTGGAAGGGCGGTGCTGGCTGCCATACGCTGCCCGGGGGTGTCGGCGGCGAGCGGGACGCATTGTCTGCCCATGCCGCCATGCTGATTGGTTCTGAGTAATATGTACAGTGGAGGTAAGATAAGTGGAGTGACTAATTGACTAGCAACTCTGTATTTCTTTGATAACAAAGAATGACAGAGTTGCTGGTCAATCAGTTTAACCAATCAATTTCCTAACTTAACTTAATTTTAAAAACTCAGTAATATGACCCTAAAAGTTACCGTAATGAAAACTTTCAGACACATACATCAACGTAAATGTTTTAATTGCGGACACTTTTACTTCGACCATCTTATGATTACGTTCCATAAAACATTTATAGAATAAATTGTATGTAGAAAATGCTAGTAAAAGCTTCTTATTCAGATTTTCCACATACCCGGGGTAGTAAGCGGTGCTAGATCCAATAGGAATACAGCATTCTCCCTAATAGTGTTATGGTCGATGTTGATTGGCTGTTCAATGCGCTCATGCACCACCATCTCGGCCCGACTCTTGGCTCTTCCTTGCCGGATGGAGGGGGCAGCCTTTATCGCCTTGTCGTAACATTTTTCGCAGAACATGTACCAAAGCTGGTTAGCTGTAAATAAATGGTATATTAACGTTAATGTAAAAAGCAGACAAGTGCGAGTTGAACTCGCCTAGACAGGGTTCCTTACGATGAATATAATATCTACTATGTTATTTTTTTTAAGGATTTGTCCGTTTTTTTTATGGACGTTGGTTTTTTATTCCGAGAAAAATCTAACAGGAACCAAACTACACCCAAATTAAAGCTACAAAAATATGTAACTTGGAACCACTGAAAGAATATTTTTAGACCTACTGATTTAAGAGAAAAATTATAAATTATGTAATGTTAGTAAATACCTACATATTATTTGTTGATGGCAGTCCAAATTAAACCTCACTCACACTTTGACAATGGCGCCGATTCCCTTGTCCACAAACTAAAATAAATTAAAGTTCAGTGCATCTTTTTCATTCTACTTCATTAAGAAAAGGACAGAATATAAAATATTTGTTTAGTCCTGTCAAATTAAGATACTCCATAGACAGATTAGACGTGATTAAAAACATGGCTACTAAAAATACGTCAATTTACGTCAGGCGCTGACTAGTTTGACAGGACTAAACTAATATTTTATCTTCTGTCTTTTTCTAAATTAAATAGAAAGAAAAAGATGCACTGAACTTAAATTTAGTTTAGTTTGTGAAGAACGGAATCGGCGCCAATGTCTTTAGCCTCTTATACACGTCCATCAGTACTTCCCGCCAAGGTCATGAACGATGCCCGACGAAAAACAACGTGAAAAGGTTCGACGGATTTGCACGACCAATTTTGCATCAAGCAAGAGCTCCCACCACCGCGAACGTCGTGCAGAGAGACATTGAATAACGCGCACGTACGACCGAAGGATCGTGTGTCGTGCGTGCTTGTTCCTGTATAAACTCTCTGTGTAGCACAATTCTACGCCCATATACACACACATACATGCACACGCACTCACACCTACACGCTCATACACGAACTCACACTCACACTTACATACACAACCCTAACTAAGTAACCTCGCAACATTTATTTCAAAGAATAACTTTAGCATAATTTTATTATTTAACACCGACACCGTTTCACTTGTTACTGAATATCAATTATTTACTGTACCCATATGCCTGAACCCTATCTCTTAAGATACAGGCTAGAATGTCTATCCAAATATATTTAATTTATCCTTCTTAGAATTAATGAATAATAAAAAACATTTTTGGACATGTCCTTTGACTCAAATTTCGTTGCTTGTCGGCAGCAATAAGTACAGAACTCCAAGCAAAAGTATGCACTTCGGCAATCATCGTCTATCTTCGGAAAAACAAACACGCGGTTATGAGATATAATATAGAGCTGTTACAATCAAGAAAATAATTACCTATTTTTTTATTACTGTGTTTACAGTTTATATTAATAACTCTATGCAATTTCAAAAAAACTACAAGACTTTGACTTGTGACATATGACAAGTAGTGTCCAGAGTAGGTAACGCAACAGAGAGGAAGGTTCATACAAACGCACAATTATAGATGCATTACGATAGCGAGCAGCAGTATAAAACTCAAGAAGCTTTACCGCTGCTGTGAGGGGTTACTCTGTGGCGCGAAGATCGTACTAATTTGGCATCACGAAAATTACAGAAGCGCATACCATTTCTGGTTTACCCGTATCAAAAGAGGATAAATAAATAAATAAATCAAATTGCGGTAGTACTTAGTGTAGTACTCAAGACCAAAATCAATGCATTATCTTACCCTGCGTCATCTGGCCGCAGTAGGCCGAAGGGCATAGGTCCCCGTGTCCTGGCTGAGGGTCGATCTGTTGGTAGGTGCCGGTGCGGTCGAAGCCCTTGGATGTGGCGCCTTTGCAGCCGGGATGCGCAGTGCGCATGTGCGCGGCTAGCGGGGGAGGCACGTTCGCACCGCCGCATAAATCGCATTGTACTGCGACAAGTTTTAATTGTTAAAATGATAATTGTCCTTCTTCTGCACATTTGAGGACGTAAAGACCTATACTAAATATTTATCGGAACATCAAGTACAGACGCCAGCACATCCAGCTACCCGAAACTGTCTTATTTTCCCAATCAACCTTGAACCTTAATGCTTAAGCGATAAAGTTGAAAATCTATTAAAGAAATTTGACAGATTGTAGCTTAATGTGCTGGCGTCTGTACAATAATATCGGTACATACCACAATAAGGTGTCTTGCCGCTTCGTGTATTCCACTCCCTCTTCTTGCGAATACCGCTCTGTGGTCTTGGTTCCTCGTTTTCATTCTTCTCATTCAATTTCAATCTAAAAGGAAAAAAACTGTTTAGAAAAAGTTAAATTCTAACCTATTAATAAACTTATTAATACGTCCACCAATGCTGCTGAGCGTGCCCGTCTGCTAGCTGTGGGTGAATGGGAGTCGGGCCTCTGGCTTCAGGCGCTACCGTCACCCAATATAGGCACTATGCTGGGTGACACCACATTCCGGCTCGCTACTTGTTTCCGTCTGGGCGCTCCTTGCGGAGCTCCACATCGCTGTCAATGCGGTGAAGCAGTCTTGACTGCCTCGGATATCATGGCCTATCCTACAGCAAGAGCGCTGGACGGACGGCAAGGCACGCCAGCATTAACGACATCATCCGTCGGGCTCTTGTCTCCGCCGGGGTGCCAGCTGTTTTAGAACCCAATGGCTTGGCACGCGACGATGGAAAGAGGCCCGATGGAATGACCATAATGCCTTGTAAGTTGGGGAGGTCTTTGGTGTGGGATGCAACCTGTGTCGACATCCCTCGTGCCATCCCATCTTCCTAGAACGGTGGGCTGTGCTGGGGCGGCTACTGCAGAAGCAGAAAACCTCAAACGGCGCAAATATAACCACCTTATTGGGAGCTATATGTTTGAGCCGTTTGGGGTTGAAACACTAGGGCCTTGGGGTCCGAGTGCTCATCGAATTTTTCGGGACATCGCCAAGCGGTTGTTTGACTCTTCACGTGACCAGAAGGCTGGCCTATTATTGGCCCAAAGAATCAGCATTGCCATCCAACGTGGTAATGCTGCCAGCCTTTTGGGCACTTATCCCATTGACAGTGATGCGGACGAACTTTTTGATGCCCAATGAGCTCCTGCCTTTTTCTATATTTTTTCGTATTATATACTTGTATATAATTAGTATATATTTAATTAGTATATAGTATATATTAGTGTTAGCTTATAAAAGTAGTAATTAATCTGTGTATGTTAAATATCTCTTCTTAAATCTTTGATTGCTGTGTGGAGTGTGAACGAAACTTTTTGAAGGACTATTTAGCTCAGTAAGTCGTAGTATCAATGTCATGAATCATACAAAAATGTCGACTACTGTCTGTTCACAGTTATTTTACCTCTGATTTTGCATCACTGTCCAAATCACAGTGATATTTATTCTCAATCCAATAAGGTTGCTGTTGCGTTGCTGCCACTGACGTCTGTTAACATCATTGTGATCTTTATTCTCGTCACAATAAGGTTGCTGTTACGTTGCTGCTGTCAGAGGTAAAATAACTGTAAACGGGCTGTAATACAAATATTTTTTCTTTAATAAAACATTTGTATTATACATTCTAACAAAATCCTTTCTTCTATGGGCTGATTTTTCAGTAGTCAGATAACTTTTGTATATAGAATAATTATGACAGTTTGACTAATTTCTATACAAAAACTGTCTAACCACAATATTTATTCTTCAGATAAAAGTATCTGACTATTGAAAAATCAGCCCTTAGACAGATATAAAAACATTAATTGACGTCGCAATGCTATCAACTTTCCTGAAAGCGGGATCCTCGGAAAAACGGTTTGTTGTCCGTAATATAGAATTTCTAAATAATTATCGCTTTAAAGTACTAAGAAACATGCAAAACAAACAGTATATTGGATCTTACTTGTCAGTGGCAGAAGTGAGTTGATCTGCGTCGTAGAGCGCGTCCCACAGCGCAACCAGTGCGCGCAGTGCAGGAGGCAGGACGTTCACAACGTATCGTGAAGAACCCGCTACAAGAAAATAAACTTATCAGGGATACTAGCCAAATTAATTATCATAGCGTAGTTAAACTTGGTCGGGAAATGTCGGATTCCCATGGACTGGGTATGAAGTTTGAATTAACGATCTCGATGAAAAGATAACAATACTTTCATTTTAATTCAGTTTGTATCTTAGTTCTCTTTAACTTTAGCCAATAGCAGGTCAGATTATGCAGGTTATCATGACCCAATTATCGACGTGTCGTCAAAAACTCTGTATTTTGGCTCCAATTTTAGATATTTTGGAAAAGTAAAAATTACGCATTTAAAATGTTAATGTTGAATATATATTGTTTCTTTAATGACATTCTTACGAACCTGGTTCACTGCTGGGTCCTGGCATGTTGTCTTCTTCTCGTATCGGCATATCGAAGTCCACCTTGCGCATGCGACTGGTACTCGCTTCTACGCCGGAGCGCGTCAACGTTTCCAAGGTAGTAGGGTGGATGCGTAGGTAGAGACCTCGGGAGCGAATTAATACGTTAGCCTTTTAATGCTATAGCGCTTATTGAATTTTCAAGTATAATGCGAAAGTACACCAGTTATGGAGTCAACGAGCGCGGGTAGTTAGGGAAAACAGACACGAAACTTTTAGCATGGGCGGTTTTGCAACTGCATCTATGTTGTCGCGGTAAAAAATTTAGCGTTGCGTTGCAAACTGTGTCGCCAAAGCACCGCACCTGTCAACCTTTTTATAACGTTGTGATTGCCATTGGAAAGTATGCAGAGAACGACGCGTCCCGCGCCGTTATCTAGTCATTGTGAGTCCAGCTTTACTTCTTCCGATACAATTTTCCTCTGTCGCCTTCTTCACTTGTTTTAAATATTAACGTCATTTTCCATTCCAGCATTCGACATTCGGTAGCTGCAGGTCGAATTAGTATTTAGCGTAGTTTACGTACCAGCATTGGACACTTCGACGGAGTGCCTCTGATGTCTCGCAGGCGTGACATCATGCGCGGGCCGCGTGACGACGCGGGCGCCTTGCTTCGGTAGCTGCGGGTGGAACTTTAGAAAAGCAGCGCAGGCGATCGCGTCATGGACAATGCCTGTGGGAAAAGGAGGCCAGCAAAAGAAATAATTTAAAACTACATAATAAATGATTTAAAGTTTTAATAACCTGTAACACAATTAAATCATGTGGCAACTTTGCATGTACGGGTTGACATTAGGAGTATATGTGTTCTGTGGACATTATTTCGCGGGTAAATGTCATTCACATGTCATTCCGTTCGTTCCTGGCTTGATTTATGTTAAGCTGGGATATGACGAAGATCAGAGTCCCATCAAGTTGGAACCCTTGGATGTCGACGCTAAGGAACTCATTTATTTATCGAGTTTGTTAATCACTCTGGTAGACTTCTAACACTGCTTCTAATATTAAGTAGTGTTCATCAACATTCACAGCTTGTATTCAGCTACTTTTGGGTATAAGCATCCTTTCTTATGTTAGGTAGGCAACGAAAATCGATTATACAATGAGAGTTATTATTGAATTCAGATTTAGTTATACTATAAAAATATTTCAAAAGAAACAAAAACAATAGCAGCTGAAGCCGACAGCAGACAACTATCAACTTGATAGTTTTTTTTTTTAATAGGTATGGTAATGGACCAAGGTAGTATAATTGTGCCCAAAATGGCGGAAGCCGGTAGTAGACTACTGTCAACTTGACAGTTTTTTTTTTAATAGGTAAGATAATTGCACCAGGGTAGTATAATTGTGCCCAAAATGGCAAGCTTTTTATTACGTTAAAAGTTATTTTATTCTCGTCCCCGGGTAACCTTGAGAAAAAAATATAAATGCAATATTATTCAGTGTAATCTAGTGTATTTTATGCCACTAAGCGTACCTCGGTACTTTGTTTGGGCAGATTTTGGTGACATCCTTTATGGTGTAGTTCAATCACAGAGCACGGCAATCACCCTAAGAAATATTTGAACACGTAGCAAAATGCACTTATCCTAAACTACAATATATAAGTCTTAATGTAGCTAAGGATACTACACTCAGCTGCATCCGGTTGTAGTTATACTGGTAGCCGACCCCAACATAGTTGGAAAAAGATGATGAATGTAGCTAAGGAAGAATGCATTTTGTTAATATTTGAAAATGAAATGAGACGACAGCACGGAACCGCCGCGCCAGCAGCGGTGGGAGACGCCAGAACCAATAACATTTATGGCGCTGCTGATAGGGCGTTAGCCGCACAGCTTCTGTCACGAAAAGCATTCAAAGCTGTCATTTTCTAAACATATTTTGTCGTAGTGCGAGTAAACGGTAGCACGCTGGGTTTGTATGGAAAGTGTGAAGCCCCTTTATGCACCTCTAGCAGCGGCCGTCGAGGTGGGCGGCTCCGTGCTCTGTGGTCACTATAGAATTCACAAGTACCTGGATTCAGAACATGTCCAGCAGTGGACTGCTATAGGCTGATGATGGATTCAGAACTAAATGATAACTCACTAGCGTAAAATTTTCATCCCTTTTTGAAACCGTGCTGTTGATTTTAGTTTTATTTGCAATAAAAAAGAAAGAAAGATAAGAAAAAATAAAGAAAAAAATATATATTATCAAGTAATTTTTTCGTTTTGGTTTTATGGAAGTTAAGTAAAATTAACGTTATTCTTTTAGAATTCTTCGGTAGTAGAACATAGTTTAAAATTTCTTATGAAACTGGTATTAATAAACTACAAAACAAAACAATTCCACAAAATCTAAAGTAACTTCGTAGAATTAAACTAACTTTAAAATTAAAGCACAAACAGTTCTTAGAAAAGTATTATTAATTTGTCAAACTTATTTGAAAGCAAAGCCATTATTCATAAAAAATAGTTTTGCAACTAATTACTCGTTTTTCGTAGTAGGTTCTACGTAGTTTAAGTTCATGCGAAAATAATATGTTTTCGTTATGTTTGTGCCGACTTAGCAGTAAAGGAATATGTTCTTTTCTGTGTGTAAGCTCAATATTCTTATCCAGCAACACTTTCATGAGGTTTCTGAAGGCATCCCACAGGGTGGACCGATGACTTTGTGGTGGTCGCATCCATTGGATACGAGAAGCACAGGACCGGTCGATATGGCAACGCTTACGTGGAGGCATTAGTCCAGCAGTGAACGTCTTTCGAATGAATGGTGAACACTTTCATTTTGACAAAGAAAACTATACCTTCATGCCACAGCAAAGCAGCGAATACAGCTCGCAGGCACTCAGTCTGCGCAGGACTAAGAGCATGCTTGCGCGGTGGTGGCGGCGCAGGCGCTGAACGGGATGGCAGCGGCGGCGGCGGTGATGACGTGCGCTTGTAGGCGCGTGAGCGACTGGCGAGTCGCTCGCGTGCCATGGACTTTGGGCTGAGGCGAACTGGCGAGTCCTGGCCACAGAAACGTATGAAGTAATTAATTTTTAGAATTGGCAACAGTCCACCCATTAGACAACATAAGACGTATACAGGGTGTTAAAGAAATTGCGTGCCATAGCTTAGGGGTAGGTTCATTATCGATAAAGGACACCAGGAAAAATAAAAAAACATTACAAAGTTATTGCAAGAGCAACCTAGTTTAGTACCTACTAACTTAAATAGCAATCGTTTAGAATTAAAATTATTTTATTTGTTTAAATACTTTAATACTTACCTACTATCGAAGGCGTTGTCATTTTGTCCTTGACGTCTCGCGTCCGAATACTAAGGGCCGGCGCATTATTTGCTACTGAAAACGGCTCGCGACAAATGGCGCAAGATGTGCGCCCCTAACGCTACGACGCGACGGTATATAAATTACAATTCCAATTTTCCCTTCTTACTTTAACGGGGTTAGGACCGTCAAAATACAAAACCTACAAAAAAGATTTTATTTAACTAGTATTCAACAGAAATACGAGTAGGTATTGTACTAAGGAAGAAGAAATAAGTACTTGAAATTGTAATTTACGTACCTAGTTACCTATCCCTCACCCGACGTTATCGAAGTGTTCGGGCGTAGGTATTCCATTGCGTTCGGTAGTAGGTAGGTAACTCTAGGAAATTAAAATTATTAATTAGCATTTAAACAAAATAAAAACTTATTTTAGCCAATTTTTTAATCAATTCTAAACGATTGCTATTTAATTAGTAGGTACTACATTAGGTTCATCTTTCGGTTTTTTTTTTAACTTTTTTTAAAGGTATTTTTTTGTTATTTTTTACGGGTTCCTTTATCGGTACTGAACTCACCCTGAAGCTATGGCACGCAATTTCTTTAACACCCTGTATAGAACGCATTAATTTAGAACGTCAATCAGCAGTAGGTACTCATAGTTCAACATAAAAAGTGCACTTTTCATAACACTGTTGCGTAATAATTTAATTTATATCCTTATCTTGAGAACTAGTATTAACCGTTATTTTCCTCACCTTCAAAATAATACATTAATTTAAATGGACGTAAATGTTTACTTTTCTGCGAAGTGATACTTTTTCCTGTTCATTTATTAATCATGATCTGGACTGGTGTTGTTCTGAATGAGTTCTTATGAAACTCATTCAAGGAACATTAAATTGTTATTTTTTTTTAAGTTGTTTTATAGCCAGTGGCGTAGCTCATCCTAAAGGGGTCCTGTATCAAATTTTTTTGGGGCCCCTTTTTACCCGACTGTGGTGGTGAAGAGAGCAGTAGTGGCCCAGTCGTAATGGCCGCGACTTACTTAGTAACATAGTTGTTGGTCGTAGGTTCGAACCCAGGCAGGCGTTTTTGTGTAAATAATTTTATCGACACTGTTCTCAAAACGGTGAAGGAAAACATCGTGAGGAAACCGGCGTGCCCTAGAATAAAAAATGTGTGGTGGATTACAGCTCACTCCCTCTCACAGAGCGGCCTGTGTCCCAACAGTGGGAACATGCTGATTATGTATCACCTTTATTTTTCTGTTATTTTCTTCTTCTCAGTTTATATATGTTTGTACATAGATATTTAAATAAATAAATAAGGATTCCGGTTTTAATTTAAATATTTTAAAATTATTTTTTAAAATATATACTAACTAAATATTTATTATATGTATTTATCCTGTTCGGTCTCCTCAAGTTATGAGTCATACCGATGGTCAAACAGCGATAAAGGAATTAAATTGTTGAAATTTCGGTGACATTTGCAACAAACTCAACCTATCCTTTATTGCATCATTAAGATACAGGCAAATACCCAGTTTGGGGGTCACCGCTCAATCTAGTTTGGAACAATAGGTATGACAATAAATAAATAAATTTGTATTATTCGATATTTTAATTCTGCCTAGAGGCTTTCACTTGCTTCCTACTTTGAGGCCTCGCTAATGCTTATGCCACGGCTCAAGTTAGATACATATGTAATTATACACAAACATAAACTAACAGCCTTTTCCGAAACGAGAGCGTTAACATATTCTCTTGTTGGCGTGAGATGATCCGACGACTGGGTTTTGTCACACTGCACATGCGCGACAAGTGCACAATGTATTACATGACTAACACTCGGTTTCTGGAGGGAAATCAAAGCCAATGTGGTAGTTTGGCTGAATAATCTCAACAGCAATTCCTGTATTTTTATGAACGTTCGCATTCTAATGTTCAATCTTGTCAAATCATTTGCCAACATTTTTGACGATTGTCCTCATTGCGTTATTTACGTTGTTGAGCAGACGAATTTTTCAAACCTATGAGGCAAAGGAATTTCATTCAACATCAATCAGGATCGTGATTGGAAGTGTGTTACGCCATAAAGGTGCTGGTGATAGATGAATAAATACATAGACAAGTTCGTACCTTTGACGTTCCGATGTAGAGCTGCATGGCTGACAGACTCGCAGCCTCGCTTCTGTCCGGCGAGGTCTGAGTGCCGGTCTGAGCGACCTTGCTGCTGCGGCTCTCGATATCGAGCGGTTCTGGTTCTATCTCAGTCTGTGACCGTAATCGATAGTTAGCATTATCTTAATATAACAAAGAAATATAGAATGTCTAGCCTGTCTAGTCTGTTTAAAGCTCACCGTGAAAACTTAGAGTGAAGTGAACGTGAATACCCAAAAATTTATGGACTCACTCGAGTCTATAAATTTTTGGGGTCGGTATGATTATGGACAGAAGGGTGGCCAAAACGAATATGTAGATATATGTTATATGGAAAAAAGCCGCTAAGCTTAGCTCGAACGGTGCCGAGCTAACCCGAACATGACTAAGCGAACCCTGCGAACGAAGTTAGTCGATAGACACGAGCCGAATGAAAGTTCTTCGGTCGGCTTTTTATGTTCAACAAATACTGCCGACTATCTTATACTCGAACATGTGTATAGTAACCCGCACAAAACAATAACTTTTGGAAGATATACGCCGTGCGCTAATGAGCCATCGTTCTCATGTATACGATGCAAAGCCACAGCGCTGGTTTCGTGCGACAGCGTCGACGCAAATCGTCGTATTATCCGAAAGACATCAACGGCTTCCCCAGCGAGCCGGTCGTTGCCTCCAACGTTACTCATCGTTGGACTGATACTATGAATCATTACTGGTTCTAAGAACACAAGCTGGATTAACGCACGTGTAGGTGCTTGAGTTCTGAATCAAAACGAATAATGCAAACAATTCTGTGTGAAATTGACTCCAAATCAAATTTGGTTTTTATTTTTGATTAAAAAATGACGAGTTTACATTACACATACTGTTACTGTTAGCCTGCATCATCCCAATGCTGGGCAAAGGCGTCTCCACATTATACATATGTAGTGTGAATGTTAAATAACTTATTTGGAGGAAAACATCGTCCCAATCAGCTAATTATAAAGAAAAAACCTTTTTTTCTTCAATTTTCATATCTTACGGCAATTCATACTAAAAACACCGAGTAATAATAACAATATTTAGTCACAACAACGTCAACAATGACCTCGATAGTTAATTGTCTTGAGGAAACTTTTAGCTACCTACGAGACGCACTAATAATAATAATATACACGGTTCACTTATAACAATGAATGAATCACCCGTTTTCATAATTTACATGATTTTCGTTTGCGTATAAAAAGGGCTAAGTTAATGTTAGCCATACACGTTACGATATACTTGCACAAGTCTGTGTGACACCGAATGGCTCGGATACTTGTGAACCTTATTCTAATGTCCATAATGTTCATATTCGTAAAAGCTAATGTGAGATTTGTGCCCGGTTGATAGCAATAAGCTCGCTACTATTACATGGGATTTCAACACAACTAGCGAAATGTTGGTTTGCCTACTATTAGGCACATCTCTGTCAAACCTTCGGAGAAATGTGTTATATTATTTGTTAATAGACAGACACCAACCTCTTGTATGGCGTTGACATCTCCGTTGTCACCAAATCGTTGCTTGACAGGCGACCACCATTCGTCGCTGTTGCCGTTACTGCGCCGCTGTGCTCGTCTGCAATACCAAAAGAGTTTTAGAAGCAACTTCCGCGTGTAGCATGCTTGAGATTAGATTGGTTGGATTTGCTTGTTCAATGGATCGAAGTTTTACCCCTAATAAGTGTTGCTTTTAAAAATCATTTAAAGAACATTTAAAGGCATCGTCGACTGTAATGGTTATGTTATTTTGTGTTTACATGGATAGAGATAGATAGATAGTAAAGGTACTGTAATTCGGTAGTAACATAACACTTGGACAACAAACAGCAATACATTGCTGCGAAATAGACGCGCTGTTGCCATAGACTGTACTCGTTATTGTAGATCAAAAAGAGGATTATTATTCCAGAGGACTATTTTATTAGAGTATAAAAGTCTTCTACTTCTTCAAGTCGGTAGCACGACAATTTGTTAAAATGTGTTGGCCCAAAACTTTGCCACTTTCAAGGCGTCATCGGTGGCTGCACAGAGGTCACTAGGATGCATATTTTTGGGCACAAAAGGCAGGATAAGAGCCTTGTTGTCGTTTCTATTACAAGTCATCCCATACATACTTGGGTGAGGACGCAGCTGAAGATGTGGAGCTTGCTTCGCCGCGGATCACTCGGCTTCGCTTGCTGGGCTCGGACGAGCCCGCCAACATGAACGAACTGCCATCGGGCTGGATATGGGAAGAAATATTCAAATTAAGCTGAGGATCAAAAGCCTTCATCGCTTGCACCACAAACCAAGTAAATACGGTTAGACTAGAACAGCAAAATTGTTATAATCACCTCTATTTGGCCATATGGAAAGCTGCTTTCATCAATACAGGTTATTTCTGTAACAAAAAAGATAAATAAGAAACAACGGTCCTAGGAATAAGGTTGTTTTCTTCAGATTAATGCGAATACTGGTCAGATACTGTCCCTCGAAGAGGACAGACGTGTCCCGTCGTGTTTTCACGTGCACAACACGTGGTTGACCTTAAGTTTGGAACTCGAATTTGAAATTTGAACGGTGTTTCGCGTGTTGTTTTCGTGGGTGCAAATTAAAACACCTTAAAACGGTGGAAAAGTGACATACGTGCGTTCCTGATCTACAGCCAGAGGCCTAGGCTTTCCGGCCGAGGATCCTAGTGGCGTCGAGTGACTCTGAGGGCTCTTTGCGGGCCCATCTGGTAAGATCTTTCCGTTTATTTCAAGGATCTCTATTGGAAGCTGTATCCGGCTGGGTTTTAGTTTGTTAGGACTTTTAAAGCCACGCGCGAATTAACATAATTTTAAGCTATAGCTAAGCTTTAGAACAATGTTTTCATATTATATTTAAACCAATACTCTCTATTATTCTAGAACAATATACAGTATCGTTCTAGATTTCTTACTTCACGGTTTTCTTATTGTAACATTGTACTAAATTACCAAAACTGCCTTGAACATTATCTATTTTCTAGCTTGTAAGTCAAGTTCCTATACCCACGCCCGCTGCAACAAAAAAAAACCTCGCACTGCAACAAAAAACTACCCCGAACTCTTAAGTTTGCATAACAAGAAGTATTCCTAAAGATAAACAAAGAGCGAAGCTCATAAATTTAATAGTTCCGAGCACATGACGTGACGAGAAGTCTTGTAACACCATAAAAAAAAGCTACTACAATTTATTGGCATAACTGTGCCGATGACAAAAGACGGGAATCTTTGTTCGGGACGAACCGGTAGCCCACCTAATAAATTAGGGTTTAACTTTCAACCACGTATCTGTCCGTCAAGATCTCGCTTCACATGTTTTGGAGCATCGAGATGACGAGATAATTCGCCTAGCACTTCTAAATAATATACAAGAATTTCTTTCTCCCTAACAGCAATCAATCAATCAGCAGCAATCTCTTCCAGGAACAAAGGATAAAAAAATACAAAACCACGCAGTTTAACATGACTTTTTGGGGAGGAGAGGATATCCTAATCACCGCATCCGAGTTCTATCTCGTAAATGTGCACATGGATACCAGCATCACACTGTATCTCCTACCGACGAACCAGAACCTGACAACATAGACATCCAGTACAAGGACCAGCATTATGATAGCTGGGTCATGACCGACGACGAACATTACAGCAACCAACGTGCTGAATACAACAACAACAGCAACCAACCAACTAATGCAAGAATGAAACAACCAACGTCAAAACACCACAACATATTAAGCCTTTAGTTAACCAGTATAACACACGTGAAAAGCAAGGACAATCCATGAAACCCCAGTCTCAAACAAATAGCCCCAATTGGCTAGCTCATTAACACAGTATGAACAACAAAAAAGTAGTGGGAATCATTAATAAAATGCGTAATGGGACAGCTCCCGGAACTGACCAAGTGGTAATTAAGCTTTACAAAGCGATACCCCATTTATTACACGAAACCGTCACGTGCGTCACTAAATACATGGACAAAGCCTGGACACAGAACGAAACGCCCGACACGTGGCAGGAGCAGGTACCAATTCCGAAAAACAATAACCCTAAAGATGCGAATGAATAACGGAGTTGGGCAACTATCAAGCTGCCTTTTTAAACAATAGATCAACAGACGACCACACCTTTACGCTTAAAAGGGTCTTAGATGAAGAACGGCTTGCAGGTAAAAGAATTTATGTACTCGCTATATGAGCGAGTTATCATGAGAGACTTGATTAACCACGCTAGGAATAAATCAAGACAAAAGTAAATGCATGAAATCTTGGAGCAAAAACAGTAAGTATGTGCTAACTCGCACATGTTCATACTTAGGCGCCGCGAACTACACCTGCTGCATACAGCAATGCAGTACAAGGCCAAATCCAAGAAGATCAGCCAACCTATTTACACATGGAACGACAACTTAAAATAGGACATGAAATATTACGACAAGGGAATCAATTTTTGGAGGGATACGGCGGGACACAGAAATAAAGCCAAGAAACCTGCTAGTGAGATTTACAAAAACACTGACAGTAAAACGCTGACGATGAAGACATTGAAAACAGCAACATTTAACACAGCAGAGCAAGGACATAGAAAAGAGCCGAGAAAGCAGTTGAAACCCCGCCAAAAGATTCACAGGTGAAGCTCGACCTGAAGCACCTGGCCGCGACAAAAAGGCGAAAGATCCATAGACAAATATCACCCATCTCTCCACTAGTCCAATGCTTACTCTAGGTTGCATATCCGGTAGGCTCTTAAATCCTACCCTTTCCTACGGGCACGTCTTCCCTACAAGTACCGCGCCTCCCGGTCTACTCCCTGACATGCAATGGTCGCTGTAGCACCATGAAGCTACGGGAGCTAGTGTGAATCTTAGGGTTCATTCGATTAATCGAGTCTGGTTTAACCACGCTGGGATCGGTGCTTTCCATTCATTCATTTCTTCAGCTTAATGCGAAATAAAATGTGAATCTCTAAGAAAAACGATCTTATGAAAACAAAAATAAACACCCATTGCCAGTAAAGTTGTGTGGGAATGTAATACGGAGGAATGAAGAAAATGCCGTGAGGAAAGTTTTGAGCATGAATGTCGATGGATATAAGAGTTGGGGAAGATCAAAGAAACGATGGATGATTGTGTGAATGATGATATGGTTAGAAAGGGGGTGACTACCGAGATGACGACTAATGGAGAAGTATGGAAGAAAAACACATGTTGCGCCGAGCACAAATAAATTGGATCAGGGCTGGAGAATGTTGATGATGATGATGCCAGTAAAGGTCACCACTGCCCACTGCAGCAAAAATATCTACCCACAGATTATTTCTTGATGATTAATTCAGCATACAAGATATCTATCGAATTAGATCTAGTATATTGTTCGATAGATATTTCATTTGAAATGGAAAATCTTGGAATGCAGTGTTTCTTCAGGTACTCTAACTTCGACATCGTGGTTTCCAAAATAAAATCGAAAGTAATTTATTCAAATGATTGTAGGCTGAGAATCAGCATTTTTCTAACGTCAAAATTACATAAGACAGTCCCCAAAACGCCCTTCACCACTTCCTAGTGCTTTCGCTGGGAAGAAGTGGCGCAACAAATTCCAAAGCAGCACAGTCTTTTCAGTTTAAAAAAATTGCTTATACACAATAGTAGGAATGCAGAGTACAAATTCCTACACAATAGTAGGTACGCAAAGTACAAATTCCTCTGTCTCATATAATTTTACTTTTTTCCATACGGTAACCATAAAAATGAATTAGTCTGTTTAATTTCGTTTCCTTACCAGTTAATACGCCGTCGTCATCGTCTTGTGACCACGACTGCATGTCACCTTGTGCGTCGCCGTAACCGCTCCAAATGCCCGTACATTCAGCCTAAAATTGAACAATTCAAATGAGATGAGATGTCTTTGCAATTAACAGTGGGCAACGTTTCTTTAATGTAGGTAATGTGCATAATTATTGTATGTAGATACTGAACAACATCACCAAGCGGCTATTTGTAATATGCCAGCAGCTTACCATCGGTTTTTGGGCGTATTATACGAACTAAGTATTGTCTGGAAAGGCTTACGAGTATGAATACTGGGCCGAGTAGAAGGACAACGGGCTCAAGGCAGAGCGCCGGCGCGGTGGTGACGCGAGCAAGGAGGTTGTTGGACGCAGCGCGCACTGAGCGATAGCGATGGCGACCACATACGATGCGTCTTCAAGTTATGAGGACCTTATAACTTGGAGACGCATCGTATGTGGTCGCGATGCCCAGCCAGCATTGGGGGAACGACGAAGAAGAAGGTACCGAGGTGGACTGAATGCTATAATGGCTTTAAGTATTGCATAGTATATCCGAACCTGCGGCGGCGGTGTGGTAGGCTCCACAGGTACCAGCAATGCTCTGTCAAGATGGCGGTGGTGCTGTAAACACCACGCCACCTCACCGATCCCGTCCGTGTAAGCACGCACGGAATCTACACTTAATCGCACCCAAGTGCCGTCTTTGTTCACCACCTGGAAAATAAAGCAAATATAGATGGTACACATTTCTAAATCACACATATTTTCAAATTTTCTGCTTGTTTTATAGCACGGTTGCATGTTATGTTGAATATATTTTATCACACGGACGATTCAAAGCTTCCCAAGCTTTAAGTTCAGTGTGGTTCGGTGTGTCTTTTGGTGTGATGACGACGAACGACGATGTCGTTTATGATAAACGAACGATTCTCGCCACCAAATTGCATGGAAAGCTAAGCGAGTGAAATATTAAAAAAAAAATGGATTCGTTTGATTGAGAAAAATACGAAAAAGTTAAAAGTACGGACTCACTTCTTCAACAAATGCGATGTTAGCACCAGAAGGTATTCGGCCAAGCTCTTCGGCCTGCAGACTGGGACTGGCCCTTACACGGAGACCAGCGCTAAAGCGCGTAATGAAGCGCCGCAGCTTCGTCGGCGGCGTGGTCGGGAGCGTACCCCCGGCCTGCACAGCCTGCACGGCCCGCTCAGCAGGCTCTATTATACTCTCAGCCACTTCTATTGTCACTTCCTGCAATTAAATCAACAACGCGCGACGTAATGAGAAAGTTAAATGGTAATAACACAGAGCTGTAGTCTGTGCTAAATAAATAGTTTTTCTTTCTTTCTTTCTTAAGCACTACATAATAAATTGGAGCAGAACTATGTTTTCAGCGCTCTATAAATTTGCAGTTAAAATTTAATCCTCTGGCGACATATCTGGACACACGGCACTTCGGGGAAGAATAGGGCGAAGTTTACCCGTGTGTACCTCTTTCACGAACCATTTCATTCCACTTTCGACCATCCATTTATAAATCAAAATCTACTACTTAGTTGTAAGTTTTCGTGCCTATTAAAAGAATTGAAATCTTTACGGGTACCAAGTTCTATGAAGGTGAAATAAAGTTTATTACGATTCCTTGCAACCATGGAATCGCAACCTTATAACAGCTGATGTCCAATATTAAAAGTAAACATTAAAAAATAAATACCTGCGATTCAGGGTATAACCTACATAACTTCGAAGAATCAGTATGAAAATCGCGACATAAGTTGAAAGTATTAATCTAACCTGTGACGCTGGGTGATCATCGAGGGTGCATCTGAAGATATAAGCTCCAGGAGTTCTTGGGATCCAGATCGCTACATAGGACCCGTCAGGATTCTCTCGAACCGGCAGCCGCTCTGCCGGGATCCGCCCGCCATGCACGAATGCGCCACCGATGGCACCGCCGTCACTCCAGGACTCGCTGGCCAAGCGAAGCTCTTCGAACGAGAAGTCTTGATAAGCCTGTAAAGAAAGAATCGTTTAATATCACCCGCTTATGTTATTTAGGTAACAAAAAGGCAGAAGCATCTTTGCAAACAAAGCATTATAGTATTTTCCACCAATTCTTCCTTAGGGACTAACCACACTTATTCAGCTCGGTTGTATGGAATGCGTACGCATCCGTAAAGGTGAACGGATGCGTACGCATTCCATACAAAATCGTTGTTTTCTATAGACAAAAACTGAACAGAGCTGAATAAGTGTGGTTAGTCCCTTAATGCGCTAGGTAAGATCAAGCTTGACGAGCAAATCCCATACATTTTGTGGCGGGATTTTGGTCCTCATATTTCAATTTTCTTCCTAATCTCAACTGTAACGATTAAAGAGAAAATCGGAAAATCTTAGTGCTCATATACACGAGCGGCACCGCCAGCGGCAGAGACAACGACACTCGTAGATGCGTCTACGGCTGCAGTGCACTCGTCGGTGGCAGCCGTTAAAACGTACCCGCTCGTGTCTTCGGCAAGTGCAGCCTTCGGCACTGTCGACGGTTGCAGTTGCCTCTGCTGTTAGCGCGTGCCGCTCGTGTGTAAGCCTAATTAGCATTACCTAGCGCCTTTAAGTCACTTTCGATGTCTTCATTAAACGTGAAGTGCTACGTATATCGCAATAATTCCCTACCGACTAACGAAAACGGTTCTCCGAAAACAATATCGCCTTATGGCATGCTTTAAAGAAAGCTTCAGCACCCCACATGCGGGCCGTATCGACTAATAAAACCGGTCAAGTGCGGGCCGGACCACGCAGAATGAAGGGTTCCATAGTTGGAATGAATTTATCCCAAGAACGAACTTAACAATGTAGTTGAAAATCATGTTCTCCGATAGATTGCAACCGCAAATGTAAGTTGGTCGACAATTACTCGTAAACTTGTAAAGCCTACTTAGCTATGATAGTTTTACTTTTAACTTCGTTATATATACTACTACCGTGAACTTTTTCACATATCCAAAACAACCATTAGGCTTAGGCACACTTGACTCTAACAAATTAGCACTTTAAAGCTTAATATTTCACAAACGGATCCCTGAATTGAAATATTTTTTTCACGAGAAAAAAATACATGCCCACTTTACATGAAGAGGAGGTAGCGTAAAAAAAAATATTGTACCACTTTGTCGGCGTGATTAATATGTATATCCATGCCAAATTATAGCTTTCTAGTACTAAGAGTCTCTGAGCTAAGTTGCGGACGGACAGACGGACATGGCGAAACTATAAGGGTTCCTTGTTGACTACAGAACCCTAAAAAAGGTTCCCCGCATTCCCCGATTTCCCCGACCGATAAAAATGAGTGTCTCACCTAGCGTTAATGAAAACGGGCACTAGACTCCCGTATCTCGTACGTGAATTCAGAAAATCTTAATAATGCAAACTAGGTATTTTATTAAGTAGAATAGCTGGCGTAATAATGCACGCGAATTCCTGTTTGCTTCTGATGTTTAAAATATTGAAAACTGGATAGGTGAATATAAAGTTCCAACATTAAATTCCGTAAATAGTTTTACAAGACACCGTTTTGGTTATAACACTATAATAAACAAAGCACAGCTCTAAAACTATAAATGAGGATAGTTTCATAGAAATGTGGAATATGCTCGGGGAAATTCATATGACGGGCTGCAGGTAATTTGCCAGTCCAGCTTGACAATCTTGACCATACTAGGTTATTCAAGATCCTTTAGCCTCTACGGGATATCATTTACAGGTACAATGGTATTTGAACATGATGTTACGGCTATTATTATAAAATATTTATGTAGGTATATATATATATATTTTTTAATGCTTATGCATTTGGCCATGGTTTCGCCTGTGTCGAGGCCGGAAATTATCCCACGGGAACGTGCTGTCGGGATAAAGAAAAGTATCCTATCTCCTAACCGAGGTCGGACTTGACCTGTGTGCCCAATATCAAAATCCAAACAGCCGTTACGGCGTGAACAAGGTAACAAATGGACAGACAGAGTTCCTTCCGCATTTATCATATTAGTGTGGATCCTGATGCTTTAATTTAGAATAAGCCAGCTATTTATCCAACCGTATTAGGTACTCGGTCAGAACTAAACAGCAGCTTTTCATTATTATAGTTTTACAAAGCTTTCATAAAAATACTAGTTTATAACTTACATTCAATCCTTTTACTCTGAGAAGCCATATTTGGACTGCGAGGTACGGTTTTGAAGTATCTGTTTAATTCAAGACGATACCCGATGATTATAAAATTCATCAAGCTGAGCCCGCGTCTTCGTTCGCGTGTATGTCCGAAAACAAATTGGATTTCATTCAAATGTTAAAAATGTACGAGTAGGTATTATTTTGGAAAAGAAAATCGATGTACTTGGTTATCGCCGTAAGGTCGTCCGAAGTGAGTTTTCCTAAGTAACATCACAGTAACGAGCCATCGATTGAACAAGGCTTCACAGTATGATATTTACGCAGTAAAATCGCTCACAGTACAGTTTCTCGATGTAACGAAATATCGCAGTAACAAGACGTCGATTGAAGAAGGCGTCGCAGTACAGAGATGTCGTTGAAAGGTTTTCGAAGAAACAAAATTCGATGATACGGCTTTTGCACTCAAGTCGGTATTCCCATTGCAATTGGTCATGCAGTTATAATAGTTAATTTTATTTATATTTATTAATTTATAATAGTTTTTTATAGGTATGAGGTAGTCTTATCTGAGCTACATAATTATATAGTAACGTTTACCTAGTATTATCTATCCACATATATACATATTATTCAAGAGACCCCACCACATACTACGTATTGCACCTGAATTATTTTTAATACAAAATCATAAGTACATACTTTATTTCCCATTCAGTAAACTCTCGACTCAGGATTTACCAGAGGATTAACATCATTAAAACAGTTTTAATTGTACGCGACTGTATTTCATATAAACTGTTTAATGAACTCACATAACTGATTATTGGTTTCGAAATATTTACTGAATTTCATGCAAACTGAAAGCATTCATCAACTGAATGTATTCATTGACGCACATTGATTTGGTATGATAATAATTCATCATTTTACAGTTTTAGCTGAAACACATTGAGCTCATTTTATCGATCTCCCATTTATGTAATCATCATCATAATATGCCAACCCTTTTCCCAACTATCTTGGGGTCGGCATCCAGTCTAACCGGATTCAGCTGAATACCAGTATATTACATGGAGCGATTGCCTATCTGACCTCCGCAACCCAGTTACTGGGTAACACGATACCTCTTGATAAGACTGATTTTCAGCTGAATACCAGTATATTACATGGAGCGATTGCCTATCTGACCTCCGCAACCCAGTTACTGGGTAACACGATACCTCTTGATAAGACTGATTGTGAGGGCTTTTGACTACCCGTAACGACTGACAAAGATTTATTCTATGACAATAATGACAATAATTCGGTCATAATTACATTTGTTATCAATATTACTAATTGCGAGACGATCTGGACGCGTACCGCGAGGGCTGGTTCGACGTGGCGCGGGGAAAGAGCTCCTGGGAGGATTTGGGCCCCGCCTTTGCCCAGCAATGGGACAGTACAGCCTAACAAAAAACAATACTTAGGTTGATTTTACCTGTAACATCACGCCCCCAGGATCGAGACGAATCTACCAATAGGTACCTTGTTAGTTCAGAAAGCAGACGATTATAACCAGAAACAATACTTTACAGAAAATTAAGGACTGAGTTGTTGTTATTTCAGAATTCCGGTCTGAGAATTGTGAAGAAAAAGATAACTCAATAGACAATAAACTTCCCCGTATAATAAGACGCTTAACTTGAAGGAAGACTGCAGATAGCGCCCTTCACAATCAGACGCCCCCGCAAGCGTTGCCGAGTGCTAATTAACTGCACCGTAACTAATTGATGTGAACATGAAGAACAACTTAGCAGAACGGGCTCAGACAGTACTTCAGACATATAACGCTCCAAGAAACGATCCGCTTTCAGTGTATTATCTATAACTACATTTCTTCTTCTTGTTAACTTCTTAGATGGCAATTTTTTTAACATCTTTGGCCCAAAATTCAACTCCGCTCACTAACTATCTTGCTGTTCAAGGACGACTATGAACCGTCAATGAAAACTTACCAAAAGACATACAATATTCGTAATATTGTTAAAAATGCTAATAAAAAATGTTCCCCAAGGTTCTCGCTAAAAGCGAAAAGATTATATTTTCATTATGGAGAGGTGTGCAAGTAGCCGGCGCGCGACATTAAGTAAGTAGTGTCTATCAAATTATTCATTTACTTTTCAAATGTATTAGGTTCTGCGTCTACAAATACTGCACAAAGGCTTTTGCATAAAACTATCCTGCAATAATAAATAGTTACCCCATCATTCCACTTACAACAGTGTTTCCTCCACTTCTAGGAAATTAATTCGAGTCGAGTGCCTCATCTGCTACCTTTGTTGTTTGATGTTTACGTCAACTCCATTTTCTCCAGCTTGTTATAATAATGCGACTTAGGCTACCTTTTCTTTTTAGAAATAATTGTGCATACATCTTCTAGACACTCGTTGTAACGACTTTATCCTCTATCATACATTTTCTACAAATTCTGTTACTATTCTTGTACTTTAAGCTATCGCATTAAGCTCATTATCGTTTTCATTGTTTTCTTGTCTTTTGTAAACTTTGACCTTGAGTTGAAATAAACTGGCGTTCTCAAATTTTCGTATTGGACGAGCGGCGCGAGTCAAATTCTTTAGTTGTCTGACACTTACTTGTCGAACCTATCGAATCTCGATCTACTACCACTAATATTGGCGCTAAGACTTCATTGCATTTACTTCGCCTGAAACCCACATTACCAGGGAAAATAGTTACGTAAAATATCCAGGTGTTATCATCCACTTTGTCCCGTGCTCATTCCGTAGGTATTAAGGGCACTCGCACATGACCCGCTCGCATCCGACACTAGTGGTCAGCGGACGATTTCATTAGGTTAGCGATTTAACGAATGGGCGAGCCCCTATAGTGTTAGTCACGAGGGGTCGGTGTGCGAGTACCCTAAAGGTAACATTCACAGACTGCATTTTGATTTTACATTGCTAAGTAAAGCAGACGTTTCATAGGAATATCAACATGATTAATATAAGAATAAGGTTCCTTTTAATATGTAACTCTTACTCACATTTCCTTATTGGATTATATGCATTTTTTTGCATAAATAAGATTTCATTGAAACGCTAACTTCCTTGTCAAAGGACGGTCAGTGAATTTTGCCCTAAGACATATTGATAAAAAATTAAAAATTACAAGTGTGTGAGACGCAAAACGCATCCAAGTTGACCGCTGCCTACCATGCCAGTGCGTATCAGTATGAAAGAACCATCGTGCGCCGCATGACGAGCGTGCGGCCGTGGTTCCTAAAGATGATTATACCGCAATAATTACCTTCATCATAGTAATGGCATGGAAGCACATGGTTTCTCTTACGGTGGGTTGGTAGGGCACGTCGGGAATCTTGTTGCGCTGGTTCTCCACGTTCGACGAGCGACCGGAGCCGGCGCTCAGCCGTTGAACAACTACCTGCAGGACAAATAGAAAAATTACACTTTTAAATCTGCTTACATCAGAAGGTCAATTCTCGTAATATAAAACGGGCGATGTCTCATCTCGGCGACAAACAAATAATATGATAATATAATATAATAATCTTTATTTATATAATAAAAACACAGATTGTAGCACATGTAAGTTATCACAAAGTAGGTAGTATTAAATATCTATGTCCATTTCAACCGCGCGGCGAACTCATAAAATTGGATGAAACTTTACCAGGAATTAGTGGTAATTTGTTACTATACACACCTCTTTTCCTGAATTTGTTGCAAAAAAAACTGAGATGCTATGACCAAAAATAGTTGGCCGCTAGAACCGCCACTTGCCGTAGTCATCGCTTGTGATTACACAGAAACTTAATAATACAGATAGGCGAACGATACATCAAAAGAAAGGTCTTAATTTGTTATATTTGTTGCAAAAATAAAAAGCATCAAAACGTAAATATACAAAAAGTTAAGCTATATTTAGTTTCCAGGTTATGGGTAGGTTGGTATCTCACCATAAATATCAAATTAATAGAGGCTTGTGTGTATGGACAATTAGTTGCTAATTTGTTGCAGCGAATAAACAAGAAAAATACTAAAAAAAATAGGTTCAATAATTTGTTACAGTCGATTTTAGTTGGCCGCTCGGACGGCAATATGCCTAAAATACAATGGCGTTTATTTAGTTATTAAAAATAGGTTCAAGCTTAGTTAAAGTACTAATCGACAGGTAACGTAACCTAAATTGGATAAATGTGGCGAAAACAACGGTGAAATTCATATATTAGGAGATATCCACTAAAATATATAAGTATGAAACTGTAAGAGAGTAGGGTGACCATGGATTTTCACAATGACGTGAGTCTGAATCGTGATTATTGTAATGTTCGATAGTCATATCTTAATTTTTTAAGGCTTACACTTTAAGGCATCCTATAGCATACTTTATAAAAGTCAAAATCAGATATCGATTGAAATTTCTTTGTTCAAAATTAACACAAAGGCAAAAAAATCAAGTAATAAAAGTCAACAAGATAATTACAAAATCTTTATAAACATAAAATTAATAAATTAACTGACACGAATATAAGACACAGAATGTAGACGTATTTTCTTACAGGTAGGTACTTATTTCAATTTTAAAAGAAATTGCCGTCGTAACAGAAATATGTATTTTTATTTAAAAAATGACATTTATAGTAGCCTATTTTTGTGCCTGGTATAAATTCTATAGCACCAACTAAGAAATAATATTTATCTTTAATGTTTATAGTAATCGGCAGTACAGTGAGTAAAACTGAGTCTGCAGCTCCGTTTAAATCAATAGTTATGATCTCGCCTAACTTAAGTTCACCTTTTAACTGTGTGTCACATTTTTGACACATCGTGTTAATTGTTTCATCAAAACAATTGCTTCTTCTAAGCTTGTAATTCCAAAAAAACTTCAAAACAGACGAAAAAGAGACTTCTTCAATTTTATGTAATTACAATTTGTACAGATTTTCCGGTATTGAGCACTTGTAAAATATTTTATAAATATTTTTTCAAATATGTAAGCCACATTGCAAGTATTGCAAGTGCAGTCATTATTTTGGAAAAGAGTATTTGGTATGTCTGATCTACAGTTGTAAATTTGCTCTAAATCATATGCTCCGTTCAAAAGCATAAAAATGTATTATGAGCTGATCTGATGATGGAGCTGGAAGATGGCCATAGGAACTCAGTAATTGAACGACACAACCCCATCGAGTTTAGGCTCATATGATTCGTCTTGACGAGTACTTTGGTGCTAGATGGTAACCAGGGACTGATGATGGGGCTGGAACATGGCCATAGGAACACAGTAATTAAACGACACAACACACTCACACATTATGACTGTAAAAGAAAAATAATGAAGGTTTAATATGCTAATAATGTTCTTTAATGTTCCATCAAAATTTAACACGCTTTTATTTAGTAGGTACCTATATAATGGTATTTTTCTTATCAGGTTTAAATTATTTTCAATTTTTTAGTTCTTAACAAGTAATAAAAGCTGGTTTTTAAAGAGTATTTTTTTTATTTTTTTATTTCTTATCTGGTTTAATTTTTTTTTTAACTTTTTAGTTCTTTTTATTAACAAGTAATAAAAGCTTGTTTTTAAAAAAGTTTTTTTTCTTTTAGTTTTTTACCTATTATATTTTAAAAACATGCCTTAGTACTTATGTAATCATGGTGACTCTACTCTCTTACAGTTTCATACTTAAATATTCAGTGGATATCTCCTAAAATATGAATTTCACCGTTGTTTTCGACACATTTATCCAATTTAGGTTACGTTACCTGTCGATTAGTACTTTAATTAAGCTTGAACCTATTTTTAATAACAAAATAAACGCCATTGTATTTTAGGCATATTGCCGTCCGAGCGGCCAACTAAAATCGACTGTAACAAATTATTGAACCTATTTTTTTAGTATTTTTCTTGTTTATTCGCTGCAACAAATTAGCAACTAATTATCCATATACATAAGCCTCTATTAATTTGATATTTATGGTGAGATACCTACCTACCCATAACCTGGAAACTAAATATAGCATAACTTTTTGTATATTTACGTTTTGATGCTTTTTATTTTTGCAAAAAATACAACAAATTAAGACCTTTATTTTGATTTATCATTCGCCTATCTGCATTATTGAGTTTCTGTGTAATCACAGGCGATGACTACGGCAAGTGGCGGTTCTAGCGGCCAACTATTTTTGGTCATAAAATCTCAGTTTTTTTTGCAACAAATTCAGGAAAAGAGGTGTGTATAGTAACAAATTACCACTAATTCCTGGTAAAGTTTCATCCAATTTTATGAGTTGGCCGCGCGGTTGAAATGGACATAAATATCTGACTATCAAGGGGGTCATAATTTCAAGGTTTTTTTTTTTTTCTTTTTATAGGGTTTCAAGTTTATACCTCTTTTGTTCTATTTGTGGCTATTTTACCGATAGTTATTAAAAAAAAATGTTTTAGGCGTTTTACATTCATACTACCTATTTTTATTATTATTTTGTGTCGTTAATTTTTATTTCATGCTTTTTGTAGGGATTATTATTTCATTTCTTTTATTTTCTTGCGTTTTAAGATTCAGGTAATTTGGTGTTTAGTCAGGTTTTTTATAATTCACCATTTTGCTGTGGATTTGAAATTTATCATAGTGTATAAGTATTCTACTAGTCAAGCCCTTTCATTTGATACCCATATTGAGGGAGTTGTGAAAATATATGCAATCCGCCATTTTGTGGCGGCGGCCATCTTGGACCGATTTTCATCAAAAATATTCAAATTCAAATTATTTATTTGCCAGAAAATACTTTGTTCAACAAGGGAAGATCTTAAAGCCGAAGAATTATTCAATCAAGTCAATTTGATTTTAAAAACATTATCCTGCAATAATTTAAATTCATTTGGTACTTATGTTATTATAAATCAACTATATTTACAAAATTATATTTACAAGAAAAATGTGTATAATATGTGTATATTATACACATTTTTCTTGTAAATATCTTTATGACCAGATGGATGATATAATAAGTTGCGAAACTTAGATCTTTTTTGTCTTGGCACAACTTCGGTATGTTGCTTAAAGTAATGCTAAGAACACTCCCGCCAAATTCACCTTTCAAACAAAAAAAAACAAAATTTAAATCGGTTCATCCGTTCGGGAGCTACGATGCCACAGACAGACATACATACACACACACACAGACACGTCAAACTTATAACACCCCGTCGTTTTTGCGTAAGGGGTTAAAATAGAAAATAAACTGCCAAAACACGGAACCCTCGGTCTACGAGTCAGCCTCATCTTGTTTTATTTTAGTTTGGATGAAAATTCCTAGTTTCTGCAACTGTCAGTGGCAGCCTCGCAAACTATTTGATTGACATTGCTATTTTGTTACAGTCAAAAATATTCGTGCGCTGCATACTTTTCACTACTGAATATTTTCTGAATATCGATTGAATTAGAACAAAAAGGCGGAGTAAATGGTGTCCATTGTTCATTGTTGGCATGGTTGGCCCGGTCATATTATCTATACAGTATTGTAACTCGGCCGCATCTTGAAAATAAATGCCTACAGCCGCGCAGTACGTAAACATGCGATAGGGCTGCCCGCCTCCAGCATTTTAATTAAATTTGCATACTTTGTGTTTCTATTTAGTTTTGTGATTGTAAATATACTTTTTTTATATAAACAAATAAAATACTTTGTGAATTGAATAGGAAGTGGTCAATAAAAATGCGTGTTGATTGGTAGATCTAATAAAAAACCATGTTTATGTCTGAATAACAAATCGGTCTTATAAATTTGCAACCGAATTAAAATTACTTTGAATTATTATACAAACTAACAAAACAAAACACACATGCCCCGAGGTTTTAACACAAGCGTGCCTACCGTATCATGATTCATGAGCCGCCTATAACTACCTATTTCACTCGTGTCAATCACTTTCCTTTACTCTATTCACTTTATTTATTAATAATCCAGGCATCTATTTTTTCGGGAGATAAAAGGAAATACTTATCCATTAAAAAGACACACATTATGTACCTACCTACTAGTAAGTAAAATTATTTTATAGTCTTACCTTTCAGAGTTTGCAGGTAATTTAAAAAAGTTATCTCTGGATGCGTTATTGACGAATTCATGCAACTAAAAACAGCACAATATATCCTACTCGTCATATTAAATATGTACTTGAACTTATTTTTAGAGAAAAAAACGCGCGGTTACTGTCAAAACAACACACCGTCCGTTCGTCACTGGGGCACAGTCGCGACTGCCTGCATGTCGAGCGCATACCGAGATCGAGGCGCGTAGGTATAGCTCGCGCTTCGTCCGTTTGTATGAAGTTGGAATACTGTATAGATAATATTACCGTGTTGTTGGTGTTCCTTTGACAAGCTTTTATTTTCAGCAAAGCAACTCGTAGCTACGTTATCGTGTAATGTTGGAATCTAGAAGTCTATGTCAAGTTGTGGATTGCGATAGGTTAAGGGTGACTTCAAATCCGGCATTGTTCTAGCGTGTAGACCGTCGTCGCACGTATACGCAGCGAAGGTACCTACGCAGTCACAACTTATTTTCGGTGCATTTACGTCAAAGTGGTGACAACGCGGAAACCCCTTGCAGTTCACATAGATAGTCCATACTAATGACTAAATTGACCAATTAATGGTATACATATTAATATAAAGAATCCCGGATGTCATTCGAGACATCCGGGATTCTTTGTCACACGAGACAGGCTCGACCTAGTGTGGAGTGTACAAGTTAAAATATAAAATTGTTTCCCCTGTAAAAATAATCTTAGGAGTAGTGTATTTATACTTGGTTATAAGGAAATGTAAGAACACTATTTGGTCAATAAACGATTTATTATTATTATTCGTAGATTTTTGACAATCGTTACGGGTTGTCAGAAGCCCGAAAGTCTGACAACCAGTCTTACCAAGGGGTATCGTATTACCCAATAACTGGGTTGTTGAGGTCATATAGGCAGTCTCTCCATGTAAAATACTGGTATTCAGCTGGATCCGGTTAGACCGCAAGCCGCCCTAACATAGTTGTGAAAAGGCTAGGCAGATGATGATGATGATATTAATACTCGTATAAAGAGTAAGATTATATTAATATCGTATCGCTTATTAGAGGATGATTGATGAGCTATGACGAAACCACAGACACACACACAAGTCTTATAAGTAAAACCAATTCACTTATTTTAAGTAGGTACTACCTATATTCTCAAACAAGGCTGTATTTCAATGGTGCTAATAGTTCGATCTTTGCACTCATTATACTGATCTTCAATGCAATTTCCCTTCGATCTACTTTCTAAAGAGTTTGTCCCAAGGTACACTCGGTTTCTGAGGTGAGAATGTGAAGTTCAGAACTTCTCTAATCTCGGAAATGGAATTCCAGCAGTGCGATTCTGTAACCATCTCACCGTGAAAACTTAGGTGAAGTGAGCGTGGAGTGAGCTGTCGTTCCAACTAATGCTAGGGATCGCAGATCAAAAATGTAAACAAAGGAATGTCATTGCCAAAGTGACGTTTCAAGGGTAGTGAACATTTCCCTAGTAATTATAGTTGTTTAATTTAATTTAACTTCGCGATATTGCAATCAAGTGTGTCAATTTCGTGCTTCTGAAATAAATGATATATCATTAGAAAGGTATTAAGATTTAGTACAAGATTCCCAATGAGCCTTGTCTTGAGTCCTTGTCCAATCTGAGTAACACGGGGTGGAAGTTAAGACGAGGCAGTAAGGGAAGCTACCTTAACCGTTGTAGCTACAGAAAAACATTCTTAGGAGACTGTCCTTAGCTTCTTGAGTAATTGCTAACTGCATTCACAGATTTTGGAAAATTGGTACAGTCAGCTAGAAAAATGTTTATTCTTTCATTTTATTTTTATGTTGCAATGTTTCGTATATGGGTTCAAAGACACTTGTGGACCAACTGAGGATAAAGTACTAGAAAAGTCAGAAATCGCATAAAACTTTTCCCGTACCCACATTTCGTAGTGATCCAAGATTTACTGTTAGAAAGATAGAAGCCATCCCCCCCCCCCTACCCCCTATTAAGCCCTTGTCCTTATTATGCCCATGCCCTTAGTAGGGTAGTTCAATATAAAGCGAGTTTAGTTATGACATTAAAAAGCTCTCGGTCGCTCAGTTTATCAAATCAAATTAATGTAAGTATCTATCTAAGGTTATTTTATACATTTTTTTATTAGTCCGTAAGTACATTTAAAAGGTAAAATAAATCACATACAACATTGCACTATAAGGTACCGTGAGTAGGTAGGTACTATTAGATGACGTTGTTGATGACGTTTTCCAAAGCCATGCATTTTCGTGATAGGTTCATTAAAAAATGATCACTGTACCGCTAACTAAGTTTACATAGATCAAGGTCGAAACATCGTACTGAAAATTGGGAAAATTATCATTTCTAGGGTTCCATACCTCAAAAAGAAAAAACAGAACGCTTATAGGAACTCTTCGTTACCCGTGCGACTGTTCGTCTGTCTGTCAAGACCCTTTTTCTCAAGAATGCGAGGAGGTATCAAGTTGAAATAAAATTAATATCAAATAGGTACGTAGGTCTATGGTCCCTTTGGAGCTCTATAAGAATCAAGCTCTAAAGTCAACCCAATAAAAAAATACGGCCATTTATGCTACTTTGAAACTTGCAAAAAAATCAAAACATGAGCTAGGCCAACATAGGATACTTTTTATTCCGGTACGACGTTCACCTGGGATTTCCGAGCTACACACGGGCGAAGCCGCGGGCAAAACCAACTTATTTATATTTCCGATCTACACACGGGCGAAGCCGCGGGCAAAACCAAGTTATTTATATTTCCGACCTACACACGGGCGAAGCCGCGAGCAAAACCAAGTTATTTATATTTCCAGACTGTGTTGTCCCACTGCTGGCAAAAAGCATCCCTTTTTCCTTTCCAGTATGCACACATTTAGGTATACCAATGCATGTACCGTACATTTTTACATAGAGCTTCACTAGTTTCAGATTAAACTAGTGAACCTCACTAAAAGCATAGTTAAAACTGTGGTGGAGGCATTGTACACACATACCTTCCTATAGTCTCTTCTGTTCAGGATAGTACCTACTAATCTGCACATGCATTAAGCCGATTTTCTACTACGGGTTTACCCAAACGCCTAAAAACCAACATCAACTACATCAGCTCCTCCTGGAACTTTTGCGATTGGCTGACCAAACCAGGAGTACTGAAAATAAATATGTAGATCCTACCTGCATAAGTAAATAAACTATCCAACATAAAAAAAAATAATTAAAAAGTTCCGTTTTTCAATATAGAGCCCGAGTTCATGAAATACTCACAAATGATACGACTCGATTTTTTTGTTCTAGGACAAAAAAACACACGCACACATGCCGGTTTCCTCACGACCGGTGTTTTCGTTCACCGCTTTGAGAGTGAATTTTTTGTTGAATTTTCATGTTGAACTGTACACACAACATACATACGAACAACATGAAAATTCAGGCCGGAGTTTTACCGTTATTTACATTTTTGAAATTGTATTTGGATAGGTAGGTAAGCTGAAATTGCTCTATGCAGTGTTCCACGAATACGTTGCACGAGCCACCGGCCTCGCAACGAAACTGTACACTCGCGCTGAACGAGTATCGGCAGGTACGCGGAAATCAGGGAGATTGTATTAACACAAGGGAAATACACGCCTCGCAATCTGTAAACATTAAGTTTTAATTTCAGGGAAATAACTTTGTATGGGTTATCTTAACATTTAGGTACTTATCTTATTTATTACTTAACCAGCTATGATGGGACTCTGAGTGATAGCTGACAGGTATGACTGACCGTTCTTCAAGCATTTTATGTGTTACATTGATTTAAGCAGTATTTTAGCTAATAAAATTGATGAATGTTGTCTGAATAAATAAATAAATAATGGTGAACTTCTATGCAAACTTTTATGCCCTATTCAAACCCCTTAGGGAGTGTTTTTTTTTTAAACTGAAAAAATAACCCTTAAGGAAAATTCAAAACATTGATTTTCATTTTGACCTCACTATTGGCTTCCTTCGTAAACCCTGAAAACTATCTCTCTCTTTAATTTGAATTGTTCATCATCTGCCTAGTCTTGTGCCAACTATGTTGGGGTCGGCTTCCAGTCTAACCGGATGCAGCTGAATACCAGTATTTTACATGGAGCGACTGCCTATCTGACCTCCACAACCCAATTACTGGGTAATACAATACCCCTTGGTAAGACTGGTTGTCAGACTTTCGGGCTTCTGACTACCCGTAACGACTGTCAAAGACCCATGAATTATAAATATATAATCTATATATATAAAATTCAAAGTCCTGACTGACTGACTGATACATCAACGCACAGCCTAAACCGCTGGTCCTAGAGACATGAAATTTGGAAGGTGTGTTCTTCGTGAAGAGTAGGTATCCACTAAGAAAGGGTTTTTCGAAATTTCATCCCTAAGAGGGTGAAATGGGGGGAATTTGTTTGTATGGAAAATCTTATTCCTTGAGTTAATAAACTTGAAACTTGGCACCAATACTAATCTAAGTAAATTATGAAGTTTGCCATTTTATGTTTTTCTAAACTACCCCTAAAAGGGGATTCGGGAGTATCACAGCTTGTATGGAAGAATTTTAGCGCGCGGTCCGATTAACTCGAAACTCAGTATTTATACCTAGGATCGAAAGTAAAGAATAATGTGTATCAGGGTTTTTCCGAAATTACCCCTGACGGGCTGAAAAGGGGTAGTCAGGGGAGGATTTTACTGCATGGCTTGATTAACTCGAAAATTAGTATAAATAATCTTTGAGTCAAGTTAGGAATAGACCCCAAACGATTATTTTAAATTCCACCCCTGTGGGGGTGAAAATCGGGGGATACAGTTTATATGAATAGTCTTCTTCATTAGACTAATAAACTTGAAACTTTTCAATAATACTCGCCGAAGAAAGTAATTAAGTTTACCACTATAAGTTTTAAAAACCACCCCACAAAAGGGGGATATGGGGTTGAAGTTTGTGTGGAATAATTTGAATGCGCGGTCCGATTAACTCGAAACTCAGTGTTTATACTTAAGACGAAAAATAAAGAATAACATGTATCAGGGTTTTTCGAAAATCTACCCCTAACGGGTTAAAAGGAGGTACCTAGTTAATTTTAAAGGGGAGGATTATAATGCGTGGCTTGATTAACTCGAAAATTGGTATAAATAATCTTAGAATCAAGTTATGAATACATCCCAAACGATTTTTCAAAATTCCACCCTTGTGGGGATGAAAAGCGGGGATATAAACTTGGCAAGAATACTCGCCTAAGTAAGTAATAAAGTTTATCATTATGAGGTTTTCAAAAGTACCCCTCAAAGGGGTGTTTAATTTTGTGTAGAAGTAATTGAATACGCGGTCTAATTAACTCGAAACTCAGTATTAATACTTTTGACAGAAAATAATTAATAATAAGTATGGGTGAGTTTTCGAAAATTTACCCCTAATAGAGCATAAAGGGGTAATTCGATTTTTAAGGGAAGGATTTTAGTGCGTGCTTTGATTTACTCAAAAAAATGGTATAAATCAATTAGAAGTTGAAACTTGGCCCAAATGCCTATTTAACTTAATCATTAATTTTCAAAAACTACCTTTTGTAGGGGTAGTAAATAATAAAGTTTATACTTACCTAGAAGTTTTTGTAAACTACCCCTCAAGAATAGTTAAGGGGTATCAAAGTTTCTATGGAAATATTTGAACAAGTGGTCGATGTCGAATTAACTTAAAACAAAAGATAAAAGAATCATGTGTTTTAGGGTTTTTCAATAAACCCCTGACGGGGTGGAAAGGGCTAATACAGTTTAACGGGAAAAAAAATACTGCGAAAATGGGTATAAATAACGTTTTAGTCAAATAATTGAAACGTACCAAACGATTTTTTTAAAACTGTCCTATCGAGGGGAAAAGGGAGGACATTGTTTATATGAACAATCTTATTCCTTTAATTTATAAACATTTCTGAATAAATTATAAGATCTTAATCATTATTTTCAAAAACTACCTTTTGAAGGGTTGGAGGTATTAAAAAATTTAAAAGAAAGTACAAAATCCACGCGGACGAAGGGTCGGGCGAAGTGCTATGTACGAGTATGTAAAAAAAAATAATTAAATAGATATCGTACCTATCTATACAAATAGAGAAAATTGTAGTGTCTGTTTGTAATATCAAAATAAAAGTGGGTCTGGGTCTGAACCTACGACCTACTCGTAAGTCGCGGCCATTGCCACTGGGCCACCAGTGCTCCTATTGTTTTCCATTGACTTACAAAATATTTTCCGTAGCAGTATCGCTCAGCATACCAATTAAGTAAAGAACCTAACTAGTTTAAACCCTGCTATCGATTTTTAAAACACACCAAACTCGTCTCATGTCCTGGGGTGTTTGCAGGCATTTCATGGAACCAATTTCCACCGGCTGCGTCAGGTAACAACTTTATTTCCATGTTGTATGTATTTCAAAAAAATTGTGAAATATTTACTGAAAAATGTGGAATATTTTATTTTAGTTGTATATTGAATTTGCTCTTCAAATATTGAATAGCTCATCCGGACAGGTATCCGAATAACAAACCAGTCGGAAAGCTGCAACCATGATATCGAAACCAATGACAGCATCGTTACATCGTTTGGTAGAACAGGGCCCCAAGTCTGTTATTACAATAGTGTCAGAATGGACTATCATTGATTTCATAATTGTTGATTTTGACAAGTTTGGTAATCTACTAACATAATGGCGTCATTATGACTTTCCAGTGGTCAACCATTGACACTCCAGTGAAAGAAATGGCATAGAATGGTAATCTCGTACATAATGATAAATTAATGACTGACTTACATGAAACACTAGACTTGTATAAAACACTATATAAAAAATATGTAAAAATATATTTAAATGAAGTCTGGCATAAATAAAGTACCTAGTGGTCGTTTTTTGAAAATCATTTCTACTAACGGGTTTTATAATAATGGCAATACGACAGTGTCATTATGACACAATTCTATTACGAGACCATTGACCGACCAGTGATCGCCATTAAGAATTTAGCAGATTACGAACTTTAAGCAAAATGACAATGGGATAGGAATGGGATCGTGTTGGAATGACGAATTTATAAAAATAGCAGACTTGGGGCCCTGTATTGGTGCAGAGCCCAATCAAAACAGACCATTTTTAGTCGGGCACAATTTGCATAGAGCTAAAAATTGGTACTGCACCCTAATCGAATTATTTTAATGTATGTATATTGCTAATCCATTGCTTAATATGTTCGAATTATTTGTCTGCTCAACAACATTAGTAACGCAATGCATGTTGTTGAACTGTCAACATGAAGCAAATCCTACTGTTAGTGTGTTACGCAATTACCCCGCAGGTGTTAAATACACATCTTACAAATAAATGTCAGATATCCCCACCGATCCTGCTTATGGTAAAAAAAACCAAGGTCAAAATAAATAAAATAGCAGGATTGATGTATCCAAATACAGGATAAATTTTTATTCAGTGCGTATATTTTCACAGGGTGTTCTACCCATGAATATGAACAACTTTCACTACGGGACCATCTCTGAAATCACAAAAAAAAAATCAGCTGTTTCTTATAAAAGTTCAATACCTACTCGACCAAAATGTATGAATCTGCTGATTTTTTTTTCGTGATTTCAGAGATGGTCCCATAGTGAATGTTGTTCATATTCATGGGTAGAACACCCTGTAAAAATTTACGCACTGAATAAAAAATTATCCTGTATATTAAGTTATAACATTTAATAGTTGTAATTCCATTGCAGGTATTTTTCGTCATGGAGAATCAAATTTAAACCTGAATTAGTACAATGCTGGATTGTAAATAACCCAGAGTTAATTTACGATCACTCATATGGTATTATTATATTTGGTACATGCAAAACAAAATGGGAAACTCAACCATTTACTTTTAATGTAACAGTTTTAGTACCAACTGAACCATAAAATGTAATAAGATTCTTCGTAATAATAATTTGTTACGAATGTATCATTAATGCATAATAAATAATTTACAATTCCTTAAATCTCGGGAGTTAATCGTCATGTTTATGATTCCGGGATTTTAGAGGAGGTATCCACTCTATGAAACTTATTTCCTCAAAGTTTAAGTAAATATACTCTATAACTGCGTTCACGGTTTAGTTTCTAAACATGTAAACCAATATAAACAACTTTAATCACCACACAATAAGTTCAGTTTCCGCTACAACTTCAAATATTTTTATGACTTTTTAATAGTACCACTCATTCTGATATCAACTTAATTTTACATGAACATAAAGTTGATATTTGTTTCAGTGGCAATAACATCAATTGTAAGCAAGGATTTGACTAGACTGTGCATATTCCGTTCTCTTTCTATTACGTAGGACCGCGGTTGTCGCTACCTTCACCAAGCCGTAAGCCGACGGACATGCAGACCACGGTTATGTGCTTACGTTAGTTGATGAAGACCCGATGTGGTGAAGTGATGCCGTTTCGGTGTAGTGCTTATAATAATATGTGTGCCCTAAAGAAGGTGGCTGGGACAGACTGGATGCGGAAGGCGGAGGACAGGCTGTTGTGGCGCAGCCTGGGACAGGCCTATGTCCAGCAGTGGACTGCAATAGGCTGAGTTGATTGAATATGTGTGCGATGGAGGCTGAGAAAACCGTTGCGCATGACCTGTTTGAGTGCACAGGCGTCACCCCGATTAGGTCAGAAACCCTCGGAACACCCAGATTTTACACAGATGTTCTTAACACGGAGGTGGGCTGGTTGGAAAAACCATGATGGCCGCCATTGCCCCCGTACAATGGTCCACTTGAAGGACTACGTGCGGAAACCATACCCCATAACATAGAACATCGAATATGAGTGCAATGACCTAACATACATACATTGAGACGCCAGGATGTATTTCCACTAATTATGTAACAGCTCTACATTGCACAAAGAGACACGAAAATCGACCGATCGATGAAACCTGCCTGACATATTCAGGAAATTAAATTACAGTTTCCGATGCAATTTCCAGGCCTACCTGTTTTGGGAGTCAAAACGTGACACGGCAAGATGATATTTCAACGATTAACCAATCGGAGTGTTTAATTAGTAAATTCCGCTACTTACTGCGAAATTACGGACTCCGATCCTGACCAAAGAGTACATAATAACCAATGACAAGTACTGTACGATTTATGTCACCGTAGCTTTAGGTTCGTTCTTGTTGACTTTTACTGTTGATTTAAATTTATTAAAAAAGAAAAACATCATAATCACAGTTTATAATGTTCCCACTGCTCGAACACAATGTGTTCGCGTGCCTCCTCTCTGTAAGAGGGAGTGGGCCGTAATACGCCACGCGGGCCGCGCGGGTTGTAGATGTCACATGTCTTCGAATTTTTGTTCTAGTCCCTCACTATCGGTGGTGATGAAATAAATCACACAAAATAAAGCGTCTGTCAGGGTTTGAACCTACGACTGAACGAAAACTGCCGAAAAAATACCTAAGTACCTAAAATTTATTTTTCTAAAAGGAAACTTCAATAATTAATTATAGTGAATAGAAAATGTTTATTTACATAGAATGTAGGTACAGACTAGCACATCAAGCTACTACAATCTGTCAAATTTCTTTAATAGATTTTCAACTTTATCGCTAAAGCATTAGGTTCAAGGTTGATTGGGAAAATTTTACAGTTTCGAGTAGCTTTACGTGCTGGCGTCTGTACATAAGGATCTGTTAAAATAAAAAAATGGTGCCCGATACATTCTACCATTTGGCATCCAAAAATGTGTATCTACTTATAACGAATACTTATCTAACTGGTGATCAAAATTACGCTTTCTTCCCATAGCGGCGTTGTGTAGTTTCTGCCTACCCCAAGCAGACACTACACAACGCAACCTACTGCGTACGATCCTTACATACTCCTTTTGCCTCGTTTAACTTAACTCCTTTTTTATTAAACATGTCTAAAATATAACATTACAATAACGTGACCATCGTGCTACGCGTACGTGGTATGGTCTCATTAATGGTTGCCTGAATTTGAATGGAATTTGATATCCAATTACTGCAGCAGCAGTCTATCGATACAAAAAGATCAGTACAAAAAGGACTGCATACAATACTACGTATAGAAAGATGGATTTGTTCTATGAATGCAATCGTGAATATAGAACATTTCACGAAAATGTACCTAATCCAGCGCACAAACAACAGTATCTGGGGACCTAAAAAGGCCACTTTAAGCAATACCTCTAAAAGCTATTCATTTCCTGAATTTCCAGCAGATCATTAGCAATTCCTCTAATTTTCGTAAAATTTCATTTCATATTTGGTGTAAACATTGTCGCATGAAAAAATAAAAGCCGTAATTTTATCGGTTTTTATATTACAGTTTTTTTAATAAAAACTGTAATGAAAAAACCGAATTATTTTTTTTTTATTTCAAATCAGATCAAATTAGTTTTTTATTTTTTATTTCTACAGTTTAAATGTTATTTCATTGTAATATGAATTTCACACAGATCATATTATGAATTGTCAGTTTGTGACAATTTTACGATTTATAATACGATTCATATTGTTATCCTATTATGATTCTGCCAAAGGCCTTTTTAGGCCCCCTGATATTCTGCCGACCCGGTATTCACTCTCAATCTCAGTAGGTAGATACCTAGTAATATTGGATCGCCAATTCCATGAAGGGAAATATTGCAATGGTACCTAGGCATATATTGCAATATAAGGGCTGATTTTTCAATCGGCAGATAATTTTTATTTGTGGAATAAAATTATCTGCCGAGCTTGACGTCTGACAGTTTTACTATAAAAGAACTTAATTAAAATAATATTCAAAATTAATCCTCGGAAAAAATTATCTACCCTCACTGGAATTATTATTATTATTAAAAGCCTGTGATGTCCCAGTGCAGAGCAAAGGCCTCCCTCCACACTCTCCCGCTCTCTCTCTCTTCTCTTTTTCTTTTCTTTCTCTCTTTCTTTTTTTCTTTGAATTATTGGAATTGGAAAATAATATGTTATGGAAATAAATATCCGCAAAAAAAAAAAAATAAGCAGTCATACCGACCAGATGTGAACACTAAAAGGAATGTAATAATGTTGCAGCACGTCACCCTTCAGAGCTACAAACAGACTGCTATTACAGAATGTCGGTGAAAAAACAAATCCCCGACCAAAAATTGCTCAAATCGCCTAAAGTAGTCTTCACTTTTAAAACATGATTTTATTCAAGTTCTTTGTGTACCTACTTAATTTTTATATATTTTTTTTTTATATAAGTACAGATTTTATTTTTATATTTAAAATTAGGTAAGTATTCGTAATTTAATTTAGTAAACACATCGGATGCGGGAAGCACCGACACAGGCACCTGTCGAAGTGGAGGTGCTTGGAGGAGGCCTCGTGTGTGGACATCTTTCGGATCAAATGATGACGATAATGAAACACGTCAGGGAAACAAACACCAAGTTAGATAACGCCGACGATTTTAAAGACGCGCTTATTCCTACTTACCTACATAAATAGGTACACGTCCTTTCAACTTTCAATTCAATTACCTATCTCAGTTTTATCTAAAAAAAATAAACTACAAGTAGGTACATACAACTAAAATTGGTAGAAAATGAGGTGAATATAAAGTGTGTGTGCTGTTTTTTGTGCGTGGATAACTACATAGATAAATATATGTATGAGCATACACGTAGGGTTCCGTACCTTAGTAGGGAAAATATTTTTCCATTACCAAAGCTCTTTCATTGATCGCATAACTAAGTTCGGATGTGAAGGAGTTTTGCTGATTTCTAAAAAACTGTATAGTTAGTAGTAATATTTACATAAACCTCCAACTACATACATTTCAGACTATTCGCTTGTTAAACTTCTACTTTTTTACTTTCTTTCTTCTTGTTATTCTGGGTATTAAACTTGTGGACCGGGTTAAGAATACAGTAATCCGTTCCATCCCTAAAATTATTGATGTCACTCGGAAAGCTGCCACGCTTAAATGGCATCGGACTGGATACGACCCAGTGGGTCCCGTTTAGCGGCAAACGACATCGCGGCAGGCCCAGACGGAGATAGCAGGTTGAGCTGGAGTCTTTTAATAAAGATTGGTCCTTGGCAGCTCTGGACGGAGAGAGGTGGAAGGAGAGTAGGGAGGTCTTTGCCCAATTCAATTCAATTCATTTATTCATTAACAATTTTTACATCGTGTCTGAATTTCTATAACTAAATATATACCTAAGAAACATCATGCATGAAATCTATATTTAAATCATTACAATTATCCAAATTACATTAAAATCAGAAAAATAATAAAAAAATATATAAACATTTATGTCATAAGTCAATTCATAAAATTCAATAAAATTTTAAATTATGTTACTTTCGACTTGTAGTAATTTATAATTCATTAATACTTCACATAAGCTCAAAAACAACCATGTCTATTCCATACTGCGTTATTTAAAAAAAAAAGTCCAGCAGTGGGACATTAACGGCAAATAAAAAAAGAATTAACAAAAGGGAGTAGTGGCATCTAACGATCATTTTTCATCATAATTCATGCGGAAATTTATTTTCCTATAATAATTTAAATATTTATGGACTTGACCAAGTTACTCAACTTTAAAATGTCAACCCCCCATTTCGGCGCCATTAGCATCTAAAAATATTTTCTCAATATCATCATCATCTGCCTAGCCTTTTTCCCAACTATGTTGGGGTCGGCTTCCAGTCTAACCGGATGCAGCTGAATACCAGTATTTTAACATGGAGCGACTGCCTATCTGACCTCCACAACCCAGTTACTGGGTAATACGATACCCCTTGGTAAGACTGGTTGTCAGACTTTCGGGCTTCTGACTACCCGTAACGACTGTCAAAGATCCACGAATGACAGCCGGGACCAACAGCTTAACGTGCTTTCCGAGGCACGGAGGGGTCTCGGTATGTAAAGATGGTCACCCATCCACAGACCAACCGCGGCAAGCGTAGCTTAACCTGACCGATCAACCTGTGCGGCTGTTATTATTTAGCCACGGGCCCCTCAATATATTTACTTGTAATTTAAGTAGGTGAACAGTGATTATAACTATTCTTCAAGTTATATAGCATTAGTAGTTCCTGAATTACGCAGGGGTGGCAGTCAGACCGAAGAAGTCGCACGTTAGAAGTCGCGCGTTCCTTTTATACCATTTCGTACGGAACCCTTATAAAAGTAAAAAACTGCATATTATGAAGAAAGTAATATGAGTCGGTTAGGAATATTAATCACAGTAACTCAACTGTTCAAAGGCTTTGATAAATAAAAAAGATCTTTGATATTAAATCAAAGACCTTTCCTGCAAACTTCGTAAAGCAGGTAAGTGCAATAATACCCCGTTCTACTGATGTTGTGAAGGCTATCTTATGAAGGTTGGTGGTGCTTTGTTTGAAGGACCTGAATAGAGGAAAGATGTATACAGTTACAGGGTCAAATTAAATTAGCTAGCGAATCTCTGCAGACGTGATGGTTTTTCAAAAACTTTTGACTTATCATCGTGTACACATGAACCAGCATCGCTATAAAAGCTATTTTGGTACGCACAGCAAGACGTTTAAAATGAAAACATTTTATTTCACATAAACCAACATGGGCACTTATGAAACGTCAGAAGCTAGGTGCACGGTTCCAATTGGTTGTTTCCTAATGGAATCTGCCGGCAAGAAACTCCACGTGGTTACTCTTTTAAAAATAATTGTTGTGGTTTTACGTTTTCCAGTAGGTATTGCAGGACAGCGTAGGCCTGTCAACAAGTACCAGGTACTAGATAAAATAAAAAATGGTCTACAGATCTAAAGTCTACAAAGTCCGTTAACGTACGAATTCAAAATTAACTGCTGTCATCCATAAAGATGTGACGGATGATATCGTCATCCACTTGATAATGACTAGAATAAGGTGTGTTGTCTGTCTACGGGGTCAAATTAAATTAGCTAACAAAAAAGATTTGATGTTTCTCTTTGGGATTTAACGACCGCTGGATGTTTGTTACTTGAAGCATGAGTAGAGAAAATCTGTTTTCTTTAGTTTTGTCGTGTCGAGATATCGATACCTTTTCCATTAAAAGGGCGGTCAATAGAATTATGATTTGCATTTCCTCGTCTACCATATTTGTGGTACAGACGCCAGTTCAAGCTACCCCAATCTGTCAAATTTTCCCAATCAACCTTGAATCTTCATGCTTTAGCGATAAAGTTGAAAATCTATTACTTAAAGAAATTTGACAGATTGTGGTAGCTTGATGTGCTGGCGTCTGTACTAAAGTAATATTTTAAAGAACTAAAATACGTGCAGGGATTTTCTTCGATTCCTACTTGCCACTAGATGTTAAAAGAAGAGTTACGATAAAATTAACTATCATAGTAGCTCTGCCCGCATTAAACGATCGATCAATATTTTGTTGGCGTTTGAAGCCCATTTAAACCTTCTTTGTCCTAATTAAACAGGTACAGCTACGGACAGCTTTCAAAATGGTACAAAAGTTGACTGAACCCTAAAGTCGATGGCATAGGTACTGATTTATATTTTATACAAAATCGCTACATAGATGATTGTTAGGAAGGAAATAAAGATGAAACAAGAATGATTAATTCGTTTTTTTTTTAATAACGCTCTATTCTCTAAAGGTACAGGTACCCTTCCGAAGGCGACCGCAGTCCGCAGTCGGCGGCGGCGTTGCAGTAGACAATAACCGCAAGTGACGGTGCAGCTGCCGTCTTAAATCTGAATGTGACGTTAACATCTACGACAGCAGCAGGCCTTCTCTTTTTCAGATTTGTGAAACTTATATGTAAAACAAAAAAACACGTGTTGCTGCTCCGTTAGTAACAGGTCAGCCACTGACAACAGTAATGGTATGCCGCCTGCACTCTGCAGTCGGCCGGTCGGCGGCAGCGGTATCATGAAAATACATATAAATTAGAAGCCGTCGCCTTTGAAATTGTACCTTGAGGCTCACTCTCCATCGACGCCGAGCGGAGAAAAAGTAATAAGCTGGGAAAAGGCATTTAATATAAGCGGTATTTTCCTCGGCTGCACTTCGCTCTGCCTCAGAGTGACTTGAGCCTTGGCCGGGCAAGCGTGGGGAAGTGTTCGTATATCCAAGTCCTAGTTCTGTATTTTTTTTTTTAGTTTAAAAAACGTTGCCCCGCACTAGGAATTTCTCCTATGTCATGGGTGCGTTTACAAACATTTAAACTCACATACACAAACAGCCGCAGCAACAAATTATTTTCGCAGACGAAAACAATTTTCAGTGTCTGCTTTAATTTAATTTCGAATTCACGCGTAGAGTGGTGACGTAACTACTATTTGACCCGTTCTAGATAAACTGCAGCGACAGGCCGGCACTCCCAATCGGCTCGCGACTACCCAAGCTCTGAGTTCGAAGATCGCGACCGAATCTATGTCAATGAATATCATATTACGGTAATATGTAGACAAATTACGGACAATCAAATTAGGATCTCCGAATCCGGTATGACGTTTTGTCCGAGGTATGTATGTTATAATGCATTAATACGTCAACAGTAGGGAGAATTAGCACTACCTGGAACCAATTATATTGGTGAAATTAATTATAATCTGCATATTAATTACTCAATAGTAATAAATACGTTACGTCCTATTATATATTAGTAGATACTCGTAATATCTTACACCAAGACCAGGACCTAACAAACCTGTCCTTCACCTAATTCATCAAAGTAATTACATATTGAGTTAGAGTGAAACATATACATATTGAGTTCAAGATACATACATTTCAGATCTATTTCAGAATAAATAAAATTATCTTTATCTTTATCGGAAATGAAGTGCAATAAGAGCAGCAACATAACAAGCAGTGACATGAGAGAAAATACGTACAGTAAATAAAAATACTTTTATTTTTGATGTCCGAAATCCGAGAATCTTTTTCATAACAAAAACGTAAATCTAATTTAAAAAATAGGAGTCATTTTATGAACTACACTTGGTTGTGAACCGCTCCCTCGCGTTGTTGGTACGGTCCTGTGGCATTCTCCTTTACGTTGTTGATACGGTCCCGTGGCATTCTCCTTTACGTTGTTGGTACGGGCCCGTGGCATTCTCCTTTACGTTGTTGGTACGGTCCCGTGGCATTCTCCTTTACGTTGTTAGTACGGGCCCGTGGCATTCTCCTTTACGTTGTTGGTACGGGCCCGTGGCATTCTCCTTTACGTTGTTGGTACGGTCCCGTGGCATTCTCCTTTACGTTGTTGGTACGGGCCCGTGGCATTCTCCTTTACGTTCTTGGTACGGGCCCGTGGCATTCTCCTTTACGTTGTTGGTACGGGCCCGTGGCATTCTCCTTTACGTTGTTGGTACGGTCCCGTGGCATTCTCCTTTACGTTGTTGGTACGGGCCCGTGGCATTCTCCTTTACGTTCTTGGTACGGGCCCGTGGCATTCTCCTTTACGTTGTTGGTACGGGCCCGTGGCATTCTCCTTTACGTTGTTGGTACGGTCCCGTGGCATTCTCCTTTACGTTGTTGGTACGGGCCCGTGGCATTCTCTTTTACGTTGTTGGTACGGGCCCGTGGCATTCTCCTTTACGTTCTTGGTACGGTCCCGTGGCATTCTCCTTTACGTTGTTGGTACGGTCCCGTGGCATTCTCCTTTACGTGGTTGGTACGGTCCCGTGGCATTCCCCTTTACTTCTGTTTTAGCAATTTTCAGGTCAGTGTCAGGTTGTACGTTGATTAAAATATGAGTCGCGACCGTAATAAATATGATTTTACAAAATTATAATCATTATAATCAGCAATACAACTCCTTGAGTTAGAATTGGCCTCATGTGTTATGATTTCATGAAATAGTAATTCAATAAAGAGTTGCATTGATGACTTTTATGATTATAATTCTATAACTAAATATTTGTTACGGCCGCGAATCATATTTAGGTCAACATACAACCTGATACTGAGCTGCAAATTGCAAAAAACGTAAGAAAGAAATTCGCGAGCTACCCTGACATTGTAACCTACTCTGCACTCTTAATTCTAAAAGCAAGACTAAATTGAAGTGCTACACAGCCTATTGTGCATTGGAATTGTACGAATCCCATGATGACGTGGAATATTGACGAAGATGATTTCAAGCTGTTCGTTCGACAAGGACAATGAGTACACAATGTCACAATTTAGAGTAGCCGGTAGGATTCGGCAGTTCTCGCCGGAGCACTCTCGCCGTTGTCGAAACCCAATAAATTCCGGTGCAGTGCGCTTCCCCTTTGCTAGGTGATGCCTAAATGGCACATGGCGCACCATGCAGTAACTTCATTCTCACTTCGGTGAATTGTCAAATAGGAGGTTAAAAGTTCAAAGAGGAGGGCGCGTCGTGTAGATGACACGGCGATACAATTTTAAGTATTGCACGCTCGTGTATGTCTGTAAACGTCGACGTTTCTGACGTACTTTTCAAAACAGAAATACCCTGAATCAGCCTGGCTCAACCTGGGTTTCAAAAAATTGACGGATGAAAGTTCATTCAGTTTAATGTTAAATTGTTAACTGTATTGGCACTTACGGGATCAGGGAAAAAGGGTTTTGTTCTCACATTTCTAACTACATAATTTATAACAAGTTTATTAAAGACTAGCTTTTGGATGTCTGAAGATACTCGGGGAATTCGGGAACGTTATAAACTGTCTGTGTGCGTCGTCCAAATCCGTTCAGCCGTTTTTCATCCGGAATATAGGTACATTCAGACAAAGGGACAAAAAATCTTCGTTACTACATATTTTACTAAATGTATACTTAGATACTTGGAAAGTTAAGTTTTAAACCCACAAAAATAGGTATTTCCAACGATACACAATTATAATACATTCTAATATTTACAAAAAATTCTCAAACCAACTACTAGAGGCACACAAACGCACATGTTTGCGCGGACGAGGCGGTACAAAGCTATGTCGATAGCAATCCACGGCCTGAAAAACGTTTTTTTTTTTTTTGTATTGCTGCCCCAGTACGTTAACTGTACAGAGTAACATAGAGTTTCTGTAGTATCTGCTGTAAGACTGGATTAATTAATAGGTATTTATAGCGAGCCTTTAATCGACTTTCGTTCCTCATCGTACCAGCAGCAAAAGTCGATTGTAACTTCTTTTAATGACAATTATTTAAAAAAATTGGTTCACATGTTAAATTCAGACAAATATATAAACTGTAAACTTACCAGGCAGAACAATAAGCTTGAAACCTGGAACCTCGCAATTGTGAAAAAAGCTAGATGGAGCTTGATATTCGATATTTTTAGGAATTCCGCACCGCCGTTATTCTATTAAAATTAATTAGAATGACACTGAAATTCTAGAACGTTTAGGTACCTACACATATGTGAAACGTTACATGAAATGTAACATTCATTAAAACGAACATAAGATGCAATGCAACATGAAATGTAACCAACCACTAGGCGAATTTGTTTCAACGTGTGTTACATTTCATATATTTGGACGGCAAGTTCGTTTTGTGGCTAAGTAATAACAGCCGCACGGTTCGATCGATCAGTTCGTGGATGGGTGACCATCTTTACATACCAAGACCCCTCCGTGTCTCGGAAAGTACGTTAAGCCGTTGGTCCCGGCTGTCATTCGTGGATCTTTGACAGTCGTTACGGGTCGTCAGAAGCCCGATGGTATTACCCAGTCACTGGGTTGTGGAGGTCATATAGGCAGTCGCTCCATGTAAAATACTATATTCAGCTGCACCCTGACTGGAAGCCGACCCCAACATAGTTGGGAGAAGGCTAGGCAGATGATGATGTTCGTTGCAACGTTCATGTCATCTTACATATTACGTTCCACATATGTGTACCTACCGTGAGTTAGCATGAAAGTTTGTGAACATCAGATGCCAGCAGCGCCTGCAATTTTGTTTGGCCGTAAATAAAAGCACTCAAGAAAGAACATTACATCTAAACTTACCTCTACTTTCAGGGCCGGTGAAGACACGTTTTCACCGTATTGATCGCGGACGAGTATTGGAAGCGTGATCTTGGCTGAGGGTCGCACGGGCTGCGCGGGCGCCTTCAGCTCGCACTTGGAGGGCTCGACGCGCGACGTGGGCGCCAGCCAGCGAGCCAGTCGGCCGCCCGCCGTGCTCTCCGCGCCTGCCACGAAGTCAGTCAGGAACTGTCGCTCCGTCGAAACGCACCTGTTAACAAATAATTTAAGTTAGTCAAAGGTGTACTGCAACAACCTGGACTTATACCATAAGTAAACAGCGGTGTCTTGAGCCAGCGTAGTCCATGCTTGTGCCTTCTCTGTATGAGAACAGGCCTTTGTTTTACAGTGGTATAATAATAGTCTGGTAGTATTTAAAGGCGTACCGCAAACTGACTATTATAGTTTTAAAACGTAGCAGCTTATCAGCCAGAAATATCAATAACTCGAACTTCGAAACCGTGTTGTAAACCACTAGAAATAATGAAATAACTTGAAATGCAATATAACTTTTAGCCTGTTCTTCAGTTCAGACACAAAACATTCTCATTGAAATATCAACAATGCAACAAGTAGGGTACAAACTGCAAAACAGCTTTCGGTTTTCGACGTGCAGTAGATTTATGCCTACAGATTTGGACATTCAAAAGTTTGATTAAACAAAATTAGTACGAGTAGGTAAATGTGAAAGCAACAGACGGTCGATATCTATTTTATAAAGATTATTTTGTAAAGTATTATATTATTTTAATTATTGTGAATGTGAAGACTATGTGGGTCATATTATTTTTCTCTCTGTTCACTTAGTTTTTGTCATGGTCTGGCCGTTTGAGTAATTAATGTGGCCTACCCAAATGTCCTTTCTTTGGTATTGTTCGTCGAATCGTTGAGTTCCTTAAGTTTTGAGTTGAGTTGCACGATTTCTGTCAAATGCGTGCACTGATGGACAGGTCCTCTCAATCTGTGTGGTTATTTCCTCAAAAGACCATCTCAGACATCGACCTACACGGTCTTCATATGATCTGACCAAGATTATGTCTGGACTTTAAAAGAGACTGTGACCTCTGAGTTTGTTTCGGCATTTCTTCTCAGACTAGTCAAATAGGAAACGCCGACCTCATCTAGTTTTAAAATATGATTGACGTGTAAAAGTGTTTGTACAAACCTACTTACAAAAATAAAATCATTTATCATCGTAATTTTCGTCGTAAATCTATAGGAAAGCTGGCTGGGTGATCTTTGTGATCAAAATCACAGCATACTGAGTAAATAAAACATAATCAGCCTATAATGTTCCCACTGCTGGGACATAGGCCTCCTCTTCTCTAGGTGAGAGGGAGCGAGCCAAAATCCACCACGCGGGGCCAGTGCGCGTTGGTAAATGTTGTACAAGTAATCTGCCCACATACCGTTAGACCTAACAAAAAAAAAAACGGCTAAGAGCGAGTCGGACTCTCCCACTGAGGATTCGCGCCTTGATAGGAAATATATTTTTCCATATTCAAAGTTTACCTTTAGATTGTGTCAACAAAACTATTTTTGCTTGTAAAGGTCAGCTAAAATAACTCTGCTAGTTCGAGACATCATTTTCATATTCCTGTAACATTTACATCAATCAACTCAGTCTATGTGTGGTGATGCTGGACCATCAGCTTGCCGAACTTGAGGTAGAGTAAGGTTGCATTAACTGGCATATACTGGGGTTATCTGAAGTCCGAAGAGAGGGGAGGACACGATAACCCTGGAGTCAGGCCACCTGTTCTACTTCCGTGAAGGTGATCACCTCTCCCAAGGCGGTGTCGGCTTTCTAGTCAACAAGGAACTCACAGCGTTGTGGAAATCAGTAGTGTGTCGATCTGTCGGTGAGTTTCAGTACAAGGTACGCTACCCGTGCGTACCTTGTACCGAAACTCACCGACAGGTACTACCTGAAAGTGATACAGGTATATGCGCCGACTTCGACACGCTCTGACGAGACAGGCCTGGCCATGTACCAAGATATGCAGGCAATGCACAGTCCCACAAAGGCTTACTATAACGTTGCTATGGGGGACTTCAATGCCAAAGGAAACCACAGGCACTATTGACGAGAAAGCTGACGAGGTGATCAAAGCACTACGTGACGTGTCTTGCAGACTTTTGCCGTCGCAGCGAAAAAGTAAGGTGTCCAAACTTTCCTCGGAGACTCTCGGACTTATGAGGGAAAGACGAGAGTTGCTATCTATGCAGCCGTCTTCGTCAGATAAGAGGGCCTTAAACCTAAAAATTAGGAAGCTGACGCGACACGATCTTCGGTGCTCCAACATCCGCGACATAAAGGTCGCGATTGAGCAGAACTGAGGGTCAAAAGTTTTTACCCAGCAATTAGGCAGGTCCCATCTGACGAAACTAAGAACTGCGGATGGCAGAATCGTGACTTCGAAGTCCGAGATACTCGGGGAAGTCGAGGATTTTTACGGGCACCTATTCCTAACGCGGACAGTGAAACCAGCGGGACATAGTGCAGATGACCATCGAGCCGAACTAACGCACCACTACACGGAGGACATTCCGGATATCGACCAGTGCGAGATTAGGGCGGCTCTATAACAGCTAAAGAACAACAAGACACCTGGGGATGACGGAATAACGACAGAGCTTCTTAAAGCGGGTGGGGCTCCAGTCCTGAGAGAGCTAGCGAATCTCTTTAACTCCGTCATCCAAGAGGGCAGACAACGCCCGATGCGTGGAGCAGAGGTGCGGTAGTTCTGTTCTTCAAAAAAGGTGACAAATCCTTACTGAAGAACTATAGACCCTTCTCATTTCTGAGCCACGAACGTCACGAACCGTCTCGCCAGGAGACTTGACGAGTTCCAGCCGCCAGAACAAGCCGGTTTTCGAAAAGGCTTCAGCACCATAGACCACATCCATACTGTTCGGCAAATTGTACAGAAAACCGAGGAGTACAATCAGCCACTGTGTATAGCATTTGTGGACTACGAGAAAGCCTTCGACTCCATCGAAATATGGCCTCTCTGCAACGATGGTGAATTGACTGGTGCTACATCGAAGTGTTGAGATGTTTGTATGACGCTGCCACGATGACAGTCCAGATCCAGGACCAGAAAACCAGCCCCATCCAACTGCTTAGGGGGGTGAGACAGGGGGGTGTAATATCCCCAAAACTGTTTACAAATGCGTAGGAAGACGTCTTCAAGACGCTGGACTGGGCTGGACAGGTTATCAACGTGAACGGCGAGTACATTTCACATCTTCGATTTGCCGATGACATCGTCATAATGGCAGAGACGCTGGAACAGCTAGACCAAATGCTACACCGCCTTAATGGAGCCTCTTGCCGGGTTGGTCTCGGCATGAATTTGGACAAGACGAAAGTCATGTACAATTCGCACGTCTTGCCGAATCCAATCCACATCGACGGGTCGCTTCTCGAAGTTGTGAAGGATTATGTCTACCTGGGGAAAATAATCCAGCTCGGTAGACACAACTTTGAGAAAGAAGCCGACAGAAGGATTCAGTTGGGTTGGGCAGAATTTGGAAAACTCCGTCAACTCTTCTCGTCGCCTATCCCACAGTATTTACAGACTAAGGTCTTCAACCAGTGCGTCCTCTCCGTCATGATATATGGCGCCGAAACGTGTACACTGACGGTCGGGCTGGTCCACAAATTCAAGGTCGCTCAGCGCGCTATGAAGCGAGCTATTCTCGGAGTCTCTTTGAAGGATAAAATCAGGAATGAAATTATCTGGAAAAGAACCGGAGTTACCGACATAGCGCGCAGAGTAATCAAACTGAAGTGGGCTGGCCATGTTTGTCGAAGGACCGGCCGGTGGAGCAGACGAGTCCTGGACCACTCCAGACCGCGTATCGGCAAGCGTAGTATGGGACGCCTCCCAGCTAGATGGACGGACGACCTAAAGAAGGTTGATGGGACGGACTGGATGCGAAAGGCGGAGGACAGGGTGTTGTAGCGCAGCCTGGGAGAGGCCATTTACATAACTAGATTTATTTCAGATGTTTGCTTTACTAACTCTGGAGATAAGGGGACCTCCCTTATCTCCGAAGTTTGTATTTCACAGATATTTTTCATCCTAAGTGAAAAACTATGTGGCATGAATGGAAATAAACATATGATTTCTAATGTGCCTTAATTAACTTAATTAATTAACTAATTTTTAGGGTGACCATAATGTTCATAGTAAGTACACACAGTTATTTAAGACCTGTATTTATGACGTATACCTATAGTCCACAATAAAAATGATTTGATTTGATTTGATTTACATTTATGCACGCGTCTGGATTGAGGGAACAAGTTATTTAATCATAACAGTTTTAATTCACGTTTAAGAAATTCATGGCCCTTTGCTTTAAGTTTTTACTATTTTTAACTAATTTCCCTATAAGTCTTATTCCGTTTCGCAAGTGTTCAAAAACTGGGCCCTCAATCCAGATGCACATCCAATTAAGCGGCGAAAGGTCAGACCTAAGCTCCTCTACGCCATTCGTTATTTACAAAACTGCGAAACTATTTCTATTGAAATCCCAACATTGCGCTTTGCTAATGCAATAATCTAACGCCCAAACAAATTGGGCCCTCAATCCAGATGCACATCCAATTAAGTGGCGAAAGGTCAGAACTAAGCTCCTCTACGCCATTCGTTATTAGCAAAACTGCGAAACTATTTCTATTGAAATCCCAACAGTGCGCTTTGCCAATGCAATAATCTAACGCAAACCCAATTACCTATCTGTCATCAAGTTTTGGCATACTGGAGGTAGGAAAACCTATACATATATCTCTGGTTTTAACGTCCCAATAATGTATATCAGTAGCGATCTGTATGATTATATTATACTGGCAGTTATGATTATACTGGTTACCATCAGTAGCGATCTGACTTTAACTGAAAATAGGTTACTTATTGGGTTCGGCCGTTAGTGAAAACAGGCTGAAATCAGACCAGTTTACACAGCTTTACTTTACTCAGCTTTTATATTATATCATGGACATTTCCAAATAGTGTAAACAACATTATAAAAGTTAAAAAAATTGCCAAGTTAAAAACATTTTAAAATAACTCTTAGACAAAGACGGCATATCACAGAGATGACGTCACCACTCTACTTCATACTAGCGCCATAAGCGACAAGGACTGGAATAATCCCTTCCAAAATCTTGTAAACCGTGAAGCTTCTCCATATTTCCTTCAATTTTACGGGATTTTTCGATTATCTCATTTGACTATGCCTTTCCTTGAAATTAGATTATTTGTATCAACTTTTCTGATATGAGTCATCATCCCTATTAGTGCGTGTGACGTTAACAATAAAACATATACCATCTAAAACGGTGGCCACTCAGAACGCTACAGTTCACGAAGGTATTTCCGAGTTTTGAAAGTTATTTAAAGCGCAGTAAAACCGCAGGAGCGCAATCAAAAGCTAGCATGGCATTCATTGAAACTTTTGATTAGCTTTCGTTATTAAAATGGACGCCAAATTAAGCCTCGATTGTTACGAGTGGCAACATAATTCGTGGGTCAAGAAAAATTTCAAAAGCTACTGGAGGAATGAATGAAGATAACTGTGAGTATGTACATTATGTTACAAGTTATGCATTCTATTAAATATGTTTTCAATCTCTGGAGCCAGTGGCCGAATGGTGGATAAAACACAATAATAGTATGACGTATAAAGTCTAATGGCCTCTGCGAGTTGGCTTCGGTCCATTGACATATATATTACTACCTTTTGAAATCATTGCTTCGGTACCTCGTATGTACGGGTCGGGGGGCGAGTATAAAAATGATAAATAAATGACAAATGATTTATTTTCTGTAAGTAGGTTTGTAGTTGTACAAACACTTTTACACGTCAAGCTTACCAAAGACCCGGGACCCTATGGTCCCAAGCCGACATATGCGAAAGGTTTAAAAATAATAGTAATATTTATTTATTGACACAAGCTACGGATAATTGTATACAATATTTAAAAAATTCTGGTTCCTGCGCTTCGACTAAAATTTACAGACATGTGACATCCAGTAACCCGCTCTGGGCCCGTGGTGGATTATGACCCGCTCCGTCTCGAAGAGAGGAGACCTGCGTCCCAGCAATGAGAACATTATAGGCTGATCATGTGGAGCGAATGCTTAATTTGTATTATCTATGCTATACTATCTCTCAGTATATTTTGGCGCTCTTTTTCCGACAACTTAAATAAAATAGAACAAAACTTAAATAATAAGAATAAATCTGAAAGTTTGACATTAGTCAAACCGCAATACGATAAAAGTTATCAGACTATTGAGAAATCAGCAATAAAATGCCTACAATGAAAGGTATTAGTAAATCCTTGCATAATAATTGTAGCGAACGAATTAGTACATCATTAATGTACAGACGCCAGCACAACAAGCTACTACAATCTGTCAAATTTCTTTAGTAGATTTTCAACTTTAACGCTAAAGCATTAAGGCTCAAGGTTGATTGGGAAAATTTGACAGTTTCGGGTAGCTTGACCTGCTGGCGTCTGTACTATTGAAGTGCAGTTGCCCGTACCTAACGTGCGTTTATAGTGAACTATCGCTTTTAATTATCCTTCAATACAAAGGTTTGCCTATCGATAGTAAATTAAATGTATATTGAAGGATAATCCTACCCCAAAATTTAAACAAATTAAACAAATTTTGGTATAACATCCAGATTTTATCGGAAATTAATTTAGCATGTATGCGTGCGTTAATTAATACCTTCGCAAAAGTAAAACAACTTTGTAAAAGCATTTAATACCTGCAATCATTGAAAATAATAATATTGGTTTTAGGGTTCTGTAGCCAAATTACATAAACGGAATTCTAGTGACGGCTGCGGTGGTTGGAGCTTTCAGAGTGTATGCGGAACTCTTCACGTGAAAGACTTAAAAATGTCATGTACTACCCACAGGGATTTTATAAATATATAATTTCGTCGCCGGCTGTCTGTTTAAACATATTACTGCTTTAACACATTGACGATGTGTAAAACAAACAAGAATATCAAGAAAAAGATTATGAGGCATACAAATCGCATATAACTCAATTAAACCATAGACAGCCAATAAAAACCCGTAAGAAAAGGTCGATAAGAGTGTTTAGCCCAGTTTTTGAGAAGTTCTTTTGTTTAAAACAGTAGCGCATTCAGTATCTTTGACAGCCGTTACGGGTAGTCAGAAGCCCGAAAGTCTGATAACCATCTTACCAAGGGGTATCGTTTACCAGTGACTGAGTTGAGGAGTTCGGATAGGCAGTCGCTCTATTTAAAATACTGGTATTCAGCTGAATTAATAAACAATAATAATAACCCCACCGCCGTATCTCTACGTTGACGTCGTGGTGGAGCTTGCGCGCTCCGAACTCTAGGCCTGTGCCGGAAGAGTTTACTTTGCCGAAACAGGTCTAGGTGGGGAGCCAGACCAAGAGAGATACAGAAATCCGCAGGGCAGCATGTGGCGAGCTGTTGGGCAGTAGCGACCCCACAGACCCTATGTCCCGGGTGAAATCTTGTTCCTCACCTCTGGCTTGCCTTTATTGGCCGGCTGCAGTGAACAATGATGAGGAACAGAGCTCCCATCTCATTCTTGTCTTTACTGGCCGGCTTGAGTGGAGACTCGCAAGAGCAAACGTGCTCGGGGGAAGGAAGTATTCCAGTAAATGCTCGTAGGGATATTGACCATCTTCCGAGCTCTGGGATTGTTCTGATAGCCGTGGAATACCTCTCCTCTCCTTATAACTTAGGGCATGTTGCCCCCTTGTTGCTACGTCACTATGTGCTAGCGACAGTTTCCGGGGGCCCATTATTGAGTGTGCAAGTCACCCCCTGCCATTTTATCCGTGTTTATATAAAACATTGATCAGGCAGAGGCCATAGTTCTTCCATAGTTATTGGATTTGTAACCAGTCCACTTTAGCCACCCAAACTCATAGTTCAAATTTGTATTTTTCCATACCCTGTTATAATCCTACACTAACCTGGGGTTATCCTTGGGTGCACTTGCATAGTGCATACAGGGATAATCGTCGGGTGGTGCAACATTTCAATAAAATTTCCTAAAGGGCCTCTGCGAGTTGCTTCGGCCCCTTGTACGCCTTTCAAAGGACCGGGACCCCATGATCCCGAATATCTATACTTATAATAAATCTGTAGAAGTGAAAATTCTGTACATTGAAAATATCAAAAAAATAAATGGCAGGGGGTGTTACTAGACCGACACCGAACCCAAAAATGTGATTAAAAAATTTTTGTCTGTCTGTCTGTCTGTCTGTCTGCCTGTCTGTTTGTTCAGGCATCACGCAAAAACTACCGGTTCGATTACGATGAAACTTGGTATAATTATTCTTTAATATCCTGGGCACCACACTGGGTACTTTTTATCCCGGAAAAGTATATACAATAAAAAACAAACTTAATTTTGCGGTTCGATCCCTAGATCCGATTACTGTACCAACCGCAAATAATAAGTTTGTCGTAGGTTAGGTCACACGCAGTGGAGTTCATTTTTATTCCTTTTACTTTTTAGAGTTATTTAGGTTTATTTTTATATAAGTCGTAGGTATAGATTTTAATTTTAAAGTATAGGTAGTATATTTGATAGTGTACGTAGTGACCGTAGGTTATTTTATAATACTGTTAGGTAGGATATTCATTCGTATAGATATTAGTTTTTAGAGATTTTGCTTATTTATTGAGTTTAGATTGAGGGGCCCGTGCCTAAATAATAACAGCCGCACAGGTCGATCGGTCAGGTTAAGCTACGCTTGCCGCGGTCGGTCTGTGGATGGGTGACCATCTTTACATACCGAGACACCTCCGTGCCTCGGAAAGCACGTTAAGCCGTTGGTCCCGGCTGTCATTCGTGGATCTTTGACAGTCGTTACGGGTAGTCAGAAGCCCGAAAGTCTGACAACCAGTCGTACCAAGGGTATCGTATTTCCCAATAACTGGGTTGTGGAGGTCAGATAGGCAGTCGCTCCATGTAAAATACTGGTATTCAGCTGCATCCGGTTAGACCGGAAGCCGGCCCTGAACATAGTTGGGAAAAGGCTAGGCAGATGATGATTGAGTTTAGATTAGTTATCGTCATAAATAGGTTTATTTAGGTAGGTAGGTATTTTATTTTCTGTTATTGAGTTTATTTATTTTTTTAATTAGGTAGGCACTTAGGTAAAGATATCATATAGGTACCCTCTTAATCACCATTAATGGGACACAATTGGTTTTCTATTGTAATTAGCCACAAAGGGCCCGCGAGATAGATGGCATCCTGGTGCACATACATTTTATCCTGTTAGCACGTTCCCGTGGGATAATTTCCGACATCCACGCGGGCGAAGCCGCGGGCAGAAGCTAGTGTTAAAATATAAAAATAAATAATAATTTATTTTTGAACAAATTAATTAACACAAAAACACAAAAAAAAACAAAAAAAAACACAAAAACAGACAAAAATACAAAAATAGTGTGCCGGTTATACTGGAAACCGATTAGCCGACCCCAACAAAGTTGGGTAAAGCTTATGTAGATAATGAGTAGCGCATTCATCAGTTAATTACGCGCTGGACTCTGAGGAGTGCATGGCTTGTGTTGTGAGTGCATACGCATCTCGCAGGGTCGCCCGCTAAGTGCGACCACGGCAACCTCTGTATCTCGGCGAGTAGGCATGTGCAACGCATAATTTATCGATGACGTTCTGTTAAAGTATTATTTGATTCGATAGAATTTTGCTGTTATGATAGATTTGTAATTATGGCTGTGTAATTAAGTAGATCGATACTTGGGTTGACCAGGATGTTCAATATAAGATATTTACATTAAAACTTTTACTGAATGTTAATAAAAAAAATATTAAAATACCTATAATGAACACAGTTTAAAAAAATCATTGCAGTTTACTGAAACAATATCTCGAATAGGTAAAGACATAGAGCTTAGAATTAAATATAATATGGCATAAGACCACTTTTAAAAAAAATTACAAAGTTTGAATCCAGTGATATCTGTCAGTGGTTATCTGATTATATTGTAAAACAAAAACAGGTGTTTCTTTTATTTTGATAATGCATTTTTGCATGGAACAGCAGATTGTTCTTCTCATTCTGTGATCAGGGTTGTGGGCTGCAATATTTTCTATAACTTATGTATATTTATTATTTCTATGTTTTATATTGTAACTTTTGAATAAAAATTGTCAACTCTACAGGTTTTTTTCGGATAACGGTAGCTGAAATTATATGTTCAGTAAGTAGTAACACATAACTGTTCAGTAATGCACTCAAATTGCATAAAAGCTATGTTCTATCAATAGGAGCTACATGTATTTGTTTTCTTGGCAATACGAAACCGTGGCTCGGTCGAGTCGATCGCTGTCGACTCGTTGTCACGCTTAGCAAATAGTCAACAAGTTGTTACCCTCAGCTTGTGGTTAATATACATTTTTGTACATAGTATTTTTACCTAGCGACCCGTCGCGCACTTTTCTTGTTGTTACCAAGTGTACAAACACGCTGTGAATGTGTGCGTGATGACGAGTAGCGTCAGCACATTACACATAACACACACGGACACACACACACTTCCAAATTCACCATTGTCTCGGACGGTACCAAGAGCTCCTGCGCTGACACACACATTACCAACGTGTTTGTTTAAAAATACTGTACTATTGTAGACTTTTAAAAGTAATGAAATAACTACTTTCCATAAGTAAGTATTTAGCTTAACTAAGTACCGTTGTATGTTTTTGTTCAGTATGTTGTTAATTCTATGGGCACGGCCTTCAATAAATATGGGAAAAGATTTCCCATTGGCAAATTATCAGGGGCCTTAGGGGCAGTTTGTCCAAAAAAAAGACAAGAGATCATACCTATAACTAGCTTTAACTAATAAAAGAAGAAGAAGTCTAGGTACTAATTCCCAGCTTTTTAACTTCAAAAATGACGACCTATCATGAAAAAACCTATCCCCTTTGTAACCCCCTTTTGGAGACGAGTTTACTAAAAACGGCGATACAGTAACTTTTAGTACCAACTTCCACGTGTCCAACTTAAAAAATGACGAACTTCTATACAAACTGTCATCTCTTATTTTTTCATCCTCTTGGGAGGATTAATTTACAAGAATCGTTCCTTAATCCTCACCTTCGTTATTTCTTATTATTATTATTCATAAACTCCAGTAGTAAATAGCATTATGTATCACGACTCTGGTCCCAAGATACAGGCGCCGCCTAGTTTGGGGACCGCCGTAAAGATCCAAATGATGATCGCTAACAGTTACAGACCGATGTTAAGCTAAGTTAATTTTAAGATAATAATTGTAACATTGGGTCAATAAATGTATTATTATTATACAAAGGAACTCTTGTGCTTTTCCTAGACTCAGTGGTTTAAGCAGCGCGTTGTTATTCAGTGAGTGAATGAATTTATGATTTTGATTATGTAGAGTTTAAGGTCTTATTTTTTAACGAATTTAATTACACTGATAAACTAAATACTTATTTACCGTGAAAACACTTTAAACCAAAGCCTGGGGAAAAAAACTAGTCAAAATTCTACAGTGCTCAGTTAATACAGCGTGAACAATTAATTTTAATTTTTCTTCATTACCATCTCATTAAAATCATCACGTTTTAGCATTGAAAACTCTAATGGTGATAACTAAATAGTGTTTTGAGTGTTAATAATACAAATGAAACCGCATCATCGATATCTATAATAAGCGGGGCCGTCAGTGCAAGCCATCACTAGCACGTGGTGAGAGACAGCGGCGATCCGAGTGATACGGTGCCAGCGCGCCAGTCTGTGCATGACGCTCGACGCGCGCGGTCTCTCGCGCCCTAGCGCGGCACCATGACGCCTCTCACGGCGTTACTTGCGCTCGCAGCGCTGACTCCTCTCATAAGTGGTGAACATCAACTAGGACTTTGTAAACTGGACTATTGTGTCTGCTCACCGGGCAGCCACCCATCATGGCAGACCGTCAACTGCACTCTTAGACATGATCAGGTACGTCTTACTATATTCGTATGTTACAAACAAACAAAAGTGAACGTTCTTTGCCAGATGTACGGTCAGACGCCCTCACTTATTCGGACATTAACTTATTTCTAGGAATACAAAGTGTCAGAAAAGTTTTCCGCTTAGATATTTATCTCAAAAGTTTGTTGAACGGAGTTCTTTGTACGGAGAGGCACGTTCACTAATCGGAAACTAGTTTAACTATTGCTAATGTAAATCAAACATATCATAAGCAGCCCTTGATAGAAGGAAACGATAAACGACGGAAGGAGCTGTTTCTGATTCTCAGCACGTCGAAACATGTTCAAGACACATTACGACAAAACCATGGAGTAAATGATGTTTTAAAATGAACAAAACGTCATGCCACAGTACTAATTTAATGTAGAGTAGCATTTCAAAAATAGCACCAAGCTGACACCGACACATCTCAAATGGATATCGTTGGTTTTGAATCACCCCGAATTACCAACACTACGTGATCCGCCTAATAAATGGAATGACCTCGATAGTTAATATTTCGGATGCAGTTGGATTAGGGAATATTATAAAAACTTCTGTTATTTTTTAAATGGAACTCAACAGTTTAATATTTATGAAAATATTGTTACAAAAAGTCAAACTTGTGCCAAACATAACATACAAGAAGCGATATTTCCTGCTTCTGTGACACCAATTCCAAAGTGCAGTCTGCAACAGTGTCCAAAGAAACTGACATATTTTTAAGAATCATATTTAAGCTCAAGTCTCTTAGACAACTATTGACTTAATATTAACAGCTTTTACAACTCAGAACAGCTTCATTACGACATAAACAAACAATCATCAGGCGGCAGTTGCAAAAAAGCGTGGCTACAGCAAAAAGTTGTAAATAAAAAGAGGTCTACCTGAATCCCGACCCCTCGGCGCATTGTCTGCACTCACAACAAGGCAGGCGCGCATCGATACAACCAAATTCATTACAATACACATATGTTACCTATATAGTATACCAGTATACACCAAGCTAGCAAAACTTTAAAAATATTTTTCTTTTATGCGTCATTCAAATAATAACCTTTATCGAGCTGTAATGATCTCATTACTCATACACACAACGAATGCTAAATTATATGGACAGTCGTCGTCTTTGTTGATATGTCCACGCCATCAGGGGCCAGATTTCTAACATTAAAATATTATCTTAACTGCTAAGTCAATATGTAAAAACCGTGTTGCTTTAAACTTGATTTATTTAATCATTTGAAGAGACTACCTAATAGAAATGTACCTATATGGCTATATTGCTATAACTATGTTATGGACAGGAAAGGCATAAATGACAAAGGGTATATGCTACACGTAGGTCGCGTAACGTAACTGGTCCTTTTGTATCGATAACTTTGTAAATACAGACGGTCAGGCGGTTGGACGCCAAGACACAGGTCCGTATCGGCCGGCGCTCTCCCAACCCGGCTATTTGTGGTGCCGGCGCACTCGCAAAATTCAAGTCTAGTTCATACATAAATACTTGCGTCCAAGTAGACGTTGACTCTCACATATTCTAAATTAAAATATGTTTCGTATGAAGGAAACCGGCGTCTCGCATCGAAACAATGTCAAACATACAGTGCTCAGCGAAATATTGGACACGGTTCAAAACCCTGAAAAAATTATAGGAATATATGTCAATGACCGTTACGGTATTGCCTCCGTTTTACATTCAAATATTAATGAAAGCATATCTCAACAATTGTTGTTATGCAATTTATCTACCTACAGAATTATTGTAGGTACCATGGCAGAAAAATATACGCAAATAGTGTCCGGAAGAAAAACACTTAAATAAAATAACACGAAACAGATATGCTAAAAAAGTAAACAGGGATAACTGATAACATGCCTGAGGAAAAAAAGTTCGGAATGCTTAGAAAGTCTAAAAATATTAATGATTGGCTGTGAATCATTTTAAACACACTGCGCATCAAAAACAACTGTGAGGCCATTTCATACAAGCTAACGGTACGTTTGGATAAATTGATACGTGTGCGTTTGTCCACATCAACACACAGAGGTGCCCACCGATTGTAGCATCGAATAAAACAGGAAGTTAATTACTGTCGCATATGCCCTCGCGGCGCCATTGTCTACTGGACGAGGATCCGACATCTGCATGCGTGCGATGTACAAACAACAACCGGCCGATACCAATCTGTCTATATTTCCATAAAATATAATAGCTATGCATATGAGCGCCTATAGTAACTAGACGTAGAGGAAAACTCTTCATCTTGGCGATAATTATCAATTTCTCAGCAAACACCAAAATTAAGGCAAAAAGGTTCCGGATTTTTTTGAGTTTGAATGAAACATGGACGCTAACTCAGGAAACAGCACAAAATGAGACTCGAGCAACTTGTCAAAATACGGATATCGAAAAATATGAAAAAGAAAATGATTCGGTGTCCCTAAAACTACCCGAAATTGGCAGTGGACAGATTATTTGGCAGAATGGTAGATGCACATGAAAACTGAATATTCCCGTGAGAACAAACAATTGACTCTAATTATAAAAGAACACGAATAACCGGGTTAGAAGTACTGCAGTTAGACAGTACATTGTGTTGTTATACTATTTATTACACTTATTAACAACACCAGAAGGCCAATTCCCGTAATTAAAAACTTTCAAAATCTAGTTGCAATCTCACCTCAGCGAAAATCAATGTCAAAAACTTATAAACAATGTAGAGAAATTAGAGGTGTGTTTGACAGATTGAGACTGAGATCACACTGTGAACGTTCTTAAAATTACGAGAATTGCCCCCCTGATCTCAGTCCCAATACATTTTGACAACTTTTTGACATTTGTTTGTCGCCGAGATGAGATTGCGACTAGATTTTGAACGTTTTAAATTACGAGAATTGGCCTTCAGACTGTGAACGTTCTTAAAATTACGAGAATTTCCCCTCTGATTTATCGTGCTAATTCCTAAATTGTCTGTATGAATTCCGTAATGGCCAAGAGAATAAAGGATACGCATCTCGAGCGCGAGGTGCCGAGTTCGAATGTGTGTGTGGTGTACCGATGGGACTTTCCTAAATTCATAAGACCACTAGTTTAGTAAATTGTTAGTTATCACTGACAAGGTGACATATAAAAAAATTCCGGAACCTTTTAAGTTATACTGGTCTGAAATCGCAACACACTGAACAGGCGTAGAGATTGTTGTTGAATCCTTCTCTGTATGAGAAGTGGCTTTTTCCTGCTGTGGGACTATAATTGTAGCACAATGATACAATCAAATTGTATCGGAACTACCGGACCCTACGAGGACATGGTCACTGAAAATAAAAATTGCAGCAACTATATTCAAATAGTCAATTATTGAAAATTATGAGGGGAATGCAAACGTTATTTTAATTAGCAGTATGAATTCAAAGTTGCCACTGCGTGACGAAAGGAAGCTGATTCTGACTTTTTGAATGTGAAATATACGCTTTTAAATGGAAAAGTGGTGTTTAACACAAGTAAAACTACAAAACCGGTCACCAAGTCAAGCGATAACTTTTGATACAAAACTTTTTTAAGCTTTTCAAGGACTTACAATAAAAACATAATGGAATTCATATGTGTAGATTCAACATAACATGTCAAGAACGAAGTGTAAAGATGCATCAAGTACACGTGTTTGTTAGTCGACTTCAATATGTGGGAATTTATATCGCAGTGGAGCGTCGTAAAAAGCTTAGAGCTCCACGCTTACACCTGTTGCTCGAGTAGCCGGGTCATCTCGAGATGTTAGAACACGAAGGGAGGTGGTGGTGGTGGTGGTGGTGGTGGTGAACTGGACAAGCGTACTATACTATAGGGCCGCCTATTGAACATTGCATGCTACCCGACCCATTAATTAACTCTCTTTCGGTATCATTGGTATTCTGCAGTGTAATTAAACTACAGCCAGCGCATATTGTTAATATATATAAAAATCAAAATCAATTGCTGTTCGTTTGTCTCGCTAAAACTGGAGAGCGGCTAGGCCGATTTAGCTGATTTTAGTTTTGAAATGTTTTTCGTAGTCCAGGGAAGGTTTAAACGGTGAGGAAATATGGAAAAATTACGAGGAAGATAGTAAAATCAACAATTTCATTTTCCCATATTAAACTGTTCTACCTACTTTCCTGTCAAACATTTGACGTTCGTCCCTTCGGTACGGTAGACTCGGGTCCACTCGAATTGAAGCACGTATTAAATTAAGGGTTTTAAATCGACAACATACATATATCCACATTACTTGGATTATCTAGGATTAGTAGGTTAGGAGTAGGGTAGGAGTAGGGTAGGAGTAGGTTAGGAGTACGGTAGGAGTAGGTTAGGAGTGGGGTAGAAGTAGGATAGGAGTAGGGTAGGAGTAGGGTAGGACTAGGTTAGGAGTACGGTAGGAGTAGGTTAGGAGTGGGGTAGTAGTAGGGTAGGAGTAGTATAGGAGTAGGGTAGGAGCAGGGTAGGGGTAGGGGGTAGGATACCACGCGAACGAAGTAGCGCCTGGCAGCTAGAAATAATTTATATGGCAAAACAACGTTTGCCGGGTCAGCTAGTTATTCATAAAAGTATTGGATATGAGTTGAAAATAGCAACAACCGAAATCTCATTTAAATACTCACTAACTACGCTTTGATCAATTCGCATTTAATTTCAGTTATTTACATTGAGATACGGCGCCTTACTATAAATACTCCAATCTATTGTAGAAAAAATAAATAAAACTAATCATACGAGCCGGTCTCAGCACGCATCGCGAACGAGCCCGGCCGCGCGGGAGCATCGGACAAACCATAAAAAAACGTAATGAGAGATCGCTTCCGGCGACGGCCGAGGCCTCTACTACGGTATTCTGATACAAACTCCACATCGGACATTTGTAACATTTTACGAGATTTTACGAATTCCCGTTAAATATTTAAGGATGCAACATGCATGAAAAATAAACTTGCGATTTTACTGGGTCACTGATCAAAGGAACTGTCAAAATTTTAGCAGATTACCGCCTAAGTCAGTCATTCATTTGTCATTATGTACGAGATTACCATTCTATGCCATTTCTTTCAATGGAGTGTCAGTGGTTGACCACTGGAAGGAAAGTCATAATAACGCCATTATATTAGTAGATTACCAAACTTGCCAAAATCAACAATAATGAAATCAATGATAGACCATTCTGACACTATTGTAATAGCAGACTTGAGGCCCTGTAAATACGGATAGAAGGTATTTCTTTACAGTTGAAATAATCATTCCAAAAGCGCTTTTATATCTGTAATCAAAGGCCAACCGTGCAAATACTGATATGTACCGTAATTTCCAAGTAATTCCTTTCCACGTAATTCCTTTTCCCAAATAATTTAAATCCAATACTATGGGAGTATTGGATTGAAATTATTTATTCCAAAAATTCTACTGAAGCAGATGATAATGATGATCCAGAGCGAAAACCAATAACTTTGAATTTTGGGACCTTTACTTGATCAGTAAAAAAAGACCACAACCACAAGAATTATGTTCTGCTACAGTTAAAACCATTGAAAAAAGAAATCCTTTAGATAGTGGATCGAAACATTTGCAAGAACTACTCGCAAAACATAATAGAATTGAGAGATTAGGAAACGATTCCTCGGCACAAAGAGCCAAAATTTGTAGCAATCTTGAAAACCTGAAGTTATGTAATGAATATGACATATTCTAATATTCGGTTATTTTGAAAGTCCCGCAGAGATATCTCAAATTTGTTATTTCACTAAGCCGTAGAACATAAGTGTAGAGAGATGAATCTTATTTAAAAACCCTCGTAAAACATCTTATGACGTTTAGGGCCTGTCGCAACGTCATTAAATGTATCTACGACTAGGATAGAATATTGGAAATGGACCAAACGGTATGTGATTTTTAATAGGGAGGCCATTGAAGGAAGTCTCATGGGTATAACAAAACCTAGATAGGCACTAACAATAAGACAAAGCTTTGTTGGTTTGAAACGAAACTTATTTTAATATAAATACGGAGCAATAAGTGGCAAATAAAAGAAACTTCACGAATTACGATAAATATGTAATCAGTGTTATTTTAAATCAATGCGCGCAAATCGCATTGAAGTAGCATTTCGCTGGACGTTCATCACTAATATTTATTTCAAGAGTAGATAAATGTTTATATTATGCTCATAGCCTACGTTAGTGTAAACGGAAACTTACTACATAAAATAAAAGCAGGAGGAAATATATCCAATATTGAAAACGTTTTCAAACGTGTACTTTAAAAGCTTTGGCTGATGTTTATTAATTAAATCACTCGTTTGTCGAAAGCTAACGTTTTTACGCAGAAAAACAAATGGCCGTTTACATCCCCGTATACCACCGATATGTAGTATGATCGTTTTCAACAATTCCACTTATTTTAATAACGCTGAAATTCGAACTCTCGAATTTAACACGAGTAATTTTTCATATTCGGGAAAGATGTTGATTAGAAACTAATTACAGAGCAAATTATATGTATCAAAGGATTCAGTGACGATACGGATAATAGAGGGTCGGCCAATTAGCTAATACGTGCTGAACTTTTAATGAAAGTTGATAAACAATTGTAATAGAAGATGAGCGAACAAAAATAGTTTTGTAAGACTGAAATCTTTCAAATAGGAACATATACGTAGGTAAAAGAAGCAGTAAGTATAGCATCAAAATATGTTGGAGCATAGAAAAAGAACAGGAAGACTTTTATATTTCTATGAGTTGCAGCGTCTAGAGAAGTTCATAGTCTTTCACGGAGATCTTGAAATTTATGTTCTAAGAAATGTTAATTATGATAAACATTTCTCAGAACATAATTTTCAAGGGAATCGTTAACGATCTTCGTCTTCATTTCTTTAGCGAGAATAATATGTATTGAATGCCCCTCGTATATAAATATAATAAAACCAAGCATAAAGGTACAAAATGAAATTACATAACGTACTTTCTCTTGTTGCATGGAGTCATCATTACTCTTGGTGAAGGGGCCGAAAAAGAGAGATTTATAAGAAAATAATTACAGTTACCTACATGCATTGTTTTAATTAATGATGGCAATAAACAAGAAAGAACTTTATATTATTCAGTATTAAATGCTTACTATTGCAAATTAGTGCACTTATTGATTTCTATTATGTAATACTAAGGGCTGATTTTACCAAAATGAATTTTATTCGTGGAATAAAATTGACGTCTGACAGTTATAGTATGGAAAAACTGTCAAAAATTCAAAACGTATTCTCAGGATAAGACTTATTCTAGGTATACAAATTTGGTGGAATGCGCCCTAAGTAGTGTATCATTGTTCTATTCATGACTAATCGTAATAAAATGTGAAATGTCGTATTACTTGAATATGTTTGACGAGATTTCCGAAAACTAAAACTTCAAAATATTTTGACAAAAAGGAAAAGATGAAACAATGAATGATATTTTTGTGACAAAGACAAAATATTGAATGAAACCCTATACCAACGAATGTAAATGCAAAAAATGGTTACGTTTTCCTTCGAAAGGCCTGTCCACACCGCTACGACAACGGGATGTCACCGGGACGTCACGCTCGATTCGAAAAATCTTTATAATATAATAATTTTTCGACGTTGACGGTGGCTGGTGGACAAACGGTGTAAGGTTTCAGTTAATATACATAACTTGTTTTAGAAGCTCTTGATAAACTTACAAAGTGATACGAATTTACTTATAGTTTGTAAACTAATGAGTCACCTTTTTAGATCCTAGTAATTTTTCAAGCGCATCATACTGGAAGAATTATGTTTATTCTGTTAAATTATTTACCTACCTACATTCATTTGCCGTACTTTATTATTCATAAATTATTTAATTGTCAACGGACTCTTTCATTTACTTTGTCCTCTATGTATATACGAACTTCTTTCATAAATCCTATGACATACCTAATCTGCAAAAATGTAAGCAAATATGAGTTTATGGAAAAATAACTTAAGTCCTACACAATAACTTTTTATAACTTTTTCAATAGTGCTAGTCACTCTGAATTCAACTGAATTACTATTAATATAAAGTTAATATTTATTTAACTTGAAATAACGTCAATTTAAAACACATAAAATTTGAATATACCTATAGTTAGTCAGTGTTAGCTGACTTGTTTGGATAGTCACCTCGAGGATAATTTCACAATTCAAGGATAATTTCAAATATTTTGAATTTCTAATCCATCCGTCTATTTTAAACACGTGTCTTTCTTTGGTTTTCAATCTTATAACAACGACAACAAGTAACAAGAAGTATGACAATCTGATCCAGTAAAGTGGGCTATTTTTGGCATTTTAAGGAGATCTTGTTCACGCTTAATGCAATAGTATTTCTTTGTTCACTTATTAATTTGAACGAAGCGCATTAAAAATGCTTCAAAGGAATCTCTTCAGCACTGAGAATGCAACACAAGGAAGTGACGCACGGGGTATTCCATACCATGCAAGTTGAGGATGAATGCACGAAATTCTACTATACCAGCTCGAAAGACATAAGATGAGCTAAGATTGTCATTTAAAAGATATATTAATAGTTTAACAGTTTTCCTGGAAGTTTTTCGGCGAAGCAATAATTTTAGTACCTACTGACCGCGCTCTGAACGGCTCCTCCATCATATACCAGGAATTCCGTCTAATATTAAAATCCAATGACCAGATACACCGCCACGCACTTTGCCACCGTGTCTATCTGTCGGGCGAACCCATTGCTTTAGCATGTTACTGTCAACTCTTAAGTAGTTGCATTTCGATTTTGAATGGTGTGTCTATTCTTCAACTTGTGAATTCAAGCTAAAGCATGGCGGCCATTAGAAAAAAAAAATCATCTAACATTTTCATTTGCATCTATTAATGCATCTTCTCTCATCATGACGCACCTACTCAGCTATCAACTTTTCGCGCTGCATATGCTTGCTCAAAAACCCTCTGGTCTACAATCTGTGGAAAGGTTAAACGAAAAACAAATCATTGCATGGGCTTCTTATCTTCAGAACTTATCGACTGTCCAGTGTACTCTAATAGAACTATGTACTTTTTGAAAGTTTATTTAGGTACTACCTCTAGCTTTAAAATCCTCTCGTTGTGCAACATGTGCTATTAAATTGAGCTCTGCAACTTTCCCCGAATCTATTGTTCTATGAACAAAGTATCGAAACGTCCGGATTGCTAAACAAAAGCGACTGTTTGTAATTTCGAAGACCTGTGGCCACAGATTACTAAAAGTAATAATCCACACAGCATGGCGTTGGGTGGCAAATTGTATTATACTAAATTGTTTTGTACTGAACATCGACGAAGACATTCAATTATTGAGTTAAGTGCGCGGACTTAATGAGAGGAGTCCAGTCCAGGTCCAGTTTTGATCCCTAGTTAACCGTTAAATGTTAAATGACCTCTAGTATAACGCCTTTCAAGGAATACGTCGAGTTTCCCTGTCACTCTGTATTATACGTATAATCGGATTTGAAAAATTCACGACTACTATCTCGCATTTTGCATTTGATAGCCCAATTTTTGAGGAAAATTATAAGCTATTTAACACGCTACGACCCCTAGGAGCCGATCCAAAAGAAAAAAAAAACGAAAAATTAAGTAACGGGGCACATAAATAGGACATATTTTTTTTTTTTAAATAAGAAATGTAACGCGGACGAAGTCGCGCGCAGAAGCTAGTAGTATACCAAATGATATATTTAAGATTATCAATATTCTCGGAAAATCAATTCACGTGCTTTTATTAAAAATCTTTTAATACCACACGGTAATTATTGCTCGAATATTTGAGTAGGTAACTTTTAATTAAATATGTCCGAATGAAATTCCAATTCAGTTAAAAGAAATACGAGTAATATAGGGGTGGTGTTATAATATGGTCATGATTTTATGATCTTCCTGTGCGAGTCACAACCAATACTTTTTCTTTTTTTCTTTCTTCTATATAATAAAAACCGGTCAAGTGCGTGTCGGGCCACGCGCAGTGTAAGGTTCCGTAGTTTTTATAACAGCCAAGTGCGGGTCGTATTCGCTGACTGATAGTTTCGTATCATGCTCTAACTAAAAGCCAAACATGACCTACCTAATTTGACTTCCTATACAAATCCTCACCACTTGTCATAGCCGGTGTAGCAACTGTTTTTTTTTTTTTATAAAACTTATTTAAGAATGAAACAATAACGCGATACAACTGACGCTTAGCGCCATCTATCGACATTTCTATGGAGTTGTTCGAAATTTTCGAGTCTAATACAATTGGTCGACTATTACTCGTAAACTTGTAAAGCCCACTTAAGTGTGATAGTTTTCCTTTAAACTTCGTTATAGTATATAGGTACTGCCGTAACATTTGAATTTCTAACTACAACCGTTTAGTTGGTAGAGGGGTGGACACTTGACTCTAACGAAAATTGGTACTTTAAAGCTTGATAAGTCACGAAAGGTTTACTTAATCTAAAAACGGTCTTCCCAAACCCCTAATATTTGAAAGACCTATCCAACCATATCCCACACTATGGGAAGGACGAAAAAAAAACTATCATCCCCACTTTAGATGTAGGGGAGGTACCCTAAATAATTATTTTTTTCAATATTTTATTTTACCACTTTTTCGGCGTCATTAACGTGTATACTCAAATTACAACTTTCTAGTACCAATAGTTTTTGAGCTAAACCGCGGACAGACAGACAGACGACATGGCGAAGGGTTCCTTGTTGACTACGGAACCCTAAAAACGAAGATAATTCTAAAGATTGGATATCTGAAAATATATGCAGGGCAAAAAACGCTATTGAATGGTGCACAGTCCGATTTAATTATCTTCCATGACACGATTTTCCAGATTATTGGGATTTATTGGACTGTACAGTGTACCTAGTCATTCTATATTTTTAGTTCGTATTTTCGAACTCAATCACGTATTGTCAAGAAAGGATTTTTCAAACATAAGCCTACAAGGGATGACAATAGGGATATTTATGCTAAAATACAATTTATTCATTAAAATAATATTTTACGTACCGTTCCCTATTACCGCGTTGTTCTTCTAAACTTCGCAACGGATTTTGACGTGGAGAATTTATTCCGGAAGGTTAATGTATGTTACGTTCATATTAAACTTACATATTATATTATTATAATAAAGAAATTTCGATGTTTTGTCAAGTCGTAAAAACCGTGCGAAGCAAGGGGCGGGTCGCTAATGTACTTATAAAAAATAAAGACTCGTATAACTATTTGAAATCGTTATTATCTCTTCTAATAACATGTTTCTCACTGCAACTGCGACCGACAATATATTTCCTGACTTGTCATCCCCAGTCGGTCGCGTAGTCGCAAACTCGCGTAGTGTTCTGCATTACAACGGACAAGAAGCATGGAGACTGCGTCTGCTATTATCTACCACTTATTATGGCCAAGTACAATCATATTCTTAGACATTTTGTCTGATGTAATACTCTGCAAACACATTTACTCATTTTGTTTTCATGGCTATTGTAACTACGTGTTTATAGAGCCGCATTTACCTTTGGCTGCAGTTAATTATACATCACTTATTTAATTATCATATTTGGATTTTTTTTATGTAACCCACCACAAATAAATGATTGTTTAAATAACCATTTAGATCATTTGAACAATGCTGTCAACAACATACCTGCGTTGGTTGTAGTGCTACATTATATGAAGCGGTTTCATTGTTTGCCAGCAAGGTCGCAACTATTATAATATCAATAACGTGTGATTAGGTATAAGGTCCCTGAACGTTAAGAGTTATAGAAATATTTGGACGGAAGTAGAAAACGATCAGAAATCATGGAAATTTCCCTTTATAGACACGAATAAAACGCAATCGATGGTACCCAATAAAGACTGCAGTACGCTGTGACATTTGTAAAATCTTGAGTAAATTCTCTGTAATTGGAAATCAGCGCCAACTCGTTTATGTAGTGACTCAAATGACTCAGTTACTCTTGAACAGTGTAGTAACTTCGCCATGTCCAAATCAATTTTAACATTACGTCATTGTAGTAGAGTTCATTTTCCACCGGACATGCGTGTGTAGAGATATGCTGGCGCTTTGCGACGCAAATCTGGCTAATTGACGCCCAATGAAAAAGGTGAACACCCGGTCTGGCAGACAGGTCACCAACTTTACAAGTAGGTAATGGGAACATGACTGAGTACTCTCAGATTTAGACTTTTGTTTTTCAACAAGAGTAAAGTTTTATAAAAAGACAACAGTTCCGTAACATTCATTATTAAACTCGTGCCTTTGTTGCGGTTACATCCTGACATTTTTTTCTCCAATATTTAACTTATTATTGGTTATTGGTTAATATAACGCTGACACTTACATCAACAAAACAGGACGTTTCTGGACTGTTACATATTTGCGATCACACATTCCGAGATTGTAAATACTTGAGCGCAGTAGTATTCAGATCGCACCCATCTATTGTTTCAATTGACTTATGCCCCATCGGTCGGCCGAAAGTCTCCGGGCATTGTGTTCGCCTTCCGTCGAATCTACCTAGTTCTGCAACGTCCACCCAACAGGCAAACTAGAGCACGACCTAATGCTAGCCTATCATTCGGATTTGTGACATTATAAGTAACAAGTACAGTGTAATTGCGACCCGCGGTATAAGAAACAAGTCATGCTGTTCTGACCTGCCGTATGGCTCACCCAACTAACAGGTTTCGCGTGCAACAGAGCCGACTACCGACTTAATTCGTCGACCACAACATTATGTCTACGAGATAGATCATTATTTATCTTTATTATTTTCACTTTCTTCGAAATTTTATCACAGATTTCCCGTTTCAATAGCTTTCAAGCATAGTGCTTTATGTGATCGCCCAATTAAACTGCAGCTGACAATTTCTTGAAGGAAAACGGGTAATAATAGGGCAAGAATAAAACGCAATATCCGCTGCAGGTTGCTCATGGGTAAGCCTGATATACTGGTGCTACTGACGTCTCTTAGCACACTCAACTGCGTAAATAATGCAGATAATAAGGTACGCCTGATCATAAAATAGATGTATGTCTCAAGTAACATTTAAACAGATATCTGAGGTCTGAAGTGGTCGAAAATTGGCAGTGGCCAGTACTTGAGTATCTCGCGGTCATCTCAGAACTTAACGCCGTACATGGCAACACTTACAAAAGTGCACAGACTCGACTGTGACTCACGCTGATTGAGTACACAACACCAGGACACATTATGTGAGCTTTATCGCCTTTCTGTGAATGAAAAAACTGAATCGGAGATACTTTTTAGCTGACATGACGACCATGACGTCTTTAACGCAGCTCAGTTGACTAATTTCATTCAGTTTTTAACATTGAAAACTCTACCACGGCATGGTATGCGAACTATATTTAAACCTATAATCTCGGGCGTTTAGAATAGATCCGTTTGCGTTCATTTAATAATATAACACCTGTGAGCATCTGCCGTGGCAGCAATATACAAATATATACCTATGCAAATTATTGTGAAAATGCAAATGAGTAGTTTTACGCTACAATTAGTGTTGGCATGGAAAATTTTATATTCTATGACAAAAGCTAATTTGCAAATAATAAAAATATAATTATAATCATAAAAAGTAAAGTACTATCGAATACTAAAAAGACAAACAGATACTTAAGTTTTAGTAGTCATCTCTGACGAGAAATCCGATTGGTGTCGGTTTGTGTGTGTTTATTTTTATTTAGCTGCGGGCATGTGAGAGCGGACGTGTCATCTTTTCGTTTCTTTGTAGTTACATAGTTTGTTTGAGTCGGAAGAAGCGGCAACTTCGGTAACAATTCCAAAATTTTACAGCCGCCAAAATTAACAGAGCTCATAGGAACAAATACGTAACAGTTATGAATTCCGTAACGCGCATTGTTCTACTATCTTCTCTAGCCCTGAGTCATATTCGTTATCTATGTTAGTGAGAATGAATGCCAGCAACTCGATAACGATGCTGTACAAGAAGCCAACATTAGTCGATAACGTAGCGTCTAGAATGGGGATTGTTGAAAATATTTGCTCGGATCAATTGATAAGGACCATCGTCGAGCTCGAAAGTGAGTGTGCTTATTTATTTGGTCAAGAATAAGCTAATGCCATCATTGGGAGCGCAGCAGAGGGCGCGTAGGTGTCCTCCCGGCCAAGTCGTTCACTTTCCCACATCATGCGTAATTTAATCAGCAGCCCGTATCCGTTGAACCCCTCTACATTAAGGACCACCGGAATCGTTTATCTTGTTTGAATTTAAGCGTACAAGCTATATCGAAATAATATTGGACTTACTAGCACAAACTACCCAAGTAATAGTCCTTATTGATGATGAAATGATTAAAGGTATTTTGTATCATTTTTACCTAATTCTTATATCGCAAAGGGTCGTTATAGTCTAAAGATCGTTTTACTTCATTAGTGTACAATACAACAAACATATGTAGAAAAACATTGTTATCGGTTAAAACAAAGCTTCTATTATGAGCCACTTAGTATTGTCTTACACTCACAGGTTAACTTTGAACATAAACATGACCTGATTTATTAATAATATAGTTTATTACGTTCATACTTAGTTATTTATATTAGTCATTACCTTGCAAAATTGTTTTGAAAACACAAAAGAGAATGACAAAATTAAGCGCAGCAGATGTTTTTTAACTCATAGCATTATGACGTCAGTTGTTTGTCATAATAATACTGAAAACTACTGCGGTCAGTCATTCAACAGATTTGAAAAGTAAGCTTGTGGTTTGCAGAAACTGGATATATTCGAGGGAGATGTACCAGATACCACGTCGGACCTGATAGTGAGTGGCGCCGGCGTTCTCATGTTCGGCGCTAACTCCCTATCGAAGCTGCGGGATGCCAGGCGCATTCACATCACCGGCGTTGAAATCATCTTCATGAGGTCATACGCCGCCTCAAACCTGGACGTGCTTAACCTCCACCTGGACATAGAGAACTGCGATGTCTTCCGTATCGAAGAGAAGGCCTTCATTAACATCAAAGGTTAGTGCATTTAAACTTTCAACCTTTATGCAATGCGATTCTTGTTGCCCTCGGCGATCGATACTGCTCCGCGTAAGTTAAAGAATCTTCTTCATTTTACTGTATCGATGTGATTACATACTTGGAAGTCTGCTCCATGTCGCAACGTGTCGATAAATTGCGCAGCGATTTTCTTGTACAAATAAATAGGATTTAATATTGGTGAGCCGTAAGTGCAGATTTATAGCCAAACAGTAGCTATGTGCAGAAACGGTCAAACCATAAATTACATTTTGTAAGTTGGAAATTCTAATCCTGGTGAGTAGTGGTAAGTTAACTAACAAAATCTCGATTTGGTTCACTAGGAATTGGGTCTTCGCAAAATGAACAGATAATTCTGTAGGTAAATCAATTACTTCCATTTCATTTGAAGCAGAATGTTTGTTTAAGAAATGCATTAGTATCGTCGCAATACACTGGTCTTACGTGGTTGCCGCACTGGCTGTTGATATACTACTGTGGGTTGTATGAAAGATTCTCCCACAAATATATTTTCTACATCTGCTTTTTATTCTTTTGATGTGTGGGCAATACATACAGAATCGTATAGAATACTCACAACTGATGCAATCTAATTATAACACATCAGGAGCCTTATTCGCTATGACACAATGAACGAAACCGCGCGAAATGAACGCGAGATTGGCGGGGTTAGCTAAGGAATTGACGTGAGTTCGACTTAGGAATCGTTAAGTGGTCATAGTGAATTAGGGCCCAGGTAGCTTAGCCCGTAGTTCATCTACGTATATATTTTTTTCTCTTTACTCACATGTCCTTCGTGGACACACTCTTCCCACAGTTCCGACTAAAAAAACTCCCGTTTGAAAATTTAAATACTATATTGGAGCTAAATCGATTTCTCCTATATTCTGTTTTTCAATTCGCTACATTATCTTCTAACGTGACTTGCGATGTGTATCCATTTCTATTTATGGTGCAGTCCTGCTGTATTTTTAATCGATTGTGAGTTCGATTAAATTAGTTTACCCGAGAGAGACAGGTGCATTTTTCGTGAAAAGGCTTTCGCTAGCTAGTTGTGCTGCGGCAATGAAAGGCAATGTAAATGCGATTATGTTGTAGCTTAGATTGTAGCCGGTTTGGGTCGGTGGCCCGATAGTGGCGAGCCACCGGATGGGTCCGATTATCAGGTCGTCGGCCAATATTCAACTAGATGGACGACGTTCATTATTTTATTGTACTGGTTGTGCTCAAAGTCTTGAGGTGTGCTCATTAGATGCATACAGGCTCCATATATGTTGGTGTTCCTCTTATTTTAAGTATACGTACGATACCTATACGTACTGAAAGGCTTGATAAAATCTCATATAAGAAAACTAGTTGGCTATTAGTTGAGCAAAATTGCAACAATATATTCAATGAAGTGGACATGAGATTGGACTGCAGATCAATTAAAAAATCTTTTCGGTATGCGGGTCATTTTACATTAACATATTATATACTTTACAATGAGCGGTACAAATCTTCAGTAAGAAAACTTTATAACGTCACTCAAACCAAAACCTCGTATTATCCGATACATAACATAATTATATTAACTAATAATAGTTTGAGCAAAATAGCTGCAGTGTCTGTACAGATGTACAGATCTGCATTAGATATGGACCATCGGGAGTATGACGGAGATCGCTCACAATTGCTCCTTTGTCGTGCAACGGTGACCAGCAACGCGAGCTAAGAATTTGAGCACGAGCATAATTATTATTCTCATCTTTATCACATCACTGATTGCCAGTACCAAGTAATTCCGTCGAACGAAACCAGGACATCAACTTTTATAGGCCTAATGAAATAATTGAGGCATTTGACTGATCTGAATGAACGTTTAAGGATCTATCAAAAATATTGAGCTATGGATATTTCCGGTACTCGGTCATTTGAACTATTTTCCATGTTTGAATTACAAACTTTTAATTTAAAAAAAAATGTTGGCCTCTGCTGTCCCACTGCTGGGCAAAGGCCCCCCAAATCCCTCCAGGAACTCTTTTAATTAAGATTTTTAAACACGAAACTTTACAAAATCGCATTATACATACATACTCGTACTTACATTGAAATCTCATTTAATGTTGAGGAGCAACATTATAACTGCTAATTGCAGACAAAGAAGTTTATTGAAATCAAAGATTTCACAGTCCACGCCCTCTCACCGAGAGGAGGCCTGTGTCCCAGCAGTGGGACAGGCTTATAGGCTGATAATGTTACGTAAGGGATTCATGCTATTTGTTGTCTTAGTAAAAACTTTTGAATCAATTCAGATACAAGGCAAGGTAAAAAAGAATTTAGTGGTGTTATAATCGCATATGGATGTCAAATATAACCTAACAAAGACATACATCATCGTTCAGCCTGGACACGTAATATCTCATAAATTATCTAAAGACGCAAGGGTTAGTCAGTGCTATTGATAAAACACCAGCGTCACCTGTGAACAACAAAGACGTAATTGTAGTATTGTTGTATTACGTGGCATCCCCATCGGAGAGCTCCGTTAGTACGAATACTGCACGCGTTAGTGGCTGACAAACCCGCTCTTATTGTCCAACCCGCATGCCGCATGCTGCACACTGCACCGCTTATACTGAACTCTACCTACTGACTATACAACACAATACGATCGTCTCGCGTACTAGATGTATATCGATAGGTGAGTTTAATTATTTATTTATTTATTACAGCATGGAAGACTTACAGCTAAAAAAAAAACAAAAAAAAAGGAAACAATAGTCGACAGAAAGCCAATTACAAGTGTTCGTGTTTAGACTTATAATAAAATTTGTGTTGTGAACATACAAGCAGTAACATATTACTATATAGTACACAAACACAAATTTTCTAAAACTTTTTGATCCCTTCTCATATACACTATATTTAATAGTTAAAACTATTAAAATAACCACTTGTGTTCGCAATTGAAAAGTGAGAGAAAAAAAAAAGAAAAACTACAATAACTAAAAAGCACTGCAGCTATTTAAAAAATTGAGGTTTAAGCACGTTCTAGCGGAGGTCACACTGGTTGTAAAGAGATCCAAATCGGGTTGTTTACATATTTTATTACAATTTTTGCTTGCACGCATAATATAACTGTTCTGCCTATAAGTCGTAGAACTTTGAGGTACACGTAAGGGTTGAATAAACCGAAATGTTTTGTTTGGAACATTGAAATAAAATTTTGATAATAAGTAACTCAAGGCTGTCAATATTACTGTTAAAGATTTTTAACAGGAATAAATAGTCAGCAATCTCACGTCGATCTTCGAGTGGTAATAAAATATCCTTGTTACAGAATCAGAGGTAATCGATTGAATTGGTATGGAATCTTTTGATGAAAACAAAGATATTTTATGAAACGCGGTTATTCTCAATGCGGTCAATGGGCTTATGATAACGTGGGTTCCACCGCTGAGATGCATACTCAAGCTGGCTTCTAACAAAAGTGCAATACAATATTTGAAGAGTTTTAGCATCTGTAAAGCACTTAGAGAGACACATTATAAATCCAAGCAATTTAGAGGCTTTTTTGACGATGGCGTCAATGTGTGTGTCAAAAACTAACTTACTATCTTGGTGGACGCCGAAGTCACGAATAGTATCGCACCTAGGCAAGGTTTGGCCCGCTAAAGTATAGGTGGTGGCTAGGATAGCACGTTTCCTAGTAGAAGTGATCATTGAACACTTAAGTTAATGAGAATACTTAATAAGAAGCTAATTTAGTTACCCATTAGTGATTTCATGTTAGCCTTGATTCAGTTTAATACTAAATAAATTAATTAACCACTCAAAAAATTGCTGTAAATGGCAAAACTCAGGACGTTATTTTGATAGTTATGTAGCTTGCTTGCGTCGTTTTAAGAATTGTTCTTAAGTACTTACTTACTCACAATAATCGATTCATAGTTTGCAAGTTTCAAGATTATCTCATTTCTGGACGGAGGTAAACTTGAAACTTGCACCTTGCAACTTAGAATGAAAGAAGTTGGCTATTAACAGGAATTTAATATGTACATATATGTAATACCTCGTCTTTAAAGATTTATTTCAACAAAGGGGATTGAATCTTTTCTATGGAAACTTGCTCGCTTGCTTTATTGTTATTTTCTGGATTCGAATCGCTCGATCTCACCACAAATCACAAATTACTTTGCTATAAATCCATAGAGCGACGATTAATGTAGTAACGCTACAACAGGCAGAAATATATGTCCTATTGTCTTTGCTGCATGGCGTTCTATATGCTTAAATGAAACCCACTAATTTTGCTCGGTATAATAATATTTTACAAATTAATTGACGCAGTCAAACTTTCGCACGGCCATTTTCGCTCTTTTGATGAGGTTATCATCAAGAGAGCGAAAATGCGCTCGAATTATTTCCTGTAATGCACAAAGTTCGAGCGAGCGTATCATTAGAAACGATGTCGCAACATGTCGACATGTGGACAGAAGCTGTGCACTGACGCACATAACATACCGCGCCGCATAACTACTTGCCGACAAAAAATATACAATATGCTGTAACCATTCAAACCAGACGAAAAATAGATAAGACTGGGCCAACGGACCGTCCATTCACAAGTAGCCGAAATCAATAACTGCACAAGAATAGGTAACACTGAATGCTCGCTGCTCCGGATATAGGTCTTTGACTAACGTGTTAATTCAAACAGTTATTTCGGCCGATACGGCCCGAGATATGTATGTATATCCGACGCGAAGGCGGAATGTATCAAAAACTTAATCATTTTCGTACAGATTCTCAAGTGAATTAGTTTGAAGCTATTACAATGCAATCCTCTGCATCGTTATGCTTAGGGGGAACGGTGTGCATTTTAAGATAATCTTGAGGGAGACGAAGCCAAAGTTGTGAGCGTAATAACTTTGAAGGATTTTGACTTTAAGTATTATAGTGAGGAAATTAATAATGTTGAAAATCGAAGTACCTTTCGAGGTAGAAGCCTAGCAACTAATTACATGTTACGTCGTCTCAGTCTCAACAAATATACCACATCGCGGCTTCCAGGGAGATGGTAGCGGTGTGTGTGTCCACCACGCTTGCTCGGGACGGCAATACGGGAAATGCTTGCGGCCTCTCAAAATAAACCGGCATTAAAATTACCCACATTTCACGTGCGGGGCCTAGTAGAGCAAATATGAGTATATTTGCTCTACTAGGCCCGCCGCTGCTCGATCGCCGATACACGAGTGTATATCGAATAAAATTGTAGTAATACAATTAGAGGGGATCGGCACTGTTACTCCTTAATACACGCTATGTCATAGCCTAGCAAGGAGAGCAGCACGTCACCCACTTGATTGTCAGAGATTTAATACTACCCACTTTGTTAAAACTGTTACATGTACGGACGCCAGCACATCAAGCTACTACAATCTGTCAAATTTCTGTAATAGATTTTCAACTTTATCTTTAAAGAATTAAGGTTCAAGGTTGATTAGGAAAATTTGACAGTTTCGGGTAGCTTGACCTGCAATCTGTTTTTTTTATATAAATAAAGATTATTATTATTATATCGGTGATCGAGTTAAACAATTTTGTCATAGAAAAACACCTGTGTCTAGACAGGTGCGCTACTTACCTAAAGTCTGTTGGACAGTTACCGGATATAACGATCTGATTTGCTAAGAGAAACCCTCGTCATTACAGCGACTGTCTAGTCTAAATAAGTAATATGTGTGATTGATTTGTCCTTACGCACGTAATAAAACTTACAAAGTATTCCAAGCACTCACTCTACCAGTCTACACTGCTCGACACTTCAAAATATTTCCTTTTTTTTGCATGTTTACGATTATTATTTAATTACCAATGATTGCTAAACTGTACCCACTTTATAGTTACGTACATATTGTTCCAGACGTAACTGTACGTCTGGAACAATAGGTTTGTTTTTTTTTATGTTTAGACAGGCCTTAGTTGTGACACCGTTTTTAGCTTTTGTAGCTATCGTCGTTTTCATTGTACGAGTAATTCTGTCAATTTGTTGTAGTTTTAAAATTATAAAAACCATAACAATAAAAAAATTTTTTTACTTTTAAACATGAATTTGTATACAGGCTGGCAGGGACATCGACGCGCAATCTGTAACCGTGGATTCAGCACATGAGTTTAGACCTCATAGAGTCTCAATTTTTCATCGGCTATCAAAACCTGATACCTTTTGACCTACGCGGTCAAGACGTATGGAACAGCAATATTTTTTTTTTAATAACCGACGAATAATTTCGACGCTATGGGGTCTAAACTCATGTGCTGAATCCATGGTTACAGTTTGCGTGTCGATGTCCCTGCCACCCTGTATACCCAACGCCTTTTTTTGGTTTTCAAGACGTTTCTTCTGTGACGGAATAGGTACACGATGTGCAAACATTTTTTATGTAAAAGCAAAGAAAATGCTAGAAGTGTCCGCCGATGATTATGAGTAATTTGTTGACACAGCTCTCATGCATTCGATATCTCCACACACATAGGTAGACAACTAAAATAGGAGCTAAGAACAATGATATTTAGGTAAATACTACGAGAAACTGACTGGTGCTGCTTTGAGCCCGGCTGTTTGAAATCACATCTCAAAACGATGAAGCAAAATATCGTGAGGATACCGGCATGTCCTAGAACCAAACATTCGAAAACATGTGACATCTACCAACCAAAGAGGTCACAGAGAGGAAGCCTATGTCCCAGCAGTGGGAACGTTATAGTCTGATATGTGTATGCACCTATGTAACATGGGACTTAGACATGACTGGCCAAATGAGGCTGTAGTAGGTATTCATACACCATTGCCTTCACCTTCGAGGAATAAGGGCGGGCGTGATGAAGTGAAAACTGATAGCTTTGAGAGAAACACATTATTCAAACATTAAAGTATATTCCGCAAGTTGTACAAAGTTTCGCTTACATTACACACAACATGGCCTGCGCGCGGCTGGATGACTAATTCTGGACTATTTCTGTGTCCCCGCCGTTCATAAAGACCTACATATATGTAGGTATGTGTATTAATGTGTTTGCATTGCATTACCGTCGAATAACTCGCCGCTTAATTATGTGCTTAACATCTGTACGGTATTGTGAAAAGTATCGTTTTACGTCTTTCTTAGTAACTGATTGTAGTGCAACAGACGAGGCGGGTATACAAAGCTCGAACTAGGTAGTACAAGAAACTTTTAACTCAGTGGCAAAAACTACCGAGATTTGGTTTTTAGTTTTCATTCATTGAAACAAGCAGTTGGTTTTGTGGATTGGATAGTGTAATTATTATTTGTTTTTGTTTTGCGGTTAGGTTACGCAGTATCGATTTATGATTAATGGTGTATAAAGTAGTTGGAAATTAGCGGAGTATTTACTTGCTGGTAGCTTGAAGCTTATAGGAATCTTCTTTGTTTTATTTCTGTTGGCTTTAATGCTAGCCTCTGAGAAACAGGGTTCTGGATAGCGCTGACGGTACTGAAACTCGAAACCTCAACGTAAAGCCGTTTCTTCATTAATAAAAAGCAATAGCGAGAAAAGAACAGTTCGCTAACTTTACTGAGTTTTCATCCAAGAATATCAGAATACATCGAATTAGGTCACGTGAAACCAGTAGTACTAGAATCCGGCTCATAGGACCAAAATATTTTGGGGGCCTCCACTTAGCCGCTTCTCTGGTAATAGGTCAACAAAACTGCATCGATTTGAATATTGGTCTCAATAAGAACCTCTACAACGTGGGAAGTTCGTTAATTTGCATATTATAGTCGGTAAGGAGGTATTTGGCGTTTGTTGGTTCTTGGCCTTAAAAAATGACCACGGGTGGCCTGATTGAAATTAGGTCAGAAAGTCAAGTTTAATCTTTTTTAAAGTCCGGATGGTCCTTAGTTCTACAAGGTTTTAAAGAATTCATAGCACTTAAATTGTTATTTTTGTCATCTGTTGCTTGAGTACGCAACAGATGTCTTAATTATTTATGCCCAACCTACATTGCCTGCTTTATTTTTATGGACGATAACGCCCATCCCTCGTTTAAATCTGACAACTTACATACGCGGTAAACGCAAAATAACAAAATTCGTCATCGCTTCCAATAGGTAGGTACCTATGGGCGACTTACGTGAATAAGTGCAGGAGGTCATAAATCCTCGTCTAGATGTGCGGAATGCTGACCTCATTCGTATAGCTCGTGTAAAGGACACCCTAGATTAACGAGTAAGATCATACTATATACTGATCTTACGCGTTAATCTATCCATATCCATTAGAATACTAGCGTTTGCTCGCGTGAAGGTCAGGAATTATCCCATGGGAATGTACCCCCGGAATGAAACATATCCTAACCCAGGCCAGCCTACCTGTCAGCAAGTTTTAGTCGTAATGCCTTCAGCCATTAAGTCATGAAAAGGTAACAGAACGACATCGATAGATTTAACATTACATACTACTAATTTGTCTGTGTCACCACTTGATCAATAGACTAAAATCTAGATACCTATTAAGCTGCAGCCAAAATTAAAGGACATTATATTCTTCTACTTTACGCAGGTTACTGGAAACCAGTTCCATTGGTTCCAATGCGATTGGTGTAGCAGCCACTTAGTAAGACCTCTTGAAATCACCAATCGCTATACATTGCTCTCATAACAACACGTATTGTGAGGTCTTGTTGTCTGGTCGACTTCGACGTACCTACTCATACAACTGAACTTAAGCACCGTTATACGAGTTTTATTCACTTGTTAATATAGGTATTCCATTTAGAAAACTTTATATTGTAAATGTCACTCCTGCATTATAATCAACACTATGGCTTTAACGGGAAACGATACTATAATATAACTATGTATTCCTTTTATGCCTAGCATCAAACGCGAATGTGCTGAGGTGAGATTTACATAAATAGCGAAACGATTGAAGATGACAGTTTATTTGTTAAGTCCAAATCGAGTTCACCTCCGGAGCCGATAGATGACGGTAAAGGACGCCAACCCGCCAGTCCGCAGATTGCATCTAAAAATACGCTATTTCCCCGACTCGATTTAGTGTGCCAAAGGATAATGACTCATGCATGAGACAGGAGAGTGTTATACGAAAGTTTTCATAGTGTGACTTAGACTAAATAGTAGCTGTTCGATAACCGTATGCCGATTGTACTTACTGTGCCCAAATTACAGAGTCAATTACAAATGAGCTGTTTTCATAAACAATTAACAATATGAAAGTATTCGAACGAATTCCGTGAATTCATTCCACGTAATACGTAATGAAAATATTGTAACAAGTTTTTCAAGGATTATTATATTGTTTATTAAAAAAATTAACAAAATAATATTAATTGATTCCAGGTCCACTTTCCGTAACGATTGAAAATTGCGAGACCATGTCGACGGAGGGACAGGCTTTTTCATGGCTGCTTAACATGAATATAACAAACGTGGCGACCCTGCAACTCGGCCCCGGCTCCTTTGCCCTGGACCGCTCTGCCAGCAACGTTGGCGAGCACGGTCCTGGGATGTCGGTCAGTATATCTTCTTTCCAGCCAACTACAACGCAAATTGAGCGCATAGCGAAATATACTGCAGATGCGAATACAAATAAGCTTTTATATTTCAACTTCGGGAACTCAATAACAATTCTCATGATAAACTTTTTCACGTTACAGATCAGAATGAAAAACGTCACTGTTCCCGCCATCCCAGCTTTTGCCTTTGGATCGTCTGCAGCTGAAATTATTCTGGATAACGTTAAGATCCATGAAATATTCGCAGGAGCCTTTTCCGCCAACACATACAACATCGTGATGGCTCTCAACTCCTCGGTGGCAAACATTGATGAAGATGCTTTCTCCCAGCGATCTCTGATTAACAACCTGTATTTTTTCGGCTGTAAAATCCAACAAATCGCTTCAAGAGCGGTTCAGTCGGCTGTCGGAAATCTTAATATTTCGTATACCTTGTGAGTATTTAATATCTTATTGTTCACACTGAAAAACATATTATTTGAACTGCTAGATATAAGATCATACACAGATAAATATTGTATTTCGAAACTTAGTCATGTAAAATGACTGGTTGTCAAAAATTTAATTCGCCAAACTACAGTTTTCAACGTCAGAGTTCACTGCCAACTTATTAATTTGAGTTCTTTTTAATTTCAGGATTGAAAATATGAACACAGGAGCAATCAACATAACTGTAGCTTCCGTTGTAATCCGAGATACCGAATTCAACCAACTGATGGAGCGAAGTATTGAATTGTCTTCGTGGAATAAACTACACATGGAGAGGAACTCATTTGACGAGCTCGTACCAAATGCCATAGTCGCTTTGGATACAGTGACACACGAACAATCTGGTCATCATCTTACTTTTATTGAAAACGAAATTGAGACGGCCCATCCTAATAGTCTTAGATTCATAGGCCAAGCTCACAAACACGCAGCGTACTCCGTGTTATATAAGGACAATTACTTCGGAAAAACTTGCTACTGCAATATCAGTAATTGGCTGTACGAAGTCTTAGGCACTGACGTAGGTAAACTTTATAAGACAGAAAGTTATTGTACAGTGGACGAATTCTTGGCGCGCTGTTTTAACGAACCCGAACAAAACATTTTACTCGACAAGTTCCTTGATGGAGTGTGTAAAGAAGATTCACTTACTTTTCATTGTGAATCTTACACGAGAAAGGCTGATGGTAGTTCTACTGAAATAAAGAATCCAAGATTTCCCCATAAGAACAAACACGAGCAATTAATCAGTGAGCGTGATAAGAAGGTGATTGGAATAGTTGTAGTAACCTGCTTAGGCTGTGTGGTTATAGTTATGTTAATCAGCTTTATAAGGTGGATGCACCGCAAGGGTTACTGTATCAATGTGAAGAATTTACTTATTTCTTCAAACTCTTCTTGTGGCTCGTTTTGCGAACGGATCTGCACCTGTGGAGTAGTGACCGGTTTGGACAATGCAAGATCTATTTCCCGACTTTCTGTAAATGAGTATTCTGAACGTCATTGCTTGAATGAACCAACACGAGTTCAGGATATAATGCAAGAATCAACCTTGCACGATGAGCTTATACCAACTGAAGACAAAACTACTCAAACTTTACCTGAGGAGCTGACTAAAGAACTGCTGGACAATCTGAAACAAAGATTGGAAAGTCCGGAAAATTATATAGAGGCTCGTGAGACTATCGAACACTTATATGTGCTCACTAAACTAGAAGAAAACCGCAACGCTCTTCCCAAGAGGTTTAACGTGGAAGAGAACATTTACGAATTGCCGTTCCAACATACCACACCTCGCATTGGAAAGAACAAAAAACAAATGGTTAGCATTGGAACTCGGACGCCTTCTCTAGACAAGCTCTTACCTCTATCGCCGTACAACAGACAAACTGCCCTAGTTCATGAGTATTTCGAGCCTAAAGATTTTGCTGTGCATCTGTACGCTGAAATTGCTAACAATGAAAAAGAAAAGAGGACGCTTCTGGGAAACATGCCTGATGTTGTTGGAGAACAGGCGGTGCCGCGTGGCCCCTACCTCCGCGCCGTGCGCGAAAAGCAGAATTCTGCTTCAGGTTCCCCATCTAACCCACTTACGAAATCTTTGAAAAACTCGAGCGGACCCCATGGAATGTCTACAATCAAATCGAATTCGTCTAACACATCAGCCAAGATGATGAACCGCCCTCTGCCGGAGAAGCCCACCACCCTGGACCCGGGCGAGGGAACATCCTTACGGCTGGGTTGAGGGTTGGACCCTGCGCGGCCGGCGCCAGCGCAAAGCGACAAGGCTCCAAAGAAATGCCCTCGCAAAGAAACGCATCGCCGACCGCTGTCGTCGTCCGAGCAACGTGGTAAGGACTTCTACATGGAACTTGACCCCTGTGTAACAACCTAATCGGACGAATGATAAGGACGCGACAATCGAGATGATGATTAAACATTTCTTTGCTGTGATATTAATTTTGTTTACTTTAATGTGTAATTATTACCTTTGAGTGATGTGTCGTGCCAGACACTGTTGTATGTTTATTTGTAAATAATTTATGAGTTGTAATTAATTCTTAATGTTGAGCCGAGCAACGGCGTGATCTATTGATATTGTGCGAGCCTGTATTGGGTTCGTTTCTTGTTTAACAATGCTTTATATATTGACGCTTTTTAATAAGAATGTAAAGTCGCAACATTTGATGTTATCTTATCATACAATGATTCCTCTAACGACACCTTTGCTAAGAAACACGGACTCCGTATAGAATATATCATATTTAACGTCTCACGAATATGCATATAGTCATTAATCAATGTTTTAAAAGACAATTTATAGTACATAGTGATTTCATTTTAGAATGAAACAACAATATTTAACCAGATTTAAACGATCTATATGTGAATTGTAAATTGTTACAGTAGAAGAGATGTGTTTACTGCATTTATTATCATAGCAGTTAAAACATTTTAACCCTATCAATGTAATACTATGTTTCTGAAACATTGAATGTTGTAGTCGTAGTTTATCCCCAAATAAATAATCAACCCCCAGCTGTCGTCCCAAAGGTTAGTGAACCCTTTTTTATTAAAGTTTTATTCGATATGGTATAATACCCATATCAAATCATAGTATATGTATTTCTATAAAAATTTACATCTCAAAGTATACAAAAATATTTAAATATGTCTTCACTTTCGACGAAATTTACCCTAATGTACTGAGCTCAAATATCAATTTATTATATCTACTAGGCCATATTTTAAGATATTTTTTTTAAATAGATCCTATTTATTTTAGTTCTGAATCTGTCCTATACATACCTAAATGTTAATATATTATTATAGAACTTATATTAAATAAGAAATAGTTTTAATGATTCTAATTAAAATATTGATGTTTCACTGAATATTACTTACTTACATGATTTTTGCCATAAAATTATCAGTCATTTATGTTTAATTATGCTGCGAAAAATGAAAAATATGTTATTTTGAGAGTAGATTGCAGACTTCTTGAAGAAAGAAGTACTTTATTCCAATATAATAATAAACTAAATGTTAAATGTGTTGTTTATTTTGTATCTTAGTTTACCTCTGAAGAGATTGCCTACGTCATCCTGACATCTCATCTCTGACTTAGATCGGAACTGTAGGATCTTCTTTTACCTAGCTTTTTCCGAACTATGTTGGGGTCGGTTTCCAGTCTTATTAGATGCAGCTGAACACCAGCATGGAATGACTGCTCACTTCACCTAAGTTTTCACGGTGAGATTTTTACAGAATAGATCGACTGGTTAGACTATGGATAACGTCCATCCAGTTAACAAATCAGGCATGCACCTATCTTTTACTTTTATGTCTCTATTATTCGTTAAGGCAACCCAAATTCATTGCGTGGCACAAAGCGATAAAGTTATTTCTTTTCATGTATCTTATCGCTCCTTATCACAAGCCCAGTTTTATTTGTGTTTGATACATATAACTTACATAGTAGCTACGCTGCACAATCAATTCATAATCAACCTTTGTTTTTATGATCCAGTTTTGAACACTGCAAATACGTAGTGCGGCCCATAGTGTGTCAGGCCACCTGTTTACATAAAATCCCATACATATAAAAACCAGGCAAGTACAGACGCCAGCAGGTCTAGGTCTACCCAAAACTGTCAAATTTTCCCAAACAACCTTGAACCTTAATGCTTTAGCAATAAAGTTGAAAATCTATTAAAGAAATTTGACAGATTGTAGTAGCTTGATGTGCTGGCGTCTGTACTATGGACCTGTAAATGAAAAAAATAACTTCGATTTCAGTATTTTTAACCCTTTGTATCATGGGGGATCATGAACGAGAACGTAGTGCTCTCCCAAAGTTAGTTGACAATATTGCACTTCAGCTCTAATGCCACATTATGATTTAAAATTCTAATAAATACTTAAATCCCAGTCGAAGACTATAAGACGATTATCAAAAAAAATGCATATATCAGGTAATTCTTATCTTATATAGTGTAGAGTAAAAACATTTGATACTAGAATTTTAAATCATAATGTGGCATTACAGCGGAAGTAAAAAATTACAACTAACTTTCGGAGGGCACTGTAGATCTACGCGAGACGGCGAAACATAGTCGTCCTGTCCAAAATGTGGTCACGACACATACGACACCGTGTCTGGGTACAGACAACTTAATTTAAATCGCCAACACGTATAGAGCAATCATGGTGGTCAAAAGCTCGTCCAATTACTAGATAAGACAAGGCTTGCATTTGGTGAAAAGCCCGATAATTATATACCATTGATCCTGTAAGTTTGTGCGTCTAAACTGACCATTAAAGGAAAAGTGATGTTGCAATCGGGAGATCGGCAACTACTAAGGTTTAACAAGTCAACCACTTTCTGCACCTCAGGAATATTCCATTTCACTGAACTAAAGCTAGTCACCGCACAGTGCCTATGAAACGGCTCCTAGAACTAGGTAGGAGGCAGAATACCTACTATAATAACTCAATGATCAAATTATACGAGTATTTACATTTCCGCGATAGAAAGCGGGTTAGCATTTAGCAAGGTGATTGACGAGCATAATATTGCCATTACGGTGCTCTAAAACGGTTTTCAAATAAAGATCACTTGACAGTAGGTTATTTCTAAACGCTACGACCGTGTGGATATTACAATATGCCAAACAAAGTTCAACAGTCCATGTCACCTTTTTAGAAGTTCTAGTAGTAGTAGTTAGGAGTTGACTTTAAAAGATAGGTAGGTATGCTTATTACGTCGGTCCTCAAGGTACAGGCTGTCTCTATGCTAAATATCAAAGCCGTGAAAAGTTGAAATCAAGACAGACATTTTCACGTGTATTAATTCCCTTCAGAATGTGGATCCACGCAAGATACAATGGGTTTTTAATTGTTTCTGTAATTACGACATTCAACCGTGAACCGGTTAAAGCAGTGATAGCTGTAGGTTGAAATTAATTTCAAGTACTTAACATGCCCACTGATCGATGTTTTTTCAATCAACTCGCATCAATATCATCACAGTCAACAGCTGGACACTGCCTTGTCCTACCAAAATGGGCTAATGATCTCCTAAGGAAACATATGTACAGGTAAAAGTGAGTAGTAGTCGATATGCGGTCACCAGTATACTCAATGTAACAGGTTGTTAGCGGGTACCTTGCCCCCAAACGTGCGCTATCGCCCGGCAAGCTAGAACCGATTAGACCACTAACTAAAGGTGCCCGTAGGCGACCGCAACCGCAAACCGCAAGCGGCAACGGCATCGCCCAATCGCAATGAGAGCCCGCAGCGACACGATTAGTTTGTATGTAATTATATGAATACGCTTACGTAAGTATATGGCGACGTTGCCGCCTGATGCTGCGGTCGACCATCGACCTCCGACCGCAGACCGCAGATAAGTAGTGCCGTCACTGGTCGTCACTAAGGCCCTTTGTACACACACGTTTTGCTTGCCGTGAAAACCTACGGTTTATCGCGGTATAGTAAAGAAAAACCGTGCCGTGTACAAAGAGCATAAAAGAACGACAAGACGTATTTTTTGTTAGACAAATGACTATCGCGAAACTGAAGAAGAGAAGAGAAACGCTGACGTCAAATTCTCATCCCCGACACCACTAAATTGACACCACCGGCTATCCAGCTAATATAACATAGTTAATTAGCCTATAATTTTCCCACTGCTGGAACACAGGACTCCCCTCGGTGCGAGGAAGTGGGCCGTAATTACCAACGCGGGCCAGTGCTGGTTGGTAGATGTCACATATTTTAGATTTTTTGGATTTAGAACATGCCGGTTGCCTCACGATGTTTTCCTTCGCCGTTTTGAGAGCAGGTCCTGTAATAATTTACACATAGTAAAGCGCCTGCCTGGGTTCGAACCTACGACGAGTTTTGGATCATTTTTATCAAAATCAAAAGTCATTTATTCAAATTAGGCTGAGAATCAGCACTTTTCGAACGTCAAAATTACAAAAGACAGTCCCCCAAAAACGCCCGCCCTTCACCACTTCCTAGTGCTATCGCTGGGAAGAAGAAGTGGCGCAACAAATTCCCCAGCAGCACAGCTGTCTGTTCAGTTAGAAAATACTTGATGCTTGATTGTATACAATACTAGGTGTTAAGTAATTAAAATTACAAGGCACAGAACATTAAATTACATTATTTGCCATATGTCAGGTAGCCACGCCAATATACCAACAAATATAATAAAAACTATACGTACTCAAGCTGAAAAATAATTAATTAAAATTAAAATGTAAATAAAAACTTACTACCTAAATAAAAGCCTCCAGGCATAAAGGGCGTGACAGCTTCCATATTAATGCATGGCTGGGTTCTGGTCACATAGCTGTCACTTAAAGTCACAGATAATAAACTAGGACCATCGAAGTAAAATAAATAAATACGGTACGGTACGGTACATTAAGTAACAAATAAGTTAATACTAATAATAATAACCTGTCAGTAAGTTAATTCTGGAGAAATAACATGAACATTGTCTTGAGTTAATTAGGGCGACCAACTATTCTTATCGTGTAAGTAGTCGTTAATGGAATAGTAAGCCTTTGAACAAAGGTTGGATTTTACTTGAGCTTTAAACGCATTAAAAGGCAAGTCTAGCAAAGAAGAGGGTATCTTGTTATAAAAGGTTATACCAAGCCCAACAAATGAGTTGTGAACCTTATGAAGCCGATGAAAGGGGGCACGTAGTTTGTCCTTATTTCTAGTGTTAACACTGTGAATATCACTGTTTTTAGTGTACAGGTGTAAATTTTGCCGAATAAGTATATACGATGTTGGCGAAGATGAATTGTGTTATTTGACGTAAACCAATCTGAAACTATTGAGAGTGCACTGTTTACGTCGTCAAAATCTTGTCTATTCCTGTCTACTTTAAAAATAAGAGAGGTATCATCTGCAAACAGTACAACGTCACAGATGCCCTTCAAATGGAATGGTAAATCATTGATATATACTAAGAACAAGACTGGACCCAGTATTGAGCCTTGCGGAACACCTAACTGAACTGGTAGCCCGGAAGATTTCACGCCATTAACATCTACACATTGGACCCTATTATGTAAATAAGAAATTATTACGTTGAGAGCCTCGTTTCGGACACCGTAATGACGTAACTTACACAAAAGCGTGTCATGGTGCACGCAATCAAAGGCTTTGGAGAGATCACAGAAAACTCCAATAGCATTTTGCGATTTCTCCCATACGTCAAATATGTGTCTCAGCCATATTGCTGATTACGGAGGCTGTTTAAATTAAAATGTCTTAGCAACTGCTTGAGTATTAACTTTTCAAATATTTTGCTAAATGCAGGTAAAATAGAAATAGGCCTGAAATTGCCAACGTCATTCCTATTACCTGATTTAAATAATGGTATGACTTTACTACTCTTCATGGGGTAAGGAAAAGTTCCTAAATCAACACGTTTATTAAAAGTAACAGCTAGATAGGGGGCTACGATGTCTACTATATTACTCAAAAATTTAATGGAGATGCCTCAATAATCACCGATGTTTTTAGACTTAATATGATTTACTTTCCCTGCAACGGAGCCAAGAAAGAGAAGGAAGCGCTATTTAATTTTTGATTATGAGAACACCGGTCCATTGGCTTGAGCGGAACGAGTTCGTTTTTTACCCGACTACGGCGAAGCAAAAAGGAGGGATATTCATTATTTGTACGCGTTAATTAAAAAAAAATAACTAACTAAAAACAACAGTCGTCATTTAAAATGCACAATGAGTTAATTGGGCCTCAACCTATAAATATGTAGAATCTCTAGATTACATCGTAAATATCGTAATATTTGTTAAATAATGTTATGCTCAAATAATAGTTAAGCTGGACATAACATCGTTGGTGTCATGGGAACAATACCGGTAGTGTCAATTTGGTCACCACCAATTACGGAGTATGAACGGAAACTGTGACGCCGCGTTCGGAATTAAAACCGCAGCTCTGCAATCTGTCATTGCGATTGTGCGGCGTTCCCTCTTGCGGTTTGCGGTCGCTTTCGGAAGAGCACCTTAGTACTGCCGTGCATAAGGAACGACCACAATGCACGATATAAGGTAACCATGCAGTGTACACACAAGCTTAGGAGCTTACATGCTAGCCTGCACCCTAATTGCGTAACACACAATCAATCGTAATCTGAATCATTTTGAAGCAAATTGCTAATCCATTGCTTCATAAGTTCGAAAAATTTGTCTGCTCAACACGTAAATAACGCAATGAATGTTGTTGAACTGTCAAAATGAAACCGATTCCGATTGATTGTGTGTTACGCAATTAGGGTGCTGGTTCCGAATAGCGCAACATTCCTTTTGTCTATGATTATGAACGCTTCACATACCATACATAGGTACATATACTCACGCACTCTTCCCATAGGGGTAGGAAACACTACACAACGCCACCTGCTTCGATCCTTACATAAGTACTACTTTTCATAAACCAATCACGGATAGTTCTGATGGAGGCTAGAATTGCATGGACATGTATACAAAGACCTTGTGTGAAGCTTACTCTCTGGGCTTTGTGAAAGGTGACTTAATATGATTGGGGTGGGATCTGGGTTAAGAGGTTAGAGCGTCTTGTTGGGCAGCAGTTATAGTTACACTCATTAAATCTTGTTCAGCAGTATGGCGAACATTTTATTGCAACGTATGGTCCTGTGCCGTGGATCTTACCCCCTTAGATTATTTTCTCTGGGGGTACGTGAAAAACGAAACCTACAAAAACACGTATAATGCAATTGATGACTTGAAACGATCTTTGGTAAATATTCTAAATGGAATCAATAATATTGTAATGCTGAATGCAGTATAATCTTTGAGACGCCGAATCCAGCTATGTATTGAAATCAATGGTCATAATTTTGAACAATTAATTATTTTAAGGTTTAATAGCTAGGTAACATAAGAAAAATAAAAAACGAATTTTGTTAAAAATGAGCTTTTTTCTTTAGTTTGCCGTATGTCATTACTTCCCAGAATCCGATCCTTATACGGATTCGATAATCTTGCTAATAAGCAACATTATCGAATGGTGTAATAATACAGTGTGGCTTTTTTTTCACTAAACGACTGCGTGCAGCCGTATCCAGCGAGCCATTAACGGAGAGTCCCACCGGTCCGCCAGCGTGCGCAGGACGGTGTTGGGACTGTCGCGCGTGCGGCGCATGATAGATAATAATAATAATAATAACCCCACCGCCGTATCTCTACGTTGACGTCGTGGTGGGGCTTGCGCGCTCCGAACTCTAGGCCTGTGCCGGAAGACTTTACTTTGCCGAAACAGGTGTAGGGTGAAGAGCCAGACCAAGAGAGATACAGAAACCCGCAGGGCAGCATGTGGCGAGCTGTTGGGTAGTAGCGATCCCACGGACCCATCTCCCGGGAGAAGTCTTGTTCCTCACCTCTGGCTTGCCTTTATTGGCCGGATGGAGTGAACAATGACGAGGAACAGAGCTCCCACCTCATTCTTGCCTTTACTGGCCGGCTTGAGTGGAGACTCGCAAGAGCAAACTTGCTCGGGGGAAGGAAGTGTTCCAGTAAGTGCTCGTAGGGATCTTGACCATCTTCCGGGCTCTGGGATAGTTCTGAAAGCCGTGGAATACCTCTCCACTCCTCATAAGCACCTCAGGACATGTTGCCCCCTTGTTGCTACGTCACTATGTGCTAGCGACCGTTTCCGGAGGCCCATTATTGAGTGTGCAAGTCACCCCCTGCCATTTTATCCGTGTATATATAAAACATTGATCAGGTAGGGGCCATAGTTCTTCCATGGTTATTTGTAACCAGTCCACTTTAGCCATCCAAACCAAACCCATAGTCCAAATTTGTGTATTTTCCATATCCTGCAATAGTCCTACATTAACCGGGGGTTATCCTTGGGTGCACTTGCATAGTGCATACAGGGACAATCGTCGGGTGGTGCCACATTGCAATGAAATTTCCTAAAGGGCCTCTGTGAGTTGGCTTCGGCCCCTCGTACGCCTTCCAAAGGACCCGGACCCCGTGGTCCCGAGATATGTTAAAATATATAAATAATAATAATAATAATGCGTTTGCACATGATGGCCGCAAAGCCGTCTGTGTCAGCCGTCGCGGAGGCGCTGCAGTAGCGCGGCAGCCCCGTCAACACCCGGAACGCGTTATTGTATTGAACGCACAGATCGCTGTATGTCCGCTGTGTATAGTTAACCCATAGGTGGGTTAACTATACACAGGCAACTATACACACGCATTAACTCAAAGGACTTTAAAAAGCGCAACTTTGACAGTCCCCGTGCACCGTGAAAACCTGCGGGCCAATATGTTGCATCGTACAGACAGCGCTCTGCGCTCCCTTTCGATATCCACACTGTCCTTAAGGTCCACGGTGACCCAGTGGCCCAAATACTGAAATTGCTCGACTTGTTTAGAGCTGTACCACTTAGAGTGAAATTCGGAACGAATGTGTATCGCTTGTTGTCCGGCCTGAAAATCATTATTTCACTTTTTATAAATATGCTAAATATCCACCCTTAAATAACAATATTTATTGTTTGCGCTTGCCCAACAGACCGCGAGTAAAGCGACCTTTTATCAACATAGTGTGTGCATTTTAATTATTCGATAGCAAAATTAGTAACTGCAATCATAAAAAGTAATAGTTTTCATGTTATTACGGCTACTGGAAAATCGAGCGCCAGCAGGATAGTGATCGGTGAACTGAATTTATTATTTATATTTGAAAGGACTTTTTTTTATCACACTCTAAAACAGTAGCGCCAATAAGAACAGACATAGATAAAAAAATCACTAAATATTATTTAAAAAAAAATATATAAACATCCGAATTGAGAACCTCCTCCATTTTTTGAAGTCGGTTACAAAGTCCCGGGCCCCACCGCGTCTGTCTGTCTATCTATCTACATATATGTCTGTCTGAACGCGATAAACTCAAACCAAAACACCGAACGAACAAAACTAACGGACGGAGAGATGGATGAGGCAGGTTTGGGTGTTATAATTAATTAAGGTTTTGTGTAAATTGACTGACATATTATAACGATGATTGTTGAAGATGTCGGAAAAAATCATGCCGCTAGACTGGCACTTTTACTGGCGTGCGCGCGTAAACCAATAGATTTTAAATATGAAAACAATGTATTACGGAATTCATACATTGTTTACCTGGATTACTACATAGGGTACTTTCAATCCCGGAAGTAAAAACTCAAAGTCAAAGGATTTATTTCAAATAAACTAATTAGAGGAACTTTTGAATTGTCAAGGGTACGTTCACCGAGGAATATTTTCCAATATCTACACGGTCGAAGCTGTATGGGTAGCTAGTATTCATAAATAATACGATAAGATGACACACGCCGTTTATAGTAGGACGTCCTAGAGAGAAGGGCTTCATTAATAACGCAATTACACGATACATCTCCCTTGCTGCAGTGCAGTTCATTTACTCGCGTCTACTAAAGTTCTAAATGAGGATAGTTTACCTTTAAATTTTATCGATATTGTTTTTTCAGCGTTTGGGAAACAACAAAGTTTTCAGAAATATATGTTCAATAGTAACATAATGCTTTTATTGTATGTGTAGATGACTAACTATTTACACTAGATACTAAATTAAATGACTAACTAACTTACTATACAAATAAATACAAAAACAAAGGACACTTAAGCGTCGAAGTACTCGTCCGCATCGCTGTCATCCGGGAACTTAGTAACAAGCTGTTGTTTTGCATCCTCGTCAAACAGGAGGCTGTTATGAAAGACATAAATAATCAAATAAAATTACGATATCTGGTAAATAATGAATACATACTTGTTTTTTTTAGTTATTTAAGTTTGACAGTATATATCAGAATACACCACTTTCAAACAACAGAATCGCGTTATGGTATTGTATAAGCGGCCACGTTGTTATGTGTGTGTGTGTGTGTAAAAGGGCAGTTAGGTCTCACACAGGCCGCGTTTTAAAATGCGTGTCCCAAAAATTTGAAAATTTGAAAAAAAAACCCACTCCTAGAATTTGACGAGGATGCAAAACGACACCTTGTATATATTTTTCCGATGCCACAACCTAAATAGATTTGGTAATAGTTATTGTTTTAACAAGCCTTTTGGCAGAACTTGGCTCTTTTTAACCCCCGACGCAAAAACGACGGGGTGTTATAAGTTTGACGTGTCTGTGTGTGTGAGTGTGTGTGGGGGGGTGTGTGGGGGGGTGTGTGTGTGTGTGTGTATGTCTGTCTGTGGCATCGTAGCTCCCGAACGGATGAACCGATTTTAATTTTGTTTTTTTTGTTTAAAAGGTGAATTTGTCGGGAGTGTTCTTAGCTATGTTTGATGAAAATCGGTCCAAGATGGCCGCCGCTACAAAATGGCGGATTACATATTTTTTCCCAACTCCCTCAATATGGGTATCAAATGAAAGGGCTTGACTAGTAGAATACTATACACTATGATAAATTTCAAATCCAAGATGGCCGCCACCACAAAATGGCGAAATACATTTTTTTTTTCACAACTCCCTCAATATGGGTATCAAATGAAAGGGCTTGACTAGTAGAATACTATACACTATGACAAATTTCAAATCCAAGATGGCTACCACCACAAAATGGCAAATTACATTTTTTTTTCACAACTCCCTCATCAGTGCCTTAATCTAATCGAACTTATAGAACCCAAGTAACCCAAAAAAGGCATCAATACTATCATAAAACAACAACCATGATGACCTCACTACTACTTCTGTATTTGATAGCTGTAAGCCACCCAAAGACAATAAAATAAAATAAAATAAATAAAATGATGATGTCAGACGGTCATAATCACAGATAATTATACTACTTTTACAGAAAAGGCCTGTATCCCAGCAGTAGAAACGTTATAGGCTGATTCTGCTTTTGATGTGAATCAGGATAGATTCCACACGCAGTGTATAAGTACGTCCATTCGAAACTAGTGTGCAGGCACCATGGAACACCCACCTAGATTTTGTTTCTTAGTAAAATTTTAGGACAAACGGTACTAACCAGTTTTAATTTATCGTTAATTACAGTTAATGTAACTGTTAAATACGGTGACATTCCTTATAAGAACTGTGCTACTAATTAAGAGCTGTCAAGTCTCTCATTGGCAAAAAAGTCATAATGCCTATGTAAATCCTTACGAAAACTAAAATTAGACTACTTTAAACATGATTACAGATAGCAGTAACATTGGTCTTAATTCGGTCCATAACGATGATGTAATCTGAAATCATTACAACCGGCGCACGCGCATGGTGTTACAAGCTATTTAGCAGAATTTTAATAAGTTTCAGAACTTTGTGTGAATTTGAAAATAATGAATCAGTGTTTACGTTAGACAATCTCACTTCAATAGCTACAAATTGCTTAATTAAATAATCCTGGTTACCATACCATCTCAATACATATTCCCGTCGTCATCGATGCCAATATCAGCCTAATACAATTTGAAATAAAAATATTTCCCTTGATTTAGAAACGAATTTATTCATAGTCGCCTGACTATGAATAAATTCTCTGCGGAACCAGGCATCGCTTCAGAACGATCGAGAATTCGAAACCGTAAGTTTAGTTTGGTCACGGTTTAGTAACATTTGATACTACATATTTTTGCATTTAAGAGAACTAAGAACAAGAGAACTAAAAGTACTAGATGTGGAAGGCGGAGAATAGGGTGTCCAGCAGTGGACTGCAATCGGCTGAGTTGATTGATTGAAGAGTATTAGGGGCTGGCTATACTTCGAACGGTGCAGTCTACTGATGTGGAGACGCCGACATGTCAAAACATCAAGATATATTCAAGTAAAATATCAACGCGGGAAGAATATTAACGGAGAAGGCACAGCACAGAAAGATGGAAGAATATGGGGGAGGCCTTTGCTCAGCAGTGGACAACAGAACAACAAGTAATAATAATAATGTAGACATAATATACATATAATACTAGCTTCTACCCGCGACTTCGTCCACGTAAACCAATTTTCTTATTTTCGTAAGAACCTTCTACAAAGTATTAGAAAACTTAAAAAAAATTGATGAAATCGGTAAAGTCGTTCTCAAGTTATGGCGTGACCAAGGGAAATAGGGATTCATTTTTATATATATATTACATATATAATGTTATATATATATATATATATATATATATATATATATATATATATATATATATATAATATAATGTTATATATATATATATATATAACATTGAAGCATATTATAAGTTAGGGGATTACATCGCTGACAAAAATGCTTGGCTCAATGCTGGTCCTGCTCAGGGGCGCATAAACTAATTAGCATTCGGAAACATTGTTAGAGCTGCTGAACATTGGAAAAAAAACTATCTTTGCATTGTATAAATTCAATTGCTTAGTATTGTATAATTGCATAGCACACGTGTGAGCACTATGTACTTTCTATAAAGCTACCATTTACTGGGTACGTCTTTCATTGACTTGAATGTGCCCTGGCGGCTGTGAGTATGTCATGCTCACTCTAATGTCTCGCTGGTGGTGGCGTGTGTGTATTAAGTTCCCTCCAAAATGGTTGAGCTGAATGGTGCTGATCTATACGTCATGTTCGTGAACGGGCGCCGTCAGTAGGGACTGGTCATCTCTTAGCTGCCACGGCTTATTTTAATTTTTAATTTCTGAATTGTTTTTATGTTTTCTATAACGGACGCTTTTAACGTGCACGTCTTTCTACATCGTTCTCACATGTTTAATTTCAACAGGAATGATGTAATAAAATATTTTGTAACAATTTTATGATTTAAAAGAGTGTCCGTGGAGTTTCTTGCCCGTTCTTCTCCATAGGTACAGTCAACAGCAAAAGTAGATGATCAAAATCAGAAATTCAATACTAATGAACGAAGTTCGCGTCAGAACTGTGTGACGTACTAGTAGTAAATGTTTGGTATAATTTACAATCACATACTTTTGAATCACTTCGACGCTACACAGTTCTGACGCGAACTCCGTTCATTAGTATTGAATTTCTGATTTTGATCATCTACTTTTGCTGTTGACTGTACCTACGCTTTGGAATGGGCAACTAACTTCATCTTTCTGACTGACCGACCCTTTGACAATTCAAAAGTGCCTGTAATTGGTTTATTTGAATTAAATGATTTGAGTTTGAGTTTGAAATAAACGATAATAATTATAATTATCACGATAATGCGTAACGTATATGTTGTTTAAATCACTTAAGATTATTATGCGAATACTTATGAAAATCAAATAGGTTGTATTAAAATCATAGTTTTGTATAAATGGACTTTTTGTAGCGAAACGTTATTGCCGCGCGTATGTCAAACACAAAATGTCAATGTTATTCATTCGCTCTCTGTGTTCCTGGTGTTCCTGTTGTTTGCCCTCACGCCTCACTGTTTTACTGTGCTTTTTATTGTTTCCCCTACCAACGATTTCTGCTTTTGCCTACGGATTTCGATTCTCGCTTAGTCGCTGACTTTGTGCTACTTACCACGGATTATGATCATTGCTTGTGATTTGGTGAACGATGTTGTGGTACAGTCTGCAAAGGAGTTAAGTAACCAGTTTTGTAGTGTTTTGTAGTGTGCGTGACACTACAAAACTATATCGCTACTGTACGTACTGCTCACAATGTCAGCCACGCACACATCGCATTCGTAGAGTGAGTGAGCTAACGTCTTATAAATGATAGTATAACATAATTTCGCATCTAAGTTTAAAGCGTTCGTAGCCCAGCGCAAAATCCATATACTTCTGAATCCAACGGCGTGAGTTCGAATCTCGGAAATGGTGAATCTTTTGTGATTTAAAATTTTAAGCTAATAATATTTTTTTTTGTTAAGGAATGGTTTTATTTATTTAAAATAGCTTAAATAAGTAAAACCATTTTCAATAAAAATCTTTATTTAAAAAATAAAAGAACATCACAAGTTCGGTCATAACTTTATTTCTTATTAAGACTCACTTACATCAGAACAATAAATCTTATTGCTAATTATATTATATCAGTGCGGGTAGAAGAAAACAAAAAAAAAATAAAAAGTATGATCATTGTCAACAAAATTGGAAGCGAGTTTACCGCATTCCTAAGATAAGGCGGTGGCGCAAGTTAAAAGATGTTGCTGTTTTGGACAAAAATAAACACAACACAATTAATATAGTGTTTCGTCGTTGTAAATAAAAGTAAATATTTCTTTTTAAATATGTTGAGTGAAGTCAATTCTTTTGCATTCTTTGGAAGTTTATACAATTATATAATAAACAATGGGCGGAGTGAATAAACATGTCACATAGATGAAAAATATAATCCTGATCCAGTAACAATAACATCACTCACACTCCAGTACCGCCGACTTATTTTACTATGGCTAAATATGCTGTGAAAGTATTGAAGATGTAATAGTATTAAGTATTTCGTTTATTCAGTTATCAACCATCCGGTATCGGGAACAGTATTACCAACACAGTTTCTAGGATAATTATAGATTTAAATATGTTAAAATGACTGAAATTTTAAGGTTATAAATGTTACGATAAGTCGGCGATGATTTTCAATATTACACTTTCTCAAGATGATCCGTAATTAATAATATTAGTGGATATTTTATATAGTAATAATTATTGTTATTATTACAATAATTATTCATTTTTGTCGTTATTTTAATAATGCCGGTCTGCAACATGCCAAACCGTCCGCTCGCAGGTGGTTCCGTACAGTTTGCTTAGTGATGTTGTATGCTGCTGCTGTTATACTGGTCTTAGCAAATGGATCAGATGTATGAGTGGCAACAATCTCACGGTGCCGAGGCGAAGCATTTGTGTAAGCTAATGGTTTCGGTCTAGACTGGCGACGGTTTATTTCACCTGTGTCAGCGTGACGATGCAACCACAGTCGAACGGTTTTTCTCTACAAAAAAGGGAAAATATTAGCATTAATAATTAAAAAATAAAAATGACACAATATAAATACAATGCGGAGAATATTTTTTTTATATATTATTTATATAAACACAATTCATATACTTATATACATATAGGTATATATAGTTTATACAAATTATGTAATACATATATAAAAAAATGTAATATTTATATAATATGATTATTATAACACTTATTATTTACTTTATTTGCACATATAATGTTTTTTACTTTTTTCTAATAAGTATTAATCAATATGTATACATTATTTAGAGTTGTTATTTTATTATTATCTCCTAATCATTTACAAACATTATTCATTATATTTTTGAATATTTTATTTAAAAATACAGATAAAAAACTATTATCATAATACTGTGTAAAAGATAATGGTAATTATTAAATATCGATACCTATAGTGAGTGGCTTTGCAGTTAATAAATAAATACTCTGGTGTTATTTCATATTATTTTCAACTATTCATATCCACAGAAAATCTCATTGGAATTACTGGGTCACGGTGACATAATAAATTAATACATTATTATTAATAATAATTTTACTCACCGATATCATTATGCGCCTTGCGATTTCACTAACAGAAATATTCTGCTCAGACAAAACAATAATCTGAGCTTTTTGGAATATTGTCAAATGATGCATGGTTATTTCAAAGTCAAAGTCAAAGATCTTTATTGTGTATTTATATTCATTGTATTTATATTCAATTTATCACAATAACAAACTTCGTAAAAGTGCAAAAGATGGAGTATTAGAGGTGTGTAGTTGCTAATGCAGACTGACTCATACACAAGTTCACAATTAAAGGCAGGAATATAGTTTTAAAGCAGGTAGTTAGCTTCTAAACCGGCAAATAATTTTAAGTAATCGAGAAACTTGTGGTAGTTTCTCAAACCGGTCAGAATATCACTTTATTCAGTTAGTATATTAACTCTAAATTACAAAATCTCAAAAATAATATTGTAGTAAACTCGCGACTCGAACTCAAATCATTTACCACTGCAGGTTGAATGCTTACCTGTTGCGCCACGAGAGCAATTATCCTATATTGCCAAATAATGTTGTACTATCATTTAGAAAACGTTAGCTCACTTACTCAACGAATGCGATGTGTACGTGGCGTGGTTGTAAGCAGTACGTACAGTAGCGATATAGTTTTGTAGTGTGCGTGATTGGTTACTTAACTCCTTTGCTTTGTGTACATACATTCCCGAGTGTCTACAGGATGTTAAGACATGTTGTTGTTCATTTTGGTCCTAGGGTCACCTTAGGGTAGGTGAAATACTAGGTAGGTATTTAAAAACCTAGTAAAGGTAAGAAGGTCGGTTTAGGGTAGCCTTAATGAAGTAAGTCTTTAAATCAATCAGTTATTTAAACCAACCCTTGCTGTTAAACGATAAGCACACAGCTGTTCATGCAAACGGTTTATCTGAAATATGTGTATAGTATTTAACTTGTAGCTTCCACCAGCAGCTGTAATCTGTAATTCCAGTGATTACCTCAAACTAACATTACACAATATTGTTATTTCTTCATAATAGTAGCATAGAACAACACATACAACAACGCTATTATGAAAAGCAATATGGAAAACTACCAAGTTAGTTGCAACTTTCTATTCTCCTAAGAAAAAAAAATCGACTACCTTTAAATAATCAAAGCCATTGTTATGCATTTAAATAATATTTTTCTTTGCAGTTGACCTCAAGTGATGCTTATGTTTGCCATTTATGTGGGATACGTGCCACTTGCCAGGTAGCACATAGTGTTATTAGAGGACAACCGGACACAGATGAACAGACTGAAATAGAGCCTCATCCAGTTGGACCAGAATAATTGCTGGTACCTCAGCAAGCAATACCAGTGCGCGCGGTTTTAGGGTATGCCTAAAACCATTAGCTAAATATGCCAACCAGCTCATAAAAGGATATCTAGCTAGGACCTCAGGCCGTTTATCCACGACAACGTCAACGGGACGTCAAATAAAACGGGATGACAATCAAAGTAGCGATTTACATTTACTGTGGCCACATGTCCACTGCACGCCAGCGGGACATTACGTTCGGTTCGAATAATCTCGTTTCGGTGGCGATGGCAGCTGACAAACAGTGTATGTACAAGTCTCCGCAAATAAACGTTTTCCTGTTGTAGTCAGGTGCTTTACTGGGAAATCTGAACTACGGAACGCACTTTTGGACAAAGGTAAAAGTTTCATGGCGAAACGGTGATGTTGCTCAAAACATTTTTGAGAAAATGATTGAAGTTGGATATCCGAGGACACATTCTGAACTACAGGAACTAGAAGTTTTAACGAAAGTTTTTTTTTATCATCTAAAGTTCAACCACCGCTTTCTGGGCCGGCTGGTTCGAGGTGGTGCGAGAAAACAGTTCCTGGAAGGACTTGGGGAGGCCTTTGCCCAGCAGTGCGAAAGTACAGGCTAACCAAAAAAAAAAATTCAACCAATTGTTCTTAACAAAATAGTCGACTTTTTCTCTTGTCCTATAACCGCGTCGCCGTGATTTGACAGATATCTTGAAAAAACTAAGATTGCGCTAAAACAAAACTTATTCTTCAGTTGAAAAGTTTCGAGATCTATGAGTACGAAAAAGTTCTTAACTAGCAGAACGGCGATAGAAAAGATGGCATGAGGTATTAAAAAAAATCAGCCAAGTGTAAGTCGGCCTTGCGCACGAAGGGTTCCGTACCACCGTTAACGCTACATATTAAAAAAACACGTTTCTTGTATGAGAACCACCTTTAATTTTTAACTTATTTTTATATTTATTATATGTAGTAGCCATAGTAGCACACACTCTGTGATAATCTCATATGTCTACCTATAACGCGTCAGGACACCTGACCTGATCGAAACTTCGTAAGACGGAGCTCGCGTCAGGACACGTGACCTGATCGAAAATTCGTAAGACGGAGGGAGAGTAGACTGCATTCCAAAATATCAAAAATGCACAACGTTAATATTCAAGTTTTCACTTCTGCCGGCACTCCCGGAGTGCAACCCGTTGATTTTCTTTCTCCAACTATTACACTGTCGCAGACGGGTACTACATTCTAGTAGAACATGGCTCAATATTTAATAACTAACCCTTTTAAAACCAAAACCAAGAAGACCTAATATTATGGCAAAATTCAAATCCCACGTTACATAGATCTCGAGAAAAACTGTGACAGACGGACAAAGGTTCCGTTTTAAATTTTAAAGTGGAACCCTAAAAAGTAGTAAGTGTTCACAGTGCAGTAACATGCGCGCCGTGAATCGGAATCGTATAAACATATACTCATACGTCCGTCGTTACGTAAACTTACGGACAGCATTCAAAGTTACGTTGTATAGGAAGCCTGCGTGCCTGCACAGTGTCTCCATTATGCTTTTTGAACAAATATCGCTAATCAACATGTAGTATTTTCAACTCTATTACAGAAGACATAAAGGTGGTCGACTACAGTCTTGTTACAGAAGGGTGAACTTGTTTATTTTTGCGATCATTAGGTAATTCAAATGCTGTTAGCTATGTAGTACTTACGTGACTACGTGTGCTATCACGGTATTTTTAGAAGAAAGAGTGAATAATAAATGGAGTTGTGTAATATAATCAATCTGAATCATTTTGAAGCAAATTGCTAATCTATTGCTTCATAAGTTCGAAAAATTTGTCTGATCAACACGTAAATAACGCAATGAATGTTGCTGAACTGTCAAAATGAAACCGATTCCGATTGATTGTGTGTTACGCAATTAGGGTGCAGGTCTACTACAACAACAGGTATACGAGTGTTATGTTAGATCGCGGCGAAGGTGGTGTGAGGATCTGAACATGTTTCCGGGGCCAACATTGTCATGAATTGCACAAAACAGAGTTGTTTAGAAGAAAAAAGAGGCGGCCTTTGCCCAGCAGTGGGACACAATGTAGTACTCGTACTAGATCCGCTATTGTTCCGGAATACTAGTATATCATATAAAAACTGCTATAAGCAGAAAAGTAACGGGAAAGGTACACTGATAACACGCATTAACCACATGATGTGTAGATGCTTGACTGCAACGAATAACTTTGTTATTTCACACGGAATGCAAACTGACATACTTAGGTAACTGTCACACAAACGTCAGTGGATAGAGACATGCCTATCAAATGTGCATTTAAATATATATTCACTGCATCTACCTCGTTGATGTAGGCCCAGTGGATATAGAGTTGAGATTAGGTCTCGTTGCTTTACTTGTTATAAAATATGAATTTAGAAAAATTATATTGAAAATAGTCAGCGCAAAACAGCAGCGCAACTGTAAAAAGAAACTAAACGTATTACTGGTGTTTGCGTTTAAAATATCCCTAAGCTAGGAAGTCTCCTATTAAAGATATTGATTCAAATTAACTACCCAAATGATCCACTCTACCCGATTTGTTGACATCATCACCATCGGAAGTCTTGCTCCACCCACTGCTGAGCACAGGCCTCCTCCTTCCTATGCCACGCATCCCTCGTCTGTGTATTTGTCGACATGTTGACCTAGCTCAGTTTTGTTGTCGGCTCGAGCGACATAACTAAAACATCTACATCGTAAAACTAGCATCATCTTGACCTTTCACAAAGGCCATCAAAGAATCCACCTTGAAAGTCCCCAAGCGAATGATTGAGATAAAAATGTTTGGTTACGCTGATAACCCAATGGCAGTGACCTCTCGGCAAGGGTAGCGTTGCACTTTGATGTGCGTGCGGAACCGAGATTAACCCACACCTAACTCCGGGTCGACTCTCAGTCGTTTTTTAGCTAAAGTTGTCAAAAAATAAAAGGTCCGTTTTGACATTGATAGTTCTAGTAGTTAATAAAGATCAAATTCGCAAAACACGTATTCGTTTACGCATTCGAGACCGCACTCGAGAACGCATTCTCAAATGTCAAAACGGGCCTTTTATTTTTTGACAACTTTAATTAGGTATGTCAATGTTGGATCAAAATTGTCAATTGATTTGCCTAAGCTGTACATATGTTCGTCTTTTAATCCCGACAGAGCAAATCCTAATAAATCTCTCTATCTCTCTTGTTGCAACAGTACAACAAATAAAGTTGTTCGTTTCAGATTTATTGATGTTTCAGAAATTGATACGAGAACACCTTTGCCAACTACTTAAATTGTTTTCGAATAACGAAGATATAGGTCGCGCAATATTGAAACGTTAAGTCTATTTCATTTTGACGGTCAAATAAAAAAAAACAAACCATTTTGTTCTGTATTTTTCTCTTTGTTTATCGGGTTAATTATGAGAATACTTTGTTTAGGTTGCTATAGCAAGTCCAGGAAATACTCGTTCATTAAAGTGATAGAGGGGTTTCTTTTGTAAAGATATAATATATTAGGTACATTATCTCCCCGTTATGATACTTTTAAAACTCAAAAGTAAACTTTGGAACCAACAAAGACTATGTCGGCCTGAGGCTTTCCCATGGACGATACAAATTGCCGTAAGTTAGGTTTCGAAATAGTTGCGAGAACCAGCGATTCGTGACTCGATGACATGATTAATATACGTGATCATAATTCGCAGTAGCCCGGGTAACTATTACAGGAACAATTTAATAGATAACACTGCAGTTATACAAGATTACCAGATTAGTACTTCTTGTAGCAAAAACAAATTGCACAATTACAATTTGTTTTTGCTATAAGAAGTACTACGTTGGCCCGTCGTCAAAGGAAAATTGCGTCCTACGCATGATTCAATTCCGGTATGATGTCAGTTATTTTGTAATTGCTGTGAGTTCGAGTGTGTCTTTGAAACTAACGATTGGTCACGACTTCTCGTGCATACTTTCCCTATGTAAAACTCTAGCACACGAAGGTAACTCGTACGAAGTTAAATAAATGTACTTACTGTTTGAATTTCAGAGCTCACTGAATTCCCGGAAATAAGCCAAATGCAGGTTCATTTGAATTCCCATCGTCAGTGTAAATTGCTGTTTGTATAATGAATTTTGAGTTATAATCTGAGATCTAAATCTAAAATGAGATCAAAGCAGTCGCTTCTCTAGAAACAGTATTTAAACACCAAATATGCTATTAGTTAGCCGGGTGAATTGGAAAGCATACCTACTATTTCATCGACCTACATGGTCTTATGATCTGACCAAGATTATGTCTGGACTATAAAAGAGACTGTGACGTCTGAGTTTGTTTCGGCCTTTCTTCTCAGACTAGTCAGATAGGAAACGCCGACCTCCTCTAGTTTTAAAATATCATTGACGTGTAAAAGTGTTTGTACAAACCTACTTCTCGGCCTAAACTGCAAAATTGACGAAAAATACATATAATTGACACAGGTGGTATGTTATGTTTATGCACGGGGCTTGGGTTACAGTCAAAAGTTAAAGCCACAAAAGCCGAGGTCATTTCAACAAGTGTCACATTACAGCCAGCACCCACAAATGAGTCAACTTAGCGAATAGTTTAGTTTACATTTTGGAACATAATTTACATTCAACACAGTAAAGAAACGTAAGTAGGACTAGTTACAGACGCCAGCACATCAAGCTGAACCCGAAACTGCCAAATTTTCCCAATCAACCTTGAACATAATGCTCTAACGATAAAGTTGAAAATGTATTAAAGAAATTTGACAGATTGTAGTAGCTTGATGTGCTAGCGTCTGTACTTGTAGTAGATAAAATAATTTCTTTTCGAACTTTGAAAATACGAAGGAAACAAGGAAGAAAATTTGTAAGAAGGAAAATAACAGCTTTAAAATATGCATTCAATGTAAAACTTAACTTGAACGTGAATACTGAGAGCCGGAATAAAGTACCTACCTATTCGCAAGTGCTTACAAAGCCAGCTTAAGCTAAACTGTGCTGATCTGTACTCAAGATTTTGATGCACAATAATTTTAAAGTAGGTATTCTTTAAGAAGTACTATGGATAGGAATAGCTCTTAAAATATGCTTCTTTAACCGAGGAAAAAAGTAGGAGGTTCTCAAGTTGACGCGTATAGGTATAATTTATTTTTTTTATGAAACTGGTTAACCAAAAACGTAATACTTACAAGAAAATCATAAGATTGATTCAGCTCACACGGGAAAAGTAAAATTCTCATAAGTTACGAATTACGACACCTATATGGAGCGTTGGTGCCAGGTAGGTACCCATTCAGTGCCTGGTTAAAATGATGACAACGACCTGAAGTCACAGTTTAGTCTGCTTCTAGTTGAAGTGGAGTTTGTCATCAAATAGAGATTTGAAGTTATTTGTCATGGTCAAAAGTTACCTAGGTATACGCTACTTTTCTGGTGGTTGCTAACCCTTCGGTGAAACCCCGTATCCAAATTAGATCAGGTCTAGTATTTGGTGGTCGCTATAAAAATCACCCTGGAGAAGTTGTGTTTTTCCAGATAGTCTTGTGTGTGATAGATTGTTCTATTACTAAGTACAAAAAAGCAGTGCACGTCAACTTTGCCCTGCTATAAGAACTGGTGGTAAGCCTGTAGGTGTTAAGATAATTTGTCCGCTGCTGTGGACTCTATGTCGACTTTTTCACTATTAACTTCATCAGTCTACTGACAGCAGATAATGCAGTTGTATAGTCCACTTGTTATATCAATCGTGCTATTGAATAATTTTCCAAAGTGACAATTTCTTTGGCAAATACGGTAACCAAAGACGTTAGCACACTGTGAAATAAAGGCGTACCTAGAGCGAAGGTCACTCGAGCCGCGCAGGCGCTGGCGCACCTCTCGGCTCGCTTGAAGTCTCATATCATCAGTCGCTGGCGCGGGAACTGAGCGTAACTGACGCGCGCATTGTTGCGCATTCCACAATATTCATTTTAATTTCTGAATTATAGTGTATTTACTGCAGCAGTGATATTTTATAGTTCCAGAATATCATTTAAAACTGCACTCCTTATCGAAATGTTTGCCGCGTGTGTGCAACAGTGATTTTGCGTTTTGTTTACCTATAATCAGTTGTTCGAGCTAATCATTGAGCTGCTCTCATGAGGTGGGTATTATTATTGGTTTTTAACGTCCAAATGTTGGTTATTAGAATTGGCTCGAGATCAAAGTTTTGGAACAAACACGTGGCTCTTGTGTATCAGATGTAAGTAGGTAGTTGTTGTGCGTCAGTACTGAAGTGTATGAACACACGAAACCCAAGCAGTGCAAATTGATTCATCTATCACGTGTATGCGAACGAATAATCTTTACTTGTATGCATTTTATTTATGTTTCTGTTTGGTACATCTAAAATGTCTGAGTCATCTGTGACCTGCGTGTAAGATATAAGGAATTCGGACTGTTTTTTAACCGGTAACTTTGGAGAAAGGGATGCACTTATTTAAAAGCTGATGTTCAGTTTCACGCAAGTAAATTAATCTGTCAACATTTTTAAAGTGCGAATGTACAAGAACCGTGAAGCTGCTCTTCCCTTACATTTTTCGCGATATAGCTTTTTTTTTTTCAAACTTCTTCATCGCGGATATCATCTTTATGAACAGTACATGTACTGAACGCTGCGACATACTAACATTTCGCATGCGTCATGTCTTATCTGATTACACAGAACTACCTATGATAAACCACATTCTATGAGCGGTTCATGGAACTAGTACATCATAACATAACGCGGCGGCGAAAGTGCCGACCCATCCCGAGTCCCAGAGTGCTGTTATGTGTAAACAAACTAAAACCGAGTTTTGAGAACTGTCGATAGTGTAAACGGACACCGACGACAAACGCAGGACTTTATTGAACTTAAGTAGGTACGACTTTCATTAATATCGGTCAGTCAATAACTTTAAGAAATGCGAGCCCTAATCATATCATTTAATTATTTGAGAATCTAGCCACTTAATAGAATATTATTGCGGTAACAATAAGAATTTCCGCCTGCCTCCGAATACAACTTTAGAAACAGTTGCGGAATTTTGAACAATGTGTCTATTCATTAAACGAAAATACTACAAATCTCTCTTATCTAGCGTTGTTGTTGTTAAATAACGAAATTAGGTAACATATTACCTATTGAACTAGTTGAATGTAGCACTGCATTAATGCTGCTCCATTAGAGCGGGAAATGGTCAGTTAAGGCTAAATTAGATATAGTCAGATTGACTGAACTGCGCTGCGGTCGGTGATTTAACCTTTTAAGCGTTGATCCTTTCCAAGAGATGTTGTATTTGTAAGGAACTAGAAATGGCCTGTAGCTCTACCACGATTTCGAGCTCTTGCTTTTCATTTGGTATGCGATGACCACGGACCAGAAATCGCAATTACGTGTGCACTGTTTCAATCTATAAATCCGATGTGTTATGTTGTGCGTGACTTGAAACAATACTAATAAACTCCGCATTTATATCGCTCGAAACCGACAGGAAAAAAGTCAAGAACGACATCTTAGGAATGTAAAACTTTGGAAATGTTGCGTAATAAGTTGTTTAATGGAAAAGCCAGTACCATGTTCCATGCATGACATTTCTAGGAGCCGAGAGGAGCCTAACGTCTTCTGTTGGCGTCCTGCGATTCAATAGCTGCTCCATTTCATTCAAGCTGAGATAATTTACGAGTATTCGACACTTTCGCCAGCATGACAGACGCCGCCCATTGTCCAGTGCAAGTCACAAGACGGTCAGATGGACGATAAAGAAACTGTTATACAAATATTTGTGCGCAATAAAAGTCTTTACTCATATTTGCATTGTAATAAAAATATCTTCTGGCAGTAGGAGGGTCTTGATAAACAAATTGCTAACACGAATGTGGACGTAAAATGTGCAGTAGCCAAACAGTTTAAAATAGCCCTAAACTAATTTTTTACTGCTTTTCATTCAATACTTCAAAATGCTAATAAAAGTCTAATGGAATATGGAAGGAAAGTGGATTATCCCTCCGTAGTATAAATACTGACCAGAACGAAACCGACCCAAAACCGCTTCCCACCGATTCGATTAACACCGATTTCTAGGCTGTACAAGAAATAGTTCGCAAAGTATGTCTAGGGATCTCAACGGATAAAACAGCAATTAGTAGCCTGTATTTAGGAGTAAGAAATTAAAATGTAATTAAATTGATTTCAGGGATGCTACCAAGTTTAATGCCATTATTAACCAAATTAGGTCACATGTCTATCAGGCAGTTGACCTTAAGGATGATGAGGTTACCGGAGACAATTAGGCTTAAGTACGTACTACCTGTCGTGTGTAAATGTCTTAAGAAGAAAGAACATCACGTTAACAATATTATAATTAGACTGTGCAACTGGAAGAAAAAAGCGCACAGGACCTTGACCGATGAGATTTAAAAAAAATCAACACACAAAATAGGAATTTTTTCATCTACAGATGAAAAATATCCAAAGAAATTGATGAATTTTACGTTAATCCTACATTAGGGTTGATGAGTTCCAGACGGTATACGGCCTATAGATTAGTTATTTATGAAGTTGTTATTATTACTTAATTCATTTATTTCAGATAATAATAATCTATACAATACATTAAATTAAATTAAAATCAATTGGTACATAGACAATAGACACTAAAATTACATAAAACAATACTAACATTATATACAATTCTACATCCTGCAGACCGTGCAGGGCTTACGTGCGTAAGAGTTTGCGTTCCGCATTAAGTTTATTTGCTTTCAATAAACTAGTAGGGACGCGCTCCATTGTAAACATCAATAATTGTAGAGGACTGCAATTTTTCAACATTTGCGTACCCGTTAACAAACAATTTGTTATATTACAGTGGTTTGTTGAGCAGCAGTTACACTAGTTTTCACTTTATTCATATTTATTTTCATCTTTTTTTGTAACTACGAGCCAGCCAAGGTACTCCGCTCATTTTAAATGGCTAAAGGCACGATGTACCTACGATAAACAAATATAAGTACCTTCTTCATAGTAATCGTGTATCAAATATCAAAGTTAAGTAAACATGAAGTCACTGCAGGGATTTAGGCATAATAATTTATTCACTGAAGGACAGCCCGGTTAAGAAATGACGTAATGAGTCAACTACATGATAATAGAAACCTACGAAACTGTCCGTGTGACCGTATCGATGGCAAATTGAGCGTATAAAAACTATACACAAACAGACATTACAACCATATACAGTACATGATATTATGCTTTTAGAATTTGTGCCTTGATTGATTTTTGACGCGAAACAACATTCGGTATATTTACTGCTGACCGTGAAAACTTTTTTTTCCATGCCTGTAGTAAATAATTAGTACAGGACTGTAGGCCAATAGGTACTGTATTTAGGAGCATTTGGGCCAAAATAACTCGTTGAAGTTTTTAATTATGCAAACTTGCTTTTTTTCAATTGTTTCCAAACCAGCAGGGCCGGTTAAATATTATTTTGTTCACTTTTTCTTAAAACAGTATAGGCAGTAGGAAATCTAGGTTCTAACACTTAAATAAAACGACTTATGGGCCTTTTATAACTGTTTATATTATTATTAGCCAATTTAAAATTAACTATAAAAGGTTATAAGTATGTCAGTCTATTTGAAAGTGCATACCCATAGAGGAAGGTAATACCAACCATAGAGACTTTATTGAAGAATAACTAAAGATTGATTTTTGTAAATAAGTAAATCAAATAAATCAAAGCCTATACTGTTTTAAGGAAAAGTGAACTAATAACTTGTCATCACTTGTTTTTTCTGTACCTAAGTCTCTCACATAATTCTGTGTGTAACGTATTTTCTTTCGTAAGAAATGTGGTAGGATTTAATCGGAAGACTGAATCGCAGTAGCTATAATGCCTGAGGAGAAGATACTTCACAACATTTAGTTAGCACAAGCAAAACAAGAAAGCAGTCAAACACGCTAGAGGAAATTGCCAAGTTATTAAGTATCATAAATATTACTGTAATACCAAGAAATTCTTAAGTATTTTATTATTGAAAGGTTTTCAATGCGGGTCTTTAGAACAAGTCTACGTAGAGCCTTGTACAAGATGAAGCAAAATAATATCAAACTTCGTTTGTTTGTAGATTTGGTTACGAGAATCGAGAGAGAAAAATACCACTCAAAATGAGCTTTGTGAGTTAGTGTTTTATAAGAGGGCAGCTCTATCTCTATACTAATAATAAAGCTGAAGAGTTTGTCTGTTCGCTAAACGCCCTAATCTTTGTAGCTGCCAGTCGGATTTGAAAAACTATTTTAGCATTTGATGCCCTATTCTCGAGGAAGGCTATTTAATATCACGCTACGACTCTTTGAAGCTGAGAAAAAATATCGCAAACAACGCTAAGCGAAAACGAAGTCATGACGCGCGCGGGCGATGCGATGCGACACGGTGGGGCGGGGAACTAGATATTTCTCGCGAACGAAGTCGCGGACAGAAGTCGTCGATGACCGAAGATGGGTCGCGTATCTTCTTCAGTCGCGTAACGTCAGAACGGACAAGTAGATAATACAACATTTAACCTTACACACTCAACCGATGATGCATTAGTGCGTCGAGCATATTCACGAAGACGACGCATCTTCCGTCTGATGTGAAAAAACCCTTTGTAACGTGGCCGTAACTTCGAAACGCGGATCCACGCGAGACACAATGCCTTTTAAATTATTTCTGTAATTACGGCATTCAACTCGTTGATCGTCTTCTGTCGCTGACTGGACGCTTCCAAAGTCACTATCAAGTAGTGTCGAAGACACAAAAGTTGGCAATTTTACTTTTAAGGCACAGCTTTACATATAGGATTATGTGAGGACCATGCGGAGTCATTCTGAAATGACCTTTCAACGATAGAGCCATCTTTATCTGTTTAATAAATTATGTTCTTTAACCTATATGATTAGTTTAATTAATTTTAATGACATCTTCAATGTATTAACTGTTATGTATTTATTTACTGCGCAGTACATTTCCTGAAGCATAAATTATAATCCTGTCATAATTGACCGTTGATTGATTGTCTGTACATGAATATAATGCAGGATGACGTGCTCACGTGCCGGTCTAACGGAAACTGCACATCCCTTGTTGCCAATATCCATCCCTTAAATCTATATCGAAATGCCCATAGGTAAGCCTGGATACCTGCAGTAGTATTCGCTAGTATTCCTGCGTAGTGAAGCAAGCCTTATGAAATTGACTAACTGAGTGTAAAATTGAAACCTGAAACGTTAAACATTCACCGATCGGTTGAAAAGTCAAAGACGAATGGTAACAAGGAAACATACCACTAAAAATATTGACCTGAGTTTATCAGAAGTTCAGAAGTAATTGAAGTCATGCAAATACCTATTGTATTCAGACATTGCTTCAATTAATTAAAACTGGAGCAATGAGGGATGCTACATGTCATGTCGGCATCACATTCCCATTCGATACGGCAGTAGTTCTTGAACAACAAAGCCGGCCCGAAGTAATTATTACACTTAGGCTTTCATTCGGCTCGTGCCGTTCGGCAAAATTCGTTCGGCATATATCCTCGCTTTAATCATGTTCTGGTCGGCTGGGTTCATAATCTTACCCACATATTCGATTTTGCTGCTCGGCTTTGCCGAATCATGCCGACACGAACATGTGTGTAGCACCCCTGACAGTACATAGTATTATACTTATCAGTCGGACTGATTTACTATGTACATAGTATGCCTGTTTTAAAAATGGTCTATTTTCACACTCTTCATCTCATCTTTCTACCCTTTTCTCAACTATGTTGAGGTCGGCTTTCAGTCTAACCGGATGCAGCTGAATACCAGTATTTTACATGGAGCGATGGCCTATCTGACCTCCACAACCCAGTTACTGGGTAATACGATACCCCTTTGTAAGACTGGTTGTCAGACTTTCGGGCTTCTGATAACCCGTATGATACCGTTCGATTTAATGACAGCCGGGACCAACGACTTAACGTGCTTTCCGAGGCACTGAGGGATCACACTCTTCAATTAAAAGATAAACTGAAAATAACTCAATTCTATAGCTCAGTTGACTGTTTAAGGCAAACTTATAAAATTATTTTCAAAATCTTTTGTGACATGAAAATAAACAATGCAGTCGTCAGGTTGCTGGTTATGATGAATAAGAAACCTGAAACGAGCGATAACAAAGGTGTAACGAACATTCTTCGAGACGCCATTATTTATTAGCTATGTTTGATTGTCGGTACTAACGCATGCTAGTATTACATTTACATAGCAGGCTGTATTCCTCCGAACAGTTGATAGCTGTACCTCTAGTTGATAGCTGTACCTATAGAACCTAAACTCGCATTTCGTCAGTTGCATGCTTCAAACCCCATGTAATTAGGGGCGAGCCTATTGCCGTCAGTCAACCTGACACAATTACCCGACCTGAGGACCGAACCTAAGAACCCACATGCCCTAAAGCCGCGCTAGCGACCACTGGCAGTCATGGCACATACATACGAGGCGGTCATTACAGTATCAAATTAAATTCAAAACAATGTTAAGAATGTGTTAATTACTTAATTAAATCTGAAAGGTATTTGATGACATAGTTTTAGAGCGACCACAATTATGTGGAGAGATAATTGGATTGGAACCAAATACTCAGCGGCCCCTCTCTTGGAGAGGGGGCGTGTCCCAGCAGTGGGAACATTATGGGCTGATTATGACGGATTGATGACTTAGCCGCCTGTGCTATTTTGAAATGTAACGGAAAACACGGCCAACTCATAACCAACGTACGTAAAGCAAACTATTATTCATACCTTTGGCACCACAGAAATTACTTATTGTGTGTTTCAACTGTATGTGAATCATTTTCGCATTTAATCTTCGCTAGAAAATACGCACTATGTACTAAGTACCTAAGCTAACTACCATCGAACTTGCAGTCATTGCCTTAAATAAACACAGGTAAGTCGAAAATGCTTATCGACAGTGCAGAAGCGATTCCAGTCTCAACAACGAGTCCAGACAGGAGACAGTCGACATTTATTACAGAGCAAACTGTATACACACGTATAATTCACTGCCGTTTTTAACGCGAAAATAACCGAAGATCGTAATTAGCATATCCAGCAGACGCTTTAAAGATGGAATGCCCTTTAATGTAATAATAGATGTACTTTCTTACACTACACTGCTATATTTAAGTAAACTCACGACCGAATCCGTGCGAGGGTGCGGCCAGGCGATCGAAAGAGCATTGTGAATACCACACCGATTTAATTCGTTTTTACACAGGTGCCGTTTAAATCGGACACGGGGCTGTTAATTTATTACGTTTTCCATTTTCTGACCTCCCCACCCCTCCCCTACGTAAGAAAAAATAAGATTTGGATGAACCCCTCCCCCCTTTCAATCTTACGTAAGATCAATATCTACCAAAATTAGCAAAAAAAAATTAAGTTATAATTTTTGCTTACTTTTGTGATCTTACGTAAGAACAATCTAGACCCCTCCCACGTCCACGTAAGAAAAAATAAGACTGGTTCGAACCCCCTCCCCCCTCAAATCGTCGTACGTAATATTATAAATTTTCAAAATTACATAGGTAACGAGAACGTTCACAGTCTGAGGGGCAATTCTTCTAATTTTAAGAACGTTTACAGTCTCATCTCAGTCTCAATCTGTCAAAAATAACTCTAATTTCCCTACATTTTTGACAAGTTTTTGACATTTGTTTATCGCCGAGATGAGACTGCGACTAGATTTTGAACGTTTTAAAATACGAGAATTGGCCTTCTGGAAGCAAGTGTTTGTTTTGTTTGGCCTTTTGATTTCGATTCAATTTTCTCGACTGTCTTCCAGATACCGATTAATGCGTAAACACAATGACATGGCCGGCGTTATCATTTTATATCAGGAACGCTATCTCCCCTGTTAGTCTTGCTAAATTCATATACCTTCAGCGCAGCACTGAGCAACACGCAGCTTTACAGGCAACCAACAGTAGTATAGCTTTATACGAAACACACTCATAGACTCGTCACTCGCTCCAACAAACAAAATTAACATCACCAGTCAGTCAGGTGCCGTAACACGCTGTTGTAACACGTTTATAAACGAACCCTCTTTATTACAAAAGTAATTCCTCAATTCTATATAGGTATTCACCTATTACCCTACTCGTTTCAAGAAGTATCTGCAGTTTGATTACTGTCCGCTATCTGAGGTTCAGTAAGTCACCGGTACTGTACCTACCTCCACGTATCTGATAACAGCGGTTGCGATAACGGCCGATACCTAGCTGACTCAGATTGACTTCATTGGCCAGTGAATACGTTTGTCTATTTGTTACGTTGGTTATAAAATACGAGGAAAACTCATGTTAGTGAAGAGAATAATAATTTATGGTGTGCGTGATTAGGGGGTGATGCTAATTGCTAATTATTGACGTGTTTGTTGTTTTCAGTGCGTGAATAACAGAGTGAGATGGTGACGTGAGCACAGCATGCGCTGGTCGAAGTGGTGGTGGGTGGTGGTGGCGCTGCATGCGCGCTCCCTCGCGGCCAGCACGCCGACCGTCTGCGAGGAAGAGGCCTGCCGCTGCGACCCCTTCACCAGAGTCATTTGCACATGCACCAAGGAAAATACCGTACGTAACATTATATAGGCAGTTTTGTTCTTGCCAAGCTTCACGGTTTTAAGCATGATCTAATGTAGAGACAGTGACTCATATCATCTATGATCTTATTAAAATTAGCATAAAATAGTGATCACTAGCTAGCTGCGTATGTTAATATTGTATCTATTCTCATGGTAGGTAGGTAGGTAGGTATATCGTGCCACACTCTAAGGGTTTTATGTTATAACGCTCGTAGAAAAGGCTTCTAAGAAAACAGTAATTTCTCAATAGCGTTAATTGTCATTTGTTGCAGGAGGTGACCCTACGGCCAGACGGAGCTTACAGAGTTCCATCTACTGCCACTGGTATAATTATCGATAACTGTTCTCGGGTTACCTTCCTGCCCGACACAGTTCGAAATCTCATACAACTCCGCAATATAGAACTAAGAAATGTGGATCACGTTGTCATTAACGAGCGAGCGCTATCTTGGTCTCCGTTCTCCAATCGGAACGAAATGAACCCAGGACTACGGATCTCGATAAACAATTGCACGATAGACGAGATCGCCTCGCACGCCATACAGGGACGCGTCAACGATGTCGTCATCAGTAACAGTAAAGTCAAGGTCTTGAAGCCATTTGCGTTCTCCAGCCTCTCAGGAGTTACCAACATTGAGTTGTCAGAAAATGTCTTCGAGAACATCGAAATACAAGCTTTCAAGAAATTTACTGTGGATAACTTTGTACTGCGCGGCGGCAGGATAAACACGCTACCGAGCAGGTTTCTATCAGACGTTGAAGTGACCAACCTGTTCCGGATGGAAGGAGTTACTGTTAAGTATTTGTATAGTTTAACTTTTCTTGTCAATTCACCAAAGAGGGTCCTCATAGAGAGTAACAACATAGAAACAATGGAAGGAGACGGATTTCACATAGTTACGAGAGGACCAATTACATTTAGGAATAATACCGTGACCAATTTGAGGAAAGGTGCCTTTTTTGGGTTCACTGTGGACTTGGAGATAGCTTCGGTCATGGGGCCGCAGGAGTTGCTGATCGACAACAACACTGTGACTAATTTGACGCCATCCTCACTAATGTACAACCGTACGAGACTGACTTTAAGAGTGGACGGATTGAACCTGAACACATCTTGTGCTTGTGAAATTGCCGAGAACTGGCGTGAAGTGTTAAAAGAACAAGGTGGTACTATAACGTGTTGGTACGAGCTCGAGGGCTACTACGTATCGTTGCCGACCTACGTGGACAGTAGATGCGGCCCGTTTAAACAAACCTTCTGGATATTCGTGGTCATAGGGGTCATTGTAGTGTTAGCCTTAGCGGCCATAGCCATATTCTTTATAGTTAGACGAGAAACCGAAAAGAAGAAGAAAGTGCAGATAGTCATGCCAGACGGAAAGACTTACAGGGAAACTGAGTTCCATATCGTTGTCGAGAGAGCTGAGCTCCTGACTACAGATTTATGATAGGTTTGTTGCGAGAGCAACGGTGATCTCTGTCTGTGTGGGTATCTGGTGACAAACAATAGATAACTAGTTCGATGAATCAAACGCTCCGTCAATAATCTGTGCATCAGATCTCTACCTCAGGGGCTCGATACTGCTACACTATATATATAGGTCTGGCTATCTGGCTTTGACAGGCGTTTTCACGGCACGTTTTTGATATCGTGCCCCCGGCACGCGTCCGCCGCGTGGCCCCAACATCATGTTATTAAACGTAATTGTGGCAGCATCAGAGCTCCACCGCTCCGTCATTATAAAAGTGCCAACATTAGTTTTACACAGATCAGTATTACGCGATGTGGTGTTGCAAAAGATACCTACTACTTAGGTATTTGTTAATGGTAGCGATAAATTATTGTGATTAATAAAAAGTACAACGAGTATTGTGTTTCATTATGAAGTGTGTGGGACAGATGATAGCTGTGCGAATGTTTAGCGAATATTGCGAAAGTAACACTATAATGTTAGTATTTAACGACGCACTGCATTGCGAACGTGACGAAATGACCTACAGTTAATAACTGACTATAAAATTGCGTGCCTTACTACAGAGCCGTTGCGACCTACTTGTTAACGTAAAACTTGGATGTTAGTAAATTTCTAGTATTTTTGCAAACGACAATATGTGCTCGTACGACACAGAACAATAAGGCAAGTACTGCGCTGTATTATAAAGGTACCTACTCTAATTGTAATTGCTGATATGCGATCACTTATACATTAGACATAGTTGTCGCTTTTATGTTCAATGCACACTTTATGATTGTAGGTACTGTTGCTAGTGCAGCGTGCACAAAGACTGCATCTCTATGAGCGTGCAGCTCCTCATAGTTTCCTATTTACTTAGTCTGGTCTCATTAAACACTATATTAACTCTAAGTGACAGCATAGACATTTTCCGTCAACATAAATTGAGCGCTACCTTATTGCACATTCTCTAAATGACTTAACTTACTTAGCCACTTTATACCTATAGGTGCGGTTATTCTATTAGCAATATTGTATTATCCTACTAGGTATAGGCATTAACCAAGTGCTGCGACTTGTGCACGTTTTTGACATTTTACGACTTGACCTATAGCCATTTGAACCAAGAGGTGCTAATCTATTACGAGCCCTAATGCCTAGAAGTAAGGGGACAAAATGGTTTACTGGTGACGTTGCCGAGTGTACACACTGCGCCTTTTACTGGTTTCAAACAATTGTCGAGAAGAAATAAATTTCCTATCGTCACCACGGTTGCATTATAGGCCGTTATAACAATGAGCCCATTTACCTCTTGGTAAAGGTAAACAAACCTCTCAACAATCTTTAATGTTTCTTTGTATAAAGAGCATTTGCGATTGTTTTGGGAAATAAAACAGTTGAAAGTTATGATATTGTCGCGCTGATTTGAATTATTCCTCGTACCTTTGGCAGCCCTACACAGAGCAGGAGGGCACTTTTCTACCTTTTGATTAGGGACGCGGCATGATTCTAACATCGCCCACAGATGTTCTATTGGAGTCTGTGAGTCCGTGTCAGCCAGCGAGCGTATTATGATGTTAACTTTCATGGTATGCATAGTTCTAGATTCCTAGAATTGTAGCCACGATAACAATTCCCGCACTTACGGTTCTCCCTCGATGCTAATCCAGTGTACCTGCGGGATTACATGTCATACATATTTCATTCATGTCACATACTCGCCGTAGGAGTAGACCGTTGAGAATTCCTTGCTGTCGTCTGTAGAGATATAGCTAACAATGGGCCTATGATGGTAGCATGCACATCTGTATGGTGGAGGCGTGTTTGCCCAATTAGTCAATAAAATGAAGATCGTGTCTCTGAGGACTTTATGCGATGTTATTAAAATTATTGCTGTTATTATATTTGCATAATTTGTTATCCAAATAAAGCAGAATTATTTTCAGTCTGTTATTGATAAAAAATATTCATCTCTTGGCACCATTTCCTGTGGAATGTCGTCAAATAGGTGACGAATATTTGAACAAGTTTTCCTCTTAGACAAATTAAAGTTTTTGTTCATTTCATTATTTGAGTGATTTAGCCGCATATAAAACAATTTTCGGACCGAACTTATGTTCGATAAAGGCACTGCCTATTATTCATTCCATCGAGTTTAAAGGGACGTACTTATGCAAACGGCAAAATCCTCATAGTCCTTCCAATAATGAGTACTCCATCGCTGAATTCCTCAGGCACCACTTCCACCAAACCTCCAATTATAAATTAAAACAATGTATTGCCCATTGGAAACAAAAACAATAATAATAGCTTCGTAACATTCCTCGCGATGCAACAATACTCGAAGTTCATGTTTGTAAACAAGTACAACGACGTGGGATTGTAATTACTTTGAATTCAGGAAGTATAATGTATGATTATTATACTCGTATAATAACTTACGAGATATACCGATAACATAATGCTATAAACTTGTTCAATGAGGACTTGTGTTGGTCGTAAATATACGTCTAGTGTACCTTCAATGGTTGTAAATTATAAAATGTCATATTTCCAAATGCGAATTCTATTACTGTTAAACAACTATGGTATTTGTTATGAAGGCCATTTTACTTTTTTTTTTTAAATTTATATATCGAAGTATTACGTATCAATTTGGATGACTATAAGAGTAGGGGAAGACCAAAGAAACGATTGATGGACTGTGTTAAAGTTGATATGGCTAGATATAGGGTGACTACCGAGATGACGACTAAGGGACTAACCACACTTATTCAAAAACAACGATTTTATATGGAATGCGTACGCAACACGCATCCGTTCAACTTTACGGATGCGTAAGCATTTCATACAAAATCGTTGTTTTCTATGGACAAAAGCTGAACAGAGCTGAAAAAGTGTGGCTAGTCTCTAATAGGGAAGTTTAGAAGAAAACATGTTGCGTCGACCCAAATAAATTGGACTGAAGGCAAGAGAATAATGATGATATGATATCTGGCCTGCTATGCGGTCCTCCGTGCATCTTTTGTTTCCAATGTGCACTACTGTTACAAGTAAACGACTTACCGCAGCAGCGGCTGTCCATCCAGAACATGATGTATGGACGGGGGCGAGGACAGTTCCAGTCCTCTGGACAGCAACAGAGCCTCGCTCCCATCGTGTGGGGGTTCTCCTTCTACCCCGACGGGGCTACCGCCCATCATGGCGTTAACTTGAACCTCCACCAAGGTTGCTAAACAAATATAGAGATACAGAAATATGAGTATTATGTTTATCAAACAAGTGCATTTAAATAAGGGTGTGTGGATTTCACGTGGCTACAACAAAAGTCGATTAAAATAAAAAATCAAGTACAATATTTTTATTTTGTAAAACTTAGTGTTAATCAAATTTTGTTGCCGACTGTACAACTGGCATGTCCTGTGACTGGCTAATATTTTTATCACACGATCATGTAATGCAGGTCAGCGCCTTATTGTACTAGTGTTAATCAAAACAGTCTCCATCAGATCGACAGAAACGATCAAAAAACTGAAGTAAGTCCTAACGATGTCATTAATTTTAAAATCAAACAAGCCATTTATTGACCATGCCATATTTTAAAGTTGCAACAATATTATCGTTTTTTTTTTTTAATTTAACGGGTGTAAAAATTGACCCTTAAGGAAAACGAGAGTCTTACTTACAGTCCATTTATAATAGCATTAGAAAAAAGAGGCTCGTAGAAGCAGGAATGCAAAACATTTTATTTCAAAGTTATGATAAAACAATTTTAAGGGAGATGCTTAAATTCTAATTTTCTTGCGTTTTTTGCAATTTGCAGGTCAGTATAAAGTTGTATCTTAATAAAAATAATATGATGCGCAACAATAAGAAATATGTAGGTAATAATACAATTTTAACCTTAAAAATCATCAATACATCCCTTTAAATTAGAATTGCTCCGAATTCGTCTGATTTCGCGGGCTACTGCAGCGCATCCACCTTAATTAAAATAAAATTCGGTAGAATTATAGTGAAACGAATAACGTTCCAAGTATTGTTCATCCCTGCTTCTTTTAGGTTTTTAGCATTGACACTGTAATTTTAAATTGGAGTTATATAATATAAATAAATTAAAGCCACATAATTTCATAAGATAAATAGTTAAAATGGTTACAATTAAGTGTGACAGCTGCTGTAAAAATAGATCATAATAAATTCGGCGTCTATCATAATGTAACAATGTTTATTGTATTTTTGTTACAAAGTGTGCATTAAAAATAACCTTTTTTAACTTCTTTCTAATGCTATTGTAAATGGACTATAGTTAGATGTACAGAATGCGTGGACTACGGCTTCGCAAAGGATCTTTTTACACTCTGTGTATAGACGGTTAGCAATCTTTCTTATAGATTTATTGCGGCGTCAGAGGCGTTGTTCAGATAGTCATTTAACTGCATTATTACGAACATTTAACTGCAATGCTAGAAATTATTTTATACAGCAACAGTGCTCATCCATTGCTTAGTTTTGGACATAAATGGCAACATTGATTAGTATGCCACAAAGGATGTAAGACCACAATGGGTTCCTTACACCTGCATCGACACATTCCGATCACGGCTGGAGTTCCCATCGTTGTGATTAGGAACAATAAATCATTACACAAAAATAAATAATTTATCTGATAACCACATTTGTGATACGACCTCTTAAGAAACTTCTACCTTATATCGCTTATATCGAGGCCATAAGATTTAAATTAGTAAATTATGTTTTTAAGAATATTAATCATTCATTGTTGTTATAAATGATGCTCGTCTAACCTTTAAACTAAAAGTTTCAAAACCGTTGAAATTCATACATATTTATGAATTGGGACTAAAATAGTTGTATAAAAATTCTACACTTCAAAGTCTTTGCTGTGTTGTTATTCACATAGAACATATTATCAAGTATTTAAAACTTAGTTTCAGGAATAACAGAAATAATAAAAATAGAACAAGTGTCCTTTGTTATATTACTCCTATTTATAAACAAGAGTCGGATTGCTGGCGCTAGTGAACGGGAATAATTCGTTCATTCATTAAATTATCAGCTAGAGCAAAAAGCCATTAGAACGGAATCATAAAGAAGATATAATATACATAATAGTTAAATACTGAGAAACATGATATTAACCTTGAAGTTTTATTCATTTACCTATTATTATCATGCATAATAATGTTATGTGAAGCAAAATTGATATTAGTTGTTTAACAACATTCACAAGATATTTTATGAGTTTATATTTATATAAATCAGTTGTATATTTTTTCATGTTGAGAAAAAAATGTGTTTGAGGATCTTAGGGGCTATGCAGTGAAAAGCTGCATGCGCTTGAGCATTCTTTGAAATTTTCAATAACTAGATCAAATTGCGCCAAATATATAAATATTTAAATGGTCAACTATAGTTAACATAATGCTCACAGTGGTCACATTATTTGGATAACTCAAGTCTCAATACAACTCTATGTACCTATCTAGCATGAACTGTTGGTTCCACTGCAGCTAGGCAAAGGCCTCCCTCTCCTTACAACTCTGGCGTAGAAATTATTCAAGTATCACTCACATGCTTTGGTTACATACAAGGTGATCAGCACAAAATTATATGGTTAAAAGTAGGGAAAACAAATCAAAATCCCACTTGATACGGTTAATAACAAATTAAGTAACTACCATGTAATCCCAAACATATAAAGTAAAACAAAACAAAAAATAATAGAATAAAATAAAAAGATAACAAATCGTTTGTTGCACAGTGCTGTTTATGAGTTTCAGCTTGCTATTCGGAGATACCAGTATCCGGTAGAAAACTGTCATATTTCTGATTGTTACAGGAATTATATCATACATAAACCTTTATTTTCTCTGAGAGAATCCATACAGTACAGTGAGTAAATAAAATTTAAAGGTTACACACATACTTACACAAAGAAAGTGGTGGTATCTCGATATCCGGAGCCAAGAGCTTGGATGCGCAAGCGGCGCCTGCGTATACCAGTTCCATTTCAAGAGCCACTAGTCCGACGCGTTGAGTGGTGAGTGGCGTGTCTTCGTAACCCACGCATAGGCATCGGAAGCCAAAGCGGTTGTCTTCGCTAAAAATGGAGTTTTATTTTATTGTATAGAGTTTTAAGTACGCTAAGTCGCCTTAGTTACTCCTTATAACATCAGCGTTCTGTCAGTGAAAATCTCGTCAAAATTTGTCCAGCCGTTTCCAAGATTAGCCGGAACAGACAGACAAATTATAAAAAAAAATATTTTTTGTTATAAGTACCGAATATGCTTTCATATTCATTTAGTAAAAAGCTGTTATTTGAAGATGATGATTTGTATATTTCATCATTTTTTAATAAGCAGGATGAAAAGTAGCCTTTGTCCTTCTCCCAGGCTATCTGTCATGTTGCATGACGAACAGTTCAGTGGTTAAAGTGTGAAAAGGAAGGGACGGTAACAGGCAGAGTTACTATGAAAGACTTACTTGTTAGACTTATTGAACTCTGTCAAATAGTCGGATGCTGTCTCCAGTGAGAATATGACTTCATTTCCTGGCACCAGCAGGGCCTTCTGTGGCCAGTCGCTGGCACTGCAAAAAAAGGATGGATGATTACGAGTTCTTTGTATATCTGTTAACTAAACGGAACTTCTTCTTGTACACAGAAGCAAGAAAAAATCTACATCTTTTTAGTAAGATAAGTGACAGGCAGAATTTTCACACTAGGAATAGGAACAAACTAGATCAACCGCGCTTCAGCAGTACGATTCTGTAACCATCTCACCGTGAAAACTTAGGTGAAGTGAGCGTGGAGTGAGCTGTCATTCCAACTAATGCTAGGGATTGACACTATTGACAGCTCACTCTAAGCTCACTTCACCTAACTTTTCACGGTGGATTTTTACAGAATCGATCGGCTGATTGTCTTAAGTAAAAACTTCTTTTACGGGGTACTGTGTAAAATGTTATAATAAAATACCACTCGATATTTTTCAAAAGAAATTTAAAACATGCATTAAACGCACTCTATGTAGATAAGCATATTATAAGTTGGATGAGTATATCGTAGATAAAAATGCTTGGCTTAATGCTGGTCCTGCTCCACAGGCACTTGGGCTCACTAGTTGATTACAATTTCAATATTTGGAAGAGATGCTTCCCCTTTTTTTGTGTTTCTGACATTACGAACTTAATGCTGATTATTCCTATAGTTTTGTATAATTTAGAAGCATTTTTTAAATTTTGTAAATGTAAGAACTATGGATCAGTTTTTTTATGATATTTTGATGTTGACTTGAAAGAGCATGGCAGTTGAAAATATGTCATGCTCACTTAAATGTCTCACTGGTGGTGGCGCGTGTGTTGGATCATTAGGATCCCCACGAAATGGTTGAGCTGGATGGTGCTGATCCACGCGTCATGTTCGTGAGCGGGCGCCGTCGGTTAAGACTCATCTCTTAACTGCCAGGGCTTATTTTTAATTTTATATTTTAAGTTGTTTCTTTTTTACATTATTCTCACATATAGAAGCAATAAGAATAATGTACCCAGGATTTTGTAATAATATCTTGATTTAAAAGAGTGTCCTTGGAGTTTCTTGCCCGTTCTTCTCCATAGAGATCTACGTTTTGGAATGGGCAACTAGCTTCAACTTTCTGACTAACTGACCGACTATTTAATTTTGACAATTTAAAAGTGCCTGAAATGGTTTAATTGAAATATATGATTTGAGTTTGAGTTCCACACACCAAGTTGGCGTTTAGTTCAACTGTACGTTCATTTAATAAGGGCACGAAATACACGTGTAGCTGTACAAGAATGTTTTGGCCCGTGGCCAATATCGGAACTATGCCGCCATTTTGTTTTTTCAGTACATTTCACAAAGACAATAGACTAATTTTTTAACCAACAGCGCCTCCCTGTCAACGTCATTTGAGTGCCAAAAGATCTTTGTAGCACTATAACTTACTTGTTAGCTAGTCGAGGAGTCACGCTGACGTACGAGCAGTTATAATGCATGCACACACCGTCCGAATCAGGCTCATCGCTTAATTCTTCGACCTCGCCTTCATTTGTCAGCTGAACAAGGCGCTACGATAGAACAAAAACAAAAGAAAATTAATATTTGTGTTTCCGTCAAAAAGTTCCCGATACCAGCTGCCTTTAAATTCATTGGCATCCTTTCAAAGTATGTTTGTAGTATGTAAGTAGTTTATTTCAAGGTACGCAGCTATTAAATAAGTCCCGTGCAATAGGGATGTCGGGCAGCCATAGGGTGTGGCCTGCGGGTGACAAACTTGGGGAGTCTGTCACCTGAACAGACACGAGAAACTGCAACCGTAGGGTGACGGCCGCAGAGGGTGACTGGGTCCGCGATTATGCGGACCAATACCTGGCCGGGGGAGCTTGACGAACTGCGCAGCTGCTCCAACGCCCCGGCCGAAGATAGTTGAAAAACACCATGGTTTAGTCAGTAACAGTCTGACAGACTCCTCAGACGCCCCAGGGCGGAGGACATCGATGACGATATCCAAAAAAAAATGGTAGTTTTTCGCAATATGCTATTTATCTACTATCAAACATACACATAAATCATTTTACAACTAGAAGATGTTTCAGAAAACCGCACAATAAAACAATTTACAAAAAAATTGTTTACCGTCTTAAAGTTATTCGGTTTCGAGAAATTTAAAAAATAAAACCTTTCAAATTGGGGGTAATTAAATATTATCACGGGCATAAATCCTGACTCCAGGCAATTAATCCCGGGAGGGCAGTCACACACTAAGAGGCTAACAGTCGACACATATAAAGGGCACAGATCTAGAGGAAGTCTAACATTGGGATAAGTTTTGTGCTGATGTTACGTTAAGGAACAAAGATTTCAGTCAAGCAAAGTTCAAGAGCTATTTACACTAGAGGCTAGTAGTCTACTAGGAAGTTATGGGAACCACTAAACTGGTTCTAAAGAATCGAGGAAATCTACAATGAATGAAGTTAGCTGAGCGTAGTTTGATTGCATTCATAACCCAGTCTAAGTGTGGCAAATAGCTGACAATTGATGTTATTACTATCTTTATACTCACTTATATGGAAATATGTCAATTATTATCGGTTTTTCCGACTGTTCTAGTTGTTTATCTGTACTAAGTATGACTAAATAAAAATGTATATAGGACCACTGCCATCCGGTTCTAAACTTTCAGCAGAAGCCGATGGCTTTCTTTTGAGGCCCGGAAATCTCTTTATGTAAAACAGGTCACTCATCCGAAATATGTCTGCGCGAGAGTGGCTTACATTCGCAGGTTTGTCAATTATCCCCGGGGCTGTATTATGAAATATTAATGCCATCATTACTCCATTGCAAAAAAGAGATGTTGCTATCTTTCTTCTATAACTCCGTCTCCCTCTCTCACACTAGAAAAATTTTGGCATTAAAACGTCATAACACGGACCCAGGAGCCTTATAAAGAAAAGTCTCTCAATAAATGTATTGCATTCAATACCTTGCGTGTGATCAGCACAATAAGGGCTGGTTTTCTCTAAAGTGAAGATATCTCGAACATCCAATCGGTGGGCGTTATACCTTATTGGTTGTTTTTGAGACAATCTCGTTTTCCACTTTGATGTTAAGCCGATACCAGACGCTGCATCCTCACGGCGCTGAATGGTTCAGTCGAGTGAAGGTTCGTATATGTTTTATTCCACGTTCATGCGACATAGACAAAATTATGTAGGAATGAAAATGATCCTTTCGTTTAATTTTGCATGATTCGGTGGGCGAGTGCCGAAATCCAAATTCATTGGATCGGTTCACTAACGAATTCATGTTCACTTTTGATTCATTTTATGTTCAGACGTTTTGCTTCAGGTCAAAGTTAAAAATGAGCAAAATGTGAAGCGTATGATATCGGCTTGACATACTGGCCCTGTCGCCCTAGTCTTACTCTAGTATACCGTAATAGGCAATAGCACTAAAATGAATGACGTGGGTGATGGACGATTGTCTACCTTATATACCTTTCTGAAAGGCGGGTCTGAGACCCGGACCTCATTGGCACAATGGCACCGGTGTTTTGGAGTTCCAGCCACGGCGTACACGGTGAGGGAATCTTCTGGTTGTGCGGTGATGCTTCGGGGATCCATTTCTAGGACTACCCAAGACACGCTGGTGGGGAAAAGGACCCTAGAGAGAGAAAAAAATATAAGTATTTGTTATTAAATGAGTAGACCCTCCGAGTTCGAAAAAGTCGGCTTCGCGCAGTTTTTGTGCTAAAAAGTAACACATTCACGAGAAACACTATTAAAATCGCAATTTCTTCAAAAATTCCTTTCGCAAGAGGAAGGAAGTTTTTATCGCAAATTTCGCAAAGAAAAGGCCTCTTCTATACATCTGTAACAAAAAGACCGCCGACCCCAAAAAATTGGGATAACGACAGTAGAAGGATGATGATTCATTCTTATATACATCAGCTCGAGCTGCCTTCATCATCAGTCTTCACCTATCTAGGCCTTACGTTTCAGAGAAAACTCATCTAAAACGTTACTTTATTGTAATAGTCATCTTCTTCGTGTTGCTGGCACGAGAGTTATAGTTATGTTTCAGCACGCCACATCAATCAATCTGCACTGGGCCCGTGTGGTGGATGACGGCCCACTCCCTCTCACCGAGAGGAGGCCTGTGTCACAGCAGTGGGAGCATTATAGGCTGATTATTTAAGCCACATCTGCCGCATGTCTCATCAGAATCGCCTCAGATTGGTCGCCAAAGTAGCCTCAGATTGGTCGCGGTAAGCCCAGAAGGACATAGACTCGTCCTACCTAAGGGCTCTAATTGTAAAAAGGGGTGAAATGTTTAAAGACGAAAGGGAGGCCTGGGCCCTGCAGTGGCACACAGCGGGCTGACGTCATAGCTTCATAACACAGTTATATTCCCACCTCATATTAGTGACGGTGGCTTGCTTGTAAGGGTGGTCGCTCTCAAGCCACGTGTAGTAGTGTCCCGTGGTTGTGGTGCATTCCTCTAAGTTTGGGACAAGCAAGTTCATTGCCGCAACGTGCGGGAGCAGCTTGTGAATCATCTCCAGTATTTTGATGACGCTCTGTAAGGGCAAAGATTCAAAAACGCGTTAAGTATAAAAAAACAAAGAGTTTTAACTCAAAAAAAAAATCTGATAATATAATTGTGCACTCCCAAGCCTTCTTTATTGTTCACGACATAATAAACTATTTATGAATTTCATGTAGAAATTAATAACGCAAGCGCACCCTACGCATGAAGTAGAGACGCCGCGTCAATATGACGTTATATTCGACACAACCATGTGCATAGCGCTACAAGAGCCTTGTGGCGCGTGGCCAAATTCGGAACTAACGTCACCATCATGTTTTATTAATACATTTCAAGTGACATTTCACAAAACAATTGCACAAATGTTTTTCAACAACACCCCTTTGTCAACGTCGTTCTAGCGCAGCAGTGTATGCGACGACAGCCAACGTCGTCAACGTTCTTACAGCAGCAAGGACTTTATCATTGAGACAGGAATCAAACATAACCAACATCATTCTCACCTTAGAATCATCAACACCATCCAAGTTGGCGAGAGTGTACGGGATCAGAATATTGATAGCCGGTGATGTTTGCAAGACACTCGCATTTCTCCTCAAGTCTTCAGCGGTGAGCTCGTTGCGAAGAGTACAGAATAACTCGGCTGCTCGCTCCATGACAATGGAGGCCACGCGAAGGGTGATGGAGCGGAGCGAACAGAGCAAACTGTCGGCCGATTCCGAAGAGTTTGATAGGGTTTTCGATGAGCTGAAGGTGAATTAAAACAACACACTGTAGTTTTAAGGTCTCCTTTTCATTAAATATTTTTCTGGTTCGTATTGACAAAAGGAAAATATTTTAGGAATCACATTGCTGTGTGCTTATTTGAACTGAATACTGTTTCAGTTTTCTAAAAACTCATTATTCCTTTAAATAGAGTATCAACGTTAGAAACGTTATAATAATAGGTATACCTTCACGTATTACAATTCAATATTTCAGTAAACATACCCATAATAAACAAGGCTGGGTATCTGTCCCCTCGCTAGCGTGGTGCCGTTGAAGCTGAGTGAGCAGGAGGCGAACCGGAAGGTGGTCCCATCGGGTCCCTTCACGGACGGTAAGCCGCAATCGCCGTTGGATGTGCGCCCGCCGTGGTTGCACAGACGTATGGCGTAGCGCAGGTCCTCCTGCACGTTACAATGAGTAGTTATTAATCCAGGCCGAATATTTTCCACTGCAAGGTAGAAGCCTCTTGTCATATAGAGAAGGACGAGCATTTATCACCCTGCATCACCATCTTTCTCCCGCTTACCGAATGATCAAAAAGTAGTGTATAAACGTTCATTTGTAATTTTACTGGTGTCTTGTGAACGTAGGAATGTAAGAAAAATTAACCTATATAATCGACGTAAAAAAGATAAGTTACCTTTAAAGGAATAGGTCGTTCGAACTTGATTTGTATCGTGTCGTGTTGCAGGTCTGCTGCGGTGAAGTTTCCGTGCGCGATCTCCACGCTCACCCAGCAGTGCGTCGGATTGGCTTCGTCAGCTGATGCACGGAGCTGTTACGAGAAAGTACACAGTTAACATACTCAGAGGACTTCCATAAATACTATGAATACATATTATTATGTGAAACTTAACATGAAATGTAATACACGTTGAAACGAAATGCCGTTCAAATATATGAAATAACACGCGTTGTAATCGAAGCAGTTGAAATAATTTATTGGTTTGCTCTTCTTTCACGCAATAACGCAGCAACGGAGCATCGTATTTTTAGTAGTTTATGACCCGGATAGTCATAGGCTGCTTTTTACCCCTGAAAAAAGCCCTATCAAAGCTACAAAGTTATAGCTGAATTTCTCTCACCCGTACATCGTGCAGTAACTCGAGCGAGTACTCGTAGTTGCCGAGGCCGCCGTATACGCTGACTCCGACGAGTGTGATGCCGGGGCGGTCTACCGTGAAGCAGATGGCGTCCGGACTGCCGTTACCAGTGTTCCAGGCCCGGGACTGGTTCACGCGCATGAATCGGGATGGGGTTACTAAGTTGTTCACCGTGTTGGAGTCGGTGTCCTCCTGTAATGCGAAATTAAACATTATTGACGCACGAGTGTATGCATGTGGTAACCTCTGCTGGGTGCCCTCTCCTTGCCAGCGAGCGAACCATACGGCCTTATTCGACAACGAATACATTAAGGGCTGATTTTTCAATCATCTGATAACTTTATTCGAAAAACAATTTTGAAATTTTGGCAGTTATTTCATACAAAAACTGTCGAACGTCAATTTTATTGAACAATCAGCCCTTAGTCGTGTTAAACTATTAAAAAGCCCGTTAGTATACATTTTATCTTTGTAGAAACAAAGTTTATAAGTATCAATAGATTGGACTCCACCCGACTTCGGCAGCCGTGGTGTGACAGTGTTTTCTAGACAGAAGTGTAAAGTACACAAAACAGAGAAATTTCCTATGCATCACCGAAAAACTTATCTGCGCCTGTGATCAGTTATCATTTGTAGCACATGTAGAGGAAACCGTCCGGACTTGTCCTGACATGTTTTTGGCCCCCCGTCCGGACTTTGTCCAGCCTTGTCATTTTTCCGCACTTTTCGAATAAAGGGGGGTTACTTATAGAAAATAAGAAGAGTTAAATGATTTCTAGATTTTTTTTTTTATTTTGTTTGTTTTTATTAAAATGTTTGGGCTTTTTTTGCAATTGTCTGGCTATTTGTTAGGAAGTTTCAATTTTTTTAAATAGTAACCCTAAGTAGTTGGTTCAAACGTCAAATGACAAGTCGTCCTATAGGGGAAGATGGTAACTCACTCGAATGTTTGTGGCACTAGTAGATAGTTCGGCCACGATCCTCGCAGTAAGTTTGCAGCAAAACTCCGACAGTTTCTCATACTGCTTGATCTCGCCGTGGTCGTGCGGCTGTCCGCACTGCCGCGTCATCATCTGCTGCTTGATGGGAATCATCACGATGTCCAACATACGTGGTATCACGTCTAGTAAGTGCCATTCGGTGTGGTTAGGCTTGGTTTCTGCTGGGTCCGCTTGCTGCAAAAGTAAGTTACCACAATATTAAAATTTTCATTGAGTAATAAATAAAACTGAGAGGAGACCGAAACCTTTGCCAAGTCCTCTGGACTGGACTTTATAGTATGACATGAACACTTGTTTTGTTAACTTTTTTATGTTTTAATATCAACTTTTTTTTTTCATTTTTATTTCCAAACATGCGATCGGTTCTTGAACCATAAGCAGTTGTTTATGAATGTGTTTGACATGTTAGGCTTGCCCTCCCATTGTTAGGCTGCCTTTGGATATTGCTTTACTCAAAGTATGCTATCCCAAGTGTGCAGTCTTTTAAGACGTCTTGTTGGCAGCGATTCACTTAGAGCCTGAGCAAGGCTGTTTTCGTGATTTATTATCCTCTCTCTGTAAGCTTTTGTCATAATTTTGATTTCCTCTTTGATGGTAGGAACTTTTAGATATTCGTGGATTTCATCCATTCTTGTGTACCATGGGGCACACTCACTATGGCTTTAAGCACGCCATTTTAAAATCGCTGGAGTATTTCAGTGTTAGAGGTTTTTGCTGATCCCCACAGCTGTATGCCATAAGTCCAGACTGGTTTTATGACTGCTTTGTAAATCAAAACTTTGTTGTTGACAGAGAATCGAGATTTTCTTCCCAATAACCACTCTAGTGTTCGCCATCTGTGATTGAGTACATCACGCTTTGTTTGGATGTGGGTCTTCCACGTTTGTTTGCGATCGAGGTAGAATCCCAGGTACTTTACTACGGTGTTGTGTGGTAGCTGCTCTAATATCAACTTTATAATTTTCTATTTTCTCTATATATTATGAGAGAAAATATTTTTTCTTTTACTCTTTAATTATTGTCATAATTATATAGGTATTTTACGGTTGATATACACTGAAATGTTTGTGATGATAGTGAGCATAGATAATGTTGTCTTTCGCACATATTCACCAGATTAATTAAAAAAATTATAATAAAAAGTTTATCATTTACATTTTATAGAAACAAAAACTAACTTACCTTCGGAGTATCTCTATTGTTGGCCCTAGGTGGTATTGGGGGCGGTTTCTGCGCGTGGGACGATCTCGGAACTGTTGCCGATTTGGAAGGAACCTCCTTGAGTACCTATTCAACATAAAAAAATACATATTAGTAGTTCGAAATGCGTTCAAAAATTCAACGGGGAAACGCACGAATTGTTTGCATGATGTTCGTTTTATGGTTTCTAAACGATTCAATAACATTTATCATTCGTACCTTGCTGTCCGGTCGCCGGTGCTCGTATGTGTTGATATAGCACTGTGTAACCGGAACCACATATTGTAACACGTCACGCAAACTTCGCGACGCGCACATAGCCGCGCAGGTCGACGTCAGTTCACGAATCTGTGATGGCGGCACTACACCTTCCTGTAAAAGCATGATTTATTAATATTTGTGGGCAAGAATATTGATGAGAAATTGATATTCTAGTACCCGAGCCTTAATATGATATTCGAGGTTTAGAAAAGTGACGTCACGCAGAGGCAATGCTCTACAAAAACTAACTTTTTTTTAAATTCTATCAGCCATGTTTATGAACATTTCATTAGACAACGTACCCTGACGTTAAACAACATGGCGCAGAGATGATTCCATTTCAGTGTCGGAGTAGGAAAGAAGGCATGGAAGCAAGCTGTTATGGTACCATGAGCTTCTTTCAGGATCGACGTAGTCAGTTCCAAAGCAAATTGTACGTAACAGACTCTATGAGCTTTGCTTTTCCCCGGTTTCCTCGGCAACATGGAGCAGGTCGGTGTCTGGTCCGCCATTATCGCCTGAATCAGATTCCGTACTTCAGCAATAGCTTCGAAGTATGACATGTACTCGTGGGAGTTCCGCTTCCTATTATTCTGCGGGTATATCTCATTGATGTAAGACCGCACCAGTCTCAAGCATGCCCTGATAACGTACACCAGTCTCTTCTGATGCTTCATTACGGTCAACTTCTGGTAGTTAATCGGGACCAGTCCATTTGTTTCTAGGATTATTTCTTTGAAGGTATCCCAGCTCCATTGTAGCAGAGTTATGAGTGACTTGAAGCACGGTACAGTCACTTTTCTGGACAAGTTTTTAGATAGAAGTATGATCGGTTCCCCAAAGTCGACTACTTTGAGAGGTAACGCGTGATCTGGGCTGACGGTGTTGTAGATAAAAGACGGGATTTGTCCCGCGTTCACATCAGTGCCGTTGTTTGATTTCTTGGAGGTTTTGAAATGAAAACCTATTTCATCGTTGATGACCATTGCCTGGCCAGAGGAGCCGCAATCCGAGGACGGTCCACTTATGCACGCCCATGCGACATACCATCGGTTTGCCTGCAAAGAAGATGAATATCTTGTAAATGACTACTGAAAAATCTGTCAGAATGTAAGTAAAACTATCACACGACCACGATTGACTCGTGGTCGTGTGTCAGTTTTAGTTGATAGTATGAAGATGAAATAATAATAATAATCTCTTTATTTCAGAATACAATTCCATAATTACAAAAGGTACCAAGATGTTAGTAACATAAAAACTATGTTATAGTTTGACCGAAACTGCTGTACCGTGCCTTAGGAATGCGCGGCTCAGCGGGACGCGGGACGCCGTGAGCGATGACGAATGAGCGGCGCACTGCCTCCCGGGAACCGCGCACATACCGAAGGCGCGGTACAGCGGTTTTGGTCAAACTGTAGTAGACATTACCAATAAGTGAGTAATAGTGTAGTATAGTGTGTGTGCAGTGTAGTGTGTAGTAGTGTAATAAGTATATGCCAAGGTCAGGAACAGCAGTAGCCATAAAACGTGGGTTCGAGATGACATGAAACTTAGCACAGAGTTTTAGAAATCCGTACTTCATATTCACTGTCCTACTCGCAAGTTTATTGTTACCAAAGACATTTAAATATACTTACGATAGATGCGACAAACCGAACAAAATCTACGTGGTACCACCTACAGGTCACACCTCTCTCAGTTTTATCGTGTCATACGCCCCACATGACAATTGGAATTGTGTGCAAAAGAAAATTATTTTTGAAGAAAATATGAATTGCACATTGAGATATTGCAAATCTCGTTGTGATGAAACGAGTGGACAAATATTTCGATAAGATAAATAATTTTCTTTGACATCAAACTATCCGACGGTTGGTAATCAAAGATTGGTGTCGGTAAAGTGGAATGTGTAAAACTTAGCTATTATGTTATTGTGCTAGATGGCGCCACTGTGACAGGGGATCACAATCATTTATTCTGATAGCTTCTCTATAGTATCTTAAATCTCTTAAGACTGCCACGAAAAAATTGGCATGGTTTCACTCACCGCTAGCGGAATAGGGTTGTCAAACATGACAGGGAAGCGGTCTCTAGGCGGGCACTCGTACACGATCTCGTCGCTCTCGGTCAACAGTTCACCGTCGCCCTCTTGATCGCCGCCTTCCATTCCAATGTCATACAGCTTTACTTTAGCTGTGTAGTCGCCACGACCGCCGTATAGGCCTATACCAGCTGGAAAAAATATTATTAATTCTACAGCTGTTTGATGATGATGACACAATTTTTATTCGTACAATGAGAAGTACATATTTACAACGTCCCGTCATCAATCATCGGACAGTGGCTCATGAGACACAACACCCATCTAGTCGGAGGATCCTTCTTTTCTATGGAGGACGAGTGAGCTTTAGACTACTATAGATCCACGCGGAGTTGTGGACACCAGCCCGTTATACTAAAATACTGGCTATTTCTGTTTCGCAATAACTATAGGATACTAGCTTAGCTAAAGCTTACCCAGTAAGATATCAGTGTCAGACATGAAACGAATGGCTTCAACGGAATGTCCCGAGTAGCCCCAACCGCCGCCGTTACTATCAAACCTGTTCACAGTCTGATAGTCTTCCTTCACCGGAAGTATCGGCGACCCCAAGCTATCTCTTTTGTTATCTGATAAATGCAACCTAAAAAGGAAATAAAACTATAGTGCTCTGTTCATAGAATTATAATAAGTTACAATAAATAAAGTGTATTTACGGTAAACCAATATCGCACAACATCATTTGAGTAACATTACATTACTTCGATAATATACTGGATACCAGTTGTTGGCAACATTACATAACACATTGACATGTATTATTGTTGTCAGTAACGAAAAATCATGTTGCTGAAACAATGTTGTGTTACTTTATCGCGGTTTAACGATAACCTTCCACATACCTGATGTCATGAGCGTACGTCAAAGAATCCAAGCAGCCCAAGAGATGTAGCGCAGCATGCATCCTAGTAACATAGCAGCCAGAAGTCGAAGGTATTGCCAACTCCTGGTTCAATACCGACATGTTCGACAGAGCGACATTATCCGTCGGTCTATCTTCATCACGGCATGACAGGTCAAAATTCTCCAAGTTCTTGAAATCTTCCAAGCGTTTCATACTTCCGTAGTTCGGGTACTCAAACTCGCCCTCACCGAAGTAAGATTCAGGGTCGTTGCAACATTTTTGCAGTTTGTGTGAGTCGAAAGCTAAGATGTTGTAGCATTTCATGACCCTCATCTGTGGTTGGTAACACCACAGTACGTCGTATAAAGGGTCTAGGCAAGCGAGGCTGTTGACAAAGTCCACTTGTTCGGAACCCGTCCATGTGTTGCATGTGCCATCTATTTTGTTTATGGTAATACATTTGAATGTATGTTCCGGCCGGTTTGGTAGGATTACTGAAAAAAAAAATATTAGTTGTATTTATAGCTAGCTGTGTGTTATTTTTGGTTGCATACGAAAATCGTGAAAAAGGAACCGTTATGGTGCGACTTTGTTTGTCTGTCTGCCACAGCAGCTTATTTCAGGTACTACTAATGCTAATCAACACAAAAATAGATAAAATAAGTCTCAAAGTTACGTTTACTGTTGTGGTTGTACAACTGGAATAAAAAAAAATTGTGTGACGTTTTAAACAATATGAGATGGAGTGGAATTTAATGCGCCCAGTGCGGGTTGGCAGATGTCACATGTCTTCGAAATTTTGGTTCTAGAACATGCCGGTTTCCTCACGATGTTTTCCTTCACCTTTTTTGAACGTTGTGTATTATTTCTTATTGCTAATATGTCTGTTTCTATTGACCTGAGTTTCTATCTGTAATGTTGTGCATGTTTTTCCCAAATACCGTAATAAATATATAAAATACTTACTGATAGTATTAGTATTAGATGTTATAGTTGAGCTGAACAGCGTATCCGTCTTGATAAGCGCCTGGGACACTTGGACGAAGGTCTGGTCTCCCGACGCAGACACCCACACTGCCTTGCAGGAGTGGCGCGGGCCCAGGCGGGGAACGCGGCCGGGGGTCGCGTACCAGATAGGGCTGCGGTCTGTTCTTAGGGGCTCCTCCATGCGAGGGCGACCAAGCGAACCTTTCTGATGGTGGCAAGAAAATTCGGTTATTATATAGATAGATCTCGAGCATTTTACTCTTTATGACTTGACAACTAATGAATAAACAGGTAGTATCTCTCCCTACAAGTGACATGTAAGAATAATATTGTCGAGAGAATAACTTTGTACATAAAAATAAAACTACTTTTATCACACCAACTACAAACTAGATGGACCGATGATTTGGAAGAATGAAGGAAGGCGAACACACGCCTTCTTCCCATACTACGATCCTTACATACTCCTACTTCGTTTACGTCCAGACATCACCAGATGTGTGGACGTAAACGAAGTAGGAGTATCTCGAGCACTACGCACCTGATTTTTCTGAAGAACATCACCAATAAGGTCACTATATGTCCTTTTAGGGCGTCTCGGTTCCACTCACAATGAATGAATGTCAATGATGATCATGATGATGATGACGACTACAAACCTGATAATTGCCGAACGTGTAAAGCTCTCCCTCTTTAGAAAGCACCGCGGTGTGATTGCTGCCGGCGGTGATGCTCATAGCCTTAGGCAAGCGCACGCGCACTATTTTATGATGAACCGCTGTGTCACCGGCGCCCAGCTGGCCGTACTGGTTCGACCCGAAGGTAAGCACTTCACCTAGGAACAAATATTACCATTAGTAAACAAATAAGACAAAAACATAGTATTTTGACCTCAGTCACCTCACCACAGGTCAACTTGTAGTTCTCATTTCTACGAAATGTATGGGAAAAGTTTTTTTGCTATTTCTAACTTTTCTAGTACTCAAACCTCAGTTGGTCCGGTAGAGTTTTTGATTCTTATAATAAACAGGATCGATTGGCATCAAAAAAGTTTTTTGTGAAAATTGCCCATTTTCTTGCTGACTGTACAATTCTTTCAAAATCTTTGAATGCAGATCAAAATTTCTCAAAAAGTTAAGGTTAGTCTCCTAAGATCTTTGTCCTGTAGCTACGGCGGGTAGGGTAACTGCCGTTACTGCCCCATCTAAAAAATCGACCCTGTATATTCGGCGCTGGTTTCGTTAACTTACCATGCTCAGTGAGTAACACAGTGTGGTGCAGGCCGCACGCTACAGCGACGATGCGGTGCCCGCCAGGTACAGCGATACGCGCGGGCGGCAAGCAGGACACTTTGATACTGGCATCGCGATCTACCTCGGAGCTGGCTGCCTGGGTTTCATACACCGAGAAGCGGACGTTTTCTTTATCTAGTAAAAGAAAAAAAAAAATATTTTGCCTGTTAATTTGATTTTCTTGCGAACATTGAGCCTTCTGCTGTACACAATCCGCTGGATCGCATCAACACACGAACCAACTTGGAGAGGGTAGGCTGTACATGGCAAGCGAAGGACCGGGGATTGAGTGAATTAGGTGAGGAGTTGAGGACTAGCCCAGTACACTGAGCTGATTACTAGATGATTAAGAAAGACTTGGTGATAAGTCGTTAAAATTGATTCTTGTAAAGTTGCACAATCTAAGGTTTATCAAAAAATAAATGAAACTATATTTAAGCTTTGATTTTCCTATTTCACTCTGATAAGCAAACAACTAGCACATCGAGTCAACTGACTATTTTTACTATTTTATATTACAACCTAGCTTACATCTACGAAACATTATAGAATGCTCACCACTCCTTGAGTCTAGTATAGCGAAGACTTCAGCGATGTCATCAAGATCTGTGACAGAAGGCTCGTTTAGAACGATTGCCTGTCTACTTACCTACTTTAATGGTAACATAATATTCTAATGGGCCCACGATTTCGTTCGCATACAAATACAGGATGAAATTGAATAGATGCGACAAATTGAAATATCTAATTCAGCGTGCTACAAAGTAAATTTAGAGCATGTTATTAACGAAAGGGATGCACATATGTGCACGTAGGCGAGCGATTTGCAACGTCGTCGCGCGCTCTTTTTGTCATAGGAACGGTCAAAATTTGGTAAATACCGCTAGTTCAACACGTTGCCAACTTGCTTCATAGTTTGAATTCGGCAATGAATGGGTTGCTTATCGGTGCGCGATAAAATTGATACTTTAATTTTATTATTTGTTTTGATAATATTGAAAAATAAAACAAAACTGGAGCGACGATAATTCGTGTCTACTTGAAAGCAATAACTTAGTTTGCACTACCTAAAACGATAATTACACAATTTTTTTCAAGAATTATGATTTGGGAAATGACAATTTATTATGATTATGTAACAGTTACTGCACATCCTATTTCGATTTGGCGCAAGTTTTCAATTTTATCCTGTATTTGATATCAGCTCTGTTGTGGAGGTCAGATAGGCAGTCGCTCCTTGTAAAATCCGAATCCGAAATATAGTTCGATGTAATCCACATAGACTGCGTCACACCATCTACAACGCTTTAGTAAAACCGCACCTACTATATCTGGTTGAAGTTTGGGGCAGTGCGGCCAAGACGAAGCAAGCAAGTCTCCAAGTTGTACAAAACAAAATAATAAAAATGATTTTTAACTACCGCTATTCAACATCAACGTGCAAAATTTATGAAGAAACCAAAATAATGAACATTAGACAGTTATATATTTACAATACATGTATTTTCATTCGTAAGGCACTCAACAAAAGTATACAGACTAAAATATCGTTTATGAAAGTAAAACAAGTAACTCAACGTAGCAGTCGCCGAGCTAGTTTTTGTGATTTTACCGAAGACAAGAACTAAGTTTGGCAAAAAAATGTTAACTTTTGAAGGAGCACAAATTATATAATAAAATACCCTCACGTATAAAAGGGATGCACTCACTCAATGCATTCAAAATTCAATTAGCTGCATATATAATCACAAATAACACCCTTCCTAAAAGCTGAATGCATTGGATGGGTGTATCATAATTGTTACCGTGACGACTGTGACGAACTTTATATAATTTAATTTTTTTAAGCATTGTTCTCATGTAAGTGACATTGTGTCTTTTTTTTAGAATAAATATCTTTAAACCTAAACCTAAAATACTGGTATTCTAGCTGCATCCGGTTAGACTGGAAGCCGACCCCAACATAGTTGGGAAAAGGCAGGCAGATGATGATTTGATATCAGCTCAATTTGGTTCCACCTACTTCACCATAAAATTAATCGGCATAAGCAGTTTGAGTATGCTCTGTTTACTCACAATTTGTACTGGTAACCTGTATATTTTGTTACCTGTACAAACTTATCCACCGACCCGCACCGGGCCCTCGTGGTGGATTACGGCCCACTCCCTCTCACCGATCGGAGGCCTGTGTCCCAGCAGTGGGAACATTATAGGCTGATTATGTTGTACAAATTTATGTCTATATATTATAGTTTTCTTGAGATTGCTCACCGCTTTTTCTATCCACTCTGACGGAGGCACCTCCACAGGCGTTATCAAGATCTGTGATAATGATGGAACATGCGTTAGTATGACTGCTTATGTTTTTACATGGATTATAATGATATTTGGCGCAATATGGCCCCTATTTATCCAAGTATAGCAAGTTCCAATTTAAATAGCTGAGGAGTTATTGCACCACTTTTTCATCCCAGCTTAATCAATTGCAAATGGTGAAGGGTGGGCGTTATGATTGTGTTTTGCAAATTTTAACGTGCAAAAAGTCGTGATTCCGTCTAAGTTGAACTAATGATGCAGAACTTATTAGTGCCTCAATCAAGGAATCTGAACCTTAAGAATCCATAGAATCTTTCCAACCTTGACAAGTAACCTGTATAATACGAATCTAGAGAGCTACGGAAAATAAAGAATGCTTACCGCTTTTCCTGTCGACTCTAGCCGAGGCACCGCCGCACGCGTTGTCAACACCTGTGATGGTGACATGAACACATGTTACTAACACTGCTTATTAAGGTTATAAAAGTATTAACTTGTTACCCATACACTTTCTTAGTAAAACATAGAGAACTGCGATATATCTAGAGTTAATCTAAGACCTGACGGTATTGATAGTGCAGTCCCTATCCTTCGCACCATGAAAACTCTTTGCCTATATCTGCTACTCAGCTGAGGCGAGGCATTAGCTCGTCCTTAGCTGTCCTACAAACATACACAAACACACGCCTTCTTCCTGTGCGGTCGGGAGGAACTACAGAACGCCACCTGCTACGATCCATTACATAATCCTTTTACTTTTGCTTTATCTTTCCTATTAAAAACTTTACCCTTCCTAGATCTATTCGAACTTATGGCTATGTAACAGAGAGATTGCTCATCGCTTATTTGGTCGACTTCAGCAGAAGCTTCTCCGTCGTCGTCAAGATCGGAACGACGACGGAAACGACGGAATGGCATTTAGGATTTTAGGACGACTGTCTACACGAAATTATGTTCGTAAGGTGTGCTTCGATTGCGCCGAAATATTTTTGGTCGAATTTCATTGCGTGAACCGTTGTTAGCAGATTTTTGGCCTGCCAAAGCCGGTTTTTTTTTAATGTGTACTCTCCCACTGGTGGGCAAAGGCCAAGTCCTTCCACGAACGAATCAGCTCAAATCAAAAATCAAATCAAATCATTTATTAATTTGCAAAAATGGGTAATTAGTATACATATAGGTGTTTTATTTTTCTAATAATGCTCCATGTTCTACCGACACATGGGCATGCAAATCGTATTATCATTTTAAGTAACAAATAAGAAATGATGATAATACAAAATACAAATTAATGTCAAAACGTCTGAACTACACTAAAAAATATATATATATTAATACAAAAAATGTCAAACCGCTTAAATTACAGTAACAATGTGTCATATTAATATAATATATGTATGTGTATGAATAGAAATCCCTGTACATTCTACCTTAAATTATACAAACGTTTAGTACAAGTGCTTAATAGTGCGAAATTCCTTTAATTTCATAATAATAATAATTTATATACGAGAGCAGTGGTGGCCTAGTGGTAACGGCCGCGACGCGACGAGGTGCAGGTCGTAGGTACCCAGCCGGGCGCTTTGCTTTGTGTACATTATTTCATCTCCACCGCTCTCAAAACGGTGAAGGAAAACATCGTGAGGAAACCGGCATGTCCTAGACCCAAAAATTCGAAGATAGTGATATCACTGGGCCCGCGTGGTGGATGACGGCCCACTCCCACTTCCAATTTTTTTTTTCCAATTTTTTTTTTACATATTGAATGTTTTTTTTTGCTCTATTTTGTTGTTGTTTTATATACACTGACATTAATGAATTTTACATATACTATGACATTTACTTACTTTGTTAAGTATTCTATTATTTTAATTATTGTGAATGTGAAGACTACGTGGGTCATTTTATTTATATTATTTTTCTCTTTGTTCTCTTAGTTTTTGTCATGGTCTGGCAGTTTGAGTAATTAATGTGGCCTACCCAAATGTCCTTTCTTTCGTATTGTTCGTCGAATCGTTGAGCTCCTTAAGTTTTGAGTTGAGCTGCACAATTTCTGACAAATGCGTGCACTGACTGGACAGGTCCTCTCAATCTGTGTGGTTCTTTCCTCAAAAGACCATCTCAGACATCGACCTACATGGTCTTCATATGATCTGACCAAGATTATGTCTGGACTTTAAAAGAGACTGTGACGTCTGAGTTTGTTTCGGCCTTTCTTCTCAGACTAGTCAGATAGGAAACGCCGACTTCATCTAGTTTTAAAAATATGATTGACGTGTAAAAGTGTTTGTACAAACCTACTTACAAAATAAAATCATTTATCATTTATCCCTCTTACCGAGAGGAGGCCTGTGTCCCAGCAGTGGGAACATTATAGGCTGGTAATGTAATAATTTATGTCGTGGTTCTCCAGTATTCATTTTTTCAGTTTCGGAATTTGAATGTTTAGTTTTCCATACTATTATAATTCGAGGTGTTTTATTTTTTGTTACGTTGGTTGCACAAAATATAACATTTTATTGTTGTTCTAAAATATCCATTCCCGTATAGCTAACTAAAAAAATCCCTTTGTATCATATCATATTCATCGTCGTATTCTGTTTTCGTGTGTGTTAGTTTGTATCGAAGTTAGAAACCGTATTACTAAGCGTGAGCAGAAGCGAGCGATAAGCGAAACCTCATACTTGTGTAACCTGGTAATTTTATTCGGGTAGTTATTTTTTCGTACATATATTTTTTTTTATTTATCATCACTATGTTGCGTATTTATGTAAAACCTTTAAAATTTCTACTGTACATAATAAATATATAATTTACTACACAGTATTACAAAATTATGATACAAAATGGTGTTTGTTTCTGTTAGAAAATTATTTAAGACACTGATCCCTGAGAAGGAATGCCGAAACAAACTTAAAGGCTATGGTCTCCTAGAGATTAAGAAAATGATCAGCAAATAAAAAACGAAAGAACGGAACCATTTCAACGAAATGAAAATCGGCCAAAAGTAATTCGATATTCGGCAGAAAACCATTCAAATGAATATTTAAAATGGTAACCCTGAGCTTTCCATGCTAGTTTGGGGCTAACGCTAAACTCTTGTAATATTTATGGCAATAAAGTTTTTTAATTATTTTATGTTTTATTACATGATATCAGATTACTCACCATTTCTGGAGTCGGGCCTGGCCGAAGCCTCGCCATCATCATCAAGGTCTGTGACAGTGACAGTGGAGGGTCGCTCCGGACGGCTTGCCACGACAAACACGTCGGCGCATCGGCGGCAAACACCGCACACGGCGCAACCGCTGTCGCCTTCGCCACACCCGCATTTTCTGTTGTTGTAGGAAATATCGACGTTGTAAATAAGAAAGATATCGCTTTCAGATCTAACGTAGCTTACGTTAGATCAACAATGGAAGGACTTGCCTATTTTGTATGCCAACTCTATGCAATTACAAAAAACAAATGACGATCTGCGACCGGAGTAACCCGACAGAGAGAAAGCTTCATACAAACGCGCAATGAAAAGTGCTCGTAAATAACGCAATGAATTTTGTTGAACTGTCAAAATGAAAGGACATTTCTAAATATTTTGCGCAATTACCCCGCTATTAAATTATAGACTAGTTCACATTCGTCCATCGTCTCCTAACATATAAATAGATACGTACTCTCCAGGCACTCTATTGGGCAGGTGCGAGCAGTGGCACGCGCTAGAGAAGCCCGTACAGTCGCGGCACACGACACACACGCGACAGTAATCAGTCGTCCACGTATGTGACGAAGTGCACAGTCGGGCGTCTTCCTTGCTTTCGCTACGGCGACGCGGTGGGTACATCTCTGAAAAGCAATAAAAATACAAGGTGTAACAATACCCCCACATAGCTCTTAATTACGCGTTCTATATGGTTCAGTACAAAAAATTATCACAATGACGGGAAGCACAAGTGACTCTCGGGTTTGTTAAGCGTCTTCTTACACCCGTTATAACCATTAGATACCACCAAGTAAATTTTTTGTATTCAACACCTCATTTGAGCCATTTATAGTAAGACTAATGAAACAACGTTTCTAAGTGCACTTATAATATACAAATGCACTTAGAAAGGAAGTCTCGAACAGCCAAAATATGTTCCGTCACCATAAAAGCTATTTTCCTTTGCTAGCGTTTCATCGATTTCGTAAATTATAATGAGTTTGTTTTTGTTGAAACGGCACCTTCACCTTGGCCCTAAACTGAACAAAATAATACAATAACTTACTCTCTTTGGTGTATCCAAATTCGCGTCCACACTGGCCTTTGTTGTTGATGCCAAACGTGTAGACTTGTCCGAAGTTTGTCAAAACTACCGCATGAGCTTTACCGAGAGCGACCTAGGGAAAATACCATTGGAATTATTAAGTTGAATACATTTCAACTATCAGATTAACCGAACGATCAAAACCGTCAGGTAAATTTAAAAGATAAAAAGAAATTAATGGAATTTGCGGCATTCCCTGGTCCGATGATCTCCTTTTCAAAGATGCGGCATCTCGAAAATCGTAATTTTAGTATTTTTATCGAGAAACAACGATTTTCAATGTAATTAACTTACTTGCACAACCCTCTCGTGTCGCAAGCCTAGTACTTGTCCGGCCGAGTCACAGTGTTGCGTGTCTTTGCCGAACATCAGCAAATGTCCCTGCCTCGTCACTAAGGCTGTTGAACCGTAGTTGCATGCGGCATACACAACGAAGTGGCCTTCCGCCTGGAAAATAACGTTAAATTAAATTTGCATGTCCAAAAGCATCCTCATTTAGTTGCATAAGGATCTTTTGGCGCGTGGCCAAAAGTAGCTTGAGTACTTGCACTTTTACGGCGTCTGCAATACAAGAAGCACCGCAGGTACGTTGCCAACCCAGAGGCCGGCGGCATGCACTAGTACCATAACAAAACAGCACGCCTATATTCCGCGAAAGGTCAGGCAGAGGTACCTATAGTAGACTCACATGTCGCCAATTATGTTTAATTCCCATGTAATAAAAGGTCGAGTCCATTGTCATCATCCATGTTACTGGGCCCGCGTGATAGATCATAGCTCATTCCCTCGCGACGAGAGGAGGCCGGCGTCCCAGCAGTGGGAACATTTACACAACATGATTATGACTATGCTCTTGCCATACACAGGGCACAAATCCAGACTCCGGTCTGCTACTGAGAAATTCCAGATGGATAAACCCTTTGCCTGAGCCAGCGATCGAAACCACTACACCGCTGTTTGAGCGTTTGGTGTTAGCATTACCATAAGTACCTCCGCGGGCAGGCTCCTTCAGAAAGCATTCTCCTGCTATAGAACTATTGACTAGTTCCTTACCTTGAATATCTTCTTGGGGCGAGTGGGTTTGGGTTGGCGCCGATGTTTCATGGCGTCGCCGTCCTCGCCTCGGCGTGCGATGCCCGTGAACAACGCTGAGCCATTGTCCAACACCAGGATGGCGTGGACACCTTCGTGACCTACCGCCACCTATGACACCAATTAAACTCTTAGAAATATCTCCGAATGAAGGATTGTGTGAATGAGGGAGTGAATAATAACTTCTTTGTTCAACTGTTGAGTAGATAGTAAGTGTACTCCCTTTTCCACACCTCGTGTTCGCTCGGCTTTGTCTCGCATAGGGTCGAAGCCTTATGCTGAGCGAAGGCCGTTTGACGTGACGCATTGTCCCCCAGCTTGTTCTTTTTGTGTTTGTATTCTTTCTCTGCTTCATGTTTACCGCAAATAAACGTATATTCTTTTCTTTTTGTAACGAGTAGACAATAGTGTATTGTGTAAAGGAAAGGAAAAGGAAAGGCTTAACGTCTTGAAGCTGTAGCTACAGCGCGAGTTCAGAGCGTTTCATTTCTATACATGCTTTGTTTATTATATAATATTCTTAAAACTACGTTGTAGTCTTACCTGTATAACCTTGCACCTCTTGACGTTGGGTGCTTCATTGCGGGAGAATATAGTCTCTTTCATCAGGGTCCATCGACCGGTATGAGGCGCAGCTGCCTTGTAGCCAAGACTAGTGCCTTTGCCAGTGTAGTATACCTAAAAGAAGGTTAAATATAAAGGAGGGAATGACGTTTCTCCTACTCTCCAGCATTGAGATTTTTTTTTAAGTGCTTTGTAATATTAGCTGTAGAGAAAATTGACTGCAATCGTCATTACTTACGCATCCGCGTTGAAAATTCATTTTGAATATTGAGAAGATTAAGATTAGATTAATGACCAAAAGTCGTACCAAAACTTCTCATGCATCAAGATCAAAATATTTATAGTAATTATTTTCATAATTTTTTACGACATTACGCGTCGAATTTGATTTATAAACAGGGAATTTAATTTAAAGTAAAAAAGTGTTGATATTGTTTTTTTCCTTTTACATGACGTTCCGTTTCAATTATTATTATTGTTATTACCCAGTAACTGGGTTGTAGAGGTCAGATAGGCAGTCGCTCCATGTAAAATACTGGTATTCAGCTGCATCCGGTTAGACTAGAAGCCGACCCCAACATAGTTGGGAAAAGGCTAGGCAGATGATGATGATAACGTTCCGTTTCAAAAGATTATTTATGATTAATATAACCTTGAATGTTGAGTGTCATGATCACGTCTTTCAAAAACCATGTAATTAAACATGACTAGAATAAAATAGAATAGAATAGAATTTTTATTTAAACGATTATAATTTTTTTAAAGCAACAATGGCCGTTCGAGTATGACATGTCAAACAAAAAAAACTGGCCAAGTGCGAGTCGGACTCGCCCATGAAGGGTTCCGTTACGTTACGATTTATGACGTATTAAAAAAAAACTACTCACTAGATCTCGTTCAAACCAATTTTCGGTGGAAGTTTATATGGTAATGTACATCATATATTTTTTTTAGTTTTATCATTCTCTTATTTTAGAAGTTACAGGGGGGGGGACACACATTTTACCACTTTGGAAGTGTCTCTCGCGCAAACTATTCAGTTTAGAAAAAAATGATATTAGAAACCTCAATATCATTTTTGAAGACCTATCCATAGATACCCCACACGTATAGGTTTGATGAAAAAAAAAATTTTGAGTTTCAGTTCTAAGTATGGGGACCCCCAAAATTTATTGTTTTTTTTCTATTTTTGTGTGAAAATCTTAATGCGGTTCACAGAATACATCTAGTTACCAAGTTTCAACAGTATAGCTCTTATAGTTTCGGAAAAAAGCGGCTGTGACATACGGACGGACAGACAGACAGACAGACAGACAGACAGACAGACATGACGAATCCATAAGGGTTCCGTTGCCATTTGGCTACGGAGCCCTAATAAAGTACCTAGTTTTCAGATTATTTCATTTTTTTGAAAATCTCCGAAACCCGGGTTTTGAAAGAACTTTTGTAGGAGTTAATATTATAAGTGTAGTCTATAAAAAACAAAGTTTGACTGTGATGCAGCATGGTACAGGATTCCATACATTCATAAGCATTGTCCTTTAATACATTAGTAAACTTGGGAAGTAGGGCCATTAAGAAACGAATTTAAATTTATTTCTGTAAGTTAATCTTCTAAGATACTTGCACAAGTCAAGTCAACGCAAAAATAAAGTAACTTGGTTATATTACTTGCGAATCTTAGGACTACACACCTTTCCGGAAGCGGTAGTCAGAAGCGCAAAGTCTTGTCCTCCATATATGCTCATGAGCGGATCTTCATCACAATCATCAAGCTGCATCGCTATTGGTGCATCTAACTCCACCGTTCGCCGTGACAATCCATCTTCAAACGGACTCCGGCCGAGAACCAATGTCCTGCGCCTGAGTAGATGCACGTTTATCTCTTTCAGTGACGTCAGCGTGGTGGTAGCTGCGGCTTCGTTCCGTTCCGGCTGTGCGTCAGCGTCATACATTCGGATTGTAAGGTTGTCCTGTAATAATTAACGTCATAGTAAGATGATGCAAAAGCACAGCAAAGCATAATCGCAATAATAGGCGCAATGCCAGAAAACAGTCCTATTTTCTGTGATACAGAGTGGGCCGCGCACCTGATCCAATACACGGACTCAGCAATGTGAATGTTAGATTAGATTTCTGAGAACTTTCCCTATTGAATTGAATCTATTTTCAATTCTCATGTCAAATAATTTTGTTGTTTGTCAACCAATCACAGTAGTTAACGTAAGATCTGACAGCACGTGTTTTTTTTTTTTTGTTAATCATCCTTTCGGTAACGCAGCAGCTGGAGAAGACATGTAGCGATTTTTACTAATTGTAAAAATAAATATAAATTCTACTTACAAAATTTGTTAATAATATCAGTCCGAGTTGTGTTCCGTCCGTAAAAACAGCTGACTTGGGTTCAACCGGGGCCGGCTGGCCGGGTTCTAGTCGTATCATGTTCCTCACTTCCAAAGTCTCTCTATCTATTTCATAAACTTCAGTCTTTTTCCTGCCTATCCTTAGATATAATTTATTCTGCAACATGACAAAGATACTCCATTCGTTAAGTTTCTGAAAAAAATTAATAAAAATCACAATACTATTTAAAATTAGCTAGTTCTAACTCACCTTACAATAACCTAGCCAGCCATGCCGATCGCTAGCAAAGAAGTCTGGCTTGTGCAAATAAACATGCTGCCTTATCGAGCTGCCGTACCCTGAACCAATCTTCAGCAGGCCTTTGGACGTAAATACGTATAGGAAGCAGCCGTCGGAAACTAAGGAGCGAACCACAAGCTCGCCCGAGATCAGTTGCGCGGGCAGATCGACGGGGAAGCTATTGACCAGACACTGGTGGGGGACGCCATAGTTCAACCAGAGGTTGCGGGACGGAGAACCGAGTATCACCGATTGGACGCTCCGCTGGAGAGTGATTAGGTTTGATGGTATCTGTAAATAATAGTTTTATATTTGTAATTATTGCGTTGTAGGGGCAGTCGACCTCGTCTATGGTACTAATTTGACATTCAGTCAGCGTGGACAGTAGCAACTGCTCGAGCAAAATCCGGATTATGCTTCGAAGACCTGTGCGCGCGCCGCGCTTGAGTAGTCTCGCGGTTGCTTGCGTGCGCTATCAACACCAGAATATTAACATACAGAACACTCAATTATGAACAATTTGAAAACTCTCCTTAGAAGCCTTTGTCTATGCCGAGGGTGGGGCCATTTCTGGGTTTAATATGTAGGGTATTTGCTCATGTGCTGCGGTGACGACTGTTGCAAGTGTCGACGCGCATGGAATTGTATTTCAAACGCTATTTTCAACTCCATTTCTGTTGCATTTAAGTTAATTATCAATTAATCAATTAAACTACTTATGCATCTTGCTGCTCTATCTGCACTGGCCCTATGGCTATTCTATCGAGCTGTTGACCGGACAACTCATGGAAACGAATAAGAATGTCTCCGTAGTAAAATCAAATCATTTATTTCAAATGAAACTAGAAAATCGAATAGAAAGTAAACCAACACATTCGTTTCTTTCATTTGTTAGTTCTACCTACATACCTGTAGGTCTTGGTCGGAGAGTGCAGATGAGGACATAGTCAGAGATGCCACAGCATTTAGGATGAGTTCAGCTTCTCCTCGGGCAACTGAGAGGGCTATGAGGCAGGAGCTACTGAGAGCAGTCAGATTGCTCGGCCGCTCCATCGAACCACCCGGCCCGCTGCCACTGGCGACCTCCACAAGCATGGTATGGAGATTTATTATTATCTAAAAAAAAAAGAATTCTTTAGAAATTTGGACATGATTGCAGAACAGCTCTGTAATATCTTCGAACACCGAACATTTTTTTTCGGTACCTCCAACTAGATGTGTGGCGGCATCATCTACATCGTCACATGCAAACTAAGCATCACACTGTCGTTACGAAACATCCTGCATCGCACAAGCGAAGGTCCCCAACTAGCATTACAGAGCGGATCGTTCAGACGGAGCAGTAACCTTAACCATTATACCTACAGGAAAACGGCCTTTAGAGAGTTAAAGTCTCATTTCCTACGACAAGTATGGGATAAGTAATTTGCGATTTCTAGTACTTAAACCTAAAGTTTTTTATCCATATAAGAATCAGGATCGATTAGCATCAAAGTTTTTTTTGTGAAAATTGTAAATTTTCTTGACATCAGTACAATTTTTTCAAAATCTGTAAATGCACATCAAATTTTTTTTTAAAGTTAGGGACAGTCTCCTAAGACCGTTTTCTTGTAACTACAACGTTTAAGGCATATAACCTTACAAGGCTTACAGTCTCAAAAAAATCCAGCCTGTATACAATGTCCTGACATCAATTTTCGGGCACTAGCCCACCAGACTCAACAGCCGTCTGGTCGGAGGATCCTCCATTTTCTATGGAGAATGAGTGAACTTTACACCCTGTTCCTCATACCTCTATATATGTATACTTACATCAGTAGGCTCTTGCGCCAGTTCTTCAGGCGCATGCCCCTGCAGTACATCCAGTAAAGCAGTAAGAGCCATTTCACAGAATTGTGCATTTGTTGTCCGCGCTTGCGATATCAGGGAGAAGACGGATTTAAGGCCTATTCCTGTAATCTGTGAACACATGAAAATACATAATATTGGGAATCGGAATCATGTATTCTTAAATATCGATCATTAGTGTAGCGACACATCTACGGCGACTGAATGTACGTTTCGGCATCATAAGAGGAGATATATTTATTTATTTATTTATACATTTATTTCAGGCATCAAGGCCCATATAAAACACATACACAAACAATATTAATATATCTTAAGAATACTACAAATACATACAACATTATTAATCACACTAAAAACTATCTAACGCACACGAAGTGACTGCGTCGTGTTTCGCGGACTGGCGTCATGTCACGCCACGAAACCGGCGGTACACGACACTCTGCGGCCAGAACACTTCCTAGAGGAACTTCTCGGAGGAAAAATCGTTTCAATATTGATAGATGACACGCACGAAGCTTTCTCTGCTTCATACAGGGATAGACAAAAGCCACCTATTCACACAAATGATGCTGGCAACATGGAATTATGCAGCGGTGCTGGCAACGTCTCAACGCGGTTTCCAATGAATACGGGGAATTAATTTTCTGAACTGTCTCCCAAATATTCTCACCTTTGGTAGTTTGCTCACTGGTAGTTGTGACGAGTCCTCGGCGTCGCTGTCATCAGAACAGTCGGCGCTTCCATGGAGGTGCCGCCAGCGTGCGAGTATAGACTTCCGAACGCTGGCGTACACCGCAAATTGTGATGGGTTGGCCAGGATTGCAGGAGCATAGCAAACCGCTAGTGCATTGGCCGCTTTGAGTCGCCGGAGTTTTTCTTTCTTACCGATCCGCTTATGGGATCGTCTTTCTTTCCTGAAATCGACTTTTGTTTTAGAAAAAAATCAACAATTTTACCTTTAAAGTTTATTTTTTTTTCGGAGGTCAGATAGGCAGCCGCTCCATGTAAAATACTGGTATTCAGCTGCATCCGGTTAGACTGGAAGCCAACCCCAACATAGTTGGGAAAAGACTAGGCAGATGATGATGATGACCTTTGAAGTTTTTTATTGAAAGTACCAAAACTTAAACAGATAGTTTACCTGGGGCTGGGCTGTAAATAAATTAACTTTCAACAAACAAGGTTACTGAATTTCAGTAGGCAGTTTCTATATATTGACTTTACTACAATCATCATCCAGTTTAATAAAATAGGGTTAAATATTGTACGAGGGCGACACTGAAAGTTTTTAGAACTGGCCACTTGTGTTGTAAACGATATAATAAAAAAATAAGTTCAAATTTTGATAAAAGGAACTCTTTCCCAATATTTCTGTGTATGTATTTTATTCTTATGTCACTTGTTTATGATTTGGCGGCAAATTAAAAATTGTCTGCATCATGTCAGCATGAATTTAACGCGAGAAAATTTTCATACAATGATTTTTATCGTCTCGTGCCACTGTTTACTACTGGTTTAATGAGTTTAAACGTGGTCGCCTATAATTTTCTAAGAACTTTCAGTGTCACCCTCGTAATGTCTACAACGTAGAAAAAACAGGAATGATTGCTAAAGGAATGACCCTTTGGAAGGGGCACCTAGAATCAATTCTTCTTTTTTTTCTTGTAATTTGTGACACTCAAAAGTGCCTTTCAATGATCTAATTGAAAATACAACTTGATGTTAACATGGAAATTATAACTAAACTTCGCAAAATTACAAACTGTATGCAACAGTTTGCATACAGCCCATGAAACCAGCCCATGAAACAACTTAAAAAACTTGCAATCAAGAATCTCATCATCATCAGCCTATAGCAGTCCACTGCTGGACATAGGCTTCTTAAAAACTCAAAACTCAAAGTATTTATTTCAATTAAACCATTACAGGCACTTTTGAATTGTCAAGGGGTCAGTCAGTCAGAAAAATGAAGCTAGTTGCCCATTCCAAAGCGTAGGTACCTATGGAGAAGAACGGGCAAGAAACTCCATGGACACTTTTTTAAATCAATATAATATGGTTACAAAGTATTGGTTACATCATTCATGTTAGAAATTATGCATGTGAAAACGATGCAGAACGTTAAAAGCGTCCGTAATGAAAAGTTAAAAAAAATAAAAATATAAACAATTCAAATATTAAATTAAATCAAAATAAGCCATGGCAGCAAAGAGTTGACCAGTCCCTACTGACGGCGCCCGTTCACGAACATGGCGCATGGATTAGCACCATTCAGGTCAACCATTTTGAAGGGAGCCAAATGATCCAACACATGCGCCACCATCAGCGAGACTTTTGAGTGAGCATGACATACTCTCTGCTGCCAGGGCACATTCAAGTCAATGAAAGACGTACCCAGTAAATGGTAGCTTTTTAGTATGTACATAGTACTCACACGTGCTATACAATTATACAATACTAGGAGATTGAATTTATATAATTAAAAAAAAAGTATTTTAAAATCTTCAGCAGCTCCAATTTCACGCCATTTCCTCTCCTATTGCACGCCATTCAACTCAATTTTTGGCAACTCTCATCAAGAATCTCAACCGTAACCAAATGAAATAAAGTGGGTTCCCAACTATGTTGTGGCTGGATTCCAGCCTAACCTGATGCAGCTGAATGCCAGTATTTTACATGGAGTAATAATATTGACAAAATGTACATGAGGCTAAAGAAATACTATGATGTCTCAATTCCCCAAAGGAGTAGCCAGAAGTGTATACTTTCAAATCTGGGCACAAGATGGCTGATTACTTCTCACTCCACACTGACGCCAACATAAATGTTGAATTCCACTTTGAGAAGAATGTAGTACGGAGACGGGGACACTTGTGCTTGACGTCTTCCTCTATTTGTGACAATTGACTATGATGTTTACTCTTGACAATGACTGACTCCTATTACTAATTTATGATGATTTGTCCAATCTCCAGCCATTTTTGCTTGTTCAATGTCCACAGACCAGATGCTGTCCAAACATTGAACAATAATTTCCTATCACAACTATACAAATAACAAATGTACATCGTTCAATATGTGTTCCCTTTGCTGGGTTTTCTATTCTTAATTGAAAAGAACCATCATAATCAGCCTAGAATGTTCCCACTGCTGGGACACAGGCCTCCGCTCTGTGAGAGGGAGTGGGCCGTAATCCAGCACGTGAGCTCAGTGCGGGTTGGCCAATGTAATTAATTGTCACAAACCATGTCTTTAATAAATAATAACATTCTAGCCTATTAGACTATTTTAATAGAACTTAATTTTTTACATGATACTTATTTAGACATACATTAAACTGCAGTGTGACATTATACATATAGCGAGATTCTCTAGAATACAAAATAAAATACACTTACTTGGTGCCACTCCAACATAGTGCCCGAAAGTACTTCTTATAGTTCTCAGGTTCCATGCATCTTAACTCCGGCACTTGCATCCTCAGAGCCATGGTGGTATTCTATCTTTTTACTTCTGCAATATTATGATTGTGCATCACGTTGAAATCAATAGCTAGGTCAAACAATATATATTTTTGTTTCGCACAGAACACAGTCGCATTACAACTTAATTGTTTTAATTTGCTGAGCAATAAATTAACATTTCTTAAGCCAGCTACAAATATTGTAGTGGCATTTACAGCAGCCGGGGTCAATCAGTCATTTTTGCAAAACATCCAAGTTCTTGATTTTTTTAATAAAAATCCTAATGATCTGTAGCCGAAATAGGCTTGGAATTTATCATTCAAGAGAAAAATCACATAAAATTACACATTAACTTTTACAGGATCATCTGAGTACAAATCCCAATAAATATATATTTTTTTTCTCTTTAGTGGATGCGTGTGATATCAATTTGTTTTATTGCACTTTTGATTCACAGTATATTTTTACAAGTATTTTTTAACGATATTGTTATGGTGGAGGATTAATGAATAATCTAGAACAGAGCAAGCAATATTTTTGTTTCTTCACTAAAATTCGCAAAAGCTGTCCAATCTATAAGTAAACGCAATATTTTAGGCAGAATTTAATTAACAAATACACTTTTCGCAATTAGATTTTCATTGTGTACATTGCAGTATATTATTGATCTATTGGGTATTTAAGTAATGCAACTGTATTTATTTATAATTTAGTCATATTTTTAATAATATACCTGACGCACTAGTAACCGCATTCTGTTTGTTTTACACATATTCCATAAAATTAAGTTATTTTTATTATTTCAAATCGTCCAGAATTCTAGGATCAAACGAAGTTTGCAGTAGGTAATGTCAAAAAATCAATAAACACTCGGAGCCAGTGAAGTGGGTATTGAATCGGTACTTCGGCAATAACCGTAACTTCTTAGCAATGATGGACCAAATATAAAATTGAATACTTGTTTTCGATTTTGTTAGAAAGAATATAATGAGGAGAATCTCTGAACAACATGATATTGCATAATTAATTGATTGTAGACTAAACATTAGCGGTGTGACTAATATATTGGTATTACAGTATGGCCATTTTAATAGGTAACATTTGACAATTCATAAAAATTCAACAACGTAACCTTATAACGGCGGGCATGAAATAATATATTTTTTCGTTTTGTTAGAACTGCACAATTGCTTAACTTTTTTCAATTACGATTACATATTTATTGTGATAATGACCGATACGAGTAATTTTATGATTTGCTTTCACTAATAAACCATTCTAAACATAATAAACAATTTCTGATCTAAAGAACTGAACGTCGTTACAATGTTGCATCAGTTAGGTAACCCTTTTTCTTTTTAAACACTCGGGATGTTACTCTAAAAATCGAAAGCTGTTATGTTGAATCGAATGCAATGATTACTTGTGTACTAAGTTGTACGTTAATTAAAATATGATTCGCGGCCGTAACAAATATGTATTTACAGAATTATAATCATTAAAGTCCTGAACCACCCTTCAGTACTGCTAAAATGATCACTCTGCTACAAACTGCGTGTGCAGAAGTCACTACAGAAGACTGGAGAAAAGTCGTAGAGAAAACAAAGAAAATAATTTTACATGATTTTGAACGAGATGTGAGAATAGACAATATTATTGAAAATGAATTAATAATATCTCTATATCTATTGTGCTGACAGCAGTGATGAAGATGACAATACTAATAACAGTTCTGATAGTTCAATTGAATAAATGAATTTTTTTTTTGTTAAATTATGTACTTGTCTTATTTTGCTCCTTAAATTTACGAAAGAAAAAATAATAATCGGACAGGGATTCGCCTGATGATTTTTAAAATTCACATATGTTTCAAGTCCGTATCGATTCGTTCACTTTAATCGATATTTTTAAGCAGGTCACCTTACTATGAAGATAAAACTGACAGACGTCAAATGTTACCTATTAAAATGGCCATACTTTAGTTAAGAGATTAGTAATATTCATGTCCGTAAGGATTGAGGAGCCACATCAGATTTAAAATCTGATCTCACCATTATTTAGCAGCAATGTAGCTGATTTTGCAGCACGAATTCTAGATTTAGCAACAAAATATATCACTAGTTATATTTAATACAAAAGTGGCTCCTCAATCTAAATGTCTGAATTGAGGAGCCACCTGGAACTCGTTAAGTAATAGATGAATATTTTGGAAAAATTGTATCATTTAGTAGCAATTGTGCATATTACCGTCTAAAAACTTAGCTTCTGTAGCGCTAAAATGAAAGAAAATAAAATACTTCTAGTATGGCTCCATAATCTACACTCAAGAGGTGAATTTCTATTGGATGTGAGCGATCAATTAATATATTCGACATAATGATCATTTAGCAGGTGTTGTGTTTGTTTTTGCAGTATAGGAATAAAATAGTAAAGCAGAGTAAATTTTCTAGAAGAACGCATTTTCTTTGGCTCCTCAATCCTGACGTTCTAATTATATATGTTTGACTGTAGCCACCTGAGATCTCAACGGAATCTAAAGCCAGAGATACTAACATTTAGCAGAAATGTCTGCTAAATATATCTGCACAGTTCAGCAATGTATATATTTTGGATTCTGAAAATACATTATTTAACTATTTTCTTGTAAATTCAGTGTGAAGGGCGACCACATTGTAGCGGGATCGTCCGAAAGGGTTACTGCTGCCCTGGAACATAAAGGGCTAAGGAAGGAACACGGGTGGGTTTTAGTCAGTAAGAGTCTGACACTCCCTTCTGCTCCACGTAGAGCGGGAGGGGTAATTTGATGATTTCCCATCCAGAAAAAAAAATCCACAGTCCATACAAGTTCCGATCACTGCTTTATCTGTACCGCCCTAGATCAATACTAAAGAATAATATACGATGACAGTACTTTCATAGCCGGATTGATGTGGCATGACAGTAAAAACGCGTTTCCTTGTTCCTTTAGACAAAATTTCGCTGTAATGCCCGTACCTCAGTTCAGATGAGGTTAAAATTGTACGGCGCAGCGGTGCCCGTACTGTCATTTTTAACACCGAAAAATCTACTTATAATGCAGTGCGTCCCGCAACGTGTTAATATTCAATGGATTCACGTATTAGTAATCCGACGAACTCTCGTATGCTAATATTTAATATTTACTCTGGCTGGGATTCATTTCACTTGTACACGGATCGGATTACGTTCTGTGGATCGGATTCACCACAGACTACATAGAGATACTGGGATTCACTCTGCTGCTGGCTGTTCGTGAAGGTTCGTGAAGTAAACGAATGCCGAATGGCAACAAACGAACTTATTCTTTTGGTCCAACCAACCCATTCATGTGTAGGTACAAGTACCTACGTACGAATGAGACGCATTGATGTTTGGACAGATATCGACGTACAAGACGTCCATACACTGGAATCACCATTGCCTATTGCAATTGCTGAGGTTCAAAAATATTTAAACGATGAAATCTTACCCAGAAACGCGAGCTCGAACGATTGGTGGCATAAATATATTTTTTTACTAGCTTCTGCCCGCGGCTTCGCCCGCGTGGATGTCGGAAATTATCCCACGGGAACGTGCTACCCTCATAAAAAGTATGTCCTTCCCTAGGATGCCATCTATCTCTTTGCCAAATCAGAAGTTCAGTGGTTTACGTGTGAAAATGTAACATACAGTTTCAAGTTTAAATCCTCCCCTTAAAAACCGAATTACCCCTTTTTGCCCCGTCAGGGGTCAATTTTCGACTACTTTACATAATTATTTTTAATTATTTTCTGTCAAAACTATTAATACTGAGTTTCGAGTTAAATGGACCGCGCATTCAATTACTTCCACACAAACTTCAAGACCCCTATATCCCCCTTTGAGGGGTAGTTTTGAAAAACTTATAATAATAAACTTCATTACTTACTTAGGCGAGTATTCTTGCCAAGTTTCAAGTTTATTAACCTAATAAAGACGATTTTTCTTATAAACTGTATCCCTGCTTTTTAACCCCACAAAGGTGGAATTTAAAAAAAAATCGTTTGGGATGTATTTATAACTTGACTTAAAGATTATTTATACTAAATTTCGAGTTAATCAAGCCATGCAGTAAAATCCTCTCCTATAAAATTGACTACCTTTTCAGCCCGTCACTGGTAATTTTCGAAAAACACTGATACACATTATTCTTTACTTTCGATAATAGGTATAAATAGTGAGTTTCGAGATAATCGGACCGCGCGCTAAAATTCTTCCATACAAATTTTGAAACACCCCAATTCCTTTTTAGGGTAGTTTAGAAAAACATAAAATGGCAATCTTCATAATTTACTTAGATTAGTATTGGTGCCAAGTTTCAAGTTTATTAACTCAAGGAATAAGATTTTCCATGCAAACAAAATACCCCCATTTCACCCTCTTAGGGGTGGAATTTCGAAAAACCCTTTCTTAGTGGATACCTACTCTTCACTAATAACACACCCTCCAAATTTCATGTCTCTAGGACCAGCGGTTTAGGCTGTGCGTTGATATATATCAGTCAGTCAGTGAGTCAGGACTTTGAATTTCTGCCAGGGTAGCGAGATCGTCCGAAAGGGTTACCGCTGCCCTGGAACATAAAGGGCTAAGGAAAGAACACGGGTGGGTTTTAATCAGTAAGAGTCTGACACTCCCTTCCGCTCCACCCAGAGCGGGAGGGGGGGGGGGTCATTTGATGATTTCCCATCCTCAAAAAAAAAATGGACTTTGAATTTAATATACATAGATTTTAAATCTAAAGTTACAGTCTTGAAACATATTCAAAAACCAATAAGGTAACATAGAACGTATTAATCAGTGATTAAGCTAGGTAGTAGCTAGCAAGTAGGTATTAGAATGATCGGCATTGCCGATTAGTCGGCCGACTAATCGGCATTTTGAAAACCGATTAGTTGGCTAGTCGGCTAGTCGGTTAGTCGGCAAATACTATATGTAGTCGGCCCATCTCTAATCTTAAGATAAAATATTACAGTATCTGCAGAACTCCACTGCGGGTGACATAACCTACGACAAACTTATTATTTGCGGTTGGTACAGTAATCGGGTCTAGAGATCGAACCGCAAAAAAAATTAAGTTTGTTTTTTATTGTGTATACTTTTCCGGGATAAAAAGTACCCAGTGTGGTGCCCAGGATATTAAAGAATAATTATACCAAGTTTCATCGTAATCGAACCGGTAGGCGTCGAGCGTGATTCAGTATTCACGCGCGATGGCTTATTATTAGCGTATTTCATGTATAACTTTGGTGTTTCTATACCGATTTCTATGATTCTTTTTTATGGAATAGTTAATAATGTTAACTTTTTTAATTAGGGATGACTGAGAGTGTTATAAACGTAAGAGTAGACAAATATAATCAGAATGCTTCGAACTGCTAAGCTATCGGGAGTTACACGTGTTATTGTGAGTCAACCATAAAAGATAGACATATGCTGTTGTGGGATATTTTTTATATAATTTTAAGGAGAACATTTCCGTCATACATTATTTCTGTGTAGCTTTAACCATTAAGGTTGCACACGCGACGGAAGCTTAAAAAATGGAGTAACTTCTCCCGTTTTCCCAACATTTCCCTTCACTGCTCTGCTCCTATTGATAGTAGCGTGATGAAAAGTATACTATAACCTGCTCAGGAGTATGAAAAATAATTGTACCAAGTTTCGTTAAAATCGGTCGAGTAGTTTTTGTTTCTATAACGGTTATACAGACAGACAGACAGACAGACAGACAAAAATTTTACTGGTTGCATTTTTGGCATCAGTATCGATCCCTAATCACCCCCTGATAGTTATTTTGGAAATATATTTCATGTACAGAATTGACCTCTCTACAGATTTATTATAAGTATATATAGATATCCTAATCTCAGCAAATTATTCAAAAGCATTGTTGTGTACTGGCAACTTCAGTGCCTTGCAAAAGGATTTTTTCTAAATCTGGAGAGCTGATTTCCGACCGACGTAATCCGCTATCATCAGAGAAAGTTAAACAATTGATGTTTTTAAACACAAATAAAAGTAATTTTTTTGAGATATTTTTTTATTTATTTTGATCCCACACCACGACACGATGTATTAAATTTTATATCATTCATTAGTAACCGTAGGTACTAACAATTTAACATTCAATGTCCACCTAGCATTATTAAATACCGAGATACAGTCTATTGAACACTAATTTAATACGGCAGTGACACTTATTATTAGGTCTTATACAACATGTCCCGGAATTAACGCCCACCACCAGACACCCCAATTAGAATATTATATTATAATAATCATAATACATACCTACACTGAATTTTTATTATTATGTAAAAAACATTGTTTTTTTAATAAATTACTTATACTGATTGTGGGAGAAAATTATAGTCACATTACAAATTTACGCATACATACAGTCACACTCGTATAAGGGTCTAGCTCAGTGTGTATTTCATCCATTTTGGTTTGTTTTGACTGCACAGCGGAAGTGTGACAGTAATTTACGTAGTTTTAATTATTTTTGGGATAAAATATTACCTATATTAAAAATTACAGAAATCGATTCAGTAAACGATTCTGAACAAACTACTTTCATAATGTGCATTAATTCAGTTACACATTGTATAAATATTACTGATACTCAAGTATTAGTTAAGATATTATAATATTACTAGACGAATATATTCATATTAGCTAATACTGACAAATATCGGTATTAACCAATCTCTACTAAACATGGCAAATCTTCGGTCGCAATTTTTTGTTTCACCCAGAGTTGCTACATTTTGCCCAGCTGACTGCTGTATGAAAATATGCCAAAATATTCCATGAAGAAATAGATTTTAAAAGAAGAAGAGCAAATGTTTTCGTTCACAATCGAATTTTACATACACCTATCTTTCGATTTGTACACCTACACTGAGTAATCCTATGATACAGTGCAGCCTGCACTCCATCATAGGATTATCATACGAATTTCTACCATAGAAGTCTTCAAGTTAAAAAAAGATAGTCCGTACCGTCTTCGTCTAGACTCTAGACGAAATCACCTGCGTAACAGCGAATATTAATTAATTATGCGTAAAAGAAGTGTACAGTGACAGCTGTCAAATTCCTGGACGTTGGATTGCAGTGACATCTAAAGTGAACAAATGACAGTTTATATTCCCATTAATGAACGCTTGCGGTCCTGCTTAAATTACCTAATGGCACAACACAAGAATGCGTGTTGATACACGCATTCTTACAGATTATTCCTGATGAACCACTATTGCTAAAATAATTTAACAGTAAATTGTAGCAGGCGTAGTGTAACAGTCACTTAACAATGGATATTAATTTTTATTATAATATTATAACCATTGATGAAAGAAGAGGCCTTAACTTATTGTTTTTCTGTGTACATACACACGATGACATATCAAGGACATTTCCAGTTTTAGCTGACTTTGCATGGATTTTCGTACAGCTTATACTGGAAATGTATAGTTCGTTATGTTGTTATGCGTTGGGAATTGAAGGTTTGCAAAGCAGTCACCGAGCCGCTAAACTATTTGCTTTGTTGAAACTTGAATGAAATAGCCGTTCTTTTATTATTTTGATTGACTAGGTACAGACGCCAGCACATCAAGCTACCCGAAACTGTCAAATTTTCCCAATCAATCTTGAACCTTAATGCTATAGCTATAAAATTGAAAATCTATTACAGAAATTAGACAGATTGTATTGTATTGATGTTGATGTGCTGGCGTCTGTACACACGGCTACACATTCAGCTATGCATTTCCAGTTTTAGATCTGACCTCGCATTGTATAAGTTTTTCGTACAATCAGAAGTCAGCTTATACTGGTTATGTATAGCTTGATGTGTACCCGTGCGTACATAGAAGTTAAAGGTATAGCATGATGAAAATAATTTAAAAAGTTAAAAGTGTAACTCGTCTCGCTTCTCGTCTTATTAGAATTTGAGGTAAACTATAGAAAAATACGAACAAATTGCAATATTGCTCATCCCCCTTATCCCCCTTAGCAAATAGCGTGATAATTTGTAGGCTAATTATCACGCTATTTGCAAAGGACCGACCCAGACTTATAGACAATAATTATCTATGCAAAATTTTAACAAAATCTGTCCTGTAGTTTTTGCGTGATGCTGGAACATACGTTCAGAACTAACAGACAATGTCGGTATTATAACCATTCGCAGCCAAAAATTTCTTTAAAAATATATTATACAGTTTACAGTTTTGACTTCGCTACGATTTTATTATATGTATAGATTTAATGTTCATCATCTACGAACCTAACCTAGAATTATTTGTAGACTTAAAACCATATGATTGCAAGATGAATCTTCTACCGTCAGAAAGTTGGTATGAATCGTCGAGTTTTTGGAAGCTGTAATAAAACTGTGTGGCTTAGTCGAGTTCCAATACTTTTTTAATCGTGTCTTTTAGAAAGGAACGATCACAATTGTGATTGCCTCTAATTACAAAACAATGATGCTATTTTCCGTCAGATGTCTTTCTAAGTTAGTAATAAATAAACAAGTTTTGAATGTTATTTGACATTTACTGTGAGTCAAGGCCTCAAGGGGTACTAGCGAAACCCGAGGTAAAATAAAAGTCGTCACTTTGTAGCCCTATTAGAGAATCGAATCAAAAAACATCTACTTTGTTACTTTCATTGAATGACACAATAAACAGTCTCAACATTTTAAATAATTGATTTATAAACTATTTTAATCGATTATTATTTAATCGATATGTCTTTTAGTAGAAATCCGTTACTGTTTTCCGGTTTTTTGAAGTTTGAACAGCCCTGGCGCGCCATTGTGATTTGTGGTGGTTGGTGTTCCTCGGTTTGTCAGTTTCGTACAGCTTGTGTGTTTTTAATAAGATTAGGGACAGTAATGAATATATTTTTTACGAATGTTATACTACAAAAAACAAAAGTGACAATAATGCGTGCCGAACCTTTTATACCTGACTAACGAGCAGCTTTGAGTCACCACGGTTAGTTCAAATTGATGGCTGAGGTTATTTGTTGTGGCCTACCTAGCTATATAATATCTGCAACAATTTGTCATCAGCGTTTAATAAAATTATCGTATAAATGTTACGAGATATACAGTACTACAGAATGTATTTACCATCGAATCTATGGAGCACAGTTCATTGAAAGTTTGAGCATGTTCTTTCAGAATTTTACACAATACAAGCACCGCGACCCTTGGCGTTGGACGTAAGCTTTACAAAGAACTTAAGTTTTTTTTCTATAATCACTTGTGTTCCTGCAATCTGAGGAACAGTTTAATCTGTAATTGGTTTTAGGACAGTGTGTAATTCACAAAATTGTACCTAAATTCAAATAGTTTTGCACCTATCATCAAGGATAGAACTTGTGTGCAAGTATGAAAGAACCTCAAAGTAATATGATACATCTCAGTGTCATCAATTACTAGCTGGAAGAAACATTGCTAGTAAACATAGTTTACATTTTGATTGCTGTATTAATTGTAATAGATGCTGTGTACACTTTACTTATTCTGCTTTACTTAACAATTGGTTCAATTTTTATTTATTCAGATTAATTTGCATGTCTAAAGTTTTGTACTCGTGATTTTTGACTTATTTCGGGGTATTCAAACAATTTTAAATGTCCAGCAGTTGGTACTGATAGACTGAGTTAGTTGACCAATTTGAATAAACCACCACCATTACATATCCTCTTGTTTAGAATATTATCTCAATAATATCATGTACAGGCTCTGTAACATCACTTTTCTTTTTATTTTAACTAATAAATGTTTTAAGTATTGTTAAACTGTGGTTCACGATTTTAAATGCATCATACACTTTTTATTTACTGCTTGTTTTAATTTATTATTTCCAAAAATTTTAAACATTTTTTTCTAATAAGATACAGACATGTAAATAACTAGCATCATTGTGTAATTGTTTCTCTGATTTAAAAATACATTTTAAAATAAAAATAAATTGTGGTGAGTTAATTAGATTGCCTCAGCTTAATAATTTTATTTCAAGAAACATTGATAGTTTTGCCATGAATATTTAAAAGTGCAAGCATTTTGATGATAACTGAACCCAAATGTAATTTATTGGAGCATTTTCCTTACACATGTTGTTGTACAAACACATTGAATATTCCCCAAGGCTACTTTGTCTAGCGGTCCAAGTAACCAATTATTTTGGTACACTTATCACAAAGTATGACTGTGAGTCATTGTAGGCCAACTATTTAAATTTACTCATTAATTTGATAAGCACGTTGGGTAATCGAGCCAATTAGACTTTTACAAACATTAATTGTTAAGAATCCATATCTCCTTCCTGATATCTAAGGCTAATAGAATGGATGTGCATCCTTTATTACATTATTATATTTATATCATAAATAATGTAGTTTTCTGTTTATTCATACAACATAGGCACTGGCTTGTCTTTACTAGAATATGTACTGTATGTAGAAGTAATAAATATTTAATGTGGCCCATCAAGTGAGTGTAAAAGTTATTATATTTAGTTTATTTTAGTCCTTGGCAGCTCTGGATAGAGAGCGGTGGAAAGGGAGTAGGGAGGCCTTTGCCCAGCAGTGGGATATTAATTTCTGATAAAAAAAATATCACATTCCTTCAGGAATGAGAGGAAAAGAAGAAACAATTAAAGGCCATTTCAACTAAACTATTTATGAGAAATGGTTTTGCTAAAATATGCAAAAAAAATGTTTTCTGAATAACATGCAGTGCATTGTTACTAATGCAATAGGTAACAAGTAGTTATTATTTGTATTCTTTGCATGTGCAATGGCAGTCGATCATAACTTGCTAATGTGTTTTGTTTGAGAATAACAAACATTGTAGCATCGACTCCTTCCTCGTAAGCGTTGAGTTTCTTGTGCTCTTGAGCTAATCCAGTCGTCTGCAAGTACGTAATTTAAAAGTTTACAATATTTATTATCAAAACTGACATAACGGTGTCAGTGCTGATTTCTGTTCTTCTAGTTGTTTATTTATTTGTGTACTTACTTTTTTATTTATTGCTTTAAATATCTAAATATGTGTTGCATTTTTTTTCTAGTGTTTCTTGTTCATAATATCTACTTATTTACCTGTGTACTTCTCATTTGTTTTGATAGTTGGTACTACCAACGTTATTTAACTCAAGCCAGCATCTGCTATGGTCTGCCTCTGCAGAGCACTCATTTTGTGCAAAAAGTAATAAATAAACAAGCATTTTGTACTTGTCATACTAAATTTAATACTAAGAAAATATGGACAATAATAGTCTGAAGTAAACGTTTTTTTTACACAGGCAACTTCAGGGTGGTCACTGAGTAGCGGCAGCGATGGAGGCTGGGGCGCGCGCCCTGGACGTGCTCCCGCTACTCCAGGAGCGGGTTGCGGCCCTGACCGGCGGCCGCGACCGCCGTGGGGGGCCCATTATATGGTTCCCGGCGAATTCCAGGCGAGACCGGGTCGCGCCAGATGACTATAGGCGTTTGCTGCACTACTTGATCAGTATTCCTAGGTAAATATTACATTGTTGTTGTTATCGGCTGCAAAGAGCGTCTTGTCCTACGCCGCTGATGTTGGCTCTTTGAAATGCTCACTGCTGCTTAAATAAACGCAGTCTCCACTGACGCCAGCTGTCACTTTCATTCATAGGAAATTCGAGCCTAACCCTGCGTCCTTATCCCGTCGCGCGAGTATGCAATCGGCGCGCTCGTTTATATGAATATGACTTTCTTGCACGATCTTTCGAGGCGCGTAAATGTACGTCATTATTCAGGTAAACGATCGCGTAATTGTGTATTCGCAGTCGCTTTCGTTTAGGATGCGGCTTTATACTAGATGTTTTTTTGTCACCTATTGTGTTAGTGACTTTACTTTTACACCTATTAAGCCAGGCATGGCCTGAATAAGCTTAAAGATGTCTGTACTAAAATGGAATGTCACAGTAATTGAGGTACCATTATGCCTATATTGATATAGGTCAATAGAGCAGACCGTGTCAGGCAGCTAGGTCTCGTGAATTCTATTACTGTTGAGAGTTCAGAGGGTAATCAATGGTACCAAAATAAGAGCTATTGATTTGTTACTCAAGGGAATCTTGACACTGCTGCAAGTATCAATCCAGAGTGATTCCTAGTAGAAGGCGAATAATGGGTAATTTCATTCATTAACACGAAGCTCGAACAATAGGGCTCATGACATACTATAGTCTACTTCAAAGAAATTGTGTACAGTATGGTAGCTTTTCTGTGGTTAGTAAATATTCCATTCGGCTTAATTTGTTCTCATGAGTACTGTTATTATTCAATTACCATACTCCACTTACACATAAAATACGTATTGACATCAATATTTCTAAACGTGATTTGGAATATAATATATTAGTTGAAATCCACATAAATTATAGCTATTTATCGAAAATGACGCGATTGATGTGAAGTAGTCCTTGGTTATTTTATTTTTTAAATTATTAGACTTATATGTAAATTGTAACATGTTTTGTACATGGTTTTAGTGATTCGGTGAGATCACATGGATTCACAATATTGATTGATATGAGAGGTTCAGCATGGGCAGCAATAAAACCTATCCTAAAAGTTCTGCAAGAACACTTCCCTTCATCCGTCCATCAGGCACTGGTAGTTAAACCTGACAATTTTTGGCAAAAGCAACGCACAACAATAGGAGCACATAAGTACAAGTTTGAGGTAAGTCATATTTATTTGACAAAGAAAACTTAATTTTTTTATGACATATGTATAAGTACCAAAATAATTATTTGTTATTTGATAATATGAATTCTCTTTCAGACAACAATGATTAGCTTAGAAGCACTGCCTAAAGTGATAGATATTTCGCAACTTACACCCGATTTAGAAGGTACACTGCAATATGATCACGCGCAATGGATAGACCTTAGATTGGTAAGCATATTCATACATTATTTGGAAGTCTTAATTGTATAATTACAGGAATTCGTTGTTGAAGATTGTGAGTAATGCTATCGTACTTCCCATATTGCCCACACCTTTCGGTATGCGCCATACGTGCGCTGACGCACACTCAGACACCAATGACGTCATAATCATCGCGTTGGTGAAACTGTTTTGGAGCGCGTGTATAAATACACAAATTAAAACTATGTTTCCTCGATCTGCGAGGCGCACAACCTGGAAAAATAAGTAGCACATAAAACAGTACCTACTTCTCTGCATATCAACGTTTAGCGGAGTTGTAAAACGAATGCGCTAACTGTTGTAATGATAGAAACAGTCAACATGTTTCGTAAAAAACTGTAAAGCAATGTAGTCGGCGATTTGGTGAAATGTTTCTGCTATCCATTCCACTCGCCACCACTCCTCGTTACTTACGGAGCGGGACGTGAATGTTGTTAGTTGGATACCCTTATTCATTGAGTGAAGAAGTCATACCTAAGTGCAACTCACGTTTGTGGCGATCCTTTATTAAGTTCAGGGTATAAGTTATTTAAAATTGTGAATAAATGTTACACGGGGTGTTGCTTGTAGGCTTTGGAGGAGCTAATGTGGCAAGCTGGTGAGCTACTAGACAGGCTCGATGACCTGCAAGAAGATGTCGCTAGAGCAGACTTCGCCGATGACGTCACGGGCGCCAGGAGAGCGATCGACGCGCACGCAGACATCAGCAAACGACTCGCTAAGGTCCCCGTCGATGAACTGGAAGGGCAAGGTACTTGAATATTCTAATTAATTTAATCATAATGATGCAGAAACACGAACTTACAGCATGTTGGCTCTGAAATCTTCAAGAGTTGCCATAATAATTCTCAATTTCGCAACGATTACCTGTTCACTTTTCAGCTTCAGAAGTAATTTCAAAGGGGTAATTAAACTCGATAATCAAATAGTTAGAAGTGTTAAATGCGTTTATAATCATCGATCGCAATTACGTATCCTTATACGTTCGTTGTTTAAAGTATGCACATAATAAATGATAAAGTGCATTAGAAAACGTTAAATTGCGGAATTGCTTGTCTATTTATTTTTGATTCATATAACGTTTGTCACGGTTGAGCGGCGGGCTGGCAGGCAGGGCAGGTGGTCAAGTTGTTGTATAACCTCAGGTTTCAGCGCGGTGTGTCTGCGCACGCACACGCTGTAGTGGAACACTCAAGGGTGTCGTGTTATGAAAATTAGTGTTAGTGATGTGTTTCGATTGTTTGTGGTGCTCTGAACAGCCTGGTACGGTAGCGTTATAATAAGCATTCTAGTAATTTTCTAAAGTTGCACTTTTATGTCAAGGTTTGCTTGTTATCCAAGATTAGCCATAATAGTGCAAGGAGGGATCTCTCTCGCGGCCTCCTTCGTTTTTTCGACGACTAAAGTTACGCTTAAGAGATACCATTTTATCTACATGCATGCAATGCATAAGAACCATTTAAAGTTATAGATAAGCACTGTTAAGACAATCTGTTGCTTAATTTATCGTGTCGAAACATAGTTAAATCAATAAACCAGTCTCATTTACATGTGTAATGACGTATAATGAGTTTCGCCTATTTCATATTTCGCTCGATTACAGAAAGTTGCATTTGCACAAGACAATGTTGTGTGCATTATTGTTGCATATGCACTCAAAAACATATTTACTGGCTTCTTAGATAGAAATTTTCTGTCGTATTGATGAAGGATAATCTAAGAAAACAATACACTACCTGCAACTTTCAGTCGTTAATAATTGCCGCCTCGATCTCGTTGCGGTTTATTAAATCTGCCATAATGAGTTTCTGCTTCATTTGCGACTGCATTGACCGACTTAATATTTATTTATTTATTTATATGGCACTTCAACGACTTACGACATACATAAACAAAAATCACATACAGTTTTAGGAGATATAAGAGAAATAATTATAATAGTTTTTTTAACTAGCTTCTGCCCGCGGCTTCGCCCACGTGGATGTCGGAAATTATGCCAAGGGAACGTGCTACCAGGATAAAAAGTATGTCCTTCCCCTAGGATGCCATCTATCTCTGCCAAATTTTATCGAAATCCGTTCAGTGGTTTAGGTGTGAAAATGTACAGACAGAATTTATAATATTATATAGTATAGCACTTTGCCCGCGACTTTGTCCGCGTGTACTTTACTCTAAAAATTTCGAAGATGTATGTTTGCGATGTTTATCATTTATTTAATTCGGGTTAATTTTAAAGTTTAAGATCTAATGAATAAGATTTTTGATATAAACCTTGTCGTCGCTTTTTACCACGATAGGCTTCGTTTTTAAAAAAGCGTTTGGTACGTTCCCATTGTATGACTTAAAGATTGTTTATAACCATTTCCGCGTTAATGGAAGCAAGCAGTAAAATCCACCCCTTAAACTTTATTACCCTTTTCCACCCTGGTAAGAGACGATTTTTTAAAAACCCTTAAAACATACTTTTTGTTTTAAGTATTAGTAGGTACCGAGTTTCGAGTTAATCCGTCCGAGTGGTTTAATTTTTTTTCTTATCTATTAACTTTTTCATCCTCTAAATCCTCTGTGAGGAGTTTTTTTAAACTAAGAGTGACCATCTCTATTAATTACTGAGGCAAATATAGCCAAGTATCTAGTTTATTAATCAAAGCAAAAGATTATTCATGTTAAGGGGTAGAATTCCATATAAACTATTGGAGTGTTTCCTCAAATTAGTAAGTAATTGTAATTTGACTCAAAGATGATGTAAACTAATTTTGAGTTAATCATGCCACGTAGTAAAATACTCCCCTTAAAAAATTAATTACTCCTTTTTGCCCCGTCAGGGGTCTTGTAATCGACGCGATATGCCTCTGCGTGTGTTTTGTTTCATGTATGTGTGTGTGAGCGGGAAAGGAGCGCGCGGCGCGCGCGCTACGCAGTGTAGCCAACATCAGTGCAACATGCTAGTACAAATTCGAGCCCGATGCAAGCCGCACGCTCCTCTGTCGCAATTTTTCTTAGTTTTTGTAACCATTTTGAAACTTTAAGTAAACGGCCATTAAATAATTACTGCGTTTGATTCATTGGTCCTTCAGCCGGATCAGTAAATAATCAATGTACCATACGCCGCCGCAGAACAAAATGGTTAACACGCGTAGTACCGCAAAGAAACTACAGCGGAAGGATGAAGAGCAATCATCGACCAAAGTGGATGATGGAAAGTCGAAGGTGATCGATTCTTCAAAATTACCAGAGACATCAGTTGAAGGTGTGAAAGTAGAAGAAAAATGCGAACACGTGTCTCAGAAATCGAAACATTCGAGAACAAGGACGTCATCATCGTCGGTAGTTGCACAAAGAAAAAAGCTCGAACTGGACGCGGCGAAGCAGAAAGCTCGAATTCAAATGGAACTCATAGATAAGAAGTTAGCTGCTGATATAGCGGCCCTTGACGAAAAATACAGTCCACCAGCGTCGGAATCACAAGGTGATGGCAGGGACATAGAGGAGTGGTTGGAGCGCAGCCAACATGAATTGGAGAAACAGAGGGTTAACGCACAAGGAGCATCCACTGACCCGCTGTTCCCGCTGCTGCCGGAGGGCGGCGGCACTAATGGTGCAGTTCAGCAGTTAGCCAGCGCACTCAAGGAGTTAGTCACCACTACCGCACCCACTAGCCACAATGAAAACCTACTCAGCCGCATCAGCACACCACGGGAACTTCCTTCGTTCTTTGGTGACCCTATGGAGTGGCTGTTCTTCAAAACTGCATACCAAGAGTCGACAAACATGTGCAACTTTAGTGAGAGGGAGAACTTATGGCGTCTGAGAAAATGTCTCCGCGGTCCCGCTAAAGAAGCAGTGTCAGCTCTGTTAATTAGTTCTACATCGCCTGAAATAGTCATGTCAACGTTAGAACTACAGTTTGGAAACTCGGATATTATTATATCAAGAATCCTACACGACGTTAAAAAGTTAAATCCACTGCCGCAAGATTATCATAAAGACATAGTACCTTTTAGTGTGAAAATAAAAAACTTTGTTGCTTCGGTCCGACAACTCAATCGACAGGAGTACTTACAAGGTGTTGATGTTGTTAACATGGTGCTAACTAAGTTGCCTACCGTGCTGCTATCAAAGTGGCCAGACTATAGTTATCCATTGATAAGAGAGCAACAAAAGTGCAGGCTAGACATACTAAGTGACTTTTTGAGCGAAGAAGCTATTAAGATAGCTACGTGTAGTGCCGGTATGATGAACATTCGATGGGACAGTAAACGTAAATATCATGATAACGATCAAACTGTGTTGTTGCAAACTGAAAAACATGAACAAAGTGCCAGTGATAACAAATGCCGCTTCTGCCGTACATCAAAACACGATTTAACAGACTGTAAAAAGTTCAAAAGATCCTTACGTAAGGATCGGTGGTCGTATGTGAAACGCTCCGGGTTATGTTACAAGTGCCTGTTATCAAAACACGATAGGCAAACGTGTCCGGCCGCCGCGTGTGGCGTCGACGGGTGCGCGGAACCCCACCACCGCCTTCTACATTTTGTGCCTAGTTCGCGGCAAAATAATAACAACGTAACAGTGGCGCCGCAACCAGAGCAACCCAGTGCGACAACTGAGACTGAAACCAGTGAAACCGTTACTCATGTTAATTTGAACAATAATAAGTGGTCAGTGTTATTAAAGGTAGTGCCGATAAACATTCACGGACCCAACGGCGTGTTCAGCACGAGCGCGTTACTTGATGACGGCTCGACAGTGTCAATGATAAGCGCTTCATTAGCATCGCGCGCCGGAGTGAGCGGCCATAAGCAGGCAATGCGAGTGCGTGGTGCATGGGAAAACACTGAACTATTGTGCGACACAGAACTAATGGACTTGGCTGTGTCCAATAAACTCGGTGAAAAATATAACCTTAGTGTACGTAGTGTCAACGAACTTAATTTACCTAAACAAAACTTAACGTCAGTGAAATGTGAGAACTATGATCACTTACGCAACCTTAAAGACGTCCTAAGTATTGGTCAAGTCAAACCGGAAGTGCTAATTGGGCAGGATAATTGTCATTTAATCTTACCTTTGGAGACAGTGGTAGGCAGACGAAACGAGCCATGCGCCACCCGTACGGTCATGGGTTGGTGCCTCCACGGCGTAGTGCCACGTAAATATTCACCAGCGCGCATACACCATTCCTCGTTCTTCATTACTGAAGACAATGATACAGAGAATACCTCTGTCGACCGCAACCTTCACGATCTAAATGAGGATGTTCGACGTTATTTCTCCGTTGAATCTATGGGAGTTTCTTCTGCTAAACCACGGCAGAACGCTGAAGAACAGCGTGCCTGGAACCATCTGGAACAAACATCTACACTAATCAAAGGCAGGTGGCACGTGAGCTTACCATGGAAAGACAACAACTGTACGCTTCCTGACTCGTACCATAATGCGATGTCACGACTAAGAGGCGTCGAGAGGAAGATGAGGTCCAGCGCAGGCTATGCTTCGCGGTACGAGGAACGTATCGAACATCTCATCTCCAACGACTACGCTACTGAAATAAATAACAAAACTATTACATCTGATCCCTCAAGAAAAATATGGTACTTACCTCACTTCGGGGTCGATAACCCCAACAAGCAAAAGCTAAGATTGGTGTTTGACGCTGCCGCCGCAACAAATGGAGTATGTTTGAACGACTACATCTTGAAAGGACCCGACTTACTTATTTCGTTATACGGAACCATGCTAAGATTTCGAGAAAACAAAATCGCTGTAACTGGTGACATCAGAGATATGTTTCTTAGAATAAAAATTATACAAGAAGACAGAGATGCATTACGATTCTTGTGGAGAGAATCACCGGACAAACCAGTAAAAACATATGCAATGAGTTCGCTTATATTTGGTGCTAACTGCTCACCCTTCATAGCGCAATTTATCAAAAATAAGAATGCCGAACAGTTTAAATCGTCTATGCCGGGCGCTGTGCAAGCTATTTGTAAACAACATTATATGGACGATTATATCGACAGTGTAGAAGACGAAGAAACGGCAATCAAACTTGTGAATGACGTCACACACATCCATAAACAAGGAGGCTTTGATATAAGAAATTGGACGTGCAACAGCCAAGCCGTGTTAAATACATTGCCACAAGAAAGCCTACGTTCGACGGACGTGACATTCAAGGTCGGACAAACAGAATACGACGGTGAACGTACACTAGGATTAATCTGGAATCCAAAAGACGACACATTAAGATTCGACGTGTCATTCAAACGTATCCCGCCTGTGATTATCACCGGGCTAAAAAGGCCTACAAAACGAGAAATGTTAAGCGTTGTGATGTCAATATTTGATGTTTACGGTTTTCTATCGCCGTTTACAATTAACGGAAAAATCATTTTGCAAGAGACATGGCAACTTAATATCAGCTGGGATGATCCCGTCAGCGACGAAATCTACGCAAAATGGCAAAAATGGATTTGTTTACTAAAATCACTGCGTGATGTAAGATTGCCGAGACACTATTCAGCAGCTACGACTGGAGTGAGCGAGACAGAAAATCAAACCGGCGTGCGGCTATCTTCGCACCTTGAGTCTACGAGTGCTACGCTTACAGCCGAGTACAGCGCTACGAGCGTAGCAGACGCTACAAGTGCTACGCGGGGTACGTCGCACGCGCCTAGTAACAGCGACGATAGAAAGACTATCACGCTATGTGGTTATAGGCACCTGCAGATGCATATATTTTGCGACGCTTCAACAAAGGCTTTCTGCGCCGTTGCGTATTGGAGATGGATCGACGATGAGTTAAACGTGCGCGTGGCATTCATCGCTAGTAAATGTCGAGTTGTGGGGAGCAAACCAATTACTGTTCCACGTTTAGAACTGCAGGCTGCAGTGTTAGCAGGTAGACTGGCGGACTCGATTAATAAAGAGCATAAGATGAAGGCTGAGCGACGAGTATTTTGGAGCGACTCAACAACAGTGCTTCATTGGATAAATAACGACGCCCGTAATTATAAAACATTTGTGGCAAATCGTTTGGGGGAAATTGACGACCTAACAGAAAAACGTGAATGGCGATACGTACCCACAAAAATAAATGTCGCCGACATCGCTACAAGAGAAAGCTATGACTGCTCTGTTTTACAAAACGAATGGATGTATGGACCTGCCTTTTTACACAGAGACTGTGACCATTGGCCGCAAAATATTACACAACCTGAAAAAGAAGATTTACCACCTCTGGAATGTTTAACTATCATAGTTCAAAATGAAATTGCATACTTACCGGTGCCTGAGCCTACGCGTTTTTCATCATGGCTACGCTTACTTAGATCAACATCAAGAGTACTTACCTTTGTTGATGTGGCATTGAAGGTTATAAATAAATTAGAGCATCAAGACGACGTCATGGATAGAGCTGAGCGCCTGCTACTTACTTACTCACAAGCCCAGTCGTTCAGTGAAGAGATCGCCCTGCTGAAAGGTTTGAAATCAATACCTACCACTAGTAAACTACTTACCTTGTCACCTTACCTCGATCAACATGGAGTCCTGCGAGCGGGAGGGAGAATCGATGCTGCTGAACACGTGCTACCTGAAATGAAAAGACCTGCAATATTAGATGGAAAAAATTACATAGCTCGGTTGATTATACGACACTACCACGTCAACGCCGCCCATGGAAATCAAGAGACCGTTGTCAATGAAATGAAACAAAAATACTGGGTAATCAGATTGCGACCAACGGTTAAAAATGTGGTATCAAAATGTATGCTGTGCAGATTAAGGAAATGTAAACCAGAAATACCAAGACTTGGAGACTTACCTCAAGCAAGGGTGGCTCACCATCAACGTCCATTTACCTACTGTGGGGTAGACTTGTTCGGGCCAATGGAGGTCACTATTGGTAGACGTCACGAACGAAGATATGGAGTGCTGTTCACTTGCCTCACAGTGAGAGCCATTCATATAGAAACTGTTGCCACACTGACGACTGACTCCTTCATCATGGCCCTTCGACGCATGGCCGCAAGACGCGGATGGCCCCGTCATATATATTCTGACAACGGGACTAACCTTAGAGGAGCTCACGCTGAACTGAAGAGGTCAGTTACGGAATTGGATGAAGAGATAATGAAGAACGAGGCTGAGAACCACGGCACCAAATGGTCGTTCATACCACCGGCAAGCCCTCACTGGGGTGGGGCATGGGAACGGCTCATCCGTAGTGTGAAGACGTCGATGAAAATAGTACTTAAAGAAAGAGCTCCACGGGAAGAGGCCTTTAACACTCTATTAAGTGAAGTCGAAAACATAGTAAACAGTAGACCCCTGACTCACGTGTCAGTGGAACCTGGCAGCATGGAAACCTTGACACCAAACCATTTTTTGCTTGGAACATCTTTGAACTCACCGCAACTCGGCAAATTTGATGATTCCTGCTTATCCCTAAGAAAACAATGGCGAATATCCCAGCGATTAGCGGACATGTTCTGGAACAGATGGGTTAGAGAGGTGCTACCTGACCTTATACCTCGGAAGAAGTGGAACAAAGACCAAAAACCGCTGCAAGTGGGAGATCTGGTATTTGTGGTGGACCCAAACGGCCCTAGAAATTTGTGGCCAAAGGGCTTGATTAGAGAGGTGTGCCCCGGTAGAGATGGACGCGTCAGAGTAGTCAAAATTGAAACAAAGTCTGGAATGGTGACGCGGTCTGCCTCACGTGTCGCTCGGGTGCTTCTGACTGATGAGTGCTGTTAGCAGCACTGGGGTGGGGGATGTAATCGACGCGATATGCCTCTGCGTGTGTTTTGTTTCATGTATGTGTGTGTGAGCGGGAAAGGAGCGCGCGGCGCGCGCGCTACGCAGTGTAGCCAACATCAGTGCAACATGCTAGTACAAATTCGAGCCCGATGCAAGCCGCACGCTCCTCTGTCGCAATTTTTCTTAGTTTTTGTAACCATTTTGAAACTTTAAGTAAACGGCCATTAAATAATTACTGCGTTTGATTCAGGTCTATTTTCGAAAGACCGAAAAACTTATCATCGTTTCTTTCCTTTCAACAGTATTAATACTGAGTTTCGAGTTAATTGGACCGCGCATCCAAATTCTTCCATACAAACTTTGACACCCCCTTTGGGGGGTAGTTTTGAAAAACTTATAAGTAATGATAAACTTTATTACTTACGTAGGCAAGTATTCTTGCCAATTTTCAAGTTTATTAACCTATAGAATAAGATTTTTCATATATACTGTGTCCCCACTTTTTACCCCTAGAGGGGTGGAATTTTGTAAAATCATTTGGGATGTGTTCATAACTTGACACAAAGATTATTTATACCAATTTTCGAGTTAATCAAGCCTCGCTGTAAAATCCTCCCCTGTAAAATTGACTACCCCTTTTTTAGCCCGTCAGGGGTAGATTTTCGAAGAACCCTGATACAAATTTTTCTTATTTTCAATCTTAGGTATAAATACTGACTTTCAAGTAAATCGGACTGCGCGCAAAAATTCTTCCATACAAACTGAAATCCTCCAATCCCTTGTTAGGGGGTTGTTTATAAAAATCAAAAACTGGCAACCTTCATAATTTATTTAGATAAGTATTCGTGCCAAGTTTCAAATTTATTAACTCAAGGAATAAGATTTTTCATACAAACGAAATCCCCCCATTTCACCGTCTTAGGGGTGGAATTTCGAAAAATCCTTTCTTAGTCGATGCCTACTCTTCACGAAGAACATACCCTCCAAATTTCTTGTCTCTATTAGGCTATGCGTTGATGTATCAGTCAGTCAGTCAGTCAGGAGTTTGAATTTTATATATATAAATATAGATAGATTTTAATAAATTTGTAGTTTATTTAGTTTTGAGTATGAATGTCGATGGCTGTAAGGGAAACGATGGATGGACTGTGTGAATATGGGTAGAAAGGGGGTGACTACCGAGATGACGACTAATAGAGAAGTATGGAAGAAAAATACATGTTGCGCCGAGCACAAATAAATTGGATCAGGGCTGGAGAATGTTGATGATGATGATGCTTTGGTATTAGAAGTTTGTACATATTATAAGTGCTGATTTTTCTAACGCCAGGTAATTTTATCGGAGGAATAATTTTAGATTTTTGACAGTTCTTCCCAACAAAAACTGTCAGACGTCAATTTTATTCCACGATAAAAAAATATCTGTCGATTGAAAAATCAGCCCTTAGGTGATAATAACTCACAGAGTAACAGACAACCATATTTACTTTTGCACCGCAATTTGATACAGTGTTATCGATAGCTTTCTTTTATGTTTATGTTGGCTACTAGTTAAGTTCGCTAAGAAAAGGTGGCCAGGGTAAAATAGTAATATTTTGCTGCAAGCCAACAGACTTACCCTCGACGATTGATCAGGCTGTTAAGATACTGCCAGATCATACCAATTGGTGAAATAACTAGTCTACTATCTTGTTTACATTGTAATGTCGAGACTGGATTTGAAAACATACTGATCAAATAGTTCTTCTATGTGATTATGCCCTATCTTGAAGCAGAGTTGGTAGTGAAAGAGTTCTGATTGCTAACAACCTTAACATTGAATCACGAATTATCTCTTTAGGCGAACGCGTCCTACAACGGTTAGAAGCAGCGGAAGCTGTCTGTTCAGAGGCTAGCGGCAGCGGAGGCGAGGCCGCGTTCCACTGCGGCTCGTCCGGTGCCGTGCGCGCGCAGCTCTCCGCCGTGCGTTCGGCACATGCGCATGCGCACAAGCTCTGGCAGCACAAGAAGATGCAGCTCGATCAGTGCTTCCAGCTGAGGCTGTTTGAACAGGACTGCGAAAAGGTTGGTAACTTTATTTGATTTCAATCAGGTGAGATCGCAGAGCAGACTAAAAAAAAGCTTTTGTTTGACTAGATTCTAACATCATCATCATTGGCAGCATTGTTCCACTAACTGCATAGGTCTCCTCCCTTTTGTGCCCTGATTCCCTGGTCTGTACATTATATAACTATTGAAAAAATGTCGGAAGAGTGACACGAAACCGAATGTGCTTTCCAAAATCAATTTGGGATATTATCTTGGGCAAACTCAATGTCATAAATGTCACAAATCGCTAATAAAAATACTCGTACCTTCCCCAGATGTTGGAGTGGATCGTAAATCACCGCACCGCATTCCTGGCGACGTACGTAGAAATAGGCCGCTCGTGCGCTGCCGCTAAGCGGCTGCAGGAAGAACACGCCAGGTAACTACACTGCTAGGCCGTTAAGGCGAAAGCGCCGGGTAGCCCACAATGTTTAAAAGAGAATGACCAAAAGTCGTACCAAAAATTCTCATGCATCAAGATCAAAATATTATAGTAATTATTTTCATAATTTTTTACGACATGACGCGTCGGGGATTTGATTTTTGAACAGGGAATTTAATTTAAAGTAAAAAATTGTTGATATTGTTTTATTCCCTTTACATGACGTTCCGTTTCAAATGATATGATTAACATTATAATAGCGATGCAATGCGCGATCGAGTACGGTCGCGTTTACGCTGCACAGTACGGATATTATATTCGCGAAGTGCGCGGCTATAGCCGCTGCCCGATTTCCGCAAGGAGGAAGAGATTAGTGCCAAGTTGCTGCTGCTGTTCACAACGCTCGGCAAAATCAGCCAGATGCCGTCTCGTCGAAGGGACGGTACAGAGAAGAGTCTCTAGGACATCATAACGCTGATGAAGGAGACCGATCCGGACGACGTGCCTGAATTCGTGGCGAAAGATCTGTACAAGCTGCCTTCCGTCACATTCGACCACGTAGACGTCACCAGGCTGCTAAAGGCTAGATATGAGCGCCGATGGCCAATTCCACGGCGGCGGCGTGGCCTGAAAATTTCCACGGCGGCGGCGTCACGGCTGCGCGGCGTGACCGGCTGTGGGCCTTAGATATTTTTTTATCAGGGGGAGATTTATATTTTTTAATATGGGAATGTATTTGTTGATTAAAAATAATAATTTCAGTATTTTCAGTAGAAAAGAAACGGCGTTTTTAATCACAGCACTATATCTATCTATATAATAAAAACTAAATATTTATCAGCATAACATTGTTAAACATGTACCTATTTAAGTAAATTTTGTAATAATATAAAAAAAAACTAAGAACATAAAACAATTATATATAAGTAATTAAAGTAGCATCATCTAAGTGAGTATTGCTGGCTCTTGATCTTCAAGGCTCTATATAGAAAAAATGAAATATTAAGATTTCAATAACAACAGCACATAATTATAATCAGATATGATTGACGTAACTTTAATACCTACATACTTACACCAAAAAGGAAATACGTCCAAAAGCACCGTTTATTCGTTTATGGGTTCTTTGCAAAATACATAGCTGTCATGGATAAATACTATCCTATTTAGCCTCAAAGGATTTAGTCGTGAACGTTTCGCGGTTATTACGAGTCCAGCTGTGGAAAAGACTTGCTCGGCGTGCTGGTGGCTGATATATTCAAAATTGAGCATGTAAGAGCATACAGTAATATAGTTTGACCAAAACCGCTGTACCGCGCCTTCGGTATGTGCGCGGCGAGACGGGGGGGCAGTGCAGGCCGCTCATTCGTCATCGCCTCACGGCGTCCCGCCCCCCGCTCATTCCTCTCGCCTCGCCGCGCATTCCTAAGGCACGGTACAGCAGTTTCGGTCAAACTATAGCATAGAAGTTTTCCTGTCTTTCCAGTACTGTAGAACGTCTCCACTGCAATTATTTTCGTTTTATAAACATCAATAGTAGTCAAAGTTGCTGCCATTGTTAACACCAAACAATAACACACGTTCACTCGGTGAAATATTCGACTCAACTGAGTGAGCGACAAGCGTGGCGAGGCGACTAGACGAACTAATGCGGGCGGGCCGCGCGTGCGAGCGGGAAAGCTAGTTGCGACTCGTCACGACGGCGCGCCGCCGCGTACGCCACTCGGCGGCGACGCGTCGACATAAACTCACGGCGACGGCGGCGCGCCGGCGCGGCGCTCATATTTCTGAAGGACACTAAAGAAAAACTAGAACAGTATAGAATTTTTATTTAAACGATTATCGGATTACGCTGTTTTTTAGAACAATAAAGGCCATTCGTGTATGACATGTCAAAGAAAATAAAGTACCTAGTTATTTCCTTTTATTTTTAAATCTCCCAAACCTGGGTTTTGTTTACAAAAATGACTTTTGTAGGAGTTAATATGATAAGTATACATAGTTTATAAAAAAACAAAGTTTGCCTTTGATGCAGCGTAGTACGGGATTCCATACTTCCATGGGCATTGTCCTTTCTTATGTTTTTTGCAATTTGCAGGTCAGTTTGTGGTTGAATGTTGATCACAATATGATTCACAACCATAAAAAATATATATACTTACTAGCTGACCCGGCAAACGTTGTTTTGCCATATAAATTATTTCTAGCTGCCCGGCGCTACTTCGTTCACGTGGTGTCCTACCCCCTACCCTACTCCTACGCTACTCCTACACTACTCCTACCCTACTCCTACCCTACTCCTACCCTACTCCTACCCTACTCCTACACTACTCCTACCCTACTCCTACCCTACTCTCACCCTACTTCTACCCTAATCCTAACCTACTCCTACCCTACTCCTATACTACTCCTACCCTACTCCTAGCCTATTCCTACCCTACTCCTACCCTACTCCTACACTACTCCTACCCTACTCCTACCCTAATCCTACCCTAATCCTACCCTACTCCTACCCTACTCCTACACTACTCCTACACTACTCCTACCCTAATCCTACCCTACCCCTACCCTACTCCTATACTACTCCTACCCAACTCCTAGCCTATTCCTACCCTACTCCTACCCTACTCCTACACTACTCCTACCCTACTCCTACCCTAATCCTACCCTACTCCTACCCTACTCCTACCCTACTCCTAACCTACTCCTAACCTACTCCTTCCCTACTCCTACCTATACTACCTACCTACACTATTCAAAACCTAATTAATTTAATTTAATACCTGCTTTAATTCGAGTGGACCCGAGTCTATCGTACCGAAGGGACGATCGTCAAATGTTTGACAGGAAAGTAGGTAGAACAGTTTATATGCGAAAATGAAATTGTTGTTTTTACTATCTTCCTCGCAATTTTTCTATTTTCTCACCGTTTAAACCTTCCCTGGACTACGACAAACATTTCAAAACCAAAAACAGCTAAATCGGCCCAGCAGTTCTCGAGTTTTAGTTACTCAAACGAACAGCAATTTATTTTTATATGTATTATATAGATAAAATTATGGTCATACAACTCTCTAACTTGAATATTGTCCTCCAATGGCATGATTTCATGAAAAAGTCATTCAATTAATTAATAGTCATTTTAAATTTGCATATGTCGTTGGCTACCTTAGCGCATCCTCCCTAATATACTACATCGGGTTATAGAAAAGGATCTACTTACACGCAGACATGCCTGTGCGGCGGTTTCTTTTGAAACTATGTGTGTCTTTATTAACGCCTAGGTATACTTGGTACTAAGTCTGTGTTTATAATACGCTCATTCTTAACATTGTGACCTCACATGTGTAGGCCGTATGATCTGCTATCTTGTTGTAGAAACTGCAAGATGTTATGTTAGTATCAGCACAGAGGGTAGACAAAACAAACTGATTTAGACTCCATTGGAAATGTAGAAAATAATCGGTATCTTGTCTCAAAGTAATGATATTATGATAATGTTCCTGCTCTTCCTTGTTTATAAACGCACATAATCTACTGCCTTGTACGATAAGATATAATAGATATTGAATAGGCAGAAATACTATGGAAGGATCTTGAGCATGTGATGTTTAGTAGATTCTACCTATCTCTATGAAAAAACGTTTGAACACGCCATATCTAGTTAAAATAGACATAAATATCATTAATTCATTTACTGACATTCGACATTTTGCCGAATGGAAAAACAATCGGCCGCACGGTCTTTATTAATCTTAAACCATGTGTTTGTTCAGGTTCGCAGCTGCCTGTACGGGCGGTGGCCGGCCGAGCGTGGCTCGTGTCACCACGGCTGCTCGCCGCCTCGCCGACAAGCGACACTACGCCGAGTCCGAGATTTCGTCGCTTGCACACCGTCTCGAACGAGCCTACAAACAACTGTCCGCTGGTTAGTGTATCCTTAGTCGTGATGTGTCGTAATGCTTTGAGGGTAACGGGGCCTACCCACCCACCTCTTATAGTATTATTTTAATATTACTTCACAGTGGGAAAGAGATGGACTGTGTCCAGCATCTTAATTGCGTAACATACAATCAATCGGAATTGGTTTCATTTTGACAGTTCAACACAATTCATTGCGTTATTTACGTGTTGAGCAGACAAATTTTTCGAACTTATGAGGCAATGGATGAGCAATTTGCTTCAAAATGATTCAGATTCCGATTGATCGTGTGTTACGCAATTAGGGTGCTGTGTAGCGCCGACTCTTGCTCACACTGCAAGATTGCTCACAATGGGCCTCATTAGAAAGCTGAAAGTCACTAAAAGGGCAATGGGCTGTGCTTGGAGTTTCCCTACGCGAGCGAATCCAAAATGAAGAGATCCGTAGGAGAATTTAGGTAACCGACATAGTCCGAAGAATTGCCAAACCTAGTGGAAGTGGGCACGGCACATTGCTCGCAGAACAGATGGCCGGTGGGGCTGAAAGGAGTGGCGACTGCGTTCCGGAGGACGTAGCGTTGGAAGGCCTCCCACAAGGTGGACCGACGACCTTGTGAAGCCCGCAGGAATCCGCTGGATACGATAAGCACAGAACCGGTCGAAGTGGCGGTCCTTGGGGGAGACCTATGTCCAGCAGTGGACGTTTTTCAGCTGAAACGATGATGATGATGGGAGGTGGTGGTAGTGCACTTAGGGGTCTCGTATATGCAGTTTCGCGATATGTCAAGATGCGGCGGGGTTTGAACCTGGCCGACGTATTTTTACAATATCATAATAATTTACTTTATAAGATACTCTTGAATATCACTGACTAAAACTTATGGCGGTCCTCGTGAACTCATGGTCTGAATATCTGAAAATGCGAACAAGTTAAGTTAGCAAGCCTCGGCTATTACTACTCGTTCCTCCTGTGTATGAGAAATGGGATAAACACCGGCCGGTATTATCATTAATCGTTGTTACTTTCGTATGTCGACTTGTTTTAAAATAGTACCATATTATTGTAATTGATCGTAAGTTCGTAACTTGAAATTACAGTAATCAATATAATTACTGGGCATTTTATGTTAACTGTTAGGACCAACTTTCTTAGGATTTAACTAGTACTAGTCCTGGGTTCGATTTCCAGGTAGTGGTAGCTCGATAATCGAGTTAGTTGAGCAGTCAAAATTAACTGGTTTCTATTGTTTAGGGCCAAATCCAGACTCTGAACTGTTACTAAGAAATTCCTAGCGGGAATATCCCAATTTCCCCACTAGGAGTTTCTTAGTAGCAGTTCAGTCTGGACTTGTGCCCGGTGGTGGCAATAGGCCGCAGCCTATTGTGTAGGTGTACTAGACATAGGTACAGCTCTGCCTAACCGGGGATTACAGATGTGATGTTTTATAATGTAAACATGATTTTGGCAGGTCTGGAGGAACGGTCGGCAGTCCTGTCTCTCTCCGTTGTGTTTCACCACAAAGCGGAGGCCTACGTATCAGCAGTCGGTGGCTGGGGTGCCCAATGCGCAGTGGCTTTACAGTTGGCAACTGGGCAGGGCGGAGCACCCTGCAACGATCCGAGGGCGCTCGAACAACATGCGCAAAGGCATCGGCAGCTGTATGAGCACATGTGCCAAGCTTATACTGAGGCAAGTTCATATAATAGCCCTGTTCCGATTAAACTAAACTATCGTTAATATTATAAGAAACTAGCGCCCTGCTCTTCGCACGGTTTTTACGACTTGACAAAACATCGCGATTTCATCGAGGTTAATATGAATGTAATATCCATATGAATATATACCTTTCGAAATGAATTCTCTAAATGATGGTGACGTGGTCACACACGACAGTCCCGGAAAGTGACTTTAATCTATAATATGTATAGACATAACAAAATATGGATTTACTGTTTGAAAGATGGTTAGGAAAAAGTAGGCTCTATCTAAAATGAAGGCTCTTCTTCGTTTAATAGACATGTATGGCATACAAGACGTGCTGGGCCGACCCCAAATGAATTGCAGATGAGCAGAAGGACAATAAATGAAATAAAGAAGCAGCCATGAAACTGTAACTCTTCTCTAGCTCGATGATCGCGTTAGTTGAGCAGTCAAAATTAACTGGTTTCTATTGTTTTAGGTCCATTCTACAAGTAAAAAGCTCTTGTACCAGCTTGATCATCTTGTTCAAGTGTGCCATCAAACTGATCCTGCTGATATGGTAATATTTTTTTTTATTTAAACTGCAATGCCACATTCCTCACCTGTGAAATGATTATTTGGACTGCCTGAACAATTTGGAACTGAACCAATGGCCTTAGTGATGAGCTGATTATGGTGGTGTGGTTCGCTCAGAATAGATTGGCAAACTGAACTGAGGGATATGAGGCTGCAAAATGCGCTTATTAACGTTGAAAATACGCCCAAGCTTCTGTAATAATAAAATTCATGAATACAGAAGGATTTTTGAAAATTCGTATGAAAGTTCGTACGGAATTTCGTCATCTTTGCCGATGGGAAATCCCATCGGGCACACGGCTTGCTGTGATAAATCTTGCTCATAGTGTGACTATGACCTTGGCTTCTAGATTCAACTGGTCTCACAATAGGCTTACTACGTGTTCCACGTTCAACGTACTTCGATGAGTGATAACATTCACCTCTTACAGAACGACGGCACGGTTAGCAGCGCGGGCAGTAGCGGCGGCGACCCAGCCGCTGACTACAGTTCCGGCGCCAACCACGTACTAGCCGTCATCCATCAGATACTAGGACACCACAGAGCATTAGAGGCGAGGTATCACCAGGCCAGGCTAAAGCTACATCAGAGGCTCGCCTTGCTGTTGTATAAAGAAGATTGTAGGCAGGTGAGTGGTATCGCATGATCAGCCTATAATGTTAAAACTGCTAGGATACAGGTCTCTGTGAGAGGGAGTGCACCATAGTCCAGCACGCGGGCCCGGCGCGGGCTGGTGGCTGACACATGTCTTGGACATGCTGGTGTTCTTACGATGTGAGTGGAACAACATCGACTTTCACTGCAAGAAACAGATACATAGAGGTTTGAATATGCGCCGTGACCTATATGTTGGTCACTGCACTGGAAGAGAAGAAAGACCGATGGGAGAAATCACCAATGAAAAGATTATATTAGAGATGCGCCGAATAGTGGTTTCACCGAATACCGAATAATATTCGGTTAAGTTCTTACCGAACCAAATATACTGTCGGGTAATTCGGTTCCCCTTCTATTGATTATAAATATTAAATTTTAATTACATAGTTATATAGTTCATGTTTAAATTTATTAGTGCCATAGTTGAGAAAACAACATAGTCCATTCATTATGTATAAGTAACCCTTTTTTTGCAATAAGTTTTGTGTTGCGTTGCGGAAGTGGTTGTTACAAGAGTGTTTTTATTCGATAGATGAGTTCTTTCAAAAGTGTCCCTGTAAATTTTATACTTTAAAGCACAGTCATATTTAACTGTTAAGTAGACATAAATTGTCAAAATGTAGTTACTTAGTAATTAATATATTAACTGTAAAACCCTGTACTATTGCATGCTATATATTGGCCAAATGTGTTACTAATATTTTATATAAGAACTTCATGTACCAACCATATTTGATGCAATAAATGAATTGAATTAAAAACTACTGTTTTAAGATATTTGATTTTATGTAAGGTTGTGTTTTATTATATCTTTATTTGAGTACCTTACAATAAACGATTTCTAATGAATAAGATTGTTAGAATATGGGATTCCTTTAATTTATTTTGCCCTAAAGGCTGATTAACAATGATCAATTAAACCGAATACATTGAGCATTTCAACCGAATGATTCGGCCGAATACGAATACGTCGAAATTCTATCGAATACGCCAAATACCGAATATAAAACGAATATTCGGCGCATCTCTAGATTATATCTAAGCAGACTTGCTAAAAAATTTGCAAGTTGCAATGTACCTAAATGGACACGCCATGTAGTACGAAAGATTAACAACGGTTGTGGTAGACAATCCCTCCACCAGTTGCACGACGCATGATACACGAACGAGGCTATGGGTCGCCATTGTATTCGAGCGGCCCAGCACATTAGTAACAGTTGTAAAAACTTTTGCAGTCTGTGCCTTAGTGGACATCACTTCGCACGACCGCATCATCAGTCGGAATAGGAGCCAAGCAAGCATACTACTCAGAAGTTCTACGTACACTGTGATACTATGAATCTGAAGGCAAATTCTCGTAATTTAAAACGTTCAAAATCTTGTCGCAGTCTCATCTCGGTGAAAAAAAAAACAAATTTAGTGAGAGGTAGCTAGTTATAGACACCTACTTAATTTGTTAAGGATAAGTTAAATTAGTTCTTTAAGGTTCACCGTTGATTGCTTTAGTTTTATTTTTGTAAATATACGGTGTATGAGATAGTTTGTTGTTTCTTTATGTATTAATACCAAACCACCTGTCCTTTGGGCTTATGTCAGCTGGCCGTAAGAGGCCACAAAAGCATACATAATCATCAAATCGACAGATTGAGACTGAGATCAGGCTGCGAACGTTCTTAAAATTACGAGAATTGCCCCTCTGATGTCTTATTTGCCATGCAAACGCTTACAAAATACTTGGGTTAGTCCGGGCTTCACAGTGTTGTAATACTGATATGATAAAAAGATAATGTGGATGTAATAACCCTGTATAAGCTTTTTTTGGTATTTAATATCCACATGATGCATTTGAATGCCTAGATTACTGAATTTACTATGTAAAGAGAGATAAGAAAGCTTTATTAAAATAAAACGCAATATTTATGATATGACTATAAAAATTTACTTTGTTACAGGTCCTCGATTGGTTGGCAAATCATGGCGAAGTATTTTTACAGAAGAATACTGGAATAGGAAGGAATCTCCATAAGGCTAGAGTTTATCAGAAATCTCATGAACATTTTGAAAATGTTGCTCAAGTAAGTTTGAACGAATGTGTGTATGTAAAAGTCCTTTGCAAGCCAAGCCTCAAAATAATTACCTTACATTGGATCTTGAGGTCTGGTTACAGAAGTACCAGAGCCGTCTTAAAACTTGTTTCGTTGCATAACTCCCTTATCTCATATTTATGGTATTTTTCCGAAGTCAAACCATTTTTCATTACGGTACAATTTTTCCCAAATATTAATCACATTTTCTATCATCATCATCTGCCGAGCCTTTTCCCAACTTCTTTGGGGTCAGTCAATGGAAGGTAACCAATCCATGGACTGACCTCTGCAAGCGTAACTTAACCTTGAAGATCGTGAAGACCATGCGGCTGTTGTAATTTATCTTTTTCATTGTTTTCCAATAGAACACATACACGAACGCAGAAAAGCTTCTCGCTGGCGCCGAGGAACTGGCCCGGTCTGGCGAGTGCGACCCTGAGGAGGTGCTGGGCGTGGCACGAGAGTTGGAAGCTCATGTCGCGGCGTTCGCGGCTCGAGTCGACAGGAGAAGGCGGCGACTTGACCTTGCTGTGCTCTTGTATACGCATGAGAAAGAGGTTTGTTGTCACGTTTACGATCGAATATAAATAAATCAGCCGACAATATTCTTACAGCGGCGTCTAGTATCTATGAGAGATAATGGTCCCTAATTTACCACAGTGGTTCAGCGGGGAGATGAACTGGTATTATGTAGATAACCGTTAAATTGGGCTGGGCCGGCTACGTTTCCCGCGAAGCTGTAGGCTATAACCTATGGGTGTGGTTAACAGCAACTGTGTGCCCTGACTCCCTGACAATACAATACAGCATCGCGTAGTAGACCATATAGAAAACCGCGGGATGAGTTGGATATAAAGAACCTGCCATCTAATCTCTTCACCACCCTTGGTTGACTTGTAGAGAATGCCTAAAGCATTAAGTTCGCTTTTGAGCGAAAAGTTTAAATAAACAATAAAAAGAATGGAACTAGAAGTACTTACTTAGATTTAGATTTATTATATTATAAGTACTCAGTCATCTTTTTGTATATTTTTCCGCGGCTGGGTGGCGCCCCGCACTCTGCACTCCGCTTTTACAATAATTTCACTAGATTAGTCTAGTAAGATAGCTATATTACTAGATCGTGCTCGTATCATAGTTATATTCCCACTAAAACAGTTAAGAATCGCTTTCGTATATATAATATTACGGTATAGGTATAGCTATATCCGTATGGATATAACTATTATCACGACTTCAACCATCTTACTGCGACATATACAACTCGCAAGCGTTTGTACTGAACGGCGAACGTTGATTGATATGTTCATATTATCATATCGCCTTGTACAAACGTGCCTGTTTTAGCTGGATGAACGCCAGGTTCTAACCGCGACCGAAGCAAGCCTGGTCCGTTTGGCAGTAGCTTAGACTTTCACTAACATCTGTATGCTAACAATTGCCAAGAATCTCTATTTTATTTAAAACTAGATTTCGCTTTTCATTTATTTCTTTAATTTTTTTTCTAGTCGATTCGCAATAAATCTTTTCCTGGCGTGACGTTTGGTCATAAAACCTGTGGAATGTTTAAATAGAAAAACACGTATTGCAGAAGAAAGGCACTTTAAAGCAGTCAGCGTTTTCATCTGTCACTTCAGTTTTCGTATTCGTTTAGAAAACCATTACTAAATATAAATGGGAAAACTATTTTATTACGTGCACGCAGATGCGCAAATGAACAATGTACAGTTTTTAATATTTAATTAATAGTTTAGCAAATTACTCCGCGTCAATTTGCTGTGTTATTGCCATTTTATACAACTCGAAAAATTACAGTTGTGATTTGTATATACAGACAATTTAAATAGGTAGGTAATCAAATTGCTTAACGATTTATTTCCCTGATTATCTATAAAAAAAAAACATTTTTCAATTGACCATACTATGTTTCACCCCGATATGGTAATTTAACGATCTTTCTGTATTAGCTGCTGCAATGGCTCGAAACATTGCGGAGTGGCGGCGGCGTCTGCGCATCGGACGACACGCCTGAAGCCGCGAGACGAGCGCTCGACCAATGCGCGCAACATCGAGCCGCCAGCCTCGATGCCTGCGCAGCCACCATCGCGCAGGGGGAAGCACTGTTGCAAGACCTGCGGTAAGTCATACTCATAAGTAATAATATCCTCCCAACCGAATATCGATCTAGGCAGCCGGTCTCAACGGACCCTAGCCAAGTATGTTCCATTGAAATATTGCATGACGCAACGTTAATGACCAGTGACATAATTTCTTACCATAAGCCAATAGGAGTGTCTGCGACGGCCGCGAAACGGCTGAGACGCACATATTGACCAAGATGTAAGGTTTGTAGAGTTAGGGGCTTGGCCCTACATTAGACTGATCTGATCAACTTTTTATCAGTGAAAGCGTTGTGTAAGTCTTGGCAACATACTTGACATGAAATTTTTTTGGTGGTATTATAGTGTACAAATATGTGCGCATACACAGGTGCACTCCATCTTCCCTTACTATCTTATTAAGATGAGACGGGAATCGACGAAGCGCAGAACCAACGGCTTTGTGTGATGTCACACCACCAACTTCCAAAACTCCGAGCGGCCACTCGAGAATACTTAAATTTCGTAATGGATAAAGCCAATAGCCCGACCTGAAAAACGAACCGCTTAGCAGTCACACTAGCAGCCACGAGGGGGTGGCTCAGATATTAAATGCTTATGCGGCACCTCCCACTAGGGCATGCTCCCGGGAAATCCAGGTCTCAAAAATACCGGGAAATCCCGTGATTTTTTAAGCACTCCGATACCGGGTTTTCATCCCGAAGTCCCGGTTCTTTCGATACTTTCGGTACTTTATTATTTTCTTTCTTTTTTTGAATATAAAGTAACAAATCATATTCAATAAACTACTTTTTTATACAATAATGTTAATATAAAACATTTTTAATAAAAAATACTGATAATTTTCGCGCCATACAATTTGCATGCTCGAATTTTGTTTAATTTTATAATTTTTTGTTATCTTAATCTCTAAAAAGCATTTTATTTTTGTTTTGCTAAATTTGTTTGTTATGATACTTTTACCTTTATTTTAAAGAGAATAACGTTTCTTACCCTCAAATTTTGTTGAATTTTATTTTTTTTGTTTTGTTATTTTGATCTCGAAAAAGCATTATAGTTTTGTTTTGCTAATGTTTGTTTAATGATACTTACAGTGGAAGGAACAAAGTGATTATGTGACGTAAAAGACTTATTCTATAGTGGAAAAAACAAAATGATTACGTGAAGAAAAAAGGCTTATTTCTAATTCAAAATATACCTCGAATTTAAGTTCTATTTGAGCATTTTTCCTAATTTGATCTCAAAAAAGCATTTAAATTCGGTTGTGATTGTGTTCTTGTCAATTATAGATTTACGAATAACACAGTTTTATTAACTATACCAGCCCACATTTGTAATAAGTTCATTTTTCACCAGATTTAGATAATTATATGTAGTGTGCGCGCACACGTGTCCTTCATACAATAAATTAATAGCGACATTTGTACGTAAGTACCGAATTTCCCGGGAAATCCCGGTTCCAAGTCCAGTACCAAAAATCCAGTCCCGGTTATAAAAAGGAACCGGTACTGCATCCACTACTGTACCCCACCTTCCATCCTGCGCCGCATGCTCTGTCACCTGTGCACATGATGATCTTATGACTGCGTCAGTGAGCAGAGTTTGCGCAGCTGAATTTTGGACCAAAGAAGTTTGAACTTTTGCCATCGATACACTAAGAAGAGGAATCACGCTCGCACCAGGCATACTTATTCGATATAATTTCGTCCGCGATTCCATCTCCACTTACTAATCCAGTCGATGTTAAATTAATCAACTCGCCAAACGGCTGATATTCTCACAAAACCGTTGCCTAATTTGGAACATTAGACAGTAGTGTCCCCATTAAGCAACGGTTTTTTGAGAGTCTGTTTTGTGAGAAGTTACGCACTTGTAGTGGCACACTAGTTAACCTAAGTTTTTTAGGGTTACTCTAGTCTTTAACTTCGACTTGCACCGCAATTCACTAAATAAATTAAGCGCTAACCATATTTAACGAAGACATGTTATTTCTACTAATCCGCACTGGGCCCGCGTTCTGGATTACGGCCCACTCCGTCTCACAGAGAGGAGGCCTGTTTCCCAGCACTGGGAACTTTATAGGCTGATTGTGATGATATTTATTTATTACAGCATGGAAGTCTTACAGCTGGAAAAAAAAAACAAACAAAAAAAGGAAACAATAGTCGAAAGAAAGCCAATTACAAGTGTTCGTGTTTAGACTTATAATAAAATTTGTGTTGTGAACATACAAGCAGTAACATATTACTACGAGGAGGGATCAAAAAGTAGTGAGAATGAGATAGAATATAATGACTATTGATAACTTAATAATTTATTTTTCTACATAGTCTCAGAGTCTCTCTACATACCGAGTCCAGGGCTTTTCCAAAGCATCAATCCCTTTAAAAAAAAAAGTTTTGTCTTGGTCCTGCAAATAGCTCTCCACGGCATCCATCACCTCATTATCGTCTTCGTACCTGTTTCCCCTTAAGTATTCTTTCAATTTGGGGAACAGATAAAAATCGCTAGGCACCAGATCTGGTGAATAAGGGGGGTGGTCAACCAATTCGAAGCCAGCTTGCTGAATGAAGAATTTTGAAGACCAACAACGACATCCAACCAACCGCGTACAACACACCTACCTAACGTCGAAAGTTAAATAATAACTGGAGAGGGTCATTAATCCGCGGAATCTTTACACCGCGATTCAGAAAAATTACGTAATTGCACAATGCCATCTATGGGTAAATGGATAAAACGTCCGTACAAAGCATGTTCTAATGCGGTTCGTGAATGGACGGCGGCATTTTGCGATTTAGTAATTTTATATTATCTTGGAAACTATTTAACTAATTGACATACTGTTTTGGGCAAATCGTATCTCTGTGATGTTATTGTGATCAAAATAATATTTTTTCGATAAGCTTTCATATTTTGTTGTTTAAAAATTCGTCCAAAGGTAAGTACGTCGAAAAATACTTTTTTTAACACATAAAAGCTACTATATCTGCTAAAATATAAAAGATAGAAATATGGTGTCGCGGACTTTTTTGTAGAACTATTCAAAGCGGACCAGGTTGCTATACATTGTTTTCAATTATATACAACTGTCAAGGCAGCGCATGCAAATAACTCTGTTGTAAGAGCTATTTTTAGGGTTCCGTAGCCAAATGGCAACGGAACCCTTATGGATTCGCCATGTCTGTCTGTCTGTCTGTCTGTCTGTCTGTCTGTCTGTCTGTCTGTCTGTCTGTCCGTCCGTATGTCACAGCCGCTTTTTTCCGAAACTATAAGAGCTATACTGTTGAAACTTGGTAAGTAGATGTATTCTGTGAACCGCATTAAGATTTTCACACAAAAATAGAAAAAAAACAGTAAATTTTGGGGGTCCCCATACTTAGAACTGAAACTCAAAATTTTTTTTTTCATCAAACCTATACGTGTGGGGTATCTGTGGATAGGTCTTCAAAAATGATATTGAGGTTTCTAATATCATTTTTTTCTAAACTGAATAGTTTGCGCGAGAGACACTTCCAAAGTGGTAAAATGTGTGTCCCCCCCCCTGTAACTTCTAAAATAAGAGAATGATAAAACTAAAAAAAATATATGATGTACATTACCATATAAACTTCCACCGAAAATTGGTTTGAACGAGATCTAGTGAGTAGTTTTTTTTTAATACGTCATAAATCGTAACGTAACGGAACCCTTCATGGGCGAGTCCGACTCGCACTTGGCCGGTTTTTTTATTTTCCGCGTGGCTAGACAAAAATTGAGGTAGTTCGGCTAATATGCATGATATCTTTATAGTTTATAGCCTATAGCACTAACGAATAATGTAGCTTTCTACCACTAAAACAATTTTTAAAATTGGTTCATTACTTCCGGAGATTACCCCCTACATACAAACTTACAAACAAATGTTACCTCTTTATAATATTATTGTTATCTATACATTGCTGCCATCTAATAGGAAGGTCATTTATGCCTTTGCGATAGAACTCTCTTGATCTAGATTCGACAAACAGTGTGAAAGCATTTTGTACTGCCTCCTGAGAAGAAAACTTTTTATCACGTAGAAAATTGTCCAAATCACGAAAAAAATGATAGTCCGTTGGAGCAAGGGTCTGGCGAATACGGAGGGTGATGAATGGTTTCAAATTGCAGTTCCTGTAGAGTTAAAACAGTTTCTCGTGCTGTATGAGGTCTCGCGTTATCATGCAGCAATAATGGTGAAGATCGATTCATGAGTCGGAGCTGTTTCACTGCTAGTTTTGCTATCAAAGTTCGGAGTTCGGCACAGTAGACATCTGCCGTTATTGCTTGACTAGATCGGAGAAAGCTGTAGTGAATAACACCATGCTGAGACCACCAAACAGTTACCATTACCTTTTTATTGGTAAGCTTTGCTTTCCTGGCTTGTTGCTAGCACCCATATTGTGTTATAAGAACAGCCCCATTATTGTATAACACACTTTCAATCGCATTCTCAAATTTTGAAGGATACTGCTAAACCATTGCTTCATATGTTCGAAAAATTTGTCATTGGTTTGGTCACACACTGTTCGTGTGTTATGCAATTACTTCGCAGGTCGTGATGTCATCAACCAACGCGTCTTCTTAGCCGCATTATAATTCATCATCTGCCTAGCCTTGTCACAACTATGCTTGTGTGTGTGTAACTTGGCTCGGCTTCCAGTCTAAACGGATGCAGCTGAATACCAGTATTTTACATGGAGCGACTGCCTATCTGACCTCCACAACCCAGTTACTGGGTAATACGATACCCTTGGTAAGACTGGATGTCAGACTTTCGGGCTTCTGACTACCCGTAACGACTGTCAAAGATCCACGAATGACAGCCGGGACCAACGGCTTAACGTGCTTTCCGAGGCACGGAACATCAACCGAAACATTCGAAAGAATCCTGTTTCTTTCCAAAGGATTCCTTTCGTTATTTTTTTTATGTGACATGCGAAAAAAACGGAAAAAAACCACATTGTTATTTTCGGCATTTTCAACGCTAGAGCTGAGCAAAAGGAGAAATAGTTAGAAAAAATGCTATGCTTAATGCTAGCAATGGGATGCGACGCTATAGGTCGGGGCCTAAAACTTTACGCGGACGAAGTCGCGGGCAAAAGCTAGTTACTAATAAAAAGTGTTGTTATAATAATACTAATAAAAAGTGATGTTGGTTCCGTCTGTTTTCATTTTCGGAACCTTAAAAAACTCGTCGGTTTAGTTATTTTGCAGCCATAGTATTTATCAGTAGAAGACAAAGTATAGCAACACAAAGTTAGTAAGAGTTGCCTATGTATACGCTATGCATGGCCGGCGCGGCGGCTACACTGGACTTGAGTTGCTCTTGACAGGGGAGACTGGACGAGTCGGGCCACAGAGCACGGAGACGCCACGGCGCCCGCTAGAGAAGCCATCGTCAACACTTTCCTTATAAACCAAGGCAATGGATATTATAAACAAATCGTTTTATTTACTTACTTGTGATATGATACGCCAGAAGTTTTGTTACACGAAATCACAACACAATGCTGCTTTTTTATTATATTTACTCCACAACGTGCGAATCTGTGCGAATAGAAACTGACGGCTCGTGATAGTTTTATTCGCGCTTAATACAAATTGCGCTAGCGCTATACGAATATTATTAGTAGGTACTAGGGCATGCTCCCGGGAAATCCCGGTCTCGAAAATACCGGGAAATCCCGTGATTTTTTAAGCAATCCGGTACCGGGTCTTATCCCGTAGTCCCGGTTCTTTCGATACTTTCGGTACTTTATTATTTTCTTTCTTTTTTTGAATATAAAGTAACAAATCATATTCAATAAACTACTTTTTTATACAATAATGTTAATATAAAACATTTTTAATTAAAAATACTGATAATTTTCGCGCCATACAATTTGCATGCTCGAATTTTGTTTAATTTTATAATTTTTTGTTATCTTAATCTCTAAAAAGCATTTTATTTTTGTTTTGCTAAATTTGTTTGTTATGATACTTTACCTTTATTTTAAAGAGAATAACGTTTGTTACCCTCAAATTTTGTTGAATTTTATATTTTTTTGTTATTTTGATCTCGAAAAAGCATTATAGTTTTGTTTTGCTAATGTTTGTTTAATGATACTTATAGTGGAAAGAACAAAGTGATTATGTGACGTAAAAGACTTATTCTATAGTGGAAAAAACAAAGTGATTACGTGACGAAAAAACGCTTATTTCTAATTCAAAATATACCTCGAATTTAAGTTCTACTTGAGCATTTTTCCTAATTTGATCTTGAAAAAGCATTTAAATTCGGTTGTGATTCTTGTGTGTTCTTGTGTTCTTGTCAATTATAGATTTACGAATAACACATAGTTTTATTAACTACACCAACCCACATTTGTAATAAGTTCATTTTTCACCAGATTTAGATCATTATATGTAGTGTGCGCGCACACGTGTCCTTCATACAATAAATTAATAGCGACATTTGTACGTAAGTACCGAAAGTACCGAATTTCCCGGGAAATCCCGGTTCCAAGTCCAGTACCGAAAATCCAGTCCCGGTTCTTAAGAAGGAACCGGTACTGCATCCACTAGTAGGTACTCTCATCTCTATCCAGTCGCTACAGTCATGGCGATTCTGTGCTCTGTGAGTCGGACCGTACGATTTTCCACAGCGAATGTATTCACTATTCTGTGCAAAGTTACGTGTGTCTCGAAGCCGAGTATCTGTTGAAGAGATAATAGTTTCCTTGTGACACGTGCCCTATTCAGACACGGGTACTGTGGCGCTAACTTTGAATGCGACGTGTTGGAGATTTGTTTTGTTCAGCCCAAAGTTCCGCTTTTCAGTTTAGTTTCGGATAGAAATAAATTCATCAGTTTATGAAAATAGCTCAATTCATTATCCTAAAACTATCGAAACAAGATAAAATTTATACGACGGAGAAGCCTCATTGGTATCATGATTGACTGCCTAAGGCCAAGGTCAGGAGCACCGATCTTATTTTTGAGTAGACTCTATATTGCACTTCTTACAAAATGGTAGGTAGAAGCCTTAATTTCCACTTCTTTACGATACTCTCTATAAATCTACTTGAGTATTATTCCTGTGACATCGTGGCAGTTAACGTACTAGCGATCGTGAGCATACAAATAGTTGCAAATGCACGACCTGGAAGCGGCAGTCTCGAATAATAAAAAGCGTGCTACACCTCGCGTTGCTGAAGTTAAAGAACCGCGCCAAAGAGGCGCGCGCCGGCAGCGGCTTGCGTACCCGGCGACCTCTTCCTGGGATAATGATAAATCTTGCAATGGGTGACTTTTCTGCAATTGTTTGATAAGTAAGATCGTTTGGAAAGGCATGCGGGCTCCGCGCCGCGCCGCTCAATTACGTTCAATTACATACTGCACAAACTAGAATTACTCCCGCTGACTTTGAGGCTGTCAGCGGCGCGGGAAAATATCACAAAGTAAACATGGTCCGTAAAACTAATTTAAACTAGTGTTAAATTGTTTCTTAATGCATTATTGCTTCTTAATACTAAATAATAATAGCCGCACGGGTAGATCGTAGCTAAAGCTGCGCTTGTTGCGGTTGGTACGTGGATGGGTGATCATCCATTACATACCGAGAATTTCCTGCCTCGGAAAGCACGTTAAGCCGTTGGTCCCGGCTGTCATTCGTGGATCTTTGGCAGTCGGTATGGGTAGTCAGAAGTTCAAAAGTCTGACAACCAGTCTGACCAAGGAGTATCGTATTACCCAGTAACTTGGTTGTGAAGGTCAGATAGGCAGTCGTTCGATGTAAAATACTGGTATTCAGTTGCATTCTGTTAGAATGGAAGCCGACCCCAACATAGTTGGGGAAAAGCTAGGCAGGTTGATTTCCGAGTTTTAATTAACAATTAATACTCTGTACATCTTTTAAAATTTACGGCCAGGATTCCATATTTCTTTTCATTTGTGAATGTATCCCCCTCGTCTCATTTTATGTTGGCACAAAATGTTTGTAACGAGTCGTGATTTGTATGAAAATCCTGGGTTTTTTTTCGATATTACAAATGTGTACACAATAGCTGTGGTGGTCGTACCGCTCTCGGGACGTTACACAACGGTATGCGACCCAATTTCTAAGATGAACGCGCATTGCCGGAGCGTTACTCTGGTTTCAGTGAAAATTCAAGTGTGGACGGACACGCGATGCAGATATGTGGCTCGAACAACGTATAATTTATCAAAACGTCTTACCGGATGCGATTGACGGCTGCCTGTGCGTAATTATTGTCTTGTTCCGTTCTTAGGCTATCGTTTACGAAGACAGTACAACTTTGAGTTTCGAGAAAAATGTGACGTTAATGGATAATTTATTTTTGTACGAGTCTTGTCTTACATCGAATAGCTACTGCGATTTTGCATGCATATTAATGTTATTATAAGCTTTCCTGAATTGATGGTTTGTAGGTTGTAATTGTTGAGGTTCTGGAACAAAACACTATATGAAAGTAGGCTGCGCTTTGTGTGGTCTATCAGACAGCCGTCAACTACCTACGTGTTGGAAAATGTGACGTGGTTAGCTAGACGTCATACTTATAGTATGTATAGCAGTACTTTGAAGTGCACAATAAAGTTATTGTTCCATAGAAAATGATTTGAGAACAATTTCTCCCGTACATTCGTTTTCGTTAAATAACGTCCATTGGACATTAGGGGAGTCCGGTATATAAGTTCTATGGCGTCTTATTTATTCTAATTTGGGAATTTCATTGCTGAGGATAGGTATCGTGCTTGAGGTGGTTGCTCAAGTACCATTTCATTGTTTTTCAAACAAATCAATCAAAGTAGTGAGGCTCTATGCCACAAAGTGGAGAATAAAGCGTGTGGCTTGAAAAATAAAACCCTGGTACAGGTAAAACCTCTATATGCATGTATAACCCCAGAAAGTTTACCCGAGACGAGTCAACATCGTAAGTTTTATTTTTAAACACTAGCAGTGCCCCGCGGTTTTACCCGCATAAGTGTCGATCCCACGGGAATATCGGGATAAAAAGTATCCTATGTGTTATTCTGATATACAACGTGTCCCAGAAATTAACGTCAAGCCGAAAACGAGCAATAGGCCAAGTCGTGACAGTTATTAGAAAAATATAAAAAAAAACTTGGTCATGTACTTTTTAAATTTTATGGATTCAAAAATAAATCCAGCCTGATTGGGAGTTATATCTTCGAGCCGTTTGGGGTTGAAACACTAGGGCCATGGGGTCCTAGTGCCCAATTGGTGTTTCGAGATATCGCCAAGCGGTTAGTCGACTCTTCACGTGACCAGAGGGCTGGCCTGTTTCTTGGCCAAAGAATTAGCATAGCCATACAACGTGGCAATGCTGCCAGCCTTTTGGGCACTGTTCCTGTTGACAGCGATGCGGGCGAATTTTTTGATGCCCTATGATTCTTTTTTTTCATTTGTACATATGTATTATTATTTTAGACTTAATTTGATTCTTATGAGAATAAACTTAGAATTGTTATAACTGCTATATCATGCATACATATTATAAAATAAATCTCAAAAAGTGACACCCTGTGATGATCTTTCAAGTCCTGTGACTACAAATATTAACTTTTCGTCAGTTTTTTTTCTGTGACGTAACCATGAATAACCCTTCTGTAAATTAAAGTTAAATGTTAAAACATAACTACCTCAGTTTTAAATAAAATGTTAGATTTTTGCCCAACATTGAATTAAAAATAAAATAAATAAAAATATAATAAATAATTAAAATTATTACATCACCCAACATTAACCGCGTGTAGTGTATAAAAATGTACTACACTATTTTGGCAAGTAACTTTAAAAGATCCAAAATGGTATGCCACTTATTAATTAGGAAAAACATTTTTTTTTACATGAAGCCGGATTTCATACAAGTTCGATTGAGACGAAGAGTGACGTTATTTAACTAGTGCGAGCGAGGCAGATGGTGACGCTACTTTGTTAAGTGTGAGCGACTGTATTACACAGTTCATTAAAGTTCACTAGACTTCTGGTAGGTTCCGGATTGTAAAATAATTTAGAGGTCGTTAAGACGAGGCATGAGTCGCTCAATTCAATACCAATCAAAATTAAGCGTAAATGTAGCTTTTAATATCGTTTTTTTTTTTACAAAAACAAAAGTCCTAAATCCCTCACTGACTGATGATCAACAACCAGCGGATTTGACCTAGAAAGCTAAAATATTGGACATTGGATCTATGATGTAGACAAGGAATAAGGCCGGATTTTTCGAGAATCCCACGGGTTAAGGGCGAACGAAGTCGCTGGCAAAGTACTACTATAAAATGATCCTCGCTTGCTTTGCTTCCAAAAAATCACGTCGTTTTATTCAAATTAACCCACGATGTTTTAGTTCATTGAGGTGAGTTTTCGTACATTGGGCTGCGGAAAGGAAAAGTATGTCACAATACATCGTTGTTGCAGAACATCTGAAGGAAATGAAAGGCCGCCTAGAGCGATGCTAATGAGGGATCCCTCAGGTAATGATATCCGTTAGTGAGCCGTCCGATTCGAAATAAATGTATGACGTGCTAATACTTTTCATAGTCGAAGGTTCTTTGGTCGGCGGAAAATCCTATCCTACTAATATTATAAATGCGAAAGATTGTGAGGATGGACAGATGGATGGATGTTTGTTACTCTTTCACGCAAAAACTACTGAACGAATTTTAATGAAACTTTTCAGTATTCTATCTATCTATATCTTCTACTTAATAAAAATGAATCGCCGAAATGTATGTACGCGCATAACTTCCGATCGACTGCACCAAATTGAATAATTCTTTTTTTGTATTTGTTATTGTCAGGACAAGGTTTGTATAGAAGAAAATTAAAAGAAAAAATGATCTTCTTACTAACGCAGTACGACATTCGCCGGGGTCAGCTAGTATAGCATATACAACGTGTCCCAGAAATCAACGTCAAGCCGAAAACGGGCAATAGGCCAAGTCGTGACAGTTATTAGAAAAATATTTTAAAAAATCTTGGTCATGTACAGACGCCAGCACATCAAGCTACCACAATCTGTCAAATTTCTTTAATAGATTTTCAACTTTATCGCTGAAGTATTAAGGTTAAAGTAGCAATTAGTAAGTGGCATACTATTTTGGAATCCAGACTAAACGTGCCATCTTTTAAAGTTAATTGCCAAAATTGTGTAGTACATTTTTTTTACACTACACGCGGTTAAAGATGGGTGATGTAATAATTTTGAATTCAATGTTGGGCAAAAATTTAACATTTTATTTAAAACTGAGGTAGTTATGTTTTAACTTTTAACTGTAATTTACAGAAGGGTTATTCATGGTTACGTCACAGAAAAAAAACGAAAAGTTAATAATTGTAGTCACAGGACTTGAAAGATCATCACAGGGTGTCACTTTTTGAGATTTATTTTTGAATCTATAAAATTTGAAAAGTACATGACCAAGATTTTTTTTTAATATTTTTCTAATAACTGTCACGAATTGGCCTATTGCCCGTTTTCGGCTTGACGTTGATTTCTGGGACACGTTGTATATATGTTTATATATTTTTGTAATAGGTATTTAATTAGTATACTTATTTATTATTTTTGCGTTATATGTGTACTGTGTAGGTATATTTAATATTTTTGTTTTAGACTTCACACATTCATATTTTTCTCTACTTGTTTTCACACACTATTGTCTACATTTCTTTTTTTACTTTTCCTTACGCAGGTCTGCTGGAAGAAATTTGTTAAGAAATAAGCAGTACCTTTGTACTCATATTATAATTATGTCATATTAATATGTATTTTACTGTGTGTACATAAATAATAAAATAAAGAAATAAAACTTTGTTAAGTTTGTAAACCAACTTTGATAAAAACATGGGTCAGATGTACTTAAATATAAGTTTAGAAGGTATATCGCAACTGGCAACCTAAATTAAAAATCGATAACATACATAAACGATTGCTATCAATTTCGTTATATCCTCTGTGGACTTACCGATACACATGCCCTAACTAAAAGGTCGGAGAACTCGCCGGCTTCCGTCGCACGCTCGCCTCTTACTCAACGCGTGAAAAACTTGCCGTTTCGTTGAGCCAGTTTGCAATACGAAATTGCTCTTATGACTAAGTTGCTAGTCCTTAGGTTCAATATTCCTGATAACCACACGAGCTTCCAGTTTTAATGAGGATACAAAAAAGTTATAAACTCCATCCATGACTGTGGGACAAAATAAACTAAAAAGATTAGTATTCTAAAGCGACGAAACATAAAGTTGTACTGAATTATCTAAATTAGGACGCAACAACTTTTTAATCTAAAGTATGTGAAGCTAATAGTAGTGCATCTAGTAAGGTACCGGCTCCTTTTATAGCGATACTCGTTTGTAAGGATTATAAATAATTGGTTCGCGATACAAAATGAATCAGCCCCTGTCTAACTTGTTTACCGTAACAGGAAAAGTGGACGCGGCGACGGCGGCGGGTTCCTATGGGATGACGGGGACTCTTAAACAATCGCGAATGAGGCTGTAGCGCCACCGAGCCCACCGAAACCACCTGTGTACATAGACAACTAGCACAGTTATTACCAGTTTTTGTTGCACTTATTAAGTGACTCACAACGCAACCTTCGATATAGGAGTACTGTGAACTGTCATTCATTAATGTTGCTTTACTTTATGTAGTAGGTATAAATCGTGGTAACTGCTGCTGGTGTTACTGTGCCTATTCAAGTATGTATGTTACTGATGCGCTAGCTTTTATTAGGTTCTTGTGAAGCTGCCGTGACGTATCTTATAGTCGTAAATAAAGATAACGTAATGCCCAATTACTATATAATTGCATAAAATTATTACACAGCAACACTTAACGCACGGTCGTTTCTCAACGCACGGTTGTTTATGCTGTTATAGTCTAAGTAAACATTTGTATCGTAACATATCATTGGTATGTGAAAATACAAACATAGCTTTAAGGATCCATTTTGCGACTCAGACAACGAATTCGCATTAAGACAAAATAGCTATATACAGGGTCAAATTTGACTAGCTAAACTCCGCAGAAGTGATGGTATGAAGAATCGATGTCTAAACGAGATAAAAAAAAAAATGATGGGTTTCTTTTTCATCATCAACCGATTCAACATCAACCGCAGGTAGTGTAGGCACTTGAAATATCAGTTTAAAACAATCAGTTTATACAAAGAAAACAATCAGTTTTCACTTCAATACCCATCACGTGATGGGTATCGATGTCCAAACACGACAAAAAAAAAAAAACAGTTTATCTTAACTCATACTTCGTTCACCAACAGTCGTTGACTCCAAATTTATTTTTGTTTTATCATGTTTAGATATCTATACGCATCACGTCTGCGAAGTTTCTCTAATTAATTTAATTGAACAATGTATGGCTCCGCTTTGGACAGGTTGTTTTCTTTTATCCATCCATACGAGATTCTTTTTTGACGTATGCGGAAAAGCGGGGGAAATGCAGGGTGCAAAATGAAGCGAAAAAATTTTTATCATTCCTCCACGGATAGGTTACGTTCTCAGACGATTCCTGCAGAAATCGGAGTTACCTACTTTGTCGACTTATGCAGAAAAGTTTGAGGATTGTAGGATGCAAGAGCGAGTGAAGTTCAATTATTATTAAACTCGTTAGAGAATAGGTAGCACTCCACTGTTTCGATTGTTGCTTAGTTTCTGGGGTATGATGGTGGATCCATGTTTCGTCTACTGTTATAAAACGACGCAAAAAATTGGTTTTATCCCTTTGAAACAACGCCAAACCTGCCTCCGAAGTGATCCCACGCATGCGTTTTTGATCAACAGTCAGTAAACGCGGCACCCATCGCGCGGATCGCTTCTTCATATCTAAATGTTGGTGTAAGATATTGCGAACACGTTCGTCTGAGATGCCTACTATCTCGACTATCTCCCTCACTTTTACTCTTCGGTCGTTCAACACTATCGTGGATTTTAGCGATCATCTCTGGAGTAGTGACCTCAACTGGGCGTCCTGGACGCACAGAAAGAAAGAAAAGAAAGAACTAAAATGCATTTATTTGCGGCAAACATGACGCATAAAAAAAGGATATAAACACACAACAAAAAAGAAGCAACAGCATCGCTTATGCTTGTACGACCACACGGAAAATCTTTGAACCACCTATGAATCATTTCAATCGACGGAGTAGAGTCCCCATAATACATATTTATCAAGTTTTTGTTTCGTTTCCGTTAAAGTTTTTTTGCGCAAATAATAATGTTTAATCACGACACGAAATTCACTTTTCTCCATCTTTGCAAAAACGTGTTCAGTTGTTTTTCTTTAAGGGCTGTTAAAAAAAAAAAAAAAACTAACCGGCAGTACTGGCTAAATATTTTAATTTAGTCCTTCAAAAGAGTTGTGAACAAGGAGGTTCCATGCAATTTGCGATCATTTTATTCCAAAATAGATTTTTTACCAGATTTGTTATCACTCCGCCCTCGTATTAACTCCTTGGTTGTCGGCCGAACGACAGCCCCGACGAACTGTTGCGCTTGCGAGTCTATAGACTTTGACCTTTTAACCCTGTAAGATTGGGGGTTAATTTAAAAAAAAATCCTAGGTTATTCTTTTATAATTTGTCAAAAGTATTAATAAAGTCTGGATGGCTCGAAGTTGTGTATCCCTAGAACCTTACGCTAAACGCTACGCCCCGACTAAATACGCGGTAGCGCGAAAACATCGGTTTAACTATGTATTAAAAAAGTAATCCTAAATTTATTTTTTCTTTGTAACCCTACCCCCTTACAATGGAACCGTACCCTGGTTTAACTCCGGGAAAGTATCAATGTGACTTTTTCAATTCGTATGTAGTTTCAGAGTTTACTTCGGAAATTACTGCCATCGGTGAAAGAAAACATCGTGGGGTAACCTGGACTTTATAAGAGTCTAAATTAAAGCCCTCTGAGCAAGCGTGGATATCAATGCTTATGCTTTTGTAGGACAGTAATAGGCTGGTACTGTTATAAGTACCGAGTTAGTCGGATCACGCATTAAGATTTTGCCAAAAAACTTCAACTTCAACCCCAAAGTTCATTTTACACCTTTGAGGGATAGTTTTGAACAAATCATGATGACCTATACTTTATTAATTATGACGACCTACTTTATTATTTGTTGTCGTGCCAAGTTTCATAATCTGATCATGCATTAGTATTTTTCATACATACTTTGTCTCCCTATAGATACGATCCACGAGAATTTGGGGTTTCTAACCAATATAGGATTATTCCTTATAAGGTATTTCCAGTTTAGGACAATTGCCGGCAGCGTATCCGACAATAGGTATTTCCACCATTTCGGAAAGTTCCCAGGCACAGAAATCTTTAGGTAAGCCCGTGCCCGTGGCCCTGTCACAGAGAGGATCAACCCTAACTATATTTAGTTTAAAACAATTTATATCACTAAGGCCTGATATTTCAATCATCAGTTAATATTTATCGGAGGAATAAATATTGCGGTTTGACAGTTTTTTGTAGAAATTATGTCAGTGTCATATTTATTATTCAGATATAAGTTATCTGATTTTGAAAAATCAGTCCATAGAATACTTAAGTATTCTAAGGGCTGATTTTTCCAGCGGCTGATAGCTTTATTCTAACAATAATTTTGAATTTTAGACAGTTCTTCCCAACAAAAATTGTCAGACGTCAATTTTATTCCACGATTAAAAAATATTTGTCGATTGAAAAATCAGCCCGTAGAACTATTTATTATTATATTTGAGTATTAAGTACTCGAATATAGTAAGTGAAAAATAGGAATACCAATGTAATCAATACCATGTTGTTGTCTACAGTTGTTATTTTTGGAAGCTGTGCATAAAAATTCTTTTGTAACTCTCAAATATTAGCAAAACGGTACCGAGGCTGGGATGTAGTTCGGTTTTTTTATTCGGACCCGGGGGGACGTGAAATACAAAAGGATTTGCCTCCCGCTTTATTTGCTCTGTACTCCATCCAATACACTTTGTTTATGTTGTTTTTGGTATGCGATGGCCATATTGTAATTTGCTACGTTTATTGAAAGGATTGAGAAATTGGCTAATGGATTGTTTATTTTAAAACTGACGTTTTACGGTTCCGTACGTCCGAATGAAAGAATGGAATCCTTAGAGACACTGGTGTGTCTGACCCAAAAAAGGACGTATAACGTAAATAAATAAAGTTTGCATATCTGTCACTGAGGTCACTTATGGGAGGCAAAGAATATAAAAAAAATAGTTTTGCTAACTGTACCATGTGTAATGTAATGTGAGGGTCTCAAAGATATTTTTTAATAATTTAGAAAATAAATAGTTTTAAAGTTATTTATGAAATTAGATGAAAAATGACATGACCCCGCCTATCTCCGAAACGATTGAGCAATGGACGCCACTGGTTATGTAATTGCCATAACATTGCAAATTGACGAAGTGTGTCGTTCTTCCTTACCATAGATCATCATCATCAGCCTATAGCAGTCTACTGCTGGACATAGGCCTCTCCTATAGCACGCCATTCAACTCTCATCCAGCTGCATAGATACAAAATGTTGGCTCTACTAACCATAGATACAAAATATTTTTTGAATAAGAAGTACCTAAATGGATCTAAAAGAATGGGCTTACTAATTTATACAAGCACCATTGCGTACTTTTAAAACAATGCGGTTATTGTGAACTGATTTTAGTGTACGGCGAGTCGCCGCTATTAACTGCCACCGCCAAAAACATTGAGGCGTCCGCCGCCGCGACGACAACTCAATGTAAATTATTTTTTTCAAACATTAAATAAAAATGTATATATTTGAAGTGCAAAGTTCATTGCGAATGTATTTGACATATACGTAAAGTTTTGATTCCGTTCAGTTGCGTTTTGGTATTATTGTTTGTGAAAAGGATTGACTGTATACCACTCAAATACTGTGCGAATAATAATAATGTGTGTATTGTAGAATATTCAGTCTCAAATAATGATCAAGTTTTGGAAAACAAAGTCAATGTTATACAGGACAAAACTCAAAATTCATTGTCAGCCGAAATTTATTTACTACATGTAAATTTTATCTTAGATTGTGCAATCAAGTAGGTAGGAGAAACTGTAAAGTGATCACTATGAAGGAAATGTTTTCACAGGTAAAATTATTTAATGAATGCTGCAGAATATTTCAAACTTAAATTTTCCGACAAAATCTTGTCGGAAAATTGTACTTAAAAGCTTCCCTAATAATTTAAATATTTGAAATTTTCTCTTGCACTGACTGCTGCTCTTGAGAATTTTCACCGTGCCGCATAAGTATAGGTAATTGATATAGTTATGTGAAGTGATCATGTATGAATAAAATATTTGCGCAGGTTATTTAATGAACGGTGCAGAATATTTTAAGCATACATAAAATATTTGTAGGAAAATGCAGCAGCCTCCCTAATAATTCAAATATTTGAAGTTTTCTTATGCACTTGCCGCTGCTATTGATAATTTTTACCGTGCCTCAGAACTTCAAAAGTATAGGTAATTGATAGGTAAAATGTTTTAATGAATGTTGCAGAATATTTTAAAAGCATACTCGTACATTTCTGGGCGAAATTTTGACGGAAAATTGTAGCAGCCTCCCTAATAGTTGAAATATTTGAACTTTTCTTTTGCACTTGCTGCTGCTATTGAGAATTTTCACCGTGCAGCATTTTCTTTAGTAAATTTTTGTCGAACACTGCCGCGTTCGTGGGTTCCAGCGCGACGGCTGGGCGCTAGCGGCTACATCTCGCAGTCCTCACTCGGGTAAGAGCGAGGTGTGACGTACGCTTCGCTCTCGCTACGGCTACGCGTTTTCGCGCCAGTCATTTTTATTCGAATGTACTTCCTTTTTTAAGTTTTAATTATTTCATTTTGCTTAATATTATTTGCCAGCATTTTTAGAATCAGTACAGCGTGCTTGTTCTGTGTATCATTTATTTTTGTGAATAGTGCAAATATTATTTTATCATTTTAAATTGTTTGTTTTGGGACGCTAACCGAAGAAGCTTTGCGATCAACCCATGACGGTTGTTAGCAGAATATTATCGCCATGCGAATCATCTTCAATCGTATAATTATAGGATCAACACGGCAAATCTTTTTAAATTATTCATCGACCTTGAATTTACAGGAAAGATTGTTTACACTGTAACACAATGTTTTGATGTGTAATAATTTTATCGGCGCGACTACCGGGCTTGCTATCGATGGTCAGTGCTAACGGTCCCCTTTTAATTATATCGATAACACTGGTCGCTATGATTGAATTTCCGCAGAGGGGATTTAGTTAGTCTAGCGGTCGACGGGCTCCGGACCTATTCATCTAATAACAGTTATTTGCAACTTGACTACTCGCTGTACCTACGAATTAAATTCTAGATACGGCATTAAAATTAAAAAGGTCTAAAGTTTTCCATTATAAACTTCAATGATTAACTTTATTTTTATAAAGGACTAGGTACGCACCGCAGGCATACGCTTCGCGAATTTGTTTTACAAACATTCGTTGTGCGAACGTGTGTTACGTAAAGAAACAAATCGCGAAAATAAACAGTTTGGTCAATTGTCCAGTAATGAAAAAATACTTGAGACGGATTTCTCAAATGAGTAATTTAACATCATGTTCTGACTTAATAAATACCACAGAGCGACCAGAAAAGAAATAAAATTATTTTTAAGTAAGGGTAGCCTACGCTTTATTTATTTATTAGGACAACCTTGTCACGACTTATCAGTTCATGCATGATCTATACTTATAATAAATCTGTAGAAGTGAAAATTCTGTACATTGAAAATATCAAAAAAAATAAATGGCAGGGGTGTTACTAGACCGACACCGAACCCAAAAATGTGATTAAAAAATTTTTGTCTGTCTGTCTGTGTCTGTCTGTTTGTTCAGGCATCACGCAAAAACTACCGGTTCGATTACGATGAAACTTGGTATAATTATTCTTTAATATCCTGAGCACCACACTGGGTACTTTTTATCCCGGAAAAGTATATATAAAAAACAAACTTAATTTTGCGGTTCGATCCCTAGACCCGATTACTGTACCAACCGCAAATAATAAGTTTGTCGTAGGTTACGTTACCCGCAGTGGAGTTCACTAAAGTTATGCTCTAAATGTAGTGCTGAAGGTTGAATTTGGCTTGCACCGTTCGCAGCACACGCGTGGCGCGCGGCCGCCACGGATCGCTACCGTATATAAGGATATTTTTTGAACTTTGATTTGAACGGACGTGTTGAGTGGCGAGCGTTCGTTCTTATTTTAACTGCTACTTGCAATTCTAAACCGTGTTTTTCAGTGCGACCTTTTTTATGTCTATTAGTTTTTAGAGTTATTTAGGTTTATTTTTATAAGTCGTAGGTATAGATTTTAATTTTAAAGTATAGGTAGTATATTTGATAGTGTACGTAGTGACCGTAGGTTATTTTATAATACTGTTAGGTAAGATTAGTCATTCGTATAGATATTAGTTTTTAGGGATTTTGCTTATTTATTGAGTTTAGTTATCATCAGAAATAGGTTTATTTAGGTAGGTAGGTATTTTATTTTTGTTATTGAGTTTTTTTTTTTTGTTATTATGTAGGTACTTAGGTAAGGATATCATATAGGTACCCTCTTAATCACCACTAATGAGACACAATTGGTTTTCTATTGTAATTAGCCACAAAGGGCCCGCGAGATAGATGGCATCCTGGGGAAGCACATACATTTTATCCTGTTAGCACGTTCCCGTGGGATAATTTCCGACATCCACGCGGGCGAAGCCGCGGGCAGAAGCTAGTCTTTACTAAAATCATCCTTTATTCGACAAAAACAGATGCGAGTGGACTTTAAACTTAGGGCTAGATCGGATCTGCAAAATAGCGGCAGTCGGTTCCGTTGACGTCCGTCCGTCAAAGATACTAGACTAGCTCGTGTTTTTGGCAGAGTTCGACTAAGCCTATGTTTACGTCCGTCCGTCAAAGATACTAGACTAGCTCGTGTTTTTGGCAGAGTTCGACTAGGCCTATGTTTACGTCCGTCCGTCAAAGATACTAGACTAGCTCGTGTTTTTGGCAGAGTTCGACTAGGCCTATGTTTACGTCCGTCCGTCAAAGATACTAGACTAGCTCGTGTTTTTGGCAGAGTTCGACTAGGCCTATGTTTACGTCCGTCTGTCAAAGATACTAGACTAGCTCGTGTTTTTGGCAGAGTTCGACTAGGCCTATGTTTACGTCCGTCTGTCAAAGATACTAGACTAGCTCGTGTTTTTGGCAGAGTTCGACTAGGCCTATGTTTACGTCCGTCCGTCAAAGATACTAGACTAGCTCGTGTTTTTGACAGAGTTCGACTAGGCCTATGTTTACATCCGTCCGTCAAAGATACTAGACTAGCTCGTGTTTTTGGCAGAGTTCGACTAGGCCTATGTTTACGTCCGTCCGTCAAAGATACTAGACTAGCTCGTGTTTTTGGCAGAGTTCGACTAGGCCTATGTTTACGTCCGTCTGTCAAAGATACTAGACTAGCTCGTGTTTTTGGCAGAGTTCGACTAGGCCTATGTTTACGTCCGTCTGTCAAAGATACTAGACTAGCTCGTGTTTTTGGCAGAGTTCGACTAGGCCTATGTTTACGTCCGTCCGTCAAAGATACTAGACTAGCTCGTGTTTTTGGCAGAGTTCGACTAGGCCTATGTTTACATCCGTCCGTCAAAGATACTAGACTAGCTCGTGTTTTTGGCAGAGTTCGACTAGGCCTATGTTTGTGTAACTGCACGCCTCGACAAACACAGTGCTCCCCCATTTGCTTTGAGGCGATTGAATCAAAAAGATTTTCATCAATGTCAGTACATTTCGAAACGGGAAATCAAAAGAGTTTAGAGCTATTCTTCTTTTGTGTTTGGCATGTATTGTTTAGAACAAATGTTATTATTGCTGTTATCATGTACGCACTTTATTTATTTATTTAATTTTAAGTTGTAAGTACCTACTTTAAAGCTAATATGAAATAATGGCGGTTTTAACAATCCGGATTCGGCGTAAAATATTCAAGGTAATCTACTCTGAAAAATTAATTGGTAGTTTTAATTTTAAACAAATATCAAGTTTTACCATTTTGTCCCACATTAAAATGTTACAGCGTAGATGTCACATGTCTTCGTATATGGTTCTAGGACATGCCGGTTTCATCACGAAATTTTCCTTTACCATTTTGAGAGCAGTGGTGATGAAATTAAATACACATAAGGGCCTGCCTGGGTTCGAACTCCCGAACCTACAACCACTGCACTACACTGGGCCACCACTGCTCTTTACAGCTTTTAGGATGTACTAATTCACCATGAAACTGCAGTTTTGGAGACTTCATTTTTCATCAAACACGTCGCTCTTCATCTGTTACCATTTTCCGCGCGTAAACGCGCTAATAAACCGGAATATCAGTTGTCCTGTGGCCCGTTGTAGCCCGTCCGCATTTTCGACTGATTTTGCAACAGGTACCTTCGTTTTCAATACAGCTCTCTCTTTCAGAACCCGTTGTTTCACTAACGAAACTAAGTAACAAACACTAACGACAATGCTATATATTAGAGAGCTTGGGCATTTTGTTAATGGAGGGAATTGGGAGGATTGGGGCCACAAAACTCCGTTATCATTTTATTTTGTGAAACTTTTCATTCGGATACTTCCAATACTGTGGGCGGCCCAGCGGGGGGATTGGGTACTATCAGTAGCAATGGGTTTTATTTTGACAGTCCAACAACATTCATTGCGTTATTTACATTGTTGAGAAGACAAAAAACTTGAGAGGTGTCAAGGGATACCCGGATGGAAAAAAAAAGTGTCGTTACAACTTTTGGTCTTAATTTTTTCCGCCTAGCCCCCCTTCCGCAACGCGCGATAAGGAACTTCGTTCCAATATTTCGAACACGTGAAGCAATGGATTAACAATATCCTTCATCATGATTCAGATTGATAGTGTGTTACGCAATCGAGGTGGTGCTTATGGACCAGTATGAACACGGCTTCGAAACCGAGAATCGACATAAAAAAGAATACCTTAAAACTATAAAAAAGCCGAAAACAATACTGATGCTTGTTACAATTTGTTGAAGTTATGCACGACTTCGTAAAGGTTTTAGCTTGGATGAAGCATAACGATGACTTACAAGTCACTGTAATCTGCATTCGCCATTTATTTGTCAAAAAATGTAAACAAATATGAGTTATTAGAAAAATAACTTTAATTCCTACACAATAAAGTTCAATTTACGCTACAACTTCATACATTTTGAAGACTTCTTAAATAATGGCGGTTACTCTGAAATCAACTTAATTTCATTGTTTATTCATGGAATAACCTATTATGACATTTATTATATACAAGATAATAACATTTAAACTGAAGAAATAAAAAATAAAAAACCAATTTGATTAATAAAAACTTAATTTCTATTGAAATAACGTTGATATTTGTTTAATTTGAAATAACATCAATTGGAAACGTAGAACTGACCTTTGAGATTAACATTAAAGTACTGCAAAACTTCTCTATCTCTATTATGCCATTCCTGTTTTAAATAATTACGTGCTATCGTTTTGGCGCGAACATTCCGTATGTTGCCTTGCGTTTAACTTTCTCTTTTAGGTCTATCTATTAAAGAAAATTGTCAACTAACTTTTGGAGGCGAAATACCTAAGTATTTCTAGCTAACTAAGTTTAACATAATAATTTTCACGTATTACGAACGCTTGCTGAACCGCATCTTGCAAGTCTGCTATTAGTACTCTTATGGCTGATTTTTCTATCGCCAGATAACTCTTATTCGAGGAATAAAATTTACGTTTGACAGTTTTTGTATGAAATAAGTAACTGTCAAAAATTTAAAATTATTCCTGGAATAAAGATGATTGAAAAATCAGCCCTTACAAGAGTAACGAACATTTAGTCTCTTGCGACCCTTCCTACATACATAACCTATATACATCAGAATCACACATGCTAAAGGTCGCCTGGCCCTCTCAAACAAACACGACTAATCGAACTAATGTTATACCTCGTTCAAGTCTCCTTGCAGGCTCCTTTGAACCTCAAACGCATATGGACATTCAGAGTAACGAGCAGGTCGCGGTTGTGAACTTTGGTTCTAGGTATTTGGAACCGGTACGGTCGGCAACATAGATATAGGATAGAAGGAGATATGCCCTGTAGTTGAAAATGTATCAGAACTCCATGTCGTTAAGGCGATCCCACTACCGCGTCACTACTACACATGTAGTTCAGTAAAAGCAGTAGATACAAAGTCGCGCACACACTTGCAATTCATAAATCGGAACCTACTACACAATTAATTATAAACCTTAACTCATCAGACATAGCGTGCATTTACCATGCACCGTACAACTTACTCACACAAAAACATCTGTCGCTATCGTTGTGCTGTGCAAAAGCCATTTATTTTACATATACGAGGGTCATTCAATAAATACTTAGCCTACAAAAAGTAAACGATAATTTTGGATTTATTTTTCAACATAGTCTCCTTTTAGTTCGATACACTTAGCCCAGCGATGCTTCAACTTTTTTAACCCGTCCGAAAAATAGTTTTTGTCAAACTCTGCAAAATAGGCCTCCGTGGCGGCGATGACCTCCTCATTTGACCCATATCTATTCCCGGTGAGAGATTTTTTCAGATTAGGAAACAGAAAGAAGTCACATGGGGCCAAATCTGGAGAATACGGTGGATGGGGCAGCAATTCGTAGCGTAATTCGACCAATTTGACCATGGCAACGGCAGACGTGTGAACCGGTGCGTTGTCGTGGTGAAACAGCACTTTTTTCTTCGCCAGATGGGGTCCTTTTTTATTTAATTCGGCGTCGAATCGGCCCAATAAATCGGCATAGTAAAGCCCTGTAATTGTTTTACCCTTCTCGAGGTAATCGATGTAGATCACACCTTGTGAATCCCAGAAAACGGTGGCCATAACTTTTCCGGCCGATTTTCCAGTTTTCGCCTTCTTTGGAGCACGTTCCCCGGTCTGGATCCATTGTTTTGATTGCTCCTTGGTCTCTGGTGTGTACCAGTGGATCCAGGTTTCATCGACGGTCACAAAACGACGCAAAAACTCCGTTGGATTCCGCTTAAACAGCGCTAAACACGTCTCCGATGTGGTCTCACGGTTGCACTTGTTTTCCGGTGTGAGTAAACGCGGCAACCATCGCGCCGACAGCTTTCTCATGCCGAGTTCCTCGTGAAGAATATGATGCACTGTTCCTTCTGAAATGCCTACAGTCTCAGCTAGCTCCCGAACCTTCAATCGGCGATCTGCCAATACGAGATCATGGATTTTTTAAATGTTTTCCTCCGTAGCAGCTGTTTTCGGTGCACCTGGACGTGGTTCATCAAAAACCGACGTACGGCCACGTGCAAACTCGTTGAACCAATTCTTGACGGTGGCCATTGATGGAGAGGAGTCACCGTACAAGCGCTCTTTGATTTCGATGCGCGTTTTCCCTTCCAAAAATAGGAATCGAATCACCGAACGATATTGCTCTTTTTCCATTTTTGTAAAACCGATCGATACATTCGCTTCCATAAGTTGTCAAATTAAAACAAATGAAGGGATTGCAATGAAAATTTCAAAAAAGAATTAAAAAAGAATGTGCTACACTGTGGTAAAACTCTTTTGAAACTACAGCGCCCTCTGGCGATGAGGAGGTACTTATTGAATGCACCTCGTACGCTAGTGATTGACTAAATCTGAAATTTCTCGATTCTCCCACTAGTCATTGTACTTACTAAAAAAAATTTGAGGTTCTGAAAATAAAAAACGATATGTCCAGAAAATATTATATTATAAATACCTATGTAAAAAATAGCAAAAAAAAATTGTAAATATGTTTTTTAACATTATATTACATCTTCTCAAGGGTCTTCCAACCGGATTTAAACGTCATCTTTTTAGGTCTTCCAACTAGGTTAAAACGGTTGACAAATTGTAAAATTAACTATTCAACGTGTCCCAGAAATCAACGTCAAGCCGAAAACGGGCAATAGGCCAAGTCGTGACAGTTATTAGAAAATATAAAAAAAAAATCTTGGTCATGTACTTTTCAAATTTTATAGATAAAAAAATAAATTTCAAAAAGTGACACCCTATGAAACTCTTTCAAAACCTGTGACTACAAATATTAACTTTTCGTCAGTTTTTTTTTTCTGTGACGTAACCATAAATAACCCTTCTATAAATTACAGTTAAAAGTTAAAACATAACTACCTCAGTTTTAAATAAAATGTTAGATTTTTGCCCAACATTGAATTCAAAATTATTACGTCATCCAACTTTAACCGCGTATAGTATAAAAAAAATGTACTAAACTATTTTGGCAAGTAACTTTAAAAAATGGCGCGTTTAGTCTGGATTCCAAAATGGTATGCCACTTACTAATTGCTACTTCTTAATTGAGGAAATACATTTTTTTTTTAATGAAGCCGGATTTCTTACAATTTCGATTGAGACGCTATTGGTGCTATCGACAGCTAGTGATGTGGCTGTGCAGGTTCTGCACAGCCACATCACTAGCTGACCGCAACCAGCAGCGGCCGTACCATGCGATGCACCGCATAAATAAAGTATCGTTTTGTGATTTTTACATTGCTTGTCTAGTCACTTAGTGACATACTTAGGCAGTAGTTAAGGAGCAATGTATTTACTGTGAAAATAGTACAGTCGTTGCGATATTTGAAAACAAAATTAACGTCGTAAAAGCAAGAAATATTTTACAATTTGTTGTTTTTCATGATTTTAAAGACAAATATAGTAAAATACTTATAATTCATATATGGTAAATGATTCCATGATTTACAAAGTTTTGATTTTGGCTTCGGGTTTTACGAGAAACCACTGAACAACACGGCATTCTTATATTTTTTCATGATCACGGTCGTAGTTCGCGGAGACGGTCATTTGCGTACTGCATGGTCATTTCGGCCATGCCGCGACGACACAGACACGCCTCCTTGTCACTTCTCCTGTTTTTTATATTTCTACGGTCGGCAACAAAATAGGTTCAAACTCTTTCTAAAGTTTCACCTTTCTGACAACTTGGTAATTATTAGGTGTTGGAATATAACAAATTATTGAGATCTTTTCAAAGTTACTTTAAATATAAAATTTGCTGCTGCTCGCAGCTACGCTCGCGCCAGCATCGGTGTCCAATTGTGAATCTATAAACCATCCAGGGACCAACTCAAACACAATTACGAAAATCCCATCCAAATCGGACCGCGTTTTTGAGAAAATCGCGGACATACAAATACGTGTCGAATAAAGAAATTCCTTTTTTGAAGTCGGTTATAAAATATATCAAAATCGGTTAATCCCTTTAGGGAGTTCAGTGACATACACACGTATAGAAGGGTTATATATAAAGGTAAACAAATATTTCGAAATAATCGGTAGGTACTGTTGTCGCCGACTTTAAATAACTGAGTGGTCATACTTGTAGTTTAACCTAAAACGGCAGTGGAATTTCAGAAATCTGAATTATTAGCTTAGTTCCAGTGCCAACTGCCATTCAATCTAGATCCAAACGGCTGCTAGTACAAACGATACACCACTATTGACACAGTGGTTGAACTATTAAATTCTTTCTTTTTTATGGCAGTACAACTAGCTATAATAAAATTGGCGTGACGATCTGGACTTGTTCTTGTCAGATTGGTCAGAGAAGACAAGACATAAAGAGAACTGGAAGAATATGGGTACCTTTGTCCAGCTGTGGGACAATACAGGATATTAAAAAACATAAAAAAACGGCCAAGTGCGAGTCGGACTCGCCCATGAAGGGTTCCGTTACGTTACGATTTATGACGTATTAAAAAAAAAACTACTCACTAGATCTCGTTCAAACCAATTTTCGGTGGAAGTTTATATGGTAATGTACATCATATATTTTTTTTAGTTTTATCATTCTCTTATTTTAGAAGTTACAGGGGGGGGGGGGGACACACATTTTACCACTTTGGAAGTGTCTCTCGCGCAAACTATTCAGTTTAGAAAAAAATGATATTAGAAACCTCAATATCATTTTTGAAGACCTATCCATAGATACCCCACGCGTATGGGTTTGATGAAAAAAAAATTTTGAGTTTCAGTTCTAAGTATGGGGACCCCCAAAATTTATTGTTTTTTTTCTATTTTTGTGTGAAAATCTTAATGCGGTTCACAGAATACATCTACTGACCAAGTTTCAACAGTATAGCTCTTATAGTTTCGGAAAAAAGCGGCTGTGACATACGGACGGACAGACAGACAGACAGACATGACGAATCCATAAGGGTTCCGTTGCCATTTGGCTACGGAACCCTAAAAAACGATCTTATGGGGAGATACCTTTGCTCAGCGGTGGGATGATGCAGGCTTACAGTAACAAGTTAGTAAGCGAACAGCATAAAAAATAAAAATGGATAAGACTCTGTACAAAAAGAAACCTAACTTCCGTTGAGCAAAAGTAGCTTCGGAGACATTTTTCCCTCGACACCACTCACCCATTTACATAATTTAATCTTCATAAAAGATTGACCACTTAAATGATACTCGACACCACAATTAGATTTATCAGAATAATAAAATATGCGTACAATACAATGCACAACTACAAGGGCATGCGAAAACAGGGTTGTTTAAAAAAACCCGTTTTTTCGGGTATTTTGTTTACAAAACCGGTGAAACCGGTTAAATCGGTATTTTCGATTTTTTTTCAATTTTTATTAAAGAAATGAGAAATATGTGTGTGAGTGTGGTGTGTGGGGGGGTGTGTGTGTGTGTGTTTTACGTTTACTTATCTCACTTATTTTTATAACAATGAGCATTTATTTGGACTTAAATAAACTACAAAATCGGCACCAAATAACGTGAGAATACCAAAAACGTGTGAAAATTTCGCGGTTTTTCGAGTGCTGCAAAGTAAGCACAGGTCTTTCGAAGCTTCAAACTTGGATATACGCTACTGGTAGTAGTGGTCCTAAAAATATTTAAAAAATCAGAACTAGCCGTTAGTTTGCGATTTTAGCGTTTTTAGTGTTAGATATGACAGGCCCACAGTCATTCTTATAGTACGAGTAGATTAAAAATTAAAGTTACACAGCTAAACCAAATGACTATTTTACTTTGATAGAATGACCGTAACGATACAAGTGCATCAAGGGAGTCATCATTTTATTACACTGACCGAAAAACAAAATGGCGGCAGCGTGGCATAGTCGTGCGACAAGGATCTAAATTAACGTGGCTGAAATAGGAACTAGCGCCGCCTCGCCATCGTATCCACGTTTGTCAATGATAAATTTAATATTTTGTTTGGGAAAATTAAAGTATTATCTATATATTCTATATGTATAAAATTCAAAGATTTTTTTAAAATTCCATCCCTGTGGGGGTGAAAAGCGGGGATACAGTTTATATGAATAATCTTCTTCGTTAGTTTAATAAACTTGAAACTTTTCAAGAATACTCGCCTGAGAAAGTAATAAAGTTTATTATTATAAGTTTTTCAAAAATACCCCTCAAAGGGGGATATAGGGCTATTGAAGTTTGTACTTAAGACCATAAATAAAGAATGACATATATGAGGGTTTTTCGAAAATCTACCCTAACGGGTTGAAAAGGGGTAGTTAATTTTACAGGGGAGGATTATAATGCGTGGCTTGATTAACTCCAAAATTAGTACTTTTGACAGAAAATAATTAATAATAAGTATGTAAAGTTGGTTGTCGAAAATTGACCCCTGACGCCGGGGCAAAATGGGGTAATTCAATTTTTAAGGGGAGGATTTGAACTTGAAACTATGTTACATTTTCACACCTAAACTTCTGATTTGGCAAAGAGATACATGGCATCCTGGGGAAGGACATACTTTTTATCTTGGTAGCACGTTCCCGACATCCACGCGGGCGAAGCCGCGGGCAGAACTAGTAGTATTATATAAGTATTAAATCAATAACATAGGAGAAACATAACCAAAAAATCCGGTTTTGTTATCCTAAAAAACCCGGGTTTAAATCCGGTTTTTACGGTTATCCGGGTATCCAAATAAGTCCTAGTGAGCTTTCTAATGAATGGTGTTGTATACAAAAACTGATTCTAAAATAAGTATTGAAGTTTTTTTTAAAATTATGAATGTTTGTCCAAAGAGGTCAAAGGTAATGCCCCTAGGTTCTGATAGGTCCAGAACAAAGGCTAATTGCTAGTAATGCTAGAAGCCAGCTGTTATCAAAAAACTGCTCGAAAGCACTTTAGTGAATGGCACCCCATTACATTGAGTGGGTACCGTATGGAACCATTGTGGGATTTTAATAGAGCTAACATTTAGTAGCGAGCTTGTCTCTAAAGGTTTAAAATTGTAATAAAAAATATATCTATTAGAATTTATCCTACTTTAGTAGTGACCCAGAATGGTACCACTAAACTTAAAAGCTTACAGCAATATCTCGGACATCTTAGGGCCTATACACACGAGGTTTTGGTGTGATCGTTCCATATAATGCAGGCGTGTTCACACTATCGCGAATTGTTTCGGAGCGCTCTCGCCGTTATCTTCTCAGAGACTGGAATTCATACTTTATGCGTAAGAATATGTACGTTATGACAAGGCAAGGCGCATAAAGGTGACTAAACGACGCGTGTGCGATTCAAAGGCTGCTTGAACGTGATCACCGCGCGATTAATTTCGTTTTGCCACAAACATGCCCAGTGCATCGACAGCGCGATTTCTGTCTTTAAAAAATCAGCACTATTTGTTTTTGCAACGCGTATGTGAATATCGAAGGCACGGCGATGACGACGGTAAAATAAATGCCGTTTGCTCAGGCCCTTAGTTCACCTGAAGACATCTTTATTACGGCTAAGATCTCAGCAATTATCTAGGCATGCTTGAACCCCGCTGGAAGATATTTCTATATCCTGATTTCAACGAAGTGGATATGCACGTACGTTGCCATCGGATATATCTTATTTATCTCACTTCTTTTCTCTGTGATGTGCGATGTATTGAAATATCTTAGCGCACACTGTTCATGTAATAGTGTATTGACGGGCCCGGATATCCGTACACTGATTGCTGAGAATAATTAAGATTGCCAGGCTGGCAGCTGAGATAGTGCCAGTGCCGCCCGTCGGGTGTAAGACTAGCTTCCCATCAGCTGTCAGCGAGAATCGATACAATCTTGTACTATTCAATAGTTTCCTTTACTCACATAACTGATATCAAACTAATTTACTTACGTTATCAATATTTCTTAGAAATTATTTATTGAAACGAAATATTCTCTTGAATCTCTTTGTGTCAAGTCAAAAGTCTAAAAGATCATAGAGTACCTTAAAATCCCGAACCGAAGTGTCGTTAATTATGCTCGCAAATTATTAAAATATGTATATGATCACGAAATACCCGTCTTCAGGCGAATTTTCTGCGTAACTTGCTAAACGTTTCAACAGGCTTTCAATCTATGCCGCTCTGCTTTTAAAATAAAACTTGTTGAAATAATAAGTAGGATATTATCTTTCCAACAATTTTCTTAAGTTTAACTAAATTTTTTAATTGTATTATCAAGATGGAGGAATTAATACACTCCCGGACACCTGAATCGAGCCACCCTGCGTATTGTTTTGTTTATAGGCCTGTATCTGCTTAAATAAAGGTAGTATAAAGAAAAGAAAAGTTGTTTTGAAGTTAGTATCTTTACTCACTATCTTTTCCGTTTCATTTTTCCTAATTTGAAATCAGGATACTTTTTAGTATCCTGATTTCAAATTAGGAAAAATGTTTTCTTTTGAAAACAGTTTAATTGCAAGAAGTAGTCTCACGTTTCTCAGGGGAAAAAATAGCGTGGAATTTTTGAAGAAAACAATGGTTTACATAGAGAAAACGCTTATTTAGTAACTTGGTTGTGTACTTGTTGTACTTGCTCTAAGAGCATTTCCGACAGCCGTCATGCGTTTCGGCATGGAATTAATTAATGCCACTATTATGTACTCTGGAATGTTCTGCCTTGTTTCCAAGAGGTCAGTTTTCAGCTCCTGCAAAGTTGCTGGTTGGTTAGGTTCGAACACGCCTTTTTCAACTCGTCTCATAATTGCTGTTGGATTCATATCAGGGGTTCTTGCTGGCCATTTCATTATTGCAATACTAACGTCATGTAGGTATGAGCGACCAAACTTCGATTTGCTTTTCTTTTTAAAATTTATGAATTATATATTATTATGTGAGCTTTAAAATCGTACCTATTAATACTTTTTCTCTAACTTATCATTGATGTTATAGGCCTATACACATAAAAATGCAAGGTGGCTCGTTTTAGGAGCCCAGGAGTTTATTATGTTTTCGTCAATACAATGTCTTGCTGTTTCGGCAAAAAAATGTCTACGAATACGATGCCCTAAGGGGCGTTCTTTTTATTTTTTTATAACGGTTCACAGCACCGTTTTACAATGCTCCTATCACAAAGACATCAGCCCTCATAGCCTGCGGAATATTGAACAGATGTGGATCTGTTTGCACTTGTCTCCAAAGTCTACGTTGTCCCCTTTATTAGACTGCACTGACCAGCTTCGGTCAACATTAGCACGAGAAAGCTCCATGCTTGTTACTTCAACTTCCCTCATAATGCATTGTTTTAAAAGGAAGTCTAGATTCTAATATACATTGTTGCCGGCGGTTTTTCCCTCGCTAGAAGGCATAAATAACCTTTCTCTTAGATGTAATCGATTAATGCCGCCTGACGAAAGTAAAGAGAACCGAATTTTATGCTTTGTTATGCAATCGTTAAAATCATTGTTGGGTAACAAGTAAATCATTTGTTTTGTAAACGTAATAACACGGGTACTGCGGATACCCAATTTAGTACTTATGTTTCCGTAAATACGCACCTATGTACGAGGGCGGAGTGATAAGTCTGGTCAAAATTAAACGAGGAGTCAATTTTATTTTATTATTATTATTTATTTTTCAACGTAGTGTCCTTGTAACTCAATGCACTTCATCCAGCGTTTCTCTAGCTTTTCGATCCCTTCCATAAAGTACGACTTAGTAACCCTTCGAAATAGGCATTAAATTCGGAAACAGAAAATAGTCGCTAAGGGATTAAATCTGGCGAATACGGTGGGTGAGACAGCAACTCATAGCGCAACTCATGAAGTTTGGACATGGCAATCGCGCAGGTGTGCACTCGTGGGTTGTCTTGGTAGAAAGAGGATTTTCTTCTTAGCCAAATGCGGTTGTTTTTCACGCAAAATTTTGTCAAATTGGTCCAATAAATATGCGCCATTAATCGTTTTACCCTTCTCTAGGTAGTCAATATGGATTACCCTACGTGCATCTCAATAAACTGTAGCCATCACTTTATTGGCCGATAAAACTGCTTTGGCGTTCTTTGGAGCTGGTTTGCCGGTAGCAATCCACTGTTTCGATTGTTGCTTGGTTTCTGGGGTATGGTTGTGGATCCATGTTTCGTCTACTGTTATAAAACGACGCAAAAAATTGGTTTTATCCCTTTGAAACAACGCCAAACCTGCCTCCGAAGTGGTCACATGCATGCGTTTTTGATCAACAGTCAGTAAACGCGGCACCCATCGCGCGGATCGCTTCTTCATATCTAAATGTTGGTGTAAGATATTGCGAACACGTTCGTCTGAGATGCCTACTATTTCCCTCACTTTTACTCTTCGGTCGTTCAACACTGTCGTGGATTTTAGCGATCATCTCTGGAGTAGTGACCTCAACTGGGCGTCCTGGATGCACAGAAAGAAAGAAAAGAAAGAAAGAAAATGCATTTATTTGCGGCAAACATGACGCATAAAAAAAGGACATAAACACACAAAAAAGAAGCAACAGCATCGCTTATGCTTGTGCGTGTACGAGCACACCGAAAATCTTTGAACCACTTATGAATCATTTTAATCGACGGAGCAGAGTCCCCATAATATTTATCAAGTTTTTGTTTCGTTTCCGATAGTTTTTTTGCGCAAAAAATAATGTTTAATCACTTTTCTCCATCTTTGCAAAAACGTGTTCATTTTTTTTCTTTAATGGCTTTAAAAAAAAAAAAACTAACCGGCAGTACTGGCTGGTTTAATTTAGTCCTTCAAAAGAGTTGTGAACAAGGAGGTTCCATGCAATTTGCGACCATTTTATTCCAGAGTAGATTTTTACCAGACTTATCCCTCTGCCATCGTAAAGTTATGTAAAGTCCACACCGCAACGTTACGTGACGCAGGAAAGGACTAGGTACTTGAAGGTATTCGGGAGAGGTCTTCCCCGAGTATTGAGACATACACACAAACAAGAACATCTTAAAAATAGAAGGCTGTTAGTATGGCTGATTACTGTACTTGCAAGAATAACTTGTGCCACCTCGAGGATGAGAGGTAAAACTGTCTAAAAGGGTCTAATCTAAAAGGGAAAATACCGTGTTAATTAAAAAAGTGGACAAAATACAATTGTCCAACCCCGCGTCCTGGACATGACACAATCAGGATTTTCCAAAGTCAGTCCACTAATACAATAAACGGTGTATCCAGACATTCATATTTTTGCTCCGTAATAGACGGTGTAGTGATTGTGGTCGGGAAGTCGGCAACAATGGGCGACGGGTCGCGGAGAGTGATTTAAATTGTCTCACAATCGCCTCTTCCGGTCGCTGCTGCGGCTAAGGACGCGTAGACCCTCTCCGGCACAGGGGCGGCGCGCAACCAGACCCCACCTACGTGCACTACGATTGTACTGATACAAATACCCTCCCGACAAATAGTCTCGATTGTTCCCAACTCGACACTGCCACCCGGCTGCTGTTATTAAATTACGTTATGGAAAATCGTTGTATTGCCCGCCGATATGGGAAAAATTCTCTTACTAATACAATTCGAAAGTACAAATAACTATCTTTGTTTATAATCGATTGCGTCGTTAATCTTACTGTCTGATTTGTTTTATTATTACGGAGTCAGAGCTTCTCACGGTTTTGTTTTATTGCGATTGTAATGATGTGTATGAAGCCATGTTTTCCTGCCTATGAAAGACTCCTAATTACTTAGGTTTTATTTCGAACCGACATAAACTTTCCTCACAGCTGCTGTTTTACGCAATCGGAGTAGCTGAATGATGGTACCTATTGCTCGTGCGATTAATCCGTTTAAGAATATATTATTTTGTTCTGAAGTTGAACCGTCAGATATGTAAATAGGAACTTAGGTAGTTTCTTAGTTCTCTTGATGAGAGCGCAAAGAGGTTTGCGCGGGAGCTAATAATTATGCACTGGATGCTTTCTGGCTTCGTGGCGCTAAGAGCAGTGCCACCAGCCCCGCCCTCGTTCAACCGTATGCATTTCACTTTCCCTCTGCTCGCATGCATTTTATAAGGAACTGTACGTGGGAGTTGAAACAGCGTGCCATAGCGTCGATATTTATGTGTTATTTTATTACTTACTCTACGTTAATTTGGATAGTTAGTGTCGTCGCGGTTTTTCGCTTGTGTTGGCTAGAGCTATCAATACTATTATCGAGACATGCATCCCTAAAACGTTGTGCAGTAGTCTAAAAGTTGTCTCATACTGTCGTAACATAAAATCCCCTTGACTTAGCTTATTTAGTGTTTCTAACGAGCAGTCGGAAAGGAAAGGCCGGCGTTTAATTATAAGACACTTACTTAATCAGACTATAACAGGGATTGACCCATCCAATATATGGTTAGATTAGTGAGGTTTTAGTAATAGTGGCCTTTTTAAAATTTTGGTTAATTATTCCACATATCAAAATAAAAAATATCCAGAACCCGATAGAATCCCTGCTGACTGTCTATATCTACCTGTCTGTCTATTGTTACCGTTAATTAACACTTCCACCCCCCTATATAGTTGCCTTTTAAAATTTTGGTTAATTATTCCACATATCAAAATAAAGAATATCCAGAACCCGATTGAAACCCTGCTGATTTTCTATATCTACCTGCCGGACCATTGTTACCGTTAATTAACTCTTCCACCCCCCTATATAGTTGCCTTTTAAAATTTTGGTTAATTATTCCGCATATCAAAATAAAAAATATCCAGAACCCGAAAGAATCCCTGCTGACTGTCTATATCTACCTGTCTGTCTATTGTTACCGTTAATTAACTCTTTCACCCCCTTTTCAAGCTGAAATAATTGTGGTCTGTCTGTATTCTCATGTTTCTGATCGTAATAGCCCTACCATATCATCATTTAATTACCAATGCGGAACCATTGTGTCGCACATAATAATTATCGTATTACGAGGTTCATATGAAGAGAGCTTATGTTGCTAACTAGTGTTGCGGTCGGGCCATACGTGAATCGAATTGTTTTTTTTTTGGATTCCGTACCTTAAAAACAAAAAGCGGAACCATTGTAGGATCACTTCGTTGTCCGTCCGTCTGTCTGACAGTCCGTCAAAACTCTTTTTATCAGGAACGCATGGAGGTATCAAATTGAAATTAATATTGTCTCTTTTTTAGAAGAAAGCACATATTACTTATTGTAGCGAAATAAAATCCAGATCTTCACTTGTACACGTTTAATTTAGTGGTATAAAAAAAATATTGTAAACAAAACCCCAGGTAGAACACAGCACGATTAAAAAAAATAAGTAAAACTCTGAGGCGACTTCCCTGGTGTTAGAGCCCTATAAATTCCACTATTACGCGTCGGTCACGATACGTTTGCAAACGTTGCTATAACTTCCGCGGTTAAAAAAATATTTGCTAATCCTAAAATAGGTAACACGCACCAGGTCAATCTGTTATCCGGTAGCGAGACAACAATTTATAAGAAAGTTTTAAATTAAATAAGACAATATACTACGAGAAATTTTTAAAAAAACTACTAAAAATATGTAAATCCGGTCCTAGACTCCAGATTGGCAGTTGGAAGGCTCGCTGGCTGGCTGGTACTTGAAACCACCAGCGTGGGGTTCGAATTCCAACAAAAGCTTGCAGCCGTCTGGTCCCAGGCTAGCGGTGGGGGCGAATTCAAGATTCGCCCATGGTCTTCGGATAAATCTACAGAAAATAACGAAAAAATGATAATCCAAGACGCAGGCAGAATCTTTTATAACAAAAGAGATGAAGTAAAGTTAAATTACATACCAAGTCCTGAAAGATGAAACCTGACTCGCAAGTTTTAGATGCTGTAATTTCGGGAACAGTTCCCTTTGATCTAGTCGCACAACGAACGAACTCGGTCGTTCAAATCTTTATATCGTGGCAAATAATTATATGGTCAAACGGAAAAAATATTAACAAGGACTTCCGTCCTGTGACCAAATCAAACTTCCAATCAAAAAAATCTCGACAAGAGAAAAGACAATGACAGTTTCTGATTCAAAATTCAAAAAAACCAATATGAAGAAAAAACCTTTCTGGTTGTAAACAAGGTAGAATTTGTTATAAAAGGAGGTTGTTCGCGATAAAATTAAAATGTAGCATTTGCCAATGCTGCATTATGTAGTTTAGTATGCCTTGTCAGTGTCTTCCATATGAAATCCATACTTCATCAACATCGATTTCAGATTTTTTCAACTATATTTTCGCCTATCCGTGCGCTATTGAATAATCCTTTCCACGTGTCTATACAAATTCGATTAGCGTGTCCAGTGTCCACGCTTTGCATGACGTTTAAATCCATGTAACAATTTATATATTCTGACGCTCTGTCGGGGCTAGCTCATGCAATTTGCGTAGTCATTATAGAAAGTAGCCGATTCACCAATGTGTTGTTTGTATAAAGTGTAATGCGTTTTCCTCATTTTCTTTTTGTTACCTGGCGCTGGTAAAAAGTGAGTGTCGCTGCTGAATCATCCGATTATATTCAATGAAATCTCGAATACCGACTATTTTTCCGTACGCAAAATACGCGCTTTGACGTGGAGTTGCGAACACATGTATTACCTATTTCCTACGGATTATTTGTTTGTATAGTCGAGGATTTCAGTCCCGCCAATAGAACTATGAGCGGTATAAATGTGATTTAAGTTGGATTGCTTGTTAGTTGACCTAAGAGAAATGTTTTTCGAACTGTTTTACTGTAATATACAAGCTGTAATGGGCCTCTTACCAACTGGTCTACAAGAGCTGCCTTTCGAAGTCGTCTGTCTATCTCACTTTGTTAACCGATTCGTGGTCCTTGGCACCATTTCGCTGTGAATTGTACAATTTCTCCGTGACTCTGGCTCTTTTCTGGATAATCACGATCGGGACTCTACATTTTAAAAAGCAAACAAGATTTTTGCATCATATCTTATTGTTGAATAACTCTTACATGCGGCTAGCATAGCTAGCACCTACCAGAGGACTTGTGCATCATCAGCATCAGTCCCACTGTCCCCCCAGGATGTTGGAGATGTTATGACCGATGATGATGATTACAACATACTATGTATTATTATTTGTGTACCCTCTATTGAGTGAAAACACTTTGAAAGTTAAGTGAAACTATTTATAGCAAGATGAGTTCTTGACATAAACGAGAAAATAATTATAGAACATCTTTAAACTCGTTCCGCCAGGACACGCTGTAGGCAGCTGAGTCGACTATAAAAAGCAGCTTAACTGCCCATTGGATCTGTCCCATAGTTGAGTAGCGTCCGATTGTTATTAATTTGGTCTGTCGCTTTGTTACAATTGATATCTGATGCCCTTGGCTCGTTGACGTAACCGCTACTGCAAGAATGCAAGTACGGAATGTGTTTATCAAAAAAGTCTCCACGTACGGGAGTGCGCCGGGTCGTAGGTACGTCAACACAATGGTCGCTACTGACAACCAAACAATTCGTTATGATAATATTTTCAAATCCGCGTACCATCTGTAACATCTTGATTCTTGATGTTTATCTATAAGTTATTTTAGACTCCTCTCCGGTACCTCTATTTCATGTTGCATTAAAGTTTGAGGGTCCACACACTATCCCACTTTCTACTGACCCCAGCGATCTGCTACTAAGACTGTTTCGATATTGCAGCTATATATGCACAAATGGGTTTCACATTTCATTGTTGCTGCTCCTCGTGGTATTTTATTACTGTTTTATACTTGACCGGTATTGTGAATTACAGCAATGATGTCCACAAAATATACAATATCCTATAAAAAAAAACAGCGTTAGTAATACAAATTACAACGGTACGGTCACAATGAGCATGCAGTCGGGTAAATAGTAACCGAGGCGGGGCGTGCGGCGTGCGTGGTCGTGTCAGGGCAGGAAGGCGCCCGATGCTTACTTTTTAATGGGGTTAAATATAATGACCACCATAAAGTGGTTTGATACCCTTAGTTCTTGCACTTCAAATTGTATTCGAACACCAAATATAGTAAATGATCACTAAGTCATAGTGAGCAAATTAATGCGCTATTTCTGCCTAAATAAACCACTATGATTGCCATAAAATGTAGGTTTATTACCAAATAAAGTATTATGATGCCATATTAAGTTATGTCTCCGGCTTGCTGCAAACTAGATAGACGAGGTTAATTAAAAAAAAATGGTTAGGTTAGGTTAAAACTGTGACCTCCTACGCACGAGCCGAGCGAGCGAAGCGAGCGGTGCCACGGCAGCGGCCAGCGAGTGCCAGAAACGACAGGATTGTATAGAAAAAAAATATGTAAAAAACGAGATTATTTTTTGCAGGCTGTCGAGAACCAAACTGATTTATTTGGAGTCATTTTGCTTAAAAAGGATAGCGAGATGTTAAAACTTTGGTTATACGAGTAAGTTACATTAAAATGCGGCTTTAATTTTGGTGATCATTTACTATTTTTGTCTGTTATATGTTACTATATCTGGTGGTAAGTTAAACATAAGCCCTTTTTAATCCCGTTGTGCCGTTGGTTTACGCCATTAAAACCGGATATAAAATGTCCGTCGATGGATGCATTTTAACTGCCCATTAAACTACCACTGAGGCCTAATTGTCGGGTAGCTAAGAGTCTCTTCTCGAGGGCTTCTGTTCGCGTCACGAGCACAATTTTTTACGAGGTTCAATGGTCATTAAATTAAACACATAACCGAACGACATCTTTGTCGAACCCCTTGTGTACATGATTTTAGTTTACAACTACATATATTTAGCAGTTATCTCCCTTTGATTCTCACTCCATTAACGCGCGTTTTGTGGATGTCTTCATTTATTTTGATATGATAGTTTTTTTATAATTTTAAGTTACTTCTAACTTTCTCTGGGCACCACAATGCATAATATATTAACTTCTAAAGTCAAAAACTACAAAGTCGTCTAGAAAGTAGATGCACAAAGGGATTTCATCAGGGGGTCAGAAGATATGTAAATTTTCTCACTCATTGTCTTTATCTCAGATATGCCAGGTATACTACTATGATGAAATAAAACAGAAATTTCATTTGCATTGAAAATTATTACATTAAGGTTACTATATTATCTAGCCCCAGTTAGATTCAATTAATTTTCAAAGGGAGAGCTCAGTTTCATTCTGTCGTAAAATAATGTTACTTGTAGCAATTTAAGCAAGGAAATTGAAATTAAAATTAAAGTTGTGCAAGGACAAGAAAGCTCAATAGATATGACGGTTTTATAACTAAGTAGTTAGTGTTCGTCGGTCTAGGAATGTTACTTGAACTCTCCTTTTAAAAGCTTAGGAATAGCGAACAGCCTTTCTGCTTCTTTGAGCTTAATATCAATGATGGCGCACTCAACGTAAGTTTTTGGATAAGAACGAATATTTTATTTAAAAAATGCAAAACTACTCTGGAAGTAGGATTACAACAAATATACCATGATAATATTTGAATAGTATCTAGTTTCGTAAAAAGAACTGGAAGACGAAGTCCAAGGAAACGTCCCTAATGGTAAGACAACGGGGCCCTACCACTATGGGTCCTACAACCGTAGAACAAATAGCAGACTCTTAATCATGAAAAGAAAACACGATTAACACGCCGTATCTGTGTGAGTGAGCCCGACTAGTCACGCGCGGGTGGTTGGTAAATATCAGAAACCGCGCAACTCCGAATTCTCCTAAGACGAGGTATTTCTGTAGTATCATCCTGACTAATAATATAGATACATTTTCTCCCCAAACAGTGGCAGTGTTGTGACACAACTAGTTTATCATAATATGAATAGTGCATAAGAACGAGGCTGGCACGAATGTGGTGGAAATCTCTCGGTTCCGATTGGCCGCCGACGCGTGCGGAATGCGCCTCGCTCCGGCGACACTAGAAACCGTCTAGTGCGCCGGAATGTTCGCATCTCCTTGTCTATACATGATTAATAGTTCCATAATTAAGATATAGTTTCCTTCATCAGGTAACATGGTAAGGAAAACCAAGAAGCAGTGGTGGCGACGTTGCGAGCTTTTGCAGTACCAAGATCGGTTACTCTGGTGTTTGTCGAAACTGTTGCTTTACAAGCTTTTTTAACTAAACTTGTTTTCCATACAAATCTTAATTAAAGAAAACTAAAGGTGAACATAAGTTTTAAATGCCAAGTATACAAAACAATCACCAAGCTTTAGAAGACTTCATAATAACAACAAACTTCTATTGTGTTAACTACTGAATAATAATGAAAAACGGCCTTTACTGGGGTTGTGCAGTCACATTGGCATATTATAATTATTGTAAATACAAAGCTTTCATTGTGTCCGCGCGGCACATTGTAGCCACACGCACATTTTTATAACATGTCGTGCGTGATCATTGTCAGAGATGGTAGCAGGATTGTACCGAGTCAACTGGTTTTGTGTGACAAGTAGGTAGTGTTATGTTGGCAAAATATAGGAATTGCGGGAACTTTCTTCGAATTAGGCACACAGCTCGCGTCTCGCTGATGCCTAACGTTATCAACATTTACAATCGGCGTGCGCACGCATAATATCGTTGTTGTTAGTCGGTTACTCTTGTCAGAGCAATAAGTGCTCCTCACGCGTACACCAACGTGGGCTTGGATCTATTGTTTATTTTAACGGAACCCCCTTTAAAGTTATGCCGTTGCGGATGCTGCTACATAATATAACTGCTGTTATAAGATTTTATGAATGAGCGATACTTAAGTTTAAACGTAGTGAAAGAATGACAGTATAGGTACCACGATGACAAAATATCTGGGATTCAAAATTTTTTACTAATTAAATACAGCCAAAACAGAATATGGAGCTTAGTATAAATTCGTACCTACCTTAAAGGACCACTGACATAGCTCAAGAGGCCGCAAATTTTAAAAGGGTCCACATAGACCGTTTCGACTGCATGCCGGACGAACTTGGGGCTACACAGTACAGGGTTTGATTGGAATCAGGGGGTAATAACAAAATATCCGACTGCAACTGATACGTTCAAAACAAGATATCTTTTCAAGCAGTCTGATGCAGTGGCATTAAATCGCAGATTGTTCTAAATTAACTGCCACATTACACTCCTTGATAAGAATAAACGTAGTTATAATGTTACTACATACTGCTATTTTCCTACTTAAAACTCAAAAGCATAATATGAACTCTACTAATAACAAAAACTTGTGAAAACAGCCAATGTTTTCCATTCCTTGTATTGTTTAAAGCACTACTTACTTCAAAAACTGATTGCTGTTTCCAGCATAAATATACAATATCGTAAATTGTACAGAGAATTAAGCTCTTCACTTCGGTCCTGGCGAGAATAAGGTAGAAGGAGAAGTAGGATAAAATGTTCCGCGAAAATGTTACGAGCTTCGGGTTCGTGCCAATAAAAACTGCCGATATAAATTACCAAAAATTACACTTTAATTGAACAACACTAATAACAACACACTAATTATAAAACACAATTGCACTTAAGTCGCACTTGAAGATCGCTTTCGATGTATTAGCATGTATCGCTGATCCAAGTCTGTCTGGTCGTGGCTAATCCCGGCCTTACAGATAGTTCCAGAACCTTCTATTGTAGAAACATCTAGAAGGTTCGAGTACATATTGGCCCCGACTGACCAATGCCGATAGATCTAGCATCGAAATTTCTAGAAGGATCTATTAGTTCCGCTCCTCGATACTAGATGGCGCTAGTGGTAAATTAGTTCTGCTACATGATACTAGATGGCGCTAGTGGTAACTAATGTCACCATGTACCAGGCATTAATTGTGGCGCGCAACAGAAACTATTATTAGTATTATTACCTAGAAAATGTAATAATATAAATTATGTACCTATACATCTAGATAAAAAATGATGCTGGTCAGGAAAATAAACCTTCGTAGTAAATTGAAGGATGCTTTTCCACGTATATTAATGTTAGGAAAAAGCTACAAGTTCCTTGATAAAATCATGTCCCGACAAAGTAAGGTTCTTTAAAGCTAAGTTGACAACACCTGTTGTGTTTGTAGTAGCAAATGACAGCTTCTAAGATAGTGTTAAAACTCGTACCGTTACTGCGTTAACTTGATGGCGAAGTCTGTCACGCAGCATTGCAAATACGCTAATCATTAAAATTAAGGTAATTTGTCGTAGCCTAGTTGGACGGCCCTCGAATACAATGACGGGATGTTGCCCGTGCGCCTTGCGAAACTCGACGCCCCTGTAGGTACCTACTGCAAATAAAACGATAATAATTAGAAATTAAATGCTTAGGTATGTACAGTCGTTAAAATAAACTGTTTACCATTGGGTTACTATGATAATCGCAGTAGTGTAGATGTATGTCTAACTAGGACGAACCATCCAGCTCGGTAGACACAAGTTTCGGTAGATACAGTTGACATTCGTCGTCTCCCTGTCACCTATACATACCACAATATTTGCGGACTAAGGTCTTCAACCAGTGCGTCCTGGTCTTGCCCATTATGGTGCCGAAACGTGGTCACTGAGAGTAGAGTTCTTCCATAAATCCAAGATCACTTACCTACAAGTTTTAAATTATCGGAGAGAGTTTTATACTATTATTGCCATTGCGATAATTTCTGTTACAGGTATTCCTAAAAATAGTCTTATGTTTTTGAAACTCCTATAGTGCGAGTATTTTTTGACATTTTCTCTAAAAAGATTTTAAAAAATCCAATAAAGCTTTTCATTTAAATGAGTTTTAGATATGTTGGAGGGTTAGGGGATCAACGATAGGTAATATGTTTCATCATTTAGAAACAATAGTTTACTTTTTATTTGTTTTTTAAAGAATACAGAGACCTAATGTCCGTGGTATCACTTTGACCTAGAGCTGGCCTAGCGTAGTCCTACAGAGTTTTAATAAAATGCGGCCTATTGTACCAACATACGTTTTGTTATTAAACATTGCGAGTCCTTCGCGGTTTAAAGAATAATTTATGCTTGCGAATGTTACCGTCTCGTGTCCCGCTTTACATGTCTTTTGTATCCGACACTGACACACTCAAGTTAACTTGTAATCAACTCGGCGCAGAGGTGTTTCGCATTCCGTGCATGTTTACACATGATTGGAATTGGGATGATACAACATCTTTTTGTCTAATTTTTATAATGCCACTATTGAGTCAGAATTTCAATCCCTATTATTACGTACGTCATGTATTTATAAACAAATTTGTAGAACATGTGCAATTGAATCGCACCTATTGAATTAATTGTGAGATAATATCCAAGAGAAGCAGATCATTGTAAGAAATTCACTATCCAACCGTAACATAACAGTAGGCGCACACGCATTGTAGGTCACCGTCTGGTTTTAATAACTATGCTCAAGTAATTGCTACCCATAACAACCTTATTACGTGCTTAAAATATAACTGTTGATTTAAATGCTGGCAATTAGTATTCGCAGTGTCAGTGCAGTGATTTCTACGACGATTAGCGACGGTTAGTGTTAACGTATCTGATTGCGCCGGTGAAATGAACATTTTTGTGCAAAATGCTCAAATATCATCGGCGCTCTCACAGGCATAAATCGCCGGTACAGTGTTTACGATGGAGGTATGGATTATTTTTTTGTTTTTCTCATTCTACCTATTGACATTTCCTATTTCCATCTTCTTCTTAGCGTGTCGATGGCAACCTTAATGGACGCTGCCTCAAATACGGCATCGTGCTTGGCGCCATCATAGCGTCCATCGGTTCCTGTAAACTGCATCTGACAGCCCCTATTTTCGTAATAGTTCTATACACTGACATGAAACAGCGCATGCTCTATCTCGCACTAACTATACGTCGCAAGGCTCCAGGTACACGTTGGGGTTGGTTAACTGCTATCGCTACTTACCAACCGTACAAGACGAGGTTTTTTAGACAATATCTCTTTAATTTTCTCCTTATTGTCTTTAACGCACTGCGCTGATGTCACGGAGTGCTATATGCTTTTACTTCTGCGACTGAGTTGTCATTCGTTACACACGTACATGCTGCTCTAAGCTTACCATGACTTCTTATGGCAGCCATGCGAGATCAGAACGTCCTTATATGCTACTTACTGAGAGCGGTGACTTGCCAGTTTATCTTTGTTTAGTTGGGATAGTGACATAGGCACCTCATTTACTTAGTTGACACCATCGGATTACTGTTGTTTTGACAAGGTGGAAATGTCGAACTTAGCTATCCTTGCAAAGTTTTCTCTAAAAACACTGCGGAGGATACTCTGGAAGAGCTACTATATCCAGCGCCGTTGCCTTTTGTGAGGTGATATCAAAAGCCGCTGTGGTGGTGAGAGTGGTGTTAATTTTCGAGAGAAAATTGCAAATTCCTCCTGGAAGGTGTCCACCAGCCTACAGTGGTTAAGCACCTATCGGGGCCAGGGCGTAGAGTTACTGAAAGAGCCTTGGTCAAGACAGAAGGTATCCACAACCATTTCCCCAGGTAAAATCTTTCAATCATATATAAACGGCGGTAACGGAAAATGACCGACATTAAAGCAAATGTTCAGTTTCGGTCCTAATTGAAAACATGAAGCATTCGTAAAAAATTTATGCAATTCAGAGGAAATCCAGACAGAATTGAGCATGCAACTTCATAAGGAATTCCCAAAATTGCTTTAAACATTTATATGTTTCTGCGAAGCGGACATCATATTCCGCCTAGCAATTACCGCTGTCCATAACGTAAAGGAGATCTCAACACATTGCAACTTTGTTTTGCATGATACGGAAATGATAATTCATCAAACGTCTCATAAATATTCTTCTTTATATCTAAATTTCCACTACAGAGTAACAGTCTTCGACTTAAAACTTTTGTAAAATTCGCTTTAATTGGTAAATTAATGCAAGTTTTATTGTTGCAATATTATAGCTGTAATTAAGATTTTTTACAGGGACCACTTACTGATTAAAAGAAAGTTGATTTATTGTAGACACTAATACTGTGTAACTCATTTAATAATATGACTTGTAGAGTAACTGATGTAGACATGTACACTGAACGAAAGTGACAGTGCGTGTTGTAGACTTGCTTCTTGTTTTTCCCATACAATCTTCAACTTATGGGCTGCCATGTGCTACACCAAGGCCGGTATTTCTGGACGACAGGACTACCCAACTATTTCTTAACCAGAATTGAATAAATAATTAACATAAAAATGTATTTATTTGACAAACTGATTCATCATAACCTTTACCAGCAGGTGCCCCTTAAAAAAAAGGGAAAAGAAATGGCAGTTTGAGAATTAAAATAATAACAATACGAGTATAATGCGTGCTACGTGTATTATTTTTCTTGTAAATGGCTTTTCTTCTCATGTTATTGACATATAAAATACTGAGTAAATTTTTCCGAACATAATATCCGCATGCAGTTCGGGCGGAAAATAACAGAAACAAGTCATTGTCAAGGCAAGTCGGCCATTAAAATAAGCTATTATCCGTATAACGAGCATATTCTCATATCAACAATCGAGATTTTCAATTGCAGTAGGCAATGAGCTCGTTATAACTTCGCCGGTAATTGTGTAATTACTCTTGTTATGCGACAGTTCGTTACACCTGGAATGTGACTTGAGGCTTCATCATTTCGCAGACACATTATAACATACTTTTACGTGTCAATGTTTTATGACGTCTTGACACATGACGTTTGGTTAATTGGTACCGAAAGGTGTTAAAGTAAAATTATACTGCCAATGTTGAGTAATGTTTACAAACTTGCAATTACTATTCCTTATGTTACTTTTGACGAAGCCTGTTGTGTATTTAATTTCATGTTTTCATATTTATCACAGGAACTTTTTTATCCAAAACACTTCTTCTTCGTGTAGCTGGTACGACTGTATTTTAAATCTTGTTTTCCCAAAACTTTGCCAAACCACTATCAAAAATTAAAGGACCCAAAAAAATATGTTCCCTTCATATAGCTCGAATTACCTTGTTTCGAATATATCGATCATTGATTTAAACAAAAGAAAGGCGTCGTAGGATAAGTAGGTACCTATTGAGCGAGTTACGCATGCTGAGTATTGTTTTATCGTCTGCAGATCATCGGGAGATTCGGATGCGGCGAGTACTGCCGCCGTAGAAACGACCTTGGAACGACTTAGAGGCACTCGGGGCGCCCTCGAAGAGCTGTGGTCTGATCGGGAAAGAAGACTCGAACTCACTCTGCAGCTCAGGCATTTTGAAAGAGACGCTTTAGAGGTAAGCAACTAATTTTATAATTTAAGTAATTAACATAATTATAAGTACGCGCTAAGACATAGAGCTTCGGTCACCAGCCTGATGTACCTAGTACAGTACACGGAATTAACATAGTGAAAAACGAAGTTCATAAAAATCCGCAATCTACGAAGTAAATAATGTGCAAAAAAACTATGACGAAAGTTCCCGCCTTTTACTATAATAGAAATCGTTAAAACGTGCTGAGTGTCCGTGCTGGATTACCGATAGCATTAGAAATATACTTCTTAGCCTACCAGGGTAATATGGTTATGAAAATCTGAGTTAGATGAAGTTCAATTCAGAACTTTTACAATATAGCCGATGAGTTGGACGGGTTTAAAAGTACGCATGATATTGATTAGTCCCGTGTTATATGATAGATACGTTGTTAAATAAATGCAGTTGGTTTTGACGGATTATAAGGGTGGATCTGTATAGGTAGGGTGGTTACAGGACCGCCTGGGGCGGTGGACAGGGGTTGGTCGCAGTGGAGTAACTACCACAATAGGATACAAAATGTATTTAATTGATTACCCTGGACTGACCTTGAATGGAGTAGGCACTCATTTATATTAGCGAAAAATATTTGTTATATTTTTGAGATAGATTCTCGATATTTGGAGGAGCTTTTCGAACCTATTCAGTTTGTTTTCAAACAATGACAAGAGTATTCAGAGAGCCTAAGCACTTCTGACATCATCTGTCTACTGCTAACATACTCAAAATAACAACAACTAACCAGCAACTAGCAAATTTTCGACGATTCGAACCATGTCAAACTTTCGTTCACATTGTTTGAGGCTTATAAAAATATGTAGGTAGTGTGGCCACTGTGGCCACTGTTTCATACACCCGTGAAGGCATATGATAAGAACTTGAGCATAGTCCATCATAACAATGCCGCAACAATGCATTCATTTCCCGTATTATAGTATTTATTATTCCACAACCAATCAATCCGTTAGACAATGGGCTCGTAATAAACTATTTATTTAAACAAATAATGCAGTTTTACAAATCACATTTATAACTTGTGTTAAGTTTAAGTACGTAATTTTTTGGGATTCATGGTTTGCACTATCTGTATATTAAACACTGCTAACTATAAACAATGGTGGTACTATTGCTTACATCATACATACATACATACATATATGTGAAAACAATGAACACGCGTATGTAACAAGCACAAACGTAATGAAAAGGTTATAAACCTTTCAAACGCGCTCCTTAGTAGTAACATGTCCGCGTGACCTTATATAAAGGAATCGTTACTCGTTGTACCCTTACATATGACTATGAAATGTTTTAAAATTATCATAAGTACCATTATATAACCCATCTTGTGACGCTGTCGATTACACAAGCTGATTTGATAGGCGATGGCAGACACGTCTGTTGTTGACGTATTATTCAACAATATTTCCTCTCTATTTTTTTGCAAAGAAAAAACAAAGGCTTTCCTCTTAATTTAAATATTATTGGAATGAATATAATATGAATATTATATGAATGTTGTATTTTGCATGGCACCATGATTGAAATAAACTATTGCTAAAATCAAACTAGGCAATATAATTACTTACCTCTTTCATAATTATTGTTTTGGTTATTTTTACAGCCTGAGACATAAAATCCGTTGGACTGGAACGCGTAAATAAAAAGAACAATTTCCAATACTTGGTTTAGAAATTTTCCTTTGTGTGTGAATGACACAATTTCAATGCATTGATCAATTTCTTTTCGCGGAACAGCAGTTTCGCACCTATTTAGTCTGCCAGTGTGCCGACTGTTGGGACTGGTTTACTCAAACTCTTTCTGGTACTTTCCTCAAAAGGCCAGTCCAGATGCTGCCCTGCAGTTTGTATCACAATCTTTTTGATATTTATTTATTTAAACTTAACGCACTCAAAAAAGGTACAAAGGCGGTATATTTAATGTCTGAACTGCAAAAGAGACCCCTGAGTTTGTTTCGCTATTACTCCTCAAAGATAGTCCGATTGGAAATGTCGGCTCTACCTACCTTGTTTAATTTGTAGATATGACGTGTAATACTGATACTGATTCCCATATCCTATTTATAGAATAACCAATTTAATTTCATTTCATTTCACTAATTTTCAGGTGTCGTCTCGACTCGAACTGTGGGGCGACGAGCTCCAGCGCACCGAACCTCCTCGAGACCCTCAACAAGCTGAACAGGCGCTGGCTGCCCACAACGAAAGTGTGGCTAGAATGCAACATGCCACCTTCCAGGTCGGTCATCATTCTCCTACCCTTATCCCAATTTATTTGGGGACGGCGCGGCAGTTTACTTAGAGCAGTGGTCGCCGTATGTTCGAAACCAGACATTCACTTTAATTTATGTAAATTATTTCATCACAATTGCTCACAAAACGCCGAAGAAAAACATCATGAGGAAACCGGCATGTATTAGAAAAAAAAACTAAAACTTGCTACATCCACCAACCCGCAGCGGGCCAGCGAGGCGGATTACGGTCCACCCCCTCTCACAAAGAGGAAGCGCGTGTCCCAGTATTGGAAAAGTTGTAGGCTCATTAAGCAGCATGGCTTTTTCTTCCATATATCTCTACTAGTCGTATTTCCCTTTGAGCCATTTCATTTTTCACACAATCTATCCATAGTTTCTTCCGCCTTCCCTACTCATGAAACCATCCAAATTTATTACTTTCAGGTCTGTCCCTATCAGTGACCTTATCAATCACTGATCAATGTATAGTCGGCTTATAAAAACCATGACCATACTTAGAACCTCTCACATTATGCGATGCAAATGAGGCCGTCAAAGATGACGCTTTAGCAACGCAATACTCAAGTGATACATATAGTTTCATCAATTGACAAGTAACGAGTTTAATGTGACAAAACCCACAGACTACCAGAAGGCCAATTCCCGTAATAAAAAACGAAAAAAAAAAATCAAAATCTAGTTGCAATCTCATCTCAGCGATAATAATGTAGGGAAACTAGAGGTATTTTTGACAGATGGAGACTGAGATCAGATTGTGAACGTTCCAAAAATTACGAGATTTGTCCTTCAGCTCGCAATCTAACTTCTTAGAGCTCTCCGTCCTTTTCGTTTAACGGGTTATATCTTAGAATCATGATGAGATACAACACTTTTGCTCTTACTATTCGGTAAGGTGTTAAGAATTGTCTGACGAACATAGATACAACTCAAGAGATCTCGATATCATGACGTGTCGAAATAACATCTTAATAGTTTGAATTGAAAGATTCATTCGAGTGTGTCACTTAACTGTCGACTCTCCCCCCCTTGCATTGCTATGCATTGCATGATATTGTAAAGTTAGTTCAAGCCGTTTCAATTTGACATGTGTTTTGAGCGGCTTAGTTGATCAAATATATTGTAAATGCAGTATGCATTACATAAACATCAGTTTACGATGGCAAGTTAAACCATTGCCACTAATGTTTCGATTGATCGTTGAGACAATATACGATCGATCCAACCATCACACTACTAGAGACCCTTGCTAGCGGTAGCATCATCCTAATTTATTGATCGTTGAGACAATATACGATCGATCCAACCATCACACTACTAGAGACCCTTGCTAGCGGTAGCATCATCCTAATTTATTGATCGTTGAGACAATATACGATCGATCCAACCATCACACTACTAGAGACCCTTGCTAGCGGTAGCATCATCCTAATTTATTGATCGTTGAGACAATATACGATCGATCCAACCATCACACTACTAGAGACCCTTGCTAGCGGTAGCATCATCCTAATTTATTGATCGTTGAGACAATATACGATAGATCCAACCATCACACTACTAGAGACCCTTGCTAGCGGTAGCATCATCCTAATTTATTGATCGTTGAGACAATATACGATCGATCCAACCATCACACTACTAGAGACCCTTGCTAGCGGTAGCATCATCCTAATTTATTGATCGTTGAGACAATATACGATCGATCCAACCATCACACTACTAGAGACCCTTGCTAGCGGTAGCATCATCCTAATTTATTGATCGTTGAGACAATATACGATCGATCCAACCATCACACTACTAGAGACCCTTGCTAGCGGTAGCATCATCCTAATTTATTGATCGTTGAGACAATATACGATCGATCCAACCATCACACTACTAGAGACCCTTGCTAGCGGTAGCATCATCCTAATTTATTTATTGATCGTTGAGACAATATACGATCGATCCAACCATCACACTACTAGAGACCCTTGCTAGCGGTAGCATCATCCTAATTTATTGATCGTTGAGACAATATACGATCGATCCAACCATCACACTACTAGAGACCCTTGCTAGCGGTAGCATCATCCTAATTTACATACATAAAATCAACTCCCATGTCGTAGGCAGAAAGGACGCCACCAGCTACGATCCCCCTTACTCCTCTGGCTTCGTTTACGCTCATACAAGCATGCCTGTTGCGAGTACTACGCACCTGACCTTTGTGAAGAATATCACCAATAAGGTCTCTATATGTCCTCCTAGGGCGTCTCTTGCCTTTTGTTAGTCACGTTTCATTCGTCCTCTCAACATAACCGAACCATCTGAGCATACTCTTTTCATTTTGTTATTACATCTTTTAAACCGCAATGTTGCCTTCGCAAGAAACACGTTTCCACAGAATTTACTCCACATTCATGCATTTTTTGCCACTTCCAATATTCACTTCGATACATAAGCGTAGGCACCAGCACACCATTGTGAACAGCCAGTCGAGCTTTTTTGAGCATTGACTGTTCGGTCGCAATCGCATGTATATCACCATTTAGTTTATTTCCCGAATTCACTTTTTCCACATCTTCATCAATCTTTGCATCTTTTGTAAACATACTCCTTAAATATACAAACTCATGCACTTGCTCCATACTCTTATTTATTCTCACATCACATAGCGACAGATATTGTTCTCTTTCAAACACTATGACCCTGTTGACGATGCAAGTAGAACCTGCTTAGAGAAAGCATTTGACAGGCAATTCATGCATCTTCACTCATACATACGAGGGTGACACTGAAAGTTCTTAGAAAATAAAAAACGAACAAACTAACAAGTTATTAGTTTTATTATATCTTTTCAAAATAGTGTCCATTTACATCATTACATCGCTGCACCCGATGGAACCACTGAGAAAAGAAATTTGCCCACTTGTCCTTAGGAGTCTCTTCGACGGCATTTTCAAACGCAGCCACTGCTTCCTCGGCGTCCATAAAACGTTTTCCTCGAAGTTTTTTTATTTTTATTTTCGGAAAGTAATTCCACGTCTGACGTCGCACATTAGTCGGATTGTTTAGACAAGTGGCAAACAATTGTTATTGTACAGTAGCGGTCCAAAGCGGCGCGCCAGTTTCACGAAGCAATAGATTGACACTTCTGTTTAACTTACGACCTTCTTCTAATGAGTAATTCCTATACTGTATAGTATACACACACACACTCTATTCACACACTCAACACACACATTCTCGCATTCGTTTGAAATTACTTTGAATACCTACTTAATCACGCTATTGACTACAGTTCCTTGTCATGTTCACTTATTCGTAAAATTTTATGATTATACCCACAGAAATCTAAATAAATAAATTATAAGGTAGACTACATAGAACGTTGTTCATTGTGGGTTAGCGACGTGTGTTCTATATATTAGCGGTGTTGTAGTTCCTTTTAAAATGCAAGCAAATTTGAACATTGAAATGAAAGCGAATATTATTGCGCTGCGTAAAATTGGACTTAATATAACACAAATATCTGATGAAACCGGACTGAGTGTAAGTGTTATGATTAAATTATTTTATCAAACATTTATCTTATTAAAGTAGAACTGCTGATCCTTATTTTTTTTAAACGTTTTATAAGGTCTAAATAAAAGAAAATATAATTTCGAAGTAAATTTATTTACCTAACTAGATTATTGAATGATGGATTAATATAACTATTAATTCTATAAATATATGACATATCTATTGTCATTATAATTTGTTTTGTTTTGTTTCTAAGTCGTAGGTAATATTAGTATTTTGCTTAGTAGCCTAACAGTACTCCTTTTTTATTTTAGAGAAGTATGCGTGAGTGGTTTAATGAACACCCGGAGATAAAAGTTATTCCATGGCCGGCACGATCTCCTGACCTCAACCCCATAGAAAATCTATGGGGTTTAATCTCACAGCGATGGGACGCAAGGAATGAGAGGACTGATGAGCAATTGAAGCTGCATTGCCTGGAAATCTGGGAAAATATAAGAGGAACAGACTGACATATGTAGTAACATTGTAGGGTCGATGCGCCAGCGTTTGTTTGATTGCATTGCTAATAATGGGGGTTATACGAAGTATTAAATTATAAGTTGACTATAGCAATACTAAAATTATATTGTGATATCCGTAATTAGGATTATTTTGAGTAGCTTCAATCTTCTTTTCATAATGAAAATGAATACTTAAGCTATAACCGCAATAAGTCCTAATAAATACGATTTGTTAACTTTGACATTTGAGATAGGCAACTTAAGTAGGCTACTACTACTGAGTAATTTAATTGTATTATGACAAGGAGTCCGCACTTTTTTTATTCGTGGGTAGATTTGCTAGTTGGTTAAAGTACTCTAACAAACTACAGCTAGCAAATCTACCCACACTGTGGTAATTAAAGGATAATATTATTATATTAAATTGAATCTTTGCGACTAACACACTTCTATTTTTTCTAAAGTCCTTTAAACCAAATACAACCTTATTGTATTAATCATATGGCCTTAAATCGAACTGGATTCAAGTCATCGACCGACCCGTGAGTGAGAACAACAGCATTCCTGAGCGATAAGGATTTTTTCTAAGTGGTTAGGGACTAATGAGTGAATACAAATAAAATAGACTATTATTACATGCAACGATCTTACAAAATGCATAATTACGGTGAACCGCTATTACCTGCTTAACTTCAATAAATTGTTCTTTATGAGAAAATAAACTGTTTTAACTAGAAGTTTATTTATTTCTAGTTTATAAAATTATAACGAATAAACAATTTGAAATTACTTATAAAACATTTTTATTTTTAACCCCATATTAAAATAACAATATAATAACTTATTATTATCGTTTATTAATCTATCGAATAATAAAAAAACCGATAAAGATTATTGTTGGAAAAGAAAAATTAAAACTCCCATCTCAAGCCTGGAACCCAGACCTATGCGTTCGATAATCTAATACGTACGACTACCAGCTATCAGTACTTATTGAAATGATCTCAATTTTAGCAATGGTATGAACCAACCAAGGTCATGCGTAATTACGTAGCCTGTGTGCAAAAACGGTGTTTTTTGTTTCGTTCGACGCCAGCCAGTGTGCGAATTCTGAGATGTGCGTTCTGTGTTGATACATCACTAGACACAGACGGGCGCACTACACGCGTTCACAGCAATACAGTCCTTAAGCTGGTAATCAATTAATGACCCCTGACTGTACCACTCTGCAGTAACTGTTTTTCGATCCTCTAAAACAATTGTTGCGTAATGCCCTGTCCTTCCGAAGAACGAGGCCACCACCTTTTTTCCCACGCTTCGACCTCTCTTTACTTTAATTGGCAACTCCTCGGAAGGAAACACCCAGACAGCAGACTGTCTCTTACTTTCAGGATCATAACAATAAATCCAGCTTTCGTCACCCGTAAGTATGTCGAACACAGCATTTGAGTCACCTCTGTTAAATCTTTGAACTATTTCACTACACCAATCAACACGACGGAGCTTTTGGGCCTCTGTCAAATTATGAGGTATCCACCGGGGACAAAGGGACAAAGCTTCCTGAGCGGTAAATGTTCATGGAGGATTTTGAGCACTTGACTCATACCGATGCCTAGGCTTGTCCGAATCTGCTGATAAGTCACTCTTTTGTCAGTCTATATCATACGCCGCGCAACACTGATGCTATCTCCAGTCATCGCCGTAGAAGGCCGTCCCTCACGCAGATCATTGGTGAGATTAGTGTGACCACGTTTAAACTCAATAAACCAGTTGTAAACAGTGGCACGAGATGGGGCTTCATCGTGAAAGGCCAATCGAAGTCTATCATAACTTTCGTGTTCTGTGTTATCACCCATCTCTCCACTAATCCAATGCTTACTCTAGGATGCATATCCGGTAGGCTCTTAAATCCTACCCTTTCCTACGGGCACGTCTTCCCTACAAGTACCGCGCCTCCCGGTCTACTCCTTGACATGCAATGGTCGCTGTAGCACCATGAACATGAGGCTACAGGAGCTAGTGCGAATCTTGGGGTTCATTCGATTAATCGAGTCTGGTGACACCACGCTGGGATCGGTGCAATTCATTCACATACACAATAATATTGGCAAAGAGTTCCATTTTCAACATTTTAACTTATTTCTTTATTATATCGTTTACAAGTGGCCAGTTCTAAAAACTTTCAGTGTCGCCCTCGTACATCTGAAGGCCAATTCTCGTAATTTAAAACGTCTAATCGCAGTCTCATCTCAGCGACAAACAAATGTCAAAAACTTGTCAAAAATGTAGGGAAATTATAGGTAGATATTTTTGACAGATTGAGACTGAGAGACCAGACTGTGAACGTTCTTAAAATTACGAGAATTGCCCCTCTGAACTCACCGTCTGTCAAATCTGTCACTCGAGTTATACTTATCTTTTTTATATGAACATGAATGAATCTGTGACAAATAAACCTATTTTTTTTTTTTTTGTTATATGAGTTGTTGGTCCCGGAACATTAATTAATGTGTTTAAAAACAGGGTTTAACAAATTTTTATCTGCATCCAGGTGGTCCAGCAAGGTCAGGAGCTCGCGGCGGCTATCGCGGATGCGTCCGATGTAATGGCGTCGAGTGGCTCCGACGGCTCCGAAGCAGCGCCTCTTGACGCGCAAGCGCGCGTGCAGCTGCTACTGGAGTTCTTGCACGACAGACAGCTCGATCTGGAGGAACTGGCCGAAGAGAGGCGCGCGCGGTTCGAGCAGTGCGTGCAGTTAGGTGAGGGTCTCTTGGCGTACCGTACATGTCATGGGTTGTAGTCGTTGCAGCCAGGAGAAGGAAAGCTCGCCAACGTAATCAAAATCAATAGTTATTTATTCAAATTAGGCTGAAAATCAGCACTTATCGAACGTCAAAATTACAAAATACAGTCTCCCAAAAACGCCCGCCCTTCACCACTTCCTAGTGCTATCGCTGGGAAGAAGTGGCGCAACAAACTACCCAGAAAGAAAGAAAGAAAAAAACATTTATTTAGCACAGACCAAAAGACACACAATACACCAGATACATACATCAGGTAACAACTAATAAAAAAACAAATAGAAAGTGTAAAGACCCAGCAGCACAGCTGTCTGTTCAGTTAGAAAATACTTACTTGATTGTATACAATACACCTAGTATTGTTAAGTAATTAACATTACAAGGCACTGAACATAAAATCTGCTGGCTGTCATTCGTGGATCTTTGACAGTCGTTATGGGTAGTTAGAAGCCCGAAAGTCTGACAACCAGTCTTACCAAGGGGTATCGTATCGCGATCTCATGGCGGCATGGAAGGAGCGACTATCGCAACCCAGCGCAGGGCACGCCACGATAGCGGCGGTAAGACCCCTCTTTGAGGAGTGGCTAGAGAGACGTCACGGCGTTCTCACCTACCGCCTGACGCAGGTCCTCTCCGGACACGGATGTTTCGGGAGGTTCCTGCACATAATCAGGCGGGAGGAGACGCCCGGGTGTCACCACTGTCAGGATCGCCCAGAGGACACGGTGGAGCATACGGTGGAGGTCTGCCCTGCTTGGGCAGAGCACCGCCGTGTCCTCGTAGAGGCGATCGGCAGCGGCGGCGACCTCTCGCGTCCGGCCCTGGTTCAAGCCATGGTCCGGGGCGAGAGGGAGTGGGAGGCAGTCACCTCCTTCTGCGAAGCAGTCATGCTAGCGAAGGAGGTGGCGGGGTGGGCGAGAGAACGCGCCTTGCGCACCTCACGCCTCAGCCGCCGCGGGAGACGCTCCGGGCGTCGGGAGCCGCGTGACGACTGTCGGCCACCGTAGGCGCGGGCCTGCGGGCGGTGAGTAATGGGTAACTCACCGTCCGATCAGGACCAGGCCCGTGCCGGACGGCGTGTATGTGTTCCACGCGCGCCTCAAAGAGATGTCAGCATGAGTGACGGGGCCCCATAGGGCCGAAGCCTGCCAGGGTAGCGGGATTGTCCGAAAGGGTTACCGCTGCCCTGGAACATAAAGGGCTAAGGAAGGAACACGGGTGGGTTTTAGTCAGTAAGAGTCTGACACTCCCTTCTGCTCCACCCAGAGCGGGAGGGGTCATTTGATGATTTCCCATCCTCAAAAAAAAAAAAAAAAAAGGGGTATCGTATTACCCAGTAACTGGGTTATGGAGGTCGGATAGGCAGTCGCTCCATGTAAAATACTGGTATTCAGCTGCATCCGGTTAGACTGAAAGCCGACCCCAACATAGTTGGGAAAAGGCCAGGCAGATGATGAGAATATAAAATTATATTATTTGCCATATTATGTCAGCTAGCCACGCCAATATACCAACAAATATAATAAAAACTATACGTAAAATGCAACAGCGCAATATGTTTCAAAAGTATGTGATGAAAGTGAAAACAAGCTTTGTTCAGGTTTCATTGTTACGGAATCACTCAATAAAAGTAAAAAAACGCGTTCATGAGCATTTAGATGATTTCATCTTTATATCTCACCACTTTTTCGAAGAGTTATTGTTTAAGTAACAGTACTACAATGTAATCTAAAAATAATCAATGAAAATTAAGATTTTAAAATTAACCTCTTCTGCCTACCTGATTGAAATATAAAGCTCACAAGTTAAAGAGGCAATGTTTTACTTATCAGAGTCATATACGAGGGCGACACTGAAAGTTTTTAGAACTGGCCACTTGTAAACGATATAATAAAAAAATAAGTTCAAATTTTGACAATGGAACCCTGCCAATATTATTGTGTTACATGTATTTTATTCCTTTGTCTACGATTTGGCGGCAAATTTAAAATTGTCTGCGTCACGCCAGCAAGAATTTATCGCGTGAAAAGTTTCGTACAATGATTTTTATGACTTTCGATGTCTTTTAAGTCAACAAGAAAGTTATGATAGACTCCGATTGGCCTTTCACGATGAAGCCCCATCTCGTGCCACTGTTTACAACTGGTTTAATGAGTTTAATCGTGGTCGCACTAATCTCACCGATGATCTGCGTGAGGGTCGGCCTTTTACGGCGACGACTGAAGATAACATCAGTGTTGTGCGGCGTATGATAGAGACTGACAAAAGAGTGACTTATCAGCAGATTCGGACAAGCCTAGGCATCGGTATTACGGGTGGCGAAAGCTGGATTTATTGTTATGATCCTGAAAGTAAGAGACAGTCTGCTGTCTGGGTGTTTCCTTCCGAGGAGTTGCCAATTAAAGTGAACAGAGGCCGAAGCGTGGGAAAAAAGATGGTGGCCTCGTTCTTCGGAAGGACAGGGCATTACGCAACAATTGTTTTAGAGGATCGAAAAACAGTTACTGCAGAGTGGTACACTAACAATTGTTTGCCACTTGTCTTGATAAAAGTTCGGGAGTAACGACCTCGCAGTAGGATCCTCCTTCACCACGACAACGCCTCGTCGCACACCGCCAAGCAAACAATCAACTTGGCGACGTCAGACGTGAAATTTGCGATTTTTATTTATTTCCGAAAATAAAAGAAAAACTCCGTGGAAGCAGTGGCTACTTTTCAAAATGCCGTCGAAAAGACCCCTAAGGACGAGTGGGCAAAGTGCTTTTCTCAGTGGTTCCATCGGATGCAGCGGTGTAGGTATTGATGTAAATGGACACCATTTTGAAAATATATAATAAAGCTAATAAACTTGCTAGTTGGTTCAGTTTTTGATTTTCTAAGAACTTTCAGTGTCACCGTCGTTCAAAATGAATTAAAATTACTATAATCATAATATTTTATTTCACATAAACCTACATGGACATTTATGAAACGTCAGAAGCTAGACGCACGGTTCCAATTAATCGTTTTCTACGGAGAAGAGCCTGCAAAAACTCCACGGACACTCTTTTAAAAATCATTGGCTTTTACAATGTTTTCAAATTACAGTAGGTATGGGAGGACAGCGTAAGCCTGTCAACAAGTGCCAGGTACTTAATAAAATAAAAAATGGTCTACAAATCAAATCTACAAGGCCTACAAAGTCCTCACATTTACAGAATATAAAAGAATCTATGAAAAAGATAAAATATAAAAACCTATTAAAAGCAATCACTTGAAGTAACTCATTATTAGGATAGAACAGTATAAACCACGTCTTTATTTAGCTACCGGAAGATGATGCATTTAGATTCAATAAACGAGTAAACCAATGCTCGCGATAACTAGGTAAAATCGAATATAATGTTTAACAAGGTATCTATTAATACCTACTATTGTATAATATAATGCTAGGCAATTAATAATAACAAGGAAATCATTATTATTGTATTCATAATCATAGGTTAGTTTCTGTTTGACGGGGTTGTGAGTATGTGTAATTTTTTTAACTATGGATCACTTTTTTTGGATTTTACGCCACAGTGGTATTCATATTTTATATACGCCTCTGGGGGACGAAGGTAATTTACATTACACATCATTTGGTTCATAGATATGCTAGTAACGATGTCCTTATTCCATTTTATAGTTTTTCCATCATAATCTGTCTATTATATTCCCACTTCTAGAAAACAGGCCTCCTCTCTGTGAATGATTGCTGCACATGATTGCTGTGGTAGATTGCTGCACACTCCCTGTGTGCAGCAATCTACCAATAATAGTATTTCTTGCTAAACAACGTGGTTGTTGTTCTAAACGCTTAAAGGGATAGGTAAGCAAAGTCGCGTTTCGTTTTGTAATATGAAAGGACAAGCTGTCCACGTCATCTCTTGCATGAGAGCTAAATTGCAGACTAAAACCGTCATAGAAAATGTCTGAATTGAAACACAAAAACACGTAAATCTGATAAGTGGCTGTCCTGTATTAGCTCTCTAACGGTAAAGCAGACAGAGAGACGTTTCATATGATGATGTGTCAAAGATGTTCCATTGTTAAGACCAAAGAAATGATGGATGCATTGTGTTAAAGATGATATGGCTCGAAAGGCGTGGCTACTGACATGACGACTAAGTATGGGCGATGAAAGCATGCTGCACCGTCCCCAAATAAATTGGGAACCAGGCAGAATGACGATAAAAAATAAATGTTATTTCAATTAACATAATTGCGTTTCTTAACAATCTTTGTAGTCACCTTTTAAACAAGGAATTGCTTGTAGTAGGAGACTCCTCAACTTCCCCGTGGCAGTGTCCAATAATATAAAATCGGTGTATATTTTAATTAAGAATGTGAGATAGTATTCAAGTTATGGAACAACAAACTAAATGTCATACTTAACAAAGGTTAAATTTCATTTGAACTAAACACTTATTAGGATCTTTTTGCTACAAATAGTCACTCAAAAATCAACTTAGAATACATTTAATTAAAGTAGATAACTGATTATGTGGAGATGGAATGTAAATTATCTGTGATTATGAATACTGCTGTAGACAATAAACATTCTAGTTGTGCCCTTTGAAAAAGGAAGAAATGCTAATGATGAAGATCCACTATATTATGTATGTACAATTTATTACAGGTCAATTCCAAAAGGACGCTGCTCAAGTCGTCAGTTGGATACGTAACGGTGAAGCGATGCTGGCAGCTTCGTTCTCCATTCCCGGGACACTGTCAGAAGCTGAGCAGTTGAAACGAGAACATGATCAGTTCCAAGTAGCGGTGGAGAAAACCCACGCAAGCGCTGTGCAAGTCAAGTATAGGGCTGATGCGCTGAGGGCAGCCAATCATTATGACCCTCATACGATTCGGTGAGTACTGTACATACTATAGACGTCGTCATCTTCCTGCTCATGTTACTTGAGGTCGGCGCAACACGTTCTTCCATTCTCCACATTCAACCGTCTATCATTCACTCCCTTTTCTTTCATGTCATTCCTCACACAATACATCCATCTGTTCTTTGGCTTTCCTCTCCTTCTCCAACCATCAACATAGATGTATTACCATAGAAAACAAAATAACGCTTTGTATAAAAGTGAAACGCTTGGTATGAACAGCGGACACAATGCTGTTATCATACAGTTCTTTGGCGTATGATAAGGTCAATAACACATAACTCACTCATACATCCCTATGCTATAGACGTTTAGGCTGCCCCCAAACCATGGCTTTATCGACGTAAAGCTTCAGGAGTTCCCCTCTACCAAGTATCTTTTTTATAGTATTTCTACGAGACGTCTGCCGTTGGAACATCACCAATTTGATTTCGGTTTGCCGCGACGGTTTCAGAGTATACCTATACTTACAAACATACTTATCACTTCATGGTAAAAGCACCACCTCATTCGCCCAATTCGATAATGTTCGCAGCACATCCCTTGTGCAGCGGCCATGTCACTGTTGACACTATACCTGGTTAACGTGTTGGCTACAGTACCGAATAAGGAAAAAACGTAGAAAATTAATATAAATAAATTAGAAATTCGGCCTACTGCGTGGCAGCGCACGCGCACTGCGCAGGCCGCGGTGGTCCGTTGTCTGTACGGCTGTGTTCATACACACAAGCGACCAGTTACCTTTGTCGTCGATGCGTGTCGTCCGCGTGCATGCACACTATATGGGGTACTCCTAGATGTCTAGACTCAGAGTAAAGTCAAATTCAAATCAACTAGTATGCAAGATAACGGACCCAATGACTTGGCCAATTGTATGTCGCCTGTTCCCGTGTCGGAAAACCATCAGCACTTTTATTTACGCGCCAGAAAACAAAACTATAAATGTTGTGTATCAAAAATAGACACTGTTTTTGAAATAATTATTTTGTTTTATTATTTATTCCAGTTCGAATTGAATATTCATAGTTAAGACAGGACAACGTCTGTTGGGTCAGCTAGTATTTATATATTTTAAAATGTTTTTTATGTAATTTATATTTATTTAAGTGTAATTGTATGTACGATTAAGAGCCAAAACCACTTATTATTTTATTTATTTATTTGGGAAAAACAAACAATTTGCAAAAAGATCAACAAATATGCATTAGGACAGATCCCTAAAAATTATGTAAGTACATTGTATGACATTAAAATGGTTTTGGCTAAGTGAATCGTGACCATTGATAGACAGACGTTTATTAAATACACTAAAAGATTTCGCGAACTTCAATGCTTTGTTACAAGAACTATGTTGCTATTGGCTATAAACGCGATCTTGTCAATAAAAAATAAACCGGTCAAGTGCGAGTCGGACTCGTGCACCAAGGGTTCCGTACAAATTTGTAGGTACGTATCTACAAAGGATCATTCAGGTTTCATACAAAGTTGGGCCCAAAATCGAAAGTGCCAACGGAAAAGGATGTGTTTAAATTGTTTGGAACGTCATCCTAAGCATTTGGTACTATGACACCAAAGCGTAGAACCATCATATAAGTAGGTACATTTTTTTTTCTTGATTTATAAGAACTAAAAAGTTCTTAGTAATTGATTACAATCTAGCCTAATGGAGTAATAAGCTATTTAACTCTAACTTAATATTTTACGAGATAGATTATGTTATAACTAAGAACAGTGTCAATGCACTTTTACACAGTTTCAAAACACTTTCTTAGGGTCTGATAATTGATAAAATACTTTGTTCATGTGTTACATGTATAGCACCATTAGCACTATTCACTATAATTCTAAATACTACACTAAGTCAAATGGTTTACTTCTCTTTAGTCTACGCGCTAAGTCCGTGTTGTCTAGCAGCTGAATTGCCTCGACCATCACATGTCGGTGAAGTCTGTGTTCGTGGGCTTCAGCAAATTTTTGAATGATGGTGGTGACGAGTTCCATGTTAAGGTCACGGTGGAGGTCGTCATTATTTTCTAACATACTATGGAGCATTTACAGCTCCCTGAGTACTTTATTTTGGAATTGATGGATTCTTTTAACGTTGCTTCGTTTAGTACAGCCCTAAAGTTGGATGCCATACGTCAAAATTGGCACAAGAATATGCTTTTATAATATAATTTTACTATGTATTGATGGCAGGATTTCCTTCCGAGTAACCGATACATACTTAACGTATGTCGAGTTCCTGTCTTTTCTTTTTGACGTGAGATTTCCATCGCAGTTTGGCGTCAAGAGTTATGCCAAGGTATTTGGCAGTATTAGCATAAGGCACTTGCATGCCGTTTATATAGATTGGGTGGTAATCGCAGTGTTTGTTGGTAAAGTCAATATGAATTAATTTTGACTCATTCAGTTTGATCTTCCACTTTTGTGTCCAGTCATAACTTAGTTCACAGCTAGTTGAACTTTTTCTGTTGCTTCTTTGTGGCTTGATCCGGTAGCCAGTTGAGTGGGAAGAGGCACAAGATGCAATAGGCATCTTTTGCGACCTAGCCAAGGCATTTGACTGCGTGAATTACGAAAGACTGCTCTTGAAACTTGAGCATTACGGACTGGGTAAACTAGCTCTTAGCTTAATAAAATCATATTTAAATGTTTCAAGTTCAAAAAAACGGTGTGAATTCATTGGGTTTAAAAGTCAAAATGGGTGTACCGCAGAGCTCAATATTGGGGCTGTTCCTATTTTTAGTATATACAAAATGATTTACCACATTTACTAAAAACCCGACCACAAATGGTGTTATTTGCTGATGACACAATGACACATCACTGATTTTTAAAGTAGGCAGAGCACAGGAGCTTGACGACGTAAATAACGCTATGCTTATGGTCCATAATTGGTTTACTGTAAATAATTTAGTATTAAATGAGAAAATAGGGAGATACTCGAATTCGTCGAAAATACGGTTTTCTTGGGGATCAAGCTTGACTCAAAGTTGCAGAGGGGTCCTCACCTAACATCACTTGCAGGGCGCGGCTAAGTTCAGCCGCTTACGCTGTTTGGAAAATCCGTCAATTAACAGACGTGGATATGCGAGACTGGTCAATATTAGTTACTTCGATAGCATCATGTCTTACGGTATTTTGCTGTGGGGTCGGGCTGCAGATACCTATTGATTCTATCTTTATTCTGCAAAAGAGGGCTGTCAGAGCCATCTACAATCTCAACAGACGCGAATCTCTAAGGAAACTGTTTAAAAAAATTAACATCATGACGGTTCCTTATCAATATAATTATATACGAAAACATTATGTACGTTCGAAAAAATCTACATCTTTTTAGTAAGATAAGTGACAGGCATAATTTTAACACTAGGAATAGGAACAAACTAGATCAACCGCGCTTCAGATTGTCTAAAGTAAAAACTTATTTTACGGGGTACTGTGTAAAATGTTATAATAAAATACCACTCGATATTTTTCAAAAGAAAAAAACATGCATTAAACGCACTCTATGTAGATAAGCATATTATAAGTTGGATGAGTATATCGTAGATAAAATGCTTGGCTTAATGCTGGTCCTGCTCCACAGGCACTTGGGCTCACTAGTTGATTACAATTTCAATATTTGGAAGAGATGCTTCCCCTTTTTTTGTGTTTCTGACATTACGAACTTAATGTTTATTTTATTCAATCGAGATTTAATTCTTAATACTTCAATATTAAATACCTCTTCCTGATTATTCCTATACTTTTGTATAATTTAGAAGCATTTTTAAAATTTTGTAAATGTAAGAACCATGGATCCGTTTTTTATGATATTTTGATGTTGACATGAAAGAGCATGGTAGTTGAGAATATATGTCAAGCTCACTTAAATGTCTCACTGGTGGTGGCGCGTGTGTTGGATCATTAGGATCCCTACAAAATTGTTGAGCTGGGTGGTGCTGATCCACGCGTCATGTTCGTGAACGGGCGCCGTGGGTTGAGACTGGTCCAACCTGGTGGTGGGCTACCTGAAAACTGAGGCTTACAAAAATCAATACGATAGTGTTCAAGAACTTACAGACTCACTAACCCCAATTTTGTATGGAATTCATACAAATAAATTGTCAGCAGCCACTAAGTCGGTACAGAAACGAATCAATTTATGTATTCGCCAAAATGGCGGTCACTTCGAGCACTTGATATCGTAGGGCAAGAAACAGCAAGATTTTAAATAAGAATAACATCATCAAGTTATGTTAGTTAATAAAAAAAGAAAATTAATACGCCTTCTTTTTGATATGTGTAAAATTCTACGTGATCATTTGCCTTTTATTTTATTTTTTGTATTTCAGTTACACAAATTCTTTACAAAATGTACGGGAAAAGTTTTTTGCAATTTGTGACTTTTTGAGTACTCCAAATAGTTGGTCCCATAGAAGTTTTTGAGCAGTATTAGAAACAGGATCGATTAGTATCAAAAATGTTTTTGTGTAAATTGGCTGTTTTCTTGCTAACTGTATTTTTTTTTTTGAAAATCTTTGAATGGATATCAAAATTCCATAAAAAATTATGGATAGTCTCCTAAGACCATTTTCGTGTAGCTGCAACGGATAAGGTACTTCCCCTTACTGCCCCGCTGAAAGTTTCCACCCTGTATAAATAACCGCTACAATAATGGTTCCACAGTTTTGATGCCATAGTGCCAAATGCTCAAAATGATGTCCCAAACAGATTAAAAACTTTTTTTGTTTACTGGCTTTTTATTTTCGGTTTTGGGCCCAATATGAATGGTCTCTTTTACGGTTTTTAGGATTTTTCCTTTACTTGCGTTACATGACATTGCTTCTTGCCAAATTTCATGATTCTAGGTCAACAGAAAGTACCCCATATGTTTTGATTCCCTTGCGACTGTCAAAAATGTATGCGGCATACACGGAACAAAAACGCCCGTATCTTTTGATTGCGTTGACTCAGAAGTTTGATTTTTTCACTGCTTCAAGGGATTGCAGCCTTGAGTATTTGATACATAATTTCAACTTGATAACTCCACGCGTTCCAGAGAAAAAGGATCTTGACAGACGCACAACGAAGTAATTTTATAAGGGTTCCGTTTTCCCTTTTGAGATACGGAACCCTAAAAATTGGTATCAGACACGAACAGTTAAAGAATAGGTGATGGTGTGATAAAATATTAAAGCAGTCAGTCGGCAAGGTGGTAACTCACTACCGAATGCGCGACGGGCGAACGATTAAACACCCCCTCGTGGAACCTTTATTAATGCAAATGCATAATAAAACACCTAGCTGCAGGTGACAGCTCATCAAGTTACGTGTTTTAAACCTAAAGTTTCGATTCTAGACTATTTTTGGATTATCGATGTATAATCCTGACCGACAAATCTAGTACTTTTAGTATTTGCATGATAGTTTGTTCTTTGTTTTCCTTATGAACTACAAACAGAATGGTTAATTATAATGCTAGGGCATTGATTTATATTTGCCTCGTGGGATTTTAGCAGCTGCAAATCGCGACATTCGTCCTCAAGGTGGATTTCGCTGGAGTAAATAAAATAATCATGTGGTATAGTTTGACCAAAACCGCTGTACCGCGCCTTCGGTATGTGCACGGCGAGACGGGGGGGCAGTGCAGGCCGCTCATTCGTCATCGCTCACGGCGTCCCGCCCTCCGCCTCGCCGCTCATTCCTCCCGCCTCGCCGCGCATTCCTAAGGCGCGGTACAGCAGTTTCGGTCAAACTATAATCCGAATGTCTATTTACATGTAGGTTTCACTCCTACCAGATACCTAGTACAGAAATACGCCACTAGTAGCGCTGCTCTGATGTCAACTTTCTGTCATGGCTGAGACAGACGTCTATAGACTTTTCTTCAGTAATTTGAATTAATATTATTATTGTGGTTTTGTGATTTCGTCCTATCTATTGTGTTTCTTCTGTCTTACTCCTTCTGTGTCTATATTTATATCGTGCTGTGTACGGACATGATATTTCCATAAATTCTAAGTTGACTTTTGTTTCTTGTTCGTCCGTACATTTTCTACTAGAACTAAATACACTTTCATCACTTATGAGGATTCGTGATTGTTTAGTTCTTTTTTTAACCCCCGACGCAAAAACAACGGGGTGTTATAAGTTTGACGTGTCTCTCTCTCTCTCTGTGTGTGTGTGTGTGTGTGTGGGGGGGTGTGTGTGTGGGGGTGTGTGTGTGTGTGTGTGTGTGTGTATGTCTGTGTGTGTATGTCTGTCTGTGGCATCGTAGCTCCCGAACGGATGAACCGATTTTAATTTTGTTTTTTTTGTTTGAAAGGTGAATTTGTCGGGAATGTTCTTAGCTATGTTTGATGAAAATCGGTCCAAGATGGCCGCCGCTACAAAATGGCGGATTACATATTTTTTCACAGCTCCCTCAATATGGGTATCAAATGAAAGGGCTTGACTAGTAGAATACTATACACTATGGTAAATTTCAAATCCAAGATGGCCGCCACCACAAAATGGCAAATTACGTTTTTTTTTTCACAACTCCCTCAATATGGGTATCAAATGAAAGGGCTTGACTAGTAGAATAATATACACTATGACAAATTTCAACTCCAAGATGGCCACCACCACAAAATGGCGAATTACAAAAAACCTGATTAAATACCAAATTACCTGAATCTTAAAACGCAAGAAAATAAATAAAAGAGCCCCTACAAAAAGCATGAAATAAAAAATTAAATTAAAAATTTAAAAAACCCCCGACTACGTGAAACCCTATAAAAAGAAAAAAATAACCTTGATATTATGACCCTACGTAAGTACGTATGAAATTTTTTGATTAAATATTGTCCTGTCGGGGGACCGTTACTATTTTAAACTTTAACAGAACGTTAGGCTAATAATTAGAGCGGTCCCCCGACAGGACAATATTTAATCAAAAAATTTCATACGTACTTACGTAGGGTCATAATTTCAAGGTTATTTTTTTCTTTTTATAGGGTTTTTGTATTACCAGTTTTGCTAGCATGATTATTTTTTTTTACTGTAGTCATTATTATCATGTAATTGGCACAGTTTTTGGGAGTGCTGTTCCCACGGATATCGAGGGATATGCCTTGGCAGCGTGGCACGTGCCGCCTCGGTATTATAAAATTGGTCTTCGAATTCTTCTTTCGAATTGGGTTCGAACGGCGGCTGTACGCTTCATTCAGTCGCATTGCAACTGCGTACAGTGTACTATTGATGCGTAAAAAACCAAAATGCCGAGTTGTGCAGTAATTATATGTAAAAATAGGTCAAATACCATCAACCTGAAGACAAATGGCGTGTCCTACCACCGCTAAGTAAACAATTAAGTGACTGTTTTATATTTTAAATCAATTTTTAAATGATTTAATAACTTACGTCCGGAGCGACACGAACTAGCCCGAATCTTCCCGAACGCAACGAGTGTTTTGGATTTAGAGAGGCTGAGTATTTTTTTTACAGAACTCAATGAATATTCTATATTCTATTTTACCATTAATACTGTTATGCCCCCTGTCAAAGCATAATAAACTACTGCATCACAGTGTGGGGTGAGACTCCCAAGACAACCCTACTGCCTCTGGAACGAGCACAGAGAGCTGTCCTCAAGGTGATGACCTCGAATCCGTTCAGATAGCCCACCTCGACTCTCTACACCGAATGGCGGGTCCTCACTATGAGACAGCTCTTTGTTCTGGGCACTATTTTGCGCAAACATCCCTATGTGGTATACAATCCGAATGCTGCTAAAAAGCGTAGATACTACGAAGTGTGCTCAACTCGCGGATGTACAACGGCCCATGCTCAGCGTCATTATGATATCCTGTCGTCACTATTTATATAATAAAATAAATAAACTGTGCACCATCGCTCCCATGTGCCTTAATGAATGTAAGACCAAGGTCACCAAGTGGCTATTGACACTGAGTTACGATAAAAGACTGAAGATTTACTACATGTATCAATCACTTAACCTATTGTAGGTAATAAAGTCATATAGTTATAATTATATTTATACAGGATTACATAAACGCTAGTTTTTCACAATATTTATTTCTTTCTCAATATATATACTCGTACATAGGTACTTTAATAGGCCACATCTATGCATTTACTAGTAAGTAGTTATCATAATAATAATATATTGTGCTCGTCCTATAACTACTGATACTATGTTTCAAATTACAGGCGAGGACGCTGGCACCCTAAACACAAGTTAAATCTTACTTTGGGTGCCAGAGTTCATCGAAATCACTTTTCCTTTGTGGTAACGCTGCATAGTGTCATAGTGTATAGATAAGTGTCTTGTGTACAAATGAAGTTGATAAACTTTTTTATTTTTTTTATTCTCGTATTACATGCATAGTAAAAGAGTTAAATTAGTTATTAATTTAATGTTGTTTGAACCAAATTAAGACGTTATTTCAATACTTAAATTAATATTATGCCTAAAGATTTTGAGAAATGAACAGTTTTTAATTTATAGTACAATATGATAAGTAATATGATAAATACTTATATTTCATCCATCCATATTTCATTTCATTTATTTTTGGTCAAAAAATTACAATAATTTGTGTTCGATGTGCAAAAAAATTCAATTATTATTTTAAAAAATCTGGCTATTTGGCGGTTTCGTAAGGTGGGCCCTAGACGAATAATAATATTGCGCAATATTATTGACCGAGTAAGATTAATATTGAAGATCGCGGTGGTTAAGTATTGTTAAAAATAACTAATATTAGGATATAAAATATAGTAGCTCACCGGTGTCGGGAGAATGTGCTAAAATTAAATATCGATAAAAATTATCGACCATCGCTTTCGACTCCCTAATTGCATGCGTGTGCATTAAATTTTCGCAAATGGCAAATGTTTACAAGTGAATGCCCCGCCCATTCTATGTATGTGTGCTATTAGAAATTGATTTAGTGTGGCTGCTTTCTTAGTGTGCGTGATCAAATTTTAAGTGTGTGTCGTAAGTACACTATTTGTTTATTTTGTAATTATTTGGGTGGGAGATAAGCGGTGGCACTAGGACTCCTTACTATTCCGCAATGAAGGCATATCTCCGGATATCTGTGGCTGCTGCCGAAAAACACAAAATTAAAGTGTCACGTTATACGAGTATCAAGGAATCTTATCCACTAACTTAACTGACAATTACTATTCGTTAAAGGTCGAGAAATTATCCCTATTATAAATATTGTCAATCATGATGTAATAAATCACTGATAACAAAAATTTTTTTTTTTTTCTAAAAGTCGGAGCCAAATAGCGAAAATACAAAACTGAAGACACCAAATTATATTTATTTGTAAAAAAAGTTTTTTCTGCGTGGTACCCATACAAATTCGTATATTTACCACTACTTGCTATGTAAACAGCAGTGGCAGAAACTTGTAATAACATCATAACATACGCTAATTGAATTAAATAAGAATTAATGAAGCTAACTGAAAACCTAGTCAAGCAAAATTAGTAAAATTTATAAAGGACCACCTCGCGAGCATCCTCCACCAAATGAAGGGAGAGAGAGTCATGTAAATCTGTCCAGAAATCACTGAAAATACGGTGCTGGTACACACATGAAATAAAATACGGTGTAGGTACACACATGAAAAAAAAAATACGGTGTAGGTACGCACATGAAAAAAAAATACGGTGTAGGTACACACATGAAAAAAAATACGGTGTTGGCACACATGAAAAAAAAAACCCGAATGGACAACATCCTCCATTTTTTGTAGTCGGATAAAAATACGAGTCGTTCGTGTGTAAATGCGCAGTAACGTTTTGGGGCGAACCTACTGCTAGCGTCAGCCTACAGCGTAATAGAGTAACTAAAGACTGGTGATGTTACCATGTTGTGTTAATAAAATACTTTTGTTTTCACAGGGAAATCTCAGAAGAAGTAACAGAACGGTGGCAGCGGCTAGTGACATGCGCCGAAGAGCGACACAAATTAGTGACGGCGTCACTGAACTTCTACAAGACTGCTGAGCAAGTGTGCTCGGTGTTAGACTCGCTGGAGCGCGAGTACCGGCGCGATGAGGACTGGTGCGGCTCCGCAGCCGCGCCGCCTGCTGACGAACAGACCCTTCAGCTCAACATTGACAAAGCCGCGCAGGTAACACTACCATAACTATTACTATTATTTTTTGTCTTTGACATGTCTCGGGACCCCGGGGTCCCGGACCTTTGGAAGGTGTTCCAGAGGCCGAAGCCAATTCGCAGAGGCCAATTAGGCCAATAGTAATGTCGCCCAAGCGGCACCGCAACCTACTTGTTGGCCGCTAGGTCCTCGGCTTACTGCCAAAGCCCTGATAAGCGGCGCCTCGGGTTCCTCTCGCCTTCACCGTGGGTGTCCACACCACGGCTACTGAGCACCCCCGCCTCGACAACGCGGGAACCCACCGGTGGGGTCGGCAGCCTACCCTGGGATACTCTACTTTTTATTGATTACTGTAATACAATATGCATCTTCACCTTCAAACTATTTACCCGCTTCGAAGGCAATTTGCATAGGTGAATAGTCAAGTATTTCTATCGATTACCTTATAAGTGCTACGTTTCCGGCAAGGTGCACTCGTGTCGCGAGCCTTGTGATTAAAATATTTTGATTTCTGGTTTCGATTTCGGTTTTGTCTTTGGAATGTTTGTTTAAGTGAGTTTGATCAAGATAAATTACTCTGTGTAATTTATTACCGAATTTTAAGGCAGCTAAACATATTTCAAGATGTGGCTGCAATTCCTCTTATATGTTCTTCTTAATTTGTATCGGCTCGCTGCTGTAATTATCATATATTTAAATATGCGGTACCCACCTCACGCCCCACGCCGTCGAGACACAAATTAAGACTGAGATGCTGTGTTTTAATTTTACTTTCTTAGTTATTGTGAGTACAATCTCTTTATTTCATTATTTTTTGCTCACTACTAATTAAAAATCATAGAAAATATAAGAAAGTTACTAATTGCGACAAGAGCTGCCCTGGAGTGCAAATTCTGTCATTTCTTAACGGCTCGATTAAAACTTTTCGAATTTTTGTTAAATTTAACTTTTAACTTATGCCTATTTTTTGGTTAAAAATATCTTTTACCTTCCAGGTGGCTGCTTTGATAGTAAAGCATGGTGAGCAGAAGGAGGCTTTCCTAAAAGCTTGCACATTGGCGCGACGTACTGCAGAAACATTCCTCAAGTATGCGGCGCGCTCGGCGCAAGTTCACGGCCAGACCGCGGCGGCTAGCAAGGCTCATCATGAACAGACCAGGGCTATACTTGATACACTACTGGCGCAAGAGAACAAGGTGAGAAACCAATCATCTAGTAGAGATAATGTAGCCCTAGGTATGCGTAAGCAAATCAATCAACCCACATTTTTAGGGAACTCGTCAAAGAAACTCCAAATATGCTGATACCTCTCTATCGTACTGCTTCGATTACGAACAAAGATGAAAGAAAATTACAAACATATACAGATAACCCTTACATCTAATTATGACTAATGAGTACGCAACGTTGATTTGCTCATTCATAATAAGCAGGCGTTCGACTCCATAGTGAACGACCATAGTGATCTAAGTGATCTATCGTTAATCTTATGTCTAATAACTGAAGTTTGAACTCGAATTTCACCAAAACTCAGTTGAATGAAGATTATTACCGTATTTTCAAGTTCAATTATTACGCAACACACGAGATGCGTTTCCTCTGTTTTCTGTTTTCCCTGGAGTAGAATAGAATGAAGCAGCTTCTGAAGGGAACGGAGTGTAGGTTCGATTTTCCTTCCGCGTTCAGAAATTCAACCGTTATTTCATCATCACACGTAATACCTGCGTATCCATCGCAAAATTATAATCAAACCCGTGCGAGGTATCTTTTTAACCGACGACAAAAAACCGAGCATACCTTTTTACAGTGTAGGTCGATTTTGAAAAATTTTTTTTATTGGTACGGGTATAACCTCAAAGTTGGACCCATTTAAATTTGGAGAAAAAAATCCAGACTTTAGGGTGGGAAAATAGGGGTGATTTATTGTTCACTCACAGATTTGAATGCTGATACTCTACTCAGTGCCACATATGCCTGCCCTTTGGCAAACAATTAGCACAAAAAATGATAAAATAAAAACTTTTTAACAAAAAAATTAAACCGCCGAAAAAACTGAAAAGCAAAAAAATAATAAACGTTGTTTATTTAACTTTAATAACTAAGTTCTTAAACTAATGTAAGTATACTTAAATAATTTTGAGTCGGCGCCGTTCAAATTAGTGATCTTTGTTTATTGATTGTTTGGCGCCGACTCAAACTCAAAAAAACTCAAACTCAAATCATTTATTTCAATTAAACCATTTACAGGCACTTTTGAATTATCAAAATTAAATAGTCGGTCAGTTAGTCAGAAAGTTGAAGCTAGTAGCCCATTCCAAAGCGTAGATCTCTATGGAGAAGAACGGGCAAGAAATTCCATGGACACTTTTAAATCAAGACATTTTTACAAAATCCTGGTTACATTATTCTTATTGCTTCTATATGTGAGAACAATGTAAAAAAACAAATTAAAATATAAAATTAAAAATATAAAATTAAAATTAAAAAATCTCAAAATTATTTAGGTATACTTACATTAGTTTAAGAACTTAGTTATTAAGGTTAAATAAAAAAGGTTTATTATTGTTTGCTGTTCAGTTTTTTCGGCGGTTTAATTTGTTTTGTTTAAAGTTTTTTTTATGCCTTTAAACATGATACACACCAAGGGACATACAAAGACACCGAGATAAGGTCTGCATAACCTACTATGTTAATAACGAATCCTTCATTTACATAAAAATTGATCTCCAGACATCAAGGTTCATTTTAGTGCACACACTCCTATGCTCGCGACGTTCTATTTCGAGATGATTTTACCAATTTTTTTTATTCGAAACTATAACTATCATATCGTTGAAAATGTTAGTTTTTTCTTAATAGTTGAATTCAGCAATAGCAAAGGAATTAAAACTCAAGTTCATTAAATATTTATTGATTACGACGATAGGGGTAAAACTGATCCAGTACCCGACTTGACAGGTTAAATGTAGGTAGCATTTTCAATTTAAAGCGTATACATTTTTATTAGGTTTAGGTGCACTGCAAGTCGTTTTTGAATAATTTAGAAGGTGACTTACACGATGTATCGTGCTATGGAAAACATCGATGCCCGAGTACTTTGTATTACGTTGATATACACCCCTAAGTTATAGGCAAATGCCTAGTTTGGGGGTCACCCATCTGTTCTTGTACAATCTCTATAATAATAAATAAATTTGAAATTTGATTCCGATAATTATTGGTATCGGTAGTTCCATAGGCCGAAAATGCGCATCCTTGTTAGTCGCTTTTCGCGAAATGCACGATTGCGAATAATCGAAGTCGTAATCGTGATTACATACGTAATACGCGCTCAGACATGATGAGTATTTTCAACAACGTTAACGTTATGAATTAGCATTCAATTTCAAAGGTTTTTGTTTTTTTAAAACGTTGCCCCACTCTAGGAATTTCTCCAGTATCGTGGGTGCGTTTACAAACATTTCAACTCACTTACACAAACAGCCAGACCCGGAACAACTACTTGGCCGTACAAATATTTGTTCCGAGCGGGAATCGAACCCGCGACACGCAGCGTAGCAGTCGATCGCTCAGCCACTGCGCCAACCGTGCCGTCATTTGTACTTGATAAAACATTTACGGTACTTTAGCTTAGCAAGGTCGACAGCAGAACTGGTTTATAGAATTAAATTGTTCGCAGGAAATGTAACAATAATCATGAATGGAAAACCCTTCGGAGATATCAATCGGATGTTTTCATAGCAAAGCTATTTGCGCGTCGCTGTTATTAAACAAATATTCATTTTCTTCGCTACGATCTCAAAATGTTTGTTTGTTTACACAAGAATTGACCATTCCAATTATGTCACATGAAAACATTTATGCAAAACGTTGGATTTATTGGAGGGTTATTATTAGTTGTGTGTGGCATTGGCAGTGTCAGTGTCGTCGCGTTAGAATGGAGTCGGAAACAATAAGGTTTTGTTGAATGGCGCGCGATGCTATCTCGACGACAGACTACCATGAGGTAGTCAGCGGGCGTCAGCTCTCTCGTATACCATGTGTCTAGTTCAAGCGCGCGCTCTGTGTGAACATGATAAAGAGTTTTGTTATGGTGATATTACAACCGGTATATTTCCATGCCATCAAAGTTTCTTGCTAGTGTGTAGAGCCAGGATATGTGTGCACATAAATGCGTAATCACGCATTCAATTCCAATAAAAAAATATGATTTATGAAAGTGCTACTCAATCAAGTTTTGAGTCCAATTTTTTTGAGTGTCATTAACAACCTGTGATATTTTTCACGACACAACAAATGATTAAATTAGCAATTAACACTTGAGATAATAAGCCTTTTTCCAATAGGTTCTGGAACACTGGACAGTCCGTAAGAAGCGGTTAGAACAGTGCCAACAGTTCGCTTTGTTTGAGCGATCGGCGCGTGCTGCTGTTGAATGGATCAAAGAGACGCAGGAGCGTTGCGGCGCAGCGGCCGCAGCGGCTGCTGGTGGCGTGGCGAGGGAGTCGCGCGAGCGAGTGCGCTTGCTCGCACAACTAGCGGATGGGCTTGTCGAGAAAGGACACCCGCATGCCGTTCAGATCAAGGAGTGGGTCGCCGCTGTTGATGCCAGGTAATCTACTAGCCAAACTATTCCATTCATTGCCATTCTTCAATACGTATTTTTGGCCAAGTGTCAACTAATACACAAGTCTACTTTCATTACTTTTATTGCGCGATAGAGCGATGGTTGATAAACCTGGCCAAATGAGTAAATTAAATGAGTTAATTAAATGTAATAATTTATACTTGGTGTGTATTGTGCCCAGATATGCAGAGTTTAGCGGATCAATGGAGGGCGGCGAGAGCGAGCCTGAGAGCGATTCGGGCGTGGCGCCGTCGGTAGCGTCGTCGCAGTCGGCCGAGAATGACTCGCGCGCAGAGCCGCAGCCCAGCGCCGTCGGCGACGACAAACGACGCAGCGCCAGGCGCAAAGAGTACGCAATTTATTTTTATAATAATAAGTGACGATAAAATAAGATGTAGGGACAACATTTTTTAAGAAAATGCATAGATGGGTTGGTCATCTTGAGTGGATGAATACAAAAAGTATTTACAAGGCAGATGTGAGTGAAAAGTAAACGAAGCAAAAGGAGTAGGTATGTAAGGATTGTAGTAGGTGGTGTTCTGTAGTTTCTGCTTACCACCGTCGTGGAAGTTGGCATGAGTTGACGTTTTTATGTAGGTGGGTGAAAACCCCGGTAGGGGACGCCCTAGAAGGATATGCATTGACCTTATTAGGATTATCCTTAGGGCGCGTTCACATTTAACGTCCGTTTTACAGGTCCGTTAAAACGTGTATGTTATTAGCGTACGTAGTTTTATGAGCGAGTTCACACATAATACAGTATTCCGGATCCAGTAGAAAATACCGATTCGACAAAATAAGCAGCAATCCGTTTTACAGGTTCGTTTAAACGTATGTGTTATTAGCGTATGTAGTTGTATGAGCCAGTTCACACATAATACAGTATTTCGGATCCAGTATACTGATCCGATCACTTAAAATCAGTCCTGTGTGAATACTATCTCCAGTAGCGACGGATCCGTTAAAAAGGATCCTGTAAAAACGTACGTATATGTAAACGCGCCCTTAGAGGGATCAGGTGCTCTGACATTCGTGTATGACCAGATGCATGAACGTAAACAAAACATAAGGAGTAAGGATCGTAGCAGGTGGCGATCTGTAATTTCAGCCTACCCGCATTGGAAATAGGAGTGAGTTTATGTATGTATTTAAATTAATTATTTCAAGGAACTAATAACCATAACACATTGTATTTAACCTAGCATCTGAACTTACAGTTGTTGTTTTGTCATTAAGGTTCATAATGGCGGAGTTGCTGCAGACGGAGCGAGCGTACGTCAAAGATTTAGAGACGTGCATCACGTGCTACCTGCGGGAGATGCGAACCGACCCCGGCGCGGTGCCACAGGCGCTGCAGGGGAAGGTATGTAAACTTAACTATTCTTTGTGTATTAAGAGGGAAATAAAGGAAGATACAGGTCCCGCGTACGGTGCGTAGACCAAGCATTAAGACGTCTGGACTCTTGATTTCGTTACCTGAAACTATGCATTAGAAACAGACTTGTCGTATGCAATGCAACATACAATAAGTGTGTTTTTAATGTTAAGTTTTCGTACTCAATCAAGAGACCAGGTGTTTGATATTTCATAGTATGTCTCGACAAAACTATGAATAACAAAGTTATATCTGCGATTGTAACCGAAAATATCCCATTTATCTCAAAAACTAGTGATTTGAATAACAGTCACTTTGTAATATCATAATCTTATCAGCGGACTTAGAAAAATAGGTTATGCATTCGGTGGGGGCTTTTCATGTATGTACACACGGCTACACATCAAGCTATGAAAAACCAGTATTGGCTGACCGTTCATTGTGAGAAAATATCATACAAAGTGAGGCCAAGACAAACTGTTTTTGTATAGCTTGACGTGTAGCCGTGTGTACTATCGCCTAAATCTGTATCTGACCATTTTGAAAATAAAATCCCGTGCACATGATGACCACAGCTGCGTCCGTAAGTAAAATAAAAGAGGATCCTTCCCAATCCGAGAATATAGGTCGACTAATAATATGCGCTGCAAGCAGGAGTAGTCCTTACGGTGGTCAGATATAGATATTGGCGACAGTACATCGATATCTCCGTGTTTATTGTACTGATTAACGTGATTCTTTTTGGATTTGGCAGAGAAAGTTTGGGAAGTGCTCCCATATAAATTGTATTACCTCTGCTTATGGATGATGTTATAATAAATAAATCGTTTATTGACCAAATAGTGTTCATACATTTCCTTATAACTAAGTACAAATAAACTACTCCTTAGATTATTTTTACAGGGGAAACATAATTTTATGTTTTAACTTGTGGACTCCACACTAGGTCGAGCCTGTCTCGTGGAGTCCTTGAGAGTTTTTACCCTGTAACTGTTATTCACTTAGCAAGTAGTGTTACTTATACGAATTTTTGTGGGGTGTAGGTATCATAAGTAAATAAACAGCGATAAATAAAAAAAAGTTTTTTACAAAAAGAAAAAAATACCGACTTCCAAAAATAATTGTTGAAGTTAAAAATAACTTTAATTTCGGATGTCGGTGTATGGTTTTGTATTTTCCTTTTTAGCCATCGACTTCTGAAATATTATATTACACATCCACGGCAAGAAAAGAATGAGTATGTCGTTCTTTGTAGGATTCCGTTCGCAGGGTTAGGCAGAGATATCGATAGTACATTTCTTTTTGTTTTTTTAAAACGTTGTCCCACACTATGAATTACTCCTGTATCGTGGGTGCGTTTACAAACATTTAAACTCACATGCACATTTCACCAGTAGTGCTTGTAGTGTTAAGTCCCATGCTAGGGTACTGCCATGAACCATCCTGCTGCTGAGACATTCCAGATGGGAAAACCCAATAACAACCACATCACTCGGAGACTTTATTTTCACTATATCAATGGAAATTGTAAATAAGGTATATTCTGTGCACCGCACAATTGTATAGTGAAATCACAAAAAAAATATTACGGATACCCGTTGATTTAAGTAACCGAGGCATGAAAAAAAAAACAATTTCACTAAGCGTGTAAGGTTTTTTTGGATCCTATAATAACCTGATGAAAACTTTATGTGTGAGCAATGGATTGCGTAGATTAAATAAAGAAAATATTAAAGTAATAAAATGGAGCTTGTATTCCTAAGTTAACTTAGATAGAACGTCGCCTTCATCAACATGACATATGTTTGCGTTTATAGTTTCAAGTTAAAAACGGGATGTTTCTAACTGACTTTGTTATTTTAGTAAATAGTTTTTGAGTTATTTTTGGTTAGAACCGCAGAAATAACTAATATTGTTTTGCTTTTTTCTATACAGGAGGACATAATATTCGGCAACATCGAAGAGATCCACCGCTTTCACGAGCGCGTGTTCCTGCGCGAGCTGGACAAGTACGAGACCATGCCGGAGGACGTCGGCCATTGCTTCGTGACGTGGGCGCGAGAGTTCGACATGTACGTGTCCTACTGCCGCAATAAGCCTGACAGCAATGCCGCGGTCGTGCAGCATGCCGGGGACTACTTTGAAAGGTAATATAATAATCATCATCATTTCAGCTGAAAGACGTCCACTGCTGGACAAACACTTCTCCCAGGCTGCGCCGCAACACCCTGTCCTCCGCCTGCCGCATCCAGTCTGTCCCACGCACCTTTTCATGGTCTCCACTCCAGGGCTCGTCTGCTACACCGGCCATTGGCCTTTCGACAAACATGGCCAACCCACTTCCACTTCAGCTTGCTAACTCTCTCTGCCACATTCTCTCAATAATTTACGTATTAAATATTTTTTTGATTTATGTAAGAGTAAGGATACCTACACTTGTTGGGGTTTTGCGACATTGAATTCGGCAGTATTTGTTGAACAACAAAGCCGACACGAAGCTACACATATTCGGCTTTTATTCGGCTCGTGCCGATCAGCGAACTTCGTTCGGCATCCAACACCACTCAATCAATTGGATCGGCTCAGCATTATTCTATTTTGCCGCCTGAGTGTGCCGAATCGTCCCGTCCCATACAAATGCGTGGCACACCTCAGTTTGCAGTTAGTCTTAATAGACTGAAAGTTTTTAAAGACTGCCAGTTATCTAGTTATATGGAGTTGTATGTTGTTATACAAAACTAAGCTAACGCATGTTATTTTCGAAGACACAAGTTCTGTGATGCCCTATGTGCCCTACATTGTTAAACTCGCTCTTAATTCTGCGTCTTTTGAAACAGACCTTGAAACTACGTACGTTTGTTGTTTGTTTCACCGTCTGCTCAGAAATAAACGCATCTATTATTTATCTTATTTTCGTGTATGATCAAAATTCATAAAGTATTCATTCGAATGGTGTAACTGAAAGCTTTTTAAGTTTTTTATGTATTCGTTCTGATTTGATAGAGATATTCCGATGCAGCCAGGATTGTCTCCACAAGAGGGAATTCCTTAACGGGTTTTGGTATCGCCTTGTTTAGTATACACGTTGGTGTTGTTATTTTCAGTCTGTCTCTGTACAAAATATGTCGTTAAATATATTAATATAATATGGCACAGCACTGACATAACATTTTAATAAAAGCTAGTTCATAAAATAGTTTTAACCTTTAATTACATTACATAATCATCGTCTTACATGAACTTGGCTTGACTTGCAATATTTTTAAAATCTGTTTATTTTTAAAAGTATCATATCCAATATAATAAAAAAGTTATTATATTGGATATGATATAAAACTTACCTAATACTTATGGTTTGGGCTTTACGAAGTGCGCATTACAACTGGCTGCTGGGTATAACTTGTCGCTGGACTTTTTGTTTAATAAATCTTCTTCGTGTCGCTGGCACGACTGTATAGGTACTCGTATTAAATCTTTTTTCCCCAAAATGTTGCCACTTCCACGGCGTTGTCGGTGGCAGCGCAGAGGTCACTTTGACTGCATATTTTGGGAGACAGATAGGGTTTGGGAATTCCCGACAATTTCAAAGTCACGAGACAGCCTACAATCAAAGTCCCGGGAATTCCCAGGATTTCGAGACATTTAAGAAAAAAAATTTTTTTTTGTTGTTTTTTTAAGAGAAACGTATTAAAAAAGACATTTTTTTTTTTTGTAAAAATCAACTTTTATTAAACAGAAAATTAAATCTTAATAACTTTAATGTTACTTTCAGTTTTCATAATTGCTTTGTTTATTTCTTTTAATCACACACAGATTCACTTTTCAGCAGTTAAATCTTATAGTCATAAAACGAACTTAGTTAAAGATCATACTAATTCTTAATAACTTTACTATTATCTGGTAATTCTAGTATCTAATCTAACAATTTCGACAATCTTGTCTCGTCTCGAGTCTCGACCCGAAAGTCCCGGGACTCGAGACAACTAAAATTACGAAAAGTCCCGGGACTTCCAGACACGAGTCGTCCCGGGACCCAAACCCTACACACAGAGTCACACCCTAGTGCCGTTCCGTCAAGGTAGCCCCTTTTTTTTTATAAATGGCATCTCTTAGTTGACCTTGAGAGGTCGTAACTACTTAACCGGACTATCCTATGGTTGCCTTAAGAATTCTTAAAGCCTCCAGGCGCCAGGGCTAAATCTAGATTAAAACTAAGCGACTGCGCGCTAAGGGCTCCCCCTGTGGGGAACGAACCTCGGCTTAGGGCGTCGCTGGGAGAGGGCAGCAAAGGGACAGGCTGGATCGAAATGGTATTATTAGTGCTTTGATGAGCGCGGCGTTGCCTAGGACTATCTCTTAGAAGAAAGGCCGAAACAAACTCAGAGGTCTCAGTCGGGGGATTTAACGTTACAGGCTCAGCTACGGCGCGGGCTGGCACTTCAGCGGGCAAGGGTCAGGGGGGGAGAATTTACTCGGGGGCGTCGCGAGGGACCTCGGCGGCGAGGTCGGAATGACGGTAATTTGTTCTTGTAAACTGTACTGGTTGCCCTATCGCTCTCCTGGAGGAGGGTTATGGGGTCATCGGGGTCATCGAGGGCATGCCTTGGACGGCGAAGCTTACTAAGTTTGGAGGGGATGTAGTTGGCGGCCGCGACCACCAGAGGGTTGGGGTGGGTGGCGGCTGTGGCAAAGAAACGCTTGGAGAGGCGTTTTATGAACTGCTGGATAGTGGGGATTTTGAGATCGACATGGAGGATCTCATTACGAACGAACCAAGGGGAGTTTGTGGCCTTGCGGAGGAAACGGTTCTGGAGGGTTTGCATCCTATGGATATAACGGGGCTTGGCGTGGGCAAAGACTACGCAAGCGTAGGTCATGGGACGGATACACGCTGTGTACAAGCGCTTTTTGCACTTGAGTGACAGCTTGCTGCGTTCATTGAGGACGGAGTGGAGGCAGCCTAGAGCGAAAGAGGCGCGCGAACGGACCGTCTTTATGTGCTCTGAGAAGCTGAGGTGTTGATCGAGGATAATACCAAGATATTTGGCTCGCTTCTCCCAGGGGATCGGCTTGCCGAACATGGTGATTGGTGGAGGGGGGGTGGGTAGGACTTTGGGTTTAGTATAGAGAACCGCTTGACTCTTATCGGGGTTGACCTCGATTCGCCATTTCCTGAACCAAGCAGCCAACTTATTGACTGCGGTTTGGAGGCGGAGTCGTAGTTGGATATGGCTGCGGCCAGTGTAGTAGATGGCTGTGTCGTCTGCGAACAGAGCCCGTTGGGTCCTAGCGTCCTGAGGGATGTTGCTAGTGAATAGCGTGAATAAGAGAGGGGCGAGTACAGAGCCCTGGGGGACTCCTGCTCGGATGGGGTGGGGGGATGAGAGCGCTCCTTCTATCTTGTAGCGGAAAGTACGGTTAGACAGAAAGTCTCGTAGGATGAGAACGAGTCGGTCTGGCACACCGAGTTGGTACAGCTTGTATAATAAGCCGTTGTGCCAGACTTTGTCGAAGGCTTTCGCTATGTCGAAATAGATAACACCTGTCATCATACCGCGCATGAATCCGTAGTGGATTTGTTCGGTGATGCGGTGGATTTGTTGGACACAGGAGTGTTGGGTTCGAAAACCAAATTGCTCATCGGGGAAGAAGCCCTTATTTTCGGCATAGGACCTGAGACGCTTGTAAATAAGCCTCTCGTAGATCTTACCGAGAACTTTGAGCAGACTGATGGGACGGTAACTCGTCGGTTCAGACCTGGGCTTTCCGGGCTTGTGGATGCCAATGACAGTGGCTTCTTTCCACGATTGTGGGAAAATGTTGTTGCTCATGGCGCCATTGAAGATGGTGGCCAGTAGCAATATCAGAGGGGCAGGGAGGAGTTGAATCACTTTGTTGGTGATCCCATCTGAACCGGGGGCCTTTCTGGGTATGAGACCTTTGATGATATCCTGCACTTCGTCTGGAGTGACAGGAGGCAGGGGATCGTCAGGGTCTTCGACGGGTGGGAGGGAGGCTCTACGTTCGACCTCTGCGTCTACCTCTGAGAGGTGAGCTTGGTCTACTGGTTGAGTGCTGGGTGAGCATTGAGCTTCGAGGCTGATGGCCAGGCACTCGGCCTTTTCATCATCATCGAAGGCGATGGTTTTATCTGGGCGGACCAGGGGTGGTATGGGGACGACTTCGCGGGATTTGAGTTTCCTTTAAAGCTCCCAGAAGGCCTGATGGGTGGGCTCTAATTCGCTTAGCATCTTGTTCCAGCTATCTTCACGCCACTCCGATAGGCGAGACTTTACAGCACGCTGCAAGTAACGCATATGGGCTTTGTTAGCATCGCAAGGAAAGCTGCTGTAGGCACGGACAGCCGCGTTCTTCTCATTCAGCAGTTCACGCACGTCGTCGGGCAGTTTCCAGCGACGGTCGTCCGTCACTAGAACTTCCCTTGAACATTCGTTCATGACTGACTGTACCGTGTTCCGTGAATGAGTCGATCGCGGCTCTTGTGTCTGCGATAGAGCTGAAGTGACCGGGAATGGTGTCTAAGTGGGGGGATGTGGTGGATTTCAGGCATTCCCTTACTTTCCTCCAGTCCGTTACCACTTTTGTCTGGGGAGGTAGGTCGGGGTCAGTGAGTCCAGTGCGAGGGGCCAATCGAATGATGATTGGACGATGGTCTGAGGTAAGCTCTTGTACTACTTCTAGAGAGTCTAACCGAAGGTTGACTTTCTTCAGAAGCACTACGTCCAGGACATCGGGGGTGTGGGAGGGGTCGTGGGGAAAGTGGGTGGGCGTCATGGGGCCTATTACGTCGAAGTTGAGCAGGGGACAGAGATTGAAAAGTTGTCTGCCTCGGGTGTTGGTTGTGACACTGTTCCAAGCAGTGTGTTTGGCGTTGAGGTCGCCCGCTATGATAACGGAGTCGCTCAGGCCAAGAAGGATAGAAAGGTCATCAGACAGAAGCTGAGGGTCCTCTGGAGCAGTTGAGGGAGGAAGGTAGACTGAGACTATGGTGATTGGCTGGTGGCCAGTCAGACCTAGTCGACAGATAGACACTTCGAGTCGTGAGAGGGGGGGAGGGTCCATAGGGATGCAATACAGAGCCTTTTTGTAGTAAATTTGAGTGCCGCCCTTGTGGCACCTCAGCCTGTCATTGCGAACTAGACGATAGTTTGCAATTGCAGGGCTGCGGTAGAGGGGCTTGAGGAAGGTCTCTTGGACGAGGAGAATGTCGATTTGATGATCGCGGAGGAAGGTGGCGATCTCATCTCGCTGTGGCTTGAGGCCGTTGGCATTGAAAGATGCCAACTTGAGGGATCGGGGTTTCAAGGTAGCCCCCCTTTACCGGGTTGTATAAATCAGTCACACACAGACCTTTTTTCCTTATCCGTATACCGTATCAATATCAAATCGAGGGTTAAAAGCTTTAAACAATCAATAAAATACTTTCAACGGAATGTATGCGCAAATAGTCATAAAAATATTCATCGCACTGTTGCAATCATGGGTGCCACTCAGGAATCGGCGGCAATGATATGCGATGTAGTGATCGGGACCTTTATTTTACAATGTCCACAAATCCCCATACTAGGGTGCGAAGAGGACGTAAAAAAATAATAGTCCCGATTCATTTATTGCTTTGAGAATAATAAATATCGTATAAGATTAATTTTGACTCACCATCGTCTGCTTAGTCTTTTCCTAAATATGTAGGGGTCGGCTTCCAGTCTAACCAGATGTAGCTGAGTACCAGTATTTTACATGGAGCGACTGCCTATCTGACCTCCACAACCCAGGTACTGGGTAACACGATACCGCTTGCTAAGACTGGTTGTCAGACTTTCGGGCTTTTGACGACCTCTAACAACTGTCAAAGATTCACGAATGACAGCCGGGGCCAACTGCTTAACGGGCTTTCCGAGGCACAGAGGGGTCTTGTTATGTATAGATGGTCACCCATCCACGCACCAACCGTGGCAAGCACAGCTAAAGACTAAACGCTAGCTGAAGATTAATATTGACTATTATGCAAAAACAATATGTGCTGCAAAGCCTGAGAAACGGTATCTGAATCCTTAAAATAATAGCTATCACTTCGACGGGCTTTCCAAAAAATTAAGAGCGGCAGCACTAGGAACTTTTACTTGTCTTTTTGCTTTTTGTTTGCATTTAACGTAAATGATTTTTCCTGACTTATACGGTCTGAGGTCTAAATATATATTAGTGTGAAGTGAATATTAGATAGGAACACTGCAGTTACTCATAGTTACATTTATTTGTGGCCACCGATCAACTAGTTCACATTTAGCTCTCTTATCGAGTCAAGTGAGGCTTGTTGTTCTGTGTTGTACTCGTATCATTCGGGTATATGTAGACATGATAAATCTAGTTTCCGTAAATAGGTGCAAAGGAAAAACATTCTAACTGCGAAACTCATTAACTCCTATATGTTCTGACCATTGATTTGAAGACTGGACGATGAAACGGTTTGTTATCATCTTATCATCCTTTTAAAGCATAGCTCCATAGAAACTGTTGCACGTCCCGAACAATAGACACTTATCGTTTTAACAAGCGTCATCAGCATTCGTTCTTTGAACTGACAAATGTTAGTTATCGTCGTGCATTTTAGTTCTGGACAGATGCAGGGATATCGCATTGTGTATACAACAACAATATTTATTTCACTAAAAGATTCTCTTATCATAATCATTAACTAATGAGATAATGGTCGTAATTTTGTTCGAACTGTGGACTGTGCTTTAGTTTGTTCATCGTTGTCTTTTGTGACGCAGGGTGCAACGTAAGAAGAAGTTGGAGCACCCCCTCGCTGCTTACTTGATCAAGCCGGTGCAGCGGATCACTAAGTATCAGCTGCTGCTCAAAGACCTACAGGCTTGCTGCGCCGAGGGTCAAGGCGAAATCAAGGTCAGTATTCAATAATCCTGTAATCAGACATTGTTCGAAGTTTATGAAAAGTAGGTTCATCAAGGTTACGTTCATGTCTCATATAATTCAATATTTACAGTGCTTTTAGAACGGTAATATGGTTCATCGATTTTATGTTCAATTGTATAATTTACTCTAGCACATTGATTACTCATAAAGATGTCAAATATTGACGTAAATCTGTTTACCTTCATTGTTCCAATAAAACTATAAAATAAATTTAATAAACACGGCACTCGGTCAGTTCAACTGTAATTTTATGATTCATACTTGTACAGTTTTAGAACAAATATTTGACGCACTCGAAACATTTTATTTTTAGTCATTTTTGTACGAAATATAGTATCAAGAAATATTTATAACACTGCATGCTTTCTCTTGTCTGTGTGGATTAAAATTTTATTGTATATTTTAAATAATATGCTCTGATAAAATAACATTATGGTGACGAAGTAGTGCGCGTGTAAAACTTAAGCCACGGTTTCTTAGAAGAGCGGTGACCGCTACATGCGGCTGTAATGTCTAAATACAGAGCGTTTTTTGACACCTTAATGCAAATACTGGTGAAAAAGTCATATTTACAACGGACATCATGAATCTATTCATGATGTCCGTTGTAAATATGGCGGAAAAATTCTTCTAGGAAACGGTAGCGCCATAGCGATACAGATTTTGAAGGTAGTCTTCTGTTTAATATTTTTCAATTGACCGATAATTTTTATTTGTGGAATAATATTGACGTCTAACAGTTTTCGTATGAAACAACTGTCAAAAATTAGGAAATCAGACAAACTTACCTTAAGGGCTTGTAATAGTTCAGTTGAAATTTATATTTTGCCCCCACTTCCCCGCGCCATGTATCACTCTATCCCGCTCGCACTGTCAAACTGATTCAGTTATGGTGAACTAAACTGTTGATGGACGTAGGCTTGGTAATAATTGATTATATTATTATGCGAAATCGATGTCTTCTGTATAGAAAAAAAAAAATGGAAATATATTGAAAGTTAAATTATTCATTAGTACATTATAAATTAGCTAGCAAATTGTCAATTTATAATGTACTATTAAATAATTTAGCTAATTTACCGAGGTAACCTACGTACAGAGGAGCAATTCTCGTAATTTTAAGAACGCTCGGACCTCAGTCTCAGTCTGCCAAAAATACCTCAAATTTCCATACATTTTTGACAAGTATTTGACATTGATTGTCGCTGAGATGAGATTGCGACTAGATTTTGAACGTTTTTAATTACGAGAATTTGCCTTCTGATATCCAACAGAAAACAGGCGCTTTGGAAATCATCGACTCGCTTGTAAAATACGAACGCGCGATGATGAGATCTAATATAGAGTTGTAACAATATTCTCAAATTGATCGATCAGTTGACAACTCTCAAATTGGTTGTCAAATAGACATGTACTTCTACAAGTAGGACTTTTGACTCTATCGAGACCTGGTCTGTTGGAGTCGTTGCATTGAACTTAACATATCCATGTAAAGGGGTGAGAGAAGGGGACGTAATTTCCCCGAAATTGTTCTCTAATATTATTGGAGGATGTATTTAAGACGGTGAACTGGAAAGGACGCGGCATTAACATCAACGGCGAGTACATCTCACACTTAATATTTGCAAATGACATTATCATAGTGGCTGAATCGCTGCATGACTTGCAGCAGATGCTGTACAGCCTAGTTGATTCATATGCATTGGTCTCCGGATGAACTTGGACAAAACGCAGGTTATGGGGGTCTCTGGGATCGTCATCCGGGTTTACTTCTTCAGTAACCGGATCTGAAATAGTTCCTTACTGTTTAGACCAATATATCCACATCATATCAAATATTTGATCTTGATGTGTTCCACCATCATTGTGTCTCGCACAATTTAGTAGAACATTTATCAGGATTGATATCTCGTATCAAAAGCTGATCTTCGTGCAGAAGTATCTCGTACTAGCACGGATGGCGGTCAGGCTCGCCCTAGTCAGACATGGATTCGTAAGTACGAAGTAATCATTTAGAATCTCGTTCCGTGGTTTTGTCTGGACAGTAAATGCAAATATCTAAAAAGAAGATGTGAGTACTTACCCACGTTTTCTTTTCTTTGCCGTTTTGATTCAATTCCAAGTCACCATGGCGGTTACGAGGCCCGCGTCGCGAGACAATTTTTTTAATTTCTTCTTCATTCTTGCAATCTGTTCGTGTAAATCATCATCCGAGTCCGAACTGGACATATTTACGTTTTACGTTACGTTGTTTTTACGTTTTATTTTATTTGCTTATAAAATGACTAGAAATATGAAATAATGATTTTCATACTCAATTCTACGCGTCGCGAGCGCGCGAAATCGAAAAGTGATTTGACAGATGATGTCACCGCTGACGGCTAATTCTATTAGCCGCGTTCAAAGGACAATGTCCAAATTGGCCCTGTGCAATAAAGAGTATCAGATTAAACGATAATTAATCGCCTATTTTATTATTTAAGTTGCAAATACTTCTGTATCACGGACTAGCTGTATTCCAAAATGTACTTTTAATAGTATTTAACGCGACTAATAACATTAGATCGCCATCTTCGCCTAATGTCATGTCGTGTCAGAAGTGAAATAGGGATGTCCAATCAATTATAATCGATTGATTGAATTATTATTCGATCAATTGTGTTTTCTTTTCTAAAGTGTATTTTTAAAAACCTAATAAGAATACTTTATGTATGCAGTCATACTCCAATTTAAATAGGTAGTAAGAATAATATTATACAGTAATCATAACTTTTTATTTTGATTATCTAATTCATTTTTTACGACAATTAATACAAAAATAACATTTCTCTTTCGGCGTAAAATAAACCATTGTCATACATACTTGTAATGTTTATATGACAAAGGTGATGTAACAGACAGTTTGAAATAATTTAAGAACACAGTAAATCTTAATCGAAAAAATCGATTATTGGTGTGGTGTCGTACTACATCCCTAGTTTTGCTGTGAACGTCACGTCGCGTCGTTAGTTTAAATGCATTTTAATTTTGCACTTGCATCCACTTTTTAGAAAAACAACTGCATAGGTACCTAATTATCTAGGTAGGTATTATGATATTACCTACTTTTCAGTTTCTTAAAAATCACTCAGAGCTATGAAAAATCGCGTTGTTATGGTTAGATTATAACCTCAAAATCTGATACTTTTTTTGAAATATACCTTTTTTGCAGCTAGTCCGCTACAAATACAAGATCTTTTAAGAATCTACTAATGATAGAGAATACAATACATAATTATCCGATGCTCTTGGCTCCAGGGCCAACAATGTATGGACGCAGAGCAATGTCCTTTATTTTGTTTATTAGAATTCTAAATATCTACACGGACGAGTTCGTTGAAGACGAATACTACTGTTTAAAATTGTTTTCAGGATGAGCCGTGTAATAAAATTCAAAATTATTCCTCCGATAAAGTTATCTGGCGTTGGAAAAATCAGCCCTTAGTCAAATAACGTGTTGTCGTGTATATTTCACACACATCCTCATTTTTATGAGTAGTGTTATTAATCAATACTGGGAAAATACATCATTATAAAGCGATGAAACAAAATTATCCTGATTATCAATCAGATGGAATGTTCAACTGAATGTGCGTTTAATAAATATTAAAAAAAAACATGTTAACATAGGCCCCCGTCGCTTGCCGGCGCAGAAATAGTCTATTAACAAATGAATGAATGAATGAATTTATTTGTAGATGAAAGACTTTTAAACCTGTGATTAATCAGGTCGGGTTTGTTCCATCGATTTAGAGAGCATAGTTATTCGGGTCTTATTTATTTATTAAAACTTTATGCACAAGTAAAAAAATATTGTACAAAGGCGGACTTCATTCCTAAGGTTGCCTGTCTTCATATTCTTTCTTTTTTCGTGGTAGTGGGGCTTAACCTTTGGCAACTAGTCCCGTTATCTTCATCTGATATAAATTGAGATAACGTTTTACGCCTCATTTCACTCAATTTCGGTGATAAAGTATTTTTGGGCCCCTAAAACAAGGCTAATCGATGTTCCACATAAAAAAACACTATTTGTAAGAAACAGCGTCGTTAATCTCATTGATGCGTAAAGTGCTTCTAAAAACCCGCAATATATTTTATTCAGGGTCAACTGCACTCATAATTTGTTTTTATACAAGAATACTACTAGAAACGAACACTCATTTCTACGCTTCTGCCACGTAATATGTTTAACGTACGTATCAATTAATCGGAAAACGTACGCTCAAAGATTACGGGCAGTGATAAGATAAAGACGACAGGAAAAGTCAAGTCTGACGCTAGACCTTACCGCGACAATGTATTACAAACAATTTGCGTGAAAAAATATAATAAAAACTGAGGTTAACGCGACTGCGAGGAATTTTATCTGTTCTCACAATCTTGATTAGTTTTAACTTATAACTGGCACATAATGTCTTTCCATTGTTGTGTTTACTCGTCAAAATATCTTAGACAGGTAAGAAACAGTCGAAAATTAACTGGGATACATGGTGTGTTTAGCCAGCATTTATAATTAGGATACATGGTGTGTTTAGCCAGCATTTATAATTAGGATACATGGTGTGTTTAGCCAGCATTTATAATTCGGATATATGGTGTTTAGCCAGCGTCTATAAATTAGGATACATGGTGCGTTTAGCCAGCATTTATAATTAGGATACATGGTGTGTTTAGCCAGCATTTATAATAAGTGTACAGGATAGCACCCTAATTGCGTAACACACAATCGATCGGAATCTGAATCATTTTGAAGCAAATTGCTAATCCATTGCTTCAAAAGTTCGAAAAATTGGTCTACTCAACACGTAAATAACGCATGTTGTTGAACTGTCAAAATAAAACCGATTCCGATTGATTGTGTGTTTATATCGAAAAAAATAATTAGTCATGTTCTGACTAGAGTTGTGACATGTCCCAGTGTCATGCTTTGTGATGTATTTATAGTCTATTTGCGTTGCATTCAGGGTTTTTTATGCATGAATAAATGTGTGGGATTACGCAGTCCGCTGCATATTGCGTCCGCATCGTTTGTGCACATGTCTTCGTTAAGAACGGGGACTTTTCTACTAATAGGCATAATGCCTGCATTGCAATGATGTTTACTCGACCGTACGGAACAATATATCACAAAACTTGTACTAAACTACTGAATGTGGCAAACATTTAGACAATTTTGAATGATCTTTTGTTTCCAGCATTTGCTAGGTTTGAACTGGCAATATTGCCTAAGCTAGCAATTCTACTACCTGCGGGTGGAACATGGCTTGAAGTTACTATTGACATAAGAGGCACAAGCGGAACGAAAAGAGACTGCCTGGTATAATAGTCCATTAGTACGAAAGGAACATGGTTTCAGCAAGTGTCGATTATTTCAGAAGTTATTTTAGATATGAACCGATTTTCTACTCAAACAACTTTAAATTATTCGATTTGCAAAAAAACGAACGCGAGCTGCTGCGAACGTAAGTTTATAGTGAAAAATGGTTCGCTGGTTACGCTTTCTGATTTTTTTTAAATCAGATTTCCTTCACTAAGTTCTGTTTGTTTATCCACTGTTTCAATTGATCGAGGAATATTCCCCTGCAACGTTGTGTTTATTTAGTAATAAATCTGGGTCACATTGTCCTTGATGATTCAGGACAATGTGTATAGTAAATATTTCGGAATAGTCTGCCGGTTTGGCAGACTGTATTATCACTCGTCGACGAGGTAATGGTACTGGCGTAAACCCATTAGGTTGTATCAGACATTTTTAGTATTGTTTAAAGTCAGTGTTCGTTGGATTTGTTTGAGATTAAACAACTAGTTCACTTAGTGGTAATTAACAATAGATTTACTTCAATATTTTCCTCGTGACTCATCCACCTCACGCCCAAGTGGCACAGTTGGTTCCCTTCGGACGTATTCGCACGTCGCGTTAATGTTTTGTTATTATTCATTTAAAAATCAGTAAAATGTAATGGTTTTCTTCGGAGTGGAAGTTCTAACATCGATCATGTTGAAGTATTTATCAAATTCGAGAGCGAACAGGATTGGACCGCTCGCTCTTAAAAATGTACGTATATTTATGTTTGATTTCACGAATGTGCTATGTTGTGTTGATACTCATGGGCACTACTGATGACAATGCTCAGCTTGTGTTTCTAACAATGTTATTTTTTATATAATATATTGGTACAGACGCCAGCAGGTCAAGCTACCCAAAACTGTCAAATTTTCCCAATTAAAGAAATTTGACAGATTGTAGTAGCTTGATGTGCTGGCGTCTGTACATGTGCATTCAGGTATTTTTTATTAAATAGGTACAACAAACAGCTCCATTGTGTAATATTACAAATGTATTGTTTTGAGTTGAGCTGCACGATTTCTGACATATGCGTGCACTGACTGGACAGGTCCTCTCAATCTGTGTGGTTCTTTCCTCAAAAGACCATCTCAGACATCGACCTACATGGTCTTCATATGATCTGACCAAGATTATGTCTGGACTTTAAAAGAGACTGTGACGTCTGAGTTTGTTTCGGCCTTTCTTCTCAGACTAGTCAGATAGGAAACGCCGACCTCATCTAGTTTTAAAATATGATTGACGTGTAAAAGTGTTTGTACAAACCTACTTACAAAATAAAATCATTTATCATTTATCATAAACAGAAAAACACAAGTAACTTAACTAATATTGTAGCCCTGTTTTCGAATGCTTCGTAGGTTGCTGCCATTCTCCGAACTGGTGAACGGAGACCAGTGTTAGATCGGCGGGTACCTATTGCAAAGAGTTTCCCTCCACGCACGTGTCGTCTCTGGACAGTTCTGGCGACTGCCTAGCACAATACATTATTTAAATCAATACCTACAGTCAAAATTGCCATTAACAACGTAACTGCTTCTAATTGCTTACGTCTAGAGCTGAGCGTTAAAAAAAAATTATTGAGCAACTGGTTATACTGTAGATAACTTTTTGACACCTGTAATGCAAATATATGGAACAATGATATCCGATATTATTTATTTCATCGCTTCTTTAATTATTCCACTATAATTACCAACCTTTCCGTCAAGTCGGAAGGATAATTTAAGTGACCACACTGACGTCAAACATAAGTCATCAATTAAAGTAGACAAAATGGCGGCAATGTGCGAATGCAAATAATTTATGACTCGGTTTGCCTGTCCGGCTGTCCTATACCTACATATAAGTACCGATTTTCCTAATATTGTTTCTGTTTATATAGAAGCACTGATAAGCCGTTGATCACGTACGAGTCACATGATCTAATAATAATTTGATTTTGATTATAGTAATAAGTGTGATGTGAACTTTAACATAGTACAAAAAAAACTTGTTTTATGTAAAAAACAAAACAAGTTTTTAATAAGCATAACGCATATAATTTGGTATATTTGTACATATTTATATGCGTTATGCTTATAATTTAGAATTACATATTAACTATGATGCATCATAATAATAAGTATGTAAAGTCGTGCGGAGGTACCAAAAATATTCCTATGGTTTAATATTGCTTGTAGTTTTGTTCGGCTACCTTATTCTGTTAAAAAGATGCGGGACAGGTGACGGACAGACAGACTGCTTAGTAGTAGGTCCCCGTTTATATACTTTAGTTACGGAACCCTTAAACGTTATCAACAGCCTCTTTGCTATGATCGAAACTTCAAAATTTTGAAAAAGTAATTGACATGTTTATTTACCATCTTAGACCTTATGAACGAACGGTATGAGAAGCATTGCAATTTGAGATATGATAAATATTTTAGTTTGCGATCGTACAGACGCCAGCACGTCAAGCTACCCGAAACTGTCAAATTTTCCCAATCAACCTTGAATCTAATGCTTTAGCGATAAAGTTGAAAATCTATTAAAGAAATTTGACAGATTGTAATAGCTTGATGTGCTGGTGACTGTACCTACGCTGTAAAAAACTGATGCTGTATTATTTTTGTGACTAAAGTAATGTTAAACGTAATTGATTAGAACCTCACGGGCGCCGGCTGTAATGATTTAAATCATCATTTTCTTCTTCTTCTCATCATGTAATAATGTAATTTATGGTCAAAAACTCTTCGAAGGAATGGTACTCATAAATTCTCATGTTTATTACTAATACACACGTGCTATTAATAAAAACTACACAGTAAAAGAAATGCGTGCATTTTCCGACACTTGCCATATATCTGGTACAATTTGTAAAGTATGAGGAAATTTCGCAAGCCTTGTGTCTGACCAGCTGTTTCCCATTCAGAATCTCAAGATTATTTACTTATTTGAAGTTCGATTAGCTAAGTCCTATTCAATTTTACAAATGAAGAGATCATTATTGATGTGGCATAAGACAAAATTAATGACATACTTCCTAAAATCATCATCATAATTTGTCATCGTCATAGTGAAGTATGTATTATGAGTAATATTGTAAGACAGTAATTCGTAATGAAAACGCAAATCGGACAGTACTGAATCAGGGTGCTGGAAGCTCATGCTGTGGCAGCGCTTGCGAATGTTATGAATCATCATTAGATCTCAAAAATAAAACTTACGTATTCTAATAATATTTAGCGTAAATCAGAAAGGTGTGGTCAAATTTAAAGTGGGACAGTTGATAATTTTTTCGCAATTATTAAGATCCCATGGAAAAATTTGTTCAGTTTAATGGTAAGAACCACACCTCTCTGATACACACATGTATACATGGCTATGCAAAAACAGCTACTTGGGTCGATCAATCAGGCTTAGCTAAGTTGGCTGAGGCCGGTTCGTGGATGAATGACCATCTTTATGTACCAAGACCTACTCCGTGCCTCGGAGAGCACGTTAAGCCGTTGGCCCCGGCTGTCATTCGTGGAACTTTGGCAGTCTACCGAGTCGCTAGAAGCTCCAGTTTGACAACCAGTCTTGCCAAGGGGTCACGTGTTGCATAGTAATTGTATTGTGGAGGTCATATAGATAGACTGGAATCCGACGTCAACACAGTTGGGTGCGGTCTAGACAGATTATGCCACGTTACGAGTATATTCATATAACTACTGTTCGTCGTTCACTAGGACGGTCTGGACGTTATGCTGTCAGTGCCGAAGAAGGCCAACGACGCTATGCACCTGTCCCTCCTCGAGGGCTGCGACGTGCCCACCGACAGCCTCGGTGAGGTGGTGTTGCAGGATTCCTTCCACGTGTGGGACCTCCGCCAGATCATCAAGAAGGGAAGAGAGAGGCGCGTCTTCCTCTTTGACCTGCATCTCTTACTCGCGAAGGAGGTCAAAGACTCACACGGAAAAGCGAAATACATTTACAAGACAAAATTTATGGTGAGTTTGTGATTGGTTATACTAGCTTTACGCCTCGTCTTCTTTTTTTTATCGATGGTATATCTTGTCATATTATTTGGTCCCATTAATAATATTTATAGTAAACAAAAGCTGAACAAAATCCACGCAATCTGTATGAAATATTCCCAGTAACAAGCACCATCTTATCCAAAAACATGTCGCTGTTGCAATATACATAATCAGCCTATAACGTCCCCACTGCTGGGACACAGGCCTCCTCTCTGTGAGAGGGAGTGGGCTGTAATCCACTACGCGGGACATGTGACCTCCTCCTACCCGGTGCGGGTTGGTAGAGGTCACGTGTCTACGAATGTTTGGTTCTAGGACATGTCGGTTTCCTCACGATGTTTTCCTTCACCGTTTGGTTGCAATATTGTGCGACTTTATACACGTTACTAGATTATAACTGTTTTTTTCCTGTGCAGACCTCCGAGCTCGGTGTGACAGAACACATCGAAGGCGACGAGTGCAAGTTCTCAGTGTGGACCGGCCGCGAGCCCTTAGTGAGTGACTGCCGCATCGTACTCAAAGCTGCGTCGCTCGAAGTCAAGCAGACTTGGGTGCGACGACTCAGAGAAGTTATACAGGTACTTACAAAACTACTCCACAACGAGCTTCACAGACTACTGCAGCACAGCTCTTGAATAATTTAGTATTCAAGATGTATTGATTGAATTGAATACATCGGATTACACTGTAAGACCATTAATTTTAGAAACTGCATTCTAATATTAGTATAAAAACGTACCTATTTAATATGAAGTCTAGTTTTAGGTAATTATGAAGTCACCAATGAATTAGTAAATTTTTTGGTCATTGTTTTAAATAACCTAACATTTGCTTGTCGTTCAATAGGAAACCTACTTTAGTGGTGCTTTGCAACAGCCACCGAGAAGTCCTGCTCGCGTTCGGCCCACTAGCTCTCAGCGATCTAGCAGGTAAGTCACAACTTTTCAAATATACTACTCATTTGTTTGGGAAATAATCTTAACTGTAGGCGCCTTGCAAACAGCGAGTTTGATTGCTGAGTAAACTCTATAAATAAATGCTGGAGAACACTGATATCATAGAGAGGTTTTTGATTTGTAAGCTGCTGATTGGGAGACTAAGCGCAAAAGTGATGTGGAAAATCTGTAAACTATGAGTACTCTAAAAAGGTACTCTCAAAATCTGTAAACTATGAGTACTCTAAAAAGGTACTCTCAAAATCTGTAAACTATGAGTACTCTAAAAAGGTACTATCAAAATCTGTAAACTATGAGTACTCTAAAAAGGTACTCTCAAAATCTGTAAACTATGAGTACTCTAAAAAGGTACTCTCAAAATCTGTAAACTATGAGTACTCTAAAAAGGTACTCTCAAAATCTGTAAACTATGAGTACTTTAAAAAGTTACTCTCAAAATCTGTGAACTATGAGTACTCTAAAAAGGTACTCTCAAAATCTGTAAACTATGAGTACTCTAAAAAGTTACTCTCAAAATCTGTAAACTATGAGTACTCTAAATAGTTACTCTTAAAATCAGTCAGTGTAAGCTATCCTTTTTATCTTCTTATTTACAATTTCTCCAGTCTTACCAAGGGGTATAGTAAAACCCAACAACTGGGTTTTAGACGTCAGACGCCTATCTGACTATGTTGCTATGTTGTGTGTAGCTGAGTAAAATACTGGTACTCAGCTGCATCCGGTTAGACTGGAAGTCAACCCCAACATAGTTGGGAAAAGGTTAGGCAGATGTGTATTTACAAGTTTTAGAAAAAATCATCGCTAATCGCTAACCGGATTTATTTTTAACAACACTTAACACTCAGTTTGTTTACAGAGATCTGGATGACACAATACTAGACGAAACGACGGAGAACCTCGACCGAAACTCATTAGCGTCTTTCGGCAGTGGAAACACCACCGATTCCGATAAGGTAAGTGCAGTGTAATCTAATAAATGAGATTCATCGGCAGCTTACCTTTTAGTTAAGATTGTCTTCGCGTTCTGTTTCACGAGACGAGGTCAGAAATGAAATCTTTACACTGTATTTTACGGACTTCGGAATGTTTGTAACAACATATTCATATTCATTTATTTGCGTTCTACAAGGTAAAACAAGATGTTAATAAAATGCTTAGAGCTAAGAGCCGTTGTAGACCCTGTCAGGGCACAGTAAAAATTATTGTTTACGTAGCTATTACTTAAAGTTAAAAATATAAATCGTAGAAACTAAAATCAAAATAAAATTATACATGAAAACTAAATAATTACATTCGCATAAAAACTTGATAACAATACCATAAATAATTCTGTTATTGGTATGTACCTATTTTCTTAAAATACTATTATTACATTTAGTTAAAGTACAACGGGGTTCAGCGCGAACTTTGAGAAGACCTACATTTTGCTCGACAAACCGTCAATTAATGGTTCAATTAATTGGTTTAATTTTGGTACCTTCGTTAGCCACGGGTGTAGATGACGTCACTATCGCAATAATGACTTCCCAGGTGTTATACGCCGTTTGCGTTGCCCCCTGAGTCCCTGACGCATCACATCCAGTTTTGTCTTGTGATTTTTTCATTAAGTATGTCCATTCCATACTTTAGTTATTAATCGTAGCCACTATCGACACGACAGGAAGAATTCATGACAATACTCTACCCACCCCTTTAGGGTTTTTAGAACTCCATTATAAACCTACAGTCTCTTCGGATAATCAAATATATTGTCACATCATCTTTCATACAATTTACAATTAGTTCGCACATATTGCCAATGCCAAATAAATAGATTCCAATACAAGGTTCACACTCATCGCATACTCGAACAGGGGTGTGGTGGAATTTGTTCATGTTTAACCGTAAACAAACGGACTAATGAAGAAATATCTATTGGTTCTGCAACCAATATTATTCCTTAATTGAAAATCCAATCCATTCATTCCAATCGAACAACAACAACAATCGCTATTTTCATTTACACAAATATTTACTTGAATTCCGGAACGATCCTCGATCGACTCCTTCAGACAACGATCAACGTGAGCTTTAGCAGTGATCATAATCTCAGATGAGTTACATTTCATCGCCACTTAACAGTTATGTACTTTAGTGAAAAGTATTCTAAGTTGATTTTTGAGGGACCATTTGTAACAAAAAGCTCCTAATAAAGTTTTTGTTGTAATGGAATGTAAACTTTATTTAGTACTAGTGGCGCCCTGCGGTTTCACCCGCATAAGTTTCGATCCCGTGGGAATTTCGGGATGAAAAGTATCCTATGTGTTAATCCTGGTTATAAACCATCTTTGTGCCAAATTTCATCCAAATCAGTTCCATAGTTTTTGCGTGAAAGAGTAACAAACATCCATGCATACATCCATCCATACAAACTTTCGCGTTTATTATATTAGGGCACTGATTTAAAGAGGCAGTTGTAAATAGCGGTTTTGGTAAGTTAAAAATTATAAATGACACGTTTAATAACTAGTTCAGCAGTTAAAACTAAGCAGTAAAGTAAACAAAAATGAGTAATAAAAAATAATGAAATAGATCAGTGAATATACTCGTATAATTGAGCAGGAAAATAATTAAATGGGCGGTAAAAATTATTGAACGAGCGGTTACGTGTAGGCATATATTTAAAATGTTTGGTTTTGTATTCAAAAATAAGTTTCTGGTACTCGCCGGCCGCTGCCGCGGCACCGCTCGCTTCGCTCGCTCGGCTCGTGCGTTGTGTGGTCACAGTTCTAACCTTTTTTTTTTTTGTCGCTGAGAAATGCTTTATGCGTCCCCATCTCCCGGGGGACGAGACGGGGTATGTGGGACTCCCTGTCGGAATGACAGTGTACCCACTAAAACTCAGCGGTGTACCCACATCGCCGTGAAGGGAGGGCCATGGGAAACCGGCATAGCCTTTACTTCCACAGCCCTCCCGGCACATGCCCGCCAAGATGTTATGGCGGGCCCCACATGCCCCCCAGGTTGGGGGGCTACGGGAATGGCCGGGAACACCTGGCCATTCCCGTCCCACACTGGTGGAGGCCTGTGCAATACAGGCAACGGTGCCCCCGCACCCGCTGCCTGCTGGCCTCCACGCCCGCCTAAAAGGCAGGCCCCGCATGCCCCCCCAGGTTGGGGGAGCTACGGCCGCAGAGGATAGGGAGAGCGGCAACGTAACACCGACACTCCTCAGCCGCGATGTCTCCCTCACGGGGGACACCGCGGCCCGCCTCAGGTAGGTAGCGATGTCGCCCAAGCGGCACCGCAACCTACCCGCTGGCCGCTACGTCGTCGGCTTAGCCGCAAAGCCTGTCGCGCGGCCCCCGCTGGGCTTCCTCTTCGCTTCACCGTGGTACCCCATACCACGGCTACTGAGCCCCCCCGCCTCGACAATGCGGGAACCCACCGGGGTCACAGTTCTAACCTAACCTATCTGTTTCGATGTAAAAAGGTATATGCGTGTTACTAACCGACTAATTGATTTTTTTTATTACTGTCCATGTTTTACCGTCGCAATAATTAATCAACCGCCATTAAATTAAATAACTGCTCAATATATTTTTCAACTGATCATAATAACATCTCGAATATTTAAATAACAGCTCAAAAAATTAGTTCCCTTATATTAGTAGGATGACATTCAGTTTGTTTTTCCATAACTTGAAAATTCAAAATCTTAATTCAAATATAATAATAATAATAATACGTAATCACATGCTAGATGACACTGTACTTGATCGCCTGCGAAATGAAATGCAGAGTAGCCATGTCATCGCCCCCCAGTCGCAGACTGCTGTAGTATTACCGCAGTCCAACATAAGTCATGCTGACGAGGGAAGTAATGACAGGGCTACAAACGTAAGTACCCAGTGCAATGAGGAATTGAGGAGTGCTTTGGAAGGTGCAATTCAGGAATATCGGTTCATGTCGCCTGAACTTAGGCCACGCTTACCTCGTTTGCCCATGCATAACAAAAATAGGGCGCTGGTGGCGGTCCTGGATTCGCAGTTGTCAAGCTATTTTGATACCTGCGAAGACCTCATCGATACTCATTCGATTCTGTATTGCGCGGCTGTAGCGGCATGTCGTGTAGCTCACGTCAAATTTGCCACTGACTCTAGAGCTACGCGACCGAAGCCAGCCGTACCAGCTTGGCAGTGCAGGATTGAACGCCGTATTGGTGGGGCCAGGGCGCTCATCGGTAAACTAATCTGCTTCAGGGAGGGCAATACTCGCCCTAGAGTGATGCGCTTTGTGAGACGGGCGTTCTCAGGGACTAATATCAGTCCTCAAGAATATATGTCTTGTGTCACAGAGCGCATCGACTTTCTGAAGCAGAAAGTGTATGCATGGGCGAACCGTATTCGTCGGTATAAGCGGCGAGTAGACCGATACACTCAGAATCGTACCTTCCAGAGCGATGAAAGGTGGGTTTATAGGGGTTGGGAGCGACCGGACCAAGGTGTGGCTGACACGTGCCTGCCGGATGATGATGCCATGTGTTCCTTTTGGCGTAATATCTGGTCGGCGCCTGTCAGTCACACCGAAGGTGATTGGACTCGAGAAGTCGAGCGAGCCTGTGATCCGATACCAGACATGGAGGCTATTACCATCTGCCCCCAAGATGTAGCTCGTGCAGTCCGTCCGTTACCTAACTGGAAATCTCCAGGGCCGGATGGGCTGCACAACTCTTGGATTAAATGGTTTTCAAGGTCACACGCTCGCTTGGCATCTCAGTTCCAGACTGCTTTGGAGTCTGGTTCGCTACCCCAATTCCTAACGACAGGAGTTACCCACCTGCTCCATAAATCAGGTAGCACCGCGGAACCCAAAAATTATAGGCCGATCACGTGTTTACCGACGGTCTATAAAGTTCTTACATCCATTTTGAGAGCTAAAATTAACAAACACATAGACAACAACTCCATTATGTCTGCCTCTCAAAATGGATGTAAGAATGGGTCCCGCGGTACTAAGGAGCTACTCCTCATTGATATGGCCATTAGCCAACAGGTTCGTCGTTCCCGAAAGGATCTGTCGACATGTTGGATAGATTATAAGAAGGCCTATGACTCAGTGCCACATACATGGCTCATGAGGGTTCTGGATTTGTATAAAGTAGATGCAACTCTTCGGACCTTCCTGAGGTCGTGTATGGGGCAATGGAGGACGGTCCTTCGCTATCCAGGATGTCGAAATATTCAGAGGAATAGCGAACCGATAAGGATCGAGCGAGGCATATTTCAGGGCGATAGTTTGAGCCCGCTTTGGTTCTGCTTAGCCTTGAATCCTCTAAGCACACTGCTGGAGGATTCAGGTCTAGGCTATCGGCTGAGGAGAGGTGGCCAGGTTATATCTCACCTCCTCTACATGGATGACCTTAAACTCTTTGCCCCCAACAATTTGCAACTAATGGAGCTACTGAAAATTACTGAAACTTTCAGTAGCGCCATCAGGATGGAATTTGGTGTGGACAAATGTGCGGTCATGCATGTAAAGCGAGGAGAGATTGTGGAATCCGTGGGAACCCAGCTCTCGGATTTCGCAAACCTTAGAGCCCTCTCCGCATCCGAAACCTATAAGTATTTGGGTATGTCGGAAGCGTTAGGCATCAATGTAACTGACATGAAGCAATCGCTGAAGGAGCGCTTCTTTGGCCGCCTGAAAAAAGTACTTAATAGTCTTCTATCAGGCGGAAACAAGGTGCGTGCCTTCAACAGTTGGGTCATGCCGGTTTTGATGTACTCTTTCGGCATACTCAAATGGACTCAATCCGAACTAGACGCCCTGGATAGGAGGGTCCGGACGCTGCTGACTGCAAATCGAATGCATCACCCACGGTCATCGGTAATGAGGCTGTATATCCCGCGAAAGTGTGGAGGTCGAGGCTTTTTAAACGCTAAAACCCTCCACAATCGCGAGATATGCAGTCTCAGGGAATATTTCCTAGAAACCGACGTGGGGATGCATCGAAATGTAGTCGCGGTGGACAAGGGCCTCACCCCACTCTCCTTGGCTAAAGAGAACTGGTGCAAGCCAGTAGTGCTTGACACCAATAATCGAATGGAAGTATGGCAGAGTAAGGAGCTTCACGGACGCTTTTACCGGGCCCTACATGGACCCGATGTAGATCTACCAGCGTCCGTAGCCTGGCTGCGTTTCGGTGACCTCTTTGGAGAAACCGAAGGTTTTGTCTGTGCAATTATGGACGAAGTTATGATGACGAACAATTACCGGAGATTTATTGTGAAAGACGGCACGGTTGACATCTGTCGGGCATGCCACCGGCCGGGAGAATCAATCAGGCATATTATCTCCGGGTGTTCTCGTCTAGCTAACGGAGAGTACTTGCATAGACACAACCTTGTAGCCAGGATTATCCATCAGCAACTTGCTCTGAAATACAGCCTTGTCGAATCTGAGGTGCCGTACTACAGGTATGTGCCCGACCCAGTTCTCGAAAATGGAAATATCACATTGTACTGGGATCGATCCATCATCACTGACAGGACTATTGTTGCCAATAAGCCTGATATAGTGGTGGTGGATCGATCAGAGCGGCGCGCAATGATTGTTGACATAACCGTCCCGCATGATGAGAACCTCGTGAAAGCCGAGAAAGATAAACAAATCAAGTATCTTGACTTGGCTCGCGAGGTTGTCGACATGTGGGATGTGGACTCAGCAATCATTGTGCCGATAGTCGTGACAGCCAATGGCTTAATAGCCAAAAGCCTCGACCAACACCTGAGGAGGCTCTCGTTAGGCAGCTGGATCAAGGGCTTGATTCAGAAAGCGGTACTTCTGGACACGGCTCGCATTGTCAGGAAGTTCCTCTCTCTGGAGCTCTGACCACCGGTAGCTTGGACCCTGTTCCCGATACCGGTGGGCTACTACTTTTTATATTTTTAAATGTTTTTTTATCCTTTTGTTTATAAAAATATTTAAAAATGTATTTTGTAAGTATTTAAATGAAATAAAGGAGATAATAATAATATCCTTGGACATTTCACACAGCGCCTTCTAGTCCCAAGCTAAGCAACCTAATGCTTGTGTTATGGTAACAAGATGGCTGATAAACTACTTAATATATATCATAAATAGAATGTTAGCCGGTAGATGATTGCAATGCGAGTTCCAAAAATATTTCAATTGATTGCTCTCACTGAGAATTTCTTATTAAACTTCACTAATCTGATTCCCTCACCTGTTTTAATAATAAGGAAACGCACAATTCCAGCTAATTCCTTAAGAAATAAGTAAAAACTATGGTTCCAACGATCATGCATTTACATTTTACAAACGAATAGTTCTCGTTTATTAAGATTCACGAGCTCTCTCTTTACTTCTCGCGAAATAAATAAAAATACAAGTTGGTTTAGCAGAAGTTTATTGTGCATGTATAAGTGCAACTTGCAAGTAGCAATATTTTCCAGTGTGTGTTCAGTGTTAAATATAATAAACTTAAAAAGCGTTTTATCGTTCCCCAAAAATACTTTAAGTACCTGACACCCGAGGGAAAATAAACAGTGTTTTGTTCGTGAACGGGTCAGTGTGCGTACCTTGACACCGGTACTATGCTCTGCCTATGGTGTCTATCCGTACCATACACACCGTGAAAAGCGCCATAAACATGTTTATCAAAACAGTGCCATCTGTTGCCCTATCGGTATACTACTTGGTCGTGTAATTGCCCGCCAGACACAACACCCGTCTGGTCGGAGGATCCTCCTTTTTCTATGGAGGTTGAGTAAACTTTACACGCTGTTTCTCATTCCTCCAAAGTACCAAACGCTTTTTTAAAGACGAAGCCTTTCGTGGTAAAAGGGGACGGCAAGGTTTATTTCAACAATCTTATTAATTTGATCTTAAACTTTAAAATGAACCCGAATTAAATAAATGATAAACATCGTAAACATACATCTTCGAAATTTATATAGTAAAGTACACGCGTACGAAGTCGCGGTCAAAGTGCTATACTATATAATATTATAAATTCTGTCTGTATGTTACATTTTCACACCTAAACCACTGAACGGATTTCGATAAAATTTGGCAAAGAGATAGATGGCATCCTGGGGAAGGACATACTTTTTATCCTGGTAGCACGTTCCCGTGGGATAATTTCCGACATCCACGCGGGCGAAGCCTCGGGTAGAAGCTAGTAGTTTATAATAACTTACCAAATGAGTTAAGACTGTAATGTGTTCAAGAAAAAATTGTCAGAATGGGTTCTAAAGTGTTGTAATTATAGTATTAAGGAATTTATGGAACATAAAACTTAAAAAATTTATATTTATTAAAATGTTAGCAATATAAATGAATAAATTGAATAGTGAATAATTGCATGATAATATTCGTAGTATATAATAATAATAGTAATATGTACTCTTTCGGTCCAGTCTTACCAAGGGGTATCGTATTACCCAGTAACTGGGTTGTGGAGGTCAAATAGGCAGTCGCTCCATGTAAAATACTGGTATTCAGCTGCATTCGGTTAGACTGGAAGCCGACCCCAACATAGTTGGGAAAAGGCTAGGCAGATGATGATGATGATGATGTACTCTTTCGGTATACTCAAATGTATTCAGACTGAACTCGACGTCCTGAATAGGAGGGCCCGTTCGCTGCTAATTGCAAATCGAATGCATCACCCACGGTCATCGGTAATGCGGCTGTAAAATTAATAGCGTAATTAACTTAATAATCAGCAACCATATGCATAAACAGTATTGTGTACCTTTGCTGCGCCTGAACACTGTCTCCCAAGATACAGGCTCCTGGCCTAGTTTGGGATTCAGCATCAGTACATAATTATATATTGTAACAAACATCCTAAGACTGTCCATACTTAAGTAACAATGTTGAAATTTTTGTGTCAATAAAAATTTTATTTTTTAAATTTATTTTTGTTTATCCCGCGAAAGTGTGGAGGTCGAGGCTTTTTAAACGCTAAGAACCTCCACAATCGCGAGATATGCAGTCTCAGGGAATATTTCCTAGAAACCGACGTGGGGATGCATCGAGATGTAGTCGCGGTGGCCAAGAGCCTCGCCCCCACTCTCCTTGGCTAAAGAGAACTGGCGCAAGCCAGTAGTGCTTGACACTAATGAACGCATGGAGGTATGCCAGAGTAAGGAGCTTCACGGACGCTTCTTTCGGGCCCTACTTGGATCGATGTAGATCTACTAGCGTCCGTAGCCTGGCTGCGTTTCGGTGACCTCTTTGGAGAAACCGAAGGTTTTGTCTGTGCAATTATGGACGAAGTTATGATGACGAGCAATTACCGGAGATTTATTGTGAAAGGGCACGGTTGACATCTGTCGGGCATGCCACCGACCGGGAGAATCAATCAGGCATATTATCTCCGGGTGTTCTCCCCTAGCTAACGGAGAGTACTTGCATAGACACAAACTTGCTAAAAGCTTGCACAAAAGCTAGGATAATCCATCAGCAACTTGCTCTGAAATACAACCTTGTGGTATCCGAGGTGCCGTACTACAGGTATGTGCCCGACCCAGTTCTCAAAAATGGAAATATCACATTGTACTGGGATCGATCCATCATCACTGACAGGACTATTGTTGAAAATAAACCTGATATAGTGGTGGTGGATCGATCAGAGCGACGCGCAATGATCGTTGACATAATCAGAACCTTGTGAAAGCCGAGAAAGATAAACAAATCAAGTATCTTGACTTGGCTCGCGAGGTTGTCGACATGTGGCATGTGGACTCAGCGATCATTGTGCCGATAGTCGTGACAGCCAATGGCTTAATAGCCAAGAGCCTCGACCAACACCTGAGGAGGCTCTCGTTCAACAGCTGGATCAAGGGCTTGATTCAGGAAGCGGTACTTCTGGACACGGCTCGCATTATCAGGAGGTTCCTCTCTCACCCTGACCACCGGTAGCTTGGACTCTGATACCGATACCGGTGGGCTACTATTTTTTTTTATATTTTTATACTTTTTATGTTCTAATATTTAAAAATATAACATAATTATGTGTTTACATTCGAATAAAGGAGATAGTAATATAATAAGAATGTAAAAAAAAATACGGTTGCTTGCAGGCAGAATACAATAACACTTAGGTTATAAGATCTTACCTTAAATACCAAAACAATGTATTTCTAGCAAATAAACGTTTGATTTGATTTGATAAGTTAACTGCTATACTTACAAGTTTATCTTTATCAGATTTTATAGTAACATAGTATACGAGGGCGACACTGAAACTTTTTAGAACTGGCCACTTTTAAGCGATGTAATAATAAAATAAGTTCAAAGTTTGAAAATGGAACTCTTTGCCAATATTATTGTGTATGTATTTTATTCATTTGTCATTTGTTTACATTTGGCGGCAAATGAAAATTGTCTGCCTCACGTCAGCATGAATTTAACGCGAAAAAATTTTCGTACAATGATATTTTATGACATTTGATGTCATTTAAGTCAACAAGAAAGTTATGATAGACTTCCATTGGCCTTTCTCGATGAAGCCCCATCCCGTGCCACTGTTTACAACTGGTTTATTGAGTTTAAACGTGCTTACACTAATCTCACCGATGATCTGCGTGAGGGACGGCCTTCTACGGCGACGACTGGAGATAACATCAGTGTTGTACGGCGTATGATAGAGACTGACAAAAGAGTGACTTATCAGCAGATTCGGACAAGCCTAGCCATCGGTATGAGTCAAGTGCTCAAAATCCTCCATGAACATTTAGCGGTCAGGAAGCTTTGTGTCCGGTGGATATCTCATAATTTGACAGAGGCCCAAAAGCTCCGTCGTGTTGATTGGTGTCGTGAAATGGCTCAAAATTTAACGTAGGTGATTCAAATGCTGTGTTCGACATACTTACGGGTGACGAAAGCTGGATTTATTGTTATGACCCTGAAACTAAGAGACAGTCTGCTGTCTGGGTGTTTCCTTCCGAGGAGTTGCCAACTAAAGTGAAGAGAGGTCGAAGCGTGGGAAAAAAGTTGGTGGCCTCGTTCTTCGGAAGGACAGGTCATTACGCAACAATTGTTTTAGAGGATCGAAAAAGTTACTGCAGGAGGTACAATAACAATTGTTTGCCACTTATCTTGGAAAAAGTTCGGGAGAAACGACCTCGCAGTAGGATCCTCCTTCACCACGACAACGCCTCATCGCACACCGCCACGCAAACAATCGACTACTTGGCGACGTCAGACGTGGAATTACTGGGTCACCCGCCCTATAGCCCCGACCTCGCACCTTGCGATTTTTATTTATTTCCGAAAATAAAAGAAAATTTTCGAGGAAAACGTTTTATGGACGCCGAGGAAGCAGTAGCTGCGTTTCAAAATGCCGTCGAAGAGACCCCTAAGGACGAGTGGGCAAAGTGCTTTTCCCAGTGGTTCCATCGGATGCAGCGGTGTATGTATTGATGTAAATGGACACTATTTCTAAAGGATATAATAAAACTAATAAACTTGCTAGTTGGTTCAGTTTCTGCTTTTCTAAGAACTTTCAGTATCACCCTCATACCAACACTTGACAACACGGTTTATTTGCACATCTTAAAAAAATTCTGTCGAGTCAGTATTTAAAAGTAGCAGACGGTGTTTAAAAGTAATATATGGAAAATTATAGAAACGTGATATCTAATTTTTTTTTATTAGAACTGAGCAAACTATTGAGTTCTAATCAAAAATGTGTCCCAGCAAAAAAGGTGATCGGACACAATGATCGAAGCTTCTTTACTTGGTCTTGTTGACCGTGTTCTGCAATTTCCCAAAGCCACGTTACCGGCTTTAGGAATAAAATCTTTGCATAAAATTATCCAGTTCAACCCAAACCAAAATCAAAAGTCATTTATTCAAATTAGGCTGAGAATCAGCACTTTTCTAACGTCAAAATTACATAAGACAGTCCCCAAAACGCCCGCCCTTCACTCAGAATAAATAAGTTAGAATAAAAACTGCATAATTGTGTGGCTATGAGGACCACCAATTGGCACTAAACGCACGACGCCATCGCGGCGGCCGATGCGATGATAGCGCGATGAGCTTGACTTTGCCGAAAGGACAAATCGGCACTAGCAAAACACAGAATTGCATGAAAAAGGAAGAGAGAGAGAGGCCTTTGCCCTGTGCAAAGGCCTCTCTCTTCCGATAGATTAGTTGAAATATGCAACACATAGTTCACCAGTACATAGTTAATACATAGTTTGGAGTACCGTATCCATATTAACGTATCGTTCCAACTTTATCAAAAAATCTCCTGCAAATTCGAACAAAATATTTTATAACATTCAATATTTACTTTGTTCTATGCGTTCGTTCAAAACTCGCCCCTTTCATTTAAATATTGCAAAATGAAATTCCGAGTATTGCATAACCCAAGCCACACTATACCCTTCTACACTGGTTCGGTCAACATTCATCGGCACAGCCAGGCGGCGAAATCGAATATAATAATAACATAACATTATGGCTGTAATCCCCGAGGGTGAACCTATAGTACACCCACATTTCGGCAGTTATGTTTAAATCCCATGTAATAGGGAGCGAGCCTGTTGCCATCGACCGCCACACATCCAGACAACGGGCTATTAATGAGAAATCAAATACATAGCAGTTACTTTGGGTCGGCTTTAACGCCAATAAAATTAAATAATCTCGAATCGAGTGTGCCGACCCGAACGAGTGTGCACCACGTGTAACGTCACAAGTATTCTTAATTATTTCTAAATATTGCTTTCCTAGCGCTGTGCGCTAAACTCATAATTAAATCAAATTGTATTCGTGGAAACAGTTTCAACTTTGCATCCTCTCGAATACAGATTTTGTTTAATAACTCTGTGTTCAATACATGCTTGCAATCGAAACACGGTTCACTGAACGCAGACTAATTTATTAACAGACTTAATCAAGTACTTACTAAGTGAGTATGGTAAACACCCATTGAATTTTGAAACTTAAAGAAATATTTGTAAATTATATATGCCAACGAGCAATGGAGCGCAGCATACTAGGCGTAAAATTATCGAATCGTGTTCGAAACATAATACTGCACTCCAAAACAAAGATAGCCGACGTGGGTCAAAAGGCTGCCCAATTTAAATTTGGATTTCGATTTCGGATTTGGCAGGACATGCCTGCCGCATGACAAACTGTGGGTCCAAAGTTCGTGAGTAGTAAATAATACATGATAATAATGATCCGTAGAGACAGATGCTAGGCTTTTGACTATTCGTAAAGGGGCATCGAAATGATAAACACCTATGCGGTGAGCAAGCTGCAGGTTTGCAAAGCTTTATCGAGTAGCTAACAAAACGATGCATGTAAATGAAAAGGGGTGTTAGAATCGTAACTCATAGGGGTCTATAATGATATGAAAGGGACAAGTTATTGTCCCGGATGTTACTTATACACATATGGCTGATTTATTCAACGCCAGATAATTTTAACCGAGGAATAATTTGGATTTTTTGACAGTTCTTCAATACAAACTCTGTCAGACGTCAATTTTATTCCACAAATAAAAAATATCTGTCCATTGAAAAATCAGCCCTTAAAAATGAGTTTTTCAATCTTTAGCCAACTAAAGATTCAAAAACTCACTGAATTCTTGTGCCATTTGTACTGTAAATTCATACTTCTTTCGTACAGAAATAGCATATAAACTAGTTTGAGAGATTCGAAATTAATATACTGACAAGTGAAGCTAAATACATATGTCCTTGTTGATCATCATAAAACAATAAGCCAATATGCAGCTCGCGTAAACCTACAAACTCTGCAACATGGATGAAGCTTGCACGAAAAACAAAACCGGCAGAGCGAGTCAGACTCGCGTATTAATTAAGGGTTCAGATTCTCTCTTTATCTTTTTCCATTTTCATGTTTGGCTTTGTATAAAGTTTTTGCTTATTTCTAAAAAGCTGCTAGTTATAGACATCGTTTTATTTTTGTCGTAATATCAACTAGACTGGTATTTTAATGGACAATTTTCAAAATAAATTAAAAATTTTACGTTGTAACTGAATTCATATCTTAAAAAAATCCAATACCCTATTTTGGCTCCTGTTGCAATGAAGCTAACAATATGTTTGCGATTGTTCTCTTGTAATATAAGTAGATGGCATTATTAATTACTGTTCCAAATGTTAAATCGATAGCATTAGTTCCGACGGAAAGACAGACAAATAAAGTTGCATTATAAACGTTCCATTTTTACCATCTTGGTACGGAACTCTAATAATAGGGTTGCACGTCCCACTACAGCACGTTCGACGCCACTGTAGCTTTTAATTTGGAAAAGGATGGGGTTGGTTTAATCAACCCCCATTTTTTGTGTGTCCAACGCAACGTGACGTATTACGAGTGTCCTAGTTTCTCGGAACGTAAATTTTTGCTGTGGCAAGCGTCGTAGAGTAAACAAAACACTCGGGAGTTGTCTAGTGCAGCTTAAAATATTTTAAGATGAATTTTCTGTAGTAATTTCGTTACCATCGTAGAATACGAATCTGTTGTTCGGACACTGAAAGTGGTTATATTGGCCTGCCTTTCCTTAGATCCATATGGAATGCTGAACATGCTAAACACGTGCTTTTAAGAACTAGATAATCGATTCTCGTCAATCCTCAAACTATTCCTACCTCTACCAATAAAGCGAACAAATATTATTCACATAGTTTACTATCAGTTCAGAGAAAAATGAAAATAGCCCATAGTAATAAAGATCTATTTATTGATTTATCCTCACACTGGACACTTACACAAACGGAGAAAAAAATCGCATCATGTGCTGCTTTCCTTTCCTTTCCTTTTCTATGTAACAGTAGGTACAATTCTAAGTAAAGTCGACTTGTATGTGATAGAATATTCACCGAATCGGTACACCGAGTCGAGCTGTCGTCGGGCGGGTCCATTTTCGAGAAGTTCGTCTGCGTGCACTGTGTAGGTTCACGTGAATTTTACAGTAATCTATTTTGTGTGCGCCACAGTACAAGGGGCTTAAGGTGAAATTCTAAAATTCAGTAGCGTTTAATTGTAGGTGTATCATATTCTGTTACGGTACTAAAATGCTTGCGAATATATTATTCAGTCGCGTCTTTTGTATGTGTATCATATTCAGTAAGGTTACTTAAAATATTTCCGACTATGTTTAAATTAATTACTCTATAATATTGTTTCTGTGGGCTGAAAGCGCTTTGATTTCTTTCCCTCCCCTGTTCTTTAGCTCCGGTCGAGTCTTTATTATAATAATATAAAATCTTACGCAGTGAACCTTTAATCAATGAAAGTTTTTGACAGCTTAATCATTATTGGGAAGAAAACCAAACTCCGTTATTGATTAAGAGAGTTGTTGCTTACTGGGTAACCTTTCACAAGAGTCTCTTATCTAACTTTATTTGCAAACACGCCGGGGGTGAGGGACAAGGGCAAGCCCCTATCGTGGATGTGGGAAGGTGATTACGTTGATCTGGGAATCGTTTAATGTCGCGGATCGAAGGAATGTCACGAACGCAATGGAAGAGGTTCGCTAGTTTGTGTGTTACCGGGACTCTCCGCCCGATATTTATGTTTGTAAGCACCTTCCTACAAACAATCCGACGCCACAAATTCATTTATTTACTATCTAGTTACAATACAAATCCATTATATCCGACGTTTATTGTTAGTATTAGAGTAGTTGAAGACTATAATAGCATTTGCATTATACCTAGCTTTCGCGAATAAATGTTCGTTGTCGTTGCGTAACAGAAGCTCGTGCAATAAATGCTTGCAAAACCAATTTGGGACGCGAAAGCTTGCGGGTACCGTCCATAACTAGTGCAGTTTTGTTAATCAGAAATCAACCTTAAATGTATAAGCTTAACTTTGCTTAACATATTTTTTTACCAAGGAAGGTAACCCGTACGCGAGTCCAACTCGTTCTTTGCTGGTTCTCTTTATTGTATTTACTGCTTTAGATTCGTCGGAATAAAGTATAAAATACAATAACTGGTTCGAAGGTTTGGCCCTGGGCTAAAGTTAGAACTCGTTTTGTAATAAGACGAAGTGTGTTTTGTTACTTAGAGTTTTCCAATTTGAAGGAATTCATTAGGAATCATTAATAAGTATAGCAGAGCTCGCATTAACGGGCTATAAGGACATTCTTGACAGCTTGTTTTATTAACTAAACAAAACAGAATAAGACTAGACATTATTTATTAAGTGTTTTTCAATACTTTCGAAAATAATATGAGGTTGTCTCTCTCTCTTGGAAATCGTATCACACTATCAGAGGGACAATTCTCGTATTTTTAACAACGTTCACGATGAGAAGGCTAGTTCTCGTAATTTAAAAAAGTTTGTTTCAAAATCTAGTTGCAGTCTCATCTTGTCGATAAACAAATGTCAAAAACTTAACGTTAGGGAAATTGAGAGGTATATTTGACAGAGTGAGACTGAGATCAGCGGGGTAGTTGCGTAGCGCACTGTCGGTAGCAATGGGTTTCATTTTGACAGTTCAACAACATTCATTGCGTTATTAACGTTGTTGAGCAGACACATAATAATTAATAATTAGTTGCGCTGCTGTAATTATAATCTTCTTACCGTCCATTTAATGTATCTGTAATTCTGTATCTACCTACTTAGATGTTTGATCAGATTGTGTATTATACCAAATGTTTTAAGACGAGCACTAATCCTGCCGACAAACTGTCACGCAGTTTGGCAGGTTTATAAAATGTGTTCACGTATTTGGTTCAAAATAAATGATTATTTATTATTATTACATATTTCGAACATATCATAGCAATATCCTTCAAAATTATTCAAATTGCGATCGATAGTGTGTTACGCAATTAGGGTGCAGACTGGTGAACGTTCATACAATTACGAGAATTACCCCTCTGATCTCAGTAGCAATCTGTCAAAAATACCTGTAGTTTCCCTACATTTTTGACAAGTTTTTGACGTTTGTTTGTCGCCGAGATGAGACTGCGACTAGATTTTGAACGTTTTTACGAGAATTGACCTTCAGGTTTAATTAATTAAATTCCTTGTAGGCAGACAAAATAAACCAAACTTCATTGAGGAAATTCAGAAAAAAATCTTCTGTCCCGAATTTGAAGGCACCAATTATTTATTTATGATATTAATACTTTTATTAATATCATAAATAAATAATTGGTGCCGTGCTCGCCTAAAAATATTTAAAGGAATCTAGTCCGTGAGTTGCTTCGCAAGCGTCTGACGTCAGAATGGACGGGGGTGAAGCGAGCGAGCTTCTCTGAAATCGAAACGTTTCGTTAAGTACCTACACAAAAGGTGGCTCGTTAGACAAAATACAAGTGCGGAATAAGGCGCGGGAGACGATTGCTGGCCATGCAAGATAATTTACATAGCTATGCATTTACACCACCATATTATCCGTAAGCCGTCAATTTCATCTAGCCGCTTGCCCCAAGCGACGGAGTGTAAGCTTACGGCTTTTTTATTTTTTTATAAACTAAAGTCAACTTGTGGAAAGACTAAGTACTACCTATACTTATATTTACGGTTGATATTCAAGGTCGACTAAGTACCTACCTATTGTTTTTAGGGAGTTGTTATGCTTCTTCGATTCAGCATTATTGTTCTAACATTTTTATTTATCGGTTCTACTCCACTCAATAACAAAACAAAGACGTAAACCCCTTAATTACGTTAAGGTTTTTGAAAATCGTAGTAAACATGTTTTTTCCGTTAACCTTATTGGCATTGATGTTTGCTTGTTGACCTCTTTGTGAAGTAACGACGATAAGCGACATGATTGCAGATTTAATCCAGGGATCCATTGAAATGTTTGTGAAGTCACCTTCTGTGCCATGAGATGGGATAGGAAATAGTTTTCATTACATCATCTATAGTAATGATAAAGCTGAAGAGTTTGGTTGAACGCGCTGATCTCTGGAACTGCCAGTCGGATATGAAACAATCTTTTTGCATTTGATAGCCCAATTTTAACATCACGCTAGGACCCGTAGGAGCCGGGCAAAAAGAAACAAAAGTCACAAAGAACGCTAAGCGAACACGGAGTAATTAATAGCGCAAGCAGGCGATGCGATGTAACGGGGTGGGGAAACAAGAAATTTCACGCGGAAGTCACGGCCGGAAGCTAGTATAATATCCTACTATTCATTTCTGAAAATAAATGTGTTTCTGTGTTATGTCTTGTCTATACTATACTTCAGTCTAGCTTCACACTGATACATAAATAATGTGTGTTACCTTCCCTAAGTGGAAATGAATTCTATCCCAATAACTTTCGTTTCGTATTTATACTTCTGCCCGCGGCTTCGTCCACGTGGGGGTCGGAAGTTATCCCACAGAAACGTACCTACTATGTTTAATGGAACTTTTTGAGATGAATAATTTCTGTAATACATTGCTTTCATGTATCATGTTCGTAACTCTTGGTTTACGCGGCGCATGCTAGTCCAGCTCCCAGTCGGCATGATGTTTTCCGACATCTTCAACAATCATCGTCATATTTCAACAATTTACACAAAACTTCCATGGATTATACACTTAAACCTTAATCATGAATCGCTCCTTCTACGTCTGTCCAAAACAGTATGAAAATCTGTTCAGTTGTTTTTGTGTTTATTGCGTTCAGACATAAATAGCTCTTTGAGTCTGTATAGATAGACTTTGTTTTGTAATACTCGTATGTAGTGATCCATCGTATCGGCTTCCGGGTGAAAAGTTATTAGTTTCATAGGATGGCAAGACTCCACGTAAAGACCGGCACTGATCTGGGTCACATACGATCAGCTCCACAATAAGATACAATCAGAACTGCTTTGACATTGCAATGTCGCGGGTTCGATTCCCCCATGGAACAAATAATTGTATGACCTACAAGTAGTTGTTCCGGGTCTGGCTGTTTGTGTATGTGAGTTTAAATGTTTGTAAACGCACCCACGATACAGGAGAAATACCTAGTGTGGGGCAACGTTAAAAAAAAAGGTGATTGGTCAACCGTACTAAAAAAACCATCTAAAGTTTCGAGTTTTATCTTCGGTATATAAAATCAAGGGAGTGTTATGACGCCACAAAAGACATTCTTTGTTTACGACTAGTAAACAAAGAATGTCTTCTGTGGCGATATACATATCATATTTGGAACCCATTGAGCAAATTGAAAGTACTTATTATTGATATTATACCATTATTAGGATCTACAAAAAGCCCTGAAAACGTTTTAACATAACATAAATGCGAATATTTTGTTAGATACCGCACAAAAGCACTTTCCTTCGGTACTTAAATTCCAATGAAATAACCACGCCCCAGGGAAATAACCATAATAAGGGGTAGATCGGGTGATTGGCTAGATCTAAATAAATCAAAGGTGGTTTTACCCCATTACTACTCTACTTATTTTCAAACCATGTGAAGGGGTGTCCATTGTTAATTTTTAGTTTTAGGGTATGGCAATGTCAACCATAATTAACGATTCAGAAAAATGGAGACCGGTTAAGTACCTTTTTGAATTGTGAGCTCAAGATGTGTGTATAGCCTTTCCAGGTACGAGAGCAATATTCTCAACTCCTGGGATCGCAGTCATCGATTAGCTTGAATGGAAAATCGAGAGATTACAAAGAGAAAACAAAACAAAGACAATTGATAAGTTACAATCGTTTGCCTGAAATGATGCACTGAGAGGCTATAGAAATCACAACGAAATTCCACCAACTTTGAAGTGTTATCATTATGAAATGTAATCTCAATCATAGCCAACCCGTTTGCGTACAACATAAATAATAAATGTTATCCATTGAAGGGTGCGTCAGTGCCGGTATCAAAATTCATTCGAGTCGAAAATCTGAAACAATAGATTCTAAAGCAAAATTGTAGAATTGATTGGAAACAATGTCTTGATTTGTATGTGTCCTCTCTTTGTTAGCCTCCTGCGATGTACGCTTAGTTCGATTACCTTTAAGTAATATATCCATTTAACTAGTTTCAATCAAGCTGAAACGTATAAGTACTGACTTTAAAACAAGGAAGTCCTTAAAAGTTTTATAGTAGACTACAAAAATTTCTTTGGGACTATCTGGAAACCTACCTTAAAATAAAGTGTGCATCTGGGTGTGAATATTGCTCAAATATTTCCGTCCCCTGACCGCTCCGGTGGGAATCGGAAGAGTAAGTATCCGGCGCATTACCTGTAGTGCATTTATATTTTATGGAGGTTAAATTACTAGTACTGGTGACTTCCAATTTGCGATAGTATTTCTATTTATATTTCACGGTTCGTATAATACCTATCACCTGACGCTTTGTCCAGCAATATCCGGTGCCCTCTCCACTACTAGATTCCCAGAATCTTTCAGCCATCATCATGAGCCATTTGCTATATTAATACTCATACACACATAAACTCACTCCTTCTTTCCATTGGGGTAGGCAGAATCTGCAGACCTTTTCATGCCAATTTTGCCACACTCACCATGCAATGCCGGTCGAGCCCTTTTGGACATCAACTGATAACATGATATAAATGAACACGGAATTGCCCTGCTGCTTACAAAGGTTTCTTTTCACAAAATAGACGCACTGCCCGTTTTACAGGTCTCTACCTGAGGCTGGTTCAAAACACTCGCTAGTTACCAGCCTTACCAGGTGCGACTTAAACAGTTCTTCACAAGGGAGGACTTACCTTTCAAACCAATCACTGAGAGTATCGAAACCACCAAATGTTCTACCGATGTTCAATAGTTTTTGAGTGTGTAAAGTTTTTAAATTGATATTGATTAAAAATAATAATTATGTTCATGAAATTGTTTAATTTGATTTTCCGAATAAACACCTTTTTCTATGACGTACGTTTTCCTGTTGTACTGAATCAAAAACGATTTTCATAACGTAGTCCATGACTTTGTATTAATTTTCATACCTTTTTGTATAGCTGATAAGACAAGGATATTTTACTAATAATTTGTACATCTGGCGTAGTATTTTTTTTTTGTACTCAGACAACGTTTTGTATGAAGTAATGGCAAAAATTACAAAACATTAAATGTTTGATTAGTGATATTTGCCAAGGTTTTAGGCATGTTTGAACATTTAATTACTAACAAAGATTGGCTACGGCATCAACTGATGATAATGACATAAATTTGAGTACAGTCGCTCCGTAGATAATTTTCAAATTTTTCATAAAAAAGCTAAAAATCTTACGAACTCAAAAACTGCTGAACTTTGGTAGAAAATTTGGTGGCTTAATTTGTTGCATTATCACTAGGGCATCGAGAACCGAACCGGTTCTTTCAGTTCTAAACTCAAGCCGGAACCGAGTACCCGGTTTTTTCGGTTCTTTTGGGTTTTTTCATAAATTCAAGTTGAAAAGGTATGCTATCTTTATATAGAATTCATACTATCAAAACGAATAAAGGGAAAGGATTTAATTTTTTTTTTGGTTTTTTACAAATGCCAGCTCACTATCGGCTAGTATGTGTCATTACCGCGGGTACAACTTTTATTACCATACTCTCCGAGGCTGAGCTGCAAATTGCAAAACAAATGTCAAAAATTTGAACGTCGCGGGGTATCCTGGAGCATTTACCTTAATGTTGCCGAATCCCTTTAAAAAATCATTAGTTTCCTAAAGATTCATCAATAACATAAAAATAATAACCCTATTTATTAATTTAACTGTGAAATAACAGTATTTATTCTGTTTGGATAATAACTTGATATTTAGCATAGAGTGTTATGGAGATAATATTATTTCTAAATTTATTTTAAGAGAGAACCGAAAGAACCGAAACGACCGGTTCTCCGTTTTACAGAACGGATTCTTTCAGGGACCCTCAGAACCGGGAATTCCCGGTTCTTTTGGAACCGGGAAAAACCGGTTCCGATGCCCTAATTATCACCCTACTATGACGTCCTGCAAGGAATACGTGGAGTTAGCAGTATAATCAACCCTGTATAATAAGGTCGGATACACGTTTTCGACTTCTGGGGGAACTCCAAAACATGCAAGTAAGAATTAAGTATCGTATGACACCAGAAGGTGGCTACTTACCGTCCTAGATTGCTATGCAAAGCGCCAAACGGACTCTTCGATGTACAAGGACCGGTCATGGTCATATTTGACCTAACCGCGAAAACCCGGCTATAACCTTGTAAGTGGACGCTACGTATAAAAAACCTTGAATTTTGCCAATCTTTAGTTCTATTTCGAGTCTAAAATACGTGAAACTTACTATTTTTTATTAATTAATACTTTCGGCCTTAAAGGTCGCTGACAGATAAGAGACATATTTTTTGTGGCGTAGGCGTGTCCCTAATACTGATACTGAACTTTAAGGGTCAAGTTAATTTTATGGTTGTGCCATATTGATGGTAAAAAGTGCTGACTCTCCATGTTTCCTTGTGGTCAATGATATTTGATCACGTCTGACGAAAGGTCCTTCTCTTTGTTTCGTTTGAAATGTCTTTGAAGTCGAGGTCGTAATTTGCGCCGTGTACCCAATACCTTTACGGTGACAAGTGGTAGCGACTCCGCCTTGAAGGATTTGCTCGCGTGAGGGGACCTAAGTGCTTAGGTCGTCGATCTCGTTTTAAAGGTGACAATAATGATAACACCGCACTCGGATAGCTCCGCTGCAAACAATTGGTTTGAACTTCTACCATTCATGAGTTTTTTGGTATTTCCAGAATTTCGCATTGTTAATTAACATTTTGACTCAGTTTTTTTTTTTTTTCATTTGGCTTGTATCATCATTATTTCGAGATCGACACTACCTAAAAGTGTCACTCAAAACCTGTGTCTCATCGGTTGCGTTGGTCACTAGCCGCATAAGGGAAGCAGCACCGCCATCGCTTACGGCGTCAACCGCTTCTCCATCCGCTACTAACGGATTAGGTTCGTCCTTCGCACGACGCTGCGGCGTGTGCCTTTGTGGAATAAATTCGGGAAATGTAGCTCGATACGGAGGCTGCGTAGTGAGTGGACGAGGCAGGCGAGAAGAAGCGGGCGGCGCGGGTGAGACGCGCGCTGTCGGCAGTGGCGACAGCGCCGCGCGCCGTGACGGACGGAGGCGTCGCGACCGCACACGCGCGCCGGCACGTGTCGGCCGGCGCGATGGGGACCACCCCGCCGCCAGCCGCCGCTAAACAACATAAAAGCAGGCGGAAGATTTCCCTGCCATGGTTCCGCCAGAGCTCGGTGAGCGCGCCCCACGCGATGCTCTCCCGTCAGCACACCATCGACACGCCAAGCTCGTTCCACGCGCGCCTGCTGAAGGGCAACCGGCAACGCCAGGTGATACAGCCTCCCAGCCGCCGAACGCAGACAAAGTGATGCACCCGCCCCCGTCGCCCCCCGCCGCACCTTGCCGCCCCACTGCACGTCAGACGCACTGCAGGCCACTCACGCGCTTGCATTCACGTGCACACGCATCCTAGATCATAACACCAGTCATCACTAACCGACATCCACTACGTCGCTTTTGCCTTCCGAGTTGGGACTGCTTGCTGAATTGACAGCGTTTCGGTTACAAAATAACAAACAATCCGCTGAAAACAATAAGCAAAGCACATTTTTACTAAACTAACAATACTAAGTGCTGGTATGTGAATCCATGTTGTGACGTAAACACTATTTGTTAATCAAGTTGATTGAAAATAGAATAATATTGTTTGCAACATTTTCATATATCACTTCATCATGAATGTATCATCAAAGAAGTGATCAAAATTTCAATTACTAAATTCAAAGAGAATAACGAAAAATTGTGTCTGTTCCCTTTTAATTTTAATATTTTCTTATTAAAAAAAATTATATACTTATTCAAAAAAAAAATTATATTCAGAAAATTTATATATTCAAAATTTTATGAAAAATAATGTTATACTTGGAAATGAATGTTAATGTACATACACGGTGTATATTCGTTTATTCATTTTATGTATTATACTTATTTTTGAACAATTTTATAAAAGAAAAAGAGAGAAATAACAATAAAAAGAGATTGTCTAGTGTACATTTATTATTACTTTTTCTATTATTTGGTTCGTTATCAAAATTACATCCTTTATTATCCAATTGGCACAATTATTCGTATTTCAGTTGTTATATTCCACTCGCATGCTACCCCATAATGAAAGCAAAACCAGATCATTGCACCATTTATATTGACAATTAAAAGCAGATGGGAAAGGATCAACGTCCATAAGTGGTATGACATAGTGGCAATCTTGGCCAATTGACCGAGATAACGAATCGGTTATCTTTCATTCGGGTTAATAGATTCTATGCCAGCCGATAAAGTGATAAACAATCTCCCACCCTGCCTCATATTAAGTAACTAGCTTCTGCCCGCGGCTTCGCCCGCGTGGATGTCGGAAATTATCCCACGGGAACGTGCTACCAGGATAAAAAGTATGTCCTTCCTCAGGTTGCCATCTATCTCTTTGCCAAATCAGAAGTTCAGTGGTTTAGGTGTGAAAATGTAACATACAGTTTCAAGTTGAATTCCTCCCCTTAAAAATCGAATTACCCCGTTTTGCCCAGGGTTCAATTTTTTACAACTTTACATACTTATTATTAATTATTTTCTGTCAAAAGTATTAATACTGAGTTTCTAGTTAATTGGACCGCGCATTCAATTACTTCCACACAAACTTCAACACTCCTATATCCACCTTTGACGGGTAGTTTTGAAAAACTTATAATAATAAACTTTATTACTTACTTAGGCGAGTATTCTTGCCAAGTTTCAAGTTTATTAGCTAAATGAGTAAGATTTTTCATATAAACTGTATCCCCACAGGGGTGGAGTTTTGAAAAATCGTTTGGGATCTATTCATAACTTGACTCAAAGATTATTTATACAAATTTTCGAGTTAATCAAGCCATGCAGTAAAATCCTCCCCTGTAAAATTGACTACCCCTTTTCAGCTTTTCAGCCCATCAGGGATAATTTTCGAAAAACTCTGATACACATTATTCTTTACTTTCGATCGTAGGTGTAAATATTGAGTTTCGAGATAATCGGACCGCGCGCTAAAATTCTTCCATACCCCCCAATCCCCTTTTAGGGGGTAGATTAGAAAAACATAAAATGGCTAACTTCATAATTTACTTAGATTAGTATTGGTACCAAGTTCAAAGTTTATTAACTAAGGAATAAGATTTTCCATACAAACGAAATCTCCCCATTTCACCCTCTTAGGGGTGGAATTTCGAAAAACCCTTTCTTAGTGGATGCCTACTCTTTACTGAGAATACACCCTCCAAATTTCATGTCTCTAGGACCAGCGGTTTAGGCCGTGCATTGATATATCAGTCAGTCAGTCAGGACTTTGAATTTTATACATATAGATTGTAACTGCTTCTACTAACGGGAATGTTTAATCAGAATAATATGTGTTCAAATAAGGATGCTTAATGACCTTTAGCGCTTTCAAGACAACAAGGAAAACAGAAACATCTAAAAATAAACAAGTACCTACTGCTGCTGGGTGGATGCGCTAACTAGCTAGCTAATGAACAAGTGATAATTTATAGATGCAACCATTTATGTTTTATGGCTCAGCCATAATGTGGTTGTTTCAACAGGTTTGTGTTTAAACAATGAAAGCATCACCCTGGAATTATATATGAATTAGACAATGCTCTCGTGGGTTCTTTAAAAATGCTGACTCTATGGAGCAAGGTGATGGATATAGGTGGTTTATTAGACCAAGTTTCTACATTTAAGTGAAACATTTTAATTGTAATAATAGTTCCAACATTTCGCAGGAGCACAAAGTAGCTACTTATCTTTTAGATTATATAAGTTTACTAGCTTTTGCGACTTCGCCCGCGTGATTGTCGGTAATTATCCCACAGGAATTTAATATCGGGATAAGAAACGTATCCTATGACCTAACCTAGGTCATGGCCTATCGTCCTACGCCTTCCATCCAATTTATCCAATTGACTGCTGCGCTGCGTGTCGCGGGTTCGATTCTCGCACGGAACAAATATTTGTATGACCTACAAGTAGTTGTTCCGGGTCTGGCTGTTTGTGTATGTGAGTTTAAATGTTTGTAAACGCACCCACGATACAGAGGAAATTCCAAGTGTGGGGCAACGTTTTTATATAAAAAAAAAAAATCCGTTCAGCCGTTAGGCACACTATATTTCCAATCCCTTTAATCGCTTCAAAAGAGGTACTTACACAAAAATTTTAATATTAAAAACGTGAATATTAAAATAATCCCCTATTTTACGCTCTTGGGGAATGATTTTACAAAAAACACTGAAACATGTGATTCTTTATTTCTTACCAAAACTTTATTTCTTACATTTGAATTTTAGTATCCCTAAGATCTGGGTTTCCTATACAAAATTTCATCTCCTATATCACCCCTTTAGGATTATTTTTGAGACAAAAGTAACCTATGTCCTTCCTCAAGATGCCAATCTCTCTCCTTGTGAAATTTTATCGAAATCCGTTCAGTGCTTTTGGCGTGAATAGATAACATACAGGCAGACAGACAGAGTTACTTTCGAATTTATAATGTTAGTATGAATTTATTCCCGGGTGAGGTGTTGGGTGAAAACGTTGACTTTTAAGAACATCAGGAAAAACTCCGGAGATATCGGAGCGTGAAAATAATGTAAACGAATAGATCTAATAGAAATACAACGTAATTCAATGGCAGTTATTACACACCTTTTTCTTTTAAACACAGTTACGACTGTATTCAAATAATGCGAACAAAGGCGATAACATCAAAAGATTTCTTAAACCGCCAACTGGACTCCGCTGAGCATATTTTTTAAGTAATGCTGAATGAAGCTCTTAATCCTCGTAATGAGGTTTTCCGGCACTGTGGACAAGAAAAAGCTGAGCTTACTTTATGACGGCCATTTGCAGGAAGACTTCAGTTCATTATAATTATTTGCTCCATTTGATGAAGTACTTCACCTCATACGTGACCGCTTGACCTTTGAACGACAAGGGATCAACAAAAACTTCTTCTTCAAACGAAGTTTTAAGTTTGATTACTGTCACCGGTATGTTATAATTGGTATTGCCTGAAGGCTCTCAACAACGGACCCCTCCAGTTCAAATGCTAATAAAAGACCGAAGTGCCATTCTGAAGTTTGGGACAACATTAATTGCTTCATTTCTTTATTCGGACAAGGCTTGGTCTTGGTATGATGATAACCTGTACTGAATAAGGAAATGAGGCTGATTACCTCAAATTAGAAGATTCGGTAGGTATGATGTAATAAAATTAAGCGGCACAGTACTACTCAGTGTTAGTGGCAATTTAGGGGTTATGCACGATGCATGTTTGAACTAAAACATGCTACGCTTATTATCAAACACATGGCATCGCTGCCAACTTTAGAGCAGGTGTATTCTGTTATAAAAAGACATATACAACGTTGGTTGAAACGCAATAAATAAAAGTAGTTTTGTAAGGACGAACGGAATGGTTTGACTTTTGATGTTTTCGTGAAATCGACAAAGAAAAGACGTACTGCGTCTAACCTAAATGGATATAAATATGGCACCTACATATGAAAATAGTTCATGTTTGTCAGCAAATCGTCGATAGTAAAGTCAATTCTACTTGTGGCGTCAACAGTTGTCCTAATTTACCTGTTGGGAAATAAACGATAGGTACGTTTGCATTACTATTCCAGTGTTTCAAGATGAGTAAATAACTAGGATTGTTAGATTAGGTAAGTAACATTCGCGCAAAACTTCTCAGACGTAAACAACGTCTACATTATGATATTAAAACGCAATTCTCGTATCCAACCCAAGTTCTTAAGTAATTCCTCCACATTTTCATTGCCTCAAATTGCCAAAATACAATTCAAATTAGTATCGATTTCGATCAAGTCGCGTCAGTATGTCGGTCCGAAAGTGTGCGTCTTTTACGAGGTGACACAGATCTGTGATTACTTGCGAGTACGTCGGGGTAGTAAAACAGGGACTGTGGACCCCTAGAGACAAGACTACTATGCACTCAAGATTATCCCAAGAGGTAGATGTTGATCGCAACAATCTAACTTATGATCAATTCTTCGTTTTTCATCTTTGTTCCGTTTTTCTTGGCAGTAAATGCTTCTAATACTCGTAGAATGGATATCTAAGTTAAGATAGGTAACAAAAATAAAGTAGTTTTGTTAAATACTTCTTCTGAGTTATGGCTGTTATATGGTTCATTGCTGTGAGTATCCTACGTACCCCTAGTGGCGCTGGGTTGATAAGAAACTTCAGAAAAGAAGACATCGAAGATCTATCAAATATGTGTTCAATATTTGGTAGGTCAGAAGATTCGGAAGATCTATATGAATGTGAACAAAACAGTTACGGAACATAAATCTTTGTATGAAATAGGTAAGCTATATAACCTTCACAACGAAGGTATCTAGAGCTACAGTTTCCTCTTTAAGGAGATTCGCAGGATCCACATAGTCACTATCTACAAGATACATTAAAAGTTGAAAAAGAACTTGAAGAACTAGAAAAGTATCTGTCAGAAGAGTTTATCTAAACTAACTCTTTTTTTTATCATAGGCATTTCCCCATGATAAAAAAACGGAGGGTATCCATGAGCATTTCCTCATGGATACCCTCCGTCTGGGAAGAACGGAGGGTTATGTCGGACTCCTACCGACTAAAACCCCACTGTTCCTTCCAGTACGATAAGTCGGGGGGCCGGGATATACTTATACATTCGCCGCACCCATCTAAACTAAACCTGGATAAACAGGCCAGAAGTCTTCATTAAAGTTCCGTTGTGGGATGTCATATCAATATGTGAAACCGATACTATCTACGTACGACTACCAATAGAACCTTAAATGAGTAACCGTAAGGTTGTGAACCAAGGGTCAGAAGTATGTAGGAGCTGGTCCTGTTCTAGACTAAACCTATCTTAGGCTAGTTTCAACCCTAGCTACCCCGGACACATCCCGCTACATGACGTATGAAGTAACCAGCTGGAACAAAGCAACTAATTTGGTTAGTGTCCAAAGTGGCCCTACTCCTGCACATTTATGGACGTAAATAACGATTCTGGAGCTGCTATCGACGTAGCCACCTACTGGACAAGATTCATCTAAGTAGTTAACTAGACGGATGTAAAAATAATGGTTAATAGTTGAAAAGATGGCTATGACATTGTTTGAGGTAGTCCAGGATCCAGTTGCGAAGGGTGAATAAAAAAATTCGGGAATTCGGACTTTCATCGTGGCCACGAAAAGCTACTTCTTGTTTAGGTACCTAACAAAATAAAAGTGTCAATAAACCGTTGTATTAAATTCCTATTTCGATCTACTTTTCTATTATGAGCTTCACGCGAATTAGCGAAAAAAGTTTCTATCCTACTACCAGGGGCTGCAGTCTCGAAGTCTCGACATTCATAGCGTTCGCTTTACGACCAAGTTCGGTCGCAAAGTCCAGGATTGACAGGTGTAATGTATGGAGTGACAGGACGATCAAATTCGGTCGTAAAGCGATCGCTATGAATGTCGAGACTGCAGCCCCAGTACCGAATTCATGTAATGCTAAACAACTCCTTATATGTTTTTCAGTTGTGAGATGTTTCTTTGATGAATTCGTCAGATTATTTAACATCTGTAAAACCCTCTTTATTCCACAAACTACTAGAATCTGAGGAAAGTAAACACGGGAAACAATACATTTAATTTTTATTTACTATCACATTTCAATGTTTTAAAAATCCATCGCAGCGTTTGTAATTTATATCATAGAATAACACTAATAGAACTAACGTGTATAGTCATATCTGGGCGAGCACGGCCTAACTCAAATTACGTATTTTTTATTTTCAAAATTTAAACTTGAAAAGCATGTTTCCTTACAAAGCAAATAATCTGTCAAACAACAATCTACTGCCAATAATGCCATCCTAATGATTGCTTTTCAAATCTACTCTAAATAAGTCATTTCAACTTCATTAACTAACTACTTATCCCAAATACCTAATTACATCGTACAACTTTCACTACACACAAAACAAAACAAACTCCAACTATAATTCTAATATAAATACTAATCACTGTTTTATACCAACAAACAATTTCCAATTGTTATACTAATAAATTCAATGAATACAACGAACAAAATGCAAATGAACTACAAGTGTAAACAAATTATTACGTTAAAATAATGTCAAATACATGAATTTATGTCAATGTCCGAACTCCGACCCGAATGTATTACGAAATTCAGCGAAACCGACCGAATGGCGAGATTGCTCCATCTCGTTCACACGCACGCATTTTTTGTACTGTGTCTATAGGAACTCGATATTCGCCGGCTTACCGGGCGCCCACAAAATAGCAAGCCACGTGACCTGAAGTGACGTCATGATGAGTTTGTTTTGTATAGAAATTGAACTCTCGGCAAGCCGCACGCGCCTACGAGTTATTTTAGAGCAAAATATTTTGTTGTTGGGAAAGAATGATAAAAAACCGGCCAAGAGCGTGTCGGGCCATGCTCAGTGTAGGGTTCCGTAGTTTCCCGTCCGTCACAATAAGTGTTGCCACTTATGAGTTTAAAGGTGGGTATCCATTATGTTCGCGCTCCAGCAGCGCTCCGCGATCCTGCAACTGCTCCCGGTAGTGGGTACGTGCGCGAACACGGAGCGTGCAACATTGCACGCTCCGCGGCAGGCGCTCCGACTCGTGACGGTTTTTAGCGCGAACACAAAGGGGAGCATAGTGTGTCAAAGGGGAGCGCATGTAGAAGTGCGCGCGACGTATCCATTGGAGCAGTTGCAGGAGTGCGGACCGCTGCTGGAGCGCGAACATAGTGGTAACCCAACTTAAAAAATGAATTTTAGTTTTGTTCTAAATTGCCTTAGCATGTTCCTGATAGAAGTTTTATGTAGTTATAAGATACCGCCAATGCCAAAAAGAGACCAACCGAACAATTCGATAATACCCGACCCAATGTAATAAGTACCTACAGCGCCATCTCTCGGGGAATTGGGTTACTAATTAATACATAGACGTGCCAGAAGTTTTCGGTGGTAATTTTGGATTGCGAGAACCGATTTTAATCATTCTTTTTTCGTTTGAAAAAAGATACGTTCAGGATAATAAAATATGTAAACGAAGTTAAAGAAAATGCTTGCATATACGATTATAAGTACTACAAACTTAGTCCAGAAATTATTTTGTACAACTTTTTGTCTTTTTTGTACAAAAACTGTTGTTTCCATTAAGTTCAAAATGATTTTCCTAAAAAGTCCTTATAAAGTTCTACTTTTCAGATTTTTTTCATATTTTCTAAACTTATGGTTCAAAAGTTAGAGGGGGGACACATTGTAATGATTTTAGTAAACCCTTATTCATTTTTAAATACCTTTCCAACAATATATCACACGTTAGGGTTGAAATTAAAAAACCCCAAAAACGCCCGCCCTTCACCACTTCCTAGTGCTATCGCTGGGAAGAAGAAGTGGCGGAACAAACTCCCCAGCAGCACAGCTGTCTGTTTAGTTAGAATATAGTTGCATGTATACAATACTAGGAACCTATGTTCAGTAATGAACATTACAAGAAGCTTAAATTATTTGCCATATGTCAGCTAGCCACGCCAATATACCAACAAATATAATAAAAACTATACGTACTCAAGCTAAAAAATAATTAATTAAAATAAAAATAAAAAATCACTACCTAAATAAAAGCCTCCAGGCATAAAGGGCGTGACAGCTTACATATTTATGCATTGCTGGGTTCGTCACATAGCTGTCACTTGCAGTCACAGATGATGAACTAGGACCATCGATGTGAAATAAATAAGTGAGTTAATACTAATAACAGTAACCTGTCAGTACCTAAGCTAATTCTGAAGAAAGAACATGAACATTGGCGCCGATTCCCTTGTTCACAAACTAAACTAAATTTAAGTTCAGTGCATCTTTTTCTTTCTATTTGATTAAGAAAAGAACATAAGATAAAATATTAGTTTAGTCCTGTCAAACTAGTCAGCGCCTGACGTAAATTGACGTATTTTTAGCAGCCATGTTTTTAATCACGTCTAATCTGTCTATGGAGTATCTTAATTTGACAGGAGTAAACTAATATTTTATCTTCTGTCCTTTTCTTAATGAAATAGAAAGAAAAAGATGCACAGAACTTAAATTTAGTTTAGTTTGTGAACAAGGGAATCAGGGCCATTGTCTTGAGTTAATTAGGGCGACCAACTATTCTTATCGTGTAAGTAGTCGTTGATGGAATAGTAAGCCTTTGAACAAAGGTTGGATTTTACTTGAGCTTTAAACGCATTAAAAGGCAAGTCTAGCAAAGAAGAGGGTATCTTGTTATAAAAGGTTATACCAAGCCCAACAAATGAGTTATGAACCTTATGAAGCCGGTGAAAGGGGGCACGTAGTTTGTCCTTATTTCTAGTGTTAACACTGTGAATATCACTGTTTTTAGTGTACGAATGCAAATTTTGCCTAATATATAGGATGTTGGCGAGGATGAATTGTGATGCAACCGTGAGAATACCAATATCTTTAAAAAAATCTCTTAGAGAAACTCTGGCACCTAGCTGGTAAATTGCTCGAACAGCTCGTTTTTGAAGGACAAATATATTTTGTATATCAGCGGCTTTGCCCCACAGCAGAATACCGTAGGACATAACACTGTGAAAATAACTGAACTAGACTAAACGAGCTGTATCAACGTCAGTGTATTGTCTTACTTTCCTGACGGCGTAGGCAGCCGAACTGAGCCTTCCTGCTAGACTTGATATATGAGGTCCCCACTGAAGTTTGGCATCTAATGTTAGTCCTAGAAAAATTGCCGAGCCTACTGTTTCAAGCGCCTCTTTATTTAAGACGATGTTGGGTCCTAGATTTCTGACATTCGGTAAGGCGAACTTTACACATTTCGTTTTCTTGGCATTGAGAACTAGGTTATTTGACGTAAACCAATCTGTAACTATTGTGAGTGCACTGTTTACGTCGTCAAAATCTTGTCTATTCCTGTCTACTTTAAAAATAAGAGAGGTATCATCTGCAAACAGTACAACGTCACAGATGCCCTTCAAATGGAATGGTAAATCATTGATATATACTAAGAACAAGAATGGGCCCAATATTGAGCCTTGCGGAACACCTAACTGAACTGGTAGCCCGGAAGATTTCGCGCCATTAACATCTACACATTGGACCCTATTATTTAAATAGGAAATTATTATGTTGAGAGCCTCGTTTCGGACACCGTAATGATGTAACTTACGCAAAAGCGTGTCATGGTGCACGCAATCAAAGGCTTTAGAGAGATCACAGAAAACTCCAATAGCATTTTGCGATTTCTCCCATGCATCAAATATATGTCTCAGCAGAGCAACACCCGCGTCTGTAGTTGAACGACCCTTTGTAAAGCCATATTGCTCATTATGGAGGAGGCTGTTTAAATTAAAATGTCTTAGCAACTGCTTGAGTATTAACTTTTCAAATATTTTGCTAAATGCAGGCAAAATAGAAATAGGCCTGAAATTGCCAACGTCATTCTTATTACCTGATTTAAATAATGGTATGACTACTACTCTTCATGAGGTCAGGAAAAGTTCCTAAGTCAACACATTTATTAAAAGTAACAGCTAGATAGGGGGCTACGATGGCTATTATATTACTTAAAAGTTTAATGGAGATGCCCCAATAATCACCGGTGTTTTTAGACTTAAGTGTATTAAAAATATTAACTACATTACGCGGGGTTACATGTTCGAAACTAAATAAAGGACTACCTTTAGGTAAACTACTATGCAAAAGGTTTTCAGCTTTAGACGGGGACGAATTTAAGGAGCGAGTCGTAGTTATCGGTATGTTGGCAAAAAACTCATTAAATACCTCAGCTACGTCAGCTGCATTATTAACTAATTTGTTGTCGACCATAATCTCAAGTTGTTTTTCTTGTTTAACAGATTTACCAGTTTCATTGTTAATAATTTTCCAAGTGGCTTTTACTTTATTATTAGAATTTTTAATTGTATCGCCTAAAAATTTTGATTTAGCAAAAGCACTAATCTTTTTGAATTTTTTTGATTAAATACCTACATTATGTTATGATTATATTTCAATGATGAATTGACTATAGAGTGGTTGTGTTCCGAATTTTCGAAGGGAAGCCGGTGGGAATCGGCTTGTGAGAGCGCCTCGCCACTGCCAGGACCTGTCGTACGGTCTCGCATAAGTAGCCATTTTCTACAAGATAAATTCAAATATGGGCAAAACTTGTACGAAATTATTTAAGGGATAAGTTAACCGGTACATATCCGGAGTAGGTCGCACATTTCTGGGTAAGGCTAAGAATATTTTGGCTAATAAAATTACTATCCGCTCTATTTATCCTATCAATCGGGAGAGAGCTGCATTTTGCTAATGACTCTAACGATACTACAACGATACTAAACCGAAAATAAATAAAAAAATGATAAGAAAAAAGAAATCTGTTGATCCATAGATTTATATTTGCATAACTCGACTTAATGTATGGTTCAACTGATTTTATTTTCACGATTTCTTGGTTGGTCCCGTAGTAAAAGTTGTTCATAATGATGAATACAATGACCCCTTTTAAGGATTAAAACGATCAAAATTTTACGGTGTAAATATAATGTTTTGCTTTGTTTCATTGCTTAAAGACGTCCGCCCGTTTCCACTAACATCAAGCTCAAGAAATACGTTCAGTAAATGATAAATGACCCCGGCAACCCATAAGAGTATATACATATTACATATATACCGCATTGTAGAATCGGTGTCGTAACTTTATTAATCGCCTAGTGGTCGCTGTAAATGTGCTAAGTAACTGCTTTAGGATGACGTATTACATTTAGGTGTTGCCTAGTGTTACAGAAAATGGCATAACATCACATTTTGAATACCACGCCAAGTTGAAAAGAGTCAAGGGTGAGGGTCTGTATCCACTAAAGCGGAGACAGAGATGTCTCGTAAACAAGGAAATTGCTTATTGTATAGCGGAGTCTAAGCGGAGAGAGATATATAAAAATAACGCATGATATAATAATGGTACTTAGTTTTTTTTTTTACATTTCTTCTTCGCTTTAGCTGAAAGGTAAGACCGCCCGGTCTTCTGTCTACTCTGTGAAGTACATAGGTCAAGTACAAGTTAGTCTCGCTTTCCTCCGGTTTTTTACGTTGGTTGAGCTTAGCTTCCAAGCTTCGTTCTACATCCTTCTTGTAGAGTTTCCTCTGAAACACATAAACAATCGAAAGCGTTAGTAGTTCCTAAAACAGCTTGTTGTGTGGTTCATGGGAAAGGGGTTTAGACGATATAGCTCACCACGCTTGTATATGGCGGGTTTGGTGAGCGTGCAGTAAGCCAGCTAATTTGGCTTGTGGGTGCCGCCGTAGGTATGTGAAATAATCATTCGCCGCCACCCTGAGTTAACATCCTGCACTGATGTCAACTACTCTAATAGAAAATAGACTGCTGTGACGGACAGTAAGACAGACGAAGTCGCGCCATAAGGGTTCCTTTTTACCCAACCACGGTAAAGCCAAAAGAGGATTATGATTTATTACCATTTGGTACGGGTACCTAAAAATAGTAATAAAGATTAACTGTGATTGTGTGAAACGCACGACGCTATCGCGGCAGGCCAAGACGAAGATGGCGGGACGAGCTTGACTCCTACCGCAGGGACTGGCCGGCGCTCGCAAAAGACAGAATTGTGTGGAAAAGGGAGAGGGGCCTCCCTCGCCGTTACCCATTATTATTAAAATGTATTTTAACTTAAGGTCCTCACGGTAATAGCGATGTTCCGTTTCGATGTTCTCTTTAACCGGTCCGTTGCAGTTGAGAATACGGAACAAATATATGTCGCAGTTCAAGTACTCTATGCTTTGGTTCTTTTCATTTATTTTTTTTTTTCTTTTCACTAGGTACGCCCTTTAATTCTGCTCGAAATGTGGGGGATTAGCTCGTCACGTTTCTGTGAAGGGCTACCTGAGCCCTTCGAGGTACCGGGAGGAATCAAACAACGATAGGATTCCTTTACGTTTTTATTCCCGACTAAATTATCACTGACTTTTCGTTAACAAAAATCCTAATAAAATATTTGACACCCCGTTCTAAACAAGCTTGAATGTTCCAATGGAAACCGCGCTAAATGATAACCAGACAGCACCAAACAAGGTTGACTTTGGTGGACAACCTTTACATTACCGAGCTCCTTAACTTCAGACATGTAAATAACAAAAAACTCAGATATTTCAATCGCTATTGCAGGAAATTATTAGTACCTTACTTTATAGCTGCCTTAAGAAAATGTTAATACATATCATCATGTCTTCAGATGTTTTCTTTTGTCCTTCTCATTCTGTTAAGCGGAGAGTTTTTAACGAGTAGACGTTGTTTTACGTGGGTAGCTTGAAATGACATTAATGTTTGATTTTAATTAATTTTTATCATTGATTAATGTATGTTTATTTTGTTGAAAACTTCAGTCTTAAGTAACAAATTACTGAAAATCTATTCATTAATGACGATGATGATGGTGAGCCAGTAATATGATTTATAACGTTATTAAGTAGATGGACCTAGAATGAGAATTTATTTATTTGTGAGAATGTAATTTTACATAGTGCCTAAATATATCTATACTAATAATAAAGCTGAAGAGTTTGTTTGTTTGTTTGAACGCGCTAATCTCTGGAACTACTAGTCTGATTAGGGCGGAAAAAAAGCTAAGCGAAAACGAAGTAACAGCGTGGGCAGGCGATGCGATGCGACGGGAAGGGGGGGGGAGGATCAAGAAATTTCACTCGAATGAAGCTATAGTCCATTTATAATAGCATTAGAAAAAAGAGGCTCGTAGAAGCAGGAATGCAAAACATTTTATTTCAAAGTTATGATAAAACAATTTTAAGGGAGATGCTTAAATTCTAATTTTCTTGCGTTTTTTGCAATTTGCAGGTCAGTGTAAGGTTGTATCTTAATAAAAATAATATGATGCGCAACAATAAGAAATATGTAGGCAATAATACAATTTTAACCTTAAAAATCATCAATACATCCCTTTAAATTAGAATTGCTCCGAATTCATCTGATTTCGCGGGCTACTGCAGCGCATCCACCTTAATTAAAATAAAATTCGGTAGAATTATAGTGAAACGAATAACGTTCCAAGTATTGTTCATCCCTGCTTCTTTTAGGTTTTTAGCATTGACACTGTAATTTTAAATTGTAGTTATATAATATAAATAAATTAAACCCACATAATTTCATAAGATAAATAGTTAAAATGGTTACAATTAAGTATGACAGCTGCTGTAAAAATAGATCATAATAAATTCGGCGTCTATCATAATGTAACAATGTTTATTGTATTTTTGTTACAAAGTGTGCATTAAAAATAACCTTTTTTAACTTCTTTCTAATGCTATTGTAAATGGACTATAGAGATGTAAATAATTTTATAAGTGCTGTAGATTCCACCATAATATAATGCTGTACAAATATTCCAATGTAATTTTTAACTAAGTACAGCACCCTAATTGCTTAACACGCTATTAACCATAATTTCAATCATCTTGAGGGATGTTACTAATCCATTGCTTCATTATGTTCGACAAGTTTTTCTTTTCAACAACGTAAATAACGCAATGAATGTTGTTGAACTGTCAAATGAAAGCCGTTGCTACTGTTACTGTGTTATGCAATTACCCCGCAGTTATGCACAGAACGATTCTATCGAATATGGTAGTACTGTAAAACATTAAATAATATTGAGTTAACATTTTCAAAAAGCTAATGCTTATGCGGCTGTGCTCGACCTAGTTCCGCCGCCTTACATTCACCTCGCGTCAGTTGGTGTAAGTTCATCTGCGTAATATTTTACACTAAGTGAGTACTACAGGTTGATCGTTATAATTAAGTGCGGGCAATGACAGGTGCTGCCGTGGCACTTGTTTGTTCTTACCTCGCCTGCGAGAGGCGAGACCTGTCAGTGCGACCATTCTAGTAACCAATGAACATCACCTTCGCAGCACATGTATTCGTTTGTATGCAACTGACAGGTGTCAAGAAGGCATTCTGTCGGCCGTACTGTAATGTGGTTATCAAGTGGAGGTTTGTAGGTTAAACACTATGACTGGTTCTGATTTCGGACAGTGAGGTATCTGTTCAGTAAGGTCCGGATAGTGCAAACCTTACATTTTGTGTTTTGATACTAAGGATATGATAAATTGGTTGTTACTACACAAGTAAAAAGTAATGCGTTTTCGACTATTTGCGGTACAACGACAAAGTTTCTTTACATGACGCAGAACATACAATAATTTTTAGTAACGTAGAAATTTTAAAAGTATCAATCTCTACCTCTATAGATACCTATAGTCATAAGAGAACTCCCAATTATTAACAACTTTCTTTAGAGTATTCTTTCATGAAAAAACATAAGTTAGATATATATACAGGGTGGAATTTTGTAATGCCACCTGAAGGGAAAGTACTCTTAATACTGTAGATAGAAAATTTTACTCAAAGAAAACATTCCTTTATTTTTGAATAGAAAGAAAACTGCATTCAAATATTTTCGTAAATTCGCTTGCCACACCCGGGAATTGAACCGACTAAAATCTGTAAAAATTACATAATGTACTTTTATGGCATTAATCGTTAGGATCAATTTATAAGGATGAAATCTCTCTAACAAACTTGATAAATTAAATGATAGGAAAACCATGAAATCTTAAATTATTTTAATTATTTACAAAAAATGGTAAATTAGCTAATTAGTTGCTCGAAATGGGCTCCATTTTCTTTGATACACAAATGTATGCTTCTAACGAATTTCTTTTAATCATTATTAACATAAGTAAACAGACATATGGATCTTTGAGTTAAAGAGCTTTAACTTGACTCATTGAATTTATAAGTCCAGATTTCATCCTTATAATTTATCGTAACGATCGATGCAATAAAAGTACCTACAAGTTGTAATTTTTACAGATTATAGTCGGTTCGATTCCCGGGTGTGGCAAGCAAATTTTTGAAAATCTTTGAATGCAGTTTTCTTTCTATTCAAAAATAAAGGAATGTTTTCTTTGAGTAAAATTTTCTATCTACAGTATTAAGAGTACTTTCCCTTCAGGTGGCATTACAAAATTCCACCCTGTATATTTTAAATTGTTTCGGCTCAGAGATGATGAGTCAGTCAGTCATCAACTCAGCGGTTACCTCTTGATGTATCAGTATATAGATAATAATATAATTATATGCATCTTTAAAATAAAAGAATATCTTAAATATTCCGTTTTTCCTCGTAAAAGTATCAAATGACATAACAATTCCTAAAGCTAAGTACTTTTGACTTATCCATTTGGGATATGTATTATTCAGTATTGTCTAAAGCTTTCACATAAGTATGAAAGCTTGTGCCTGAATATTTAACCTGTACGTTGTGAGTTCGCGTGTCTAATATAAACAGAAAAGCAAGTCATAGCCAACTTCCAAAGTTGTACAGGGAATATCAATTTGCGACTGTATACTTAAATATCACAAGCAATTACTGACGCCATGACACCCACCCTAGGGACAGACAATTATGTATGTAGTTCAACTTTTTATGTAGAAAGATAGATTGCTAGTATTTCTAACCCGAAGGTTGACTGAGAACGCCTTGTGTACCACGTTTTGTATAAACAAAATAAATAACTTACTTGAATATGTGGCGTGTCAATGAAGTTTATCACTTTAAGGGACACTAAACGTCATCACATCGTTAATATTTTCCCATTGTTTGACTTGTCTATTTCATATAATCGTGTATATTTATAATTTGTAATATGTAGGTATATGTGTATCTCTATATCGCATTTTCTACTAGTCGTATTAAATAAATCAATATAGGCGTAATAACAATAAAACTTCTTTTGTGCCTCGTACAGTGTCCATCAAGCGATTAAATAAAAATAAAAAAATACCAAAAAATAAATATTTTTGGGTATGTTTAATACAGCGTGATTCTTTATAATATGCACATATCGAAATAAAGGAAACTATGCTTAATTTTATCGACGGTAAAAATATTTCAAAATCTAAATTATTTCTAACTTTTTTATGGAATTTTTTAAAAATTTTATTCGCTGCTGTGAGTGCTGTGACCCCAATGTAAACAAAACGGTGTAACTTTTAAACTAAATGATCTATCACGATGAAACAATTAGGCATCCAATTTTTACTATTGGGTAGCTAATACAATGAAGATTAATTTAAAGTAATAAAAAAGGTAGGTAATGAGGGCGTCCTATTGAGACATTTTACGATTATTGTAAAAATTAATGAAAAAAAACATGTTTCTTTTCAATTGAGGGCAGTTTTTTCCACAGTTTTCGTTTTATGAGGACGCTTAATTACTTCCAATCATTATGGTTTCGTCGATAAAATTAAGCATAGATTCGCTATTTCGATATGTACACATTATAAAGAATCACACTTACTATAATGAATAATTACTCAAAGAAGTATAAAAATACTTTCAGAAATATTTATTTTGCCACTTCTCGTTCGTACCTCCAGCCGAAAATTGGCAGACCTACTTGCTTTTCCATTCCTTCAATAACACAGCGGAAATTGAGAAGATGGGGTGGTTAATGGCTTATTGCTTATACTTATAGCCAGATTGCATTTTTCCGTTGATGAAGGAATATTATATACTTGTAGATCTAGGTATACAGGTTGGCAGCGAGACATCGACGCGCAATCTGTAACAGCAGTTTTTTTTTTTTTTATTGTCGCGAAAAGTTTCTGCCCTAGGGGGATCTGTGCGTCGATGTCATGCCATCCTGTATTTATTTGCAATGAATGTAGGTAGGTACAAAAAGCTGTTGCTCAGCCTCACAAACGTGAGGAAACCAATATACTTAGCATGCAAAAGTACATTTAAAAACAGTTTATAAAAACTAAATTAGTTGTTCAATGAAGTTAAGTTATCGGCTAAGAAATCTCTTACTCAATGATAACATCTTTCTATTAATATTGATGTTAAATGTTTTCTAAATGTTTGCAACGATTCTCTTTAATATTGTAAGTTCTTAAACTTAAAGATAAAAAATTTCTTGAGTAAAGTCAAGAAATTTTTTATCTTTATAGTGGCGCCTGGAATTTTTATTAAAATACTTACTAAATTACTAATGCACATTGCAAATTCACTTTCCTTAATATGGAAGAAAACTTACTTTAATTTCGAAATAGCGTTCCACTTTTCACTGATTTCTTTTCGCTTCGAAAGCTGCTGGAGAAGTTCGGATTAATATGTTTTCAATTCGTATCTATATTGATCACTACGATTACCTTATACAACCGTCGGGTTTGTGTTAAAGTTCGCTTTTCGATCAAAGGATCTCATCCTTGCAGTAATATATTTCTCAAAAACGTTTATGTTGGGATCGCCCATGATAAATCAATCATTATTATATCAGTGATAGTCACTGTGTGTAGTAGTATCTACCGACTATGTTTTATGTAAAGAAAAGTCTCTAGTTTACTTTGTACCGCAGCAGCAACAGCCGCAGCGGCGGTCTAGAGGTAACGGCCCCGACTTGCGAGTCAGAACTAACGAGAAGAACAGAAAAGAACCAGGCTTTACTTTGTGTAAATAATTTCATCACCACTGCTCTCAATACGGTGAAGGTAAACATCGTCAGGAAACCGGCATGACCTAGAACCAAAAATTCGAAGACATGTGGCAACTATCAACCCGCACAGGGCCCGCGTGGTAGACTACAGTTCACTCCCTCTCGAAGAGAGGAGGCCTTTGTCCCAGCAGTGGAAACATTAGGGGCTGACAGAGTTATGTTTTTCATGCGTGTCTATACTTTCGGGATTCTTGTTTATTTACTATTTTCCATCCATCCAGCATTTGGTTTTATCTAGAGGTGCATGATATTTCCTTTACTAGATGTTGGATATACAATTCCAGCTTGCCTTTTCTGCCCTCGTCCAGACGCCAATTATAGGTAAAGTAAACTGGATGTTTTGTGAATCCTACGATCTGGTTCAAGCAAGACCTCATAACACCGATTCGCGGATGCGTAATGCTCTAACAATTGGACAGACATCAAACTAGACTTAAAAAACACAGACAAGTGTCAAAATGTAGTTCGAAACTTACAGGTACTTATGTACTTGTACTTATGTACTTGTACTTAGGTTCCTGCATACGTTAGTCATTCTCATTACCAATCAGGGCGTATCTTGACGTAAGTGAAATCGGGCATAAGAGATTTATTAACCTAATTCATAAAATATACTACCTTTATAGAATTACAGACAGATTTACTTTCCGAGAAAACTAATACAATTTTTTAGAAATACCAGCGGTTAATAAAATTTACCGCTCTGGGTGTTTGTAAAATTAGTAAAAATTACAGTATAGTCAAAAATATGTATACATCGGCAAGAATTCATTTGATTTTCTACAATATTTGTGCATCCATGTGTAGCCACAATACTACACACTTTGAGTACCTAAGTACTTAATTGTAGCAACAATTTGATGCAGTTTTAAGGAACAAATATGCTTAAACATAATTTTACCTGCCAAACAAAATCTAAGTAGGAAGTTTCGTGCATGACTAGGACAGACGAGTGAGGAGGCGGCACCTCACGCGTTTTAATTTCTTGCGACTCATGAGCTTTGCCTTCATATTAGATTTCACTCACGTGCACAGACTTAATTTTGTTCAGTTTCAGTGTACGTACCACTGCAGTTTCACATATTCATCATGTTTTTATCCTAAGGGGTTTGGTTGCCGTAGGAGACGCCCTGGACGGGAGTCAATAGCCGACTCCCGGCCACCGTAGGCGCGGGCTTGCGGGCGGCGAGCAATGGGCAGCTCGCCGCCCGGTAAGGACTAGCACCCTAATTGCGTAACACACGATCAATCTGAATCGGTTTCATTTTGACAGTTCAACAACATTCATTGCGCAATTTACGTGTTGAGCAGACAAATTTTTCGAACTTATGAAGCAATGGATTAGCAATTTGCTTCAAAATGATTCTGATTCCGATTGATTGTGTGTTACGCAATTAGGGTGCAGGCCCGGGTCGACGGCGCGTTGTGTTCCACGCGCGCCTCAAAGAGATGTCAGCACGAACTGACGGGGCACGCTAGGGCCGATGCCGCCAGGGCTGCGGGTTGTTTGAAAGAGATACCGTGGCCCTTGGCACAGGCAACTGAAGGAACACGGGTGGGTTTTAGTCAGTAAAAGTCTGACACTCCCTTTCGCTCCGCCCAGAGCGGGAGGGGTCATTTGATGATTTCCCACCCAAAAAAAAAAGAAAAGGGGTTTGGTTGCGCCTGTCTAAAAATATTTATTTATTTTATTTTATTTTATGTTTTTTTATTTTGTATACACAGATATAAAAGACAAGAAAAAAAAACAGAACAAAAATAGGTACAGAGGTGATGCTTATTTCATAAGAAATCTCTTCCAGCATACTTGCGATAGGACAATAGATAGAGAGATTTAGACAGCGTAATAAAAGAGACAAAAAAACATAACATCATATACAATTCAATATCCTATCTCGTAACCTAGTTCATGGTCTATTCGTGTGTCGATTTTAATCCAAATCCGTTCAACCAAATAAGTATGGATTATTATAGATGTGGATAATGGTAACATCAATGGCACCAAAACCTAAAATTCATACTACTGCTTCACTAAACCATTAACAATATCGAGAGGACATGTTGGTCACATCTTTTTAAAATTTCGAAACGACGCACTCTGCTTCATAGATCTCTTCAAAGAGAACGTGTCTAATGCTCCATATGCCCCAATAACATCTTATGAGCATGTTCTGTCCTATACTGGAAGTCCTATAAGCAGTCTTCCTATACCTCTCCTATACTGTCCTACACTCCTGCTACAGGTAAATAGCCTTTCTATTCTTAGTTCCAAAACTATATTATGAAAGGAATATCAATTAAGTATATGAAAGGAAATCCTTTGTCAGGTTTTCTGCAAAAAAAAAAACCGACAAGGTTCGGTCGTTTGTTTTCCCGTCATAACACAGTCTTGCGTCTCTTTTTTAATAATCTAAATTAATTTTTAATTGCCAAAGCAATGTATTCTTCCCATTTTTCGATGTTCGTCCGCCGACTGGAAAATGTATTATACTTCAGCCGCCGCAGCCGCGTCGGTCATTGATTATACCGAAAGGGTTCCAGTCTGCCGGGTAGGATATTGTAGTATTTGTTTTTATATGTTCCTGTCTGCCAGGTAGTATATTGTAGTATTTGTTTTTTTTTATATATAGTAGGTATTTGTTATAAGAAGTTTTCAAGTGTGGTTTTTTTTCTCTTGCCTTTATCCCAACTTTTTGGGTTCGGCGCGACAATTTTACTACTTAGGGAAAAATTCTTCCATACTTCTCTATTAGGCTCAATTTACACTGCCGTAGAACGGAGTGGAAGCGTTTTTTTTTTTTTACAAAGCATAATGAACTTTATGTCAAAAGAGTAACGCACAAATTAGATACACATACGCACAGGTCGCGCATCTTTTGGAGAATTATCGCACATTCTCGGGAATGCTGGCAGTAATAATAATAATAATATCCCTGGACATTTTCACACAGCGCCATCTAGTCCCAAGCTAAGCAACCTAATGCTTGTGTTATGGTAACAAGATGGCTGATAAACTACTTATATACATTTTTTTTTGTGAATATATACATATTATAGACTAGCTTCTGCCCGCGGCTTCGCCCGCGTGGATGTCGGAAATTATCCCACGGGAACGTGCTAACAGGATAAAATGTATGTGCCCCAGGATGCCATCTATCTCGCGGGCCCTTTGTGGCTAATTACAATAGAAAACCAATTGTGTCTCATTAATGGTGATTAAGAGGGTACCTATATGATATCTTTACCTAAGTACCTACCTAATTAAAAAAATAAATAAACTCAATAACAGAAAATAAAATATCTACCTACCTAAATAAACCTATTTATGATGATAACTAATCTAAACTCAATCATCATCTGCCTAGCCTTTTCCCAACTATGTTGGGGTCGGCTTCCAGTCTAACCGGATGCAGCTGAATACCAGTATTTCACATGGAGCGACTGCCTATCTGACCTTCACAACCCAGTTATTGGGTAATACGATACCCTTGGTACGACTAGTTGTCAGACTTTCGGGCTTCTGACTACCCGTAACGACTGTCAAAGATCCACGAGTGACAGCCGGGACCAACGGCTTAACGTGCTTTCCGAGGCACGGAGGTGTCTCGGTATGTAAAGATGGTCACCCATCCACAGACCGACCGTGGCAAGCGTAGCTTAACCTGACCGATCGACCTGTGCGGCTGTTATTATTTAGCCACGGGCGCCTCAATCTAAACTCAATAAATAAGCAAAATCTCTAAAAACTAATATCTATACGAATGACTAATCCTACCTAACAGTATTATAAAATAACCTACGGTCACTACGTACACTATCAAATATACCTATACTTTGAAATTAAAATCTATACCTACGACTTATATAAAAATAAACCTAAATAACTCTAAAAAGTAAAAGGAATAAAAATGAACTCCACTGCGGGTGACCTAACCTACGACAAACTTATTATTTGCGGTTGGTACAGTAATCGGGTCTAGGGATCGAACCGCAAAATTAAGTTTGTTTTTTATTGTATATACTTTTCCGGGATAAAAAGTGTGGTGCCCAGGATATTAAAGAATAATTATACCAAGTTTCATCGTAATCGAACCGGTAGTTTTTGCGTGATGCCTGAACAAACAGACAGACAGACAGACAGACAGACCGACAGACAGACAAAAATTTTTTTAATCACATTTTTGGGTTCGGTGTCGGTCTAGTAACACCCCCTGCCATTTATTTTTTTTATATTTTCAATGTACAGAATTTTCACTTCTACAGATTTATTATAAGTATAGATAGAAAAACACCCAGACTCGGAACAAATACATGTAGGACTTACAAATATTTGTTGTGTGCGGGAATCGAACCCGCGACACGCAGCGCAGCAGTCCGATCGCTCAGCCACTGCGCTAACCGTGTTGTCAGTAATAATAATAATAGTTTTATAATTTTAATTATTTCAAACACAATGAGAATTGTTCCTGAATAAATTGAATTGAATAAGCTCGTATCTAGTTTGTAAGTTAGACAATTGATATAAAGTTCATTTTGCTACGTATAATATCGCTACCAAAAATAGCTTCCACTCCGTTCCGCGGCAGTGTAAATTGAGCCTTAGTCGTCATCTCAGTAGCACCCGTTTCTAGCCATATCATCTTTCACACTGTCCGTGATGACCTACTCACAATTACTATACGTATCGTTATAGATAGTTTTTTCTGTGTATGTCATTGATATTATATCAATGGTATATGTATAATATATCTTAAGTACTCTAGGTAACAATAACAATATCCTCCCGAATTTTCGTAGTTGTAGCTTAGAGCAATCTCAGTATCTTGAATAATGTCGCGTTATTTATCCACCTTTTCCACCGTATAGCAATTTGCTAAGCTTTTATTATTCTCGAATATGTACAAAGTTCATGAGATGGTTTCGAAGAAAAACAAACTTTCCCTGAGTAGTATAATTTTTCTATATCGAAAAACACTCAAGTCGATTAGGTACTTACTTCAGGATTGCTCTTTTCCATATTCATAAGTTATTTCTTGCCTTACCTTAATCTAGTAATGGACATTGTAAAGACATTTGTGAAACATTGGCTGTTAATAATATTTTTAAATACATAACTAGGACAGACAGGAGGTCTTTGACAGTCGTTACGGGTAGTCAGAAGCCCGAAAGTCTAAAAACCAGTCTTACCAAGGGGTATCATATTACCCAATAGGTAACTGGGTTGTGGAGGTCAGATAGGCAGTCGCACCATGTAAAATACTGGTATTCAGCTGCATCTAGTTAAACTGGATGCACACAACATAGGTGAGAAAAGGCTAGGCAGATGATGATGGTGATATATGTATAACTAGGTAGGTACTTATCACCCACACATTGGTGTTATTATATATATGTATATCTAGGTAGGTACTTATCACCCACACATTGGTGTTATTATAGCGCCTGAATTCACCAAATACTAAAAGAAAGTTATTCTGTAGGTCCGTTTTCTTTTTTGTATTCGCTTCATATATCAATGAAAAGAAATGTAAACTCGACCCTTTTATAATCAAAAGAAATTAATGTTAAGAAACTCGAAACTCCCAATCTGATATTTTGTGCTATCGATGTTGGATAAAGGGAAAAGGCCCCATGACGTGATCGTAGGTAAATGGTAATGTAGGGCGGGCCTCCACGAATCGATCAAGTTTTATTAAAATGTTTCCATATAGCAATCACCTCGTTGGTACTTCGATATTGTTATCACCTGTGCCGGGCGGATTTATCGCTTAAATCATTGTTTCACTTTAAAAGCTTGTTTTATTTATTACTGCGTACTTACAACATATAAAATAAATCCACCGCTGACCGCTTGAGACATTAGTATCAGAACTCTGTTTAATCCATATACCTGTACAAACAATGGCGGCCGCGTGTCAATTTTATGTAGGCCTGGATAATGAAACATGGGTCACCTAACGTGGTGAGTGTTTGTCGAACGATAGACAAAGACGAGGCCGAGGCCAATATCAAAGCTAGTATAAGCTAGTTTCATTGAAAGCAATTTGGTTATAAACCGAAGATTTACACGACCTTCAGCTCATCCATGTGGCAAGCGAGCGACGGCCGCGGAAGCGACACATCAATTTGAGTATTTGTCTTATCTGAAGCGCGCTTTCGTAATACGTTTTGGAATGTATGACTCATTTAAATGGACTGACCGCTCTTAAAAATTTTACTCGGATTTTCGTATCATAACAACAATATTTTCCTTCTATTATGTTTGGTAATTCGAGTGACCGCCGACGTTACAGTCGAACATAATATAGGACGGTTACTGCAAACCACTAGAAACGTTATATCAATATATTGCCTTATCAGTGTCCGTATTGTTGTCGACAGTGGACGTTATCTCCTATCTGGCGAATTCTGTTATCTGTAAACCCGTATCTAGCCGCAATCGATCCTGCCTGAGTACCTACGCTGCTCTTAAGGAACTCCCCACCACTTTAGATCGATGTTTGGCGCATGTCACTGTGCACGACATTTCGGAATCATGAATTGTGACTGTGGGCTCCACAGTGTTTGTGGTTGCAGTTAGCACCTTTTTTAACTAGGATTTCATTTTGGATATAATGTATGTCTTCTGACGTTTCCTTAAAAAATGGGATACAGTTCATTTCATTTCTAACCTTTTAAAACATTTTGTAAAATACGATTTATGTATCTTCGAATGAATATAAAACAATAAAAAAAAAAACAATTGATGTGTTAGAAAAACAAATCCTCATTTTTAAGATATTAAAGGAAATTCACTGTCAAAATGTTTCCTAGTGAATACCGGAAGGGAAAGCAGTTGTCATGTACTTGTGTCATACGCAGGGTTGCCAGAAACAGACTCATAATTTCCGGGACAATTCTAGAGTAACGACGGAGTCGGGCCGTACAAAACATAAAATTTATCTTGTCTAAAAAAAAATAATGCAATAGTTTACAAGAACCTGTACAGAATTATCGCAAAGATAATCTTATTACCTTCATAGATTTTAAGGTATTTTCTCTTTCACTGCGTTAACATTGTCATTCAATGAAAATCATATAGAATAATTTATGAAGAGGTTTTAATTTAATATTTTTTAAGAATGCAACATCTATTACGTATTTTGTCATACTTTCACATAACTAATCTATCCTTTTTCTTTGTTTAGGCCGGTCCAGAAATGACGTGGGTGTTAGCTGAACACAACGCTTCAGGCACAGGAGAATTATCCGTGTCTAAAGGACAGCAAGTTGAGGTGGTGGAACCGTGGCAGGCGCGCGCTGACTGGTGGTTGGTACGCGTGCCCGGCGAGCCCCCGGTCGAGGGCGCCGTGCCAGCACACGTGCTCAAACTACAGCCCCATCACCACCCCCAACAGAAGACTTCGCCGTCACGCCGGCCGTTGAGCCAGCCCTGCGACGAAACTATAGGTCAGTTACTACAATAGTCTAGTATATGTAAAACTATCTTAAAACTTTCACAACCGGTTTCCATTTATATGTTGTATAGAATAAATTGTATTCTGTTAAAATTCCCGTTACAAAAGACATTTTTCTTTTGTTTCTGGGATGGCAATTTACCTATGATGCCTCTGGAAGTTTATATGTCTCGGCGGCGGTTACTTACCATCAGCATATCTATTCACAGCCAATACCAATACATTCTAATCGACGAATACAATACACAATAAGTAAACCACACAAACAAACTAAAACATAAAAAATACAAAGCTTACGGCAAACTTTTAGCAAAGTTTCATTCTAACAGTAGAATTTTGTGTGTGATATTTTAGACAGCGCTTGATTTGGCTGTTCATAGTGGTATTTGAAATGAAATGAATGTTTATTTATGTAAGTAGATCTTTTAAGACACTTTTACTCGTCAGTGGGTCAATATTTTAAAAACTAGATAGCGCTTCATTTCCTAGCTAACGGATCCCAGATAAGAAATGCCGAAACAAACTCAGAGGTCTCTTTTAAAGTCCAAACATTCTATTATTATAGGATTTTATGCGAATCTAACAATGCAGCGCTATGTCTGGAAGGGCTTTTTAAAGAAAGAGCCTTTGCAGCTTTGAATATTGACCTGTCCCAACAGACGACATACGTCATCATGTAGCTCAACACTAGTTTAGGGAGCGCGCCGTCTCACAGCCCTACCAGATTTGCAGGACGTTTGCGTAACCCTAGCGTTTGTATAAATTACTCAAAACCGCCAGACAGTTTAAAAGTATTGATTTATGAGATTGTTATGCACACGGACGGTATCAAAATCGCACATCAGAAACAAAATGGTGCAAAGGGGGAGCACCGTTATTGACAGGCAACGTATCATACACGAGACATGTGCATACTTGTGATAGTTGTACCATTTATACCCCTATCGATAGCGTATGAAAAATTAAAAAGCATCACTGGAGAAACGAACGTCACATTCACGTTAGTATGTTGTTTTGTAACATTCAGCTGATACGCGAATAATAGTTCTGAATTCGTAAAAAAGTAGACATACTAATGAGGTGCGGCAAGTTGAGACTTTAAGAGATTCGTACATTCCTGATCTACAGCCAGAGGCCTAGGCTTTCCGGCCGAGGATCCTGGTGGCGTCGAGTGACTCTGAGGGCTCTTTGCGGGCCCATCTGGTGAGATATTTCCTGTTATTTCAGGGATCTCCATTGGAAGCTGTATCCGGCTGGGTTTTAGTTTGTTAGGACTTTTGAAGCCACGCGCGAATTAACATAATTTTAAGCTATAGCTAAGCTTTATGACAATGTTTTCATATTATATTTTAGTAAGGTGGCATAAACTAATACTCTCTATTATTCTAGCACAAAATACGGTATCGTTCTAGATCTCGTACTTCAGGCTTTTCTTATTATAACATTGTACTAAATTACCGAAACTGCCTTGAACAAGTTATCTATTATCTAGCTTGTAAGTCAAGTTATTATAACCCCGCCCGCTGCAACAACAAAAAAAACTTCGCAGTGCAACAAAAAACCACCCCGAAGTCTTAAAGTTTGCATAACAAGAAGTATTCCTAAGCTCTTGTAACACCATAAAAACAAAAGCTATTACAATTCATTGGCATAATTGTGCTGATGACAAAAGACGGGAATTCTTTGTGGGGGACGAACCGGTAGCCCACCAAATAAATAAGGGTTTAACTTTCGACCACGTGTCTGTCCGTCAAGACCTCGCTTTATATGTTTTGGAGCATCGAGATGACGACAGAATTCGCCTAGCACTTCTAAATAATATACAAGAATTTCTTCCTGACAGCAATCTCTTCCAGGAACAAAGGATAACAAAATACATAACCACACAGTTTAACATGACGTTCTGGGGAGGAGAGGATATCCTAATCGCCGCATCCGAGTTCTATCTAAATGTGCATGTGCATATAGATACCAGTACCCGGCAACATACTCATCCTCTACAAGGACCAGCATTATGATAGCTGGGTCATTACAAGGAAGAACATTACAACAGCAACCCGATAGTTCTAATGCAAGAACGAAATAACCAACGTCAAAACACCACAACATATTAAGCCTTTAGTTAACCAGTACAACACACGTGAAGAGCAAGGACAATCCATGAAACCCCAGTCTCAAACAAACAGCCCCCAATTGGCTAGCTCCGTACACCGTATGAACAACAAAAACGTAGTGGGAACGTTCGAACGAAGCGTTCGATTTGACTCGACTCAGCGAGCCAAGTCAACGCCATTTTTATAAGAAGAAACTCTGTGGATCATGTGTTAGCGAACAGCGAATCAGCGCACCGAACATGCAGTGAACAGATTTCGCTGCGCTGATTTTGAAGTGCGAGTGTAGCTGGCGGGTGGAAGGGAATAAAGGAGTAGGAATTGTTTGAGAGCTTCCTCTCAACTTCTATGAGTTATTTTAAGAATGCAAAAATGCGCTGAAGTATGAACTTCAGCGTAGTTTTTGCATTCTTAAAATAAATGCAGAGAGTTTGCTTCCTGTTCATAGGCTTGTGTTATGCTCATTAGCCGTCAAGAAAACGTGCCTTTTGCCATGTCGCTCAACTTCTCACCGGTCGGAGATGCCGTTTGATGCGAATGTACATATAATTTACAATGTCCCGGCTGCAGGGTAGTTGCCTAGCGACCCTGCAGCCGGGACATTGAAAATCATGTTTGCCACTTCCGATAACAGTAGATTTGTAAACGAAGCCACACCAAAGCACTGCGCTGTGATTTGAAAACCCTACAGGTCACGATTTAATAAACTGCCTCCTACCTGAAAATGTAAGTGCCGCTAGCGATAAAGTTCTAGTGCGAGTTTGAACCGAGAGTTTCATGAATGCACTCGTTCCCAAGTTAGACAACTTAACATCAAGTACCTGCAGACGAACATCTTGCAATTAATCGAGCTATTCATATAAAAGTTTTTAAGATTAAAGTTCATATATGTATAAAACGGTCTGCACTTGAGACGGGCTTCCTGTTCACGACTCCGTTGAGAGATGCTTTCACATAGTTTTAACAACTTACAAGAACTTTGTAAAAGAAACAGACACTTGAACACGTGCATCAAAAAACTATTATGTAGCAGACATAATCAGACTGACAGAAATTCATTGCGTTAATTTAGAAGCTTGAATTTTTTATCCGTCCTTGGGACCGCAGGCCTTAGTATTTGATATCAAGTTCAACTTGACACCTCTTCTCGTTCATGATAAAAAATTCTTGACAGACGGGCAGCAAAGTGATCCTATAAGGGTTTCGTTTTTTCCTTTTGAGATACGGACCCCTGAATACAAACCCATTAACGTGACGCGTAACTGCCGAAAGTATTGAAATCTAGACTCGTTCTAATTTCAGACTGATCTAACTTTCATTACTTAACAACCTCGATATTTTTAACACGACTGAGGAAGTTTTCATGATCTGACTATTAAGAACTCTTCACTAATAAGGACTTAAAAAACAAACATTTATTTCAGGTTCTCCCATATTAAAATCAGAAGTTACGAAACACAAGAACGAGATAAATACAAATCACAATATAAAAATAAATACAATGTCATTGCCAATGTCAAATGCATTACCTAAAACTTGTTTGCTTAAGCCATTTGATTGGTTGAAACTAGTTTTATTAAGCAGTAATGCAAACATTGCAGCTAACATAACTCAAGACTCTCGAGTCTTGGGGTCGACTCTTTAATGAAGATATGGACCCGTCCGAAAGTAGACGATCTGTCAAAACAAGTGACAAATTCAATTTTCCGAACGGTAAAAAACCTCGCGAGTAGGGACAACTGTCAAATTGTTGTCATTCATTCTTAGTTCAAGCTCCGAACTAATCTTACATCCGTAGGTAATACGTACCAGGAAACGCCCGTAACTTCAACCAGAACTACGGATATCGTGCTTAGGGAGCAAATCCTCTCGAGTTACGTTCTGCGAGGGGCTAATATTTTTAAAAGCTTCTTCAAAACTGCAAGGCTAGTAGGTGCACGATCAGCCAGTCAAGCTTTGTAGTAGGTGTCAGGAAGCGAAACAAAATTCAGTAAGGTTGATACTAAGCCAGTTGATATAACTTATTGTAACTTTTTGGAGAGTGAAAATTAAGCGGTTGACGAACTTTGATGATACTCTGCCTCTATCCACCTGGAAACTGTAGGTACAGTCGGTTACTCGCACGTGAGTACCCCCAAACCAATTTAACGCAAGTTCTAAGCATAACATGAATACAGCGACACGTGTCTAGAATTAACCGGCAATTTTGATGTGATAGTCGGTTATCGGTATCATTTAGCTTAGTTAAAATCCAGTCAACTGATTATGCTAGTTAATGAACAAACGATTATTATGATAAGATATATCGGTATGCAATCAAAATTAAACCAGTTCCGAGCCTTTGTTACAATCAGTCGCTACACTCTGTTCAATAGGTTAAACGTTTTTTGACAGATGGAACTAGTGATTGCAGCAACGTCATAGCACACATTTCGATAATTTACACTTTAATTTGTATGTAAAGGGTCTTTCAGTGAGCGCTTCCTACCTTTAAAGGGGTTTGGGTAAAGTTGGCGTCGTTTTGAAGTTGAGCGGCCAGTAATGAAACTTAGATATTATAAAAGAACAGAATAAAGCGATCAAAAGCTATTATGGACACATTTCTCTAAACCATATCGGAACGGAGATATTTGGTTTTGTATTGGTAATTGAAATCGAAGAAGTTATTATATGTTATTGCACTCTTTTATGTTTCTGCCGTATTTTTTTAAGAATTCTAAATAAAATAAATTGAATATTATTAATTAATAATATTAATTAATAAATTGAATTAATGGCACATTAAAAAATCAGTTCCGTCAGCTTCGGTCTCAGAATTTTAATGTAGCTGCAAGTCATCTATTTGAAGAAATAAGAATAGCTGCAGCATTATTAAATGCGTTTGGGGTACCACTGACTGATCATAGGCTAACACAGGAAATAATCAATCGTATACCTCACCATAGTCCACGGAATCAACCAGGCGAGTATATCATTGCGAATAATCTGAACAGAAGAAAGGCTGATTTTGAATCTATGAATGCTGAAGTTCCTGGGCTGGATGACTTTCCTATTTTAAGTGAAGATGATTTAATTCTCTATGCACTTGAAACGTATCAAGTACAACAAGCTCGTAGCTACTACGGAGAACATGTAAAAAGTGACGGTTCATATGTGATTGAAGTATGCAGAGAGCCCAATATTAATGATTTTTCGGCGGAAACCTACAACTGGATTGATCCGTGGCTTCTTAGAGGCAGGATCCAATCCAGACATTCATCTAGACGGACATATTACGTGTATATTCTCGTAGAAAGACTGGAAGGGCAAGATGCACAAGGGCTGGATGCAATATTGTGCCACTATTGCTCATGTATAATCGGGAAACGGACCTTAGGCTGCTGTTCGCATGTAATGTCCATTATATGGTACATGGGATGGGGCAGATATCAAAATAATCTGACTCCGCCGGCACAATTTTTAGATACCATTATTCGACATGACATTGAGAACGAAATGGACGAAGAAAGTTAATAAATGTGTTTTTACATGTCATGTAATAAATGCAATAAAGTATAATGATGTGTTTTTATTATTTCCTAAGGCCCAATACTAACGTCACATTGACAGACGGTCGTGAAACAGTAAAGCCAATATCTAATATCAATCTTCAAAAAACATAACTAAGATTTTTTTCACACAGGCCGGTAATTATAGAGACTACATTTTTAAAATCTTCAAATGCAAATATCTCAGCTTCGATATCACTTAGGATACAAATAATTGAACATATATGTGTACTTAACACAGCAGAACAAAGTAACATGAAAATTATTGGTGGACGCTGGAAAAAAAAAATGACGCCACAAGTCCTTACAATGTTACTCAAACCCCGTGTGTGTGAGATATCATCGAAATTTTTATTTGTTTAAAAGGCCTATCGATGCCATTATGTATGGAATATAACATCGTTCAAATGTCCGCCGCTTCTGTGCTGGGTGGCGCGCATCCGAAATGTCTAATTTTCCATGACTCTAGTGCATAAATCAAGCTGAATTTGACCGATGCGATGGCATGAGTTATGTTGGCTTTGAGGGCCGCTGTGGTTTGTGGCTTTTCCGCATAGACCTGTGACTTATGAGAAAGAAAGAAAACCCTCAAAAGAAAAAGTCTAACGGGGATAAATCGCACAATCTCGGTGGCCAGTTCACATCACCTCCACGTGAGATGATCATGCTCTCAAATCGCTCGTGCAGGATATCCAATGTGGCATGAGCTGTGTGGCACGTAGCGCCGTCCTGTTGAAACCACATGTCGTTGCTGTCCATATTATACAATTCAGGCCAAAAAAGTTGGGGGACCGCTACTATTTTAAACATTAACAGAACGTTAGGCTAATAATTAGAGCGGTCCCCCGACGGGACAACATTTAATCAAAAAATTTCATACGTACTTATGTAGGGTCATAATTTCAAGGTTATTTTTTTCTTTTTATAGGGTTTCAGGTTTATACCTTTTTTGTTCTATTTGTGACTTTTTTCAATAGTTTAAAAAAAATGTTTTAGGCTTTTTACATTCATACTTACTATTTTTATTTGTGTCGGGGGATTTTTTAATTTAATTTTGATAAAACAATTTTATCATTTGCACGTGTCGTTGCTATATCCGTCCATGGTAATTTGGCAATGCAGACTGAATAAATGACAGCCAGTTTGACAAATGTAGCTTCAACAATATGGTCGCTATCAACTGTCAAAGTTCGAAAGTCCCTATTGTGCCTTTATTATCAAATATCAATTTATTGCTGTCGAATAAAAATTTGTGCTGTTTCTATGCCTGTGTGTATTATTATTAAATACAAAACAATATAAATTAGCCGCTTTGTTTACTTTCATTTCAATTTTGCAGTTTTAACGGGTTTGTAACGGAAATCAGCGAAAAAATAACGTATGCACTGGTTTGCCGTATCAATTGTGTTGTAGTGTATACACATAAATAAGGGGTTTACTAAATATTAAAACACAACGTTTTTAGGGTTCTGTAGTCCACGTTTCGGAACCCTTTTAGTTTGGTCATGTCCGTCCGTCCTTTCTCGGCTTACCTTCCAAACGGTTAGTGCTAGAAAGATGAAACTGCATGGATATGTGTATTTATCACGTCGACAAAGTGCTCAAATAAAATCACGTAAAGTGGGGATAATTTTTAGGATTCCGTAGCCAAATGGCAAAAAACGGAACCCTTATGGATTCGTCATGTATGTCTGTCTGTCTGTCCGTCCGTCCGTGTGTCACAGCCACTTTTTTCCGAAACTATAAGAACTATACTGTTGAAACTTGGTAAGTATATGTATTCTGTGAACCACATTATGATTTTCACACAAAAATAGAAAAAAACAATAAATTTTGAGGGTTCCCCATACTTAGATCTGAAACTCAAAAATTTTTTTCATCAAATCTATACGTGTGGGGTGTCTATGGATAGGTCTTCAAAAATGATATTGAGGTTTCTAATATAATTTTTTTCACGAGAGACGCTTCCAAAGTGGTAAACCGCAATTTACCTTTCATTCCATCAATTCAACGGAACCCTTCATGGGCGAGTCCGACTCGCACTTGGCCGCATTTTTCTCGCGTTTACTCCATAATGTGGGGTATCATTAGATAGGTCTTTTATAAACATTGAGAGGTTGCTAAGAAGATTTTTAGGTATCCGTTTGCGAGATATTCAACTTTAAAGCGCATTTTTTGTTAAAATAGGGCTTCCCCCCCATCCCTCTAAAAGCTAAACGGCTGGCTCGAAAAATCTGAAAAAAGTCATGATGGTAGTCCATGTGATGAACTTTGAAGGAAATCTACGAGTTTAACGGCTTAGATAACTTTGTTAGTTCAGAGGGGCAATTCTCGTAATTTTAAGAACGTTCACAGTCTGATCTCAATCTCAATATGTCAAAAATACCTCTAATTCCCCTACATTTTTGACAAGTTTTTTTTAATTAATCTGGTAGTAAGCTTGTTTCCAATCCTAGAGCGAACGAACGAAGCGAACATTTCTGCGCTTCGTAACTTAACGTGACATATACGGCTATTTTATTGCTCAAATTCGAATATCTTTCCGATTTTAGTGGAAATTGTATTTTATTTGGCAGAAGCAGTGGTGGCCCAGTGATAACGACCACGACTTACAAGTCGTAGGTTCGAACCCAGACAGGCGCCTTACTTTGTGTAAATTATTCCATCACCACTGCTCTCAATACGGTGAAGGTAAACATCGTCAGGAAACCGGCATGACCTAGAACCAAAAATTCGAAGACATGTGATAACTACCAACCCGCACTGGGCCCGCGTGGTAGACTACAGTTCACTCCCTCTCGAAGAGAGGAGGCTTGTCCCAGCAGTGGAAACATTATGGGCTGACAGAGTTATGTTTTTCATGCGTATCTATGCTTTCGGGATTCTTGTTTATTTACTATTTTCCATCCATCCAGCATTTGGTTTTATCTAGAGGTGCATGATATTTCCTTTACTAGATGTTGGATATACAATTCCAGCTTGCCTTTTCTGCCCTCGTCCAGACGCCAATTATAGGTAAAGTAAACTGGATGTTTTGTGAATCCTACGATCTGGTTCAAGCAAGACCTCACAACACCGATTCGCGGATGCGTAATGCTCTAACAATTGGACAGACATCAAACTAGACTTAAAAAACACAGACAAGTGTCAAAATGTAGTTCGAAACTTACAGGTACTTATGTACTTGTACTTATGTACTTGTACTTATGTACTTGTACTTATGTACTTGTACTTATGTACTTGTACTTAGGTTCCTGCATACGTTAGTCATTCTCATTACCAATCAGGGCGTATCTTGACGTAAGTGAAATCGGGCATAAGAGATTTATTAACCTAATTCATAAAATATACTACCTTTATAGAATTACAGACAGATTTACTTTCCGAGAAAACTAATACAATTTTTTAGAAATACCAGCGGTTAATAAAATTTACCGCTCTGGGTGTTTGTAAAATTAGTAAAAATTACAGTATAGTCAAAAATATGTATACATCGGCAAGAATTCATTTGATTTTCTACAATATTTGTGCATCCATGTGTAGCCACAATACTGTTACACTTTGAGTAAGTACTAAATTGTAGCAATACTTTGATGCAGTTTTAAGGATCAAATATGCTTAAACATAATTTTACCTGCCAAACAAAATCTAAGTAGGAAGTTTCGTGCATGACTAGCACAGACGAGTGAGTGTGAGGCGGCACCTCACGCGTTTAATTTCTTGCGACTTGCCTTGATATTAGATTTCAGTCACGTGCACAGACTTAATTTTGTTCAGTTTCAGTGCACCACTGCAGTTTCACATATTCATCATGTTTTTATCTTAAGGAGTTTGGTTGCGCCTGTCTAAAAAATATTTATTTATTTAACCATTTATGTACACACATATATTATATAAAGGACAAGAAAAAAAAAAAACAAAACAAAAATAGGTACAGAGGTGATGCTTATTTCATAAGAAATCTCTTCCAGCATACTTGCGATAGGACAATAGATAGAGAGATCTAGACAGCGTAGTAAAAGAGACAAAAAAAACATAAAATCATATACAATTCAATATCTTATCTCGTAACCTAGTTCATGGTCTATTCGTGTGTCAATTTTAATCCAAATCCGTTCAACCAAATAAGTATGGATTATTATAGATGTGGATAATTGTAACATCAATGGCACCAAAACCTAAAATTACAAAAAACCGATTAAACACAAATTACTTGAATCTTAAAACGCAAGAAAATAAAAGAAATTAAATAATAAGGAGTCCGTGCGTGCGTGCGTGCGTGCGTGCGTGCGTGCGTGTGTGCGTGCGTGCGTGCGTGCGTGCGTGCGTGCGTGCGTGCGTGCGAGCGTGCGTGCGTGCGTGTGTGTGTGTTTGTGTGGGGGTGTGTGGGTGTGTGTTTGTGTGTGTGTGTCTGTCTGTCTGTGGCATCGTAGCTCCCGAACGGATGAACCGATTTTGATTTTGTTTTTTTTTTTGTTTGAAAGGTGAATTTATCGGGAGTGTTCTTAGCTATGTTTGATGATACTCCCTGTATCAAATGAAATGTTTTGATTAGTAGAATACTATACACTATGATAAATTTCAAAACCAAGATGGCCGCCACAACAAAATGGCGAATTACAAAATACCGGACTAAACACCAAATTATTTGAATCTTAAAAACGCAAGAAAATAAAAGAAATGAAATGTGAAAATGAAAGTCCCTACAAAAAGCATGACATAGAAAAATTAAAAATCCCCCGACACAAAATAGTAATAAAATGGTATGAATGTAAGAAGCCTAAAACAATAAAAAAAACTATTGAAAAAATAGTCACAAATAGAACAAAAAAGGTATAAACGTGAAACCCTATAAAAAGAAAAAAATTACCTTGAAATTATGACCCTAAGTAAGTACGAGTAGGTATATACGTATGAAATTTTTTGATTAAATGTTTTCTCGTCGGGGGACCGCTACTATTTTAAACTTTAACAGAGCGTTAAGCTAATAATTAGAGCGGTCCCCCGACGGGACAACATTTAATCAAAAAATTTCATACGTACATAATAGGGTCATAATTTCAAGGTAATTTTTTTCTTTTTATAGGGTTTCACGGTTATACCTTTTTGTTCTATTTTATATTTTTTTCGCATTAAAAAAAAAAAATTTTTTTTCAACCTTAGCCGAAAAAAAAACAAATTTTTCAAACTTAGCCGAAAAAAAAACAACTCTCACAATTAATACTTACTTACAATTGTTTTATTCAGAGAAAACCCATAGTTAAAAGATTGACACTGTCTTTCTGTTACTTTTACTGTACTCTTTCACCAAACACGAAAATTATCGGCAAACAAAAACATTCTTTTTCGACTCATTTTCTGTCCGTCGATTTTCCTGCTATGTGTGTTACGTTGCCGAGATATTTTAGGGTAGCAAAACTGTCGGCAACATGACACTTTTGTGTACCTTATTCCTGAACATTTTGGTTCCTGAACCTTTTGGACGCCATTGTCGCATATGCAGGGTAGTTTTTTGATACAAGCCAAGCCAATAAGGATAGGTACTTTAACCGTTGTAGCTACGGGAAAGCGGTCTTAAGAGACTGTCCATAACTTTTTGAGAAATTTAAATCGGCATTCACAGCTTTTGAAATCCCACGACATCTCTCGTTTTTTTTTTTATTACAAAATAAAATTCCTCGCTCTAAATTAAGAATAATTCATATAAAGTATACTAGATAGAATCGACATGCTGTACTGCTACATCCCTAATTCAGATGCGAGGAAGTCATAATAATGGCTGGCCGGACACGGCATTGTCATAATACCAAGACAGCAGGTCGACAATATTGTTTAACTCTATGCATAATTGCATAATTACTTATGGGGTGGAGTTTTGAGATGGGTTAGTAAGGATCTTAACCGATGTCGCCACAAGTTTCGCACTAACGATATTAAAAGAGACTGTCCTTGACTTTTTGAGACAATTTGATCAGCATTCACAGAATTAAAAAGAAGTTGTACACTCAACAAGAAAATGGACAGTTTTCACAAAAGCTTTGTGGATGCCAATCGATTCGGTTTTTATAAGGATCAAATAATTCTTTGGACCAACTGAAGTTTGAATACTAGAAAAGTAAGAAATCGCAAAAACTTTTCCCATACATTTCGTAGGAAAGCAACCCACTTTTTTATGATGGATTCAAATTCAAATTATTTATTTTGTGAACACAGGTGATTACAGGTGTTTTCAATATATATATATATGTCGTTTGTATAGTCCATGACCCGCCGATAGGCAAAAAATCAGGTCAAGTAAAGAATTTTTTTTTTTTTTTAAATCATAATTAAATAGGGAAAATGTCACAACAGAATAAAATAAAATACAGAAATAAAAATTGGTCATCCGGATACTCCTTAACTGAATAATATACTTTGCCATTGAGTAGCTTAAAAGAGTTTGTTTTTGAATTCGTTAATATTCTTACTGTTTTTAATTTGACAAGGTAGTTTATTATACAGCTTTGGTGCCATTGCATAGATACTTTTGTAAGTGAAAGTAGTTCTGGTGTGTAATCAAGTCCCTGAAGTGTGGTTTATAAGTATCCGTTATTTTTAGTTTGCAGATGGCTCGGATGCATCTTTTTTGTGCTAATAATACGGCGGATATATTAGTAGCATTGCCCCAGAATAATAGTCCATACCTTAATGTGCAGGCAACTTATCCGTGGTATGCTGTAAGGAGGGCAATTTTATTTGCAATCTTACCTAGTATGTATAGGGCATAAGAAAATCGGTAAATTCTTTAAACAAACACTATCAATTTGGGTTTTCCATGACATATCATTATCGATGTGCAATCCTAAAAACTTTGTTCTATAATTGAAACTAGGTTTGAGTACGAGGGCGGCACTGAAAATTTCGGGAATCAAGGAAGTGACACAACATTACTATTTAAAAATGTATTTATTGCTTTTCGAAGTATTCTCCGCGAAATTTGACACATTTTTCCATACGATGGAACCAATCATTGAAGCAACCATTCCATTCGGAAGTTGGGGTCTCCAAAACGGCCGTTTTGTAGGCGTCCACAGCTTCTTCAGGTGATGAAAATCTCTGTTCACGCTATTTATTCTTTATTTTAGGGAAAGTATAGAAATCATTAGGGCTTAGGTCGGGGCTGTACGGCGGATGGTCTAATAATTCTATGTTTTCTCGCTCTAAAAACTCTTTTGTTCTGTGCGCGGTGCGAGAACTCGCATTGTCGTGATGGAGGATGATGCGGCGGTTCCAGTTCTCTTTACGGAGTTCAGAAACGACCTGTGGCAAACAAATGCTAGCATACCATTCTGCATTAACCGTTCTTTGTCGAGACAAACGTGGCCACCATTTTTTTTGCAACACTCCGTGAACGAACAATTTTTGTTGGCTTTAACTCATTTTCGAACACCCAAACTCGTGACTGGTTTTTTGTTTCGGGTTCGTACGCATATATCCAGGATTCGTCACCTGATACGATGTTGTATACAGCATTTGAGGATCCTGTGTGGAATCTTTCGAGAGTTCTGACGCACCAAGTAACGCGAGCCGCTTTTTGCTCTTCACAGAGCGAATGCGGTATCCATCGGGAAAACAACTTTTTTACACCTAATTGTTCATGCAAGATTATTTGTATTTCACTCATGCCAATATCTAAAGTTGCCTGAATTTCGCGGTATGTCACATGTCGATCTTCCTCAATCAGCTTACGCACAGCATCAACGTTTTCTTGGGTGACTGCAGTTTTTGGACGACCTTGACGAGGATCATCACTGAGCTTGACACGTCCACGTTGAAATTCAGCAAACCAGCGATAAATTGTGGTTTTGGATGGGGCTTCATCGCCAAATGCAGAAATCATCCGGTCAACACACTGTTTTTGTGTTAAACCACTTCGAAAGTCATAATGAATCATCGCTCTTGAATTTTCTCGAGTCAATTCCATTTTCTCAACGACTAAACAAGTTTGACAAAACCTTGTGACAAGACCGAGAATCTTTTTTTAAATAAATAAATGGTATTCGATTTTTAAAACCAAGGAGTTTTCAATTAAAAAGATTTTAATATGATAGGAACAGTGGAAATATTCCATTCCCGATACTTTTAGTGCAGCCCTCGTATACAGGGTGGCAGGGACATCGACGCGCAACCTGTAACCATGAATTAAGCACATAATTTTAGACCCCCCAGTGTAAAAATTTTCTGTCGGTTAACAAAAAAAAATCTGCTGTTTCTAAGGAAAATACAATACCTACGCGGTCAATATGTATAGAACAGCTAACTTTTTTTTTAATAACCGATGAAATCTATCGACGTGAGGGTGTTTAGAATCATGTGCTGAATCCATGGTAACAGGTTGCGCGTCGCTATCCCTGCCACCCTGTATGTCTTCTTGAATTTCTTTAAAATTACCCTTGTCGAAAACAATTGTGCTATCATCTGCAAATAAGCGCATTTGATGACGATTACTTTAGGTGATCATGGTTACTTTAGGGAAATCGTTTATGTAGCAGATAAAAAGTAATGGACCTAGCATAGACCCTTGTGGTACACCATACGAAATTTTTCTCGTACTTGAGGAGTGTACAGTTTCAGTTTTTGATTTGATATTTACTTGGCTGATTTGAGTAAACTGCTTTCTGCCTTCCAAATACGATCGTATAAGCTCAAGCACATTGCCTCTATAATACCATAACTGTAGTGTTAACCATGCTCGAGTCATGTCCATGTACATTGCAACAACCGGTTTTCTGTTGTCCATGTTGTGGTGGATTTTTCTAAGAAAATGGTACACTGCTATATTATTAATCGTTTTGGTTTTTTCTGAACCCCATTTGTTCCTAACAAAATATGCTGTTTTTTTTTTCAAAATAATTGTTTAGTCTATTATAAATTACCTTCTCGGGAATTTTTGAAAATATCGGAATTAATGCTACCGGTCTATAATTATTAATTACACATTTTTGCTTTATCTCCTTTTTTGTGCAATGGCTTGATGATCGAGATTTTCAGAGCTTCTGGAAAAACCCCATTTTCTATACAACTATTTAAAGTAACAAAGCCTAAGAGGCCAAAAGACTCCTACGCATGATCTTCCTTTAGATATGCGACTCTAAAGGAAACTGCCAACTTTTTATAAATCAGCACAACAATTGCGTATTACACTATCAATCACATTCTGAATCACTTTGAAAGATATTGCTAATGTATTGCTTCATATGTTAGATTATTATGATTTGATATTATTATTGGATTTCATGGGTTTTTATGTTTTTGCGTAGAACCTTTATTCTGTTTCTAAAATAAAAGTAGTTTAAGTTCAGCTATCTGTTAGTGAAAGGCCCGTCAAAATTGGTCTAGTCGTTTCGGAGATAAGCTTCATAAATTTTTCATTTGTTATATGTTCCGTATATACTCGTACATTCATACGCGTTTAGTAAATAGCTGTTAGTTTGACATTACAAACAAGACACCTCAATTTTGCTAATTTGTAGTAGATTTTTGTTATGCAATTAAAATATTTCATTTTCTCAATCCATCGTTTCTATAAAATAATAATATTCAGTGAAGATTCATCGCAACGTCTTTTACGGCTGAGTCTGTTTACCTGCTCCGCCTTGTGTATAACTCAAGGCAAATTAGTTTTCTACAATTCCTATGACTTGTTGTGTTGTTTTGTAATGCAGTTTCATGCCGGTTTGATAAATTACTATAGGAACTCACTTGATTGAGAAAAAACCTACCTTCTATTGCTGAAGCTTGCTAGTTCTCCTTACCTATGTAAAAGTCAGAGATAACGGTTGGGTTCACAAATTGGCTAACAACTGACGACAATTTTTTTCAACATTAATTTTTTCATGGAACTTACAAAACCTAATACACTAGGTACTAAATTAAATAACTAACTATACAAATACCTAAGACAAATACATACAAAAAAGGACATTTAGGCGTCGAAGTACTCGTCCGCATCGCTGTCACCCGGAAACGTGCCCGAAATAACAACTTAAATTGCCCGTATATTCAGATGACAACTGTAATCATTTGATAGCGGTGTGTAATGGCTACTTGTAGCATGTATTGATGTAGTTTGTCAATCTTTTAAATAATAAATTTCCCTGACTGTACCTAAGTACATTACATAGTACCCATAGATATATGTAGAAAGCCAGTGCAACGGAGTTTTTTGCTTAGCAATAAGCGCCAGCGATCAGCACATGTAAACTGCGTTCGAGAGCTGTCAGTGTCAATATTCCACAAGAATGATGACACGCGGTTTAGATGAACTGAACGCGTTGGTGAAATCCGCCCTAAGGTTAATAATTAATATTAAAACGCCGCCGGGGGTGCTGGCGCTCACTGCAGACCGCCCCGCCCCCCCTGTCGTTTGCCACTTCCACGGCGTCGTCTACAATCACATCCTACTGCCGTTCCGTCAAGGTAGCCCCACTTTACCAGGTTGGACATCTTCCCAGAGACCCTTATTTGGTAATTATCGAATGCAAAATTAAGATCATAAACATTTGATTTTATTTTTCTCTCTTTTTGTTTTACGTAAGTCACGTTGTATGCTCACGTTTGGTAAATATTTGTCGAGCAACGTGACTCACATCCCGTTCAATACGAAGACAGTTAATCAACACACCATATTAATTGAAACAAATCGACCACGTTTCATAACGGTTCGTGGTGCGAAAACACGCGTTTGCATTGCAATTGACATCTTGTTGCTGTAGAAAGGAAAATTGATTATAAGAATATTGAATGTTTAATGTTCCCACTGCTGGGACACAAGCCTGCTCTCTTCGAGAGGGAGTGGGCTGATAATCTACCACGCGGGTTAGTGCAGGTTGGTAGATGTCACATGTCTCCGAATTTTTGGTTTCCTTCACCGTAAGAGCCGTGGTGATGAAATTGAACACACAAGTAAATCGCCTCCCTGGGTTCGAACCCTCGACCTACAATCCGTGAGTCGGTGCCATTACCACTGGGCCGGCACTGTTCTCTCAATGAATATGTCGCGACAGACGGAAGGAGTGGAGGGAGGTGTTGGCCCTGCCGTGGGAGAGTACAGGCGAGGAACAAAAACAGGTAATTAGGGAAACGTTCAAACATAAAACGAATCGATAACAAAAAAGATGAATACAAAAAACAAAAATATGTCTCATGGGATCTCAGAGCAACAGGATCTCATTAATGAATGTAACCTTCCAGACAGGCCAACTGAAGGTATCATCAACAACTGCCGTTACCGAACAAATTCAATTCTTCACAATGGAATAATTAACTGCTTGTATTGAATATTTCAAAATTCTCTCAGACTCTCAATTTAGTTGGATTGGAAGAGCATATCTATAAAAACATTTTATTTCTTTTACAGGTAAGTCGCATCTCACAATAGCGTGCACTTCTACATTAGGTAAGTAATTAATTTTTAATTGATTTAATAAGCTCGGAGGATGAAGAAATGAATGAAGAATGGATGAAATGAAGATGATAAAATCCTTTTATTTTTGAAGATGAAAATGCAATTAATATAACTCGGGGCCGATTTTTCCATTGCCAGATAACTTTTATTCGAGAAATAAAATTGACGTTTGACAGTTTTGTATGAAACAACTGTCAAAATTTCAAAATTATTGCTCGAATAAAGAAAAAACCAGATGATTGAAAAATCAGCCCTGAGTTACACTAAATGCATTTTAATCTTCAAAAATAAAAGGTTTTTTCTCATGGGTTCAATGACGTCTACGGTACGTATCGCTGAAGCATCTGAAAGTATCACAAATTTGTACAAAAGCTCAAGTTCTAAAAAGGAAATTTTAAAGAAATTGCTTTACTGAAACCTTAAAAACTAGACGGCAGTTATTAAACTCAGCTCTTTCTTGAGTTTGCGGTTTGAGATCGAGTTATTTTTATTCCCTCGCTGTTGTTTGGTCCGATTTAATTATTCTTGTTGCTAAACAAACACAGAAAAGCTTATGTAAGCTTAGCCAAGTAATTCTGATAAGTACCTACCGCTAATATATTCTTTATTATATTATTATAGTTTCTATTTCTACTTCTAGGTAAATATTATTTATGTCGTATTCAAAGTGCAAACGATCATAAAACTAGGCTCCCATTTACAGAGCTACATGGGTTCGTTGCTCATCGATCAGCAAGCTTTCACCCTTATTAAACAATATCATCCGTCAAATATTGCACACTACTTTTTGGGGTGAGTTCAAGGTTGCCGAGGGGAAGAGATCGATATGAGGGTCAGTTTCATGTGTGCAGAAACAATTAAATAATAAAAGTAGCTGTACGTATAAAAGTAAAGTGCAAGCACGGGAATGTCGATTTTTGTCAGTACGTTAAGAGTTCTATCAAATTTCGTTTTTTAGTTTCGGCAATTGTCGGCCCAAATTTATATTTTCGACAGTTTAATTTAGTCACAGCTGCTCCGCCATTGCCCTGTGACACGGCACGGACTGAACTACGATCTACTTCACCGTAGTTTAGTCACAGCTGCTCCGCCATTGCCCTGTGACACGGCACGGACTGAACTACGATCTACTTCACCGTAGTTTAGTCACAGCTGCTCCGCCATTGCCCTGTGACACGGCACGGACTGAACTACGATCTACTTCACCGTAGTTTAGTCACAGCTGCTCCGCCATTGCCCTGTGACACGGCACGGACTGATCTACGATCTACATCACCGTAGTTTAGTCACAGCTGCTCCACCATTGCCCTGTATGATTGATGATGTAGTTGTTGTAGTTTATACTAAGTTGACAGGAGTTGCATAATAAAATTTTACAAAAAATATTTTGCTAGATTTTTAAATATTCTATATGGACAATAAACTGATAAATTTCCACGTAAAACTGTCAACGCAGAATTTTTCACTCGCTGTGCATTTTATTTTACATTCAGGTCATGCAATATTCAATTATAAATAAAATAGCACTACAGCTTGCGGAAATTTCTTGGAAACGGGAGGTGTGTCCTGAGGCTCCGCCCATGGTCCAGCCCCTTTTACTACAAAATGGCCGACGTAATTATTACGTTTACACAAACTGATAATATTAACTGTTAACACACGAACATGCCTTGCACTTCGATACCGCCGGGTGGGCTTTGACGTCCGGTTGATGCCTAATCAGCTGCCCTCGTGCTGTGTTCACAGATTTGGGGAAATTCAAAGCAGGATAGAGAATTCTAAACTTACTTTTACCCTGTGCATTCGGTAAACCGTCTTTTGACAGATGGAACTAGTGATTGCAGCACCACACAATACATTGATTGATACACGTACCGTATTATAATGTCTGTAAAGAAAGAAAGAAAGAAAAAAGTTTATTTGGACACAGTACTTGTAACACAAAATACAAAATTAAGAAGTAAGCTATAAAATACGGTAATTAAATAAGATAAGGCAGTTAATATATTTGTTTATTACGCATTTTAAACTTAACTTTTACGTAATCTGGAATATGTACGAGTACGTTCTAAGAGCTGTAAAAAAACGGCTAACATAAGGGACATACATTAAAATAAACCCTGATTTTAAAAAAATCGCTTGAAAGCCATCCTTTACCAAATAGCCACTTTTCTAATTTTATAGCTATTTTTTTTTTTTGCCCACCTAATATTTTGAGCTTAACCACGCTTATAGGGTGACACTGAGAGTTCTTAGAAAATCAAAAACGGAACAAACTAGCAAGTTATTAGTTTTATTATGTTTTTTCAAAATATTGTCCATTAACATCAATACATCGCTGCATCCGATGGAACAACTGAGAAAAGCACTGCCCACTCGTCCTTAGGGGTCTCTTCGACGTCATTTTGAAACGCAGCCACTGCTTCCTCGGCGTCCATAAAACGTTTTTCTAGAAGTTTTTCTTTTATTTTCGGAAATAAATAAAAATCGCAAGCGGGGCGCGAGGCTATAGGGCGAGTGACCCAGTAATTCCACGTCTGACGTCTCCAAGTAGTCGATTGTTTGCTTGGCGGTGTGCGACGAGGCGTTGTGGTGGTGAAGGAGGATCCTACTGCGAGGTCGTTTCTCCCGAACTTTTTCCAAGACAAGTGGCAAACAATTGTTAGTGTACCACTGTGCAGTAACTGTTTTTCGATCCTCTAAAACAATTGTTGCGTAATGACCTGTCCTTCCGGAGAACGAGGCCACCATCTTTTTTCCCACGCTTCGACCTCTCTTCACTTTAGTTGGCAACTCCTCAGAAGGAAACACCCAGACAGCATAGTTTTAGGATCATAACAATAAATCTAGCTTTCGTCGCCCGTAAGTATGTCGAACACAGCATTTGAGTCACCTGTGTTAAATCTTTGAACTATTTCACGACACCAATCAACACGACGGAGATTTTGGGCCTCTGTCAAATTATGAGGTATCCACCGGGCACAAAGCTTCCTGACCGCTAAATGTTCATGGAGGATTTTGAGCACTTGACTCATACCGATGCCTAGGCTTGTCCGAATCTGCTGAAGTCACTCTTTTGTCAGTCTCTATCATGCGCACAACACTGATGTTATCTCCAGTCATCGCCGTAGAAGGCCGTCCCTCACGCAGATCATCGGTTAGATTAGTGTGACCACGTTTAAAGTCAATAAACCAGTTGTAAACAGTGGCACGAGATGGGGCTTCATCGTGAAAGGCCAATCGAAGTCTATCATAACTTTCGTGTTCTGTGTTATCACCCATCTCTCCACTAATCCAATGCTCCCTCTAGGATGCATATCCGGTAGGCTCTTAAATTCTACCCTTTCCTACAGGCACGTCTTCCCTACAATTACCGCGCCTCCCGGTCTACTCCTTGACATGCAATGGTCGCTGTAGCACCATGAACATGAGGCTACAGGAGCTAGTGCGAATCTTAGGGTTCATTCGATTAATCGAGTCTGGTGACACCACGCTGGGATCGGTGCAATTCATTCACATACACAATAATATTGGCAAAGAGTTCCATTTTCAACATTTTAACTTATTTCTTTATTATATCGTTTACAAGTGGCCAGTTCTAAAAACTTTCAGTGTCGCCCTCGTATAGGTAAATAAAAATTTATTAAGGATTGCAAGTGTTTGTCTTAATTAAATAAAACTTTCTACTAAAGGACTGACCAGTGCTTAATGGCTAGGATTCGCATGATTTAAATAGTTGTCTGTAATTAAACATTCTTTAGCGAAACATGCTCTTGATATTCACGCCAACAAAGAAAGAAGGCATTTTGTCATAAAGCTTTGACGGTGAAATTATGTAAATTCTCACAGATATTTTTCATGTATATAATACATATACAGGATAATTTTTTATTCAGTGCGTAAATTTTTACAGGTTGTTCTACCCATGAATATGAACAACATTCACTATGGGACCATCTCTGAAATCACGAAAAAAAAATCAGCAGATTCATACATTTTGGTCGAGTAGGTATTGAACTTTTATAAGAAACAGCTGATTTTTTTTTTGTGATTTCAGAGGTGGTCCCATAGTGAAAGTTGTTCATATTCATGGGTAGAACACCCTGTGAAAATTTACGCACTGAATAAAAAATTATCCTGTATATATGTATATACATGAAAAATATACAAAGATAGGACTACCTCACTTTATCTCAAAACTTGAAAAGCTATAAGTTCCTTTGAGGGCGGTAAAACAAAATTTTAACTTTTTTGGATTCCAACCTTCAGTAAAACGGAACGAATACGATCAAGATTTTTTTGACATTAGCAAATTGAATAGTGGCCTAGTTGCGAAGGCCTTTTGACCTGTTTAGTACCTATTATTTTCTCTTCAAATACCTTTACCTTTCACATAGTTTCACATTACTCGCCGATGGCGAAAAGAAAAACGCAGAACTTAAGCTATATTTATATATTTTCCCGTTTGGTAGCATAGTAGCCGAGGGCGGATTATCGTCGTCTGCAGTCTTTAAGAAAAAGGATATGGGCCTCTTCAGAACTATCCACAAATATGCCTTACGGTTATCTTGGCTCTGTTGTTATTTTTATCACCCGAAGTTTAAAAGAGGGTATTCAAAGTTTGACGACTTCATCGTTCTGTGTATCTGTCTATGTGTTTATGCATTTCTCTTGCAACAGTGAAGGGAACGCCAGGCCCCCCTCTTGACCTTGGTGGAATAGTCCTGAATATCGGTCAAGGTTACTCACTTTTTGGGGATTTCTTCCCTTTAGGAAGGCACAGCGTTAACGATTTTAAAGGGATACTCCCTGTTTTTGTTGGATTTGTTTGAAATGGTGCGTCTTTTATTTTAAAGTTAGTTTGGTGCGAGGAGCATACATTGGCCCGCACGGATCATTCATTCAAGTCGATTGGATGTGCGTCAGTGAAGTAAATTACCTACAGCAATCATAACCGAGCTGATTATCTTCAAAATAATCTAAAAACCACACCAATTAAAACACACGCACAACAAACCGTCAAACTTATATACACCCTCCCGGCTCCCTCCCCACACCAACGTCTACATCCGACGTTGTTGTTACTGGATTTCTTTTAAATGGTGCGTCTTTTATTTATTTAGCTTCTGGAAAACCTTAAGAAAACTTCATCAGAATCTATCTACCCTATTAACCCTTTATAGTGCAGAAACGGATTTTGTAGTTGACTAATTTAACTTTAAAAGGGTGATTTTATCTATTAAAAACGATTTTTTAAGTAAGTTAGACTAGTCAGGTGAAGTAGGCGAGCGCCTGTAACGAAATTTGCCATAAATTTGTAAAGCGCGCTGTACAAATTTATGGCAAATATCGTTTCTGCCCAATAAAGGGTTAAATCGTTTTAAATTGTTACGGAATGATACTTTTATCGGGAGAATTATTCTTTTTATTACTAAGCAGTTGCCATCATAATAATGCAGATTCTTTACCTGCTTAAGATAAGGGCAATAACGTGAAGAAAATGTACGCGAGAAGAGATGCACCGTGCATACCGTAAAACCAATAACGACAGTTTTTATATTAAATTCAGATTTTGCATTTTTGTCGCATGCAATAACACTTGAGTGCTTTCACTATTAAACCAGCTTGCATTTTATGAAGTCTTAAGTCCTGTTAAGAGTTGCAATGGCATGAGGATAGTATATTCAATGATTAGAATACGAGTAAGTGCATACTTGTTACGGCCGTGAATCTATTTTGTTCAACAAGCAACCTGACACTGACCTGCACATTGCAAAAAACGTACGAAAAATTTCATTTAGCGGGCTATTCTGCCGCTTTCCCTTAACTCCTTACTACCTATTAAACTTTGCGACAGCGGCCACTAAATGAAAATGAAATACTTGCTTCGACGAAGTAATTATAGTCCGAGGAAATTAGGTTTGCACCATGCATTAAATCGCGCCCCTTTTGATTTTCCTTTATCACTTATGGCCTTTTCATTTGAACGCAGAGTTTAAGACGTTTTTTGATGGTGCGTTAATATTTTACGAGTACTTTAAACAGATTTAAAATAGTATCGAAATATTTAATTTGCTGAAAACAGCTTGAAATTGCGTCACCGGGAAGCAAAGATATAGAACACAGCCTGTGGATAGGGCTCCAGGGGCCTCAGACTGACGGGCGATGCAATTTCGTGTCGTCCTGGCGCTTAGCGACAGACAACTCCCTTATTGCGTAACACACTATCAATCTCAATCTGAATCATTTTGAAGGATATTGCTAATTCATTGCTTCTTAGGTTCGAAAAATTTATCTGCTCGGCCACGTAAAAAACGCAATGAATGTTGTTGAACTGTCAAAATGAAACCTATTGCTACTGATAGTGTGTTACGCGATTACCCCGCTGGTGAGACTTCAAACGGATTTTCGTACATGGCGGTTTACTAATGCAGTTCTACCCTTTCTGCACAGTAAAAGCCCTCGTAGCGTTGTTAACAGGGTTCTAATCCGCTTGGCTGTGCCTTGGGTTCCAAATTTACAGTACCTAGCTACCTGGAAGTAAGTACGGAACATGGAGTCCGGCTTTGTCACTCATTCTAGTGTGACCATAGATGTCTCAATACATAAATGTCTATGGGTGCGACTGTCCATTTCTAACTCTCAATGTGCCATATTACCTATATTGGTCTGATCAGACTTCGTAAAAATTTATGCAACTAGGGGGTTTATTTTTACATTGAGTTTTCCGTGATTATTGGGCATGATATTTGATATACATTTGTTTTTTTTCATTTTGGAGGTGCGCGCGTTTGTCCCTTTAGGGCTTGTAATACCTCAGTTGAAATTCATATTTTGCCCCCACTTCCAGCGCCATGTATCACTCCATCCCGCTCACACTGTCAAACTGATTAGTTAGGGTAAACTAAACTGTTGATGGAAGTAGGCTTGGTAATAAGTGATTAAATTATGATGAATACTTACTTTATTTACATCAGAATTTTATTTCAAGTTAAACAAATATCAACTAACACTAATATACACTATATACAATTATATACAAGTATATAATACGAAAAAATATAGAAAAAGGCAGGAGCTCATTGGGCATCAAAAAATTCGTCCGCATCACTGTCAATGGGATAAGTGCCCAAAAGGCTGGCAGCATTACCACGTTGGATGGCAATGCTGATTCTTTGGGCTAAAAATAGGCCAGCCTAAATTATGATTATATTATTATACGAAATCGATGTCTTCTGTATTGAATAAAATGGAAATATATTGAAAGTTAAATTATTCATTAGTACATTATAAATTAGCTAGCAAATTGTCAGTTTATAATGTACTAATGAATAATTTAGCTAATTTACCAAGGTAACCTACGTACAGAGGGGCACTTCTCGTAATTTTATGAACGTTCACCAATTCTCGTAATTTAAAACGATCAAAATCTAGTCTCAGTCTCATCTCGGCGACAAACAAATGTCAAAACCTTGTCAAAATGTAGGGAAATTAGAAGTTTTTTTTTTTGTCCCTTTCACACCAAAAATAAAAGTGGATTCCCAGCAATTAGTTTTGTGCTATGTTACTTAGTTTGATGTATGACGGCTATGGGTCTTTTTACACCTTTTTTTTTGTGTGGGAAATCATCATCTTCTTCCCATGCACTCTTCGTACCATGGCCTGGACCAGGGCCGGACGCGAAAGATCGCCATCGCCGCCACGAGGAGGCGGCGGTGGTCCGCCCAAGCCGGGCAGACCTCCACCGTATACCCCCACCGTGTCCTCCTGGCGATCCACACAGTGGTGACACCCTGGCGTTTCCTCCCAGGCCTTATCCTGAACAGGAACCTCCCGAAACAACCGTGTCCGGTGAGGGTTTGCGTCAGGCGGAAGGTAAGGGCGCTGGACGGCCATGACCCTTTGGGATACGTTCAACCAGTGGGCTGATCGCCGCCTCAAGGAACGCGCCCACACCGGTGCCCCGTAGGGCCATAGACCGCACGACCCCGCATAGAGCCTCTGGCAGGAGGCGTTTGGAGCCCCTAGATTGGACAGGAGCCGCCTCAGTCTTTTTACACCTTGTATATATTATTATTTTAAATTAAATCTATTAAATAAATTTTTATTTTATTTAAATTATTTTGCTATGAATTTTTATCTATTAATTGGTTATTTCATAAACGTTACTCTAAAATGGAATTTTATAAGAAAAGAAAAAAAAAAATTGTAAATAACATAAAATCAATTCTAGTTTCGCATGTTTATGATTAAATGTAATATTGTTATGTAATCTTAACAGCTAATGGAATTAAAAGGCTATTTTATTGTATTATTATAGGTATATTATTATTTTACAACGGTTTAGGCGCCTACCCTTATTTTACAGGTGGATTTATGAAAGGAAGCATCCTTTCAAAAATCCACCTATATCTATACATTTGTGGTAATTGAAATATATTTCCATTACCACAAACCTATCTCAAATAAAATTATTTATACAAAACCATTGTTAAACTTTATTGACTAATGATCACTGAATTAGTTATACAGAGATGTGTTATCTTTGGCAAGGGCCGGGCTTTAAACTAATGAATTGGTGACAGTACTATCAGTAACCTACCGTTTACTCGTGCTCATCACCGCCCCGCGCCGCCCGTCTGCTGGCCCGTCGCTCTTTCTTTCATCGTGAAAGGTTTCATCATCGTTTAGGTAAAACCAACCTCACAAACCCTGTACCCAGACAATACAAGTAAAAAATACAACTTCCCGACCCTTGCCAATTTATAGGCACAGAATTAAAGTTTAGCTAAAAGTGACAACCCTGAGACAGTAGGCAATTATATCGCGGATTGGGCCGGAGATAGCCTACTTGGCTCTTTATACTATCTTATAAAACTTGATGTTTCCAATCTCATCTTTTTACGTTAAATGTAACAATTAAAAAATAAAAACAAACAGATGACACCTGCTTTATGCATAGATTGATTAGCCTGCAAAGTTTCATGACCTAATTTGAAAATTTTCATTGATAATTCTTCTTTTATTGTACGGTTTAGAGGTAACTTTGAGATTTCTTTGTATCGAGAAAACTGTATGCAATCGTGTTTTCGAAACAGACGACACCTCGCAGTAGTCCTCGTCTTTATTGTATATTAATTACAAAGTGAATACTGCAGTATTGGTGAAACTACAGCCATTAATGCTAAGACAATTTTCGCAATCTGAGGTATTATAGGCCCTTAAAGACTTTATTAACTTAGCTTTTTTTTTTTAGTTTGTTTCAACAGGTACGTGGTGTAGGTATGTTGATCTTATAAAACTTCCTGTCACTGTTTTTTACATAGCAAGTAGTGGTATATACGAGTATATGTATTTGTGTGGGGTAGTTTACAACGACTAAAAAGTGAGCATTGTATTGGTTTTATTTAGACACTGTTTTATTTTACTCTGATTTACGGCGCATTTTTTTTTTATTAATGCCATATTATCTTTTGAATAGAATCAACTAGCCACTTGCATTCAGGTATTACATATTCTTAGAACTTCGCTTGGTTTTTTCCCCCTTTTCCATACTTTTACATTCAGAGACATTTAAACTCAGAACTATAATTAGCTTTAATTAAAGTTCGTAACCGGCTTTTAACATAATTACAGTATGCATTCGCAAATGTTAATGGGAAAATCCATTTCGTAGCTGTAGTTAATGGACGCTTCGTCACATTTAATTTGCGGTTTTAACAATATACACTAAGCCAAACTACCGGTTTGTGCTGCACTGATCCAATAATGAACCGTCGCAAATTAATTGCAACGTAAGCTGATACGACTGGCGAGGAGGGCAGGGCGCTGACTAGTGCAATTACCGATTCACATCATCCCGTGTTCGGCCCTTCGCCATACCAACCAGCGCAACAATATCCATTGCGTTAACGGCTTCAACCGGATCAATTTTACAAATTCGTAAGGTTTTTGTTGTATTGGCAAATAAGGGATTGCATTCCGAGTCTTTAGCGAGTTCTCACTTAGGTTAACGATGCTGTGGTTGAAGACGGAGCACGCCTGCTTGGAACGAACCTCTCGACTTGCGGTATGCGGTATTATATTGCTAACGGAAACGGAGTCCGGCAGTAATGTGGTCCGGCAGGGAATTTCAATCTTAGCTTTATGCACAGTGAACAACTTCAGATAATATAAACAATATTAACTATGTATATGTGTGATGCCCGTAGGCTCTTAGTAGGTACAGAGGTATTGATTTCATCATTTGGGTTGCGGCGAGCGATATTGTGCCCGAGTGTAAAAACCGCTTTGGGTCGCTCCACTCTATTACCACTCAAAACACGTATGCGGCTTACCGCTTTTTACAAGCTTTTATTTAACTTGCAATGTGCGTATCCGAGTTGTTTGTATTTTGTTGCTTTCAGTTGGCTCCTTGAAATTGAGTCCGGAAAATGAATTAGGTATAAGTATCCGATCGGTTTGAATTTTGAAGCGTCGATAACATTGTCTTTATAATAGTGACATCGGAAAGTACATCCTTTCTGCTGCTTTCTGCATCTGTCAGACACGCAGGCGTAGGTATATGTATGTTCACATAACTCGCCGAAATGTAGGGAGCAGATGATTTTTTTTCACAATTACAGGGTTGATCCCGTAGTAAAAGTTCTTCATAATGACGAGTATAGAAACCCCTTTTTATACGTATTTCAGTTACAGTTTGTAGATATAATGCAAACAATTAGTCAATAGGTAGGTATGTTATTTTCGCTCTTGTCTGTGGATGAGAATGTATGCAAAAACGAAGTCCTTCCAATTGATTTTTCTTATCAAGGACACAAAAAATTCAATTTGATTTGACGAATAAATGACAAGCACCCCTTCGTATCGTTAATTAATATTGGACCCAAATTGCGTGTTGCCTTGGATCAAGAGGGAATCGCAATGATTGTGTACGATGGATCCTGGTTCGAGCATACCCTCATAGCTGAAACTATTATTGTTCCCCTGTCCTATTGCAAGTTTGGAAAGAAAGAAATATCGTTTTTTCTGCATAAACAAAACATGCAACACTTAATAGCGTGCATACTACTACAGAAATTTTACGGCCTTGTATATTTTCATCTGGTTGAGACTAGCACAGATCAGGGAAGCATGACACAAGGAGAGGTGGCCTATATAACAGCATTGTGTGAACATTGCTACCAATGATGATGATACCTTGTTGGTCTACACGCACGCACGACGATATATCAAGCATATCCATTTCCAATATAAGCTGATTTCTCATTGTACGAAAAGCCTATACAATGCGAGGTCAGCTAAAACTAGAAATTTATAGCTTGTTATGTCGTTGTCGTGTGTTCAATTAACAGCTTTCTACGTAATACTCGTAAGTGCATGTTATCACTTTTCTCCAACATCAATAGAAACAATCGCTCTAGTTCCGCGGAGTTCTGCCTCGGAACGTCTTGCCGAGTGATCCGAACATCGGTATACTTAAAACCACTACTGCGATGCTATTGTTATCAGTCGTAACTGTTTGCAATAAAACCGTCTACATCGTGTTTAAAATAAACGATTTTTCAAAACATTGCCTAGGACTGTTTCAGTATGACTCGGCTAGTACCTACTGTCGGTTTTAATTCTTAAGCACAAAGCTTTTTCCATGACTGGTCCCTCGTCTACCTGTATCACTAATTATTCCGCACGACGAAAATCGGTATGAATAAAGAGTGAAATGCAAATTGCTACAATATAGCCAGTCTTCGATAATAGTCTCCTGAATATAAACAAATATTTTCTATTGTAAAATGCTGCCTCTTAAATTGTAACCAGTGTGCGTACGGTTGTCAATCTAAAAATAAGATGCGGTCTATTGATAAACACGATGTTGGTGTAGATAGAGAGACTGGCTCGACTTTCATCACGCTGCACTTGAGTGAGTGACAAGAAAGAAGTTCTTCATTAAGGCCGTCGTCAGAGGTAGGAAAAGACAAGTACATTACAGTTTCAACGCAAGTGCATGCCGTACGTTAAATAACGCTATAATTTGATTAGGGTGGTGTATCGAAGCTCTCAAGTGTAACTCAATAACTTCGATAAATCTCAGATGAATCTCAGGGTCTCATAGGAAATCATGTGTAACCCACTTGAGTAAAAGGTTTGGTGTAAAATATGAAGCGTTGACTGCCGCGTACTCACTCCTCCATTCATTGACTTATTTGTACTAGGTAGTTGTCTAAAGTAGGGCACGCCAAATGTATTTAAAGAACATAACTCACTACTATTGGAAAAAATATGTTCTGGATTTGTTGGGTAGATTCAAGCAAGCAACTGTGTGAATTAAGAGTACGTATAATATTAGGGGTTAAAGTATGAAATTGCCGATTTGTACTGAAAAATTGAAATTCGTTTTTTGTTTTAATTTAACATGTTTATTTAATCAAAATAATTACCATTATCTATACATTGCTGCCATCTAATAGGAAAGTCATTTATGCTTTTGCGATAGAATTCTCGTGATCTAGATTCAACAAACTGTGTGAAAGCATTTTGTAATGCCTCCTGAGAAGAAAACTTTTTATCACGTTGAAAGTTGTCCAAATCACGAAAAAAATGGTAGTCCGTTGGAGCAAGGTCTGGCGAATACGGAGGATGACGAATGGTTTCTAATTGGAGTTCCTGTAGAGTTACAACGGTTTCTCGTGCTGTATGAGGTCTCGCATTATCATGGAGCAATAATGGTGAAGATCGATTCATGAGTCGGGGCTGTTTCACTGCTAGTTTTGCTATCATTGTTCGGAGTTCGGCACAGTAGACATCTGCCGCTATTGCTTGACCAGATCGGAGAAAGCTATAGTGAATAACACCATGCTGGGACCACCAAACAGTTACCATTACCTTTTTATTGGTAAGCTTTGCTTTAGGACACTGTTGCGGCGTTTGACCTGGGGTCAGCCATTGCATTTTTCGCTTACGGTTATCGTAAAGAATCCACTTTTCATCACATGTCACAATTCGATCCAATATTCCTTCATTTCTGTATCGATGCAACAAGGCAACACAAGTTTCAAGACGTTTTTCTGCAGATCAGTCAAATCATGAGGCACCCATTTCTCATATTTTTTTATTTTATTGATTTAACGCAATTAGACCTTCTGATCAGGAGGGAATGAAATTACCAACAATATGGACTATATTGTTGGTAAGGTAACGTTAAACCATGCCGCTAATTCCTGGGTAGTTTGGCTGGGATCGGCTTCCACCATCTCTTTCAATTCATTGTTATTCACCTGTGTGGGACTGTGGGCGGTCTTCCACGTGGTTCGTTCTTCAAATCAAAGTTTCCATCACGAAAGCGTTTAAACCTAAATCGCACGGTGCGTTCATTACTAGTCCCCTCTCCAAACGCAAATTGATATTGCGAGCTGTTGCTGTCGCGTTAGTTCCGCGTCGGAACTCGTATTCAAAAATAACTCGAATTTTCGAAGTATCCATCTTTCTTGTCTAAGCTGAATAAAAAAAAACAACTGAAAGTCGATAATCGAATGTTGCAAATTTTTTAAAAGAAGAACTTCATAGGTACCATGTGAAAAAAGTTTCACTCAAAAATCTCAAACCATGAAGGTTCTATGTCAATTCGAAGTGCCTATTACAATAAATTTATTATGTTCTATTTTCGTAACTTGTAGGTACTGTTCGTGAAAACTTACTACCCTTATCGTTTGCTGTATTTTCTTAAAGTGGTGACCCAGGGATTTTATCAAGTGGATGTGTGGGTAGTGGGTAGTACTCTTAGCCACTTCCTCTATAAGACAACACACACACACGTGGAAACACTTCATTTTCATATCGATATGGCGATAGTCATACAGTATCAAACTGAAACTTAATTTAGGGATGCTAATGAAGTTGATGACTGTGTGTGACAAACAACCCTATTCTTAACTACAAACGATTTTTGCGCTCAATTTTATGCCGAGTAAATTTCATTGCTAGTAGTTGTTCATTATTCAATAATCAGAATGAGAGTTAATCGCCGCATTAAAGGGGGAAATCCAACATTGCAGCGTGTCGAAGTTGTAAAAAACTAATTTCATACCGCTCTAAAATCTTATGGACGATAAGTATTTGGGTTCATCTTCATCTGGAATGGAAGTTAAGGAAATACTTGTATGTAGGTCAGTCGCGTGAATGAAGATGATGGTAGTAGGGCCACGTGGTCTAAGGAAAGATAACCTCTATTTTGAAGGAAAATATAACTGCGTTTTTTGTTGATTGAAAAAGGTCTGGCTGGGCCAGGAATAGAACCTTTTGGATACAGCATCCTGTAGTTTGTTGGCGAACCGTTAGTACGTTGCAGGATTTATATAGCCGACCTGTGGGAAAAAAAGAAGGACTACCTTTAAAATTGCTCTCTGAGCTAATTCCAGAGGAAGCAAATTCGTTTTTGGTGCGCCACGCCAAGAAGTGATACAGTATTGAATTATAGATTGACATAGGGCCAAATAAACTTGTGCGATTAATTTGAATCTCCTAAAATGCTCGCAATGTTTTTTAAACATATGGATTTTTTTTAAAAGAGTTATTAGAGTTATATTATTATTACGCCCAGGTATTTTGTTGCTCGATTGATGATAAAAGGACAATCATGGTGATTGTACGGTTTGCACATTGATGGGCATATAGATAAGGGTTAGTAGGGTTGAATTGACGCTTCCGCATGGAGAAGTGAATACATTTTGTCTTGTCGGCACTTAATGTTAGTAAATTGCTTTGAAGCTAATTGGTCACAGTATTAAAACCTAGTCGAGCGATTTCGAACAGTTCGCTACTGATTTACGCCGTGTCGTCAGCATATGATATTATTTAGCCGTCTTTAATATTTATATTACACAAGTCGTTAATATAAATAAGGAAGAGCGAGGGGCTCAGAATACTCCCCTGAGGAATACCAAAACCAGTATTTTTCTCTGATTTCGTTATGATTTTCAACTGGTGTAAATAACTGGCTCAAAGTAACGCCACCGTCCGTACCATAATTAATAAGGCATCCGTACCTCTGTCACATTTAGCATTTGTTTACTGTTCTACAATTAATTATAGCTACGAAACTAAACAAACAGCAAGTAAAACTTCATAATCGTACGATCAAGAAATTATTAATGAATGCACCGAGACAACAGGTATTGGATCAATAAAATCATTACTGGAGTCAACAATACTCATGAATATATTCCCCTCTCGCGGTCCCGCGGCTGTCTCGGTATGCATGTATATGCGCTGCCAGACTCGCATCGATCGCTTATAGACAAACCGTACATCAATATGATGAGTCTGGCGAATGATGGATAATTGAGGGAGGACTGCGTACCCTTCCGTTGTTTGCCCGGATATCTCGTAAACTTTTCTTTGCTTTAACAACTAATATTAAGGTAAGTTAGATAACTGTTACACGCTAAACGTTTTGCTTTCCCAAGATAGACGTAGAAAATGATAATATTCATTTCGAGCTTTTGAGCTTTATGCGTTTGAAAAAGGACCGCCATTTCAAATACGGACTTTGTCGAGTGGTAAAAATAAAGGCTGGCTTTATTTCCGTTTCTTTGCAAACAAAATTTTGACAAGTTTTTGACATTTGTTTGTCGCCGAGATGAGACTGCGACTAGATTTTGAACGTTTGAAATTACGAGAATTGGCGTTCTGAACACATGTTACATGATTGCGTTTTAAAGATTCGAGATTTCATGCATGGTGTATAAAGAAGATTCTATTCTTTTTGCAGAAAGTAATGTACTAAACATATTTTAGATGAGACATAGTTCGTTATTGGGCTAGAATGTATCAGTGCTGATCTGGGCATCTGCGGTATAAGCGCATAAATACAATATTATCTAGTTCCCGGTGAAACGGTCGTTAATATTCCACTTATGGATCACGATGATTCACTCTGCTCTGAAAATATCGACCAAGGTCTCAGAGATCGGGCGAGGTTTGCTATGAATGAAAACGATACTACTTAGTCGTATTGTTTATAATTATAATGACCAGATTTACTACTGAAGAAGTGTTTATTGGATTGTTTCTAGGCGTTCTGACGTCATTTCTTTCGTTGGTTTTTGTAGGCTTTTAGTTCTAGCCTCGGTTAATTAGGTACAAAATGAGGAGATTTTGGTTGGCGACCAAGGTATGCTTGTTTGATTGATGATTTCATTAAATCTTTAATTAATTTAACTTTAAAGCTTTGTTACTTGAATGGTTGAATGTCACAGTTAAGCCTTATTTAATTCACTTTATTATCTACATGTATCGCAACCCTCCGGAACTTAAAAGGAATTGACTGTACTTACGATTACGACACAGCGGTGACACTCCGTGTACATGAGAGCTCGGGCGCCGGTGACCTTGAGCGGAACGTGTAAACCGCTAGGGTTGACACCGAAATGGAATTTAGACTTGTGCCAAAGAAGATGTATATGTTATGTAATCTAAACCTGTGCAAGGACAATAATAAGTATGAAAGTGAAAAATAGGTTCAATTTAAAGTCAAATTTTAATATATTTGCAAATGCTTATTTTAATAAATTTTCGGTTTTTTCTGTTATTTTTGTAATTTATATTATTATTTTTTGCTTGCGTTTTGTTTTCAGTTTCTGTAGTGTGTGGGTCGAAGTTAAGTGGGCGCGTAAACCCTAGTTTGATACTACTGAGTTCACGTTGGGCTCGTAGCAGTAGTAAGTGGTAGCGGTAGTACTACTACACCCTGATTGCGTAACACATTATCAGTCACAATCTGAACCATTTTGAAGGATATTCCTAATCTATCAATTTGTCAGCTTAACAACGTAAAAAACGCAACGAATGTTGTTGAGCTGTCAAAATGAAAGCCATTTCTGTTGTTCCATTTCTGTAATGAGTTTTGAATACTTCAGCTATAAAAGAATCTATATATGTACAGACGCCAGCACATCAAGCTACTACAATCTGTCAAATTTCTTTAATAGATTTTCAATTTTATCGCTAAAGCATTAAGGTTCAAGGTTGATTGGGAAAATGTGACAGTTTCGGGTAGGTTGACCTGCTGGCGTCTGTACATAGAATGTACCTATAAAACAAAGTCGCTTTTCGTGTCTGTCTGTCGACAGTTTACAATCTCGCGAGACACATTATAAAATAACGGTGTTCACAATCATACGGTGACATACTTAATGATTACTTTTGAGTTAATCAAGACACGCAGCAAAATCCCCCTTGTTTTGCACGGGTGAAATCTACTGTGGCGAAATGGCAAAACGTCGAAATTTCTTGCTGTATCTAAGTTAAATCTATATGTATAATAAAATGAAGAACTGAATGACAGACTGACATATTAAATTATCAACGTACAGCCCAAACTACTGGGACTAGTGACAAGAAATTTTACACAAGGGTTCCTTTTATGATGTGGCGAGCATTAACAAGTGGTTTTTGGAAATTCGACGCAGTGAGCGAGTAGTATGTACAATAATAGGTCAATTCACATCTATCATCACATTTTGTCAAATACATGTCCTATCAGATGGGTACAAGTAAATCACAGATGTGGGGGACTAGGAGGTCACACGGCCGGGAAGCAAATCAAATGTTTCCTGTGCAAAAGGCACGATGACTTTAAAATGTGCTAGGAGGCTACGGTCCATGCGACGTCATGATTTTACTTATATATTTAGTTAGGGAAAATAAACTATTGTACATACCTATACATATTACATCTAAGATTACAAAGTATTTGGATGTAGGTAAATGTGCAATCCACAGATAACCTGGGTTAGAGGTAAACTTCTGTATCCATTGTTCATTTTCAACCCCGAGGAAACGCGTTTGAAAATAATGCAATTAAAGGTTAGGGACATTATTGCTGGCTATGTTAATGTTACGCGCCACAATTAATGCCTGATACACGGTGACATTAGTTACCACTGGCGACATCTATTGTGGATTGGCAGAACTAACTGGCGCCATCTATTATGGAATAGTAGAACTAATAGTCACGCCATCCGTCAGCGCCATCTATTGACGAGTAGATATGTCGAAGCTAGAACTAACTAGAACTATTGACATCTGGTCAGTCGGGGCCGGTATGTACTCGAACATTCTAGATGTTTCTACGATAGAAGGTTCTGGAACTATCTGCGGCACTATATAAGGCCAGGATTAGCCGCGAGCAGTCAGACTTGGTTTTGCGACACAAGCGAATACATCGAAAGCGATCTTCAAGTGCGACTTAAGAGTGATTGTGTTTTATAATTAGTGTGTTTTGAATTGTTGTTAGTGTTGATTAATTAAAGTGTAACTTTTGGTAATTTTTATCGGCATTTTTAATTGTCACGAACCCGAAGCTCGTAACAATTGGTGTCAGAAGCAAGGATTAAAATCATGCCGATTTTACCTAAAGACGACACGGAGGGTATCCGTACCCGGAGTCAACGCCAACAGGAGACGGACCAGAGGCGTTTTGGTGGAGCTGCGCCGCAGAGGTCGGAGGGCCAGCTACCAACCACGGAGGCCGACCCGTCCGCAGCAGGTCCAGCATCATCAGCACCAGACTTTGCTGCTCTGATGATGATGCTGCAGGAGCAGTCCCGCCGACAGGAGGAACAGGCTCGTCGGTTGGAAGAACAGCTCCAGCGGGACAAGGAGGAACAGGCCCGCCGACAGGAAGAACAGGCTCGCCGACAGGAGGAACAGGCCCGCCGACAGGAGGAACAGGCTCGCCGACAGGAGGAACAGGCTCGTCGGTTGGAAGAACAGCTACAACACGATAAGGAGGAGCAAGCGCGCCGCCAGGAGGAGCAAGCGCGCCGCCAGGAAGAGCAGATGCTCCTTATGAAGGACCTTCATGCTACCTTAGGGAAGGACATGAAGGAGGTGAAGGATAAGGTTGCTCAACATGACGACCGCCTGTCGGAAGCTGAAATCCGGATCGACCAAGTGAGTAATCGGGTTGACAACGTGGTGGCTGACGTGAAGAAAACCGTGATGGCTGACGTAAAGAAAACGCTGGATTATCTTAATCTTGGGGATGGAATCGCAGCTCCCGTAGCTACAACACCTTCGCTACGTGGATTCAAAGTGCCACCGTTCGACGGAACTTCTTCCTGGTCGGCCTACAAAATTCAGTTTGAGGCTGTCATGAAGGCGAACGCTTGGAATAAAAGTCAGGCCATGACTGCCCTCACCCTAGGCCTGCGCGACCAGGCCCTAACCGTTCTGGAAGCTCTCGGAAAGGAAGTGACTTACGAGCAACTCCTTGAGGCATTGGAGGCTCGGTATGGCGACGCTCACCTGGAACACGTGTTTCGTGCGCAGCTCAAGGATCGCGTGCAACGCAGCAATGAAAACCTGCAGCAGTGGGCCCTTGAAGTGGAGAAGCTGGTGCGTAAAGCATACCAGTCCGTACCTGTGCTTATTGATGGGAACCTGGTGCAGGCATTCATCGACGGCATCCGTGACCTTGAAGTTAGAGCTGCTGTGAGACTCGGGCACCACGGGACGCTTAAGGACGCCTTGGCCCATGCACTGGAGGTGGAAGCCGTGCGACAGGATCATCGTTCCCATCGCGTCAGGGAGGTTGCAGCGGCTACAGTTCGCGACCGCAATAAAGGATATAGCCCTAGGTGCTACGGTTGTGGGGAAAAGGGCCACCTTCGATCCAGTTGCCCTAAGCGAACTGCAAAAAGGGAAGACGGCCGATCTCCAGAAGGCAGTGCAGCTAACAGCACCACCCAGGACTTTCAGCACCAGCAGAAGGCGTTGCTTATGGCTCACCACCAACAGCAAGCCCTTCTAGAACGTTTAGAAGAATTGAAGCGCGCGGTTGACATGGAACAGAAAAAGTTGGAGCGAGTGCGACGCGAAGCGCATGCGCGGTCCGAACAGGACCGTACTTATGTCAACCAGCGGAAGGATGAGACGGCCGCCTTGAAGACTAGGCAAGAGAGTAAAGAAGTTGTACCTGTGAGGATGCTCAAGACAGACCTCAGCAACGAGTGGAAGGAAAGCGTACAACGTGCACAGCAGGAAGATTCAGACATCAAGCCGATTCTGAAGTGGATGAAGGCCAGAGCTCCCAAGCCCAGGTGGAGCGACGTCTCAGCGATGAGTTCGATCACAAAAAGCTATTGGGCCCAATGGGACAGCTTGGTGATTCAGGATGGAATCCTGTGCCGTAAATGGGAAAATGCTCGGGGAGACACCTGTCATTTGCAAATGGTTGTCCCTAAAGCTCAAGTACCGGAGGTTCTACAGCTGTACCATAATGGTTGTTCAGGAGGTCATCTGGGAGTAAAACGGACTCTACTGAAGATACGAGAACGGTTTTACTGGATCCACTGTCGGGACGATGTCAAGGACTGGTGTCGCAAATGTACAAGTTGTGCAGCTGTAAAGGGACCTCAGACTCGTAGTAGAGGTGCAAGAGGTACTCCTAAGATCGTCCATGTGGATCGACTGGCGCGTTATTATGGAGCCGATAATGCTCGGGACGAGCATGTCTTAGGAGGGGGCAGTGTTACGCGCCACAATTAATGCCTGATACACGGTGACATTAGTTACCACTGGCGACATCTATTGTGGATTGGCAGAACTAACTGGCGCCATCTATTATGGAATAGTAGAACTAATAGTCACGCCATCCGTCAGCGCCATCTATTGACGAGTAGATATGTCGAAGCTAGAACTAACTAGAACTATTGACATCTGGTCAGTCGGGGCCGGTATGTACTCGAACATTCTAGATGTTTCTACGATAGAAGGTTCTGGAACTATCTGCGGCACTATATAAGGCCAGGATTAGCCGCGAGCAGTCAGACTTGGTTTTGCGACACAAGCGAATACATCGAAAGCGATCTTCAAGTGCGACTTAAGAGTGATTGTGTTTTATAATTAGTGTGTTTTGAATTGTTGTTAGTGTTGATTAATTAAAGTGTAACTTTTGGTAATTTTTATCGGCATTTTTAATTGTCACGAACCCGAAGCTCGTAACATTAACATGAAATGTATTGCGAACGCAAGTTTCATTGTCTCGCTTCACCATTGTTGAGCGCCACAGACGATATATTTAATGCTATTTGACTTCTGTAGTCAAATAGAAGTTCTGTGGCCGAATAGCATAGTCGAATTTTAGAGTTCTGTACCCTAAAATTCGAATGATTGCGCCAAAGGGCCGGATTTTTGGAAACTAAGAAAGTTTTTCGTAATCGTAGAAGCTATTAACAGATCTAGTGTCCTACCTACGACACATACAAAATAATGTCCGACGATACCAATTGCGTGACAAAAACCTTTGTTTTACACTCGGTCAATTTGTCAACATGAGAACTGGAAAGCTCCCACAGGTGTATGCAAGCTATGTTACATGATAATTATTAACATGCAGTTTATTCGAGCTTTTACGAAGGCTTTCCGAAGCCGCCGGGGACCAAACCCACGGTGCGACATTTTCATGTAGACATGCGTTCATCAGGTTATATATATATAAAAAAAACAAAATTTGTCGTTTTGGAAAAATAAAACAGTATTTTTAACAATATAAAGTAAAAGCGTAGGCTTTAACTGTTGCTATGCCGCCGGAGCGTAGATCAAAACAATGGAAACATTGTTGTAAGTACAAGTGCAGTGAACAAAATAATAATAAAAGTAGTATGAATGTAAAAAGGTATAAACGTGAAACCCTTTAAAAAGAACATAATAAACTTAAAATTATGACCCTACGTAAGTACGTATGAAATTTTTTGATTAAATGTGGTCCCGTCGGGGGACCGCTCTAATTATTAGCCTAACGTTCTGTTAAAGTTTAAAATGGTAGCGGTCCCCCGACGGGACAAAATTTAACCAAAAAATTTCATACGTAGGTACTTACGTAGGGTCATAATTTCAAGGTAATTTCTTTCTTTTTATAGGGTTTCACGTTTATACCTTTTTACATTCGTAATATTTTTATTATTATTTTGTGTCGGGGTTTTCTAAATTTTAAATTTAATGTTTTATTTCATTCTTTTGGTAGGGACTCCTTATTATTAATTTCTTTTATTTTAAGATTCAGGGAATTTGGTGTTTAGTCAGGTTTTTTGTAATTCGCTATTTTGTGGTGGTGGCCATCTTGGATTTGAAGTTTATCATAGTGTATAGTATTTTATTAGTCAAGCCCTTTCATTTGATACCCATATTGAGGGAGTTGTGAAAAAATATGTAATCCGCCATTTTGTGGCGGCGGCCATCTTGGACTGATTTTCATCAAACATAGCTAAGAACACTCCCGACAAATTCACCTTTCAAACAAAAAAAAAAACAAAATCAAAATTGGTTCATCCGTTCGGGAGCTACGATGCCACAGACAGCCATACACACACACACAAAGAGAGAGACACGTCAAACTTATAACACCCCGTCGTTTTTGCGTCGGGGGTTAAAAAGTGATTAATTGTAAAGGGAAAATCTACCCTAACTGGATTGAAAAGAGATTCACTCGCTAGAAAGGGTAAAATAAATAATGACTTGATGATATTTTTTTCGCTCAACGACCCAATGAGTTGAGAAAATCAGAGTTTTTGTAATACTCGTAACGCCATTACGGCTGCGAAGTTTACAAAAAAATAACTGATTTTTCACTCGATGACCCCAAGGAAATAATATCATCAAATCATTTCCTTTTTTTTATCGTGTTTAGATATCGATACCCATTATACGTCTGCTGAGTTTGGCTACCTAATTTATTTGACCCTGTAGAAGCAGGTTTATGTATTTACAAAATCCTACTTCCTACTAATATTATAAACGTGAAAGTTTGTATGTATGGATGGACAGATGTTTGTTACTCTTTCACGCAAAAACTACTGAACGGATTTGGATGAAATTTGGGGTTTATAACCAGGATACTTTTTTATCCGCTATTCCCAAGGGATCGAAACTTATGCGGGTGAGACCACGGGGCGCAGTTAGTTATTAAATAAATAAATCTGACCAGAAGTCCCCAGAAATTCTTCTAATAAGGACTCCAGGGCGAGTGCATAACTTTAGGCGCCAGCGGATTTGGTTGCAGATTTCCAACTAGGTTACATTTGATTGTTATGTATGAATGAATGTTTCCGCGACGTAGTGTCCTCTCTAAACACACGGTCGATGTTTAAGACTATTTGTTATTGTCAACATTACGCTGAACACGTAACGATTGCAAAATCGGGCGCCCGCGATCTTACGTAGTCAGTACGCTCCCCGCTGCCCGGCACTATACTATTATGATTAGTGCCGTGACGCTTATATTCGCGGTTAAATAAGACAGTGTAAAAAAAACCAGCCCGTGGACTTGTTGCTCCGCTCAGTGCTCCTTAATCACGCGTTATTCTTATTTCATTTTTAGCCTTTTGTTTTGTAAATTTTTCATAATGTCGTAGAGTGACCACACTATATCGACATACGTTAACATAAATGTAAATTGTAACTACATTGCTGAAATAATTTCTCAGTATTTCCAAAATGGAAGTTTCAATTTAACTGTTTTGGTAGTGTGTGTTACGCAGCCTACAAGCACAACGCTGGCTGTTACGATGTACCAATAATATACATATTGTTGATGTCTCTGTGTCGGTGGCGCGTAAGTGTAACGCGTGCGCGTGTGTTGTGCATTGGCCGTTGGTGTGCTTCGGCGTCGGTGCTGTGGTACGGTGATAGAGGTGTTAGCGACAATGGATGGGCGTGCTTTAGCCGGCAAATACCCGGGCAGGCGGCCGGCACGCGCACTCCCGCCCCCACCGCTCCTCTGACCCGCTGCGCCGCGTCTGTCCTCCTGTTGCAAGCTTGCATCCCCGTGCACTAAGGCACGCCTCCCAGGTCCCCGGGATACATCCGTCATTACGCGGATACGTTCATAACTTGTTCTACTTCCGGTGTGATTGCACGCATTGCAACCGTCCCGTCCGGTCGCTGGTTCTGTAACCAGCACCCTCCAACTCTGTTCACTTCAACACTTTACAGTGTTGATTTTTTTTCTATTTAAATAGTAAATTAACGGCCTCAAAATTTGTTTAAATGGGTATTATCGTTGTTTTACTTTATTTCCTATTGATACGGACTCAAGTTCGTCAACCTTCAGCGAGAATGAATGCGGAGATTATGCTTTCTCCGCACCATCTTCAAGTGATTCGACAACTTACAAACCATCACCCATGAAAAAGACATGTAAAAAATTGAACAGATTTAAGCTGAACCGTAAAAGGAATAATGATAGTAATTCGAATAATAACCAACCGAGTTGTAGCAGTTCGAGTAGTAACAATTCGAACAATAACCATCATACTGCTTCTACTACTACTTCTACGAATGGTGGCCCAACAGGTAAGTTTAAAATAAAATAGTTTTTTTATTGATTTTTTTGTAGTTTCGTTTATTTTATTTTTTTTACAAGTTGTTCTTTTTTTTTATTTTACTAGCCTACGCTGTCCCACTCCTGGGCAAAGCCAAGTTTTTATTTATTAAAAAAAAAAAGCATTTTACTATAGTATGTTAAAAAGAAAAAAATATCTATTTACTGTTCTAAAATATAATAACTTAAAAGTTTGAAGTAGTTATTAAATTAAAATTTTAATTCTTGTAGCTTAGCACTTGTTTCGTTCAGTACGCGGTTAATATTCGTCTAGTGGTGTGAAAAATCGCGCATTACACAAAACAGAGGCGAGTGAGTCATCCGGTCCTAGCGAATAGTAAACTATACGCACTATTATGTTAATAAATTAATACTGCATGTTTATCCGACCACAGTTACTTGTAAAATGTAGTGTATTATGTTACGATTCACGTATAGGACCCGAACTGTAATTTTGTAGCCCGCGGATTATAACCGCCGCGCGTTTGCATAATTTTTTTTTATAGTTGCTTTCAACAAGTCTTCTAAATAAAAGACTTGTCTAAGGGATGTCGTGTATAAAACATGTATCGTTAGAGATCGGTATTCGGATGCATATTTACCTGAAGTTGATGTTTAATTATGAAATTATAGAATAGGCTTTTTCTAATATATTTTTTTAAAATAAATCCCGGTTCGCCAGAAAATCCGGGAATGCATAACTAATCGGATGCATAGTATGGAAGTGACTCCTTATTAAGGTTATTTTTTTTTTTAAACCTGTTTGGTTTAATATTTACCTGCAGTTGGATATTATGGACTGTAGGGGGAGGTCAGTAGGGACTGGTCATCTCTTAGCTGCCACGGCTTATTTTAATTTTTGAATTATTTTTATGTTTTCTCTATAACGGACGCTTTTAACATGCACGTCTTTCTACATCGTTCTCACATGGTTAATTTCAACACGAATGATGTAATCAAATATTTGAATTTTGTGATTTAAAAGAGTGTCCGTGGAGTTTCTTGCCCGTTCTTCTCCACAGGTGCCTACGCTTTGGAATGGAACTAGCTTCATCTTTCTAACCGACCGACCCTTTGACAATTTAAAAGTGCCTGTAATTGGTTTAGTTGAATTAAATGATTTGAGTTTATGGAATGCTCTTTTGTATCGATAAAATACCGCGATTCCGGGATCGACAAATTTTATGGTGTTTCTGACTATTGAATCGGATGCATATCTACCTTCTTAATGTTGTAAAGAAAAGAAACGTTAGGATTTGTTACCAGATTATTTTTTTATGATAATTAATGAACCTATTTTTGTGCTATTAGTCGTTATAACTTGTTGTAGGTGTAATCGACAAACTAAGACAGTAGACTCATTATGTTTGATAGCTTGGTTTAAACGCGGTGTATTAATAAATTTTTACCTACTAATAATTTAATCTCAATAGTAAAAATAATGCAGGCGCGTGGAATACACAAAATATTCTATCTCGGTAAATGTTCCTTTGCGCGTGCCGAACTATTAATAAAGGTTTTCGCCTACTCATAAGTAAAATATTATAATATTGAAATTTTATATTTATATATTTTTTTCTTACTGTAGATACCATGGTATATACAGTAGTACTGGTACTTTACCAAGTCTATATCTACTGTTTCGTTACGCGGTGGCCTGCATGAGCGACGAATACGACGCGACGCGACGCTGCAAACGCGACGAACGCGATCAACTCAACGGCATACCCTGCTTGCGGCCTATATGACAGTCTGCGGCGAGATACGACGTAACGCGTACTTGTTTTGAGGGCGACCAGACGCGTCACTACGAACTACGAGCAAAAAAAATTGTACTGTACTTCTCCATGATTCGAGAAGTAATGACCAAAATCACGTAGGACATTTGTCGCGTGTAACATCGCGTCGCATTACGTCGCATCGTGTGGCGTCGCGTCGCGTCGTATTCGTCGCTCACGCAGGACACCGCGTTATACAAGAAATCAGAACGGCAACTTTTGTAAATTGTTTACCGGACCTAAGTTATTTCCCACTTCCCGTACGGTCTGCACCTGGAATTTGGTCGTCTAAAATCCAAACACACTGGCCACAATTAGTTCTTGCCTATTAGTGAATGATTTATTTACAATTAGTTTTGTAATCATTTCGTTCCAATGCTGTAACTGTCCAATGGGAAGTGCGCGCGCGCCTGCTACCATATTTGAAATTGAATAGGACTGGGCACGAGTCTTGCACAATAATGTCCGACTAGTGAACTCGTGGCCGGCGCAGGAGTCGCGCCGGCTCTCCCGTCCGTGCAGCCAGTAACCATCCTCGTATCTAACTCTGATTGATGTTTGCAACGGTGCGTGTAAATGGATAAAGACAACGGTGAGAATCGTTGCGTGGCGCGCCCGCGGCCCACTTCCCCGCGACGCCGCGGCTCGCGACGCGGCGCCATACCGGAATAAATTACCTCCAGTGCGAAATAAACACGAGTTGGTTCCCAGTGAACGAGACGCGGTTTACGGTGTCATCGCAATTCACAAAACATAATCGGAACATTAATACGTAATTACCGCAGTCGTAGCACTCGTGCAACTGGCGTGGAATCGTAAAGTTTAGCGCCTCATTGAACGCTCTCCGATATACTCCACGTTCACGCTGTGAATCTTTTGAATGGGTACGTTATTTGTATTTAATTTGTATTCTCTCTTGAATTCATAGTATTGGTAATGACTTCCTGAAGATTTTATGAATAACAAATTATGTGTCACGACTCGGTTATCTAATTAATTCTAGTCTACGCGTCTCAATCTCAATGTAGTATTCATTCCTTCGCGTGGCTCTCATACTTGTGAACAACTTCTTAGTTAATTTGTTAATCAACAACTACATCTTTGTCTAATATTCTGCGTGCGTTATGTCATGCATAGGACGTCTTAGCATCAGAGTAGCTTGCCTTTGAAGCACTAGATATTCCCGACGGCCAATTTCCTAATGCATTTTTCTAAAAGTAGAGCTTCTATAATTATTTAACATTAATAAAAAGGTAAACAGTTCTTTATAAAACTTCGTCGTGATACCGTAGTAGAGCTAAAAATAAAAAACCTCAAACCAATTTCGTCAAGTTTATGACGAAACAGTAGCTACCGGTTCATTCACGCACGCTCCTTTTTCGTGCAATTAAAAATTAACTGGCTCCCAACAATTGCGGAGTTTTAGAGTAAATGCTTGGGCCATTCAGAACAAGTTAATCCCTTTTAGTTCTGCAAGTATATTGTGCAAGGAATAGCGTCATAAAATGGTTGAACGTCTTACCATTTCAATATAAATCATCCTCTGATGCAGCTGCACAATTAATCGCCTGTATATCCACTGGCATTTGATACACCTATTAACAGAATCTCCTAACGGCCGTTTTATCTTCTGGCGATTTAATTTATCTTTGTCTTCGATTTGGAATAAGATCAATTGTTGTAATTTATTGTGTCTAAATGATTTAACACGATATAATTTATAACAATACGATACAAGGCCTCGACCCCTGCATAGTGTCACGACCGGCCCCTAAGGCGTCAACCAGATGACGTTTATTATCCCAGACCCGACGTCTTTAAGCTCTGCTCCCCGAGTCTGTCTATAGATCCTTGAAGATATTACCGGAACTGTGTGTGGCTGAAATACAGCTTATATTTAAGCACAAGATCTCATCTTAAATATTGCTTTTCACTATAAACATATAAACCCGTCCCAGATAGATAATATCATCTAATAGTAATGATGAAGATTTAAAAACCCCAAAACAAGTATATTTCAAAACTTTATACTGTTTGAAATAACATTTTATTACCGTCTGCTTTATTTTTGCATACTTTTTGAAAGCAAAAGCCTACCTATGCTTTTTTTTCAACGTAGCATTCTGTTCATCAAAGGATATCCCTTTACGGGATTATTTCAGCAACGGCGGCGACTCTTCCGTCCGGTACAAATACGCAGGGTGGTGTTAGTTTTTGCAAAAACTATTGAGTATTCTGGCTGCGTAAACCAGTTGATTTTTTAACCCCCGACGCAAAAACGACGGGGTGTTATAAGTTTGACGTGTCTGTGTGTGTGTGTGTGTGGGGGTGTGTGTGTGTGTGTGTATGTCTGTCTGTGGCATCGTAGCTCCCGAACGGATCAACCGATTTTAATTTTGTTTTTTTTGTTTGAAAGGTGAATTTGTCGGGAGTGTTCTTAGCTATGTTTGATGAAAATCGGTCCAAGATGGCCGCCGCTACAAAATGGCGGATAACATATTTTTTCACAACTCCCTCAATATGGGTATCAAATGAAAGGGCTTGATTAGTAGAATACTTTACACTATGACAAATTTCAAATCCAAGATGGCCGCCACCACAAAATGGCGAATTACATTTTTTTTTTCACAACTCCCTCAATATGGCTATCAAATGAAAGGGCTTGACTAGTAGACTACTATACACTATGACAAATTTCAAATTCAAGATGGCCGCCACCACAAAATGGCAAATTACATTTTTTTTTTTCACAACTCCCTCAATATGGTTATCAAATGAAAGGGCTTGACTAGTAGAATACTATACACTATGACACATTTTAAATCCAAGGTGGCCACCACCACAAAATGGCGAATTACAAAAAAACAGATTAAATACCAGATTACCTGAATCTTAAAACGCAAGAAAATAAAAGAAAAGAAATAATAAGGAGTCCCTACAAAAAGCATGAAATAAAAAATTAAATTAAAAATTTAAAAAACCCCCGACTACGAAAAATCCTATAAAAAGAAAAAAATAACCTTGAAATTATGACCCTACGTAAGTACGTATGAAATTTTTTGATTAAATATTGTCCTGTCGGGGGACCGCTACTATTTTAAACTTTAACAGAACGTTAGGCTAATAATTAGAGCGGTCCTCCGACGGGACCAAATTTAATCAAAAAATTTCATACGTACTTACGTAGGGTCATAATTTCAAGGTTATTTTTTTCTTTTTATAGGATTTTTCGTAGTCGGGGGTTTTTTAAATTTTTAATTTTTAAAATAGACGTTTGTTTTTGGTGTTCGTTTTCATAAATCGTGCGATCAAACCAAAAGCACATTCGACCGTTGTGTTTCATACATAAATAATATTGTAGGGAAACGTTTTGATAAATATCTAAATATGTCCTGTTTTTCTCCGTTTCTCTTTATTCAATTCACATGCGGCACTCAAGATAACCAATTCCATGAATTTAAACTACAGTGAAATGGCTGCGCAAAAGTATAATTTTGCCTTCTATATGCTTCTTTCTTTGCAAGCTGTACGATTGGCGTCGAAGAAATTAATTATATCAACAAACGTCCATATTAAAACTATTCCCAGCCAATGTCAGCCTACTTAAAACGTCGTGAATTACGTAGAGTACAAGGTTAATTTTCGTTTATTTGATAAGTGTGTCAGTCCTAACTCCTACAGCTACACGCGCGCTGCCACGGCGCCTAGCGCGGACTCGCTGCCGCCGCACGCGCTCAAAATAAGCTCTTATATTATTTTAATCCACGAACTGTGTCATAATCTCGTATATCTCTTTTATACTATTTCCGCTAGCTGTTATGAAATTATTTATTCTACCTGCGCATTTAAATACGAAACAAATTGTAAAAATAACAACATGTTTACAATCTTCCATATTAAAAGGAAAACTCATAAACGTTCGTATCTTTCACATCAAATTCAAACTCAAAACATTTATTTCAATTAAACCATCTACTGTACAGGCACTTTTCAATTGTCAGGAGTCTGTCAGTCAGAAAGATGAAGGTACTTAGTTGCACATTCTAAAGCTTAGTAGGTTCCTATAAAGAAAAACTGGCAAGAAACTCTACGGATTCTTTTTAAATCGAAAATATCGGTCCGTCCCACTAGTCCCATTGCCCCAGTCCCATGGTGGGACAAGTGGGATTATATGTCCCACTAGTCCCATGGGACAACTGAAACTAATAGATTTTTAAAATTTTGTCCCATTGGTTCCATAGGCCAGCGAGTACTGATTATATGATTGCGACGGTGAATCAGCCAGCAGGGTAGGTACACCAGGTGCATGTCAAAATGTCAATTTGACTTCACACTGCAAGACCCGATTAATGAAGGAGAAAGGAAGAGTTTATGTAAAAATTAAATGCGTATTTATGTTTTCATTTTCTTACACTATTTAAACTTTGAAATAAAAACACTTTTCAGGCAAATAAACAGAAGTGTTCTTAATTTATTTGTAAAAAAAAATCATTTTAAGTAAAATAACGCATTTTTCCAAAAAGGCTGAAGTTATTTTTTTTTTTAATTTTGCCTTTGTTAATAGATGATGCTACAGTAAATACATAAGTACTGTACGAAATGATGAAGTAACTTCATGGCGTAAACGTAAAACTAAAAATATTGATATATCGTTGTAAATATTTTTAGTTTTACGTTTACGCTAACTAAAAATATTGATAACGATATTTTGATACAAAAAATTCTGATGGAACTCATAACTGGCGACAACTCAGTAGGGCATTTTTTGGAAAAATTTCGTTAATTTTATCTGAAACGAATTTTTTAATAAAAAAATCAAAACCACTTCTGTTTATATGCCTGAAAAGTATTTTTTTTTAATTTTGAATAGTATAAGAAAATGAAAACATAAATTACGCATTTAATTTTTAGTTAAACTCTTCCTTTCTCTTTCATTAATCGGGTCTCGCGGTGTGAAGTCAAATTGACACTTTGACATGCACCTGGTGTACAGTCAGCAACAAAAGTCAATTACCACTGTTACTTTTACAAATCATCTAAATTGATACAAAATGATGCGATACATTGGTTTTCTCTATTTCATGTAATAGCAAAGAGTTTATTATTCTTAAATATTATATTACTTACTATATGTTTTTTAAGAATATTTTGCTTAATAATTGAGATTTAAACAACTAAAGTGTTAACCGACTTTTGTTGCTGACCGTACCTACCCTGCTGGCTGATTCACCGTCGCAATCATATAATCAGTACTCGCTGTCCTATGGAACCAATGGGACATGATTTTAAAAATATGTTAGTATCACTTGTCCCATGGGACTATTGGGACATATAATCCCACTTGTTCCATCCTGGGACTGAGTCAATGGGACTAGAGTCTTTATGAACTTTTACAAGTTTATCTTGACTTCAAAAAATCGTAATATACCGAAAACCTTACGGAAAATGCCTCTTACTATTTTATCTTTACAAGGGGGCGCTAAAATGGTTCGCAGACTACCAACCTATGTATTTAAATTTTATTTCATGATAATGAAAGAAAATTGAAAGCACAACTCTTTGAGTTCGAATTGGAGCCACATGTGGCGATCTTATGAAATAGTCATTCAATAGGGCTATGTGAATTTAGAGTGTTGTATTGTATCGATAATTTGAATGATTATAATTCTGTGAACATATTTGTTACGTTCGCGAATCATATTTCGATCAACATACAACCTGATACTGACCTGAAAACTACAAAAAACTAAGAAAATTTGAATACTGCAGACTGCAGGCTACCCCGGCGCCTCCGCCTTAAGGGCTTGTAATAGTTCAGCTGAAATTTATATTTTGCCCCCACCTCCCCGCGCCATATATTACTCTATCCCGCTCGCACTGTCAAACTGCAGTGCGACTCTGTAACCATCTCACCTTGAAAACTTAGGTGAAGTGAGCGTGGAGTGAGCGGTCATTGCAACTAATGCTGGGGATTGACACTATTGACAGCTCACTGTAAGCTCACTTCACCTAACTTTTTACGGTGAGATTTTTACAGAATCGATCGGCTGATTCAGTTAGGATGAACTAGACTGTTGATGGATGTAGGCTTGGTAATAAATGATTAAATTATGATTATAAATTATTATACGAAATCGACATCTTCTGTATAGAATAAAATGGAAATATATTGAAAGTTAAAACAAAGTTAAATTATTCATTTGTACATCATTTTATTTTTAATTATAATATCATTATTAATTTTTAATTCATAATATACTTATGAATAATTTAGCTAATTTACCAAGGTAACCTATGTACAGATGTCCAACAAAAAATAGGCAAATCAAATCAAAAGTCATTTATTCAAATTAGGCTGAGAATCAGCACTTTTCGAACGTCAACATTACAAAAGAAAGTCCCTCAAAAACCCCCGCCGTTCACCACTTCCTAGTGCTATCGCTGGAAAGAAGTGGCGCAACAAACTCCCCAACGGCACAGCTGTCTGTTCAGTTAGAAAATACTTGATGCTTGATTGTATACAATACTATAGTCCATTTATAATAGCATTAGAAAAAAGAGGCTTGTAGAAGCAGGAATGCAAAACATTTTATTTCAAAGTTATGATAAAACAATTTTAAGGGAGATGCTTAAATTCTAATTTTCTTGCGTTTTTTGCAATTTTCAGGTCAGTGTAAGGTTGTATCTTAATAAAAATAATATGATGCGCAACAATAAGAAATATGTAGGCAATAATACAATTTTAACCTTAAAAATCATCAATACATCCCTTTAAATTAGAATTGCTCCGAATTCGTCTGATTTCGCGGGCTACTGCAGCGCATCCACCTTAATTAAAATAAAATTCGGTAGAATTATAGTGAAACGAATAACGTTCCAAGTATTGTTCATCCCTGCTTCTTTTAGGTTTTTAGCATTGACACTGTAATTTTAAATTGGAGTTATATAATATAAATAAATTAAAGCCACATAATTTCATAAGATAAATAGTTAAAATGGTTACAATTAAGTGTGACAGCTGCTGTAAAAATAGATCATAATAAATTCGGCGTCTATCATAATGTAACAATGTTTATTGTATTTTTGTTACAAAGTGTGCATTAAAAATAACCTTTTTTAACTTCTTTCTAATGCTATTGTAAATGGACTATAGGTGTTAAGTAATTAACATTACAAAGCACAGAACATAAAATTAAATTATTTGCCATATGTCAGCTAGCCACGCCAATATACCAACAAATATAATAAAAACTATACATACTCAAGCTAAAAAATAATTAATTAAAATTAAAACGTAAATAAAAACTTACTAACTAAATAAAAGCCTCCAGGCATAAAAGGGCGTGACAGCTTACATATTTATGCGTTCCTGGGTTCTGTTCACATAGCTGTCACTTGAAGTCTCAGATGATAAACTAGGACCATCGAAGTAAAATAAATAAATAAGTTAATACTAATAACAATAACCTGTCAGTAAGCTAATTCTGGAGAAATAACATGAACGCTGAGGCGCTTCGGAAATCATCGTCTATCTTGTAGAATACGAACGCGCGATGATGAGATCTAATATAGAGTTGTAACAACTCTCAAATAGGTTGATCAGTTGACAACGCTCAAATTGGTTGTCAAATAGACATGTACTTCTATAAGTACTTTAGACTATATCAAGACCTGGGGGGTAATTCTCGTAATTTTAAGAACGTTTGCAGTCTGATCTCAGTCTCAATCTGTCAAAAATACGTCTAATTTCCCTAAATTTTGACAAGTTTTTGACATTTGTTTGTCACCGAGATGAGATTGCGACTAGATTTTGAATGTTTTAAGTTACGGGAATACGGGCCCTGGTCTGTTTTGGAGTCGCTGCATTGATACCAATTCCATTGGCGATACATCCAAGTGCTGAGATGTCTTCATGAAAACGCGACAACGACAGTTCAACCTCAAGACCAGGAACTAAACATATCCATGTAAAGGGGTTAGAGAAAGGGACGTAATTTCCCTGAAATGCTTCTCTAACATTATTTGAGGATGTTTTTAAGACGCTGAACTGGAAAGGACATTAACATCAACGGCGAGTACATCTCACACTTAATATTTTCAGATGACATTATCATAGTGGCTGAATCGCTGCATGACTTGCAGCAGATGCTGTACAGCCTAGTTGATTTATATGCATTGGTCTCCGCATGAACTTGGACATAACCCAGGATATGTTTAACGATTGCTGTCAATGTTGATGCTTTCAAGGTTGTCCGAATACTTTTACCTACGGAAAACTCTGCAATTTGGTAAGGGCAACTTTGAGAGGTTAACAAAAAAATTTTGCTGGGCTGGGCAGAGTTTAGGGCGCTTAATCGAGTCTTCTCTTTAAGTATTTACACAGAGCCTAAAGACTAAGATCTTCAATCAGTGCGTCCTGCCTTTTATGACTTACGGAGCCTGTTTGTGGTAGTGCGCAAACAACAAATTTTCACACCAAAAATAGAAGTCGATTCCCAGCAATTAGTTTTGTGCAATGTTACTTAGTTTGATGTACGACGGCTATGGGCTTTTTTACACCCTGTAAATATTATTATTTTACAACGTTTTAGGCGCCTACCAATGATATTCTAGTAAACAGATATGTTATACACTTACAAAACAACAGAAAAAAGTGTTCCGCGCCGAGAGGCAGCACACATACACACTTTTCATTCATTTTACATTTCACTACAAGTAAAAAGGATAGAAAAAGGATAGCTCGATAAAACCAATAAGAAAAAAAGTGACAGCTAGATGTTGTCAATTGCGCGTGAATGTAAACAAACATTATTCGGGCCACCAATCACCGCACGTTGGCATCATAGACTAACAAATTAACTAGGCAGAAAGTACAAACCGCGTGTACAGAATTTGCAGCCGGGATTTGTGCCTATGCAACGAATAAACACTATTAAAAGCACAGACTTATATTGGCTAGATAACGCAAGTCTCATCTTCTGTATAGAAACCAAGCGTGCCATTATTTTTCTACCTACTGTGACGTCACATGAGCGATTTAGTGATGGGAACTCCCTATCCGCGAGTAAACAATTCAAAACGATCCGAGTTTCGCCTCGCTCATCCGCCAGTACTCTTTGGATCGAGAGGTCGCGTGCGCGCATCCCGTCCGCTTGCATGTTATTGTTTTAAGTTCGCCGCTCTTCAACTTACACGATGTATCCTCATTTGACGTAGACGGCTGGTGAATGTCCTGTAACACGAATTAACTATTAAATAATCCTAATATCAGCGTCAAGACGTCCACTTTTTCCGACCCGTTACATTTAGAATGAAACGAGTACCTACTAATCGATTTTTGCAAGATAACAGTGATAATTTAACTTGGGATCACTTGGAAATCTGTAAATATAATTAATAATATTCTAAACAAAATCACTAAATTGAAACATTGCAGTAAAAAAAAAAATTACATGTCACAAAATACCCAACGCAAACATTATCATTCCTCTGTTTCCAAAATCGATTAGAATCGAGAACAACTGTACAAACTGTGTGTACAACACTATTTGCTTTATTTGACAGAAAAATGAGAATAGCGACTGTACCACGAAGCTGAGCGACAAGTGAAAATATCGATCATTTTAATTTTCATTGCGTGTTTTAACAGACAAGTCCTACATGCTGCCATGTAACTAAAAACGGCAATGTATCATGAATTATTCGATACACACTCAGTTGCATAGTGTTCATTGTAAGACCACAATGAACACAAAATAATTGATTTTGCAATAAATAACACATAATTTAATAACAAAATGACTTACCGATGAAAGGAAATGTTTCCATTATCTCGTCCCACTTTTTTTGTGTAGTTTTTACAGCTCAATACAGCACAATTTGGCATTTTTTAGTTTTTGTTTGACGTCTGGCATCAAGAACGTTCGAGCGCGGACTGATTAGAAATGACGCTGAAGGAAGTAAATTTTACTCCCTTTTTACACGCGAAGTACATACACTTGCGTCGTCTAGCCAATATAAGTCTGTGATTAAAAGGTAGGTAGGTGAAAAATAAAACACGTTTTAAGAAGAAAGAAATATATTTCTATTGTAAAAATAATCATACACATTCGAAAAGATTTAATTTATTTCTTTTCTGTCTCTTAGAGAGCTTTTTATTTCGTGAGCGGAATGGAGGCGAACTGTTGTATACTTATCAATTATAGTTTTTTTGTTTAATTTATAATTAAATATATCAAACAAAATTATAAAGAAAAGTTATTAAAAGGGAAACTAGAACTCTGCTGTAAAGATGACTTTACTGCCTAATATTCGCATCTGTACTTTTATTCTATGTCCGGAGTGCACGCATCCTTGTCGTTCATACTACAAAAAATGTATTTTCCATCTCTTTCTTTTTTCTAACCTCCAAATATCAGAATATTAGGAAAATAATTGAAATATATTAATAAATCGAAGTATATTGTGTACTTCTGTGTGGTATGAGATCCCTTGTGTTTTATTAACTTTGGTATCATAATTGGTACACTTTCTAAATACACAAGATGGCATTTTGGATGGTAATTACGTAGCAGCGCGCACCGTGTTACTCGTAGACGTGCGTGACACAGACTAAAGGCAATACGTCCCAATTAGGACGTTTTCTAGTCTTCACGATTTGCGCGCTCATAACATATCTGTTTACTAAAATATCATTGGCGCCTACCCTTATTTTACAGATGGATTTATGAAAGGAAGCATCCTTTCAAAAATCCGTCTGTATCTATACATTTGTGGTAATTGAAATATATTTCCATTACCACAAACCTATCTCAAATAAAAAAGAGAGAGAGAGAGACAGAGGTCTCTCTCTCTCTCTCTCTCTTTTTTATTTGAGATAGGTTACGGAAACACGCGCACGCCGCACGGCTTACAACTATAGCTATACAATTTAATTTTGACAATTCAAAAGTGCCTGAAATGGTTTAATTGAAATAAATTATTTGAGTTTGAGTTTGAGCAAAAAGTGTCGTTCCAACTTTGGTCTTAATTTTTTCTGTCTAGCCCCCTTTCGCAACGCGCGATAAGGAACTTAGTTCCAATTATTAAAAAAAAAAGGTTTGCTGAATATATTGAAAACGCCATAAAAATTTGGGAACTGTCTAAAATAGGTACAGACGACAGCAGGTCAAGCTACCCGAAACTGTCAAATTTTCCCAATCAACCTTGAACCTTAATGCTTTAGTGATAAAGTTGAAAATCTATTAAAGAAATTTGACAGATTGTAGTAGCTTGATGTGCTGGCGTCTGTACGTTTACCTCTCTAAATGTTTGACAATGTTTTGACATTGACGTGAGATTACGATTTTGACAATGACAAATTTTGGAAAATATAAAAATACGGGTGCCTTATTTTTACATCTAAATTGAATTTTACATTATTATATAATTTGTTCAGAACATAAATCGTTGTCAATCGGGTTTTTTGAGCGCAAGCGAAGTGACACAGGTTCCCCGTCTGATAGCCGAAGCGGTACTGACAAGTACTGAATCAGGGTCCTGTCGGGGTCCGGGCGGCAGAGCGGTTCAAGATGTGAGTGGTTATAAAGCTTGATATTTCCAATCTCATCTTTTTACGTTAAATGTAAGGATTAAAAAATAAAAACTAACCGATGACACCTGCTTTATGCATAGTTAGATTAGCCTGCAAAGTTTCATGACCTAATTTGAAAATTTTCATTGATAATTCTTCTTTTATTGTACGGTTTAGAGGTAACTTTGAGATTTCTTTGTATCGAGAAAACTGTATGCAATCGTGTTTTCGAAACAGACGACACCTCGCAGTAGTCCTCGTCTTTATTGTATATTAATTACAAAGCGAATACTGCAGTATTGGTGAAACTACAGCCATTAATGCTAAGACAATTTTCGCAATCTGCGGTAGTACAAATTGTTACGGACGCGTTAATGTTCCTTACGGCGGCGGCGGCGCCGTGTCCCTTATTTTTACTAAGTACAGCGTGGCGCTTTAATGGCGACATTAATTTAACACACGTATACGGTTTCGCGTTTTAGTTTTATGAATATATTTTAATTTAATGAAACATTAATATTTATTTATTAACAATTTTCTAAAATAGCATCTTAGAGCAACCTGACTTAAAGAACTGTAGCGCAGGGGTCATTTGCTGGGGTCACGGATCATAACATCGCATCATAACATCGCAAACAATTATCGTGCTAAGAGAAGGCGAATTGAAGGAAAGAGAGAGAGCCTTAGGTCGGCGAGCGGCGCAGGTGGAAGTTTTCAAGTTAAGATTTTTTTTATGTTGTTATAATATTTATGATTACTGGCCACTAGTCCTATCCGTGTGTTGAATTAATGTCGCCATTGTTGCGCCACGTTGTATAAAGAACTTTCAGTCGACTTACTTACAGTTAAGCTGGCGTAGCGTAGTAGGAAGCTGAATTATATAATTAGAGGCCAGCTTATACTAGTCTAGCTACCACTGACGTGCGGTCGACTGTAGAACACCATACACGGGTGTAGTGACGCAAACGTTTCGGAATTCAACCTTAACATTGCAGATGAGCGCCGTGATTTAAATATAACTTCACATCTGTACTTGTACAAACTTTTTGTTGCCGGTACAACAATGCAATTTAAACTCTATTCTTTACTCGTTAGAGCTGTAAAGAGCCTGGTAATGTTGAGTGCGGAGTGGTGTAGGCTCACAGGCTGGCCACGGAGCCACACGTAACTACCACTCGGCCACTGGGTTACCCGCTCCATATAGTTACAGCGTGTAGCAATCTTGCGTTATTAAACATTTATTTAGCCACCATTGTAATTTTTGAGGATAATACGAGAATTACAGCAATATTTTACCTAAAATGAACCATGACAAGAGTACATTCTTACAGTAGGTTTTCAGAAAAGGTTAGTAACGAGGTTTTCCTTAACCGTTTTGAGTACAGTGGTGATAAATAAATCCGGTCCGGGATTGAACCCACGAACTAATTCAACTCCTAAGTCGGGGCTGTTAAAATGATATATTTTTATCTGGAGAAAAGAAAGAAAGTTCTGGTACGTTTTCTTGTGCTTCGGTGGCTCCGCATTCGTAGTCACAAACAGAAAATTAGGTAAAAATATTGGGAAGATATATTTTATGCATACTTCTCCGTAATATCGGCACTTCCTGCTATAATGTTTAGGCAAGGATGTAGTCTTCATCATAATGAGTAAGTAATGTCGCTACTGCTCCAATTTTAACCCGAAATTATAAAAAACCGTCCAAGAGCGTGTCGTACCACGCACAGTGAAGGCTTCCGGAGTTGGGATGAATATTTATGCATGAACAGTATCTACTGATTTTATGAAACATAAATTAGTTTGCATTTGATTGTATTTCTCGTAAAGACTAAAAAAACAAATGCGCTTAAAACCGAAAATGACACATATGAAAAAAAAGCTGACATGACGAAATTACAAGGGTTCCGTTTTTTCCATTTGGCTGCGGAACCCAAAAAATTACAGCGCAGACGCGTAGAGCAACAAACGCGCACGTTGCGCCCCCACAGACGTACATCTATCTAAACGTGTTCCGCATACGTCAGAAGATGCGTGATGTTTATGTTTTGTACATCATTCTATACCGAGAGAAAATTCATGATTCAAACATAAAACGCTTATACTTAAACAATTTTTCTAATTAAGGCATTGTCATAATTTACTCTTGCGTTTTTGGACTTGCAAAATTTCCACTTCTCCGGCCTAGGATCAATCTCGTAAACATGACAAACAAAAATAGCCTGCAAGTGTTATATTTTTATTTTACGTTATTAATAGTCTTCAAAAGGATGTTAGTATTTAAAGAAAATATGCCATAATATGACAAGCTATACTTACTAGTTTTTTTTTCTGTAATTAGCCAAAAACGTTAAATCGGTTTTTAAACTGTGCTGCTGACCAATGTTCTGTCTTTAATTAATAAAAATTACTTAACAGTTATTATTGAGATCATCATCATCGACATTTCAGCCAAAAGATATCCAATACAATTAATTGTATCAATTACCAAAGCAGTTTTATCATCAGAGTAAAAATTATAATATCGGTGAGGTCTCATAAACTCCATTCAATTTGGAATGATATACTGGCTATCTCCTTTAGCAGCTGTACAACTAAAACACTTATTTATTTTAAACAATCCTCGAAGTGCCTGTCCATTGTTGCTAATTAACTTTGTAAGTCAAGTTAAATGGCAACAAAATATACGAAATACAAAGCTGCCGTAGTTTTTGAAACTGTTATATGCAATGCAACCGTACCTACGACTAGAAAGTCCAGGCTAACTCTGCACGCTCGAAAATCTGGCGTCAAAGTATTTGCACAAAACAAAGAACACAAGGCTTAGCAACAATACAATTTGAAAGACCTTAAAGAGGGAGAAGATAAACAATCGGCTGCTTGAGAAACGACGGCGTCACTCACAGTCGTGACAATGATACCATAATGTTATTCTTTGACAATCACAGCTGCACTAACGCGATGCGGCGGTGTGAAAAAATAACGATTGGGCCGGACGCCAACCGTTTTCGCACGTCCGTCTAATCGGTAACAAATAGATTATAGTTATCGTTACGCTTTTACTGCTTGCCAACCGCACACTTTTGTTATGGCTTGTTCATGGTATGTAGTGGAATCGTGTCTATACTTAGCCACGCTAATCTCGGAGCTATCACGTCTATGCGTTTGTCCCGCCGATGTTATTGATCTCTCTTTATAGAAATCAAAACGGTTTTCCCTCAACTTTCTGTTGGGCCTAACATATAAAAGACCAACCATTTGCGGATATTAATAATTTACCTGTCCCTGTTAAGAGCACTTAGGGTTATAACGGAAGGATTACCACTTACCCACAAACATGAATAATCCGCCTATTTGTTGACATGGAAACGCTCCGCGTTCATCAAATACATATATTATATATATATATTACCAGCGACCCGCCCCTGCTTCGGTGCAACGATGTACTGATGTAGCGACGTAGTAGGACATCGACATCGACACGCAATGGATTTTGATGCGCTTTTTACAATCATTTAGAATTTATACCGGAAGGTTTATGCCTTCCGAAATAAATTCTCTAAATGATTGTGAAAACCGCATCAAAATCCATTGTGTAGTTTAGAAGATATTGCGATCACACAGAGAATAACAAGATTATTTGTGATATCTCTGTCAAAATATGACTTTCGGACAAATTTATCGCAACCGAAATACTCTGATAAATCCGCTGCTCAGTGTACATTTTTTTTATTTCTTAAAACATCTTTTGTTTGATGTGAGTAAAAATAAAGGCTTTGAGATGCGTTCGGAAATATGATAATAAAAATTTATATTATATTAAATAAATTATAATAAATTCGCAAATAATCTTGTTTTGTTAAAAAAACCCACACATCTCTGTCAAAATTTGACTTTCGGAAAAATGTAACGCAACGAAATACTCGGATAAATCCGCTGCTCACTGTACATTTTGTACTAAAAAACGGCTCTTTCACGACCATCTATCGTTTTGATGTGAGTAAAAATAAAGGCACATCGCATACTCTATTTAAAAGAAGCGTCAAGATCGGCGATCTGGGGCCGGACAGAAGCCCCAGCGAGAGAATCGATAGATGAGGCTTGTCTGAACACGCCGCCCGGTTCCGAAGCCGATCTCACGGAACACTGCTCTCGGCTACACTCAGCCTTTACCAATAGGCACGAGACACTCCTGTTTTTATTATTGGAACATGTATTTTAGCTTCGGCTCGAGTGATATCATTTCATGAAGTTTAACAGCTTTTTTTCGAACCAGAGTAATGGGTTCTTAAGAACCACATGATAATTCCTGTCCAAAAGACGAAACAACTTAAACATCTCTTAAAAACAACTGTGAAATTCGTGTCGCTAATTTACGGCCAATAAATAATCAGCGGAAAATAAAATTTGCTTAATTAGACGTGTTGAATAATGAATGGACAACACTAACCGACGCGCCGTAGCGTGTCGCTTCAGACAGTCGCAGTCGAGTTGAAGGCAGCCACCGCCCCACATGTTCCTCTGTTCGTGGTGTTACAGAGCGCTGCTGTTTCTGGCAGGTACATAACATTAGCAATCCTTCCTTGTAAAAAACAATTTTTAAATTGAACAAAGATTTAATTTTGTTAATCCACCGTAGAGCGTTGAGCAGGCTCTTTGTAAACAATAACCATGTGGTCGTTGTTGAGAGTGAACGCCGTCACGTGCCAAATCCACGTCATATTTCACGCATATAAAGTGTGCCACAACAGAAGTAAATCGTCGATGAAATCCCATTCAATTAGCGTAACGTGTTTTAGTTTGCATTCGTCAAGACAGCACTCGATGCTATTAATTCGGCAGCGAACTGATGTATTGTTTCCGAATCAATTTGTTTATCATACAAAGACCTTGTCAGCGAACAAAAAGTTTTAATTTAACATACCACATTGTGTCCCACGATGTTTTTTTGCTCGTTGAGAATCTCTGCCTTAAGTACATAAAGTTCACGTATCAACTTCAGTTGAAGACACTAACAATTTGTTGTGCATTAAGCTCCCGCATATGCTGCCACTCCATATTATATTGTCTAGAAAGATCCACTTTTGCCTTACAATCGCTTTAATATCACTGAAGAATGTGCTTCTTTAAGTACTTAGACGCTTCTTCGAAAACCTAGAAATGGTCGCAGTTGTGTGCCCCATTTGTTCTTAGTTATATTTATCAGCTACACGATATTTAAAAACTCTGTTATGATACATGTTTCGACATTTAAGCTAGCCTCTTTCGGTGTAACTTATAGTTGAGCTTGAGCTTACTAACAGATCTCCCGACCTCCGGACATCTCAATATTCAATATTAGGCCCGCACGGACATCATTGGGTGCTAATGGAATTGCGGCACGCATACCTTACGTGCCCCAATTAGTAGTCTCCGCCGCATTCTGATCGTATCTGTAATAATTTATTGTATTCCGTGTTCGGTTAAAGTGAAGAGATCGTACAAAGCTCTGGCCATTATTACCGTTCTTGCAAGAAGCTTCGTAAGGTTACAATTTGACTTTCTGTCCAGTCCCTATTCGCCACCTATCATAATTCGAACAACTAAATTACTCTCATCCAGGAGGTATGCATATTTACCTTAAAACTAAACTTACACGGCATTCAAGTCCAGAGATGCAATCGAAGAACAATGTAAGACATCAAAGGGTGAAAGGGGTGAACTATCCCGGCTTGCCAAAACGGTCGAATCTACACGCCAAACTTCACCGTAGACCGCAGACTGACATTACTATGCCGGTAGTTAGGTACGAGGCGTTCGGCTGACAGGTATCCAATTTGCAAGAACCGTTAGTACAGTTGAGAGCCGAATTTACGAAACTAAAAATTAACAGATAAGAAAAACAAGTAAAAGATGGAAGAATTTCGGAGCTGTCGAATACACTAGCAAAGTTAGAATTGTTTCCATTCGATATTTGTCATTTCTATTGATTAGTAAGTTAGTTCCTTAGCAGTAGAATTTACTCACGGAATGTATCAACGCTCATAAATGATTACTTACCTAATTATTAAATTATCAGATTCTGCGTTTGTTCCATTTCATTCATTTGCTTAGCGTGGAATATGTAGAAGAAGACAAAAAGGATGGTGTGGGAAAGTGAGGATTAAACAGGACCCATTGCTGTTTATTAAACCACCGAATCGGCGTTAGCAGATTTTGACAATCGTATTATCTTCAATTCCGTTGTGATTCCATCGTGTAAAAATTTTCTTTCTTGCTAAGGAACTTAATAGTCGTTTTTTCTATTAGACAATATTAAGTTAATCTTATTGTTGATTCATTCAATGAAAAGGATGTGAACTAGAATTCAATATTATATTAGAATATGCAGCAATCCTTTATCGGAAGATCGAATCAACTCGCATTGTGCCAGGCATGTGGTGGCGGCGGAGTATGCACACCGCATTGCTCGACAAAGCTATTGATTACCGCGTATTAATTGTTTGCAGACCCCTGCTACGTGAATTGGAACGACCCGCCTTGTAATGTTTGAGTGTTGATCTGTGAATGTGATGGTTTGGATACGAATGAACACACAGGGTGCCAGGGACATCGACGCTCAAACTGTAATCATGAATTCAGCACATGATTCTGGAACCTAGCGTAGAAATTTTTCGTCGGTTATTATGCACTAGTTTATTTCAGTCTCTTTAAGACCACTTTCTTGTAGCGACAAAGGTAAAGGTAACTCTTGACTCCCTTACTGCTCCATCAAAAAAATCAGCCTGTATATACCATTTGCTTGTAACAAAGCATAGAGCTCCTTCTATGTGTACCTACTGTTAGAATATCGTGTTATTTACTCCGAAATTAATGTTAAGACTTGTATTCAGCTATACATGTAACAATATCAAAACTTCATTCATGATGACCAGCTGACGCGTGGCCTGTTCTCGGAGTAGGCTTCATACAATGCATTTCATTGACGGCAGACATCTCATCAGTGGAGAGTTGAGGCCATACATGCAACTACAGAAAGCGATTAGCCCGTTGTAGACAGTAGGCTCTCTATGAACCCCTTTAACAAAATACACCGGAACTTTTACGGCCAGGCGCAGCATGTAATCACATATTTAGCTGGAAGATTTAAAGCTTTGAACAATGCTATAGAACATAGAACACGTCCTATCAGAAATATTTCAACTAACATCAAATTGGCTGACTATTGAACTGAACATTTTAAAGGTACAACAAACGTATATTTTTACAAAGTGAGAGTACACACAAGTATTATACACACATGAATGAGCATTTGTGCATACGTTCTTGGCTTTAGCCGTTTGGGACTGTATTTACTGAAGATTGCTTTGAAGGGTGTGTTGTTAAAAAATCCTATGTTGGACTGAGAGCGGAGACCTCTTTGAAGCGAAACTGAAGTATTCCGATGTTTAGACGGCTAAACTAAAGACATGAATGCGCTTTTCATGTCTTTGTTACACACATTTCGTTTCCGTCTTCCTGACCATAGTGTTCTCGCTTCCCTTCGATTATCCGGTCCAGTAGATATTAAAAAGCTAGCCGGTAAAGTTCAAAAGCTTGAATAATACCATAGTGCATATGCCAAACATGTTCCAACTGGACTTCGATGACAATATGAGAATTGGATTACCACGGTTTGAGTTTGTCGTCTGCGTGCATTCACGCTGAATGGATCATTGGAATTTTGTCATATTTGGAACAAAAGAAATATCTCATTCACTCTTCATAAAGCTTGATGTGAGTGACGTATTGAATTTTTCAATGTTTTGTTCTGCGTAATACAATAAAATTTTTGCCCCTGCATATTTTTTTAAAATTTTATTTCATTCCCGCCTGGTTCTAGACGTCTGTTCGTCATTTTTAGTTTTTATTCAAAAAGGATGATACTGCCGCTATATTTACCTGCAGCTCTATTTATGAACTCTAAGTACTTTTACCGAACTAACACGTTTCATTTTAAGTTCCTAAATATAATCAGTGTAGTGAATATACAGATAAAGGTTTTTTCATCTTAATAAAGTGTGTTGTCTTTTGCAGAAGCCACAAACTCGGACCCCGGGGGGAGCGTCAGCGCCGCCAGTCCCGTGAAACAACGGAAAGCGTTTAGCGGGTGAGTGATTTAAGCTTTTGTTCTTGTAGGAATAGTAGTGGTATAAAGAATTATTATTAAGAAGTACTAGCTAACGGAGATGCGGGTCACTGTGTTTCTATCTGGCTACTCATATATGCCATATGAGGTACAAAGTCGCGATAAAATATAAGGAAAGCCCGGAACATTGCTCTGACCTTGTAGTATTTGTTAATCATTTCTTTCAACTTCTACTTGAAAGTCTGATACCTTTACTTTTGAGAGAAAGCATGTGTTAACATACCGACAACAAAGTGATAAAGATTCCGTTTTTCCTTATGAGGTACGTAACCCTAAAAATAAAAGTTAGTCTGTAGATTCTGTTTCAGAATCTAAAACAATACCGTTATCTATTCGTTACACAAAATGAATGATTCGTCGTTTCCTATTTGTTAGTCATCTTTTATCTTAGTATGGTTTTATCTAATTCCTTGGACGATACGGAGCGCGCGGTTCTGTCGCAGTTCAGTCGCTCAGTGGTGCGAAGGCGTCGCACGCGCAGACGAGGATGCACGCCGACGCGGACGGCTCGCGCTTTTGTTGTGCCCACTGTTTCCATCATATCAGGTTGTTTGTTCCACCGACGTTATCTTCACTTATACACCTGAATTCATTTATTAGTATACTTCAATTCCGTAATGGTTCACGTTGTGTGCCGAAAATGTGTCAGTGTCCGTGTTCAAACTTGTTTGTAGTGCTGTTGTTTGCAATAACCGAGGTGTTTATCCGAATGCATCATGTTGATGACTTAGGTCGCAAAAACATTACGTAACGCTTTGACGTAAGCGAATACATTTTGGTGTTGTTTCTTCGATCGTACCAGTTAAATGAACGATGCATCCACTCGTAATTCCATATTTTCGACTTGCCGCATAGCACTAGCACGGACCTAGCATTCTGTATGCGTCAGAACAGTCTTAAGATCGGTTTATCGGTTCGGTGAGTCGGTTTTCGATGCAGTTAAAACTTCAAGTTTGTATCATCCGTGAATTCAAGTCGTGTAATAACACTCGATCTCCGACTTGTACCGAACTTGTCTCATCTGTTTGTTTTGAAAAGGTGTTAAGTTAACAATCGGCACAGATATTGTCATTTCTTGACTACGTCGAGTAGGTATCACAAGCACCCTAAGTCACTCTTATCAACTCTACAATTTGTGTTATCTAATCGTATCTACGAGGGTGACACTGAAAGATCTTAGAAAATCAAAAACTGAACAAACTAGCAAGTTATTAGTTTTATTATATCTTTTCAAAATAGTATCCATATTTTTTTTTTACTATACATCACTGCTGCACTGCACAGTGCTTTTCTCAGTGGTTCCATCGGATGCACGATGGAACCACTGAGAAAAGCACTTTGCCCACTCGTGCTTAGGGGTCTCTTCGACGGCATTTTGAAACGCAGCTACTGCTTCCTCGGCGTCCATACAACGTTTTCCTTCAAGTTTTTCTTTTATTTTCGGAAATAAATAAAAATCGCAAGGTGCGAGGTCGGGGCTATATGGCGTGTGACCCAGTAATTCCACGTCTGACGTCGCCAAGTAGTCGATTGTTTGCTTGGCGGTGTGCGACGAGGCGTTGTCGTGGTGAAGAAGGATCCTACTGCGAGGTCGTTTCTCCCGAACTTTTTCCAAGATAAGTGGCAAAAAATTTTCGATCCTCTAAAACAATTGTTGCGTAATGACCTGTCCTTCCGAAGAACGAGGCCGCCATTTTTTTTCCCACGCTTCGACCTCTCTTCACTTTAGTTGGCAACTCCTCGGAAGGAAACACCCAGACAGCAGAATGTCTCTTAGTTTCAGGATCATGTTATCAATATTATATTATATCGCATTTTATTAAATTAGCCATGTTAAACTAAGTCTGTTTTAATATTAAAAGTATTGTTTTGACTATTTTAGTACCGACCGAGCTCGTAGATGGCACGACCAACGAATCACAGCACACCACCGGTCGATGGTGGGAACGAGAATGGCGGGAGAATGTCACTTTGGTTGTCGTGCCAGCGCTGCGAGCTCAGTCGTGCCTAAGACGTCGATATACGAGTACTAAAGCTCAAATTGTGTTTTAAAGATACCTAGTGTCGATTGTAAAGTATATTTGGTTTCGTGTGTTGGAGAAATACAAAAAGTAAGTACATGGAAAAGTGTCTATTATTTCTAAAAACCTCATTTATGAAAGCCATGAACTTGAATAACAGTTAATATTATCATATTTAAACTATGATTAGACTTTCTGTAAGAGTAAGGAGTTATCATTTCAGAAGTGGGATAAAGATTCCCGTTTTGGCCAGTAAAATATATTTTTTTTTTCTACCCTGAATTATTTACTCATCCTCCTAATCATTGTGATATTTTATTTGTTCTCTTAATTTTTGTTTTGGTTCTTGGCTATTAAAAGTCATTGAAGTTTAAATTTTGTAGTTATGTAACGCTGCTTAGCTATGATGATAGTTTGCTTAACACTTTGCGTGGACGATAAACGAACCACGTGATGATAATAAAATGTATATTGTGTCGTTTAGTGTCTTTCAACTGATTGTTACGCAAACAAACATATACAAATTCGATTCCTTTTAATACGAAATGGTTTCTTTTATTTTATTTTTTTTTAACTACCGCTAGTCCGCTTTATACTATACAACCACGAGTTTTACTAATAGGTGGATGTTTTAGTATTGGCAGTATTTTGCTCGACCTATATATTTACAACTTACTACCTTATATTTACTTACTCATTATGATTATTCCTCATGCTTTAATCGTGAAAATGTTGGCTACCTAAAGATTGACAAGTGGCTTAACCATACATACTTAACCATACTTTGTAGCTTTATGAAATTCAACGAAATATTTTAGTGAATCTCACGTATATAATGTGCTTATATCATGTTTAATGTTGTGCTAATTCTCTTTATTTTAGAATCTCTCTTAAGAACTAGTTCTTTGGAATATAATTAACATTCTAAGGTTATCCCATGGAGGGGGACAAACGAGAACGTGTTGTCTACACCCCGACAGATCCGACGGGGTCACCCACTGCTAACCGACGGTCACGCAGTCCTGCAAGGCGCCAAGCCTACAACCGGGACTTAAGTCGGTCACGCAGCCGGCTGAGCTGTCGGTCAAAAGGGCGCCCGAGTCGCTGCTCACCAAACCAACCGGTGCAACCTCGAAGGCGGGATAGTCCCCGCTCTCGCAACCGGTTGAGTCAACGACGTCGCAACCCGGTGGCCCGACAGCGGAGTGAGCAGAGGAGCCGCAGCCCGGACCGCCGAGCATCGAGGCGCGCAGACCGCCGAGCATCGAGCCGCAGCCCGGACCGCCGAGCATCGAGCCGCGCAGACCGCCGAGCATCGAGCCGCACGGACTGCCGTGCATCGAGCCGCGCAGACCGTCGAGCATCCAGCCGCACGGACTGCCGAGCATCGAGCCGCACGGACTGCCGAGCATCGAGCCGCACGGACTGCCGAGCATCGAGCCGCGCAGGCCGCCGAGCATCGAGCCGCACGGACTGCCGAGCATCGAGCCGCGCAGGCCGCCGAGCATCGAGCCGCACGGACTGCCGAGCATCGAGCCGCGCAGGCCGCCGAGCATCGAGCCGCACGGACTGCCGAGCATCGAGCCGCGCAGACCGCCGAGCATCGAGCCGCGCAGACCGCCGAGCATCGAGCCGCGCAGACCGCCGAGCATCGAGCCGCGCAGACCGCCGAGCATCCAGCCGCGCGGACTGCCGAGCATCGAGCCGCGCGGACTGCCGAGCATCGAGGCGCTCCGACCGCCGAGCATCTAGCCGTGTGCCATCTGAGCGTCTTTCACCTGGCCGTGCAAGCTGCCACTCGCCAAGCCGTAGGAGGTGCCGTTCGCGCAGCTCTGTGAGGCAGCCGCGAGCTAGCGCAGTGAGAGACGTGCAAGCCGTAATTCAAGATAAGACAACTGGTGAGTCAACTTCTCTATTGGGATTATCTAATCTTTCGGATCTTGTCAATGTTTTAAAATCTATGTCTAATAATAGTGCTGATAAGTTAGGTTCCCTTAACAACACAATTCCCGAGTTTGACCCAAGTAAACGGGAACAGACAATGACTATGTGGCTTCATAAAGTCAATGAGTGCGCAATCATATATGCTTGGTCGGAGAAGCAAGTAATTCATTTTGCATTACCAAAACTAAAGGGTGTAGCCCAAAGATGGTACGAGGGCCTTCCATCGGTCCTGTTTACTTGGGCTGAATGGCAGGAGAAACTTTTAGCTGCGTTCCCATCGGAAGAAAATTATGGCCAAATGTTAAGCGATATGTTGGCCAAACGGGCTAGGTTCACAGACTCCTTAGAAGAGTATTACTATGAGAAACTGTCACTAATCAATAGATGTGGTATAAGTGGGAAAAGGGCAGTCGAATGCATTTTACATGGCATCGACGACAGGTCGGTTAGATTAGGTGCTGAGGCAGCTCAGTTTGACGAACCTAATAAACTCCTTGCGTATTTACGTAATGCTCGAAATATAAAATTTAACAATGAGCGTAAATTAACTAGAGGTCAACCTTCAAAACACCAAAATAGCTCTAACCCTAGGCCTACACGTTGTTCGAATTGCAAGAAGGATGGTCATGTTACATCTCAATGCACTCTACCCGTAAAGAAGTGTAGTCGATGCAATAGAATAGGTCATGAGGTGGGACAGTGCTATGCCAAACTGCCGGCGGTTGAAGAGAAAAAGGTTATGCGGGTAGAGGATAGGGGCGATGTAGGCGCGGTTGATTCTTCAAAAATAACCACTGCGGTATCGGAATCGAACAAGAAGTATTTCAAGTCTGCTACTGTTAACGGTTTTTCCATAACTGCGTTCATAGATTTTGGGAGCGAATGCTCAATGATTAGGTTGTCAGAATTTCGAAACATAAGTTCGAGTTATTGTGTCAATAATCTTCCAGTACTGAGAGGATTCGGCAATTCGGTTGTCCCTTGCGTAGGTAAACAACAAGTTCAGATAATTATTGATCAGGTGGAAGCTAATCTCGAATTGTTGATAGTCGCAGATGATGCAATGCATGTGCCCCTTTTAGTAGGTCAAACCTTTACGGAGCAGCCACACATAGTCATTCGTAAAACCAGTGACTCCTTGGAGATCTCTGAACTCGAGCACCAATATGTAGTACCTAATAGCAAAATAAAATTGCTCTGTAAAGATTCCGTCGAAGTTCTAGGTCATGCTGTTGTAGATGTGTATACAGATCCGCCACATCAGGGCGACATCTTTGTCGATGGAAGTTTGCGATTTCAAAAGGGTGTTCGCTATGTAGTAGCTGCTGGATTGTTCCAGATGAGAGAATGTGGAACAGGACACATCGTTGTCAGCAATTCTTCGTCAAAACCATTGGTGTTTTCAAAACATTCTCTGATTGCTCGTGGTCGTGTGGCTCAGGAAGAGTCCAGTATGCAAGTTTTGAACATTTCCTCAACTGTCAGTAATGGGTTTAAGTCTATTACTGAAGCTGATTTAAATCTGGACGATGGACTTACTCCCGAGCATAAGATCCAACTACTCAATCTACTGAATAAGTACCGATCCTGTTTTGCTTTCAATTTATCGGAGTTAGGGAACACCACGGCTGGACATATGACAATAGAACTCCAAGATAACCAACCCGTCGTCTATAGACCCTATCGTTTGTCGATCAGCGAAAAGGAGAAGGTTAGGGAAATAGTTTCCGAATTATTGGAGAATGACATCGTAACACCATCAACGTCATGTTACGCGAGCCCTATTGTAGTGGTTAGGAAAAAGTCTGGCGAACTTCGTTTATGCATAGATTATCGTGCCCTTAATAAAAAGACTGTCCGCGAAAACTATCCCATGCCGCTGATTGACGATCAGCTGGATGCCCTTTCTGGTAATAAATACTACACGACTTTGGACCTTGCGTCAGGGTATTACCAGATACCAATCCGGGAAGCAGATAAACATAAAACTGCGTTCGTGACGCCGGATGGTCATTATGAATTCAATCGTATGCCATTCGGCCTTGCAAATGCCCCTGCTACCTTCCAACGTGTTATGAACCAAGTCCTTGGGTCATTGCGACACAAGGAAGCCCTGGCCTACTTGGATGACGTGATTATTCCTTCAAAGGATATCAATGAAGGAATGTCGAGATTAGAGTCAGTGCTGCGTCTGTTTGCTAATGCTGGCCTTACATTAAAGCTTCCCAAGTGCTTCTTTTTCTGTAGCTCGGTCGAATATTTGGGCTTTGAAATTTCTGCTAGTGGCATTCGTCCTGGTGAGAGGAAAGTAGAGGCTGTAAAACTCTTCCCAACTCCTCAAAGTCAACATAATGTTCGCCAGTTTCTAGGGCTGTCTAGCTTCTTCCGTAGATTTGTCAAAAACTTTTCGGTTATTGCAAAACCTCTTACACAACTATTGAAGAAAGACTCCAAATGGTCATGGGGCACAGAGCAGGAAACTGCATTCCGTTGTTTACAAAAAGAGCTCGTACAACGTCCCACTCTAGCCCTATACAATCCGAAGGCAGATACCCAGCTTCATACGGACGCTTGTAAGATTGGAGTGGCCGGTATCTTGTTACAAAAAGATAAGAACGATGTACTTAGGGCAGTCGCTTACTTTAGTAGGCAGACAACGCCCGAGGAACAAAACTACTCGTCATACGACTTGGAGACGCTAGCCGTAGTTTCTTCATTACAGAAGTTCCGCGTTTACTTAGTTGGTATCCCTTTTACAATTATAACCGACTGCAACTCGCTCCGTGCGACTTTTCAAAAGAGAGATATGATCCCACGAGTCGCTAGGTGGTGGGAACAGATGCAGGAATATAATTTTAGCATTGAGTATAGGGCTGGTCATCGCATGGCTCATGTCGATGCACTCAGCCGGAACCCTATGCAGCAGGCTCATGATGTTATGGTCGTTAGTGATTGCGATTGGTTAGCTACAGTCCAAGGCGCAGATAGTGAGATCCAAAGGATCGTTGGAATTCTAAAAGATCCTCAGTTTAATGACGTAGTTGACATTAAATCAAATTTTAAGTTGAAGAATGATAGGCTCTTTAGGGTAACTAGTGACGGTGATAGGTGGGTCGTGCCGAAAGGGGTAAGATGGCAGATTGTTAAACAAAATCACGACGATATAGGCCACTTTGCACTAGATAAAACTCTGGAACGTGTCAAAGCGACATATTGGTTTGCAAAAATGCGTAACTTTGTAAAGAAATATGTCGGTTCTTGTCTAGAATGCGCTTATTCAAAAGCCGCTGGAGGCAAGAAGCCAGGTACTTTACATCCTATACCAAAGGTTGATATTCCATTTGACACTATTCACGCAGATCATGTTGGCCCCTTTATACGCAGTGCGAGAGGAAACATGTACATTTTAGTTCTGATTGATGCATTTACTCGATATATTTATTTAAAACCCGTAAGGAACACAAAAACTTCTACTTCTATAAAAGTTTTCCGGGAGTATTTTGGTTTGTTTGGTGTTCCAAAAAGGGTCATATCGGATCGTGGAACCTCGTTTACAAGCGAAAACTTTAAAAAGTTTATGATCGAAAAGAACATTAAACATGTGTTGAATGCTGTTTCTACCCCAAGGGCCAATGGTCAGGTAGAACGCTACAACAGGACACTTGTTGATGCTTTGACTACAAAGTGTGTTGGTTCTCCTGATAATAAATGGGATGAGCATCTACCTGATGTTCAGTGGGGCATGAACAATACGTTCAACAAGGGCATAAATCGAACACCGTCAGAGGCTCTGTTCGGCATTAGACCATCGGGTCCAAGTGACTGTAGAATCGTATCCGAACTGTCAAACGACTTATCTGGTTCTTCTAACTGCCAAGACCTGTCACAAATAAGACAAGAAATCAACTCTCATGTTAGTTCCTATCAAGAGTCGCAAAAGAAGGCTTATGATGCAAAGCACTGCCCAGTTCCAAAATATAAAGTAGGTGATCTTGTGAGGGTCGAACGTCAAGTCCCAGCTACTGGAAATAGTAAAAAACTTGTCCCGAAGTTTCAGGGACCCTATAGAATAACTAAAATTTATGACTTCGATCGGTATCAAATTGAGGATACTCCCCTCACACGCAAATCTAACCGGTCTTATTCGACAGTTGTTGCAAGTGACAAAATTAAGGCCTGGTTGAACTTTAATAGACCACATGACGAATCGTCTGGTAATGACACCGAATGACCTAAATATGTATTCTTGCATCAAAATGTCAATATATATTTTTTTAATTCGTGATTTTAACAAACCTTACCTATTTCAGTTTTACCTACAGGTTTACCGTTTCAGTATGCGGGCCATGAAATAATGCCCGTTACTGTACACAATCCTTTGAGACCCTTAGACCATGAAATAATGTCTACTGAGGTCAACTCTGGCCATGAAATAATGCCATCAAAATGGGCCATGAAATAATGCCCGTATATTTTTTTTATTTTTCATGAATTAATTTATTTTTTAAATTAATCATTTTAATATATGTACATCGAGCCATGGGAAAACGCTCGATATTAATCACCACTGGGCCATGAGATAATGTCCAAAATTATGATTTTTGAATTGTTTAATGAATCTATAAATTTGTTTTCTTTGGTTGAAAATGGTTCACCAAAATGATGTACTGCTGATAGACCATATTATTGTGATGTATTAATTGTTCAATAATTATTGTCGTTGACAACATATAGGCTAGGTATATTAAGGTGTTTTGTTTGTGCTCTCTTTATACGAGGACGCATAATGTACCTTGGATGGCCGACTGTTATCAATATTATATTATATCGCATTTTATTAAATTAGCCATGTTAAACTAAGTCTGTTTTAATATTAAAAGTATTGTTTTGACTATTTTAGTACCGACCGAGCTCGTAGATGGCACGACCAACGAATCACAGCACACCACCGGTCGATGGTGGGAACGAGAATGGCGGGAGAATGTCACTTTGGTTGTCGTGCCAGCGCTGCGAGCTCAGTCGTGCCTAAGACGTCGATATACGAGTACTAAAGCTCAAATTGTGTTTTAAAGATACCTAGTGTCGATTGTAAAGTATATTTGGTTTCGTGTGTTGGAGAAATACAAAAAGTAAGTACATGGAAAAGTGTCTATTATTTCTAAAAACCTCATTTATGAAAGCCATGAACTTGAATAACAGTTAATATTATCATATTTAAACTATGATTAGACTTTCTGTAAGAGTAAGGAGTTATCAATCATAACAATAAATCCAGCTTTTGTCACCCGTAAGTATGTCGAACACAGCATTTGAGTCACCTCCGTTAAATCTTTGAACCATTTCACGACACCAATCAACACGACGGAGCTTTTGGGCCTCTGTCAAATTATGAGGTATCCACCGGGCACAAAGCTTCCTGACCGCTAAATGTTCGTGGAGGATTTTGTGCACTTGACTCATACCGATGCCTAAGCTTGTCCGAATCTGCTGATAAGTCACTCTTTTGTCAGTCTCTATCATACGCCGCACAACACTGATGTTATCTTCAGTCGTCGCTGTAGAAGGCCGTCCCTCACGCAGATCATCGGTGAGATTAGTGCGACCACGTTTAAACTCATTAAACCAGTTGTAAACAGTGGCACAAGATGGGGCTTCATCGTGAAAAGCCAATCGAAGTCTATCATAACTGACATCGAAAGTCATAAAAATTCATTGTACGAAAATTTTCTCGCGTTAAATTCATGCTGACGTGTCGCAGACAATTTTCAATTTGCCGTCAAATCGTAAACAAGTGACAAATGAATAGAATACATACACAATAATATTGGCAGAGTTCCATTTTCAAAATTTGAACTTATTTTTTTTATTATATCGGTTACAAGTGGCCAGTTCTAAAAACTCAGGTATTCACGCCGCTGCTGTACATACCTTAGCTAGAGATAATGAAATATTTCGTAATGTATTCACATCGACGTACAAGTCTGTGAGCTTAGTACCTACCAACTGTAACTGAACGATTTCTATCGATTTACCGAATACTAAGGTTCTAGCTAGGTAAATGTTTACAGTAATGTACGACGACAGGTCGGATGACTTCATTACCTAATTGATATGTAATTAGGGTGTCGTTGATGGTCGTGTCGCGTCGGTGTGACAGGCGGCCACCGGATGGCCGCGGTGACGACGACGACGTAGCGCCGCGACTCGTGTCCTACACATACGCGCTCATTACAATTACAACATTATCGCGACTGTATCTCGTCTGATACCGCTCCTTGTCGACCGTCCCCCGATCAGATTATTTACTCCTTCGAAATAGAACTTAGATAACAGTGTTTGTGCACATTTTACATGTGAGTCAGTGTACACGTGATCGCAGCAGTGAACGTGTGTGACAGTGATGTCAGTGCTACGCTACGGCGATGTGGAATCAAGTTGTTTGCGTGAAGTAAGTCTCAAGTGAATGCTACCGTGGTGTGATGTGATCTGGTGCGGGTTACGCAACGCGGAGATCCGAACTGTGATTGTTGCAGTTGGGTTATTTTTTGTTGGCGGTCGGCGGACTACGACCGCAATGCGGTGACGAGTCCTTGGTTTAGTGTAGACCTGACCGCTGGTTCACACTAAGATAACAAACACAATAAAATAATAATCACATTTTATTTATGTGTTAAATACAAGTTATACAGGTTCACTTAATATATCGGTACGTACCTTGTATCAATATCATGAAACTTTTTCATGTGGGTGATAGCCGTCTCGGTTAATTTTCATTGTTTAAAAATTTAAATGCAGCGTTGTTTTGCGACCGTGATAAATAAAATGTAGCACGGCCATTTCACTTTTTTTATGAAGAAGCAATTTATATGCACAATTCTGCTAATGTAATTATGGGAGACTTTCATATAGTTCACAAACTTCAAGCGAGGAATTATTGTTGGTAAATAAATCGCAAGCGAGAAATTTTCCAGTAAAACTAAAGCTTCCGTACCTAAGCTTTATAATATTATTTCCTACTATTCCTTTAATTCAGTAAAAGTTCAGAACGGAACCACTGCATCCCAGTGCAAACTTCGGACGCATATATTACAGTTCTATGAAGCAGTACGTCTGCGGTTGATCTCTTATTCCGACTAGCCCCTTAAAACTGCTACGTGACGTATCCCTATCCGCTACTGCTGTTTTCCGTTTCTGCGTGAGGGACGGCCTTCTACGGCGACGACTGGAGATAACACCAATGTTGCGCGGCGTATGATATAGACTGACAAAAGAGTGACTTATCAGCAGATTTGGACAAGCCTAGGCCTCGGTATGAGTCAAGTGCTCAAAATCCTCCATGAACATTTAGCGGTCAGGAAGCTTTGTGTCCGGTGGATACCTCATAATTTGACAGAGGCCCAAAAGCTCCTTCGTGTTGATTGGTGTCGTGAAATGGTTCAAAGATTTAACGGAGGTGACTCAAATGCTGTGTTCGACATACTTACGGGTGACGAAAGATGGATTTATTATTATGATCCTGAAACTAAGAGACAGTCTGCTGTCTGGGTGTCCTTCCGAGGAGTTGCCAACTAAAGTGAAGAGAGGTCGAAGCGTGGGAAAAAAGATGGTGGCCTCGTTCTTCGGAAGGACAGGTCATTACGCAACAATTGTTTTAGAGGATCGTAAAACAGTTACTGCAGAGTGGTACACTAACAATTGTTTGCCACTTGTCTTGGAAAAACTTCGGGAGAAACGACCTCGCAGTAGGATCCTCCTTCACCACAACGCCTCGTCGCACACCGCCACGCAAACAATCGACTACTTGGCGACGTCAGACGTGGAATTACTGGGTCACCCGCCCTATAGCCTCGACCTCGCACCCTGCGATTTTTATTTATTTCCGAAAATAAAAGAAAAACTTCGAGGAAAACGTTTTATGGACACCTAGGAAGCAGTGGCTGCGTTTCAAAATGCCGTCGAAGAGACCCCTAAGGACGAGTGGGCAAAAGGGCTTTTCTCAGTTGTTCCATCGGATGCAGCGATGTGTTAATGTAAATGGACACCTTTGAAAAAACATAATAAAACTAATACCTAACATGCTAGTTTGTTTAGTTTTTGATTTAAGAACTTTCAGTGTCACCCTCGTAGATTATACTGAGCCCGGCGCCCGTTTGATTATATGTAGTGAAAACTAGCTGTTCGTTTGCGTGCATGTCTGAAAACAAATAGGATTTCGTGGGTTTTAAAAGCGCGGAAGCCCATATCTTTTTCTAAAATAAAAGCAGCCTTAGTTACTCCTTATAACATCAGCTGCCAGTGAAAGTCCCGGTCGGTCCCGTTTCGGAGATTAGCCGGAACAAACACACAGACATTTAAAAAAAAATTGTTGTTATACTTACGAATAATTATGCATTTAGTAAAAAGCTGTTAGTTTTACATTACAAACAGACACTTCTATTTATATGTATATACAATTGAAGACGACATACGACTTATTTATAAGAAAATATGAAAATGGATCATCTACCAACACAATAAAGCTTTGTTTCATTTGAAAGCAATACCTGATAAGTTAAACAGCTAGTACTCAGCTGTGGATATTTCACAATCTTGATTAGATTAAACGCACCTAATTGGCCTCAACGCTGTATTGACGATTGCGAGTTGTTTAACTGTAGGTACTGGCATTGCCTGAGAATCAAGTCTTCGGGTTTTTCAGACTGCTTATAGAATTATTTTATGTCAGAAAATAGAGTTAGACTATCGTCATCTATCTTGGGGCGTCAGTTACATGAAGGCGTACCGTATAACGTTAACTCCTACGTCATTATTCCAATGATCAGCGGTGTCCGACAGCATTATATTGTAAGTGTGAAACTTCCTACCAGCGTCCGTGTTCACATATAACGCGTTAGCCTTCAAAGCAAGAGTGAACAGGCATCTTCTGGGCACGCTCGTTCTATGATAGACTTCATCCATCGCTTTCTACCAGGCGAGATCGAGACCAAGAGCTGGTCCATTTCGCAATAAAAGCGAAAAAGAAAAAGGTGACTGTATCCGCCAATATAGTGCTACTTAACATTCGGTAATCTATTAGGCCGACGTATTCGATCAGCATTCAGCAGACACGAGTGATAATCAGTACGAATGGAAATAATTCTAATTGCCAGATATAATTATTAACATCGTTACCTAAGAAGCGTCATTTATTTTCAGTTAGGTTATAAATTTAAAAGTCAAAGTTAAATCATTTATTTCAGATACATATGAGGCACTTTTGAACGTCAAAATTTACAAAAAAAATAGCATTGATTTTAGTCGCCCCTTCCAATAGGTAGTTTCGTATGGAGAAGAATGGGCAACAAACTCGAACCGCAAACCATTATTCTTTTAAACATGTTTTACAATATTTTGTATACATTAATTATAATAATTATTTGTGAAGACAATGCACTAAAGAAATATAGGCAATAAAAACAGGAATATAGGCTGAAAATCATAGGTACGTTTGGACCTAGTCGAACATTTTAATTTTAATGTTAGATCACAATTACCTGTTCTTTGTGTTTGAAACGACATGTTAAGCTGTCTGTGTCAATCAAATACCTACGAGGAAAACTATAATTAATAGTGGCGCACGCGGCACGATATATCCAGTACACGCATTGCGGTTTGCGTATAGGATTACATTTATGTGTATTGTGGTCCATAGCTGGCCACAGCCAACGCAAGGCGCTGTGCCTAAATCGATGCAGCTGTGAACGCTTCATACAACACTGCAGTGTCTAACAGGCTTGTTACTGAGCTTACCACAGCCCTAGAGTGTGTCTACGGATACCCGAGCATGTCCGCTTAGGTGGGCAAAATCAATGTTAGCCTTGCAATTTGCGTCTGCACTTTGATTTAAAATATTGTGGTCATTGTTCACATATGTGATTTGAATAACCCCATTATTCAAATCACATATTTGTACCATGTAACTGGTCGGTACAGCATAAAAAAACCGTATCAGAAAGCGCCCAATTTTCTTTGCAATTAGTATGTACGACATGAAATGTCATCCTACTAATATTATAAATGTGGAACTGGATGATTTTGACTCAAACACGCAAAAACGGCTGAACGGATTTGGATGAAATTTTGCACACGTATAGTTTATAACCTAGATTAAAACAGGATACTTTTTATCCCGGTAGTACTTTCCGGCATCCACGCTGGCGAAGCTGCTGGCAAAAGCTAGTGCCTAATATTTTAAACAAAAGGGGTATAACTACTGCAATGCCATTAACTTTCCGATACTGTAGACTTAGTGAGGACGTACACGTGCATTCAACTAAGTTCACCCGGAATTGTTGTACAGGGAATAATGAATTCAAAGTAAAGCACTGAACGAGCAATCATGTAAAGTTGAATTGTATGCAAAGCCCCTCGAGTTCTAATAATTTAAATTATTTTGCTGTACGCCAAGTCTATCCCACCATATTTGATTTTAACTGCGAGTTTATCCGTAAACGCTCGGTTATTCCATTAAACTTCACCTGATTAGTTTTGTTTCACGCGTAAACGGCTTGTCACATTCGGGAAACAATACATTGATTATATAGTGCTTTTAAAAGTTAAGTAACAAAATACAGGCGTGTTAGTCTCAAGTGTCAGAACTTAACATAAACTCTGTTTTTCTATTTTTATCGGCAAATACAGATACGATACAGTGATGACTTTGAATATACATCCAGATGTGTGTTATCCTCTCTTTCAGACTCTTTTATTCGTGACTAGCTTCTGTCCGCGACTTCGTCCGCGTGAAGCAACTTTCTTAATTTTCTTTCGTAAGAACCTTCTACAAAGTATTAGAAAACTTAAAAAAAGGATGGATGAAATCGGTAAAGTCGTTCTAAAGTTATGGTGTGTCCAAGGGAAATAGGTATTCTTTTTTTTATACAACTTGTCCCAGAAAACAACGTCAAGTCGAAAACGGGCAATAGGCCAAGTCGTGACAGTTATTAAAAAATATAAAAAAAAAAATTTGGTCATGTACTTTTCAAATTTTATGGATTCAAAAATAAATCTCAAAAAGTGACACCCTGTGATGATCTTTCAAGTCCTGTGACTACAAATATTAATTTTTCGTCAGTTTTTGTTCTGTGACGTAACCATAATAACCCTTCTGTAAATTACAGTTAAAAGTTAAAACATAACTACCTCAGTTTAAAATAAAATGTTAGATTTTTGCCCAACATTGAATTCAAAATTATTACATCACCCATCTTTAACCGCGTGTAGTGTAAAAAAAATGTACTACACTATTTTGGCAAGTAACTTTAAAATATGGCACGTTTAGTCTGGATTCCAAAATAGTATGCCACTTACTAATTGCTACTTCTTAATTGAGGAAAAACATTTTTTTTTTTAATGAAGCCGGATTTCTATTTTTATTGACTTCGTACTTACAACTGTGGCTTTGTTTATTGGACTTGATTTGCATTGTGATTTGGATTTATCTGCACTGTTTCTGACGACCCCGGACTTGTTTTAATCGTAATCCCGTGTTTTATGTGGTGTGTTATCATACCATCTCGATACACCGCACAGGAATACGCCAACATGCATCTCATTTATGGAGAATGCTTATGCAACGCCAGTGCTGCAGCAAGAATGTATCGTGAGAGATACCCAAATGCTGAGCGTTATCCCGATCATCGAGTATTTATTAATGTGCATCGGTCATTATCAGAGGGTCGATGTCCTAGTCAAACGGTTAGCGAGGGAAGACCCGTAATGCCTTACGAGGCCGAAGTCCTGCAAGCAGTTGAAGAAGACCCAAGTATCTCAGTGCGTGGAATTCAACAGAGCATAGGAGTCCCCAAAAGTACTGCACAGCGTATTTAAAAAAAAAACGAGTTTCACCTATACCACGTACGACGAGTATAAAGTCTGCTGCCCGAGACTACCCAGAGAGAGTGCGATTTTGTTAAACGATGTTGCAGAAGCACCGAAGGTTCCGCGATTCTTTGAAAAAATTATATGGTCAGACGAATCAACATTTAAAAAGGACGGTTACATGAACCTCCACAATTTGCACGAATAGCACGTGGAAAATCCAAATTTGATGCGGGAAGACAGATCGCAGTTCTAGTTTAAAGTGAACATGTGGACGGGAATTTTGAATGGTAAAGTTATTGGTTCAATCGAGCTGCCGGAGAACTTAAATGCCCAGGGGTATGTTAACTTTTTACAAAACCAATTACGAGAATTATTGGAAGAAGTGCCACTGAACATTTACGGCAGCATGTGGTACAGTCAGCAACAAAAGTCAATTAACACTGTTACTTTTACAAATCATCTAAATTGATACAAAATGATACGATACATTGGTTTTCTCTATTTCATGTAATAGGAAAGAGTTAATTATTCTTAAATATTCTATTACTATATGTTTTTTAAGAATATTTTGCTCAATACTTAAGATTTAAACAACTAAAGTGTTAACCGACTTTTGTTGCTGACCGTACCAACACAATGGCTGCCCAGCGCATTATACTCTAACAGTACGTGAGTTTCTCAATCGTGAATACCCCGATAGGTGGATAGGGTGTGGTGGTACAATTTCGTAGCCTGCCCGTTCACCCGATTTAAACCCCATAGATTTCTTTTACTGGGGTAAGATAAAGAATATCGTGTACTATAAACCAATTTAAAATTTAGACGAGCTGCGCCAAAGAATTGCAGAAGCCGCTGAATATATCAACTCGAGAAGATACGCCGGGCGGCTTATTACGCGATCATTTTTAAAGAGATGTAGAGCTTGCGTTGCAGCTAAAGACAAACAGTTCGAACATTTAATATGAACTTGTTAAATCTGATTTAATAAAAATTATAACTAAACAACAACTGAATTTTATTTCAAACGCACCTAAAACTAACAAATAACTTTTTTTCCTCAATTAAGAAGTAGCAATTAGTAAGTGGCATACCATTTTGGAATCCACACTAAACGCGCCATCTTTTAACGTTACTTGCCAAAATAGTGTAGTATTTTTTTTTTACACTACATGCTGTTAAAGTTCGGTTATGTAACAATTTTTAATTCAATGTTGGGCAAAAATCTAACATTTTATTTAAAACTGAGGTAGTTATGTTTTAACTTTTAACTGTAATTTACAGAAGGGTTATTCATGGTTACGTCACAGAAAAAAAAACTGACGAAAAGTTAATATTTGTAGTCACAGGACTTGAAAGATCATCACAGGGTGTCACTTTTTGAGATTTATTTTTGAATCCATATTTTGAAAGTACATGACCAAGATTTTTTTTTTATATTTTTCTAATAACTGTTACAACTCGGCCTGTTGCCCGTTTTCAGCTTGACGTTGATTTCTGAGACACGTTGTATATAGATTTAAAATTTGTTGATTGACTGACATTGTCCTTTCTTCGGTGCGTAGGAAAAGATGGCTGGGGCTACGCAAACCGTCCCAGGGGAAGACAGAAAAGGGTCCGAGCGGAGCACAATCACCCGCCACTACAGAGAAACCCGCTCTGAAGAAGATACCCTCAGACAAGAAGCTCAAGGTATGTTTTTGTTCACTTAAAACTTTCCGAAAGATATTCGCCGGGACGATACATTATTTTTTGTTACGAAAACAACGCTATCTGGGAATAAAATGGAGAAATTGATGCTTGAAAGCGTTGAAATTTCGGAAAATCCTACAGAAACCCGATCCGTTTTGCAGTGAAAAGATGCAACATATCCAATATTTTGATAAAGCTAACATACGGCATAAGATGCCTAACGGAAAAGTTCATAATCTTCATCCAATTTCAAAGAATTTAATTATAAATTTAATTATAGCTTTGTTTTAAACAATCTCTAGAAATTTTCGTTTTCCTAACCTTTGTAATGCCGTCTTTACCTTACGGAAGCTTTTTCACTTTATTTAATTATTCTTGGTTAAATAATTAAACGACCAATTTCTTGCGGTTGGACTAGAGAGTTGATTCAACACCGTGTTAAAATAAAGATAAAGAGAGTAACATATAGCTACATGTCAATATTATTGGTGCAGCTTCCTTATGGCGATAATGGACGGGGCGATGATCCGGACCCGAGGGGGAGAGCAGCTCCGGGTGCGCTTGATGAGGCCGAAGATGAGGCCGCGGACGTGGAACTTCCGCCACCCATGAAACCTATACAGGTAAGCTTGAAGTTTCAACCCCTATTTATGATCTTTTACCAACAGGCCAAGATCGAATCCGCCGACGATGGGCGGTCAATGCGTCTTGGAGCCCATCCAGGCAAACTATTATTCAATGAAAGCCCTCTTTGATCGTAATACTGATCCCTTATGTGGTCAAAGTCAAAGACGGCACTCACCTATAGGTATAAGTCTTACAATGGAGAGTACTTACAATTACAAATCTCTCTTGAACTTTGATCTCTAAAAATGTTTGCGTATTTTATGTATACCTGCCCCGAATAGCTAAAAATCCGTTTATAAACACGAGTTAATTAGTCTATAGATAAATAGCTATATCTACTGACGTATTGCGGACATTTTGGAGGCTTGAACTAGCAAGTGGTTGTTGATAGGGGACAAACATCTAAATAAACTAAAAGCAAGGTTAAGGAGTATGATGTATATGTTTAAAACTCTTACAGAATCTGCATCAATTGAGCTTCTTACAAAAATATACATTGCACTATGTCAATCTGTTATTCAGTAGTGCATCACAGTATGGGGGGGGGGCGCTGCAAAAACGCGGTTCCTCGCGTTGGAACGGGCACAGAGAGCTGTCCTTAAAGTGATAACCCGAAAGCCATTTCGATACTCGACTTCTCAATTATATTCTGATTGTAAGGTGCTTAGTGTCCGACAGATCTTTGTGCTTGAATCCATCTTGAGGAGGCATCGATCAGTTCCCCTCCTGATACTTCCAGACGTAAACAGAAACTAGTTTGTCATGCTTTTTCACATCACACATTTGCGAGAAGGCAGTATTATGTAGCTAGCAGTTTACTTTATTACAAAATAAACAAAAAACCTAATATAGTACATTTAAGCAAACATGATGCTAAGGTCTCAGTGAAAAGATGGTTGTTACAATTACACTACCTAAATACCGAATATCTTTTGACTTCACAAACATATTAATTAATTAATTAAACACACACACATACACACACCCCCACACACACACACACACTTATTTTTATTCACTACTTACATTCTTTATTGATATATTAAAACAGTAGCACACAATGTTTTTAGGTTATAAAATAATGACATTGTCAGCTGAGCGCTATCTTCTGAGATACAGGCCTCGCCTGGTTCAGAAGATACAGTCAATACCCTAAGTAAACTTGTACCACCACAAATGCTGTGGGATTATTATTGTACAATATATATGACAGTAGTATACTTACCGTATAATAAGTACTTTTAATTTTTTTCTTTTTTCTTATAAATGTAATCCTGTTGCTATGTTGGTGAGAAATAAACTATTATTATTATTATAGGCCGCTAACAACAACGAAGCAAGTTTCGAGCATACTCGCACTTGCAGGCGGAAACTTAACTTATTTATAGGGCGTCTACATCAAACTGTTGGCGTGTTCAACCCCGTACAGTTACACAGTTGTAACTTGTAACACTTCAACGTTGTTAACAACTCGTTGATAAAGTACGGCTTAACGATGTCATTTAACACGCCATTTATAACGTTAAAGCGCTTTCAACATGCTGGTACAACTTGTCACAGAAGCGCGTGAAGAAGCTGAAGTTCTCACATAACGGTGATAAAGTTGAATATTTACTGCAGTGTTCACGCCGGCTCTGGCCTTAAGGGCGCGGGCACATAGGCACGTGGGGAAAATGCGGTTAAACAAGTCCCCGAGCCGTTAATTACACACCCAGCGAGTGAAATCACCGCAGTTACTCATTGTTGCCGTACTCGGTGACTCCGTGTCCCTTGGTGCCTCAATAACAGACACAATTTACTAATTAATTATATTGTTAGGACATTCATGAAGTATGCACTAACTGTTCAGTATCTCCTATCGGGCCACGAATCAAATTAGAGGCTATGACGTTAAATAAACAATATTTAATCACAGTGATTAGTGAGGAATGTTCGTCAATTATAGTCAGTGCATATCCTCTTTCTCTTCCTTGAGGAAATCAGGAAAACCACACGAAATGATTACCCAAAACTGAAATAATGATCAGTACTCCGTGTGCATTAAATTAGTGCTCCACAGTATTTCATACAGTAGGTAACATAGGGTTTTTGTCCCAACAGTATGTAAAGTTGTCAGAATATAATTTTCCGAAAACTCTACGTTTTTCCAACATCGTAAACCAAATGTGGGTAGCTACCTACCGCTTATTTATCGATATTACGGGTGACGTAACGCCCACCAAAATTAGATCGTGTTTAGTCTATAAAAATGATTTGTTTTCCTTCTTCATTCGTGAACTAAGTATTGTAGGTTAACCGTACAAATAAAAACAAGTAAAATATTTAAAAATCTCCCCTTGGTACAGATGGAGCTTTTACCTATTAATAAGTAAATAAATAAGCAGGTTAATTCGAAAACATTTTAGTGACCTACATAATTATGAGGCTAATTTTACTCTTCATAACTATCGGATGAGTAGTAAATGAGTACTCTACTAGTTCTCAATTCACTGAAGCGTGAGTGCGAGAGGATTTAGGTTCTAGAGCGCTGTCCCTGTAGGCGGCATGGTCATCGGACATCCTGTATATGAAAACCAAACCAGAGATATATAGCATCATTTAAGATGATGCAATAAACACAAAAATAAAAAAAAATAGCATAACAATGAAATTCGCGTCGCGTTTATAAACATAGGATATTAAGCCCAGAGCGATTTTTCCCCGCGGCGTTTTTATTCGCACACTGAATTTTCAACGCTCAGAGTTGAAAATCCAACAGTGTGGTTTTTTGACGCGCTAGAATCCGCTTTGTTGGATTCTCAATACTTGGCTCAACACCGAGAGTTGAAAATCCAGTGCGCGATGAAATCCCGCCGCCATATTTTTGCGTACGAACGTGGGCTAACGTGTGCTGTATTGTGTCAGAATCCTCAAGCTGTGCTCCAGCAAGCACCCCAGCCTGCCGTGGTCTCATCAGCCCCGGCAGCGCGCGTAAGTACTACTACCTCACTACCTACCACGGTCATTATTCAATATTCATATACATTCTTCCTTTTTAACCCTTGGGATTTGGTACTCTTACGAAAAATTCGCAACATTCTTATACTTACGTCAACGTTTTCAGAACTCTTTGGCGATGGATGGTCTCGACAGTAATGCGGCGTCAGCCGATATTGATGAGATCATGCAAATCGTCAAAGAAAGAATGGTGCGGCTCTATCTCAATGCATGATGTTTGCATGTTTGGTTTTCTTTCCCTTGTTTTGTGAATACCCGTACTGTTCAAAGTGGCAATGGTGGCTAATAGGCACTGTTAGTGCTGCGGGACGCTCCTGACTTATTTGCCATTAATTAGAGTGCAAGTGGTTTCGTCAAGTAATACCGTATATGAGTAGATCTAGTACGTTCTGTTGACGCCATCCTCGGCGCAACGTCCTTTGACTACCCTCCAGAACTATTGTTGAAATGTTGGTTTAAAAGGTCCCAACATGAAATCAAAGTCACTTTATTTAATTAAAAGAGACGATTGATATAACATAAAACCACCATTTTCTTATTTATGAAATGAGTGTTTGAACAGTATGTGGTTCAATATTACCGTAGTTTTATTTTCTTTCACGTTTTACTTTGATGTCGTTAGCAATTATTTGGTTTTATTTCGTTACACTAGCGGGAGATCGCTTCGTGTCACATGCATGTCTTTTGTTGAGGCTTCGTATTTGGTTTTATTTTGCATGTGTTATTTTATTTTGACGTACAGCAGCCTCTGTTTACTCAGTATGATTTAGTTCCCGCAGGTACCGAGTGGCGCCATAGCCGTCACTTACAATTTGCATTGCTAATGGTATTTTCATCCATTGACCTAATGTTATCACCCATCAGATATAAGAGAGTAATTTGATTAGTCCAACGGTTCGCTGCGTATTCATCACACGGGCATAACTTCCTTACTCGCCGCACCGTTGTGATTATTATGGATTCGTTAGGGTCAGCGACATAAGTCTGTCAACAATAGTCCAATGTTTCAGGAGATTTTGAATGAAAACTGGCTAAATAATACGTGGTTGTAATAATTGATTGAAGTTTAGAGAATACTTACTTCTGAGACTAGCATTATGAAATAATCAAAATATTAATGAGGTTCTACATTATTTATTAATAAAAATTCTGAAATGATCATCGACTTATGTCGCTGAATGTATCTGAGTCAAAATCAAAAGCTTTTAGAACAGCATCTGTTTTTTTTTTAATTTGGAAACCAATTGCCAAATCCATTGAAAAATTCCGCTTAATATCAAAAAATCTGTGAATAGGAACAGCATGGCGTTGCAGCATCTTCATCAGGTAGGAGTGGGGAGGTAGAGGAGGAGGAAGTCCCGGTTACCCCGGGCCCGGAGTCTTACGAGGCTACACTCAAGAAACGCGAATACGTTTTGCGAGAACTCGTGGACACCGAGGATATATACGTGTCCGATCTTCGGCTCATTTGTGAGGGCTACATGAGACATGTGCAGGAAAGTCAAACGGTACGTCTTACTTATATAAATTAAATATTGCTTGTATAATTTTATCGATTTTTTAAAGATAATGGTACTTATATGGACCCTGGACCTTATCTGGGAGATCTTTTTATACGTTATTGTGAGTCAGCACTTACATAAATGAGACCAATGTAAAACTTTGCAACATGGCTGTTACCTACAATGAGATTAACTTGGTGAACAATTAAATAAATGAGTGTTTTTATGTCCAGGACCCGAATGCCGAGCCGTGTCTACCCGACGGCTTGCGCGACCGTCGACACCGCATGATATTCGGCAACATCGAGGCTATTTATGAATGGCACCGAGAGTGAGTATTACACCTTAGTAATTATTATTATTTGTACAGTACCTTTAATATAATGACAGCACCTAACAGTCAACAAAACAATGGGCAATTAGGCCTGTTTATATGAAGAGACGCCCGTATGTGGAATCAGAAGACTTGCTATGGAAAATTACGAAAGTATTACAAAATTACCCTGGAGCAGAATGTTGACATGCCTACAGTAATTTGATGTGTTTTGTGCGAATGTGCTACAGCGCTGTGCGATTGTTTTTTTTTTTTTACAGAGTAAACATAAATATTTTTTAATTTAAACTTAGCCGATTTCCTCGCTCATTTAAATAATAATTAGGTATCAAATTTAACAGTTTATTTAAATTGACTGGAATTTCAAAAGCTTTTGTGTGTGTACAACAATTTATTTAATGTATTCGAATATTTCAAGTTTAAAAACTATATGCAAATAAATATTTAAATGGTCTAGTAGTCACAACCGCTGCATGCATGTGGTCCTGGGTTCGATTCCCTCGTCGGGTAAAGTGTTATTAGGTTTTTTCACTTGGGATTTCTCACTAGCAGCCCGAAGTCTGGATCTGTGCCGGTTTGATGGAAAAGGGCTCGCCCCCTTATGGGACTTTAAGAAAACTAGCGAAATGTGAGTGTACTGTACTCTGCCTAACGCATCGGGGAAACAGGCGTTATGTTATGTTATATTTTGTTTTGTTTATCTGCAAATGGTATTTAGGAAGTTGTCGTGCTGGCGACCCTGTCAAAAATAATTTATTGAATTGCAAGCTCGCGCGATACACAATTTAAATTCTACGTACATGCATACATGATGAACTTTTGGTTTGTGCAGTAAATTTGTCAGGGAGTTGCACCTGTGCGTGGAAGAGCCTGAACTGCTCGGCCCGCTATTCCGGCGATTCCTGGAGAAGCGCATGTTCTTATACGAGGCCTACTGCCGCAACAAGCCGGTGTCGGAGTACATTGTGTCCGAGCATGACAGCTACTTCCAAGAGCTGCGTGTGAAGCTTGGTCAGAAGCTCCAGGTGCGTTGGAACTTTGTTGTAAGACATCAGTGTGACGCCGATACATGGAAGCAAGTTAGGCTAGTTGACCGATTTGGATTAACCGATTTAGAAGGGACTTTGTGGTCTGTGTATATTTTGGCAAAATTGCAAAATTTACGAAACTATTTTTTTATAACGCATTTTAAGTCCTCGTTGATTTTTTATATCTTTAGCTCACAATCATTCTACAATACAAAAATCTTTAGGTATTTTTCTTACTGTCAACTAGTCTAGAGACACTTAATGAGTGTAAGTGCAGCTTAGACATTTACGTGTAGACGCTGCGCTGGGTCGTACAGTCGAGACTCTATCGACAATACGTCAAGTTGATACGGCGTTGGCGTCGCGCTTGCGCAGTGTTTATGCTGTGTAACGGCTACGCTGAGCAAACGCATAGTTTTATCAAAGTTAAATGTAAAAGCATTTCTTTGGTTATGTATAAAAAGAGTAAACTATTCCTTCGATCTTTGTCATCATTGGTCGTCTTTATTAGGGTTGAAGTTTTTAATGTGGACGGTATACATACCGTTTAATTGAACGAACATCAAATATTAATTCAATTAATTATTTTTTTATGTCTTCGTGTATCAGTGTCTGACACATAATATGTATAAGTGAATCTGAAAAAAGTATAATGGAACAAATAGGTCCCCCACTTTCACAAAAAAAGCTACTTGCACTTTAGATCCGCGATTAAAAAAAAAACACAATCAAAAATGCACAGTGCAATAAGTGGCAGCATCTTTGGAGTAACAGCTTTAAAAGTTCCGACACTGCATTAGAGCAATTTCACTGGACGAAACCACTCCTGCACCATGGAACTGTTATTGTTGTTCTTTGAAAAATCATGGCTTTCATTAAATACTACTTAACACTATTTTCATTATCATTGCCAACTAATACTAACCGCCTATTTGATCATTTCATGAAACATTATTTCCTTTTGGCGCATCACGTGCGGCAGACACAACATTATTCAAAACTTGGGTGATATGTGCTTGATTGTAGATTCGCCTTAGGGAACGGGCTTCTCTCCCCGGGGCTCGCATAACTGTCACAGGTACTACTAGAGTTCAATATTAAACTATCAAGCAATGCTGGTACTTGAGTGTACACTACAGTCCCACGGACTGAACTAATTGGCTACTCAATTGTTTATATGATAGACACAGAAAATTGATGAGGAGCATTGGAAATTCACAATTGGGGTTTGATACAATTCTGGTGTTACCAGTTTGCTCTGAGTATTGTTTGTTAACTGTTCATTTTCGGGCTGGGGCAAGCTGTCCTGCCCGCTAACGTCTGTAGTCTCACATACGATATTGTTAGGTATGTCAGTACAAAGCGTATGTGTAGTACGCAACACTTCGAACTTTTGGCAGTTCAGTTGCGTGTCATGTTTGTGACGTTGTTATTAACCGCTCTCAGTGGCGACGCACGTGAAGGCTGGTATTCCCTTGCATGACAGACTGAGTCTGTGCTACCACACCGCCGTTCATTTACCTTTGGGTCGTTACGTTCATCTTCTCACGTCGCGCACTAACACGTCCGCTATGAAATGATCGTTGTTTTCGCTTCAAGTGCTCGCATGTTCGCGATGTGTCGCAGTGAAGCGCGCGGTTGTTGTAATATGCGTCCGTCGTTTTTCAGCTCGGCGATTTGCTGATTAAGCCTATTCAGCGTATTCAAAAGTATCACTTGTTGGTGAAGAAGATTCTGTCGTACTCTGAGCACGCCAACGCCGCCCCGCACGTGATCGCGGCGCTGCGTGAGGCCGTCGAGTGCACCGACATCATACCAAAGAACGCCAACAACATGATGGACGTCGGCCGGCTTCAGGGATTCGCGGTAAGAACCCACTTTATAATACTTAGCTTATATTTGGCCATATGTTTCAGCCAATGCGATTTTTTTAAATGTTTTGAACTGAAAGCGAATCTAGCACTGCAATGTAATTGACTGCTCTAGCCGCTCAGTGCAAAGCGCGTAAGCCATTGCGTAAGCCATAAGCTGCGAGTTACAATGCATGTGCGGTTGGTTACTTGACGTTGGTGAAGCTGTGATCGCTGCCGCTGTGGCAGACTCTCGACCTCGGAGGTTCTGTGTTCGAGTCCATAGCTTGAACAGAACCGAGTTAAGAACTGAGCGAGCTAAGCACATTGAGAGCTAACACTGAACAGCGAGCTGTGGCTTTCAAATAAACAAATATCTAAACGACAAAACGTGAGCAAGTTTACAAGAGCGAGTTGCCATTTACAGGGCAACATAACCGCCCAGGGCAAGCTGCTGATCCAGGAGTGCATGATGGTGTCAGATGTGTCGGGAGGCAGCGACAAGGGCAAGGAACTGCAAGTGTTCCTGTTTGAACAGTGCATCATCTTCAGTGATGCCGTCGGCAAGAAGAGCCAGTACAGCAGCCCCACTTACAACTACAAGGCTCACATCCAGGTTAGTTTAGCATGCTCTTTACATACCTACAATGTGTTTTAGACATCCATTTTGCAGAGAGGTTTAATAAAGAATTGACCTCTTGTCTTTGTTTAGGGTCCAAACTATCTCTATACCTAAATTCATTAAAAAATGTCGTTTTACCCGTGAAAACGTAACAAACAGACAATTTAGCATTATTTATTTATATTAAGTGAAGATCTTTACCACGATATTAATTATGTGTATCACATCGATCAGGTCAACAAGATGGAAATGGAAGAGGTAGAGGCACACGGCGCGTTCATAGTGCGCACCGACGCCGCTACCAAGCCCAAGATGTCATACATGTGCCGTCCGTCAGAAGCCACGCGCGCTAACTGGGTATCTACCCTAACCAGCATTCTGACACTTCAGATGAACTTCGGCGCCGCTCTGGAGAACCCGGGTGCTTACCTCCGGGAACAGTTGACTCGTGAGCCGGCTCGCGACCCCGCCGCGTAAGTAGCGAACAAGACGCCACCCGGACGCTTCAATACCCAGTATTTGACTAACTTATATATTTGCCTTCACTAACAGTTACTGATACCAACAACCACACGACTGTAACAAGTTTTCTTTCATCCCATGAATGAGCTTTTATAACATCAGTTTGTATGTAAATACCGATCAGTACGTTTGACTGGTTTCAGTAACAACACCTGAAACAAATGACAACTGTATATATGCATTAGATGCGACTCTGTTATCCATCCAATAAATCTCAACTCTGACTTTCGAATAACCTAAAATTGTAGTTATAAAATCACGTATGAAAAAAATATCTCATATGTCGGCGGCGGACTGCCAACTAGGAAATATGAAGGTGCCGACAAACTACTTCGACATGGAAACAATAGCTTAACAACTGTCATGCTTGCCATAAGCAATATCGTCTAGTTTATCGGCGTCATTGAGATGTCATCGTGTACCTCACTTTTAGGTTAACAACCACTAGAATAGGCCCGGAGTAGTGTCCCACCGAATTATGTCATCAAAAAGTTAGATCTTTAGTAAACCTGTAGTGTTATGAATATATCCGTAACAGCTTGGCTCCAATTTGGAGATGTGTGAGCACGGTGACGGGTTGAACACAATCGCACAAGTGGCTAATGGGAAACACTATGCACACACTCGCAGGGACGCCGCGTGCTTCATAGTGCACGCGGCAACTCTAGTGCACATACGTAAGTATCAGCACACCTATCACTCTGTGAACGTAACCACTTCGAATGAGTAGCGAACAGGTGTACTATTTTAACAGAACAACGTTATTTAGAACGTCCAGACGTGTGAAAGTTCTTGATCCTTTAAGCTAATAAAATCATTAGTAAGTAATGTGGAGATGAATGCGATAGTAAATTAATATAATTGAATCGATTGTGTACGAAGCCAGCGGGGGCGACACGCGAGCGGCGCAGGCGTCACCCGACGTCGACTAGCGAATATTATATTGTCCATGTTAGGTTAACAAACACTGGAATTGATATTTAGATATACATTTATTTAGATAATTTTAACGTTGAGATATGTACCTAATTATGTTAAAGTGTAGCAATAACGGAAGTGTTGATCGATGTGAGTCAGCGGACCGTCGAGCTGTGGTCGTGGCAACGTCGTCACTGCGATCCCAGATCGATATTGCAGTGATCGGTTGTCACTACCAGTCGACCGCGATAACAACAGATTGAGAGTTTCGTCAGCGATGCCTTGGACCGCAACACGATCCCATCTAGCAATAACATACTGCCATTAACAATTGCATTTAGTGATCACTGCCCACGTTCGTGATTCGTCTTTAGTTGTTAGTACAATGAATAGATTTAGAGGTAAGCGTCTGCCAATGACGTTAGAACATTGAACACTGCCTATATTGTATTCACTACAGCAAGTGTTAGAGCACGACCAATCATAGACACACGCGTTATGTAATAACGTGGCTAAGGAAACGTTCAGAGCCGAAGCAGAGAAGGCTGCAGTGGAGCGTTGGTAGGCACTACGTCGTAGATTATAATTGCTGCGGAATAGTAGTGGCGTTGTATATTGTCCAGTACTGCTGCTTTCACTTCGCTTCATCAGGCCAGACCTCGCACCTGACTTGACCGAGTACCCCAAACATGACGATTTCTAGGAGAGCAAGGTCACTGCTATCTTCGAACACACTGACATGCATCTCCTAGCATCATTCAAAGGTACTCACTTAATAATCTCACGTTACTAAGTAAGTAATATACTTATTGGGTACATGTAATCGATAGTATTTAAATGAAGATATTCTGGCGCCACACGACCTTATAACAAAGGCGCGCGGGTTCTCTTGATAAGCAGATATCGTACCCATCGTCTGTATCCGAAGATGAGTGATGTTCACAGCATACTCGCGAAGGATACGCTTTCTGAACTCTGACATCCTTCGCAGCGCTGTTAGGTGTAGATTTGTTCGCGTGAGTTTCACGCACCGGCTCTGAAACTCACTGACTATTGGTATGCTGCATCGTTTTGTACCGCACCGATCAAACGATTATTTAACTTTTCGCTTAGTTGTTAAGTAGGAATCGAAGAAGACTGGATATAAAGGAATGAACGATATTTTGAATGGTTGGACTTAGAAGGTATTGCATGCTTAGGTAAGTCACACATACATTTCACATACATATTATATAGTGCGCGGTAGGGATAGTTATAGACGCCCGACGAACACTCGAATATTGAAACCTTATCACCTACGAATCACACGTTATCAACGGGACACCGCACCCGAACTTACTCTTTCTTTCACGAAAGTGACATATTTATAAGATGTTTAACGTATTTACAGTAATATTAACTCCCAATCGACGATCGTTGAATGTTTACTAGCTATAATTAAATATTAATGAACACAGTTTAATCATTACTACTAATATGACTTAATACGAAGGAAACAATTATTCACACAGTAATATTATAAAGTATGTCAAACTCAAAGCACACCCCGATACAAATTTCCGCCGTTACACAAACTTACAAACAAACACTTTGTTTGAGAGCTACTATCTACATTATTGACGTACGAGTATAGGGGCCAACACTTGCGTTCGTTTGTTTGTCCATAATTAGGTTATACTTCATCCTATCATGTATTTAAGGACAGCAATCCCAGGTAGTTTTAAGAATTAACGATAATATTAACATGAAATGCTTAATGAAATCAGCTTTGGATGTTATAATATTAGTATGTAAGGTGCAGATTAAGTTATGTATTGTATATTGTTTGCTAAATTATGCTACGCTACCGAGGGCGGAGGACGGACACTAACAGTTGATGTACTGGAAGTGCGCTAACGCATTTCGCTTGAGAGCGAGGAGGCTCGCGGCGCGTAGAGACATGCGCGACGCGGCGCGAGATCTTGTCCACAGCTGGTCGCGTGCCTCGCCGCAGAAGGTTACGTTAACTAACATTGTTACGCTGAGGAAACCTCGCTTTTAGAGAGGAGCTGACCACGCTTCATTAATGCTATCTAGATAATTACTCACTTAATTTTAGACTGTATTATGGTTTTAGATTTAATTAATTTGAGGCGCGGCTTATTTGCCGCAGTTTCGTTTGTAATTGCGCATTATTGCGTTATGTTTTCTGCTTGTCTATAACATTATGTAAACAATACTTATTCATAATTCATAATAATAAAATGTGTAGTTTCAATTCCACGATATTATACGATTGTGGCTATCATGATCTGTACTAGTATATATTTTAGTATCTACAAAAGTGTATCTACTTTTGCTAACCAATTTCGACCAAAAAGTTTTAATTTGTGCGAGTGTCACGACAGTTGGGTGTTAAAGTTCTGTAACTGTTCGGATGTATATATCGCCTGTCGGATCCTCAGTTATGTATATAGTACTAATATGTAACTATCACTGTAATACTTGACTATTATGTTACATGAGTAACCATTAAATGTCAATAAAATATGCTTGTGGTTTTCTGCTTTTAGTCCCGCATGCTTTTTTTATGTTTATGTTTATAATTGGGGGCCCAGCTTTGGCTAACAGACTAACACGGAGCCTAGCGATTTAGTTAATAACACTAACTTACTAATTAACATTAGTCTAACGACACCTAGCTATAGCGCGCTCTAATAAATTAGTGCATAATAATTAAATAAATCAGTCATTTAAGTTATTTAATTTATAAATCAGTCTAAACTAACAAAGAAGTAACTTACACCAGCCTTCTTGAACACACTAACATGAAACATGTTTTGAGTTTTTATTCCCTTTTTATTTTCAACCTTATTACGAGTACTTTCTTCTTGAAAAACTTTAATTTGAATACTAAAATGTTCAAGATAATGATGCAGATGGTAAGAATAGGTAAAAACAAACACAACTTAAACATTCCCCATGCTCTTGACTCAGTCCGACACCGCAGATGCAAAGTGCTTAACTTAACAATAACTCAAAGTAGAAGGTACTCGCCCACACAACAGTGAACAAAAGCTGGTGCACCCGTTTTTATTTGTTTTATTTTGATTTTAACGTTCCTATTCCCGTCCCGATAGAGGTGAGGGTTGGTGCGGGCTTCGCAAGACGGAGAGCGTTCCGCCGACTTTAGGCGGCCGCATGGCGCCCGAACTACGGCAGCGGGCCCAGCGCCCTCACGCCAAGGCGAACACTATCAACCTACCGACGACGACAATACGCGCCGATGAGCGGAAAAAGGGCGGCGGCAGTTCTGCCGTCAGCCCCACCTCGCCGCCGCAAGCTAATGTAAGTATACGACACTAAGTAAACAATGCTGCCTATAGTCTGTCGGGTAAATCTGTTTACATGGAAAAAACTCACCATGCAAATAAAGCAATGGGGAACGATGGATATGTTCTGTTAATTAATAAACTCGCCGACTCTTCCGAGCACTTCTCAAGCTTATATCAGGTGACGGTAGGTAGAACAAATCATCAGATGCGCTCTGCAGAATCTGTGTTAAGTAGCAGAGCAATTCTCGTAATTTTAAGAAAGTTCACAGTCTGCTCTCAGTCTCAATCTGTCAAAAATACCTCTAAATTCCGTACATTTTGACAAATTTTTGACATTTGTTTGTCGCCGAGATGAGACCGACCAGATTTTGAACGTTTTAAATTACAAGAATTGACCTTCAGGATTTATTCAGGTTTATCGATCAAAGACATAATACTCGTACAAGTCACTCGCCCACAAAAAATATTAACTTTCAAAAGCAAAGGATCCAAAAAAACAGGCAACCTGAAAACTCACACGGATACTTGACATGTTTCCCCCGTGTCAATGTCAAAACCTTGATTTTCAGCCAAACACACCCATGTAAACACATTTAATCAACAGAGTATAAGTCTAACAATATGCTACTGCTTGAAGACGCAAAGGTAGATGGGGCTTGTTAAGATACTGATATACCTATACATGTAGTTGGCAGACGTATGAAAATACTTGAAAAACTAGTAAGTTTTTATAGTTTTTTCTTCTAGTAAGTATAAAAAGAGTAGCTAACGTTGATCCTCATTTGTCAGCTTTAGGCTGATCATGATGACGTGCAACTGTGAGTGATTATTATCATCACCCAAGAACCGATCCGAGCCCCATATCACTCGTCAGTACTTTTCAACACTCTTAAAAGCGCTCAATGAATCCGTTTACGGATCATCCTATCGTTCGTCGGTACTGATCCGCCGAAAGAGTCCTGCAGGCTGTGCTGGCTGACAAAGGGGATCATCCCTAAATAGGCTGTCGGGAACCTAATAATATGTAGCAAGAAAGTTGTCTGGTATCGTGACTAACTGCAAAGGAGCAATGACTTCAAAATCATTTTACTGCATGGTCTAAAAACTCTGGAACACGAACTTTTAAAAAACCTTCATGGTTATAAAACTGGTGATCAAGCTATTATGGGTAATTGGGAATAGCTTGCTGTCCTATACTCGTATTTTCACATAACCAGCATTTAGCCACACTAACAGAATAAGGGAATATGGTTTAACGATTCACCCTAATTAAAATAAATCGATAAACTCTGACCTGGGGGGACTGACCTGTTATCTATGATAATACCTATAACGTATATCTTGATTATCAAGCCTAATTATACCTTGGGCCCTTGCCTCACTAATGATATATTTAAGGTGACGTAAGTTATTGAAATGAGACAACGGTGGAAACAAAAGAATGCGCGATAAAGGGAAAATGGACAATGGAATCATAAGGATACTTTTGGGGTTAACTCGATTATTTATTTGTTTAAACGTGAACGTCTTCACATTAATACCAAGGAGTTTGGTATGTTCTGCAGTCTTTTGACTTTATTGGTGGATTGAAATAAAAAACACATGAAACTATATTGATATCACTATAAATAGCCGCAACGACGACGCACCTTAGCCTTTAAAATAATATACACTTCGGACAGGAGAAGCCTATGTACTAGTACAGTCCGTTCACAGTTATTTTACTTCTGAGTTTGCGTCACTGTCAAAATCGCTGTGATCTTTATTGCCGATGCAATAAGGTTTCTGTTGGGTTGCTGCCACTGACAAGTTTGTCAAGTTCACAAAGATCGGGATTATCGTTATAATAAGGTTGCTATCGGATTGCTGCTGTCAGAATGTAAATAAAACGATGAATGCGGTCTGAAAGGCCGAACATGACAAAACGGGTGCCACAGTAAATATTAGCATCAATAAATCTGTCTGTTACTTGGAACATAATCACAGCCATACTTTCTACCGATGCAATTCTGAGGTACTCGGTACCGACAGTGGTCATCAGGCACTGTTCATTCGTTGATTAACAAGCTATTTAAGGCTTCTGCTTAAAATTAACACCTTCATACTCGTACTGTCAACCGCACACCACTGGTTACGAGTTGCCACGGGAGCGCGCTAAGGTGGCGCGAAATTCAATTTTCTTACGTTTTGTGCAATTAGCAGGTCTGTGTGAGGTTGTATATTGATCTGAATATGATCCGCGACCGTCACAAACCTGGCTTTACACAATTATATCATTAGAATCAGCGATACAACTCCTTAAGTTAGATTGACCTCAAATGTCATGATTTCATGAAATAGCCCTTCAATAGGGTATTATGAACTTAGAGAGTTGTTTTGATGATTATAATATATGCTATAAATAAATTTGAATTTCGCTTTCGCCTTAAGCAGTAAGGGTGATTTTCGTAGTACAAGTGCTTCTAATGGATTAGTAATAACAGTAAGTATGTTAATAGAATTGTAATGCTGCCTATTCACATGACCTAAGTGGGTTTACTAGGCAAGCAAATATCCTATTGAGGGACTTTTAAAATACCTGTGGAAGGAACGGGGTGACTGCAGTCAGAGATATCACAAACTTATATTAAAGTCGAAGAAATTCCAGGCAGAAATTGCCGATAAGCTACATTAATAGCCCTTTGTTTGGTATATAGAATGTTGTAGCTGTACCTACAATTAGTATTGTCAGTATTGGCAAGCGAATCGATAATATTCTTACATTTTTATTTATTTTAATCGCCAGCAACAAATTGGGCTTATTAGACTGCATATTATCAGAGTAATTAAAGAATATAGAAACCAATTACATTTTTATAGATAGCTAATAAATTTTAGCCACTGATTGCAATTATTATCAAGTGTACGACAACAATGTTACAGCATTGGTATTTCAATGTTTTTGTTATACCAGCTGTTGGCAACTATCCGACAACTGTTCAGAAAATTAATGCTTATTTGGGTAGGTCTGTAAGTATCTACTTACATAACTACCCAAATAGGCATTAATTTTAATGTAAGTACATGTATGTACAGAACATAATAAGAAATTAGTAATCATAAACATATCAGAGAATAAAACAATGTATAAAAATATGAAATTAGAATGACTACTAAAGTTCTACTTTAATATTAAAAAAGAGAGGTCTTATTTATTGTAAATATTGCCAAGGTGCTTACTTGGGGACTTGTGGTTGGTTTAGTACTAATGAAGATACAGTGTTGGGCACACTTTTATAGCCATATATGTACTCTAGTTAGAATGACGGAGGTTATTAGGACGTATCCGATACGTATCTTTCATACTCCTCGTAGGTACACTAAAAGCTATTTGAACTGCAGTGAATTTTCATGTTAGTTAATATAAATAGTAGTTGCTACGTAGGTCAAACGAGCTCATTTTTATGATGTAATTTGAAAGCAATGTACTGAGACTATCACGCCTTCGGTGTACCTACGAGAGTATCGCTATTATACAGGGTTACAGGTTTAAGTCGACCTAGATCCTTTAAGAGGTTTTAGTTTTCATCATTCTTAGCTGATTTGACTATGGAACACCCCACCTCAAACCTAACCCATATTGAGATATTGGATTTTGATTATTTTTTAAATAAAATGAAGATTTCTTGTATAATTGTCCTTTTTTTCGGATTTTGAGCCTCTATTTATAATGTTTTTGCTATTTTTGTGTAGTAGATTAGTTTGTTTATTACTCTTAACACAAAAAAAAAAGATAACTGAACCAACTGGGTAGTACTCGACGATTGAAAGTTTAAAAAATAAATTTGTATAAACATATTTTTCCTTTTAAGAATATTTCAAAAAAAAGTCTATGACAGTTATGCTGCAGATGTACTAAATAAAATCTACGTTTCTTTAGGTATCCAATAAGGTATAACAGGCTAGGGTATTATCACAAATCTTAGAAAAAACTTTCATAAAAGGGTCCCAGGTAGTAGCAAAAATTACGGTACTATTGTCCTTCGATGGAGCTGTGGTGCGTGCAAACGGGACGATTTATGTAGGTGTTAGCGAGATAGATTATTTTCGGCCATTTTGTTTTTATTCTGTTTGGTTTTAGTCTGCTTACGCGATTCGTCCGTAGTAGACTTCGATCAATAATAGTACTAGATTCCCGATAAGCGCTTCAAAAATGGCCCGAAAAATAAGACCACACATACTTTTGTGGTCTTATTTCAAATTACTATGTTTTTAACCTTATTACCAGTGATAGGAATAGGTATTGCCTATTTGCCTAAACTTCGAAGAACAGAGACAAGAAACGGAGACTTCCTTAGGACTAAATTTTTTCCGGGACATCGGTCCCGAAATTCGGGACAACACTTTTAAATACATTAAAAAATATGTTATTTGGAATGAGTAATTCGTTTAGATTTAAGTACCTAAAGTTTGCGACTAGACATAACATTTATAATTTATAACTTCATAATAATAACTTATCCTCTATAGGCTCTAAAGGAAAAATAAAACACATTGAATATTGTTGTAAGTTATAACAATATTCTATGTGTTTTTTTTCGGGACAGATGTCCCGGAAAAAAATTAGTCCTAAGGAAGTCTCCGTTTCTCGTCTCTGTTCTTCGAAGTTTAGGCAAATAGGCACTACCTATTCCTATCACTGCTTATTACTTAGAATTTTTTTTTTTTTGAGGATGGGAAATCATCAAATGACTCCTCCCGCTCTGGGTGGAGCAGGAGGGAGTGTCAGACTCTTACTGACTAAAACCCACCCGTGTTCCTTCCTTAGCCCTTTATGTTCCAGGGCAGCGGTAACCCTTTCGGACAATCCCGCTACCCTGGCAGGATTACTTAGACTTTAAGTTTCATTTTAGAATAAATGACTGAAAATTAAAAAATCGAATGATTTTATTTTCAAGCGACATTTTAAATATATTGTGCAATGGTAATTAAACTTTATGTTTAAGCATTAAGGTTTATAATAAACTGAAGTTGTTAATATTATTAAACTTTTTTCTAAGAAACGTAGATGTTTACGTGTGTGCAAACGTGGCCACTTCAGCGACTGATTTATGTTCCTGATCCTTAATCTAGTACTATTATTGATCGAAGGTAGTAGATGTGATACTTAGTGCTCTTGGATTCTTACTCGACTTGGCTTGTGTTTCTGGACTGTTTTCCCTTCGATTTGTGACTGTGCTTGTTAAATGGACTTTGATACGTGCTTCTGATTTGGAACGGTTGACGATGACGACCTTCACGAACGAGGAATATGCGGATATTGTAATTTGTTACGGGTACTGCAACTGTGTATCCGCGCGAGCTCGGGATGACTACATTGCACGTTATCCCGGGCGCCGAGTGCCGTATGTCAGTGTCTCTGACGGAGTTTACCGGCGAATAAGAGAGACTGGCTCTGTTTCGAGGCGACGATCAGACCAAGGCAGACCACGTGTCAATGGTGACACGTGGTCTGCCTTTGTGTGTGGTTTAGATCAGATCCAACTACTTCCACTAATATTGTTGCCCGAGAACTTGGACTATCGCAGTGGGAAATGTGGTTTACAGTGACTACTACAGGCCTTTATCCCTACCATTACACGTCGGTACATGTTATCGAAGAAGGAGATCCTGTGAGGAGGTTAGATTTCTGCAGATTCATGCTCAACGCAGATTTAGAAAACCCAGCATTTTTAAGACACATCTTGTGGACAGATGAGTCAAAATTTGATAAAGACTGCATCACTAATTACCACAACGCTCATTATTGGGCTCCGAAAGAAGACAGAAATCCCAATAAGAAATTATACTGAATGACTATTTCATGAAATCTTGACATTTTAGGATTATGCTAACTTCACAAGTTGTATTACTGATTCTAATAATTATAATTCTGTAAATACATATTTGTTACGGCCGCGAATCATATTTTAATCAACGTACAACTTAGTACTGACCAGCAAATTGCAAAAAAAGTAAGAAATTTGAATTTCGCGGGCCACCTTGGAGCATCCACCTTAAAGGATCTCGGTCAACTTAACTTGTAACCCTGTATTTTATGAGCTTTGATTACAATTCGCTTATAATTACTATTTCACTTTTATAATCTTGGGTGTTTCCTTCAGCTTTTTCTTCTTTGTTGCATGTATTATTTTAACGCTTGTCTATATTTCTTTTGTTGTAGGTATGATATACACGGGAATGCATTTCTAACATAGACTGTGATAGCGGGCCGTTTGACTGACGCGCAACTTATGTGCTAAGTGATCTGGAATAACCGCCGTTGACTTTAAGTTTTAATTTATTGATTGTAAATAGTAGTAGTAACGTAAACCGGACGATGCCGACGATGGAGCGCGGGTGAGCATGCATGCGAAGCTTGTGACGTAGAGGCGACCGCTCCCCGTCGGTAGTGCGTCTTCACCGTGTGCACACGACAGGGCCTGTCCAAGCGGCCGTGGGGGCTCAAGCTGCGGCGCGGTACGGGCACGGGTGGGGGCGCAGTGGCCGCGGGTGGGGCGGCCGAGCCCGGTGCCGACGGCGTGGTCACCGAGCTGCGCGCGCCCGAGTTGTCCGAGCCGGCCTCTGACGTAACGGTTGCGCCCGGCGCCACCGCCACCGTCTCGTGCCGCGCCGTTGCCACCAGGGCTTCCGCCTCGTGGCGCAAGACGGCGCCCGAGACCCGCGCGCTGCGTCACGGCGGTCGTTTCGCTATCTCGCTGAGTTCGGACGGGCTCGCAACACTGACTATACACGCATGCCGCGCATCTGACGCTGGCGTGTACTGCTGCCTCGTCAGCAACGAGCTGGGTGGTGTGCAGAGCTCGGCGCGGCTGACGGTGGGTGCTGGTAGCGCGCCGGGCGTGCCCGCCGTACGCGCGCACCCTGGTGGCGGGCTCGTGGTGCAGTGGGATGAACCGGCACCTGCGCACCTGGACTATTGCCGCGTGGGTGAGGGCGAGTGGCGGAGAGCTACTGAGACCCCCGCCGCCGTCAACACACTGGCTTTGGAGGAACTTCCTGCGGGACAATACAGCTTCCGGTTGAGCTGCACGCGCAGTGGCGCGTCCGGCCCGGCGTCCGGGGCGGCGGCGTGCGGCGGCGGCGGCGCGTGGCAGCGCGAGCAGTTCGCGCGTCGCTATAGTGTGGAGGAGGAGATTGGACGCGGTCGCACAGCGCGCGTGCTCGCCGCGCGGGATACCGGGACCGGACAACGAGTAGCATTGAAACAGGTAAATATCATTAAAAACTATTTGCATTTCACATAAGTTAATTTAATTTCCTAAATTGAACATATAACTAACTATAATGTTGCGACTTGCAGGTGTTAGCAGGGCGCGGCGCGGACGCAATGCGCGAGTACCGCATCCTGTCGCGCTCGGCGCACGGCGCCGTGGTGCGCGCGATGGCGCTGTTCGCGGAGGTGCCTCGCGCGGGGGCCCACACTCTCGTTCTCGAGGTGGTCACCGGGGGGCCGCTGCTGGAGTGGGCCGCGTGCTCGCCGCACATCTACACACAGCAGATGGTCGCTCACCACACCAAACAGCTGCTGTCTGCGCTAGACTGGCTACACACCATCAATGTTGCACATCTTGACGTTAGGGTAAGTTTGTAGAAATCTTGCTTATGGTTTCTTTACTTTCTACATGCCTAAATAGGTATGAGCAAATATTTGCAATAAATAATAGTGGATCATTCACCAGCGACATAGAACAGTGTCTTATATCACAGACTTTTTCTTGAATCCCGAGCATATAAAAAAGGCTAGGGCTTCTCCTAAACGAAACGAGGAGGTTACGACTAGAATCCTGAAAGCAATGAGGGATTCAAGCTCGCCCGCATGAAGTCTTCGCCTTGAAGAACAAAAAGAAGACTTCCCCCGAAGAAAATACTCATTTCGTGAAGTTTTTGACGAATTTTTAGTTGAGGTTCCAAATTCTGATCGTTAATAATCAGCATGTGTGTTGGTAATCAGCATGTTATAATAAAATTCAGTACAATATTATTTCCGCTAAGTACAGACGCTGGGCTATAATGACTTACTTTAGGTTAGGGTTGCATGATATTTCACATTATCAAGCAGCTCATACGAAAATGATTTTATTACATCTTTCCAGCCTGAAAACATCCTAGTAGAACTAGGTGGCCCTGTCCCTCAGCTTAAGTTAGTAGACCTGGGCTCGGCGGTGGAGACGGGCGAGGGCGGGGCGGGGGCAGCTGGGTCGGGGCGGGAGGTGCTACCGCCTGCGCCAGCGCAACTCGAGTTCGCGCCTCCCGAATGCGTGCTCGGCCGGCCCCCCGCGGCGGCCTGGGATGCCTGGGCCGCCGGCGTGTTCCTATATGTGTTTTTGACAGGGGTAAGTGCTACTGTTAAGTTTTTGTTTGATCGCAATAATGCGAAAAACATTTTTTTTTATCAAAGCAAGCACGGTCTATAGTGCACATCGAGTTCTAAACTCAACTCACAAAAATGTTTCAAATGTCTACTTCCACTTTTTAAGTACTTATTTTATTCTGTATCGCTCAGAAGCATCCTGAAGTACTATTATTCCATTCTATGTCACTTTGCAGTACTTAAAATATGCTAATAACTCCCTAGCTATCGCCTTTCCTGGACGAGTCCATAGAGGAGACCACAGCCAACATCATAAAGTGCGACTACTGCTTCCCCCCGGAGCACTGGTCAGGCGTCGCGGAGCGCGCGCAGCTCATGATCCGCGGCCTGCTGGAGCCGGCGCCCGCGCGTAGGCTGGCGCCCGGCGACGCGCTGCAAGACAGTTGGTTTGACGAGGTCGGTGTTATAACATAAACGCTTTTATTTTATCAATGAAATTATGTAAGAAATACAGGGTGGAGGGGCGTTTTAAAATATGTCTGTTTTTATCGTACTTAGTTAAATTACTCTAAATCCAACTTTTGTTTAGTGTAGAGTGCTAAACTCTAAAGCTAGCATACATTTTTTTTCCAGGCACCAACAACAGCATTATCGGCAACACAACTAAAGACGTTCCTAGACCGGCGGCGCCCAGCGGGCCACGGCAACGCGCTGCACTCGTTGCGCTCGCCGAACGACACCTGACGCAACGATGCCACACCCGCCCGCACCGACCCCGCACTGGGACCACACTAGCCACACCAACTCGATGCATATATGCTGACCAACTACACAACCCCCCATCACTTAAGTACTATCACAAGCAGCCAGTCTGCAAGGTAAACCAACAGTTATCATGTGATTGAGTACCATGTGTTGCATCACAACCACCCATTCGACTACGTTAGACATTATTCTTGAATATCATGTCATAGCGTGTATGCATCGACGTCTCGTAAGACACGACAAGTGAAGCGTCGCTTCTCGAACTGATTTTAACTGAAGCGATATGAAAACATTGCCCCGATCAATGTTCTAAAATAATAACCATTCTTCTCGTAGCCAACATTATGTGCAAGTAATTAGGGAAAAAAGGCGCGAGCCAAATATAGATCTTATTCAATATTCACTCAATAGGATTACGATATTTTCTCTTAAGCTGTAGTTTACTGTAATTGTTCTATAGTCAATGTGCCCACCTATTGAGTTTGGTATTTTAGTTATTTGAAATTGGTTCGCAACTTGTTTGCCGACTTAAAACATGTTTTATTGGGAATTTCCACCAAAATGTCTGCCGCCGACAGCATGACTAGTCCAAACCTCGACATCGACAGGCCGCGTATTGTAAAACAAGCGAACCAATCAAGAATTGTTGGCGGTTTGTAAAGTTTGAATAATATTCCTAAAGTGGCCGATTTTTAAAGAAAAGTGTCTGTGATTTATGCTAAAAATGAAGTTTTCATGCTTATTCCTAATCTTATCGTATGTACTTGTTAATTAAATTAATAATAAATTGATTATGACACGAATTGTATATAGAATTAAGTTTTAGTGCGTCATTTTTATCCTAATTTGTGACCAAAATGCAAATTTTTTAATCGTGTATGTCTGATGTATCACGACGCATTATAGTATATACATGAGATATTATGTAGTACCTATATCATAGTTTTAACGATGGAATGTACGCCGCTACACTGCCTTGAGCGCTCTGCCGCGCAACAGACGCCTTTCCAATGAAATGAAATGTAACTCGTAACCTTAGATTATTGTAAGTAAAGTTACTTTGGATAATTGTAAGCTTTTATCTCAGTCGGATATGAATACAAAAACAACTGTTTTAAAGGACACACTAAGATAATGTATATCTCACAGTCAAAACTATTAACCGGTTTAGACTAGTTGAGACTGTCAAAATCTGTCAAAGCCCTTATTGTAATTACTGACATTTATTTAGAAAACTAAATCATCTCATTACAAAACGAATTTTAACTTTAGTCGAAGCGCAAACATTCGAGCCAGTTATTGCATTTTGAATTTTATTTCGACAAGCGTTAAGTTCTTAAGACGAAATTGACAACTTAGACTTGGGTTAACGTCAGTTTTTTTGTAATTAGAAGTTTAACTTTGTCAGAATAAAGTTCGAAATTCAAAGAAGGCTTACTGGGTCTAAAGATAAACCTTGTTTTGTGATGAGCTCAATTTGTTTGTTTGGTTTGGTAGGTTTTATTTTGTGATCCGTTTAATAACAACATTGTTTTTATAGAGATTCTAGATATAAATAAGACTGGTTTATGATATTAAAAACGCGTTTTTAATAAGGATTTGACTGAAACCAGTCAAAAGTGGTTCTGACCATTTAAGAGTTTTGACTTTAACATAAACATTATCTGCTTATTCATAACAGAATGATGTGGGAGTGGGGTGCATTCAGAATATATAAATATACAAACTACGTTCTAACTCTAAATTATTTCATACATTCAGTTCTTTTTCCTTTGTTCAATTACATTTTGGCGTTTGTAATTGATTCATCACTGATTTCTATAAAAATATCTTAATCAAGACCATGTTTAATACGAGTTGTTGGAACATGGAAGACGCCTTAGTGATCTGTGATCAATATGAACGTGTTATAATATTTTGAAAAGATTTCATGCTAAGTTTAGTTCAGCTTTATTAAGGCGTTCAGCACTGTCTAATGCACGCACAAATCTTAAGTACATTGACGCAACACAACAAATAGCTATTTCAACTGAAGGGATCAGACCAAAGTTTTGTGATCTAAGTCAAGAGTGAGAGGGGAACGTTTGTGAAACAAAAAATCACTGCTCTTATGTTTGTAGCGTAGCCTTAGTTCGTCTGCTCAGCTGCGTTAGTGTTGCCCGTGTATAATCTATGCTTCTTTCATTTGCCTTTCCACTGTGCCTACAATCTGAATAAATAGCCCCTTTACACGCACGCTCTTTCGCGAGTGCTTTGGAGCGTACAGTATTGCGCGCGGTAACCGATTTCTGTTTCTTGCGCGCTTGAGCGAGTGTGTAACGTCGGCTAACAAGTAGCGAGCTACCCGCCAGTGTCATTTCTAGATATCATATATTATTGTCTAAAGCTGATGTATATTATAAAATCGTATTATATAATTTTGAAAAAAAAAACTAGGTTTTCTTTATTATCCCTCAATTATTAACCATTTTCAGGATTTAGGTAGGACAGGATTTAAAGGAGGCAATGAAAAGATTAACTTCACATTGATAAGCAACATTTATTTATTCATAACTGGACAAACATTAGTCTAGTAAATATATGAAAAGTGACATCTTACAATAAATATAGAATCGTAAAGAAAACGGTGATTAAGTACGATGAATTAGTTTCATGTGGTGATTTATTAGTCATTTACTTCGTTTGGACACTAATATGCTTATCTCACGCGGTCGTGAATATTTCTAAAAATATATTACATAAAAACCATGTAGAATTTGATATAAAATATGAACATTTAACTTGTATAATATTCAAATATTTAAGAAAGAATGGACTATCTTAAAATACAGTGATTTAATAAATTGGAAAATAAAACCACGTCGAAAACTTATCGTTATCTTTTGCATTAATTAATACTAAATGCAAGTAAACTGTTACAGATATCCAAGGAGAAGTATGTTTTCGGCTGTCATCTTCGGGAATACAAACTACGATCATGAGATCTAAATATAGAGCTGATATAACCATGGAAATACGTGTACAGAACTTAATGGTATAAAAAATGAGGTACTTCTAAAGAATTTAATTTTTTTCGCCCATTTATTTAATACTATTAATATTTATTAATTATTTAATATTCAAATAAATTAAAAGTTAATAATTACATCCACTTGTAACAGACATGGATGTAACAAGTTTAATGACTCATCTCATTAAACTTGTTACGAGTACATCCATGTCTGGTACAAGTGGATGTACTAGTCATCTAGCAATACTATACATATACTGTATGTAAAGATAATACTCATTTAGGAATCATCAAAAATTCTAATTGGAGTACACCCAAAACGACGAAGAATACAACATCACATGGGACACTCCAATAAGACACATTTAAAAATAGAAATAGATTTCGTGTATATCTATACGATGAAATATTATAAAGAGGTAAAATTTGTTTGTGTGTATGTAGGGGCTACCCTACATTATGTGTGAGTGCTATTATAGGCTATAAATTACGTTTACATCATGCATTTTAGCTGAGCTATCACAACTTTTGTCTATCAAGTCTGAAAGAAATACCTCTTAAGACAGAATTATTTGCTTGCGCTGCCTCAACAGCTGTATATAACTAAAAACAATGTATAGCAATCTGGTCCCCCTTAAATAGTTCTACAAAAAAGTCCACGACACCATTATATTTCTCTCATTTATATTTTATCTTTTAATATCACTTTTATGTTTAAAAAAGTATTTTTTTCATATGCTTACATTTGGCTAAAAATATAATTTTTAATTATGAATCCTTATCAAAATAAGTTATTATATGATCATTTTATCGTCATTTGGTCATATTTAATAATAATAATACATAATTATGAATAACAGATATATTTTAATAAGTAAAAAAACAAAAATAAATTATGACACAATACTTAATAATTACGAAGTCGGAGTGATAAGTCTGGCAAAAATCTATTTTGGAATAAAATGATCGCAAACTGCATGGAACCTCCTTGTTCACAACTCTTTTGAAGGACTAAATTAAAATTTTCAGCCAGTACTGCCGGTTAGTTTTTTTTTTTGAAAACGGTTTTGCAAAGATGGAGAAAAGTGAATTTCGTGTCGTGATTAAACATTATTTTTTAATCAAATTAAAAAAAAAAACAAAATTAAAAAATAGCTTGGTGGGAAAAGATTTGGCTCCAACGAAGAGATCATGCACGAAACCAATGCCTTTTTCGAAGGGTTAACTAAGTCGTACTTTATGGAAGGGATCGAAAAGCTAGAGAAACGCTGGATGAAGTGCATTGAGTTACAAGGAAACTACGTTGAAAAATAAATTATACTTAATAATTAAATAAAATTGACTCCTTGGTTAATTTTTACCAGATTTATCACTCCGCCCTCGTATACTACATTAATAATAATGAAAAATGTTTAAGCAAGTAGAGAAATAAAGAAAATTAATAAAGCGCTCTTCCTCTCTCCACATATTTAAAGACTAGCGGCCAGTCCCGGCTTCGCACGGGTGGACATAAGATTTTTTTTTATATTTTTACATTAAATATAGCCTATGTCACCCAGGGTGAATGTAGCTTTCCAATGGTGAAAGAATTTTTGAAATCAGCACAGTAGTTTTTGAGTTTATTCATTACAAACACACACAAAAATACAAATCTTTCCTCTTTATAGTATTAGTATAGATTAGCTGTGCCCGACAGGGTCCATAATTGTTTCTATTATTTTTCTTTTATTTACCACATGTAATTGTACATTATGGATTGCAATAAACGATTTGAGATTATATAGTTTCGGAGATAATAGAAAATGACTAAAACGCAAAATGCCGCTAAAACATTCACCAATACAACTACATCATGCTTTGTGCAGACATTTTATCCATCTACCCATAGATGGCGTTGTACAAGTACGTAATTTTTCTGACTCACGGTGTTCATACTTCACGCGGAATGACATTGTCGGTATTGCCATTGGGTGATGTAAATTGATTGGATATCGTTCTATTGATTTCTATTGGTTTTGGTTGTTTTAAATACTTCGTTCTTTCTCCTCTTCCTAATTCTGGTTTACGATTGTTTCTATCTCCAGTTGACGTACTAATAATAATAAAGCTGAAGAAGAGTTTGTTTGTTTGAACGCGATCTCTGTTTGAACGCGGTCTCTGGCTATTTAACATCGCGCTACGACTCTTCGGAGCCGAGTAGAAAGAAAAAAAGTCCGAAAGAAGAAAGAACGTGAAAACAAAGTAAATTCGTTCATTTGAGATGGGTCTAGAACTTAATTTTGGATTGAAGTTCGGCCATGAGGGTCGCGGACTGGAAGACCTGCTGGCGCTCCGTGTCGGTCAGCGGTTGTCGGATGACGTCAAGCACACCGTTGCGGCCCAACACGCACGGCAGCGAGAGAAACACCTCGTCTGTGATACCGTGCTCACCCTGGAACAATAAAGATAATAGTAAAAAAACTAATTTAGACTAGGTAATACGGGCTGGTGTCCTCAACTCCACGTCAATGCGCGGATTTTGGCATACGGGTGATCTCTAGATCATTAGATCCACCCCAACTCCGCAAGGAAGGCCAGCAACGCCTTGGTTTTACCGACAATCTCACGGAGTGTAGTCATAGTCATACTACATATTAACACAACTATGTAATATTGTTGTATGTACACATTCGACGAATATTTGAGTGTAACATCTAGAATGTTTTGAGAGAACGCTTTGGTTCGTGAATGTCGAGTATAGTAGAAACAAAGTACCTACTATACCTAACAAAGTACCTACTATATCAAACAAAGTACCAACTATACCAAACAAAGTACCTACTATATCAAACAAAGTACCTACTATACCTAACAAAGTACCTACTATATCAAACAAAGTACCTACTATATCAAACAAAGTACCTACTATATCAAACAAAGTACCTACTATATCAAACAAAGTACCTACTATATCAAACAAAGTACCTACTATATCAAACAAAGTACCTACTATACCAAACAAAGTACCTACTATATCAAAGTACTTATTATATCAAACAAAGTACCTACTATATCAAACAAAGTACCTACTATATCAAACAAAGTACCTACTATACCAAACAAAGTACCTACTATATCAAAGTACTTATTATATCAAACAAAGTACCTACTATATCAAACAAAGTACCTACTATATCAAACAAAGTACCTACTATATCCGTTCGCGCTATTACTTCGCTTTCGCTTAGCGTTCTTTCTGACTTTTTTTTCTATTTTTCTCGGCTCCTTAGGGTCCTACCGTGATGTAAAATAGCCTGCATCGTTCCTCAAGAATTTGGCTACAAAAAGGCAAAGATGAATTTTTCAGATCCGAATGGTAATGCCAGAGATTAACGCGTTCGAAAAAACAAACCACCCCTCTTTTCACCCCATTAAAGGTTGAATTTCCAAAAACGCCTACTTAGTGCTCTCCTACCTTATAATAGGAAGCCGTGTGTTTTGCACACGGCTTCCTATTCACATTCACACACACACAAGTCGTTGATGCCAGGCAGTCATTCAGTTTCTCCTTATACATATTATACAGGGTGGAAATTTTCAGCGGGGCAGTAAGGGGAAGTACCTTATCCGTTGCAGCTACACGAAAATGGTCTTAGGAGACTATCCATAATTTTTTATGGAATTTTGATCTCCATTCACAGATTTTCAAAAAAAATTACAGTCAGCAAGAAAATAGCCAATTTACACAAAAATATTTTTGATGCCAATCGATCCTGTTTCTAATACTGATCAAAAACTTCTATGGGACCAACGATCGTTGGAGTACTCAAAATGTCACAAATTGCAAAAAACTTTTCCCGTACATTTAAGAGAAAAATGATCTCCAATTTAGAACGTTTAGACTTGCTAGAAGCATATTACCTACGTAAATAATAAAAATACATCAGCTGCGTTAGAATGGTATAGGATCAAATATCCAAATCGTCATGTGCCAACCAGAAAGGTTATTTTAAGAAATCTTGCACAAGGTGGCTCTTTCAAGAAAAAATCTGTACCTACGCCACCCATTTATACTAGATGAAAATTTGATCATTTTTGTTCTTACACTTGTCGAAGCTTATCCCGAAATATCATCAAGAGCAGTCGCTGAAGAAGTAGGTGTCTCACATCGTTTCGTACTAAAGATATGGAAGAAGTATGGTTATAAATGTTACCGACAGGGGCGACTAGTTCAAGGATGCCGCTCGAAGACTTACTTTTTGCAGGTGGTTAAGAGGAAAAATAAGCAGAGATTACCATTTTCTGAATTTCATATTAAGGTCTGATGAAACAAATTTTTCTAATAATGGAATGTACAACCGGCGAAATCAACATTATTGGTGTAGAGAAAATAGAGAGAAATTTCTTTTTGTGGGGCTACCTGAAAACTGAGGTTTACAAAAAGCAATACGATAGTGTTCAAGAACTTAAGACTCACTAACCAAAATTTTGTATGGAATTCATACATAAATTGTCAGCAGCCACTAGGTCGGTACAGAAACGAATCAATTTATGTATTCGCCAAAATGGCGGTCACTTCGAGCACTTGATATCGTAGGGCAAGAAACAGCAAGATTTTAAATAAGAATAACATCATCAAGTTATGTTAGTTAATAAAAAAAGAAAATTAATACGCCTTCTTCTTTTATTTTATTTTTTGTATTTTAGTTACACAAATTCTTTACAAAATGTAAGGGAAAAGTTTTCTGCAATTTGTGAGTTTTTGAGTACTCCAACGATGGTTGGTCCCATAGAAGTTTTTGATCAGTATTAGAAACAGGATCGATTGGCATCAAAAATGTTTTTGTGTAAAATGGCTATTATCTTGCTAACCGTATTTTTTTTCGAAAATCTGTGAATGGGGGTATCAAAATTCCATAAAAAATTATTGATAATCTCCTAAGACCATTTTCGCGTAGCTGCAACGGTTAAGGTAGTTCCCCTTACTGCCCCGCTGAAAGTTTCCACCCTGTATAGATCAACAGAGAATTTTAAGTATATTCACCGGTAATCCGGTACCGTACCAAAGGGTGCGTCTCATAACGTATAAACTCATTTGGTCTAATTTCATTTTATTATCGTTCATAAGATATAATCTACGTGAGATATACCAACTGTTGATATAATTTCTTTACTTAAAACATTTATTTTTTCTAAAACTTAATTAGTATAACGTTGTTTGATATAACGTTTATGTAATCGAAAATCATTTGGTCTAACGTTTAATATGTATATTGTTTATTTCATCGAAAATCATTAGGTCTAACGTTTAATATATATAAAAAACGTCATTATGGTTAACACCCCGACTCAGAGTACCCCGACTCGGATAGGTTAGGTTAGAAGGCGGAGCTCCCGCCTTAGCCTTCGTGGTTATTTTTTTTAAACTACCCAGAAATCCCGTCGACCTATCTTAGCACAGGTGGTAATTAGTTACTATAGTCCATTTATAATAGCATTAGAAAAAAGAGGCTCGTAGAAGCAGGAATGCAAAACATTTTATTTCAAAGTTATGATAAAACAATTTTAAGGGAGATGCTTAAATTCTAATTTTCTTGCGTTTTTTGCAATTTGCAGGTCAGTGTAAGGTTGTATCTTAATAAAAATAATATGATGCGCAACAATAAGAAATATGTAGGCAATAATACAATTTTAACCTTAAAAATCATCAATACATCCCTTTAAATTAGAATTGCTCCGAATTCGTCTGATTTCGCGGGCTACTGCAGCGCAACCACCTTAATTAAAATAAAATTCGGTAGAATTATAGTGAAACGAATAACGTTCCAAGTATTGTTCATCCCTGCTTCTTTTAGGTTTTTAGCATTGACACTGTAATTTTAAACTGGAGTTATATAATATAAATAAATTAAAGCCACATAATTTCATAAGATAAATAGTTAAAATGGTTACAATTAAGTGTGACAGCTGCTGTAAAAATAGATCATAATAAATTCGGCGTCTATCATAATGTAACAATGTTTATTGTATTTTTGTTACAAAGTGTGCATTAAAAATAACCTTTTTTAACTTCTTTCTAATGCTATTGTAAATGGACTATAGTTATGTTTAATATCTACTTAGGTTACTATTACCTATAACTACGATAGAACTTACAATCATATTAGACCAAATAAGTTTATATCTTTTGAGTGGTATGTCAAACGATTTTATATTTAATGTGTGTTATGTCAAACGATGTTATATTTAACTAGCTTCTGCCCGCGGCTTCGCCCGCATGGATGTCGGAAATTATCCCACGGGAACATGCTTACAGGATAAAATGTATGTGTTTCCCCAGGATGCCATCTATCTCTATGCCAAATCAGAAGTTCAGTGGTTTAGGCGTTAAAATGTAACATACGGTTTCAAGTTCAAATCCTCCTCTTAAAAACTGAATTACCCCTTTTTGTCCCATCAGTGGTAAATTTTCGACAACTTTACATACTTATTATTAATTACAAGTTTCAAGTTTATTAACTAAATGAATAAGATTTTTCATATAAACTGTATCCGCCGCTTTTCACCCCCTCAGGGGTGGAATTTTGAAAAATCGTTTGGGATTATTCATAACTTGATTCAAAGATTATTTATACCAATTTACGAGTTAATCAAGCCACGCATTATAATCCTCCCTTGTAAAATTAACTACCCCTTTTCAACCCGTTAGGGGTAGATTTTCGAAAAACCCTGAAACATGTTACTCTTTATTTTTGGTCTTAAGTATAAGCACTGAGTTTCGAGTTAATCGGACCGCGCATTCAAATTATTCCACACAAACTTCAACACCCCTATATCCCCCTTTGAGGGGTAGTTTTGAAAAACTTATAATGATAAACTTTATTACTTACTTAGGCGAGTATTCTTGAAAAGTTTCAAGTTTATTAACCTAATGAAGATTTTTCATATAAACTGTATCCCCGCTTTTCACCCCCACAGGGATGGAATTTTAAAAAAAATCGTTTGAGATGTATTCATAACTTGACTCAAAGATTATTTATACTAATTTTCGAGTTAATCAAGTCATGCAGTAAAATCCTCCCCTGAAAAATTGACTACCCAATTTCAGCCCGTCAGGGGGAGATTTTCAAAAAACCCTGATACACATTATTCTTTACTTTCAAGATTAGGTATAAATACTGAGTTTCGAGTAAATCGGACTGCGCGCTAAAATTCTTCCATACAAACATTGAAACCCCCTAATCCCTTATTAGGGGGTAGTTTAGAAGAAAAAAAAACTGACAATCTTCATAATTTATTTAGATAAGTATTCGTGCCAAGTTTCAAGTTTATTAACTCAAGGAATAAGATTTTTCATACAAAGGAATTCCCCCCTTTTCACCTTCTTAGGGGTGGAATTTCGAAAAATCCTTTCTTAGTGGATGCCTTCTCTTCACGAAGAACACACCCTCCAAATTTCATGACTCTAGGACCAGCGGTTTAGGCTGTGCGTTGATCTATCAGTCAGTCAGTCAGTCAGGACTTTGAATTTTATATATATAGATGTATGTTATGCTCATAAAAATTTGTTATTTTAAAATTATATCAATCGTTCATTACATTAACTAATCGCTATATTAAATACAATTATAGGTTCCGTTGTTATATGTTATTAATATTAGAGATTTTGTTGTTATATCATCTATTACTTACCCCGTACCAAAATCTAGTGTGCATAAATAATAGTAGGAAAATGACAATTTTATTGACCTAACAACAAAATATACATCCTCATCATGGGAAATCCCATTCGGATTTGAGGAAAATCCAGAACAGGATAACACAGACAATTGTTACGAATTTAATATTTACGGGTTTGGGAATTTTGCCAATAAAATTATTGTTGTTATCGTTTCGATAAATACAGGCGCAGGGTGGCAAAGGAGTTAAATCTTCCATAATTAATATGTGTGAGATTCGCGTCAGACGGACACAACGTGTCTCACACTATACGTTACGAGCTGTGAGGTCCCACTGCTGTGAGGTCCCACTGCTGTGAGGTCCCACTGCTGTGAGGTCCCACTGCTGTGAGGTCCCACTGCTGTGAGGTCCCACTGCTGTGAGGTCCCACTGCTGTGAGGTCCCACTGCTGTGAGGTCCCACTGCTGTGAGGTCCCACTGCTGTGAGGTCCCACTGCTGTGAGGTCCCACTGCTGGGCGAAGGCCTCCCTCCTCTCTTTCCACTTCTCTCTGTTTAAAGCTGTTGAGGACCAGTACTTCTTGAAGGAGTCCAGCCCATCCCGTCATCTCCATCTGGGCCTGTCGCTATGGGTTGTATGTTTGGCCCATTGGTCGTCTGACATGCGGCAGATGTGTCCAGCACAATTCCATTTTAGCGTGGCAGCTTTTAAAGTGACATCAGGTATCTTTATTATGGAATGGATGGTCTTATTCCTAACTCTTATAAAATAACATAGGTAAATTCAAAATGTCTTTCATTCCGCTCCGGCCTGTCCCGTGCTGCCCTCTCCCAGCCCCGCCCTAAGCCGAGCTCCGTACCCCACAGGGGGTGCCTGCCGCGTGTAGTCGCGATGTTTTTAAGTTTTTTAAGCCCTGGTTGGAGGCCTTAATTTATTAAAGCATCCACAGGCAAGCCCGGTTAAGCAGACGACAACCTCATAGGTAGAACTAAGTTTCAATTACAAAAAAAAAAAATGTGTACCTGTATACAAGTAGTGACTGCGTGCACACTGGTCGCGTTGGTGAGGATCGCTTTAATTATCTGCGTGAGAGAGAGGCCGATAGCCCAGGAGGTGTACCCCTTCAGCCTGATGACCTCGTACGCGCTCTGCACGACCTCGGCGTGGGTGTCCTTCCAATGCTCCTCGTCGCAGTCCAGACCAATGTTCTTGTTCAGGTCCCGAAGCCTCACGCCCGCGATGTTCACGCTAGACCAGACGGGCACTGTGGAAATGACACATTTTGATCGGTTTCGTTTTTGTTTTTATCAAATACAAGCCATGTACTGTGATTGTAATTGTGTTATAATTTCCGAACTACCATACAAACTTTCGTCCCCAATTTAACGGGTTAAATTGGGGACGAAAGTTAGGGGCTGAATTCATAAGGCATTCCTTCATTATATAAGGAACTCTAGTGCAAAAATTCATACTTCTAGGCCCAACGGTTTAGGCAATGCGTTGTCTGTCAGTGAATGCATTTAGAATCCTTATTGAGTAGATGTCCACACAACAAACTGCTGTAAAATCGGGGTCTTTAAGGCTGACACTCCAACGAAGTAGACAAGAGGAGAATTATACAATAGGCTTTTTATTTTTTAACGGCTCTTCTCCGTTTATCATTCATTCCTTATCGTTTCATTTTCCATCGCTCCGTATACCTTTTCTCAACTTTGATTTGGAGTCGGCTTCCAATTCTAACCAGGTGCAGCTGAATACCAGTATTTTACATGGAGCGACTGTCTATTTGCCTGTCAACTGTAATATGGTCTTTAAAATGTTCCCGATAACTTACCGCTGCTATCACCATGTTCTCCGATGATGTAGGCGTGGCAGGAAGTGGGTGCGATGCCTAGTTTCTGCGACAGCAGGTAGCGGAACCTGCCGGAGTCCAGGTTGGTCCCGGAGCCGATGACCCGGTGTCTGGGCAAGCCACTGATCTTCCACGTCACGTAAGTGAGTATGTCCACTGGGTTGCTCGCGATTAGCAGGATGGCGTTCGGACTGTATTTTAGTAGCTGTGGAAATTGTTATTGTAATTATTAGTTATGTATGCACCTGCGAGCCGTGCACCCGCCCGATGGGATCACCCATCGAGTAGTGTTAGTGCTCACTTTCCTTATACAGGGTGTTTTGGGAGATGGGTGCAACGCATGAAAGGAATTATATTTTAGGCCATTTAGGTACATATTACGCTAAGTCTTAGACGAAGTCTGTTCCTTTTTTTTTGTTGAAACTTTAAGGTTTTTAACTATAATAGGTACCCTTTTTTTTCGCCCGAGTCTTGGGTTTCTGACTAGTGTGAATAAATAACGACTTTATGTCCTCAGTAACTAAGCCGATTTTTCTATTGAATATAACTATTCACTAGTGGCGCTACCTGAGAGTCGCAAAACCTTACAGTTTCTACAAAAAAAAAAAGGAACAGACTTCGTCTAAGTCAAGTTTAGCAGGTAAATGCACACGCAGCGTCGATGTGTTGTAAAGGCGACCTGTCTACCCCGCAAATGTTTATAGTGCTGCTACGTTGTGCGACCACTACGTTAGCGTGAATCCTACAAGTGGTGGGATGTCCCTGAGACGGTTCTCTGTTCCATGCAGCTTAACCTAAAATAATGAGAGAGTTCCTTAAGAGACCGTCGGTCGGCGCTAGCAGTGTCCCGCCACTATCATGCCAGCTAGCTCTCATCTGCCTAGCCTTTTCCCAACGATATTGAGGTCGGCTTCTAGTCTTACCAGATGCAGCTGAGCACCAGTATTTTACATGGAGCGACTGCCTATCTGACCTCCACAACCCAGTTACTGGGTAATACGATACCCCTTGGTAAGATTGGTTGTCAGACTTTCGGGCTATTGACTATCCATAACGACTGTCAAAGATCCAAGAATGACAACGGCTTAACGTGCTTTCTGAGGCACGGAGGGGTCTTGGTATGTGAAGATGGTCACCCATCCACGGGCCAACCGCGGCAAGCGTAGCTTAACCTGATCGATCGACCCGTGCGGCTGTTATTACTTAGCCACCAGCCCTTTATCACGTCAAGCTTGCTCTATCCCAACGAATGCTTGCTCTTCTTGATCAACCGATACGAGATGACATCTGAAATTATTTTACTATTGGCAACTTCATATGCATTTTGAACCCTATTTTGGCAAAAATTTCTCTGGATCCTGTTAGTGCTGTGTTAGCTCTTGACAGCGACATCAGGATCACCGTTCTAGCTAAACATGTATTACGTTATCAACCTGCCTAGCCCTTTCCCAACTATGTTGAGGTCGGCTTCCAGTCTAACCATATATGTACGAACTGGAATTTCAACACGTAGTGACAAGTAGAGGGTCGCGTGCGCGCATGCCCTGCAGTCGCGGTCTGAGTCCATAAGCAAATTATATCCTGCTTTAAAAACATGACCTATCTTTTGAATGCCCAACCATTACCCGAAGCGGTTGTTGAAATCGTACATGATTTTGTCGGTCAGAAATATTGAACCAACTTACACCGAGCGAAAAGACGTTTTCACGTCAATATAATATAGCTATTTCACTTACTTTAGGAACAATTCCCTTGAGAACTTCAACGTTCCTCTGCACCAGATTGCGTCGGTCCTCACCCTCCTGCTGTCTCACGCCGGCTGCTATAATGCAAATCTGGGAGTTCTCCGTTATTGCGTAATCTGTGGTATAAAACATGCAATTTATTTTATAACTGAATCAATTTGAGGACATATCATCACGCCCCAGTAGGTAATCCCCGAAGGGTGAGGAGGCAGAGGTGTCACTACAGGTCACCCACAATCCTCCAGCTATTTCTAAATCCCATTTAGGAAAGGGGGAGCCTATTGCCTTTAACCGGACACAAATCAAGACTCCGGCCTGCTAAGTAAAATGAGAATCGAATAATACTGCCCGAGCTGGGAATCGAACCCAGGACCTGATGCTCAGCAGTACCGCTTGCGACCACTACACCAACAACGCAGTTGCAATATGAAGACGTTATGCAGTGAAACCTTTTTATCTAAGAATCATTCCTTTTTACCAAAACGAAATGGTACCGCAATTATGTAAGCACAGTTCGCGCAGCAGGCGAGCGAAGGCTGGGGCTGATGCCCGCTGCCCTACGTGTTGCTAGAATCTAGCTGGCTTGCCAATGTTGCAACTATTTGGAGTTGATGGCCAACCTTCGTTAATTGGAGAGAAGCAGTGGTGGCCCAGTGGAAACCACCGCGACTTACGAGCTGTAGGTCTTAGGTTCGAGCCCAGACACACTCTTTCTTATTATGTGTCCACTGCTCACAAAACAGTGAAGGAAAACATCGTGAGGAAACCGTTATGGTTGTAATTGTAGGTATAGCGAGTGTTCCATACCTGTGCCGGCCTGTATGTTATTGTTGAACAAGAAGGCGGATCCGTGCTGCAGGTCCATCATCTCTCCCTTCAGTTTGTCCGCGTTCGTGTCCACCAGCACTATGTTGTTCGTCACACCCTGTAGCAAACACATCAAACAGTTAGCAGATATCATCATATGTACATTCTGTGAACATCACTTCGAAATCCGAATGTGTTTCGTGAATCCGCGATTATTTAGCGTCACTTGAATCGACAGATAATTTTTATTCGTGGAATATAATTGACGTCCGACAGATTTTGTATGGAAGAACTGTCAAAATTTCAAAATTATTTCTCGGATAAAGTTATGATTATTGAAAAATCAGCCCTTTACGGAATAGCACTTATGTACCTACAAATTTGTGTTAAGGATATTAAAGACCCGAAACGATCAATCGCTTCAATTTCATTTGGTGGACGATAAAATTTAAGCATCAATGTGTATCAATCATGTAAAAATTTACAATTGCAATTGATCGTTTCTGGGATCCTTAACCGACTCATTGCCACCATCATTTTCATGCATACTTTAGCCAGCCCCGAACATTGGACGATGATCCTGGGCCTACATAAGGATGACGCACCTAGAGCGTCATGGGCCCCCTGTGATGGTTTATGCGTATTTCGCCGTTATCTTGCGTCGATCTGCTAAGAGAAAAAGTTCTTTGTGTGCTTCGATTCGTATTCGTTGGTATTCAAAGGAAATATGGCTTCACAAGGTATGATTTATTTATTTTAGTAAAATGTTACGGGGGTCGCCAACATTGTTGTAATTTATTTGTATTAGGCATTTGTTTGTGACAATAAACGTATTATTTGTAGATAATCAGCAAGCAGACGATTTTTTTCCTGAATGTAGTAAGGCGTTATTCACTAATAATCATGAACATTATCAGCAAGATAACAATAAAGAAAATGATGTTTTTCCCGAATGTAGTCAATCGATTTTGCATATTTCAAAGAAGCGTAAATTCATGGGACCATGTACCATGACCAATAGTCAATATACAAATTATAATTCAAACACTAGTATTGAAGAAATTATGGATTCTGAAGAATAGGAATGTGAAAAAAAGAAAACAAAGTTTAAAGTAAGCATATCTAAGGAGGAACCTGTCGCCCATTAAAAATAAGTCGGACCCTGATTGTCGTGCAGCAAAAAAAATACCGTGCCGTAAAATAATTTGCCGTTCAGTGTCAGGTTGTATGTTGAACAAAATATGATTTGCGACCATAACACGTATGTATTTACAGAATTAATATAATTCAAATCATTTAGACAACCCTCTAAGTTCATATAATCCCATTGAATGACTATTTCATGAAAAAGTAATTAAATGGGATTAAATTAACTTGAGGGTTGTATTGGTGATTTTAATTATTATAACTTAGATAAGCCATATTTGTTACGGTCTCGAATCATATTTTAATCAACATCTATACTTATAATAAATCTGTAGAAATGAAAATTCTGTACATTGAAAATATCAAAAAAATAAATGGCAGGGGGTGTTACTAGACCGACACCGAACCCAATAATTTTGTGGTCCAAAAAAAATTAAATTAAAAATTTAAAAAACCCCCGACTACGTGAAACTCTTTAAAAAGAAAAAAATAACCTTGAAATTATGACCCTACGTAAGTACGTATGAATTTTTTTGATTAAATGCTGTCCCGTCGGGGGACCGCTCTGATTATTAGCCTAACGTTCTGTTAAAGTTTAAAATAGTAGCGGTCCCCCGACAGGACAATATTTAACCAAAAAATTTCATACGTACTTACGTAGGGTCATAATTTCAAGGTTATTTTTTCTTTTTAAAGGGTTTCACGTAGTCGGGGGTTTTTTAAATTTTTAATTTAATTTTTTATTTCATGCTTTTTGTAGGGACTCCTTATTATTTCTTTTCTTTTATTTTCTTGCGTTTAAAGATTCAGGTAATTTGGTATTTAATCAGGTTTTTTGTAATTCGCCATTTTGTGGTGGTGGCCATCTTGGATTTGAAATTTGTCATAGTAAAGTATTCTGCTAGTCAAGCCCTTTCATTTGATACCCATATTGAGGGAGTTGTGAAAAAAATAATGCTCTTTGCCATTTTGTGGTGGCGGCCATCTTGGATTTGAAATTTATCATAGTGTATAGTATTCTACTAGTCAAGCCATTTCATTTGATACCCATATTGAGGGAGTTCTGAAAAAATACGTAATCCGCCATTTTGTAGCGGCGGCCATCTTGGACCGATTTTCATCAAACATAGCTAAGAACACTCCCGACAAATTTACCTTTCAAACAAAAAAAACAAAATTAAAATCGGTTCATCCGTTTGGGAGCTACGATGCCACAGACAGACATACACACACACACACACACACACACACACACACACACAGACACGTCAAACTTATAACACCCCGTCGTTTTTGCGTCGGGGGTTAAAAATGTGATTAAAAAAATTTTTGTCTGTCTGTCTGTCTGTCGGTCTGTCTGTCTGTCTGTCTGTCTGTCTGTCTGTCTGTCTGTCTGTTTGTTCAGGCATCACGCAAAAACTACCGGTTCGATTACGTTGAAACTTGGTATAATTATTCTTTAATATCCTGGGCACCACACTGGGTACTTTTTATCCCGGAAAAGTATATACAATAAAAAACAAACTTAATTTTGCGGTTCGATTCCTAGACTCGATTACTGCACCAACCGCAAATAATAAGTTTGTCGTAGGTTAAGTCACCCGCAATGGAGTTCATTTTTATTCCTTTTAGTTTTTAGAGTTATTTAGGTTTATTTTTATATTAGTCGTAGGTAGGTATAGATTTTAATTTTAAAGTATAGGTAGTATATTTGATAGTGTACGTAGTGACCGTAGGTTATTTTATAATACTGTTAGGTAGGATTAGTCATTCGTATAGATATTAGTTTTTAGGGATTTTGCTTATTTATTGAGTTTAGATTAGTTATCATCAGAAATAGGTTTATTTAGGTAGGTAGTTATTTAATTTTCTGTTATTGAGTTTTTTTTTTTAATTAGGTTGGTACTTAGGTAAAGGTATCATATAGGTACCCTCTTAATCACCACTAATGAGACACAATTGGTTTTCTATTGTAATTAGCCACAAAGGGCCCGCGAGATGGATGGCATTCTGGGGAAGCACATGGGTACATTTTATCCTGTTGGCACGTTCCCGTGGGATAATTTCAGACATCCACGCGGGCGAAGCCGCGGGCAGAAGCTAGTAAATAAATAAATTTATAATAAATTACCACCTGCCCTGGAATGTTACTAATTAATAAGTTTAAATGTAAAATGTTTGCTTGGCTCTTAAACATGTGTTTTTATTCCGTCAATGAATTTTTAACTTTTTGATATTTTAATTAAGATTAATAATGACATTAGTACTTTGACATTATTATGAATTCTTGGACATTGTAATTTTTATTTTGACATTATGATTCATTCTTTGACATTATGATTTATATTTTCAATATTTTGACTTATAGTTATTTAAGATTTAACTATTAATATTTTTTGACATTATAAATAATGCATTTTTGATAAATCTTAACCAGTCTGCATGTATACATAGCTTTTAATATTTCTACACCAGCAATGGTAGTATGTGTGAAACAATGTTTAATATAAGACCTCAATTACCATAATACTAAGAAATAAATAAATACATGCATACAACCTGACACTGACCTGCAAATTGCAAAAAACGTAAGAAAATTTGAATTTCGCGGCTTCAACCTTAAATAATATTACGCCAATATACGGGATGGTAACAATATACGGGATAGTAACCGCCCGGTGTCCCTTCCACCCCGTATAAGTTTGTAAACTGTTACCAAAGGTTTGCTATCCCTGACTTATAGAATATGTATTCTAAATTAATGGCCAAGGGTTTTGTCAACTGCAATGTTTAATTTAGGATAAAAACTAGTAGTTCTCTTTATCTCAATTTTTTTAAAATCTGTTTTTAAGTTTGATGTGACGCGGTCCGTCAATGGTCTCGGTCCGTCAATGGCCTCCCGTGATATTTGCTTATGACGCGCCTGGGGCGTCGATGGCCATGAGTCGGTGACTGTATTGGCCATGAGCATGTCACTGCGTGGCTTGAACAGGAGTCCTGGTGTAAAGTCATGGTGCGTTCGTTTGGCAAATCCCGGATAGTCAGCCAAGTAATCAACCTGCTGACTGGTTATTTGGCTTATCTAACCAAGGCTTATAATTATGAGCTTATAGTATTCTTGCTAACCCAAGTTATGAAGACAGATTCACCTACACTTATAGCAAAATATATTGTCACAACATACAATACAACGTTTTGTCCCAAAAGGCAAGGCAGAGTAGGTACTTAGTAGATATCGGTTAACTGGCCATCGATCGATAACGATATCACAGATCTGGATTGCTTTTATGTTTTATATTTATTGACCTCGACCAATAAATAATAAATAGGCTTTTTCAGCGTAGCATAGCATATCAAATATATATATTTATTAGTTCAGGCCTTTTCATAAACATCGAGTGTTGAATACTCGATGTTTATGAAAAGGCGGGTGTACTCACTGTAAGAACAATATTTGTTTATGAAGTTCTACGTAGATCCCACATACAGTATGTGCCCATACTACCTGTGTCAACTAAGCGAGTTGAATGCTGTCTGGTTCCTCGCCAAAGAACAGCTTTTGGACAAAAGCACTTTAACTTCATTGCCCCCCATGTTTATAACAAATGCAATAAAATTAATTTTATACGTAAATTAAGCAACAATAAATTTAAGGAAGTTATCTTCATCTGGCTGAAGTCGCTTGACTACGAAGCGGTAGAAAATCTATTAACTGTGTCTAAAAATAGTAAGAAATACCAGCACCCTAATTGCTTAACACAAATTATAATAAGTACTAATTGTTTTGAATCAAATTACTAATCCAACACTTCTTATATTAGAAAAATTTGTCTGCTCACACAACGTAAATAACACAATGAATGTTGCTGAACTGTCAAAATGAAACAAATTCCGACTGCTTGAGTGTAATTGCCCCATTGTTTGTTTATTGTCTCTAACCTGCAGCTTCGTTGCGCTGACATAGGTGGGATTGGAATTGGCAATACTCACTGCCCCTTCGAGGCCTACCTGTGTCGATGATGCAGAGTTGCATAAGCAGTTTTCATAATGTTTGTGATGGCCAGTAGCAGCCCTAGTTAGTTAGTACCTCTTCATAACAAATAATGCAGTCAAGACAACTCACGCATACACACAAACACACCCCCATACCACACAAATACATGCACAACACACACACAAACAACACACTCACAACGCACACACAAATACACTTTCGCGCAAAAGAAGAACCATTGATTAATGTTGTATTCTTATAATTTTTTTTCCTTTTACTTTATTTTTGTTTTATTTTTTTTTTATATTCATTTTGTTTTAAAATATAAAGTCTCTTTACTCTTTGTTTATCTGTCATAAAACAGCGAAAGTGTGTCTTTTAATTACGGAAGGACACTGGCTCCTGCAACACAGTTTTAACTAGTGCAGGAGCCAGAGAATTCCATACTCTGGTGTACAAATTGTTTTATGTCAATAAATATTTTTTATGTTTTTATGTTTATGTATTAAAGCATAGGCTGAAAATGCCTATTTATTGATTGGTCGAGGTCAATAACAATGATTCACTCAGATAATGTTCTATTATATTTCACCCACTTATTTATATTTCTTATGCGTATTTCTATTTATAAATAAGCATAAGAAACTTAAGTAATTTTCTTATGCTTATTTATAAATAAAAAGAAATATAAATAAGTAAAAGTAAGTATTAACAAGTACACTACACAGTGCACTTATCTAAATTTCTTACGCTATAAAGTGATGTCTGATAAAGTGATAAATGAACATTATCTGAATGAATCATTGCACAGTCATAAAGAGTCGTGATCTAACTAGGTAATATAGAGAGATAAGTACCTACTAAATAACTATTTTCAATACGTATCGGAAGTAATTCATACTTTTAAGTAATCGCACACGAAAATACATAAATATGGGAATTTTGGACTTTATAGTTGTATAAAGTACCCGCACCCTGATTGTATAGTGTACCCGCACCCTGATTGTATAAAGTACCCGCACCCTGATTGTATAAAGTACCCGCACCCTGATTGTATAAAGTACCCGCACCCTGATTGTATAAAGTACCCGCACCCTGATTGTATAAAGTACCCGCACCCTGATTGTATAAAGTACCCGCACCCTGATTGCGTGACACACTTTCAGTCACAATCTGAAGGATGTTGAAGGATGTTGCTAAACCATTTCCCAACTATGTTGGGGTCGGCTTCCAGTCTAACCGGATGTAGCTGAATACCAGTATTTTACATGGAGCGACTGGCTATCTGACCTCCACAACCTAGTCACTGGGTACTGACAACCAGTCTACCCCTTGGTTAGACTAGTTGTCAGACTTTCGGGCTACTGACGTCCGATAACGACTGTCAAAGATCCACGAATGACAGCCGGGACCAACGTGAAGATGGTCACCCATCCACGGACCAATGCGCCAAATGCAAATGCGGCAAGTTTAGCTTACCTAACCTGATCGTACGACCCGTGCGACTGTTATTACTTAGCCACAAGCCATTGTTTCATAAGTTCGAAAAATTTGTCAACTCAACAACGTAAATAACGCAATGAATGTTGTGGAACTGTCAAAATGAAAGCGAGTGCTACTGCTAGTGCTGCTGCTAGTGCTACTGCTAGTGCTGCTGCTAGTGCTGCTGCTAGTGCTACTGCTAGTGCTGCTGCTAGTGCTGCTGCTAGTGCTGCTGCTAGTGCTACTGCTAGTGCTGCTGCTAGTGCTACTGCTAGTGCTACTGCTAGTGCTGCTGCTAGTGCTGCTGCTAGTGCTACTGCTAGTGCTACTGCTAGTGCTGCTGCTAGTGCTACTGCTAGTGCTGCTGCTAGTGCTGCTGCTAGTGCTACTGCTAGTGCTGCTGCTAGTGCTACTGCTAGTGCTGCTGCTAGTGCTGCTGCTAGTGCTGCTGCTAGTGCTACTGCTAGTGCTGCTGCTAGTGCTGCTGCTAGTGCTACTGCTAGTGCTGCTGCTAGTGCTACTGCTAGTGCTGCTGCTAGTGCTACTGCTAGTGCTGCTGCTAGTGCTGCTGCTAGTGCTGCTGCTAGTGCTACTGCTAGTGCTGCTGCTAGTGCTGCTGCTAGTGCTACTGCTAGTGCTACTGCTAGTGCTGCTGCTAGTGCTACTGCTAGTGCTGCTGCTAGTGCTACTGCTAGTGCTGCTGCTAGTGCTGCTGCTAGTGCTGCTGCTAGTGCTACTGCTAGTGCTGCTGCTAGTGCTGCTGCTAGTGCTACTGCTAGTGCTACTGCTAGTGCTACTGCTAGTGCTACTGCTAGTGCTGCTGCTAGTGCTGCTGCTAGTGCTACTGCTAGTGCTGCTGCTAGTGCTGCTGCTAGTGCTGCTGCTAGTGCTACTGCTAGTGCTGCTGCTAGTGCTGCTGCTAGTGCTGCTGCTAGTGCTACTGCTAGTGCTGCTGCTAGTGCTGCTGCTAGTGCTACTGCTAGTGCTGCTGCTAGTGCTACTGCTAGTGCTGCTGCTAGTGCTGCTGCTAGTGCTGCTGCTAGTGCTACTGCTAGTGCTGCTGCTAGTGCTACTGCTAGTGCTGCTGCTAGTGCTACTGCTAGTGCTGCTGCTAGTGCTACTGCTAGTGCTGCTGCTAGTGCTGCTGCTAGTGCTACTGCTAGTGCTGCTGCTAGTGCTGCTGCTAGTGCTGCTGCTAGTGCTACTGCTAGTGCTGCTGCTAGTGCTACTGCTAGTGCTGCTGCTAGTGCTGCTGCTTGCTACGTAATTACCCCGCTGTTTACTTATGTATTTGCAACAATTATTTCATGTACATCATTTACAGGTACTTTTGAATCGTCAAATCTTAACTCAAATGAGTCGGTCAGTCAGAAAGATGAAGGTAGTTGCCCATTCCAAAGCATGGTAGATTCCTATGGAGAAGAACAGGCAAGAAACAGCATGGATGCTCTTTTTAATGGTATAGTTAATTTAACATTAACTGGACAGGACTTTCCTAAAAAGCTAGGATAATAAATCGAATATAAATTCAAGCGAGCAGGTAAAACAATATAAACTCATGATCACAATAGTTGTTATTTGTACACTGATTACTCAGAAGTTATGTCAGCTAATCGTTGAATGGATGGGGCGTCATTTTTATAATCACAAATTTCTGACCAGTGACTGATAAGATTAGAAGGACTGTTATAGGCATGACCGCACTTAGCATGTGTGGCTGACGAAGCAAGTAACTGTTATAGGCATGACTGCACTTAGCATGTGTGGCTGACGAAGCAAGTAACTGTTATAGGCATGACTGCACTTAGCATGTGTGGCTGACGAAGCAAGTAACTGTTATAGGCATGACTGCACTTAGGCCGACGTCTATAAAATGTACTTATCCGACGTCTCACAGCTGCACCTACTGGCGTAACACGCTATCAATCACAATCTGAATCATTCCGAAGGAAAAAATTGTCTGCGCAGCAACTTGAACAACGCAATGAATGTTGTGCGACTGTCCTAATGAACGCCATCGCTACTGATAGCTTGTTACGTAACAGCCCGCCGCCGCCGCCGGTCCCGACTCTATCTTGCAATTGTAGTTCGATGCGATACTGAGAGAAATAAGGCTTAGGCCTAGGTGTTGTCGACTTTAGCCTAAGGACAGTCTATGGGAGCAGTGCACTGTAGGTAGATGATAATAAAACGCTACGTAATTCGGTCCGAACTATGGCACCGAACCAAAATCTGCCAAGTCCCATGGGACCATTGGGACATGGCGGATTTTTTCATTTCTAAGGGCTTCCAGCTACATTACAATGCACGGCATGCTTAAGCATACCGCAACTTTGTTTTGCTACGATGCTACGATGATTATCAGTGAAATTTCAATTTTATGGTCATACTATTAAGTTATATTCCTATTTTTCGCATAAAAATACCCTTGCCGTGCCGCCTGTGGTCGCAGCCCCTAATATGTATACCTACTTGCTGACACAGGAAATTCGCAAATTGTGTCGAAACTTTGTACAAGTTGGTGCTGCTGGGAGAGTTCCTTCTTGTATTTTATTTTTACAGGTACCTAATTAACCGAATGAAATTGTTTACTTAATACGAAGATAAGATAACCTCCAATAATTGATAAGTTAAGTTCAATAAATAATATGTATTAAAAATTATGTAACGCTAACCCAATTTTTTATCATGGCTCTTTCATACTGTTGCAGTCTTGCAACAGTATGAAATCAAAACCTTATCGAGGGTTTTACAATTTAATCACACAGTCATGCTCTGAAGTAAGCCCATAATTCTACATAGAATTGGTAATAAAATAATATCATAGTCATAAAAACGATTTCAGACTTTGTTTACCTACCTAGTATTGTATACAATCAAGTATTTTTTAACTGAACAGACAGCTGTGCTGCTGGGGAGCTTGTTGCGCCACTTCTTCCCAGCGAAAGCACTACGAAGTGGTGAAGGGCGGGTGTTTAGGGGGACTAATTTTGACGTACGTTTAGGGAGACTGTCTTGTAATTTTGACGTACGTTTAGGGGGACTGTCTTGTAATTTTGACGTACGTTTAGGGGGACTGTCTTGTAATTTTGACGTACGAAGAGTGCTGCCTTATTTGAATAAATTACTTTCGATTTTGATTTTTAGGCTGGCTTCCATAAGAGCTGTGCGAAGAAGCGAAGCGGTGAGCGAGAAAAAATTTTAATTCGCTCACTGACAGACAATGCACAGTCCAAACCGCTGGGTTAGAGTCATGAAATTTTGCACAAGAGTTCCTTATGCAACGAAAGTGAGCACTAGAAAGGATTTTTGAAATGTAAGCCCTGAAAAGGGTTAAATAGGGGATGAAAGTTCGAATGGAAATTCGTAATTTTTGCCGATGGAAAATCTATCGGGCACAAGGCTTGCTCTCGGATTAGTAGGGACACTAGCCGTAGCCATTGTTATGTTGACTAGAGCGTCAACAGACACGTTTAATTCAACCAATTCAAACTGGTATGCTGATTTAGAATATCGTGCTCATCGAACAAAGAGCCACAAATGAACTACTTAAGCATTATTAAAAGACGCTACAGACGTCAGCCGCCGATAGTTGAGCGAGTCGTAACATTAATAGCGCACAGACGGCCACTCGACTGATCACGCCTTTTGCTGTTTATTGCATTGTTTCCACGGAACTGTTCTCCGTCTATGGCTAGCTGCAATGAATAAATCGACTGTTATTTCAGTTAAAATTAACATCTGGACTAATTTAGACATCGTTGCCATGTAAACCTCGACCGACCGAGGGTGATTCATTACACTGGTTTGTCTATAACTTTCTAGCATAAGTCTGTCATCTTTCATCTTGTTCTGTCCTATCATGTAACTATAAGGCTCTTCTCAAAAGAAAATTATCGCAAAATTAATGTGACAAATTGTCAAGCGCGCGTAAACTGCTGCGATTGGCTGTAACGACAGATTCAGGTAAGTGAATTTACATCGTTTGCATAAGTACGCGGAAAAAGAGACCGCGACAAAATTCGATCCAAATCGATTGAATTAAATGTCTTCGCATAGGTATCAATATTCTATACAGTTTTTACTGTTATATTTTTTATGTTTTACTCTGTTGCGTTACCTACTTTTACAAAATTGCGCATGCCATGAAACTTAATACTATTTTGATCAATCTAAATGTACTTACCTACTATAAAATTAAAAAACTTTTTTTGCAAAAAAATACAACCGACTTCCAAAAACGACACTACAAAGTGAAAAATATCTTTAATTTCGGAAGTCGGTGTCGTTGGGTTCGCATGTTCGTTGTTTGCCACCGACTTCCGAAATTAAAGTTATTTTTCACTTTGTAGTGTCGTTTTTGGAAGTCGGTTGTATTTTTTTGCAAAAAAAGTTTTTATTTTTCACTTTTAAGTTGTTTTTTTTACCAGTAATTTTGGTTTAAAAACCAAACTACTGAACCGTTTTTGATGAAATTTCTATGGGACCATTTGGGAAGTATACCCTTTCCAACAAAAAAAGAATTTTTCAAATCGGTTGGCAAGCGACGGAGTTATGCCCGAACAAACATAAAAAAAAAAAAAAATACAAACATCCGAATTGAGAACCTCCTCCTTTTTTAGAAGTCGGTTAAAAATCAATTTTAAATACAATTTTAATAAAATCATATCTATTTACTTTGAAATGTAAATCAAAATTATATACAATCTTAAATTTTAATCGACCTTATATAATACTATGTAACTCAAAATTATACAAGTTTTGATGTTCTCTTATTAATAAATTCCAACTTTTCACATTTCAGCTATAAATGTACTGATAGAATTCGTTGGCTTCCACAATGTATCAAGTTTTACAAAAGAACGCGAGATCTATATTATTATTTTGTTGCAATACACTCTGATAATGGATAGCACTGATAATTTGTTAATTTTGGTAATGCTCGCCTAGTGGCAACCACTGATCTTTTAATATGTCTTATCTGCGGATAATGCAGTGGACTGCAACATTACTACCTAAAGTTTTGTTAGCCTTATGTATTACTGGTATATATTACGTTGTAGTTGTTTATTATCCCATAATAAATAAAATACATAACATAATATCATGCCTTTTGTCGGTAGTTACCACCTAAGTTAGTACCTATATTATTACTGCAAACCACAAGAAAGTTAATGATTTTGAGAAAAGCTTCATATAATTCTTAGGCAACCTCGTAGTCTGGTGGCGGAGAGGGGAGCGAGGTTATCAGATAAGATGTAGATAAAGTAAGCAAAGAGTCATCAGCACCCTAATTGCGTAACACACGATCTATCGGAATCGGTTTCATTTTGACAGTTCAACAATATTCATTGCGTTATTTACGTGTTTAGCAAACAAATTTTTCGAACTTATGAAGCAATGGATTAGCAATTTGCTTCAAAATGATCCCGATTGATTGTGTGTTACGCAATTAGGGTGCAGATCGAATATAAAGCCATGCCCTAATTCTACAAACCCATCTAATTTACATCTGGTAAAATATGGCTTGGCCGTTCCATTGAACTATTGCATGACACAACATTAGAGATCAGTGACTTAATTTCTTACCATCAGCTCATAGGAGTGTCAGTGCGGCGGCCAGGCGCACATTTTGACTAAGATGTAAGGTTTGTAGAGTTAGGCCATATTGAGTAAGAGTCTTGGCTCTAAATTAAATCGGATAACTTTTTTACAGCGAAAGCGATACGTAAGTCTTGGCAACCTATTTAATATGACATGTTTTTGGTGGGATAGTACTTACACCCACATTTCGCCAGTTATGTTCTAAGTAGTCCATTGTAACAGGGGCGAGCCTATTGCCATCAACCGGCCACAAATCCAGACTACGGACTGTTACTGAGAAATTCCTGATGAAAAACCCAATAACATTGCCCGACCTGGGTGAGAACCCAGCACCTCATGCTTAGCAGTAGCGCTTTCAACCACTCCACCAACGCAGTCATAGCATGTCATCGAGGCATTTTCATGTTACCTAATAAGCATAGAGGTAGGTACATGGATGGAATTGGTACAGACCAGGGAAGGGACGCATGGCACAACAGGGAAGTACTACTTAGTAGTGGAACATGGTTGCCGATGATACGAGTAGGTGTACGGTGAGCTTCATAACCAGTCATCACTATGGCCATTTGGGTGATAAACCGCTCCAGTCTGTCCCTCGCCTCCCTCCCCCAGCGACGACGCCCTAACTCCGTACCCCTTAGCGCCCTTAGCGTGTAGTCGCTTAGTTTTTAAGTATTTTCAACCCTAGCTGGAGGCCTTAATTTATTGAGGCATCCACAGGCTAGGTTTGTTGACCTGCGAGAACACATAATTATATAAAAAGGCTATTTGGGTAGGTATTTGTTTAGTAAATTCTAATTTGTTCAAAATATTTTAGATTGACGTCAACCCGAAAGCCAATCGCAATCTCCAAAATCTAAAAATACTTCAAACATAGTGCGTTTATTTGCACGAAGTGCAATGACTCATATCTCTTGAATTTTTTATAGGATATATATTTGGATATTTTGTTTTGGAACCAAAACAGACAGGATATTAAATATTTTGTTATTTAAGCCTCTGATACCCAAAATAATGGTTTGTTATTGCAACAATGGGAAAATTAGGCACGCATTTCATCACCAGTTAAAGTGCAGTTGAAAATTTTCAGTAACTAGGTAAATAGGTAGGTATCTAAGTACCTATACTGTTTTTGATGTATTGTGTAAGGGATTACATGTATAGTATCTATAGAAATAAATAAAAAGTACAAAGTTGTCGACATAGCTCACAGAATAAGCTAGCTGAAGTGGCAATGGGCCGGCCATATTAGCCGTAGAACCGATGACCGTTGGGGTAGATCTAGATGTGCTCTTGAGTGGAAACCGCGAATCGGTTAACGTAAGGTGGAGCGACGATCATCACAGGATGGCTGGTAGCAGCTGGATGAGTTGCCGAAAATCGAGTTGAATTGCGGACTAGGTAAACTTGCGCTCAGTTTAGTAAAATCTAATTTACATGATATACAACAAAAAGTTCAAATAAATGGTGTCAACTAACTTTCTTTACAAGTAAAAATGGGTGTTCCACAAGGCTCGATATTAGGTCCTTTCCTCTTTTTAGTAAACATAAATGGCCTACCCCATTTATTAAAAAACCAACCACAAATGGTGCTATTTGCTGACGATACTTCCTTAATTTGTAAGATAAATAGACGTGCATCAAATCTTGACGACGTAAATAACGCCCTACTGCTGGTACACAATTGGTTCACTGCTAATAATTTAGTATTAAATGGGGAAAAAAACTAAATGCATAAGATTTGCTTTACCGAATGTTAAAAGTAGTGATTGTGACATAGTATTGAATAAAGAGAAACTAGAATTCGTCGATAAAACTGTTTTCCTGGGGATAGCGCTCGCCTCGAGCATGCAATGGGGTCCTCGTATAACATACAAGCATATCCTGTAAGAACAATCCGTCAATTTACTAATGTACGAGTAGATACCGTGAGGCTAGTCTATTTCAGTTATATTCATAGTATCATGTCTTACGGTATTTTACTATGGGGGCGGGCTGCATATATCGAGTCTATTTTTATTCTGCAGAAAAGACCCATCAGAGCAATTTATGGCTCCGCAGGCGGTTCCCTAAGGGAACTGTTTCAAGATATTAATACCATGACGGTACCTTGTCAATATACGAGTATCTATGAAAACATCATGTACGTAAGGAAAATCTTAAATCTTTTCAGTAAAAGAGGTGACAGACACACCTATAGAACTAGACATAGGGACCAATTAGTTCAACCAGGTTTCAGACTGGCTAAAGTAGACTTCCTTCGTGGGGTACTGTTTACAATGTTACAATAAAATACCTCCCCACATACTCCAACTCAATGAAACGAAATTCAAATCTTAAATAAAACGCACACTATGCAGCCCAGCATATTAGGGATTACATCGCTGACAAAAATGCTTGGCTAAACGCTGGTCCTGCTCCACAGGACGCATAAATAAATTGATTAACATTTGAAAATACTTCCCTTATTACCCACCCTACCTACATACTGTTGGAGCTGCTGAAGATTTTAAAATATTATTTTTGCATTATATAAATTCAATCTCCTAGTATTGTATAATTGCATCGCACATTTATGTGAGTACTATGTACATACTATATTCATCTTTTTGACTGACCGACCCTTGACAATTCAAAATTGCCTGTAATTGGTTTAGTTGAAATAAAAAAATTGGGTTTGAGTTTGTGCAATAGGAGAGGCTATGTCCAGCAGTGGACTGCTACAGGCTGGTGATGATGATGATGATGATGGAATAAATAATATTGAAGTGTCTATTGGTCATGTCAAAATAATAGTAGTTATTTGAAAATACGGGACTTAAAACTATTTGAAAACTTTCATGGCAGATCCAATGTTATAAAGAGTAACCTAAACTACTTTTATTTTAGAAAAAGAAAGCCCATCAAAAGATATTAATTAATGTCACCCAAACGAAGTCGCGAGCAGCAGAATAGCATAATACCTCAGCAGCTATAACACCTCTAATATAAAGTAAACCACGATGAGGTACCTACATATGTGTTGACCTTTTCAACTTCAAAGCTTCGTCTGGAAGCCACATTAAAGTAATTGGGTAGACTCGACATAACTGCTATAAGTACAGTCACTAAAAGGTATAAGTAACCAGGGTCACCGGATATATGTAGTTGAAGTTTAGTGAGAAACCGATGAATATTTTCGAATAAACTTTAATTGAATGAATAGAAAACAAAAAGTTCACTTATCAAATTAAATTCCATTCGAAAACATCCATCGGTTTCTTACTAAACCTCAACTATATCCGACGACCTGGTTTCTTATCTCGTTTTGTGACCGTACCTACCTAGTCTATCCCTAGTGGCCAATTAATTCCGTGGTAACGTTCGGTGAATCAACCCTAATCAGCATCTTCTGACATGCAATGTTGAAAACAATACAAGTAAAGTCAGGGAAATTATCTAAGTAATTGTAAAACAACGTTACTACGAACTTAAGTGTCCATATAATCAAGTCTCAACGTTTGTATGAAATGGCTATAATACGGCAAGCTTAAGTCGTAAGAGCTTCATACGCTTTACGCAGCCCATCCAGAACAAACCACATAATGACAGAAGCAAATTGTAGGAAGAAAAGCATCCACCACCCGACTTCGTTAAACCCCAGGAATATTTGCCTCTCGGCCGTGATATTCAGTGGCCTATATGGAAAACTCTCAATCGATTGCGTACCCAAGTTGGGCGCTACAGACACAACTTGTCGAAAAGGGGAATTACTGACCCATCCAACACCCAGCGCGAGTGCGGTGCCTCTGATCAGACCAAGCCGCACTTGCTGGAGTGCCCTAGGTGGCCGTTCACCTGCATCTTGGGTGACTTTATGAATGCCACTACTAATAATTACTACTAATTACTTGATCAAGAACTCGAAGAATAAATCAAAAACCTCATGGCAAATAATAAATAACAGCAAAATGAATAGGGAACCAATTTCACAGATAAGAAATAAAATCAGACAATAACGGATCCAAAAGAAATAGCAGTCTTTCAATAATTTTTTCTTTGACCAAATTACCAATACTAAAACCCCCCAATCCCTTGTTAGGGGGTAGTTTAGAAAAACAAAAACTGGCAATCTTCATAATTTATTTAGATAAGTATTCGTGCCAAGTTTCAAGTTTATTAACTCCCTTGAGTTAATAAGTGGAATATAGTGGATGCCTACTCTTCACGAAGAACACACCCTCCAAATTTTATATCTCTAGGACCAGCGGTTTAGGCTGTGTGTTGATGTATCAGTCAGTCAGTCAGTCAGGACTTTGAATTTTATATATATACATTATACATATATAGATAAGAAATACCCAGGTACCTAACCTACCTATCAGTCCAAGGCAAACAACGGACAAAACAAGTGAAGCAAACACGGACACCTGGGAGTACCTCGACGAGGGAATATCTCGCTTTCAGTTAAACAATGATAAGACTATATATATTCTATGGCACAGCGTTTACATTAGCTTAGCAAACCATTGTGCTTCGAACAATAATCATTAATATTCGCAATGCTGAACGCTAATTAGTAACAGGGTATTTATCCGGTACGGTTGCTACAATGTTTAAATCGAATTGTTGATTTTGTTTGTCACTTCGTTTTGCAAAGTTATTTTATATTATCTGCCTAGCCTTTTCCCAATTATGTTGAGGTCGGCTTCCAGTCTAACCGGATGCAGCTGAATACCAGTATTTTACATGGAGCGACTGCCTATCTGACCTCCACAACCCAGTTACTGGGTAATACGATACCCCTTGGTAAGACTGGTTGTCACACTTTCGGGCTTGTGACTACCCGTAACCACTGTCAAAGATCCACGAATGACAGCCGGGACCATCGATCGGCTTAACGTGCTTTCCGAGGCACGGAAGGGTCTTGAATGGATGGTCACCCATCCACGGACCAATGCGCCAAATGCAAATGCGGCAAGCGTAGCTTAACCTGATCGAACGACCCGTGCGGCTGTTATTACTTAGCCACAAGCCCGAGGGGATTGTTATATTTTAACTGTTAATAATGAATTAAGAATGTTTTAATCCAAGTCAAACTTGTGCAATACCAAACTTCCGTAAACTAAATCACAAAAATAATGATGTACAGGCAGGTCAAGCTACCCGAAACTGTCAAATTTTCCCAATCAACCTTGAACCTTAATGCTTTAGCGATAAAGTTGAAAATCTATTAAAGAAATTTGACAGATTGTAGTAGCTTGATGTGCTGGCGTCTGTACAAGGATGTTTATAAGTGAACGTATGCATAAACTCCGTTATTCATAAACGTTGCTAAAAGTTAAGAGACGTTTAAACGTGAAAAAATATAATGTTTTACTAATCATTACTTAACTTTAAGCAACATTTATAAAGACTTTTACTTTCAGAAGTATAGTAAATTTAGGCGTTTAACATTTACTGTAGTTCTAGTAAAAGTCTCGATTTGAAATTGAGAGCTTTCCTAAAAATAAACATTACATAAAAAAATTGCAAAATTTTCCTGACAACAAGTAACAATATACCATGTTCGCAATAGACAACAAGGCCGGAAAATTGCACAAAAAACTGTGCACAATCAGACAAGGAAAACCGAGCTCCTCATATAAAGGCTAAAGTTTCGCCACGATTACGTCAGCTTCTCATATAAAGGCTCATCCAGAATATTTACTTCTGGATGAGCCTTTATATGAGGAGCTGACGTAATCGTGGCGTAACTGTGCGCTTGTAAAGTACCTAGGTATATGGTAACAATTACTTGCAACACTTGAAATCATGTGGAAATACCCGAGTACATTGTGTACTTTACAAACAGTTATTTTCTTAGGAAGTGCGGTATGATCCGTATTTTGTGACGTTCAGTATCTTATCTCGGGTCTCCCTTGTTTCATCGAAAAGAAATTGCCAAATTATCACTTCCCAAAAATTTTTCCGCATAATTTCATTTGCCAAATTATTACTTAGCAAAAATTAAATTAAGTAACGCAAAGCTAATGTTTGGCATGACTTGTTTACCAACTAGTACTTTTACCAATTTTTATGTAGTCAAATATCTCAGTTGGAATAACTCATTTTACGCAAAATAAAATTCGCCAAATATTTATTTTAGTATCGTTAGTTTTCAATTTACCATTTCTATTCAGTAAATTTTTATAGTCTAACTAGTTCAGTCTGGGGTAGCCTGTTTTTTTTCCATATTTATTTTCTATATGATCTAGCACTCGCCGGCCGCTGCCGCGGCACCCCGCTCGCTACGCTCGCTCAGCTCGTGCGTAGGAGGTCAAAGTTTTAACCTAACTTAACCTAGCATTTTTTTGAATAATTAATCTCGTCTAACTAGTTCGGTCTCGACAGCCTGCTAAAAATAATCTCTTTTTTTCCATATTTTTTTTCTATACAATCTAGTCGTTTCTGGCACTCGCCGGCCGCTGCCGCGGCACCGCTCGCTTCGCGCGCTCGGCTCGTGCGTAGGCGGTTACAGTTTTGACCTAACCTAACCATTTTTTTTTAAATTAACCTCGTCTAACTAATTTGGTTCTTGATAGCCTACTAACAATAATCTCTTTTTGTCCTATTCGTATTAAATAAATTATTATATTAAAATAAAATTGCATTTTTTTATTATATAATTCCCAAAAACTCTATTTTTTCCTTTATATTTTTTGCCATAGCAAATCATTTGACCAAACGTTTACTGTCTAAAGATTGTTTGCTGTAATAAATCATTTTATTAAAAACCAAATGCCTAAATGTCATCATTCATAACCTTGATAATATTCTGCCAAGTAAAAATTTGACCAAATGAAAATGTGCGTACTAAAATTATTCTAAACATTTCATTGGTATAAAAAAAGGTTGCTAAAATTTGTTTGGGTAGTGAAATTTTGGCAAAATCTTTTCGGCAAAACGGCAGGATCCCTCCTATCTCTACACATAAACACAGATTTACTTTCCTTTTCTTAATGAAATAGAAAGAAAAATATGCACTGAACTTAAATTTAGTTTCGTTTGTGAACAAGGGAATCGGCGCCACTGCCATGTTGACAAATTCTGTCATTTTAGTCTAGCAACATAAAAATCAGATTTTAGACAAAAGCAAAAAACGTAAGACAAGACAAGACATTCGTAAAGCAAATTAAAATGCAGGTTACCTGTGTAAGCAACGAGAAGACCGTCGCCATCCCGACTTGTCCCACTCCGACCACCGTCACTTTGTTCCCAGTATCCACAATCTTGTCCTGCCGGGATTGGAGCAGCTTCTTCACAGTCGCCATTTTACCTAGCAAGATATTAAGATGCCAGGTTAAAATCGTCTCCTTCTGTCGAGATCTCTTCAGGCTGTTGACCACTATGCTCTGCACCAAGCGCCTCATGGTGTTAGTGCTACCACGGCACACGCTGGCTAGATTCTACCTGCCTGCCTGCCTTCGCACTCCATATAATGTAGTTATAAACGTATTACATCATTTTGATATCAAAGTTTATCCTATGAGCATTTCCTTAATCATTTGTGCCGGTTTGCATTTGTTTTAGGTACGTCAATGTCACATCACAAAACTTAAACGTGTCAACGTTTTGCAGTATTGCAACTATCCTGCGAGATTCAGCACGGATATTCCCCGAAACCCTGCAGTGCCGACTGCGGTCATATACGTATCTGCATATTCACAGTATTAGTCGAGTACTAGATTCAGATAAGTAGGTTCTTGAAGTACCTACCTATTAGTTACTACCTACTTCACCAAGAAACCTAAACTATATTGGATTGTAATCGAGAGTTTAAAGAACTCAGTTTCATAAGTTACGTTTTTTAACAAACTTGTGCGGAAAAAATTGTTTTAGACAAATTGGTGAACAATGGACGGCAAATGTACTTATTTTTTCGCGTGTATTATGTACGATGAGGTTGAATCTACTAAAAGCGGCGCAATAAGAGTCACTTTATATTAATAATTAACCATAATTTAAATGGAAATGTCCTTTTCCCGATTGTCAGGTATTTAAAAGTATAGGACCTATATATAGGACCTATATTCAAGAATTAAAGAAAGAAAAGAAAAGAATTCAAGAATCCAAGATGCACCTAAGTATCTTGTAGTAGGTTTTACCTCTTGCAGGTATGATCTGGTCACCAGAGTTGTGATCCGAGGAGTTAATAGACAGTGTAATAATGATGTCATCGCTTGCATTTTTTTTAAAGCCCGCATAATTTACGAGTATGTTCTTTCGCGATAGTCACTGTTTGTTTTCGAGTTTCCGGAAACAAGTTTTTATGTAAGTAAACATTACTATAAGACACAAAAAAAAGCCTTTTCCTGTTTTGTGGAGGGATAATAATTATGAATTGAAAATGTACTTATGTTAAATTAATAACCTCCTACCTACTTGACCCTATTCATTCGCAAACAACAAAACTACAGTAAACATACTTTATTTAAAGACAGGTTTCAGTTTATAAAAGTTCACTTCACCCTTGCAATGCTGCGGGGCTTAGCTCCCCAGTTGCCCATTAATATGAAAAGAAAACTGTAGGAACGTAGGTATGTACCTTCCAAAACTTACAAACGGTATAATTTAGTTTTGAACGAATTACTTTATTTTATTTATCAAAGTACAACAGTGTGCAAAGTAGGTAGGTACTTACACAAATTAGAGGTTCTACAGCATACAATGACGGAAAGTTTATGGTGTTCCGTGAATTAAAAGTACAGCTACAGCTTGCGTTGCTATACAACGTCAACTGTACTTAATTATTCAAGTAAGTACTACAAACAATACAAATATATAAACTTACTGCTGCCATTCTCGTTGCTGTGATTGTTTGAACTATTTTCAGCCATCTCCGAAATATTTTATCAAAACGAAATTATTTTTGAATTACACTAAGTTATATTCGCGAAGATAAAAGCGATATCTCAAACAGAGATACAAAACATGTGCTCACTTCTCCACTGTCAAGGATTGACTGAATGAGCCGCTCAAACCGGTCTTGTTTTATGTATGTTTACTGAATGAGCGAACGACCGAACGAATGAGTGCCGCCATGCGATTGCGTGCGCGCGAAAAAGTAGGGTGCGTCCGTTTATCCGTTACGCGCATGCTCATTGCGCCAGAGACGTGCCATTTTGGGCGAGTCAAGGTCAAAAAGGACACAGGAGCAAGGACACGTGGGTTAGTGGCTAGATAAAAAGGTTACTAGTTTTGTGATTATTGATCCCACGAAACTTTTTTAGGAATCATAATATAATTGAAATAAGTCCACCGTTAAATTTTGATTGTTTAATCTTTAAAAGGGGTCATTGTAGGTACCTACTCATCATTATGAATAACTTTTACTACGGGACCAACCCTAAAATCGTGAAAAAAAATCAGATGGTCCATAGACTTATACGCAAATCTCGACATAATCTATGGATCAACTGATTTTTTTTTTCACGATTTCAGGGTTGGTCCCGTAGTAAAAGTTGTTCATAATGATGAGTACAATGACCCCTTCTAAGGATTAAAACGATCAACATGCCATACGATATAATATTAAAATGGGTAGGTACCTCAAAAGATTCGAACAAAAAAGCAGCAAAGAAAAACGGCAAAAATAAAAAATGTCGCGGATGCAGTTTTGGAAAGCTTTTGTGCCATTTTGTGTAAAAATAATGAGTACAGTTTTTAAAAGGCTGGCATGTCTTTACTGCACATAAATTAAAATCATTCAAGTTGTTAAATAAAAAGAACCGTGTCAGGTGTTTTATGATTCAATATAACATTACTGATGTTTATGTAGGTACTTTCAGCTCCATTTGCACGATACAAAACAATGCATCATCAATGATTCGTAGAAAAGTAATGATCAAATAAAAAGTTTTCCTTGAGTAGGTAGGTACGATAAACAGCATGATCAGCCTATAATGTTTCCACTGCTGGATCACAGCACAGGCCTTCTTTTGGCTACAGGGAGTGGGCCGTAATCCACCACGCGGTCCTGTAGTTTGTAGGTAACCCTAACAAGTAGTTTTAACCTTTACGTAACTTTTTTCAGTCTCATGAGTCATGACATTAAGTGCCGTCTAAGTTGGTACAGTCAACAGCAAAAGTAGATGATCAAAATCAGAAATTCAATACTAATGAACGGAGTTCGCGTGAGAACTGTGTGGCGTCGAAGTGATTCAAAGGTATGTGATTGTAAATTAAACCAAACATTTACCACTAGTACAGCTGCTATATAGCTGCGAACTCCGTTCATCAGTATTTAATTTCTGATTTTGATCATCTACTTTTGCTGTTGACTGTACTTACTAGATAATTTGAAACTCCATCAAACCGAGCACTACTACTAAGATGTTGACCTAAGTTTCAAAAAGTTTCCTCTCGTCGTGCAGGAAAATGATTTTCCTCACCAAAATCTGGGAAACCATATGATATAGGTACCAGGTATGAAAAGTCATCTTAGAGGTGTCTGCTGGTGTCATGCCGTGAGTCTGGTCACGTATTTGCCGGCGATACGGCAGTCACAGCTGATGTTGTGGTGGCCGGACCGGCGTCGGCGTGCGGCGGGTCGCGTCGGTCGTCGCTTCAACGGGCCCGCCGCCGCCGGCTGCGCGTCAAGGTGACCTTCATCAGCTTATTTTGGACGTCACGACATGCGCCATCGCGCATGCCCCGAATTAACACCAAGGTCCCACAAAAACACACCATAACCCCTCTCAACATACGATTGCTTTTACAACAGCAATACATTTTTATTACAGGACTTCAATTTACGAAACGGCTTCATCAGTCTCCCGCTCAATTTCGGCTTTATCTCTATACATATATCTCCGCCATACGATCTTAGGTTCAATAAAAGTAGTCTAGAATCTAGAATTCTAGATTTTTATGGCTGATAGCTTCTGCCCGCGGCTTCGCCCGCGTGGATGTCGGAAATTATCCCACGGGAACGTGTTAACAGGATAAAATGTATGTGCACCAGGATGCCATCTATCTCGCGGGCCCTTTGTGGCTAATTACAATAGAAAACCAATTGTGTCTCATTAATGGTGATTAAGAGGGTACCTATATGATATCTTTACCTAAGTACCTACCTAATTAAAAAAATAAATAAACTCAATAACAGAAAATAATATACCTACCTACCTAAATAAACCTATCTATGACGATAACTAATCTAAACTCAATCATCATCTGCCTAGCCTTTTCCCAACTATGTTCAGGGCCGGCTTCCAGTCTAACCGGATGCAGCTGAATACCAGTATTTTACATGGAGCGACTGCCTATCTGACCTCCACAACCCAGTTATTGGGTAATACGATACCCTTGGTACGACTGGTTGTCAGACTTTCGGGCTTCTGACTACCCGTAACGACTGTCAAAGATCCACGAATGACAGCCGGGACCAACGGCTTAACGTGCTTTCCGAGGCACGGAGGTGTCTCGGTATGTAAAGATGGTCACCCATCCACAGACCGACCGCGGCAAGCGTAGCTTAACCTGACCGATCGACCTGTGCGGCTGTTATTAATTAGCCACGGGCCCCTCAATCTAAACTCAATAAATAAGCAAAATCTCTAAAAACTAATATCTATACGAATGACTATCCTACCTAACAGTATTATAAAATAACCTACGGTCACTACGTACACTATCAAATATACTACCTATACTTTAAAATTAAAATCTATACCTACGACTTATATAAAAATAAACCTAAATAACTCTAAAAAGTAAAAGGAATAAAAATGAACTCCACTGCGTGTGACCTAACCTACGACAAACTTATTATTTGCGGTTGGTACAGTAATCGGATCTAGGGATCGAACCGCAAAATTAAGTTTGTTTTTTATTGTATATACTTTTCCGGGATAAAAAGTACCCAGTGTGGTGCCCAGGATATTAAAGAATAATTATACCAACTTTCATCGTAATCGAACCGGTAGTTTATGCGTGATGCCTGAACAAACAGACAGACAGACAGACAGACAGACAGACAGACAGACAGACAGACAGACAGACAAAAATTTTTTTAATCACATTTTTGTGTTCGGTGTCGGTCTAGTAACACCCCCTGCCATTTATTTTTTTGATATTTTCAATGTACAGAATTTTCACTTCTACAGATTTATTATAAGTATAGATATAGATACTGTAATAATTTTGGCAGTGTTGAGAGTTTTGTGACTGAGGTCAGTCACCTTCATTAAAATCCAGTTTGATTGCAAGAGATAAAAACTGAAAGTGCTGATATAACTGAGTTTCATTACAATATAATTGTAAATGTCATTAACTCATTAGGTACGCGTTCTTTGCATCTTTATCTTCTGACTAAGCCCTTGGGCAAAAGGCAATATTTGTGTACGTCACTTCGAGGGACACGGGTTACCTACCCGACTACGATATAGTATAATTATTTCTAACAAAAAATATTGTAGGCGAAACTACAATAATTATTTTCATTTCAATAAAAAATATCGCGATGATCGCTTTAGGGCCACAGTATACTATCAATAAAATTGCGAGTAATGTGCCTAAATTACACATAAATAAATAAAAACAATGTAGTGGTATCTGTGGTATACTTGGCGTTGGAAGGCCTCCCACAAAGTGGACCGATGACCTTGTGAAGGCCGCAGGAATCCGCTGGATGCGGAAAGCACAGACCCGGTCGAAGTGGAGGTGCCTGGAGGAGGCCTATGTCCAGCAGTGGACGTCTTCCGGCTTCTTCTTCTTCATGTCGCTGGCACGACTTAATTTCAAATGTTATTTTTAATTTAATTTAATTAATTAATTAACCAAAACTTTGCCACTTCCACGGCGTTTTCGGTGGCAGCGCAGAGCTCACTTTGACTGCATGTTTTGGGACACAGAGGACAGGATAGAAGGTGGAGCATGGTTTCTGACATAGCTCCACAATCACACCCTACTGCTGTTCCGTCAAGGTAGCCCCACTTCACCAAGCTGGACTTAGATCTTCCTACTTGTGTCCGGAGACGGTTCAGAGACTTCCAAGTGGACCACGGTAGGTCACACCCTGCAGGAAGATGCTCCTTTGGTGGTAGGTAGTAAGTAGAAGGGGGAAGAGTATCCTGCCACAGTTTGCAAGGGGCATCGGCCGGGTTTCCTGACAGAGACGCTGTCGAATTTAAGAACCTGTGTCTGCTTTTTAGCTGTGCGCCAGATAGTGGGTGTCTGGTATCGGATTCCTGTTTGAGCTTCTGATGATAAGCTGAAGGCGCTGGTATTTTAAACCTTAATTAGAGATTACACTCTAATATTTTTAGTTGTTAATTTAATAGTTGTTGTGTATGAGACATAAAAAACCTTCAGGTTCAAAGTAGCACAAATATGCATTAAAAAAATTTAAACATTTTATCTATTTATTTTTTATTTTTTCGCCATCTACTATATTTGCAGATCGGTGGGGCTCGATGGTTACCCATGTGGCGGAGATGGATCAGCACCTCGCTGAGTTTTAATAAAATTGTAGGTATATCTGTGTCTGAAACCAACTAACACTAGAAGTTAAGGATAAACTTGTTCAATTCAGTTTATTGCAATCCATAACATAATAGTATGTAAGTACCTGTAGTGCACTAAGAATATAAGTTAAATTAAATTTTTGCGTTTTTTTACTAACATAGTTTCTTAAGTCGTGTATAATAGTAACAAAACTATGAATCTTGCGGGTCTGAAATAATTTAACACATGCAGGTGCATTGTTTAGTTTTATTTCAGACTACCTGCGCCCCGCGGTTTCACCCGCATAAATTTCGATCCCGTGGGAATATCGGGATAAAAAGTATCCTATGTGTTAATCCAGGGTGTCAGCTACGTCCATACCAAATTTCATCAAAATTGGTCCAGCCGTTTGAGCGTGAAGAAATAACAAACATACAAACACACTCACTCACAAACTTTCGCCTTTATAATATTAGTGTGATGGAGTCCATATGGTTAGTAGTTACTAACTATATTCCTATCTGAAAACTTTATTTCAGATAGCGAGCCCATAGAGTTAGTAATTACAAACCATATGGGCTCCTATCTGAACTAAACGTTTTCTATTCCAATCTATTCTAAATGTTTATAGGTGGTGGCTTCGAAAATACTATAGGTACTTAATATGAAAAAGTTGGCAACCCTAAGGACACAACGCCGTAGGCAGAGTTACTCTGTTTACCCTAAACGCGTAATAACATAAAACTAAAACTTATATTGTGTCTGCAGTGTCCTTGAAACTGATAAATAATAGGGGTATAGTATGAAATTGCCGATTTGTACTGAAAAATGAAATTCTTTTTTTTTTAATTTAACATATTTATTTAATCAAAATAATTACCATTATTATTTATACATTGCTGCCATCTAATAGGAAGGTCATTTTATGCCTTTGCGATAGAACTCTCGTGATCTAGATTCGACAAACTGTGTGAAAGCATTTGGTACTGCCTCCTGAGAAGAAAACTTTTTATCACATAGAAACTACTAATAAATAAAAAAACTTAAAATTTAACGAATTTTAATTATAATAAATTATCGTAAGTACGAAACACAACTTGTCACACTCTCAACATGTCTTTTTAAAAAGCACTTAAGTATAATCATCATAAACTTTAATAAAGATATTATATAAACACAATTAGAAATTAAACAAATACTAAACTAAGAGAAAACATTTTTTTTTTAATATAAGCAAACAATTGAACGTCAAGCATATTTAAACGGAAATCTCAACAATTTAATAAATTGCTGGAGAACTCTTGCCGCTGCAACACGTGCTCCGCGCCCCTGCGCAGGAGTGAGGCTTCTTGATCAGTCAGTGTCTGCCGGATGATGTTAGTAACTCCCGCTCTGCCTACCACACAGGGCAACGATAGGAACACTTCATCTCTTATCGAGTGCTCGCCCTGGAAAAAATACAAATTGATCGTTTAATATTCTAGTCTGATCCCCAAATCGTATTATAAGATCCACCAAAGGATCATGAGGTCCGTTAACGAAGGTACGGGCCCGTCCGTAACTAGTTGATCTGTCAAAACAAATGGTCAAATTCAATTTTTCAGACATGTAAAGTACACACCGGGAGTAACGACAACTGTCAAATCATGTTGTCATTCATTCTTAGTTCGGGCCCTGAACTAATCCTATTTCCGTAATTGTTACGGAGAAGGAAACGCCTTACGGTCAAAACTACGGACTTCGTGCTTAAGGAGTAGACCCCCAGATTTCTTGGGTTATTCGCTAATATCTCAAAAACGGTGCATCGTGAGAAAGTCCAGATAGAAAAATCCAATAACACTTTGCCCGACCCGGGAATCGAACCCGGGAACTCATACTCAGCAGTAGCGCTTGCGACCACTACCCCAACGAATCAACATAATGCCAACATGCCTTAACATATGTAGAGACCGGGAGCACTGCGTATGTGTTCCTAAAGATCGCTTTGCAGATCTCTGCCACAGCTAGACCGACGGACCATGACACGGTCCCCTTCAGTTGGCGCACTGTCTGATCAGTCCTCACAGCCTCCTGGAACACCTCGTGCCACAGCTCAGGGTCCGACTCTAAACCAGTCTGTGGATTCAGATCCACGAGGCGAACTCCAGCTACGTTCACGTTAGACCACACGGGAACTGGAAAAAGTACAACGTTATTGCTATTATTGCTAAGTATATAATATTCTAGAAATTGCGTGTTCTGAAAGGTGATTGATGCCAGTAAATGCATGGAATCTGGTACCTACCCACTCCAATAGCAATAAATATCTTTAAAAAAGGTATTAACATTTAGAACAGTTGAACACTTGTCCGATCGGAGTAATACTGCAGCCGAACTGCGTAACACACTTTCAATTACAATCTGAATCATTTTGAAGGATATAGTGTACTTTAGCTATTTTCATAGTGTAATGTCGTACGGTATTCTATAGTGGGTAAATACCGCTGTTATTCAGACTATCTTTGTTTTGCAGAAGCGAGCTGTTCAATCAATTTATAAATTAAGTCCGAGACACTCGCTCAGAGACAAATTTAAAGAGATTAATGTTATGACTGTGCCTTCTCAATATATTTATGAAAATCTTTTATAAGCCCATAAAAATATAAAATTGTTTAAAAAATACAGTGATATCAATGATATAAATACTAGGAACAAACACTGTTGTACCTACAACAAGGCTCCAGAAAATAGGTGGCTCGTTCAGATGCCAATGTATACGCTTTTATAATAAAGTTCCAAGCCCCATTCAAGATCTAAGCCTTAATAAATTCAAATCATTCATTAAACGTAAGTTGTGCCAGAAAGCTTTTTATACCGTTAAGGCTTATATCGAGGACAAAAAGGCTTGGGATTAAGCTGCTTCCAATTTTTACATATTGAATGTTTTTTTTTTTTGTTTTGTTTTTTTTTTATATACACTTTGACATTAATGAATTTGATATATACTATGACATTTGCTTACTTTGTAAAGTATTCTATTATTTTAATTATTGTGAATGTGAAGATATTTACACGTTATTTTTCTCTCTGTTCTGTTAGTTTTGACATAGTCTGGCAGTTTGAGTAATTAATGGGGCCTACCCAAATGTCCTTTCTTTGGTATTGTTCGTCGAATCGTTGAGCTCCTTAAGTTTTGAGTTGAGCTGCACGATTTCTGACATATGCGTGCACTGACTGGACAGGTCCTCTCAGTCTGTGTGGTTCTTTCCTCAAAAGACCATCTCAGACATCGACCTACATGGTCTTCATATGATCTGATCAAGATTATGTCTGGACTTTAAAAGAGACTGTGACCTCTGAGTTTGTTTCGGCCTTTCTTCTCAGACTAGTCAGAAGGAAACGCCGACCTCATTAGTTTTAAAACATGATTGACGTGTAAAAGTGTTTGTACAGACGCCAGCAGGTCAAGCTACCCGAAACTGTCAAATTTTTCCAATCAACCTTGAACCTTATTACTTCAGAGATAAAGTTGAAAATCTATTAAATAAATTTGACAGATTGTAGTAGCTTGATGTGCTGGCGTCTGTACTTACAAAAATAAAATCATTTATCATTGATTAATATGTTTGAAAAAAATGTCGGCTCAATAACATAAATAACGATGCATGTTGTGGAACTGTCACCATAATCCCATTTCTACTGATAGTGTGTTACGCAGTTACCCCACAGGGCGGAGTTTGAGGCAGTATGGGAACCTGTACTGTTGTAGCTACAGAAAACCGTTCTCAGGAACTGATATTAACTTTTTGAGTAATTTCTAACCGCATTCACAGATTTTGGAAAAATGGTACAGACAGCTAGAAAACCTTATATTAAAAAAAAAAAAATTTTTTAAATATAATAAAAAAGTCATAAGGAATAATTTTGAAATTTTGACAACTATATACGAAACTATCAAACGTTAAGTTTCTTCTTCGAATAAAAGTTATCTGGCGAAGGAAAAATCAGCCCTTAGTTTAAAAAGAGCTATCCAACGCTATTTCACAGGGCTAATGGAGGTGGGCACCAAAATTGCACCATTCTTTGACAACTATCGGGACTTCGAGGCTAGCACATATGTCTACCGGAGTCAGCAAAAACTCACAATTAAAACTAAAGAAATGAGAACAAATATTATCATACCGCTGTTATTTTGACCATGTTCTCCAATAATATACGCGCTGCAGCTCTCTGGTGCTACTCCCAGCTTCACAGACAGTAGGTACTGGAATCGGGCCGAGTCCATCAACGTGCCAACTCCTATGATCCGTTGTTTCGGTAAGCCACTCAGTTTCCAGGTGGCGAAAGCCAGAATGTCAACTGGATCACTCGCCACTAAGAATATGGCATCAGGACTGTGCTTCACTAGCTGGTGGACGAGAACTTCAATCAATTCAATCATTCTTCATGTAGTGTCACCAGAGTGTGGTTCGCCAGAAGTATCAGTGACACTACATGGTCAGGTGTCCATAGTCACTGCGAGTGACTATGGACACTAAACTTCTAAAATGATCGATTAGGATGATGCTGTTTCAACTTTATCGGCTTCATTACAAACCAAGGTTGATCTTTAGACATAGGTTTTAACGGTGAAACCATCGAAACTCAACTTTTCTCAATCAATCTTGAACGTTAATGCTTTAGCGATAAAATTGAAAATATATTAAAGAATTTTGACAGATGTAGTAGCTTGATGTGCTGGCGTCTGTACATAGATTTAAAAAGTAAAACGTTATTTGGAGTGTGAACTTATCTACTACTATTCAACTACTGCTGGTTACCTCATCTGGAGTTATATAAACAGGCGGTATATTCTTGAAGATAAATAATATAATTACCGCTGTGACGATCGCCCTGGTGATGCCAGCACTCCGAACGATATAATCCTGATCTCTCTCGTCCCTTCCTTTGTACGTGCCCGTGGTGACGATGCACACTTTCGAGTCGCGAGTGTCCGCTGGGTCTATGTGCCATACAATTTGTACTATTAGCATAATCAGCCTATAAAGTTCCCACTGCTGGGACACGGGCCTCCTCTCTGTGGGAGGCAGTGGGCCATAATCCACCACGCGGGCCATAATCCACCACGCGGGCCCAGTGCGGGTTGGTAGATGTCACAAGTCTTCGAATTTTTGGTTCTATGACATGCCAGTTTCCTTACGATGTTTTCCTTAATAGTTTTGAGAGCAGTGGTGATGAAATACTTTACAAAAAAATAAAGTAAATATACTTATAGCATTATTAGGTATTATTAGATTCAACTGCGGGTGGTTTCGTCAATCACCCCATCAATTTCTCCGTCTCAACGAAATGTTCGTAGCTACCTATGCGTTTTACATACCTACACAGATATTATTTTGTCATGCGATTTTAGACCACAAACAATCGTGTAAGTATAGAAATAGAATGTGTTTTTTTTGTAATAAGATGGCTACTGTTAGCATACACAATAATCGACTATTTAACAAATATTATTTGTGGGTTGCAATATTGTCATTTTTAACATTTGATGCTTTTGAGCCTTTGTTCTCTTATTATTACATTCGCAAAATATTATGTTCGCAAAATATTATATTCTCGAATTATTACATTCTCAAAATATTTCACAAAGAACAATCACAGCGAAAAATGTTTTTAATTTGAGGGAAACAATAATAAATACCTATTTGACATCATCACATAGGTTATTCATCACATACAATATGTCCCGGAATTAACACACACACCAGACACCCCAATTAGAATATTATGTTAAAATCATAATACATACACTGAATTTTCATTATTATGTATAAAACACTTTTTTTTTTATAAATTAGTAGTACAGACTTTAGGAGAAAATTATAGTCACATTACAAATCTACGCATGCACACAGTCGCACTTGTATAAGGGTCTAGCGTAGTAGGTATTTCATCTATTTTGGTTTGTTTTGACTGTACAGCGGAAGTGTAACAGCAGTTTACGTAGTTTTAATTATTTTTGGCATAAAATATTACCTATATTAAAAATTACAAAAATCGATTCAGTAAACGATTCTGAACAAACTATTTTCATAATGTGCATTAATTCTGTTACACATTGTATATTTGTCTCGGATGGGAATCAAACCTACAACCCCTTTTTTAAGGTTTAACTACCTTCTGTAAAATAAATCTAACTAATGATTTTATATCACCCAGTAGTAGGTAATAGGTAATCCTGAAGATATGCATTAATATAATATTATGTGCATTTATATTGAAGTTTTAATAGATAAACTCTTTGCTAGTAGTTCCTGTCAGATTACAATGAAAAACCTATGTTTGTACTAGTGTCAGTTTTTATTTATCAATTGTTTTTGATGTATAATGTGACATTGTGAAAAATATTTATTGGGAATAAATTTTGCATTCTGATAAATAAATATTAAAATAAAAATATCTGAAGATAGTGAAGCCAAGTTTATAACGAGTCAAAAAGGCAAGTCTGTTTTTTTATATAACGGTTACAAATACAACTTCTTCATGAAAAATAAAAATGGTACAACCAACTGGAGATGTTGCATCCAAAGGGAGTGCAAGACTTCCATTACATTAAGTTTGGATAAGAAAGTCGTTAGACAGCCCAAACATAGTTGCAGCGTTGATTTTGAAAGAAATATAATTGATATGGCAATGGAGGAGTGCAAAAAAGAAGTGTGCGAAAATTTTGAACCCATTCCAAAAATATTTAAAAAGCACTTCTTGGGAAAACAAGTTTTTCAAAATAAAGAGTATCTGATCCCATTATTTACATCCAAAAAGGATACGCTGTATAGGAAACGAAATAATTTTTTGAATGTCGGTACATCAAAGACTACAAGTAATGTGAGATTGCCACACCACATTGTGCAAGACTTTTTTTTATTTGATGATTATGATGGTGAAACGGATGATAGAATTATAATATTTTCGATGTTACCTGCTCAAAAGCTACGCGAATTATTCCAGACAATTGATATTGTATGCGGAGATGGTACATTCAAGGTGACACCGTCGCCTTTTTACCAATTGTACACCTTACATATTGATATCGCACGAGACCAAAACACAATTAGTTTTGTACCTATTGTCTATGGCTTATTACCAAATAAGAACACAAATACATACAAAAGGTTCTTTTCTGTACTTAGAAATCAATTTCGTATGAATATTAGTTCATACAAATGCGATAACGAAATTGCTGCAATTAATACCATTTGCTGTTATTACCATTTTTTAAATGCTGTGTTTAGAATGAGTAAAAAATTGAATTTCAACGAAACTCACTTAGGTCGCAAAATCACAGAGTTGTGCACAAGTTTGGCTCTGTTACCACCCAATCTAATTCCAGAAGCATATTTTGCTCTAAATGAAATCGCACCAGAGACGGAAGTTTCACAGAAATTTCTAGACTATTTTAATAACCAGTGGATACAAACCATTACCAAAGATATTTTTAGCTGTTATGGTGAAAAGAACCGCACTACGAATGCAGTGGAAGGATGGCACAGAAGAATTAACTCTCGAATTCCATCTCGACCAACCATTTTCCAATTTTTAGTAGCATTAAAAGTAGAAGCTCAAATTCAAAATAAAGGATTGCTAAAAAGTGCTTTCCACTGTCCTGATAAAAAAAGATCTTTAAAATACATTGAAAATGATAGAAAAATTAATTGCATTATCACAGACTGTTTATCCAACAAAATTCAATCAATAGAATGTTAGCGGCGTTGAATAAGCTCCCATAAATTCTCCATGATGCACACTTTTGCAATTTTTATTGTTGAGCGGCTGTACCAATCGTCGTGCTTGGAAACAGATGCCACTTGTGAAAACTTGTATGCACTTGATCACTCGGGATTTGTTTAGTTTCAGTTATTATTAATTATATTTTATTAAAAAAAAAGTAGTATTAGTTTTTATTTCATTACTTTTTATGATTTAAATGCAAATAATTTTGCAATACTGTATGATACTGCAATTAATTTTTATTTTAATGTTGTATTACGTTCGAAAGTGTTTCCATGATGCCTAGGTATTGGAATAAAGAGATTTTGATTTAAATAAATTCATTTTTATTTGCACTGTGTTTGATTGTACTTCTAATATTTTGAGAATATAATAATTCGAGAATATAATATTTTGCGAATGTAATAATATGAGAACAAAGGCTTTTGAGTTGTGGCAACCCTTGTTTTTTTTTTTTTTTTCAGGGTGGGAAATCATCAAATGACTCCTCCCGCTCTGGGTGGAGCAGAAGGGAGTGTCAGACTCTTACTGACTAAAACCCACCCGTGTTCCTTCCTTAGCCCTTTATGTTCCAGGGCAGCGGTAACCCTTTCGGACAATCCCGCTACCCGTTGTGGCAACCCTTAGATGACTTTTGATGAAAAACGGCGGGAAAGGTGTTTTATGGGTTTTTTCTCTCAGCTAGGATGATGAAAGTGGTCTCGAGTTAAATTACTATTTTACTGTGTAGGAGTACCAATAAAGTGATTTGTCTAAGTATTCAAGTGTATATTTCTAACACTACGCTGCCAGGAATGTTAACATTTGATGTTGGAAATCCTTTTACCCTTTCTGTATAGGTACTGTCACGCTTTGCATAATTAGTTATTTGAGTGCGTAAGGTTGAATTCATTATCTACCTACTTGTCCGTTCTGGCGTAACGCATCTTCCGCCAGATGTACCGTAACCCTTAGGAATGTAGTTTGGCAATCATTCATAAATACATTACCTTTACTAGATTGGATTCTGGGGTTATTAAGAAACAGGGCGCTTGACTGAAGATCCATATGTTCACCTCGCAATATATTTTCATTCATATCAATCATACAAATGTTGTTTGTGACTCCCTTAAAAAAAATATTAAATAGTAGATAAACAATATCAAAATATGCGTCTGTTATAAGTTATAACCGTATAGAAGAGAATATATTTATTTGCTTTAAATCATGGTACATTAAGGTCTTATAAATAGAATTATGATCTTACATGTTTCGCCAAAGACTGGCGTACAAATATTTATACACGTTACATGTATTAAAAATGGATACATTATTCCAACTAACTAATAAAATAACTTTAGTGAATTCTTAACAATAATAGGTATTTACAAAAAGTAGGTAATAATTATAATGAAAATTAGTAACCATATTTGTCTGTTACTTTTTTATCAATAAATTCTTTCACACTATAAAAACAATTTACCAATAAGCCATTTATATACTTTAGATTTGAAGTATTTAAGAGGGAGTTCCCTTATTTTTTTTTGGAATATTGTTAAATATTTTAATTGCTGTAATAAAGCTAATTTTATGGCACAATGTGCTTTGATGTGACGGAATTCTTGACCGTGTTGTCTCGACGAGTATATTTTGAATGCAAGTCGCATGCTATAAAAAATGTTGAATGCTCTTTTACAAATACACCAGCTTGTATTATGAGAAGACCTGTTAGTGTTAAAAGTTTTAATTTTTTAAATAGAGGTTTGCAGGATGTTAAGAGGGCCCTTCCCGGCGCATCTATCGTCAACGCGAGCACAGTCGAAAAGTTTGTTGTTTCATCCAGCGCAATGTTTGAAAAAGAGGCAAAGCGAAAAGAGAGATAGCGCCTGAACGCTCGGTTATCATTCGGTAACTTTCGCGCCTCATACCGCCTTGTTGACTCCGAATGAGTGAGAAAATAGTGTTCGAAAATTTCATAAAACTTATTCCAGGAAATACGTGTTTTTGAATAACCCTTACAAGTTTTTGGAAATAATAAATGTCATTTAGAATCTTCATTACATGTGCAAGGCTTCTATCTATATGATTTCTTTACTTTTACAATTTATGAGTACATTATGAACGGCCAAAGTTCAGGTAAAATTTGTGCAAAAAAGCAGATTTTTGGAGGCTCGTACTGAATTTGTTTCTTCAATTTTTTTATTTTTGCTTTGATAGAAGCGTCGATATAGTGCACAAGAATCCTATTAGTTCAAAAAATTCAAAGATAGATGCCTTACAACGACATAATCACGCACGAGCGTTAAGTATGAAAAGTACGACGGGTTGGCCGCTCTTAATGGACTGATATCGCAGATTGCTCTTAGGCATTTTTTCTGCACTAGAAAAGCTTCATTTACGTTCGTCGAGTTCCCCCAGAGTAGGAGTCCATATCTGAGAAAAGAGGAAACATAGGTATCCGTGGTAAGCAGTAAGTGCAACTGCTTGACTCGCGGTACGTCTTAAACGTTTAAGAGCAGATACAAACTGGTTTAATTGTTTGCGGGTGTGCTCTATATGTAATTTCCAGTTACAATGCTGGAAATTACATATTACGTAGAATCAATAGGTTTTTTTCTGGAGTAAGTACATATGCAACTTAATTACAGATGCCGCGTCGTGAAAATGCATTCTTGACAGCTCTCAGTTTCATATAAACGAAAACGTGTTTGGCGAATTTGATCTTGATTCGTTATTATAATATTGCACTGACAGGTATCAGGAATACATTCTCTTGATGGCCGGTCTGTAAGGCTGCGGACGCACCGACAGATGGCTTACTTAGCGCATTATAGAGACCAGCGAGTCACCTTGCGAGTAGCGAAGTGAAACCAACACTTTAGAATCTACGCAATCGACCGCACTGCGCGGTGAGCGCTAAGAAGACCACCTGTCAGCCGAAATGAAGCTCGCATTTGATATAGCTCGGTCTCTTCTCATCTCAGCACGATGTTGAACGCTTGCCTAGAAGTAGGATCACTGAGACCTCACGACTCACCGGTTCATAGCTATCGGGAAACAGAATCCTTATCACAATGAATGTAGCAATTAATACTTTTGTATTCATTACCTTAGTAAGTAAAGTGTACACTATAGCAATTCCCGTGTCATCTAGGCCGACGATGCTCACTTTGTCGCCTGTACCAAAATGTTTGGGCCAGTTACAATTGAACATTCGAGCTAGAGTGGTATACTGCTTGCAGGAAGTGTCTTTTTCTTCTCCAGTCCGGCTTGTATTGGTCGGGTTTTCGCGTTTTGAATAGTTCCTACTTCTGGATTTGGTATCTGTGAAGTATATAAAGTCTTAATAGTCATAGGGTGCCTTACCTCTTCATGTCGCGTGTACTGCGTATCTACTTTAGCAAGACGGCGATACCACAGACGGTAAATTTTACTGCTGGTGCGACGAAATATTGGGATACTGATCGTTACCGATTATTCTAAATAACACGAATAGGAAAACTCGGTCGGAAAAGTAAAGAGTGTGAAGTTTTTTCGTCGGTGTATCTACTGGTAGTAAGTTCATGCAGTATTTCGGAATGAGAAAATCATGTATAAGTTGCCGATGACCTAGAATCATGAAATTCGGCAAGAAACAAAGTTCTCACAGCACAAGGAAAGGAAAACCTACGAAAATCGTTAACTTTGTAGTTTTACCACATCATTTTTTTGCGATTACAAACTTTCATTAACATTTGGACAGTGAAGTAAATCGATTTTTTCAACTACAAAGTTTTTTCTGAAGATGAATTTATCTCAACTATAGAACTGTTCATTGTGCGTGGTCCGACACGAACTAGGCCGGTTATTGACGATGGGATAGAAAAATTCAATAACAATTTGCCCGACCTGGAAATCGAACCCAGGACCTCTTGCTCAGCAGTATTGCTTGCGACCACTTCACCTAGGCAGACCAGATAAAGCTATGTTCGGCACTGGACGTTGATGGCCATTAAGGATCGAATTCCGAGGTGACATAATTATCACACCGCTAATAGCAATCCGATCGCTGACCTCGACGTCCGGTAGGTTAAAATTAACAGCAGCTTTAGATGGCGACGAAGCTATACTGTACACATATCTATGCACCCTGCCTTTTCCTAGAAAGCATCGCTGTATAAGAAACAATCTAAATTTAATATTGGATACGTCTAAGTACATAGTTAGCTTCATCATCATCTGCCTAGGCTTTTCCCAACTATGTTGAGGTCGGCTTCCAGTCTAACCGGATGCAGCTGAATACCAGTATTTTACATGGAGCGACTGCCTATCTGACCTCCACAACCCAGTTACTGGGTAATACGATACCCCTTGGTAAGACTGGTTGTCAAACTTTCGGTAATGGTAATAAACTCGGTATGTAAAGATGGTCACCCATCTACCGACCAACCGCGGCCAGCGTAGCTTAACCTGATCGATGGACCTGTGCGGCTGTTATTATTTAGCCACGGGCCCCTCATGTACATAATTAGCTTATGCTAACGAATAATACGGCGTGTTTCAGCCACGCATTTTGAATCAACTGCAGCCGCTACAGTATTATTTTAAAGGTACAGATGTGAGCCGAAAACGTGAATACTCGTTCTTACATTAACAAAAATACTTTTCCTTATTGCTTTTAAGCCGCGTCCTTGGGTCTAGGGGCTGCAGTTTCAGCATTCATAGCGATCGCTTTACTACCGAATTCGGTCGCAAAGTCCCGGATTGACAGGTGCAATCTATATGGAGTGACAGGACTTTGCGACCAAATTCGGTCGTAAAGCGATCGCTATGAATTTCGACACTGCTGGGGCTGGGCTGGTATTGCCACACAACGTGGTAATGCCGCCAGTCTCTTCGGTACATTATCAGTCGATGGCTATGAGGAATTTTTCGACGCCATATTTTATTTTGGTTAGGTTATTATATTTTTATTATTATATAGGTATTCGAAGTTTATCCAGTGTAAATATTTATAACCTCCTAAATAAATTATACTAAATATCTGTTGTTTAACTATTTATTTTGCTCTTATAGGTAGTTTACTGGCCTGAAAACTGCCCTTCCGCGAAATGCAACGAATGTGTATCATTCGGTAGATACCTCGGTCCGTTGCAAATTTAATTTTGGTCTAAATACTAGTTATATTTACTCACAAGATCCATAAATGCCGTGAACATTTACGCTCATCCGTTTCGGTCCATTCTCAGCTAACTGCGGAACTATAGAACAAAATACCCGAAACATATCTTCGAAAATTTAGCCTTCAGTGTCGTTCGTGTTTCAGAGTTTTTTTTAGGAATCTTGACAGTTTCTGACAGCCTAGATTCCGTGGTTTCTTCTTCTAAAAGAAGATTGGAATGAAATCTATGGTTTACAAACAGCCACGTAGAAAAATGAAAGAGATTTATCAGGCAAACCATAGTGCTTAGATGTAGACTTGCACGAATGATAATTTCAAAGTATTCAATGCTATGGCGTAGCCACTTGGTGGAATCAGGAAAGTCCATTTAGGATACTTACCTTCAATAAAAATAATATTAAGTAAGTAGGTAAGATCTCAAGTTGGAAAATATCATAAACTAGCTTCTGCCTGCGACTTCGTCCGCGTGAAATGTCTTGTTCCCCCAGACTCACTGCGTCGCATCGCATCGCATCGCCTGCCCGCGCTATTACTTCGGTTTTGCTTAGCGTTCTTTCTGCCTTTTTCCCTTTGCTCGGCTCCTAAGGGTCGTAGCGTGATGTTAGCGCGTTCAAACAAACAAACACGCAAACTCTTCAGCTTTATCATTAGTATAGGTACAGACGCCAGCACATCAAGCTACTACAATCTGTCAAATTTCTTTAGTAGATTTTCAACTTTATCGCTATAACTTAAGGTTCAAAGTTGATTGAGAAAATTTGACAGTTTCGGGTAGCTTGATGTGCTGGCGTCTGTACATAGATATGAGATATATTTCAATGTCTATTGCTTAGAGTTCAGTAAACTCGCCGTCGTCGTCTAAAAATAGGCAAAGCAAATTAGGTTAGGTGGCTATTAAAGAATAAGTAGATGTTATACGTATACAAGGCATGAATAGATTACCTAGTAGGTACAGACACACGTACATCAAGCTACCCGAAACTGTCAAATTTTCCCAATTGGGAAAATTTGACAGTTCATTGTGTGGTCATTGAACATCCTAATGCTTTAGCGATAAAGTTGAAAACCTATTAAAGAAATTTGACAGATTGTACCTACTTAGAGCTTGATATTATGCTGCTGGCGTCTGTACTCCAGTCGTGTTTTAAGTCATGTGAAAACAATGACAGTACATGATTACAATCTGCAGTAGGAATGTAAATTATGAAAACATCATTTGTGTATCCTGAAAGCATTAGCTTAAAATTATGATGAGAACATCATAATTTTAATTGTGCCAAGCGAATCACGGGAATTTTCTAAAAATAACGGAAGTTGCATTTAGCAGCGCGCTGCAAATCTGCACCATAAGTACTCTTAGAAGAATATTATAAAATATTCCCAAACATATTACATCTACCATGCATCTACCTGTTGAAATCACCATCATATCAGCCGGAGAGCACTGCTGTACATAGGTAGGCCACAAGCATCGTAAATTCGTCACGGTCACATCGATCGGTGCTGCGCTGCCGGCTTAGAGCAAATTTCGGCGACCTTCACCTAGGTCGTTGATCTACTTTGTGGAGCGAACGTATCAACTACCTATGTACATACCTCATAAGGAAAATGGTGCTGTAATAAGTGTGACCGGTCGGTGCGGCGACGCTTATGGGGGAGGCCTACGTCACACAGAGGACATAAATGTATGTATGTAGTGCAGTACGTCCTGTTGCAGGGTCCCTCCTGTTTGAGACTTAAATGTCCATAGAGTTGGTCCGGTACTCAATAGACTTTGGAATGAACAACTAGCTCATCCTTCTGCCTGACCGACTCCTTGGACCATTCAAAAGTTCCTGCAAATGTTTTAATTGAAATAGATGCTTGAGAGCAGAGGTGGCATAGTGGTAACGAACCAGACTTACGAGCAGTAGGTCGTGGGTTCGAACCCAGGCAGGCGCTTTACTTTTGTAAATAATTTCATCACCATTGCTCTCAAAACGGTGAAGGACAACATCGTGAGGAAACTGGCATGTCGTAGAACCAAAACTTTTAAGACATGTGACCTCTACCAACCTGCACTGGGTCCGCATGGTAGATTACAGCCCAATCCCTCTCACAGAGAGGAGGCCCGTGTCCCAGCAGTGGGAACATTATAGGATGATTATGTATGTATGTATGTTATGTAGCTAGATGCTTTTTGTTTGAGCTTTCGACTGTGTAGAACATGCCAATAGTGCCTACGTGCTGGTTGAGAAGTAAGCACTTTTGATTAAGATGCGAACTATATGATAATATGTAAGTGAGCTATATTTGCAATCTGACTCACGGCCGCGCGGACCGGTTCCTGAGAACTGAATACTACGTGATAAATATCGTCTACACACTGTCTATGCGTAAAACTGTGTGATTCAAACTCAAAGATCGACTTGACTAATTTCTTATGAAAACGAACACGAAACATCGCGTATCGATATGTAATAAAATAATAGGGGTTAAGTATGAAATTGCCGTTTTATTGTAATAGGTACTTCGAATTGACATAGAACCTTCATGGTATGAGATTTTTGAGTGAACCTTTTTTCACATGGTACCTATGAAGTTCTTCTTTTAAAAAATGTGCAACATTCGATTATTGACTTTCAGTTGTTTTTTTTTTATTCAGGTTAGACAAGGAAGATGGATACTTCGAAAATTCGAGTTATTTTTGAATACGAGTTCCGACGCGGAACTAACGTGGCAGAAACAGCTCGCAATATCAATGTTGCGTTTGGAGAGGGGACTGGTAATGAACGCACCGTGCGATTTTGGTTTAAACGCTTTCGTGATTGAAACTTTGATTTGAAGAACGAACCACGTGGAAGACCGCCCACACAGATGAATAACAATGAATTGTAAGAGATGGTGGAAGCCGATCCGAGCCAAACTACCCAGGAATTAGCGCCATGTTTTATCGTTACCTTACCAACAATATTGACTCATTTGAGTCATCATTCTCCTGCCCTTATCCCAATTTATTTGTGCTCGGCGCAACATGTCTTTTTCTTCCATACTTCTCTATTAGTCGTCATCTCGGTAGTCACCCCCTTTTCTAATCATATCATCGTTTACACATTCCATCCATCGACATTCATACTCAAAACTCTCCTCACGACATTTTCCTCATTTCTCCGTAACACATGCCCATGCCATGACAACCGATTTCCACACAACTTTTCAGTTACCGGTGCCACTTTCAGACTTCCTCTTATGTACTCATTTCTTATTCTATCCATTCGTGTAACACCACACATCCCTCTTAGCATTCTCATCTCAGCTGCACGCAATTGCCTTTCATTTATCCCTTTTGTGGCCCAACATTCTGATCCATACAAGACAGCAGGTCTAATCATGGTTTTATATATCTTCCCCTTAAGTTTAAGGGGAATGCGGGAGTCGCAGATTGTTCCCGTGACCTGCCGCTATTTCATCCATCCAATGTTAATTCTGTGCATAACCGTCCGATCTACTTCGGCATCGCTTTGCACGAGTGAACCGAGATACCTACCGAAAGTCGGAGCAGACTGGGAGAAGTGCGCCATCAAGCGCGGTTTCAAAACTGGAGAGACCGCCGAAATCGCAGAACATATATTCCGTTTTGGTTTTGCTGATTTTCAAGCCAACATTCTCCAGCTTCTGTTTCCATTCCTCCAATCTGCTCTGGATTTCAGGTCCATCTTCACCGACGAGAACAATGTCATCGGCAAACAACATGCACCAGGGTGCCTCCTCCTGGATGTCCGACGTAAGAGCGTCCATAATCAACAGGAAGAGGTAAGGACTTAAAGCCGATCCCTGGTGCAGGCCTACAGCCACACTGAACTCGTCGTATAGCCACCAGCCGACCGGACGTAGGTACGAGATTGACTATACATAGCACGAATTAACTCTACATATTTCCCGGGCAAACCTTTCTCTTTCAAGGCCCACCACAGCACATCACGAGGTACCCTATCATACGCTTTCTCCAGATCAATGAACACCATGTGCAAGTTTTTATGTGCACGTCTGTACTTCTCGTGTAATTGGCGGAGTGCAAAAGTGGCGTCCATTGTTCCTCGACCTGGCATAAACCCAAACTGGTTTGGGGTAATCTCACTCTCTTCTCGCAATCTTTTCTCTATCACTTTCTCCCATACCTTCATACTATGTGACATGAGCTTTATCCCTCGATAGTTGTTGCAGTCCTGTACATCACCTTTATTCTTGAAGATGGGCACTAGTGAACTATTGCACCATTCTTGTGGGATCCCTCCTTCATGCAACAACTTATTGAAGAATAAAGTCAGCCACATACATCCATCTTCTTTTAAACACTTCCATACTTCTACTGGTATATTATCTGGGCCCATAGACTTCCCATTTTTCATACCTTGAACTGCCTTTCGTACTTCATCCATGCTAATTTCCCTCAAAAAACCCATATTTACTTTTACCTCTTTGAGCACACCACTCCATTTATTCTCTTCGTTCATTAGTTTTTCAAAATAACTCATTTGAGTCAAATCAATAAAATAAAAAAATATGAGAAATGGGTGCCTCATGATTTAACTGATCTGCAGAAAGAAACGCGTGTTGAAACTTGTGTTGCCTTGTTGAATAGATACAGAAATGAAGGAATATTGGATCGAATTGTGAAATGTGATGAAAAGTGGATTCTTTACGATAACCGTAAGCGAAAAATGCAATGCCTGAACCCAGGTGAAACGCCGCAACAGTGTCCTAAAGCAAAGCTTACCAATAAAAAGGTAATGGTAACTGTTTGGTGGTCTCAGCATGGTGTTATTCACTATAGCTTTCTCCGATCTGGTCAGGCAATAACGTCAGATGTCTACTGTGCAGAACTCCGAACAATGATAGCAAAACTAGCAGTGAAACAGCCCCGACTCATGAATCGATCTTCACCATTATAGGAGCACTTCACTGTAAAATTACCATTGGGACCATCACAGTGGGGGAACGATGTGGGGCAGCAGTGTCAGGAGATTGGAGCTATAATTACAGCTAAAGATGTTAAAGAAGCTATTACAGCTATGCCACGTGGGAAGTCTCCTGGCCATGATGGCATCAGCATCGAACATTTTAAACACGCAGGCCCTCACCTGCCTAGAGTGCTCGCAATGTTCTATACCCTATGTATAGGACATTCGTACTTACCTCCTGCGCTTATGAAAACTGTGGTGGTGCCAATTGTGAAAAATAAGACGGGTGATATTTCTGAAAAATCCAACTACAGGCCGATTTCACTTGCCACTACGGTAGCGAAAGTGCTTGATAGTTTGCTTAGCAATCAACTAGATAAATACCTGAACATAAGTGACAACCAGTTCGGTTTCAGGCCGAAACTTTCCACAGAGACAGCTCACATCTTGTTTGTGAAGCAGACTATCAAGTACTACACAGAAAGACGAACGCCAATTTATGCATGTCTTCTCGACCTGTCGAGGGCGTTTGACCTGGTCAACTACGTTACCGTGTGGCCGATACTGAAAGATATATCCTTGCCAACAAAACTCACCAGGCTCCTTAAATTTTGGTATCATAACCAGGTCAATGTCGTGCGATGGTCGAGTGCATATTCCGATCCGTATAGGTTGGAATGTGGGGTGAGGCAGGGGGGGGGGGGGAATTCGCCAAAACTTTTCAACTTGTACGTCAACGCGCTGATAGAGGAGCTCAGCAGCACCCGTGTCGGCTGCCATATTGATGATGTATGTCTCAATAATATCAGTTACGCGGACGACATGGTGCTGCTGAGTGCTTCTGTATGTGGCCTTTCAAAAGTGTTGAGCATCTGTGAAAACTACGCTCACAGCCTCAGCTCACACGGTGACAGGTGTGACAGGTGAAGCTACGCTTGTCGCGCTCGGTCCGTGGCTGGGTGACCATCTTTACATACCAAGACCCCCCGTGCCTCGCTTCGAAAAGCACGTTAGTTTCTCCCAGCTCTCATTCCTGGATCTTTGACAGTCGTTACGGGTCGTCAGAAGCCCGAAACTTTGACAACCAGTCTTACCAAGGAGTATCGTAATGCAGTAACTGGGTTGTGGAGGTCAGATAGGCAGTCGCTCCATGTAAAATACTGGAATTCAGCTGCATCCGATTAGACTGGCAACTAACCCCAACATAGGAAAAGGCTAGGCTAGGCAGATGATTCTATTATCGCTGCGTGTTTTATTATCGCTGCATTTTTCACCGTAGACAAGCCCATTGGCCTCAGAAAAACTTTTAATTTTGTTTTTCATTGGGTTTTAATTTTGACATTGACACAATTGTAAACCTGTGACAGTACAATTTATTAAATAGCGATTTAATTTCCTGGAAATAAATGTGAGGTGATAACTACACTATAAGTTTATATTTAAATTTATAACTGAGGATTGCATCGACAATGGGTAGCTGGAGGACTGCTGGTCTCAAGTATGTCGACCTGCGCTGGTTATACATAACACACATAATCTATGAATGAAAACATCACGCTAGAACCAAACATTCGAAGACACGTGACATCTACCAACCCGCACTGGGCCCGCGTGGTGGATTACGGCCCACTCCCTCTCTCTGAGAGGAGGCCTGTGTCCCAGAAGTGGGAACGTTGTAGGTTGATTATGTACGCAATTCGTGTACTGATTTAATAATGGCATAATGGCCTTTGACAATACATACCTACATGCCAACACGCCTTCTTGGTGGTGATAGCAGAACCTACAGAACGAAATCGGCTACGATCCTTGAATACATACAACTTGTGAATCACTGCCACTTTATTAGCTTTCTAAGTTCGTCAGTTGTCTGGTTTAATAAACATAGACATCTGTACATCATTTTTCAGTTATGTGAATTACTCCAACATAGCTGCGGGCGTTCTACGGAGTTCTCTTAAGGGCGATCATAAGGAAGCCGCGATAAAACGTGGAAAGAGTTCCATCCGGTATTTCTACTGGTTTAAGGGAGACATGTTACGTAAGTAACTGTTTCAAATTAATTCCTCATCAGGGGGGATTCCTCTTTTAAATCATGCTGGGATTGGCTTCTCAAATATCCAGCTGGTCTCACATCCAGGTCGCAGGAGTTCGCTGGTTGCGAGAACTAATGTGAAAGCAATCTAGTGGTAATGGCCGTGACTAACGAGTTGTAGGTCGTAGGTTCGAATTGCCAACCCGCACTGGGTCCACGTGGTGGATTACGGCCCACTTCCTCTCACAGAGAGCAGACCAGTGTCCCAGCAGTAGGAGCATTATAGGCTGATTATGATTATGAGAAGTACAGGACCAGTTGATGTGGCGATGCTTGGAGGAGGGCTATGTCCCGCAGTGCAGTTTATGAGAAGCACAGGGCCAGTTGATGTGGCGATGCCTGGAGGAGGGCTATGTCCCGTAGTGCAGTTTATGAGAAGCACAGGACCAGTTGATGTGGCGATGCTTGGAGGAGGGCTATGTCCCGTAGTGCAGTTTATGAGAAGCACAGGACCAGTTGATGTGGCGATGCTTGGAGGAGGGCTATGTCCCGCAGTGCAGTTTATGAGAAGCACAGGACCAGTTGATGTGGCGATGCTTGGAGGAGGGCTATGTCCCGCAGTGCAGTTTATGAGAAGCACAGGACCAGTTGATGTGGCGATGCTTGGAGGAGGGCTATGTCCCGCAGTGCAGTTTATGAGAAGCACAGGACCAGTTGATGTGGCGATGCTTGGAGGAGGGCTATGTCCCGCAGTGCAGTTTATGAGAAGCACAGGACCAGTTGATGTGGCGATGCTTGGAGGAGGGCTATGTCCCGCAGTGCAGTTTATGAGAAGCACAGGACCAGTTGATGTGGCGATGCTTGGAGGAGGCCTATGATATCCGTCTGAGGCAGTTGTTAGTAGTTTAGAAGGAGCGACCGTAATCTTGGTATGGGACGCCACCCAGCTCCATGCATCGACTATGTTACAAGGTTTGAAAGATTGAATGCTGGCAGAGAACCAGGTACTGCGGAAGTTGGTCAATATCCAGCAGTGACCTGCGATAGCCTGTTATTGATTGATTGACTGCAATTTGACCTCAACATCTAAATATATCACTGGGCACCAACAATTATACGATGCTAAATAGCCTTCGCCTATAATATCCCGGTCGGCCTCTGCGATCGTGGAGAAGCACAGTACATCACGATTGATTCGCGTGCGCTCATTCTTAAAATCACGGTCGTGATCCCGACCTATGTAAGTATATGGTTGAGATCTCGACGCATATGGTTAAGATCTCGAACGAGATTGCTTTCCCACAAATTTGGTCTCGAAAAATGCTTCGAGAATTCGATTCCATATTCGAGTTTGCATTCCTTAATATATCTATTGTAATTTGATCTAATTTGTTTCAGCTGAAGGGGAGAAACCCAAACAGTTGGACAAAGACAAAGCTTGATAATGTACTCAACGTAAAGGTAACGTTGGGTACAAAAACGTTAGTATAATCTTTAACAACAGCATTATTACCTCTAAATTATTATACAGTAGCAAAACGTCTTTAGCAGTGAGTGAGTCTTTTAGTGTGTGTTATGTTCTTGTTATATGAATTAAATATTATAGGTTTACATACTTGTTAATTGACTTTGTGTTTCAATAAAGAGTTCCAATTAATTTTAATATAACTTTAGTGGTTGTTTAATTTCAAAGTCAGTAGGTATGTACAAATAAAAAAATGATAATAATATTTAAAAAAAACCCCCAACTACGTGAAACCCTATAAAAAGAAAAAAATTAAGTACCTTGAAATTATGACCCTACGTAAGTACGTATGAAATTTTTTGATTAAATGTTGTCCCGTCCGGGGACCGCTCTAATTATTACAGGAAATATTTAATCAAAAAATTTCATACGTACTTAGGTAGGGTCATAATTTCAAGGTTATTTTTTTCTTTTTATAGGGTTTCACGTAGTCTGGGGTTTTTTAAATTTTAAATTTAATTTTTTATTTCATGGTTTTTGTACGGACTCCTTGTTATTTCTTTTCTTTTATTTTCTTGCGTTTTAAGATTCAGGTAATTTGGTATTTAATCAGGTTTTTGTAATTCGACATTTTGTGGCGGTGGCCATCTTGGATTTAAAATTTGTCATAGTGTATAGTAGGTATTCTACTAGTCAAGCCCTTTCATTTGATACCCTTAATGAGGGAGTTGTGAAAAAATATATAATCCGCCATTTTGTAGCGGCGGCCATCTTGGACCGATTTTCATCAAACATAGCTAAGAACACTCCCGACAAATTCACCTTTCAAACAAAAAAAAACAAAATTAAAATCGGTTCATCCGTTCGGGAGCTACGATGCCACAGACAGACATACACACACACACACACACAGACACGTCAAACTTATAACACCCCGTCGTTTTTGCGTCGGGGGTTAAAAAAGCTGTTCACAAACATGTAGCGCCCTCTATTGGTCTGCTTTCACAACCTTTGTAGTATCGTGTTCTGCGTAATTTATACCTAACATGCTAGATGGCGCTGTTTTTAAGGGAATGCGTTAAAGTAGGTAGTAATTCAAATTATCGTTTTTTGCTGTGCTGGGCCTGCAGTACAGAACACTAATACCATACCCTAGACGGGGCTGCAGTCTCGACATAGATAGCGACGCTGTCGCAAACTACCGATCGCTAAATAAGACCGAAAATAATAGCTGGCCGTAACGATGCTTATTACAAGCGCGAGCAAAAACATAATAGTACATTATGATATAAGTGCGGTAACTTGAAAATTACAGCCGCCGAGACGATATTGCTGGCTACAAGAAAGCAGAGGCTGTAATTATCAAAGCGCACGTATGTCATACGGCGTTTTATAACATATTTGCGAGGAAATAAATAAAACTCGGACTTTCTTAAACGAATAAATCTTTAATCACTTGTTAAACCAGTTATAAAAATTTGAACAATTTGTAAAATTGATCCGTTGAATTGATACGTTGCCAGTTGGCATTTTTAATGTTGTCAAGTTATTATTATTAGTTACAATTTTACCAGTCTCTCTCTCGCTCTCTTGAGTGAAAGTAGGAGAAACGAGACCACAGAGCGACTGCCGCAACAAGCACTATCGAAACTTCAAATCACGTACTTCATAGGAGAGCAATTCAAAGTTGTAATTCGATGCAAAAGATTTAGTATTATGAACTTCAGTAAAATGATGTATGGAATAAACAGTAAATTTTATACAGTTTTTATTTCCTTGATAACAAATTACATATTTCATGTACTTTTCTAAATATTTCACTATCGATAATGTTTTACGCGTATAATAGTCAGAATTTCATCGAAAGTGCCAAATTCGATAGTGTTCTTAGACATGTGAGTATCGAATATGGTACTTTCGTTACTGTTCTAAGAAAGTTATTATTTATAGAAAGAAAAATGTGCACTTTCGATATCTTGCTTGGCACTCACTTAGGTCTGTGTTCATCCGATTTAATAAATAAAAATGCATTTTTCATTAATAAAAAATAAAAAAATATATTCAAAACCATCATGTAACAAAAAACAAAAAACGTAAAGTCGAATTATTTGAGACACGTTTGGTCTTATTCCAATTAAGTGCAATGAAGAAGTTCATTTCACTTAATTGGAATAAGACCAAACGTGCCTATAATGACTATTAAAAACTAATCACGGCCCATTGGGTCTGTAGCGGTATCTACAACGCCACATGCGAACAACGCGTCATACGAGACGTCACGCAAATCCTGCATCTCGCAAGCAAAGTTTACCGCGCAATTAGCATACATACAAACTTCCCGACATATCAGTCGTTGGGCAATTGCCCGCCAGACACAACACCCGTCTGGTCGGAGGATCCTCCCTTTTCTATAGAGTATGAGTGAACTTTACACCCTGTTCCTCATGCAGCTCAATTCAAACTTAAGGAGCTCAACGATTCGACGAACAATACCAAAGAAAGGACATCTGGGTAGGCCACATAAATTACTCAAACTGCCAGACCGTGACAAAAACTGAAAGAACAGAGAGAAAAATATCGAAAATTAAATAACACTGCGCTGTCTACATCTCTGTATCTATTTTCCTATCGCAGGCATGCTGGAAGAGATTTCATAAGAAATAAGCATCACCTCTATACCTATTTTTTCTGTTCTGTTTTTTCTTGTCTGTTTATAATGTGTGTACATAAATGGTTAAATAAATAAATAAAATGACAAAAATGAAACAAACTTGGTGATTGGGGATTTGGAATTATCAACAGGCAAAGGTAGGTAGTAGGTATTTAGTATACCCTGTCCATTAGGTTAACCGTTTTTCGACAGCTGTCTTAGAATGTACATAATTATTCCAGATTACGTAAAAGTTCATTTTAAAATGCGTAATAAAATAAATAAATAAACTGCCTTATTTTATTGAATTATCTTATTTATGGCTTCTTACAGACATTATAATACCGTACGTGTATCAATCAATGTATTGTGTGTTGCTGCAATCACTAGCTCCATCTGTCAAAAAACGGTTTACCTAGTGGACAGGGTGTGTAATTACGCATAGACGGTCCTTCGGTGGTTTTCCTGTTTTTTTCTACTCTTTTATTTGTTTATGTACTCCCATTGTTTTGTGTGCTCTGCTAGTTACCAGTACTGTTTAAAATTGTTGTTAGGATATCATCTGTAAATATGTCTGAATATTTGAGCTTACAAGAACACGATTGTTTTAAGCTGATAGGTGCAATATTCTTTCCACTTTTAGAAACTACGTTTACCGGAATTAGTTAGTAACTTTCTTTGAACATCTGTCCATTGCTCAATGTGTCGCTTTCGTTTTCTACCAGGGTCAGTTTTGTAAGTAGATTTACGTTTACGTGTCGAAGACACATTCGGAGAAATAGAATTTTCATTTTCAGATTCAGTAATCAACGAGTTCAAACTCAAAATGTTGCTAAGTTCTTCAGACTGCCCTGTTTCAGTGCAAAAATCATTCTGAGAAGAAGGCGATGGGACAGGCGTAGCTTTCTCACTATCGAGTATAACTGTGCTCCAGTCATTTGGTAGACAGTCATTCTCTTTTTGACATTCCGATTATTATGTTGAATTCACTTGCTTTGATAAGTGAGTCAGTATCTTTGTCACCTTCGTACAAATTATTTAGAACCCTCCATTCCTCATCATTAAGTTCGTTAGGTGGCACAGGTGATTCTAAAATAAAAACGAATAAAAAACATTATAAAAAGCATAACATTTGTAACATATAAATTAAAAAAAAATACTTTACTAATCGAATCTACCAACCAAATTCGTATATAAACGTAAAACAACATCGAATGTGGTAGATTCGATATATTAACTAACCAAAAAAAACATCGAAATTGACAGTTTCGATAGTTACACACCTGTACATATTATAAAAATTATACGGATATTATCGAAACTACCACTTTCGATAAATTTGCAGATGTATTTATCATCACAATGATCGAACATTATCGAAACTACCACTTTCAATAATGTTACTTATTAAATTCGAATTACGGCCACGTGTCCTAATAATAAAGTAAAAGCACTATATTTCAAGTAAAACAAAACAGTACTGTTGTAACAAGCACATTAAAAATACGCAAGAGGCAGTTCTATTTCTTGAACTACCATTATTTAGAAAATTTGCACAACCTACCAGAATCATTATTATCGTAGTTTGTTTAAATTGTCGAAATTTCAATGGGTTTGATAAAAATTAACGAGTTACAAATTCTTAAGAATAATAATAACGAAAACTAAATACGAAACGTTACTAATTTATCCAAACAAAACTAACGCAACATTACTCCGTCACATCGCGGCAAACACTGACGGTTCTGGCAGTTTCGGGACGCTCGCGCAACACGCTCGCACGGAACATCATTGTAAGTACCACTTCCAAAGATGTTCGTCGCGCAACATGTTCTGTATCGATTTTGTTTAGTTAAAATTTTCTTTATTAATGAGTTTTTAATTATATTTTTCTATGTATCTGACATTGTTTCAAATTCTCTTTTCAATTATGTAAAAAAGCAAAAATCGTTTTTTTGCAGTTTCGATAGTGTTTGTTGCGACAGTCGAGAGTTCTGCAGTCGGTGGCGGCGACTGAGGCGGCTGCAGTTCGGTGATTGTCGGCGACGCTCGTTCGCAACTAAGTAGTAGTAGTTCCGGAACCTATGCATAGGTGGACTTAAAAGCCTCATCGGTACAGACACACATACACGTTGGAATACACCTATTTCGCATAATTTATGTTTATAATTACTTACAAACACCCAAAAACTATTGGTAATTTATTATGCTACCAAATCACTTTGCGGGCTGTCAAAACTGCACGCAAAATAAATTCCTAACCATTAAGAAAATCGTAAACTTTGCGACAAAGTTCAGTAAAAAAACCTATGACAATCGATGACTTTGAGAGTCGAGACTACCAAATATTGCTACATCCGGATTGACAGGAATTTGCGACCGAATTCGGTCGTCAAGCGATGGCTATGAATGTCGAGATTGCAGCCCCTGGTCAGTGTCAGGTTGTATGTTGATTAAAATATATCATCATTATAATTCAGTATTCATTATGATTTGGGGCTTTCGCCTTAAATAAATATAAAATAATTGCACTAAAATTCCTATAAAAGCAACATTTCATACACGGGTTTTAAGGCGCTCATGATCCATTTCCCAAACAAAAAGACAAATTTCTTAACAACATTTTATTACATTAATAGCACATTCAATTAAATAAAGGTTATAATAAACCTATTCAGTCAAATTTTGCCATACAATAGGTAGTGGTATAAGCCAGCTTCGGCATTGAAAGACCATCGCGAAGAGCTGCGGAGTCAGTAAAACAGTTGCTTTGGGTAAAGTTGAAATTCGCAAAAGCTTAGGTCTTTGAGGGATGCTATACAGCTGTACTACACACTCATCTGATCTTGCCGCCCAGGTGTACCGAAATATGGCCGACCCAAGAAGTGCGTAGCGTGCCTGAAGCCTCGGATATACTAGGGGACATTTTGTCCCGCAAAATGACGCACTCAATCTACGTGTCGCTCCAACGTTGCAAAGTGTCCCGCAACAAGTTCCGCAACATTTTACGTGACGCGGGACGCGTTGCTTGCTCCCGCTCCGAGAGCGAGTGCACGCGTCTCGCGGCAGAGTCGCGTCATTTGTAGGCCTGCCATGCTATTCTCTAAGAAAACAGCCTTGCGGACAGCGCTGTCGCAGCGGTGAAACAAAGTTTGGTATTCCCTAAGCTGTGTACAGCTACACTAGCGCTCAAGGCTGTGACGGCCGTGAGTTAAACTACTCAACGGCACAGCCACGGGAGGGCCAATTGACAGTTCTTCATACATTTTGGTATTCCCTAACAAAAAACAGCGTCGAAGTCGCTTACAGCCTCGCCCGCAGCCTCGCTTCTAACTGTCAAATCTAAAAGCTACTATTATTCGTGCGTAGTCTTGACAAAATTAATAAACTGTACTTAAATTATTTCGATTCTTTTGTTATTTTTTTGAAAAAATGGCAGCTCGGTTAATTATAAAGCTATATTTGTTAGAAGAAGCTAAGAAAAGTGATGATTTGAAGAAAGTTCGGCAGGCGAAAAAAAAAAGAAAGTTTCAAACAATATCCCGTGATAAAGACTTTATCCATATTTATAGGCTTTCTGAGGATTTAATTAATATATTGGAAAATGACCTAACTCCATATATGCGTCCGCGAGTTCGTTCCAGTGGTTTAACCAAGAGGCTAAAGGTTTGTTTACAGCTAGGTTTCTTGAGATATGATGGGTACCTCACCACACCAACCAAAGCTGTACTCCTGTATTCCTGATGTTTCAGATATTAGGCACACTATCATTTTTGGCTAGTGGAAGTTACCAAAAAATCATTGGCAAGAATGCAGACACATACATATCTCAGACTTCTGCCTCTAGGGCAATCCACGAAGTTGTTGATGCTCTAAATAATAAGAATCTAATTAATAAGTACATTAGATTTCCGCAAAACCACAATGATCGACAAGTGCTAAAGTCAAGGCAAGTATTAAAAATATCTACATTTTCTTGCTAGTCTCTCAAGTCTTGTTTGAACAAGAGCCATTGTTTTAAATTTGAATGCTTATTACAGGTTTTATGAGAAATTCAAAATTTCAGGGGTGCTAGGTTGCGTTGATGGCACCCTGATTTCCATGATACGTCCTAAGGAACACGAGGAGAGATATTATTGCCGAAAAGGCTATCATGCCAGGAACGTTTTAATTGTAGGTAAACTGTTAGTCTTTCTTAATTAAAATTATGTAGAATTATAAAGAATCCCTATGCATGTAATTATTATACTTATTCCAGATTAATGATGCTGATCTAAACATCTTGCACGTGGATGTGACTTTTGGGGGTGCAACATATGATAGTTTTGTGTTTTCAAACACTAGAGTAAAGGAGCATTTGAAAAATTTAAATAATGAAGAAATAGTGTACTTACTTGGTAAGTTGTTATTTACAATACCTACAATGATTAAACACAAGTCAAGATTGTGCTTAATTCCACCTTCATTAATTGATTTCAGGTGACTCAGGATATCCTCAGAGGCCTTATTTAATGACTCCCTTTAGTAATCCAGAAACTGGAACCCCAGAGAGCCATTACAACAATTTACACAGCAGTGCAAGGAACAGTGTGGAGAGGACCATTGGAATACTGAAAGGGCGGTTCAGATGTTTGTTAGTTCATAGGGTATTGCACTATGATCCTATAACAGTGGGAAAAATTGTTATAGCTTGCTGTGTTTTGCACAACATGTGTAATCGAGCCGGGTTACCAGCTCCTATGTTAGACCAATGTGATTTAGATGAAGAATCTAGGTTACTTGGAATCCTAACACATCCGGCTCCAACACATGATGACTTAGACAGTGGGCAGATAAGTAGGCGAGATTTAGTTAATCAATTATGGCGAGCACAACATCTAAAATTATAATATGCTTTTCTTTTTTTCCGAAAAAATGTTTAGATAGAACATACTCACCATTATTGATTAGCTAAGCATCACTAAATGGGTATTTAATTTTTTTATAAAAGTATAATTTGTGAATGTTAATGTAGATAAAAGTGCATAGATTAACTAGTATTAGCTTTAGATAAAAAATTACAATTACTTATGTCATATATTTAAGGTGTGTGTTTAAAGTGTGGTGTTTAAGGTGTAAGTATATGATTGATCAAATATCAAAAATTTTAATACTAAGTAATTAATTATTAACAAAATTTTATTAGCCATTATGTGCATATTTATACCTTTGACTCGTTTTTTACAAAAAAAAAATAAATGTGTATACAGTATGGGGCATGAGAAATTAAATAGATATTTCCATAATAATGTTTTTTTTTTATTTACCATTAAAAACAATCATGTAAAGGATTGGGACCAAACCACCCACCCTTCACCACTTACTCCCCATCAGCACAGCTGTCTGTTCAGTTACAAAACTTGATTCTATACAATAGTAATGTCTAGCAAAGTAATTGACATTACGAGAAACAGAACATTAAATTAAATTATTTACTTTAACTATGTCAGCTATCAGATGCCAATATACCAAAAAATACAACTCAAACAAAAAAAATAAAAATGTAAACAATATTAAATAATTACCTAAATAAAAGCGGCAAGAGTGTGCCTGCTTACAAACATTAACATTTACTACAAAAAACAGTTCTTATCCTTAAATTTCTTAAACATATATTACAATTCTAGTAGATCCATGTTTTGGGGATTCAACTCCCTCGTCTGATGGATGCACATAAATCCTTCAGTGCCTGGGTCTGCCTTGACCATGGCTCACTTATTTGCTTAAAAGTCTAACATCCTCTACTGGTTGTCAATAAGGAGTCTCTCATTTTCCAAACGCCTCTCTTCAATGCCCAAAAACCGTTCAGTCAGGCTCGCCATTTGTGATTGCCTCTGAGAAGGTGATGAGCGCTGGATCAGACAGCAGCGTGCCGTTCAACGCCTACGAGGTGCTATGAACATAAAAAATGCAACAAATTACTAAACAGAGGTAAAGCAAATATGTAAGCATAAACGCATCACATCACTCTCTTTCTGAAGGAATAGATATTATAATGTAGTACCTCTACATAATAGATCTAGTACATAAACATGTTGATTGAATAAGGGCCGCTGTTGAAAAAACCTACAGAAAATCCCAACAAATTGGCCTAACCTGGGAATCAAAATGAGACCACTACTATGTAGTGCTTTTTACATTAAACCAATGCCTAATTAAACAAATTATAATTAAGTTAACCTTACATGAAGAGGCAATTGGGGCATTAGTCTTATGAGGCACTGCAGGTGGTGATCTAGCCTCAAACTAATACAAAGAAAGTTATCTAAATATTCACTATAACATATTGTAGTAATAAGACTTTTATTTAAAACCTTACCATTGTTCCTGGTTTTCCATTGGCATATTGTCCCTATGCCAAGATGGACCCTGGTTGTACGTCCTGCAAATATATTTTATATTGTAATCAGCATCATCAGCCTAATTCACAATTTAACATCACAATATTATATTTTATTGAATTAACTTACTGGTATTGACAGTGTGGATTGTTCAGTCTGGAGCATGCATCTAGTAGGTATTACATACATTTCAGTAGATATGTATATTTATCCTTTTAGTCACAGAACTAACTATGGTTTCAAAGCACTCGCTGATACAAATAATTAGATAAATATTATTTTACAGCACCCAAAAGTTTAGCGTCGCGTCGCGTCGGTTGTGATTGTTTTTGTTGTGTTGACGTTTTGTATTCATCGCGTTGCTCGAAATGAGCAAAGGAATCGTCAATCAGCCTTAAAATGTAATGTGAAATATGCAATAAACTCTTTTAAATTATGATACTGGTTATAGTTTTACAGTATTCCTTAAAATACTTAAGCATAGACCTCTAATATAAATTTTAAACCCATAAAACTCTCAGTCGAGATTGATCGATTATAATTTATACAGTTTGTTTCAAGCCCTACGTTCGTTCACGAAACAGCGACGGGAGGTTACAGCCTTGGGTTCGTCGACGACCACAACTACGTTAGGGAATACGGTTTGAAGCAGCGCTGCGCGCTCGGTCGATCTCAAGGCTGTCTCGTCGACGAGCTCGTCGCAGCTTACAGCCATGAAATTGTCTTTTAGAGAATAGCACTGCTGCAAAATGTTCCGCGACGCTCTCTCGGGACATTCACGTAGTTGTCGAGCGCTATTTTCTGTAACATGTCGCTCCATTTGTCCCCTAGTGTATTCGAGGTTTAACGCTCTAGCAGAAGAATCAAGGTTGATAGAGTATGAATAATTAAAATTTTACTCCCTTCGCCAAGTTTAACTTAATTCCTACAGAAGTTCCGTTTTAAATTGAAGAAGTCTTTTCAAATAAGAAGCCAGCTCATAGTCCAGAAATATATAATTAGTACAAAATTTTAAAAAAAAAGACGACAAATCTTTTCTTTGCTGTTGGAAGGACTTGCTGAGAGATGTAAGGCTCTCATATTACATTTATGAATCTTGAAAGTATCGAATCGTAAGAGTCATGAAAAACTGGCTTTAGGCACAAACTTAGGAACACGATGTGCAATACAAAAGTTTTGGCTTATTATTATTATTTAAAATCGATGTGCCTCTTGGAATTTTGTCTAGTCCCGACTGTGTGTCCTTCGCACAACAATAGCACAAGATAAGAGTTAGGAACAAAAACAGCGGGGTAATTGCGTAACACACTATCGGCATCAATGGGTTTCAATTTGACAGTTCAACAACATTCATTGCGTCATTTACGTTGCTGAGCATACACATTTTTCGAACATAGGAAGCAATGGATTAGCAATATCCTTCAAAATGATTCAGATTGAGATTCAGATTCGTTACGCAATTAGTGCTGGTCGCTTGAGAGGCCGCGATTACATATAGCTTGATTATGATCGTTTCAATATATTTACTAATTTGATCCAAAAAGTAAACGTATTTACAAAGTAAGGACAAACATGTTAATGGATAAATAAAACATAATTTCTAAGCAATAATGTTGAATACACTATGTTGCAAACATTATTTGTGGTGTTATTTTTCCGGCCGTTTTACATGCGCTCATCAGGAATATTGTACGGTGCACGTACATGGATTTTAAAATATTTTTATTGCAATAAGTTAGCCAGCAGGCTCGCGTATTTGCACTTTAGACGCGACCTACATTTGGCAGTGCATTGACACTGACACATTGCATTATTCTTATGTATATTACTTATATTTTAGGGCTGATTTTCAATCGACATTAACTGTAGAATAAAATTGACGTCTGACAGTGTATGAAAGAAATGTCAAAATTTCAAAATGATTCCTCGAATAAAGTTATCAGATGATTGAAAAATCAGCTCTTAGTGTTCAATTAGACGTGGTTTGAGTCGGACAACTTGCATTTTTATTTAGATTCATCCCGTTGAGCATTCACTGTCATTTTATGCATTTAATTCAACACAATTTAACATTGACATTTTACATTTGCATTGACAGTACTTACGTTAGGGATGCACCCTACTTAGTTTTTTGGTCCTTCGTAACTATTGCAAGTACCATACAGTCCGATACGTCGGTCGATAAGTCGTCGCGCGGGATCTGTGTCGTGTCGCGACAAATCGTGCCACGTGTGTTGCCGTGCAGAAGCATTCGGGAGGTAGCAGCGGTCGAGGTTCCAGAGCGTCACATTGCATTGCATTTGCATAAAGGGACAGTTCCTGAATTTCAAGTAAGATCGTTCATTATTCATCTTACGGCTTTACAACGGAGGGTTTAATCGTGCGTCAGGCTGATATCCTCGAGGAAGTGGAGAGAATCCATTCTAATTTTAAGAAGGATTCAGCGAGCAGGAAGCCCACCGATTACATTCGTGATAGGCTTGAGCGGGTAGATGTGCTATGCGCGGGATGTGAGCAGAAGCGCCGGGGGCTGAGTGCAGTAGACATTTCAAACTATGTCTGCAAGTTTATAAAAAGAAGTTTAGAAGAAAACGAAAGAAGCATCCGAGTATAAGCTGAGAATCTATCTGAGTGGGACCAGGATATTTTCAGTTTGACAATAGTCAAGAGTTTTAAGGTATTTAGAGACGGCAGCTTTAGACTTAGATTTTAGCTGTGGGTATATGAATAGGTTACTGTTTAGGTTGTTATAAAGGTATGGGCCAAGAAAGCAGAAGAAATGATGTGACAGAGCTGAATGTCCCTTACATTCAGCTCTGTCACATCATTTCTTTTGTTACACATACAGTGCCTTTACGGCGCTTGTCTTTTTGTAGATCCGGGTTATATTGCATCGTTGTATGTTTTTTAAGGATAGTTTGAAGGAGGAAAGATTGTCTGACTGTAAGAACATCCCATTTGTTGTAGAGGTCTACAGTCGGGTAACGGAAAGGGAGACCAGCGCCCACCTTAAGAATTGCACGTCGGGCCCGCTCAACCTCAATGAGGTGGGTTTTCGCGGCGCCACCCCAAGAAATGATGCAATAGTCAATCAATGATTGACCTAAGGTAAAATACACCATTTTAATGGTCTGGTAGTTTTAGATACATTATTAATGAGTATTGTGCGATATTTCAGGATCATTAGTTGAAAAACATTCCATATAATATAACTAAGGCTTTTAATGCAACTTATAAATTTAGAAATATTATCCTCACAGTAATCTCGTTTAGATTTAAACCAGTGTGTTATGGTGTAGCTTTTATTCACAGGGCATGTCAACAATTGTGCTGTATGATCAGAAAGCGAAACTTCCAAAACTGTAGATGATGCTGATGATTTCGCTCCTCTAATATTATGAGCTATATTATCAATGCATGTCATGCTACTTCACCTGCTCGGTTGACTTATAGTTAAATTCAGGTTATAACTAGCTAACAAATGTTCAGACTGTTAGATACTTTGTTGTTTTTACCGTGTTTATGTTGTAGTGCTGATGCTGCTTATGACATTGATAACACCTACTGTCCAGCAAGATATGAAACTGACTCAACTGACAAAAAATCAAACAATTTACTTTGAGATGATTGCAGACTTACAAGAAATTAGAGATGAATGGAAACTGGTATTTTATTACAATATGACAAATTACTGGCGCAATGTGGACACTCTGCAAGTATTCGTATCTCATATAAAGCAAGCTCGTTCCGAAGAGTGTTTGATACAATATCATGTTCTAATTAACCAACTTGAACAAAGCACGAGTGAACCAAATTATTACAGCGAATTACTGACGTCTCAGCGGATAATTCAACACAGGTTCAAAACAGGATTGATCGACGGAGTAGGATATGTTGCAAGCTCGTTATTCGGAGTGTTAGATCAACACTTTGCAGAACAATGTGAACAGCAGTGCGATTCTGTAACAGGTGGTTTTCATTATGTTGAGTTGTGTCGACATCCTGCCGATCAATTCTGTAAAAATCTCACCGTGAAATCTCAGGTGAAGTGAGCGTGGAGTACGCTGTCATTCCAACTAATGCTAGGGATTGACACTATTGACAGCTCACTCTAAGCTCACCTCACCTAACTTTTCACTGTGAGATTTTTACAGAATTGATCGGCAGGATGTCGACACAACTCAACATAATGAAAACCACCTGTTCAAATGGCTTAAAAACCAGACTAGTATTCTGGAAACCGAGAATAACATTGTACAGCGTAACGAAGCGAATGTACAATTGTGCGAAGTACAATTGTAGATTGAAGGTACCTATTTCTACGCGCGCAGCCTTTCATCATAACGTTGTAAAGGTAATTTGTTACAGAACAACATAGGTATAACGGTCAATAGAAGACATTTCACATCAAGTTTGAATAACATTTCATTTTATCGTTCTTACGTCTTTTGTATTCTAATTTTGCTAAATCAGTAGTCGAGTAAAGTGCCGTGAACGATCAAATAATGTTCAGTACGCGGCCGTGGACAAGGCACGAGTGGTGAGAACTCAGACAGGGCCGTTATTTACTATGACAACTTAATGATTCCTTACTACTAAACCACGACATTTCCTTAGCTAATTACAACATCTGAGGGGCAATTTTCGTAATTTTTAGAACGTTCACAGTCTGATCTCAGTTTCAATCTGACAAAAACACCTCTTAATTTCGCTACATTTTTGACATTTGTTTGTCGCCGAGATGAGACTGCGACTAGATTTTCAGCGTTTTAAATTACGAGAATGGCCTTCTGCTAATATCGTATTATCTATGACACAATGAACGAAACCGCGCGAAATGAACGCGAAGTAAGCGTTGTTTGAACTGTCAAAATAGCACGATTGACAAACGCACGCGGTAAGATTACGCGGAGAATAATAATCACCATACAGAATTGGGGCCCTGGGTTGATTATTGTTTTGTGGCTTATTTGAAAACGTGGAGTTTTAAAAGTTCAAGTCATTTATGACATCCAAAACTACGCACTGGCCCATGCAGTGGGCAGCGGGTGCGCTGTGCTGCGTGTGGCTGATTACATAAAGTTCTGATGTATTTGATCGTCCACAGGGCGCTTTAATTATATGTAAAATGTTCTTAAATCAATTCTGAGGACATTTAATCTATTTATTGCTCTTTAAGTGTCGTTGTAAAGGATATATTACTAGGCACATAATAATTATAACCAATTATAATATATATTGTCTTTAACATGGAATTACTTCTTATACCTACTCTATCTACATATTACTACTATATAAGATGTGATTCGGTGAATAAATTATATTAAAAACGGTTCAGTATGGTTAGGGAGCTTTGTTTTAGTATATTTAAAATGCCCCACATGATATTATTCTTATGCAGGAAATTTTAAAATACCTGTCAAACTTTTGTTTATTTATTCCTTAAGGGCTGATTTTGCAATCATCTGATAACTTTATACGAGGAAACATTTTGAATTTTTGACAGTTCTTCTATACAAAATCAGTCGGACGTCAATTTTATTCCACGAATAAAAATCATCTGATAACTTTATTCGAGGAATAATTTTGAAATTTTGACAGTTATTTCATACAAACATTGTCAAACGTCAATTTTATTCCTCGAATGAAAGGTATCACGTCTAGTAGTAGGTTTACATATAATTATTTTCTATTGTGATCGTTAAAAGTTACTTATACCTTCCATAATACAGATGTATACCTAATATAATTATTACCCTAAGTTTAAGTGAAAATGTCATTAGCACCAAGTCAATGAAAATTATTTTGTTGATTTGATGACATCCTTTATGTAGCTAACTTTAGAAAAACAAGTACCAAAAGACTTCTCTTTAAAAAATCCTATACTAGCACTTCCATAAGATTTTTTAGCATAATATGCTGTTTTTCGCTAAGCTCCCTAGCCATAGCCTGGACCATTATAACAATTGTAATATTGCTTGATATTTTGTTGCAGTTCATAAAGACGCTGTTTTATTGCTGCGCAGGATGTGCACGGAAAGGCGACCCACATTAGTCGCGTGTGTCTCCCTTGCCACTACAGTGCAAGCTGAGTACGTGCGTTGTGAACTATGGATTTGTTCACAACGCACACTTCACGGCTACGATATTTTCTCCCCCACTCCCCCGCAAATAATACTGACGTATGGCACGTTTTCATTAGATTGGTAACGGATACTCTAATCGCATTTGGTTTAGCCGAATTCACAAACAGGATATGTTTACATTAGGTAGCAGAGTTCGTTGCAACATTAGTCAGTTTGTAAATACGGCCAACCTGTCAACAATTTTCATTAGTCGATGACCTGAACAACGATATTTATAGTACAGTCCGTTCACAGTTATTTTACCTCTAACAGCAGCAACTTTATTATAACGACAACAAAGATCACAATGATTTTGACGCACTTGCCAGTGGCAGCGACCTTAGTAGAATGAGAATAAAGATCAAATCAGAGGTAAAATAACTGTGAACGGACTTTAGTTAGTCACTACAAATGGGCTGCGATCGAATTTTTATGGACCAACCAAGCATGTACATGACGTCATAACACCACGCACTCGTGCGCGTCCATGCACAGCAAGGGAACAGCGTTCTTATTATCTCCTTATAATTACAGATAGTGAATGACGTTACTACAATAGTTAATCCTTATAATATAATTTACACGAGTTGAGCTAAGATCTGATTTTTCATATAAATTTCTAAAACACTACAGCCAGTGCAGCGGCTTAATATGTATATTAAAAAGAGTAATGATTTTGACTGCATTTTTACGTGAAGTTACTCCAAAATGAAGCTGTAACTTGTAACATTAATTTATTCATTTCATTTCAGACTTCGTCAAGACATATTTCATTATTCTCGCAAAAATGCAGTAGCACCCTAATTCATAATAGGTTAGTGTCTACGATGGCAAGGACAAGTGTCCCTTCCATCAATTTGTTTCAGACTAATGTCATCCTATCTACGATCAAATATTACAGATAACATACAGAATATAAAAAAACTACACATTTATTTGTTATAAACGTCAATAGATTTATAAAATATATTAAGATCTCGAGATAATGAAAATAATTTCATTCTTAGTATACAGAAGTCAGGAATTAAGAGCGTTTACAACGTACGGCATTTCATACAAACTTTCAAGTCCTTGTTTTTCGAAATGCATGAACCGATTTTAATGAAACTTCCTACGCATAAGCAGAATACATAGGTCTATAAAGTTAATTGAGAACATTTTCGAAAAATAGTGTTACAGCTAAATTCGACCGTTTCGTTTTTTAATTTTCCATAGAAACAGAGATTTCCAATTATCTTTCTTTAAATAAGACATTTCGAAAATGTTCTTTACTAACTTTTTAGACCTATGTATCCTGCTTATGCGTATGAAGTTTCATTAAAATCGGTTCATGCATTTCGAAAAGCAAGGACTTCAAAGTTTGTATGAAATGCCGTACGTTGTAAACGCTTTTAACGTTATAACATCTGTCATAATAACTGCAATAATCAATAAGCTGTAAATACATGACTAAGTGTAATATTTATATAATATAATTTCACATGAAACACTACTTCTTCACTGATATAATATCAACTAGTTATAAAATTGCAATGATTAAAAAGTTAAGTTGCATCTTCATACAATTCTAAGCACTTTCTGCTCGTATAATATTGACATGATAATAGAACACACAGTTACATGGTATTGCTTTCTTTGTTATAACGGTGACACGAGGAATGAACTCACTATTCAATCAAACACGTATTGCCAAAATGAACGATTCAAAAAGAGTATTTTTATTATTTACTATTTACCCAACTTGTCTAAAAGTGGCTTTTATAAACTTCATCAAAATAGAATATTGCCATATAAGTTACACTGCTGAACCGTTTTGACCGTTTACAAATTCAGTGGCCATTCCAGATTCCTCGTGTGAAGTGAGTGTGTGGGCGGTGGACACTGAATTGGTAACGAATGCTTTACCTATTGATCTTCGTTCTCTGTATCGACCCGTTCAGCCTCGGTGTTGACGACCTGGCTCTCGGCGTCGTCGGCGATGGGCTCGGTCCGTCGGCATCGAGGGATGACGCCGTTGTATTCGCACATGCCGAAGATCAGGACGCCGAAACCGATGAGATGCTGCCAGTGGAAGTCTTGCCACATGACTGCGAGCGATACCATCCAGATGACGAAGGTCCTGCGGGAGAGTGTGGCGTTATAGTGGATCATGTAAACTTTAGGTGGTAATCATCGACCGGGGTTTTATCTGGGTACTGGGTGAGATGCTGCGTAATCGACGTTACCAAGTCCTTCGCAACTCAGAAAGAAACAGATGGAGATCATAGAAGAATGGCCTACCACAGGGAAGTGTGTTCTGGCGCCCATTCTTTTCAATATCTATACCAACGACCAACCTACTGCTGAACACTGCGAGAGGTTCCTATACGCTGATGACACCGCCCCGGCTACCCAAACCAATACATTTAGGGACGCAGAAAATATCTTAGAGGCAGGCTTAGATGTTCGTGGAAAGTATTACTCTGATAATGTTTTCCGCAACCATTTGGCAAGACGCACTCTGAACATTAACTGGATGGGTGTCTCCGTTGAACACTGCAGTAACCCTACCTACCTGGGAGTCACCCACGACAGGGCGCTGACATTTAAGAACCATTGTCTCAAAAGTGTAATTTTTAATGGTGAGAAATAAACTATTTAAATTATTTATTTTTATTTAAAACTAAGAAAAAAAGTCGATTCCCGTAATAACTTGCTCAGGCGCCTAACCTCAACCACCTGGGGTGCTTCACCTCAGGTACTCCGGACTAGCACTCTGCTTCTCCGCGAGCGAATATGCGTGCCCAGTGTGGCACCGTTCCGCTCACGCCAAGGAAGTAGATGTTGCTCTAAACGAAACCTGCCGTACGATTACGGGCTGCCTGCAACCGACTCTAGTCAGCGAACTATATCCCACAGCTGGCATAGCACCACCACAGGTCTGAAGAGAAGTTGCAAGCGTAGTGCATAAACGCAAAAAGGAATCCGATACCAGACGCCCACTATCTGGCGCACAGCTACAAACGCAACGGCTAAAAAGTAGGCACAGCTTCTTGAAATCGACAGCGTCTCTGTCAGAAAACGCGGCCGACGCCCGTTGCAAACTGTGGCAGGATACTCTTCCCCCTCCTACTCACTATCTTGTAAATGTTGGGAAAACTCTTGCCGAACAGATTCCGAAATACTGCGACCAACCATCTTTCCAAAAATCAAGCAATAGCTGTAATTCGAAATCTTTTGCTATGGTGGATACTGATGAAGATGAAATAACCCGATTAATTTCTGGGTTAAAAAACGGCTGTGCAGTTGGATGGGATAATATAAGCAATAAGATCCTTAAACACATTAAGCATATTTTGGTACCTCGCTTAACGCATATATTCCGAATCTGTCTTTCCGAAGGAGTTTTCCCTAGTCGTCTAAAAAAGGAAGTTGCAATCCCTATCTTTAAATCTGGAAGTAAAGACGTAGTTAATAATTATAGGCCAATATCCTTACTCCCCTTAATTTCAAAAATACTAGAGAAAATTATAAACAGTAGACTAGTTAATTACCTAGAAAAAAACATCTTATCCCCTACGCAATTTGGTTTTAGAGCCAAACTGTCGACAGCCGATGCGGTGCATAGTCTGACTGGTTATATTTCAGAAGAACTCGGCAAAGGAAACCAGACCCTGGAAGTCTTTCTCGATTTAGCCAAGGCATTCGACACGGTGCGGTGTCTGTTTCTGTCCTTCTGAACAAATTAAGAGATCATAGGAATAAGGCCTATTTAGACCACGGGTACCAATGTGTTAGAATAGATAATTTTACGAGGGATGAGCAGAAAAATACTGGTTTTGGTGTTCCACAGGGGAGTATTCTGGGCCCCACCCTCTTCCTTTCCCATCGACGCGCAAACTGTTACCAGGGATTCAGCACATGAGTTTAGACCTAGGGAATGCAAACCGGTTTCACCGAAAACCGAAAACCCGGTTTTTCGGAATATTTGAAATTATTTAAAAAACCGGTTTTTTATTTCACGTTTCCGGTTTTTCGAGTTTTTTATTGTTTTCAAATGGCAACACCCAACACCACGTGTCAGTCAAAACTATGAATTTGGTGTCAGCCATTTTGTTTTACCAACCGTTGCCAACGGTTGCTAGTGAAAAGATTCAAGATTCAAAATTTTTTATTTATGAAAAGTACGTTGTTTATTGTAGCATTAGTAATTTGGTAACATTTAACTGTTTTCAATAGTTGAGTGAAGGTGTTTAGTGAATTTGTCGTGCAATTCAGTTATTTTTGTAAGTATTTGACATTTATAGTATGTACTTATGTTAGGTACAAATTGCTATTTTTAAATGTTAAGATATTCACACAGTGTGCCACACAATGCTTTATATTATAATTGTGAAAGTTTGATTGTTAGCATGTTTTTTCCTTTTTCACGCAGAAACAGCTAGAATCTAGATAGATTTGGATGAAATTTGGAATAGAGATAGCTAGGCTATAAGGCTACCTACATAGCCTACTTTTAATCCCGAAAAAATGATGTTCCACTTATTCTACGCTGCCGAAGTCTCGGGCAGAAGGTAAGGTAGTAGTTAATTTATAAAACAACGTTTTTGTAATGATAGGCATAGGCCGTCTGCCCATCGCCTACGAAACTGATTTGCCTTTGTTTCCTTACCCAACTTTTACAGTATGCCCAGGAAGTGCCTGGATCAGCCTGGAACATTATAATTTCCTTCCTCTCCCAGTCCAGTATAATTCTTGTTAATTTCATAATTAAACAGATCAAGTTATTGTTCTTGCTTGTCGCTTTCAGATTACTATGGATGACTTTGTAGAAAACATCAGAAAAACTGAGGATAAAAACAGCGTGTGGGGTCATTTTTTTAAATCGAAATCAAAATCGGAAGCAAAATACAAGTATTGCAATAAAATACTTTTGTGGTCTGGAGGTTCAACTTCATCTTTTTAATACTGTTGATTAATATTGTACCTACTAGGGTGAAGCACAAAAGCAAATAAACCTTTTACTTAAACAAATTTCTGCATTTTCATTGAAATTTTGAATACTTATGTATTTATTTTTAATAGATACGTTTTTATTTAATTATTGAAAATATGCAAGATGTAGGCGGCCTGAATTTCACAAGTAGTTTAAAAAAACTTAGACAAAGAAAAAAAAAAACCGGGTTCACCGAAAACCGGTTTTTTTAATACGAAACCCGAAAAAAAAACCGGGTTTTCATTTTGGCCGGTTTTGCATTCCCTATTTAGACCCCATAGGGTCGGAATTTTTCGTAGGTTATTAAAAAAAATTGCTGGATACATTTTGACCGCGTATGTATATGAATGAAAGTAAGTAAGATTTGATTTGATTCGCGATAGCTAGACAGGTTGGCGCCAAAAACACAAAGCATGTCGCCTGCGCCGCCATGTTAGATGATACGTGGTGCACCCTTTGTATGACCGCCACTAGCCGATTGCCCCCTAACTGCCCCTCAGTCGTCTGCGCAACTTACTTCCGGACGGATGTGTCGTTGATCTACGTTGACAACATTAGAAAAAAAAACAAATTATTGTGATTTTGTGAGTGAATCCAGTGTGTGCGTTTTTTTTTAAATGTCTTATTCAAATGAGGAATATGTTGATGTGCCTCGGGAGATGCGACTGCAATTACGCAGATGTACGTGGGCGTCCAAGAACGTTTCGCAACTCCAAGGAACATACCATTGCCGTCGACGATGGCTTTCCAACGTCTCCCAATTTTTTTTTTAATTGACCTACGTAATTACCATCGGATATCAATTCTGAAAACGTCCCTATTTGGAACAACAGGATACTGTATCTTTTTAAAAAATTGCGAACATTAGCAGATTCAAAATTAATCACACAAGTTTATTTGGCCCTATGTCAATCTATAATTCAGTACTGTATCACTTCTTGGGATGGCGCACCAAAAACTAATTTGCTTCCTCTTGAAAGAGCTCAGAGAGCAATTTTGAAGGTAGCAAACATCCATCCCTTTTTTCCCACAAATCTGCTATATAAATCCTGCAATGTACTAACTGTTCGCCAGCTTTTCATTATGCACTTAGTATTAAAACAGCACACCATGCTTGCCTACAATGCCGACAACACTAACAAGACACGGAATTATCTAGTATGCATGTCTAATGCAGCCTCAAAACATGCCTTCGTAGAAAGATTTTTAACATTCTTAGGTCCATTCCTGTACAATAGATTAAATAGAAAACTAAGCATCTTTAAACTTAATTACTATAGCTGTAAAAAAATTATACTTAATTATTTACAAACCATCGATTATGCACAGATAGAAGACCTACTTATTGTCTGCAAATAAAACTACTAACATGCTATTTTACTTTTATTTACCTAAAGTTTTTGATTAAATAATAATATTATCTACCAAACAAACTCAGAGGTCACAGTATCTTTTCAAGTCCAGACATAACTTTGGTCAGATCATTTGAAGACCTAAAATAGATTGGTGTCTGAAATAGTGTTTTGAGGAAATAACTACACAGATTGAGTGGACCTGTCCAGCCAGTGCACGCATTTGTCAGTAATCATGCAGTTCAACTCAGAACTTAAGGAGCTCAACGATAAGACGACTATTTCTAGTCCGATTACTTCTAGTGGCTACTGAGATCACGACAAATAGGTATACATGTATGGATGAAGAAGCCGTGCTGTGCCAACTCTAACTGGAATAATCATCAGAGGTTGATGTTGACTATTTTATTTTACGTATTCTTGGCGAAATTCAAGGAAATTACGTGACGAGCGTAAGCATGTGTTTTCAAATTACGTGACGAGCGTAAGCATGTGTTTTCAAATTATGTGACGAGCGTAAGCAGGTGTTTTACAATTACGTGACGAGCGCAAGCTTGTGTTTTCAAATTACGTGACGAGCGTAAGCAGGTGTTTTCAAAGCATACCCGCACCCTAATAATTGTGTAACACACTTTCACTTACAATCTGAATCATTTTGAAGAATATTGCTAAACCATTGCTAAATGTGTCGTGAATGAAGATTTTGTGAGAAGATGGATGAAAGATAATCCTAACTAATATTATAAATGCGAAAGTATGTTTGTAAGTTTGTTTGTTACCTTGTCGCGCCTAGTCCACTGAACCGATCATCATGAAATTTTGCATATATGTTGGCAGGGGTATAGAAGAGACCATAGGGTTTCCTTTCTTCCAGAAACAAATACTGTTCCCGAGGAAAAGAACAATAACTTTGAACGGTCACTATTGCTTTAGGACGCTAGATGGCGCTACGTGTCTTTCGAATCATGATTGAAATATGACCCAATAGACTAGTCATATCTAACGCTAAAAATCGCTAAAATCGCAAAGTAACGGCTAGTTCTAGTTTTTTAATATGTTGTTAGGACCATTACCAGTAGCGTATATCCAAGTTTGCAGCTTCGAAAGACCTGTGCTAAATTTGCAGCACTCGAAAAACCGCGAAATTTTCGCACGTTTTTTGGTATTCTCAATATAAGTCCTGAACTATACGTTTTTACTATTAAAAATCTGTACGTTTCTAAAGTAGTCTAAAATTGCTACAATTTGAGATCAGAATCAGCACTGTAGGTTCAATACATACCGAGATACAGTACTCCAAAAATTTGGAACTATTAATATTGTACATATTTATTACGAGCTTCGGGTTTGTGACAATAAAAACTGCCGATATAAATTATCAAAAATTACGCTTTAATTAAACAACACTAATAACAGCTCAAACACACTAATAATAAAACACAATCGCTCTTAAGTCGCACTTGAAGATCGCTTTCGATGTATTCGCTCGTATCTTTGATCCAAGTCTGACTGGTCGCGGCTAATCCCGGCCTTATATATTATATTTATATTTATTCTTCTATTGTAGAAACATCTAGAATGTTCGAGTACATACCGGCCCCGCCCCGACTGACCAGATGTAGATAGTTCTAGTATCGAAATTTCTAGAAGGATCTATAAGTTCTGTTACTCGATACTAGATGACGCTAGTGGTAACTAATGTCACCATGTACTAACGCATTAATTCTGGCGCGCAACAATATTTACAAGGTATTACAAGGCATTAATTTGGTTAGAATTGTTCATTTTGAACGCTTCGTGGACGGTTCACAAAAAATGTCTAATTCAGCCTGAAAAATCGGCACAAGATAGGCAGGATTGGGAGCGCCTTAAAGGGCTTTTTAAAAAAGTAATTCATTAATTAATTGTATTTAATAGAGACGTGTTACATATTTGGATGCAAGTCACGAACTGGCCTACTAGCTAAGACTTAGACTAAACAAACATTCTCTTTAAAATATGCAAGCTCAGCGACCACACCGATCGTGCTGGGCCAAAGTGCTTATACACGCAGTATCTGTAAGGGCTGGGCTTCCATAGCTAGATTGCTGTGAAGAAAGTTTATTTCCAGAATAGTGGCAGAGGTGACTCTGGCCCTCTGACCTCATCCAATCGTGTAGATTTGGAAGTCCCCCTCGAGATTTGAGTTGTTTCTTCGCGCCTTCACGCCTTCACTAGATGCGAAACCACCTCTGTCCTTTTCTGGTATGGGAAGAACAAACTGTGGAGCGCAAGTCAGAAAAACGTTGAACTCATTACCACAGCTGAAGTGTACCTCCAACCTAATTCAGCCTACCAAGCCATCGCAGATGGCCGGAGCGAAGTTCCTATAGCTCTGTATGGACGAGACTACACTGAAGATTACTTCCATAAGCTGCGCTACAAAAAAATTGTAAAACAGCCGCCATTGCTTAGTTTGACCTCGCCCGTTGGGGGTGAAAAAAGATGACACTCTTGAAATTGCCGAAGAAAGAGAAGACGACATCGACAATCTTGTGCCTAATTCCACGAAACGTTCAAAATAAACAATTCTAACCAAATTAATGTCCTTGTAATGCCTTGTAAATATGCTTAATAAACATGTATAGATGTTGTTTTTTTTTTTAAATTCATAGTTGACTTATATTGAAAAAAAGGTGCGAAATTTCGCGTTTTTTCGAGTGCTGCAAAGTTAGCACAGGTCTTTCAAAGCTGCAAACTTGGATATACGCTACTGGTAATGGCGCTAACAACATATTAAAAAATCGGAACTAGCCGTTAGTTTGCGATTTTAATGTTCGATATGACTGGCCTACGACTTTCTGAGCAGTATTCTAACAAAAAGTACTAGGCTTGCATGTATTTATGATAGTATTTCAATCAATAGTATTATGCTTTTAATAGGATTTGGATTTTACAAGTGTATGTGTTTTGTTTGTTAATTTTGTTATTTTCTTGTTTACATTTTTTTAAATTGTATTTTTAACCTACTGTATAAATCCGTCGTCGTCGTCGTCTGTCGTGTAATCGTGTCTGTGTTTATCCTCTAATAAAAACTAGATTAAAAAAAAAACCTACTGTATGTATGTGTCACTGTTTAGTTTGTAAATTGCTCTATACAACGTCTTGGGATTCTATTCTGTAATGTTGTGCACGCAAACTTAAATAAATTACGTATAATACTACTACTTATAGTTCGAAAAATTACGACGACGACGATGACGTCTGCTCAGCAACGTAAATAACGCAACGAATGTTGTTGAACTGTCACAATAAAAGCCATTGCTACTGAAAGAGTGTTACGCGATCACCCCGCGGATAACACAGTAAGTACAATATTGGTTTCATCATTACCTGATGGAGTCTAGGACCATTCTAGTGGTGGCTGACATTTCCTTGGTGACGCTAATACCGGCGAAGTTGAAGAACGCAATCGAAATGATGGTGCCCATTGTAGCTAAGAGAATCAGAGGGTTGTTGCCTGAAAATGAAATTTTTGTTTTATTTAAAAGTGTCCATGGAGTTCCTTGCCTGTTATTCTCCATAGCATTCTACAATGCTTCGGCTTCGCATCTAAGTTCATCTTACTGACCGGCCGACTCCTTGACACTTTAAAAGTGCCTGTAAATGCTTTGAGTTTCAGCTAGATTGATTGAGAAAAGTATTGCTTTTCTTTATAAAGTAGGCTTGCTACACACGAGGTATTAATAGGCGCACCCGGGCGGTAAAAATCAACTTCTAATGAGCTCATAATGTTCCCACTGCTGCCTTCTCTCTGTGAGGGAGTAGGACGTTGTTCACCACGCGGGCACAGTGCAAATACTGCCGAATCGAATGTGCCGACCCGAGCACGTGTGCAGTAAGCGTTACATTAGGCTATGTCAGACGCATGATAATCGTATAGTTAACTTATTTTCTCCCCTATCTGTGTATTATAGTTTCTAACATTTAAGCCCACTTACACCACAAATTATTAAATGCTTTTACGAATTGAAAGCATCGATCTAGTTTCTGTCAATCGTTTAGCGTTAAATGAATCGGAATTCAAATTAATTTAGTATTTGTGGTGCAAATGGTCTTAGTAACGTTTAAACTACTTAAGCTAACTGGAAACATGTTAGAAAGCAATACCGTATCGCCTACGCATGGATCTGCGATAAGTGTGAAACAAAGAAATTAGATGGCAGCTTTAACTACTACTGTAAATGGTAAAATGGTCATAAAATCGGATATACTATTCTGTCGGTACGAACATGTCGTCACAATGGTATTAAACTGTAGTTTAATAATAGAACACATTACGAAACCACTATTTTATTTAGTTTATAGGTTTTTTACACACTAAAGATGAGCCTTTTGCCTAGCATATATCGTTCTGATAGCTGGGACACAGGCCTCCCGGCCAGGATTTCTCACAATTTTTTTCTTCGCCGCTTTGAGAGCACTGGTGATTGAATAAATTAATCTAAGTAACGTGCGGCTGGGTTCGAACTAACGACCTACAACTAGTAAGTCGGGGCTAATAGCACACACTAGGGATAACCACTGCTCCGCTTTATGCCTCAAAGCGTGTTAAAAAGTTATAGTCTATTGGGTGCATCTGAGGACCCTTTGAAATGTTTGAGTGTCTCACCGATCTGCACTAATCCATCGATGGCGTCTTCCACGGTGCCCCTAGCGTTGTTCCCGAAGTGAGGGGGCGCTGGGGTCCAGTAGAACACAACCAGGAGTGACGACAACATCGTGAAACCGAACACGCCTTCCCAGCCGACAGCTTGCAGCGGTGGAATGTTTAGTCCTGGAAATTGTGATGGAGAAAATATATTACAAGCTTTTATTTAGCTAGATGCATAAAAAAAGAACAAATTAGGTTCGCCATCGCTCCGTATATATTGCTGCGTGTTGCAATGCTGTTGAACTTTGCGAGCTTGTTTTGGCAACTCTCGCTAGGCCTATGCAGTTGTTTTTTTTAAATTCTAATTTGTTCCTAAGACAATACATTTTAACCGCTGTACTTGAGCTTACTTTATTAGCTTAGTCAGCATATACTTTTCCCACTGCTGGGACACAGGTCTCCTCTCTAAGAGAGAGCGTGAGTGGGCCATAATCCACCACGCGGGCACAGTGCATGTGGATATGTGTGTGGATGTCACACGTCTTTCGAGATTGATTGGCAAAACGTAATTCGCAAATTATGTAAATAGAGAAATGTTTAGAACACAAAATATTTTTCGAAAAAGTTTTTTTTTTTAACCTAGAAAAGAAAGATTCACATTGCTACCGCACAGCTAACTGCATCGTTAAAAATATTCACCGGACATATCTTCCGTCAATGCAGTTGTCTATTATAAAAACCGTAAGTTTTAAGTTTTCTAATACTTTGTAGAAGGTTCTTAGGGAAAAAATAAGTTGCTCCATGCGGGGGAAGTCGCGGGCAGAAGCTAGTAATATTATAAATGCGAAAGTAAGTTTGTTTGTTACCTTGTCACACCTAGTCCGCTGAACCGATCATCATGACATTTTGCATATACGTTGTCAGGGGTATAGAAAAGGACTTCTCCGGTGACATATTTTCTCCCAGAAAAAAATACTGTTCTCAAGGAAATGAACAATAATTTTCGACGAGACGCTAGATGGCGCTACGTGTCTTTCGAATCAAAATTGAAATATGACCCGACTTTCTGAGCAGTATTCTAACAAAAAGTACTAGGCTTGCATGAATTCACGATAGTATTTAAATTTTATTAGTATTGTTACGAGCTTCGGGTTCGTGACAATTAAAAATGCCGATAAAAATTACCAAAAGTTACACTTTAATTAATCAACACTAACAACAATTCAAAACACACTAATTATAAAACACAATCGCTATTTAGTCGCACTTGAAGATCGCTTTCGATGTATTCGCATTTATCGCTAATCCAAGTCTGATTGCTCGCGGCTAATCCCGGCCTTATATAGTGCCGCAGATAGTTCCAGAACCTTCTATTGTAGAACCGTCTAGAATGTTCGAGTACATACCGGCCCCGACTGACTACATGTCGATAGTTCTAGTAAGTTCTAGCTTCGTCATATCTACTCGTCAATAGATGGCGCTGACGGATGGCGTGACTATTAGTTCTACTATTCCATAATAGATGGCGCCAGTTAGTTTTGCCAATCCACAATAGATGTCGCCAGTGGTAACTAATGTCACCGAGTATCAGACATTAATTGTGGCGCGTAACACTGCCCCCTCCTAAGACATGCTCGTCCCGAGCATTATCGGCTCCATAATAAAGCGCCAGTCGATCCACATGGACGGTCTTAGGAGTACCTCTTGCACCTCTACTACGAGTCTGAGGTCCCTTTACAGCTGCACAACTTGAACATTTGCGACACCAGTCCTTGACATCGTCCCGACAGTGGATCCAGTAAAACCGTTCTCGTATCTTCAGTAGAGTCCGTTTTACTCCCAGATGACCTCCTGAACAACCATTATGGTACAGCTGTAGCACCTCCGGTACTTGAGCTTTAGGGACAACCATTTGCAAATGACAGCTGTCTCCCCGAGCATTTTCCCATTTACGGCACAGGACTCCATCCTGAATCACCAAGCTGTCCCATTGGGCCCAATAGCTTTTTGTGATCGAACTCATCGCTGAGACGTCGCTCCACCTGGGCTTAGGAGCTCTGGCCTTCATCCACTTCAGAATCGGCTTGATGTCCGAATCTTCCTGCTGTGCACGTTGTACGCTTTCCTTCCACCCGTTGCTGAGGTCTGTCTTGAGCATCCTCACAGGTACAACTTCTTTACTCTCTTGCCTAGTCTTCAAGGCGGCCGTCTCATCCTTCCGCTGGTTGACATAAGTACGGTCCTGTGCGGACCGCGCATGCGCTTCGCGTCGCACTCGCTCCAACTTTTTCTGTTCCATGTCAACCGCACGCTTCAATTCTTCTAAACGTTCTAGAAGGGCTTGCTGTTCCTGGTGAGCCATAAGCAACGCCTTCTGCTGGTGCTGAAAGTCCTGGGTGGTGCTGTTAGCTGCACTGCCCTCTGGAGATCGGCCGTCTTCCCTATCTGCAGTTCGCTTGGGGCAACTGGATCGAAGGTGGCCCCTTTCCCCACAGCCGTAGCACCTAGGGCTGTATCCTTTATTGCGGTCGCGAACTGTAGCCGCTGCAACCTCCCTGACGCGATGGGAACGATGATCCTGTCGCACGGCTTCCACCTCCAGTGCATGGGCCAAGGCGTCCTTAAGCATCCCGTGGTGCCCGAGTCTCACAGCAGCTCTAACTTCAAGGTCACGGATGCCGTCGATGAATGCCTGCACCAGGTTCCCATCAATAAGCGCAGGTACGGACTGGTAAGCTTTACGCACCAGCTTCTCCACTTCAAGGGCCCACTGCTGCAGGTTTTCATTACTGCGTTGTACGCGATCCTTGAGCTGCGCACGAAACACGTGTTCCAGGTGAGCATCGCCATACCGAGCCTCCAATGCCTCAAGGAGCTGCTCGTAAGTCACTTCCTTACCGAGAGCTTCCAGAACAGTTAGGGCCTGGTCGCGCAGGCCTAGGGTGAGGGCAGTCATGGCCTGACTTTTATTCCAAGCGTTCGCCTTCATGACAGCCTCAAACTGAATTTTGTAGGCCGACCAGGAAGAAGTTCCGTCGAACGGTGGCACTTTGAATCCACGTAGCGAAGGTGTTGTAGCTACGGGAGCTGCGATTCCATCCCCAAGATTAAGATAATCCAGCGTTTTCTTTACGTCAGCCATCACGGTTTTCTTCACGTCAGCCACCACGTTGTCAACCCGATTACTCACTTGGTCGATCCGGATTTCAGCTTCCGACAGGCGGTCGTCATGTTGAGCAACCTTATCCTTCACCTCCTTCATGTCCTTCCCTAAGGTAGCGTGAAGGTCCTTCATAAGGAGCATCTGCTCTTCCTGGCGGCGCGCTTGCTCCTCCTTATCACGTTGGAGCTGTTCTTCCAACCGGCGAGCCTGTTCCTCCTGTCGGCGAGCCTGTTCCTCCCTGTCACGCAGCAGCTGTTCTTCAAACCGACGGGCCTGTTCCTCCTTGTCCCGCTGGAGCTGTTCTTCCAACCGACGAGCCTGTTCCTCCTGTCGGCGAGCCTGTTCCTCTTGTCGGCGAGCCTGTTCCTCCTTGTCCCGCTGGAGCTGTTCTTCCAACCGACGAGCCTGTTCCTCCTGTCGGCGAGCCTGTTCCTCCTGTCGGCGGGCCTGTTCCTGCAGCATCATCATCAGGGCAGCAAGGTCTGGTGCTGCTGATGCTGGAGCTGCTGCGGGCGGGTCGGCCTCCGTGGTTGGTAGCTGGCCCTCCGACCTCTGCGGCATAGCTCCACCAAAACGTCTCTGGTCCGTCTCCTGTTGGCGTTGACTCCGGGTACAGATACCCTCCGTGTCGTCTTTAGGTAAAATCGGCATGATTAATCCTTGCTTCTGACACCAATTGTTACGAGCTTCGGGTTCGTGACAATTAAAAATGCCGATAAAAATTACCAAAAGTTACACTTTAATTAATCAACACTAACAACAATTCAAAACACACTAATTATAAAACACAATCGCTATTTAGTCGCACTTGAAGATCGCTTTCGATGTATTCGCATTTATCGCTAATCCAAGTCTGATTGCTCGCGGCTAATCCCGGCCTTATATAGTGCCGCAGATAGTTCCAGAACCTTCTATTGTAGAACCGTCTAGAATGTTCGAGTACATACCGGCCCCGACTGACTACATGTCGATAGTTCTAGTAAGTTCTAGCTTCGTCATATCTACTCGTCAATAGATGGCGCTGACGGATGGCGTGACTATTAGTTCTACTATTCCATAATAGATGGCGCCAGTTAGTTTTGCCAATCCACAATAGATGTCGCCAGTGGTAACTAATGTCACCGAGTATCAGACATTAATTGTGGCGCGTAACAGTATTATGCTTTTAACAGGATTTGGATGCAATTTGGCACACAGAAGTTTATTATAACCTGGATTAACACATAGGATAGTTTTTATCCCATTAATACATTTCCGTGGGAGAATTTCTGAGCTCCGCACGGGCGAAGCCGCGGGCAAAAGCTAGTCAAAATATTATTTGAAACTAGCTGTGCCCGCGTTGTGCGCGTGGATGTCGGAGCAATAATGTGTCTTTACTAATTCTTTTTCTGAAATTAAAGTAAGGTGTGCCTAAGTTACTCCTGAGAACATCAGCATCATCAATGTTTTAACTGGATTACCAACTATATCTTAGTTTAATTCAATCTCAGCTTTGAAGACTGCTTGAAGGCTGCTTGAAAAATGATCTTGTTTTGAACTTTTTAGGTGCAGTCGGGTTCAATTTTTTTTTTTAACAATTTGTTCCAGTGATAGGGTCTCGACTATTGGCATCCTTTGAGTACGCAACCTTCAAAAGTTATAACCACAATGCAAGTTTCCCTGCACAGCACATCATCATAAGCCTTACCTGCAACGTATTTCTCTTCGTACACCATCTGGCAGGCGGAGACGACTTGGGCCACAATGATGAGCAAGTCACCGGTGATCAGACTGTTCCTACCCTTGGACTCTCCAGGAGACTGGTACAGGGCATCAGTTACTCCTACCACCACGAGACCGACGATCACGCTCACTGAATGGTAAGAAACAAACTCTTATAGGATACCGGGGCAATTCTCGTAATTTTAAACGTTCACAGTCTGATCTCAGTCTCAATCTGTCAAAAATACGTCTAATTTCCCTACATTTTGACAAGTTTTTGACGTTTGTTTGTCGCCGAGATGAGACTGCGACTAGATTTGGAACGTTTTCAATTACGAGAATTGGCCTTCAGGTTTTATCAATGTGTTCTATTTACGGAACGGTGCATTTTTCCGGGATAAAAAGCTTATGTCACTTTACGCAACATAACATACAGGGTGACACACATCGACGCGCAAACTGTAGCCATGGATTCAGCACATAATTCTAGACAGTTGCGTAGAAATTTTCCGTTTAAAAAAAAATCTGCAGTTGCTAATTAATAGAAAAGTGGTACGCGGTCAACATGAATGGAACAATACCTACGCGGTCAACATGGATGGAACAATACCTACGCGGTCAACATGGATGGATCAATATCTACGCGGTCAACATGAATGGAACAGCTCATTTTATTTTTAAATAATTGACGAAACATTTTAGAGGGAATGGGGGGAGGGGTTTCAGAATCATGTACTAAATCCAAGGTTCCAGTTTGCGCGTCGATATTTCTTTATCTGGGTATGTATATGTAGAATTTTCCTAGGATGTGAGTGAAACAGCAAGTTTTTCAGTCTACCTCATTTTTTTTAGCCGTTAATGTCCCACTGCTGGGCAAAGGGCTCCTACTCTCAAGTCTACTTCATAAAAATCATAAATTCATTCATTCACTGACAGACAAAGCACAGCCTAAACCGCTGGGTTTAGAAGAATGAAAGTTTGCACAAGAGTTCCTTATACAACGAAAGTGAGCATTAAGAAAGGATTTTTGTAAATTCATCCCCTAAGAGGGTTCAATAGGGAATGAATGTCTTTATGGAAGTTCGTCAATTTGGCGTAGGAAATCCCACCAGAGACACGGCTTGTATTTCTTAAATTTAAACATTTTGTTCTATTGGTCAATTAAAATCCTAGAATCAAAAATGAAATGAAATCAAAAAACCCGCACTGGGCCCGCGTGATAATAATTAAAAATATAAACATAAATTAATTACTTACATTGATGTTGTACATTAAATTAAATTAAGTACTAATAACTAAAGAAATTATATAAAAAAATTATAATACAACTGAAAAAAGTCAACAATTGAACATTAACTACATTATAATGGGATATGATTATTCTGAATTATATTGATAAAAAATAATTATCACCACGCACAATGGTCCACCTGAAGGACTAAGTACTGAAACTAAACCCGTAACATAGAACATAGAAAATAATTATATGCAAAATAAAAATATTATTGAATTAAAATAGTAGAAGTGGGCCGAATCACAGGTCGATTTTAATGATTTTAGTTTTTAATTTTGGCAGACTGTCAGCGAATATGTCAATGCTACTGTCAATGGAATAAGCTTTGTTGTAGGAAGTCAGTCAAACATTCTGTTTAGGGGAGCATGGCGGCCCAGGTTTGTGGGACACGATTTAGTTGCAAACGTTCCAATACGCTTTGACCGGAGGTGAGAGTGACGAGGTACGTCTAGCTTAGCAAAAGTTTGGGAAATGATGATAGATTAATTAAGTATTCCGCAAACACTTTACATTTCATTATGTTTTGTTAACTGTATGAGCTTGGTAGTTTTTATTTATATTAGTTTACTTGAGTAATAGAAATTGTTTACTTTTTGTGGTAGAATCCCAACGAAATTAAAAAAAAAAAACTGGCCAAGTGTATGTCGGACCATGCACAGCGAAAGGTCCCGTACTTGGGATGAATATTTACGCATGCACAGCGCATATCATTAATTTGATCGACTGCAGAAATAAGGTTGTATTTCATAAAAGTTCTCGAAAAAACTGTAAAAACCAAGTTAATTCTGCGGTTTTAAACGAAAATATCCCATATGTCTAAAACGATTGCCTTTAAAAGTTAAGTCAATTAGAAACATCTTTATAATTTTAATTATAAAGTTCCAACAATACCCCCCACACGCTTGTGTGCATAGATTTTTTTCAACCCTCGGGTACATGCATGGGGAATGCTACCTCTAATTATGTTTATCGTAATTTTACTACACCATTTTGCGTGCATAGATTACGAATACGATATAGTGTTATTAACACTCGTTAACGTCTACGAGTAAAATGGTTAATGGCATTGACATCCGAACGCACGCACAGACTGACATGACGAAATTATGGGTTCCGTAAAAGTATTTTTAGATCATTTAAATTAGAAATCAGACAATTACAGTTCTTAAAATTTTATCCCAAACTACAGAACGGCAGCTTGGGACATGAGGAGTGCCTACTTCGTCCCACAACGCGCGTCCACGAAAACGCCCGCGTTAACCCTGTAAGAAAGGCTGGCCGGTGCAAATTGGTCAAAATCTAGATTTTACGGTTAGTTTAGGTTTGTACAGACGGCAGAGAGGCAGACCGACCGGCACATAGACAGACGGCCACATAACTTTTGTTTTAGTTACTAAGCAAATATATTTAAAACCCCACAACAAGCCCTTTTTTTTTGAGGATGGGAAATCATCAAATGACTCCTCCCGCTCTGGGTGGAGCAGGAGGGAGTGTCAGACTCTTACTGACTAAAACCCACCCGTGTTCCTTCCTTAGCCCTTTATGTTCCAGGGCAGCGGTAACCCTTTCGGACGATCCCGCTACCCTGGCAGGCTTCGGCCCTATTGGGCCCCGTCACTCATGCTGACATCTCTTTGAGGCGCGTGTGGAACACATACACGCCGTCCGGCACGGGCCTGGTCCTGATCGGACGGTGAGTTACCCATTACTCACCGCCCGCAGGTCCGCGCCTACGGTGGCCGGGAGTCGTCACGCGGCTCCCGACGCCCGTAGCGTCTCCCGCGGCGGCTGAGGCGTGAGGTGCGTTAGCTCGCCCACCCCGCCACCTCCTTCGCTAGCATGACTGCTTCGCAGAAGGAGGTGACCCCACAACAAGCCCTTTCATTTGATATGTCACACAGAGGTACAGCAATGATTTTTTTTTATTTTCTAGTTTGCCCCCCAAGAGAACGTAAATAAATTAATTTTGAAAATGGGGTCACCCATTTTCAAAATTAATTTATTTACGTTACACGTCCGTCTTTGGGTCACAGAAATTCATATGTGTACCAAATTTCAATTTAATCGGTCCAGTAGATTCGAAGCAAATAAGAAAAGACAAGACCCACAGACACAAGTGATCCTGCAAGGGTTCCGTTTTTTCATTTGGACGTACGGAACCATAAAAAATTACACACCTAACTACACCGTACGTGTAGGTACGGTAATTAAAATGATTAATTTCAAAAATAAATTAATTCATGAAAAATATACCAAAGAGGATATACATGTTTCTACACCTTTTTTTTTTTTTTTTGTAAATTGCGTTTATCGATTAGGCTTTATGCAATTTTTGAATCGAAATAAGAAAACTGGACGGATGGTCAGCACTAAGAAGTGTCATGTCGAAACACAATTTTTTGTAATTTTTATCAAGACTTGATTGCGTTTTATAAGTAGTTTAAGTAAGAAAAATGGTAAAATGTAAGAACGCGGAGAGAATGATAATATCTTTATTTTTCTCTTTGGCATATTTTTAGCAAGAGAATAGGTTGTTTATGTACATATTTCCAGCGAGTTTAAGGTGCCTACCTTTTGGATAGGTGTAGTAATACCTATTTTATACCACTTTCGTAGTAGACTAACGAAGTTTGACCGACCTCAACAAATAATTAAAGATATTTGCCACAAATATATTGTATAAAATAAGCGCGGAAACATATTTTTCTTAATAAATTTGAATGCTGAAAGTTGATGTAATTTACTGAATTTCATGACGTAATTCGCAACATTCCGTCGAGTCAGCTGATATGTCATATGTCAAAATCTAGTCGAGCAGAGTGGTTAAACCGCAAGCACCTGGTAAATTTCTTTTGAACGCGCTTTAGACGATCCTTATGGACATTGTAAGTCGGATTCCAGACTGGAGATGCATACTCTATGAGACTGCGCACAAAGGAGTTATACTCGTAGAGCACTTTCAAGGCCCAGATTCCTTGAAACTCTTTGCCAACTCTATTGATGAATCCAACCATTTTCATTGCTTTTTTTATAACGTTATTGATATGTGTGGCAAATGACAGATCGCTGCTAAGCACTACAGCTAGATCCCGTATGTTTTTAACTCGTTGCAGTGATGTTCCGTAGAGGGAGTAAGTTGATAGCAGGGGGTGCTTTTTCCGCGTAAATGTTATGTGATAACGTTTGTTGGCATTTAGAGTCATCCCATTTACCACACACCAATTCTGTATTGAGTTCAGATCTGACTGGAGCAGGGTTATGTCTTCTTGGGTTTTTATTTTGCGGTATATTTTAAGGTCATCGGCGAACAACGAGCATTGGCTATGTTTGATGCAATTCACTATGTCATTAATGAACACAATGAAGTTAGGCCCAGTATGAGATCCCTGGAGCACACCAGAGGTTGCAACGTATTCGCGGGATTGATAACCATTTACCACCACTATTTAAGTTTGCTTACACAAATATGATCTGAACCACTTTAGTAAAGGTCCGTGTACACCATGATCACGTAGTTTCAGCAGAAGAATTTCATGGTCAACCTTATCGAAAGCGCTACTGAAATCCGTATACAGAGCGTCGATCTGTTGGCCAGAGTCAATGCTCATACAGATCTCGTCAACATATGAAACTAAATTGGTGACAGTAGATTTGTTCGTGCAGAAGCCACGCTGTTTCGAGGATAGTTGTGGTTTTACATGGGATTTCAATATTGGGCAAAACATTGATTCAAAGATTTTCGAGAAAATGAACAAGATAGAAATTGGTCTGTAGATTTTAGCATCTGCTCAGTCACCTTTTTGAATATAGGCATTACGTTAGCCTTTTTCCATTCTATTGGAAATGTAGATGATTCAAGCGATTTATTAATAATTAGGGTGAGGGGATATGCTAAATTACGCGAACATTTTTTTTTATGAAAAGTGGAGGCAACCCATCCGGACCAGCTCCTTTGGTAACACCGATTCTGTTTATTGCTTTAAGTACTTGCCTCACAGTAAAAGCAATTTTACTGAGAATAAACTGAGGGAATATTGGGGTATTTGATGGAGCTCGGGACATTCTGCTAGTGACAAAAAACGTAGACGAGAATTGAGTAGCAAACAGTTGGCAAATATCGTCATATGTCGTAGCTATTGAATAGAGAGCTGGATTTAGATTTTTTGGTTTTAACGAAGAACCAGAAAGCTTTGGGGTGTGACCGGATGTTATTCTCTACAAAGTAAACATATTTCCTATAGCAGTTTTTCATAATCAACAGTGATAGGAATAGGTAGTGCCTATTTGCCTAAACTTCGAAGAACAGAGACAAGAGACTTCCTTAGGACTAAATTTTTTCCGGGACGTAAGTCCCGAAATTCGGGACAGCACTTTTAAATACATTAAAAAATATGTTATTTGGAATAACATATTTTTGGAGTAACATATTAATGGGGTGAATAGGGATGCAGGGGTGAATCGGGACGAAACTTTAAAATAGATTTGTACTTTAAAATAATATAGTTTGTTGCTAACAAAGACACTTAATCTTTAATTAACAAACAGTAAACACATTAGTCTTTTCTGGCAACAAACCATATTATTTTAACGTTAAAATCCATTTTAAAGTTTCGTCCCGATTCACCCCTGCATCCCTATTCACCCCATTTTTTTAATTTTTTTTTTTTATTGGGCGATTTATGTATGTCTACTTCTTCTTTAAAAGTTTCTCAAGTCAAATTTAGAGCAATGGTTTAAACAACTTCTCTGCATCTGCGATAAGAAAGCAATAAGCGTAGGTTAGGTAGCTCATTAATTACCTACGCTGTAGGTAGTAGGTGGGCGAGTCAACAAAGGAATGAAATAAATGCATTTTATTTCATTTACCCATTTTATTTCGGGATTCCCCGAGCATAAATCGTGCCTTGTGTTTGCACTTGACTTACAGTTCATCACTGCGCGTTTACTGAGGTTTTTTAAATGCGCGAAATGTATCGGTGTATCGGCAAATAAATATCGTCGATACCGAATACCGATGTATCAGAAAAAGTTAAAGTCCGCGATATGGCGGTATCGGTATCGGATGCACAAATGTGATGGATAATCTATTACCTGCAAAATACCGGGAGAAATATATGAAAGCCTATGGTAATTTTATTGAATGCAGAAATGCAAGAGGTGCCAAGAATTTTTGAGAATCTGTGTTTTGGCCTACTTCCAGTACTTAGCCAAAACTAAACAACCTTCCACTCTTTGGAGTACCTGCTCAATGCTTAAATCAACAGTCACACGATAACGACTTAAAATTGGACCCATATTCGAAATGAATAGCATAACCGATGAGGATGTCTGATGGATTTAAACCTAAAAAATCCGAAGTGTTCTCAGTCAAAAACGTGGAGACTTTCCTTAATGAGGCACCGGATAAAGTCTTTCTTGCCGTAAAAGTAAGTAACTATGTATGTGGTAGATTAGTAAAGCATAACCATAGTGTTTTAAAATGCGCATTTTATTGTAACCTGTACTTCGATAGATACTTGTCTTATTCACATTCGGTTTTGTTACAGGTGGCTTTAATTTTCGGAGTACATGGAGCTTGTCGTGGCAATGAACTTTTAAAAATAACTGATGATGACGTCGAAAATCACTTGATGATGATTTACTGTTAGTAAAGCTGACAGACACAAAAACGTAAATTGACCGATCCTTCGTAATCCGAGGAGAATACAAAACTATTGTACAGAAAAACCTGGACCTGCGTCCTGCTGATATGAAGACCAATCGGTTTTTCATCCGTTATCAAAATGGCAAGTGCTTCAAACAAGCCAGATTCGGACATTATTTCAAACACGCAGAATATAAAATCTACAACAATCTCTATTCCTAATAAAACTGTAACAATAAAATTTCATAATTGCGAAAATGTCCAATTTTCTTTAAAGAATATACACGTGAACGAAACACAAGAAGCCAAGCTCTTCAAATGTCACAAGTGACGTAGTCAATCTTTTTTTTTATGCGTTTTTGGCCCTGGACTCCATGTTTTGGCATTTAATCTATGGATTCATCAGAACGATAACTTAATCACGTTAAAACGTCTGTTAGCGACAACATAGCTATGACGGGTTTATTGAATGTTTATGAATAGAAAATTTTATAATAGGTTTATTAGTTCCAATGAGCATTTTAACTAGGGAATGCAAAACCGGCCAAAATGAAAACCCGGTTTTTTTTTCGGGTTTCGTATTAAAAAAACCGGTTTTCGGTGAACCCGGTTTTTTTTTTCTTTGTCTAAGTTTTTTTAAACTACTTGTGAAATTCAGGCCGCCTACATCTTGCATATTTTCAATAATTAAATAAAAACGTATCTATTAAAAATAAATACATAAGTATTCAAAATTTCAATGAAAATGCAGAAATGTTTAAGTAAAAGGTTTATTTGCTTATGTGCTTCACTCTAGTAGGTACAATATTAATCAACAGTATTAAAAAGATGAAGTTGAACCTCCAGACCACAAAAGTATTTTATTGCAATACTTGTATTTTGCTTCCGATTTTGAATTCGATTTAAAAAAATGACCCCACACGCTGTTTTTATCCTCAGTTTTCAGTAGTCATCCATAGTAATCTGAAAGCGACAAGCAAGAACAATAACTTGATCTGTTTAATTATGAAATTAACAAGAATTATACTGGACTGGGAGAGGAAGGAAATTATAATGTTCCAGGCTGATCCAGGCACTTCCTGGGCATACTGTAGAAGTTAGGTAAGGAAACAAAGGCAAATCAGTTTCGTAGGCGATGGGCAGACGGCCTATGCCTATCATTACAAAAACGTTGTTTTATAAATTAACTACTACCTTACCTTCTGCCCGAGACTTCGGCAGCGTAGAATAAGTGGAACATCATTTTTTCGGGATTAAAAGTAGGCTATGTAGGTAGCCTTATAGCCTAGCTATCTCTATTCCAAATTTCATCCAAATCTATCTAGATTCTAGCTGTTTCTGCGTGAAAAAGGAAAAAACATGCTTACAATCAAACTTTCACAATTATAATATAAAGCATTGTGTGGCACACTGTGTGAATATCTTAACATTTAAAAATAGCAATTTGTACCTAACCTAAGTACATACTATAAATGTCAAATACTTACAAAAATAACTGAATTGCACGACAAATTCACTAAACACCTTCACTCAACTATTGAAAACAGTTAAATGTTACCAAATTACTAATGCTACAATAAACAACGTACTTTCCACAAATAAAAAATTTTGAATCTTGAATCTTTTCACTAGCAACCGTTGGCAACGGTTGGTAAAACAAAATGGCTGACACCAAATTCATAGTTTTGACTGACACGTGGTGTTGGGTGTTGCCATTTGAAAACAATAAAAAACTCGAAAAACCGGAAACGTGAAATAAAAAACCGGTTTTTTTAATAATTTCAAATATTCCGAAAAACCGGGTTTTCGGTTTTCGGTGAAACCGGTTTGCATTCCCTAATTTTAACTAATGAGTGTTTTAAACTTATTTTAGGGGATTTTTATGAAAAAGGCCGTAACAAACAAAACAAAGTCGGGTACACCATTATAACTCAAGAACGGCTGGACCGATTTTTATGATCTTTGATCCGCCCCGAATAGCAGAAAACTACTTACCTATTAAAACACGGGAAAAATCCACGAAAACAAGAATAATGAAGAACATTCCTTTTCTAATACATTTTTTATGGAATGGCTCTTGATGATAATGGTCTCAAGAATGGATTGACTAGTTTAAAAAATTTCTTTTATAGATGTTTATTGAATTTTGGACAGAACAACGTCTGTCGGTTTAGCTAGCGGATCAGCTACTTACCTACGAGTATTTTATAAGATTATTTTGCTTGAACAGGCTTACTAACTACCTACTAGGCTACTAGCATGTCTAATATAAATTTGATATGCTTGAAAACAAGACAACAAGCAAGATTATAGTGTTGATGCAGCAACAATGCTAAAAGCTCAATTTTCATAGCAACTGGTAGGTAACACATTACAATCAATTCCAAATTAATATACAATGACTCATTTGAGTAGATAATGTTACAAACGGAACAAGCAAACATTACATGAATCACTCGACACAGATGTTAAGTTCATGTCAGCATAACTAATGCACCTATTCATTATTAAATTTATTGTATTGCGTAGGTGCGTATGTACATTTTATAGATTTACTTGGCGAGTATATTTTAGTTTTTGCATAGAATACTCATTTGGTAATTCTAACCAATTCTATATTATTCCCGCTAAATCTTACCACGTGCAAACCATGTCAATATCGTGTCTTGTTAACGGCAAGGAATCGAAATGTCAACCGTACGGGCAACAAGTATTAGGGGTTAAAGAATGAAATTGCCGTATGTACTGAAAAATTGAAATTTGTTTTTTTTTTTTTAAATTTAACGTATTTATTTAATTAAAATAATTACCATTATTATCTATACATTGCTGCCATCTAATAGGAAGATCATGTATGCCTTTGCGATAGAACTCTCGTGATCTAGATTCGACAAACTGTGTGAAAGCATTTTGTACTGCCTCCTGAGAAGAAAACTTTTTATCACGTAGAAAATCGTCCAAATCACGAAAACAAATGGTAGTCCGTTGGAGCAAAGTCTGGCGAATACGGAGGGTGACGAATGGTTTCTAATTGCAGTTCCTGTAGAGTTAAAACGGTTTCTCGTGCTGGTATGAGGTCTCGCGTTATCATGGAGCAATAATGGTGAAGATTGATTATGAGTCGGGGCTGTTTCACTGCTAGTTTCGCTATCACTGTTCGAAGTTCGGCACAGTAGACATCTGCCGTTATTGCTTGACCAGATCGGAGAAAGCTATAGTGAATAACACCATGCTGAGACCACCAAACAGTTACCATTACCTTTTTACTGGTAAGCTTTTCAAAGTCAAAGTCAAAGTCAAAGTCAAATCATTTAATTCAAATAGGCACATAAAAGGCACTTTTGAACGTCAAAATTAAAATTAAATTGATTCTAGTCGCCCCTTCCAAAAGGTAGTTTTCGTATGGAGAAGAATGGGCAAGAAACTCCACCGTTACTCTTTTAAAATGTTTTGCAATATTTTGCATACATTAATTATATAATTATATGTGAAGACGATGCACCTAAACATAAAATTACTATACCACAATAGGTAAAAAAATAAAAAAATAAAATTAAAATGAATTAATGAAACCATGACATATAAATTGACTATGTGATAGGTACATGGTGCTCACATATTTACAAACATTCCAAAAGTAGACTATTTTCATAAATAAATAATAAGGAGTAATAAGTCCGGGTGACTTTAAGTAATTACAGAATATAAATCAATGTCAAAGAGAATAAAAAAAAAAATAATAAATTATACAATTACATTAGCAACCAGTTTGATTTTGTCTAGACTCTAGAGATTGTCCTATGGAGCAGGACCAGCATGTTTCCAAGCATTCTTATCTTGGATATAATCCTCTAATTTGTAATATCCTTGCTTACAAAGTGTAATTTTAATGTAAGTTTTAAATTTTCTTTCATTTAATTGCAATATTTCACAAGGTATTTTGTTGTAACATTTAACACAGTACCCCATAAAAGATGTATGTACTTTAGATAATCTGAAAAAAGGTTGATCTAATTTATCTTTATTTCTAGTATTAAAATTATGTCTATCACTTATTTTATTAAAAAGATGTTGATTTTTTCTTACATACATAATATTTTCATAAATGAATTGGCAAGGTACCGTCATAATATTAACCCTTTTAAATAGTTCCCTAAGAGATTCGCGGCGACGTAGATTGTAAATGGCTCTGACAGCTCTTTTTTGCAAAATAAAAATGGATTCAATGTCAGCAGCCCGACCCCACAGTAAAATGCCATATGACATAATACTGTGGAAGTAACTAAAATAGACCAAACGCGCGGTTTCTTCATCTGTTAGCTGTCTTATCTTTCTAACAGCATAAGCCGCCGAGCTTAACCGCCCCGCAATAGATGTTATATGAGGTCCCCATTGTAATTTCTCGTCTAGCGTGATTCCCAGGAAAACTGTTTGATTCACAAATTCTAGTTTTTGGCCATTCAATATGATGTCACATTCGCTACTTCTAACATTAGGTAATTTAAATCTAATGCATTTGGTTTTTTTTTCATTAAGTACTAAATTATTTACCGTAAACCAATCTTGGACCTGAAGAATAGAGTTATTCACGTCGTCAAGATTTTGTGACCTTCGGTCTATTTTAAAGATCAATGATGTGTCATCTGCAAATAACACCATCTTCGGTTGATTTTGAAGTAATTGGGGTAAATCATTAATATAAACTAAAAAGAGGAATGGACCCAATATCGAACCTTGAGGAACGCCCATTGTCATTTCAGACCCCAATGAGTTTACGCCATTTACTTGGACTTTAACCTTTCTATCTTTCAGGTATGATCTTAACAAGTCAAGTGCTGTTTTCCTAATCCCATAGTGCTCGAGTTTCATCAGAAGTGTTTCATGGTTTACGCAATCGAACGCTTTAGAGAGGTCGCAAAAGATTCCAATAGCATCTTGTGCTTCTTCCCAGGCGTTAAAAATGTTCTTCATTAGGGTGACACCGGCGTCAGTGGTACAACGCCCTTTGGTGAAGCCGTACTGGTGATCATGAAAGATGTTATTTTTATTAAAGTGACGTAACATTTGATTGAGCATCAACTTTTCAAACACCTTACTGAGAACTGGCAGAATTGACACAGGTCTATAATTGTTTGGTTCTTTACTATCACCGGATTTGAACAATGGTACTACTTTACTATGTTTCATTAGATCCGGAAAGACTCCTTGGTCAACACTGGTGTTAAATATGAAAGCTAAATAGGGCGCAATGGTTTCGATGAGAGATCTACATACTTTTACCGACATACCCCAGAGATCTTCTGTTGATTTAATTTTAAGATCTTTAAAAGCTCTTATAACAGCCTGGGGGTTTGTATGCTGAAACCTAAGCTCCAAAGGGCATGCCTTTACATTCCTTTTAAGTAAGGCAGCAGAAAGCATGGGGGAAGAATTTAATGCTTCAGTAGTCTTAAGGGGAATATTAGCAAAGAAGTTTTCAAATTCCTGAGCTATTTCTACATCTGAATTGATGGGGCCATGTGCAGTCTCTAAATTAAATTCACTATTTCGCTGTTTTTTCCTACCTGTTTCATTATTTATTATTTGCCAGGTAGTTTTTATTTTATCATCAGCTGATTTTATTTTATTGCTTATATAAAGAGCTTTAGCTCTTTGGCACACCCTTTTAAAAGTTTTTGAATATTTTGCAACATACTGATGAAAGTTTGTATTTTTCATATGTTGCTTTAAACCATAAAGTTCAAAAAGTTTTTCCCTGCTTTTACGAATACCTGGAGTAGCCCAGTCACTGAATAAAAACTTTGTGTAAATACTTTTTGTTTTCAGTGGAAAAGTGTCATAAAATTGCGCGTTTAATAGTGAAAAGAACTCGGCGTAGAACTCATTGGTGTCATCTATATTATTAAAACTGTGATCACATAATTTACTGGCCAAAGAATTGTTTAATTTCTCTAAATTTTTACATGTAATTGGCCTAAACCTTATTTCAATTTTTTGTATAGGCATGTAGGCACTAAATGTTATTATTTGTCCACTGTGATCAGATGGCAACTTATTTACAATTTGTTTGTGTAAGTAATCGCAATTACAAAAAATATTATCTATACAGGTGGCAGAAGAAGCTGTCACTCGGGTTGGTTCCATAAACACATTTGACAAATCAAATGACCCAAAAAGACTCAATAATCTGACAGTATTCGAGTTATTTTCCAATAAATTAATATTAAAATCTCCACATACGACTATTGACTTACTACTAGTACTAAGTTTCTTTAACTCATCTTCCATTACAGAATCAAACACGGATAGATTCTGGTAACTAGGAGGTCTGTATACGCATACTATAACATGCTTATCGAGCTCAACACAGGACAATTCAATGATGTGTTCAACAGACAGCCCGATGATGTCTTTACGTTCTTTGGATTTAATCGAATTTTTAAGTAATATTAATGACCCGCCATGTATCATATGTTGTCGGCTGAAATGGCTTGCTACACGATAATTTTCAAAATTAATTGACATTACTTGATAATCTTTCAACCAATGCTCTGTTAAACAAATGACATCAAACTTGGTGTTTTCCAAAAACAATTCTATTTCCAGTAATTTGGAAGCGCAACCTTGGATATTTTGATTAAATAATTTTATAATATGTTGCACACCCTTTAGTTTCTTCTTATTATTATTAATTATATTGCCAGAAGATACCTTTGTATTATTCTGTAATAATAATTGGTTATTTGAAGGGGTAACTTCTGTTGTCTCACTGACTAGTTTAAATTATTATCAGGAGATACCTCCACAGCTACAACTGGAGAGTGTAGATTGCCCGTATAAGTTCCAGCAGGAGGGAAATACCCTATCTGACTGGTAGTGGCGTCCATTGATGTTGGCATTGTAGGTGGATCCTCCTTTGTACAATATGATGATTCATAATCAATCACAATGTTGTTAGTATAACTATGCAACACAGATTTGTCACTAATACTAAAATTTGTTATATTAGCTATAACCTCGTTAATATTATATGCTATCAACATAGCAATCAGATGTCTACATTCCCCAGACAGAGATAAAGTTCTCTGAGTTAACTTAAAACCACTAACAAACTTGTTAGTGTCAAAATACAATAATTTGTCACTATGACAACATGTCAGCTTGTGAATAGTATTATTCAACTTATAAATATGATTATTCTCATTATCTGATAAAGTATCAGAGTAAGGAAAAGCACACAACATTAGCTTTCCTATTTTTAACTTTAATAAGGTGTTAACACCATCCACTATGTCCTTTCTGGTAATACCAGTGCTATTACCTAATAGCAAAACCATAGTAGAATATTTTCTTTGGGACACTGTTGCGGCGTTTGACCTGGGGTCAGCCATTGCATTTTTCGCTTATGGTTATCGTAAAGAATCCACTTTTCATCACATGTCACAATTCGATCCAATTTGCCTTCATTTCTGTATCGATTCAACAAGGCAACACAAGTTTCAACACGCGCTTCTTTCTGCAGATCAGTCAAATCATGAGGCACCCATTACTCATATTTTTTTATTTTATTGATTTGACGCAAATGAGTCAATATTGTTGGTAAGGTAACGTTAAACCATGCCGCTAATTCCTGGGTAGTTTGGCTCGGATCGGCTTCCACCATCTCTTTCAATTCATTGTTATTCACCTGTGTGGGCGGTCTTCCACGTGGTTCGTTCTACAAATCAAAGTTTCCATCACGAAAGCGTTTAAATCAAAATCGTACGGTGCGTTCATTAGCAGTCCCCTCTCCAAACGCAACATTTATATTGCGAGCTGTTTCTGCCGCGTTAGTTCCGCGTCGGAACTCGTATTCAAAAATAACTCGAATTTTCAAAGTATCCATCTTTCTTGTCTTAGATGAATAAAAAAAAACAACTGAAAGTCGATAATCGAATGTTGCTCATTTTTTAAAAGAAGAACTTCATAGGTACAGTCAGCAACAAAAGTCAATTAACACTGTTACTTTTACAAATCATCTAAAGGGGTTTGAGTAAAGTTGGCGTCGTTTTGAAGTTGAGCGGCTAGTAATGAAACTATGATATTATGAAAGAACAGAATAAAGCGATCAAAAGATATTATGGAGACATTTCTCTAAACCATATCGGAACTGAGATATTTGGTTTTGTGCTGCTCGTTAAAATCGAAGAAGTTATTATATTCTACTGCACTCTTTTAGGTTTCTGCCGTATTTTTTTAAGAATTCCAAATAAAATAAACCAAATACAATGACGTAGATGAATGGACACGAAAAATAAAATAAATAAATAAATCGAATACCTCACCATAGTCTTCGGAATCAACTAGGCGAGTATGTCATTGTGAATAATCTGAATAGAAGAAGGGTTGATTTTGAATACCTATATGAATGCTGAAGTTCCTGGGCTGGATGACTTGCCTATTTTAAGTGCCGATGATTATTTTAATTCTCTAGGCACTTGGAACGTATCAAGTACAACAAGCTCGTAGCTACTACGTAGAACATGTAAAAAGTGACGGTTCGTATGTGATTGATGTATGCTGAGAACCCAATATTAGTGATTTTTCGGCGAAAACCTTAAACTGGAATGATACGTGGCTTCTTAGAGGCAGGATCCAATCCAAACATTCATCTAGCTAGACGGATATATTACTTGTATATTCTCATAGAAAGGCTGGATACAAGCGTAAAATGCTGCATGCAATATTGGGCCACTATCGCTCATGTATTATTGGGACCTTAGGCTGCTGTTCGCATGTAATGTCCATTATATGGTACATGAAGATATCAAAATAATCTGATTCCGCTGGCACAGTTTTTAGATACGATTATTCGACATGACATTGTGAACGAAATGGACGAAGAGAGTTAAAAATGTGTTTTTACTTATTATCATGTAATAAAATGCAGTAAACTATAATAATGTATTTTTATTATTCCCCCAAGACCGAAGACTAACGTCACATTGACAGACGGTCGTAAAACAGTAAAGCCAATCTCTAATATCAACCTTTTAAAAACATAACTAAGATTCCTTTTCACTGGACAGTAATTGAAGTATTTGTACTGAAGACATTTTAAAAATCTTCAAATGCAAATATCTCAGGTTCGATATCACTTAGGACAAAAATAATTGAACATATATGTGTGCTTAACACAGCACAACAAAGTTACATTGAAATCATAGGTGGCCGCTGAAAAAAAAAATGACGCCACTAGTCCATACAAAGTTACTCAAACCCCTTTATACATAAAAAAATAAAATTAAAATTAAAAAAACCCCGACTACGTGAATCCCTATAAAAAGAAAAAATAACCTTGAAATTATGACGCTACGTAAGTACGTATGAAATTTGATTAAATGTTGTCCCGTCGGGGGACCGCTCTAATTATTAGCCTAACGTTCTGTTAAAGTTTAAAATGGTAGCGATCCCCCGACAAGACAATATTTAATAAAAAAATTTCATACTTACGTAGGGTCATAATTTTAAGGTAATTTTTTTCTTTTTATAGGGTTTCACGTAGTCGGGGGTTTTTTAAATTTTTATTTCATGCTTTTTGTAGGGACTCCTTATTATTTCTTTTCTTTTATTTTCTTGCGTTTTAAGATTCAGGTAATTTGGTATTTAATCAGGTTTTTTGTAATTCGCCATTTTGTGGTGGTGGCCATCTTGGATTTGAAATTTGTCATAGTGTATACGTGTATAGTATTCTACTAGTCAAGCCCTTTCATTTGATACCCATATTGAGGGAGTTGTGAAAAAAAAAAAACGTAATTTGCCATTTTGTGGTGGCGGCCATCTTGGATTTGAAATGTATCATAGTGTATAGTATTCTACTAGTCAAGCCCTTTCATTTGATACCCATATTGAGGGAGTTGTGAAAAAATATGTAATCCGCCATTTTGTAGCGGCGGCCATCTTGGACCGATTTTCATCAAACATAGCTAAGAACACTCCCGACAAATTCACCTTTCAAACAAAAGAAAACAAAATTAAAATCGGATCATCCGTCCCCCCCCCAACACACACACACACACACACCCCCAGACAGAGAGACACGTCAAACTTATAACACCCCGTCGTTTTTGCGTCCGGGGTTAAAAATGATGCGATACATTGATTTTATCTATTTCATGTAATCGCAGAGTTAATTATTCTTAAATATTCAATTACTATATGTTTTTTAAGAATATTTTGCCCAATAATTAAGATTTAAACAACTAAAGTGTTAACCGACTTTTGTTGCTGACCGTACCAAGTGAAAAAAAATTCACTCAAAAATCTCAAACCATGAAGGTTCTATGTCAATTCGAAGTACCTATTACAATAAAACGGCAATTTCATACTTTATCCCCTATTATTTTGACAGTTACACCCACGCCATTGTGTCATAGAGAATACGTTAATAGCAGATGTCGTGATTAACTAAGGAATTCATGTGGTTTGAAAGTAAGGAATTTGGATTAGGACCCTGCAATCCTGCATGCAAGATGACGCCTGTAGTTTCGGTTGCATGTATCTGTATGTTTTATTTCCTTGTATATTTCGTCAAGTTTCATATCGTAATCCTAAATAATATGGAAATAATGGATGGATGGAAAGCAGCACATGAAGTGATTTTTTGCTCCGTTGGTGTAATTGCCGTATGGCGTTCCGGTGTGAGGATAAATAAATAATTAATAATAATAATACATATTAAGAAGGCCTATGACTATACAAGTATACATGGCTTATGCAGGTGCTGGATTTGTAAAGTAGTTTTTTTTTTAAAAAAAAAAAACGTTGCCCCACTCTACGAATTTCTCCTGTATCGTGGGTGCGTTAACAAACAATTAAACTCACATACACAAATAGCCAGACCCGGAACAACTACTTGTAGGTCATACAAATATTTGTTCCGTGCGGGAATCGAACCCGCGACACGCAGCGCAGCAGTCAATCGCTTAACCACTGAACCAACCGTGCCGTCAAAATGCAACTCTGCGTACCTTCCTGATGTCGTATATGGGGCAATGGAGGACGGTCCTTCGCTATCCAGGATGTCGAAATATTCAGAGGAATAACGAACCGATAAGGATCGAGCGTGGCATATTTCAGGGCGATAGTTTGAGTCCGCTTTGGTTCTGCTTAGTCTTGAATCCTCTAAGCACACTGCTGGAGGATTCAGGTCTAGGCTACTGGCTGAGGAGAGATGGCCTGGTTATATCGCACCTCCTCTACATGGATGACCTAAAACTCTTTGCTCCCAACAATTTGCAACTGATGGAGCTACTGAAAATTACTGAAACGTTCAGTAGCGCCATCAGGATGGAATTTGGTGTGGACAAATGTGCAGTCATGTATGTAAAGCGAGGGGAGATTGTGGAATCCGTGGGAACACAACTCTCGGATTCCACAAACCTCAGAGCCCTCTCCGCATCCGAAACCTATAAGTATTTGGGTATGTTGGAAGCGTTAGGCATCAATGTAACTGACATGAAGCAATCGTTGAAGGAGCGCTTCTTTGGCCGCCTGAAAAAAGTACTTAATAGTCTTCTATCAGGCGGAAACAAGGTACGTGCCTTCAACAGTTGGGTCATGCCAGTTTTGATGTACTCTTTCGGCATACTCAAATGGACTCAAACCGATCTAGACGCCCTGGATAGGAGGGTCCGGACGCTGCTGACTGCAAATCGAATGCATCACCCACGGTCGTGGGGATGCATCGAGATGTAGTCGCGGTGGACAAGGGCCTCACGCCGCTCTCCTTGGCTAAAGAGAACTGGCGCAAGCCAGTAGTGCTTGACACCAATGATGGCATGGAAGTATGGTAGAGTAAGGAGCTTCACGGACGCATTTACCGGGCCCTACATGGACCCGATGTAGATCTACTAGCGCCCGTACCCCCTGGCTGCGTTTCGGTGACCTCTTTGGAGAAACCGAAGATTTTGTCTGTGCAATTATGGACGAAGTTATGATGACGAACAATTACCGGAGATTTATTGTGAAAGACAAACATCTGACAGGACTATTGTTGCCAATAAGCCTGATATAGTGGTGGTGGATCGATTAGGGCGGCGCGCAATGATTGTTGACATAACCGTCCCGCATGATGAGAACCTCGTGAAAGCCGAGAAAGACAAATAAATCAAGTATCTTGACTTGGCTAGCGAATTTGTCGACATGTGGCATGTGGACTCAGCAATCATTGTGCCGATAGTCGTGACAGCTAATGGGTTAATAGCCAACAGCCTCGACCAACACCTGAGGAGGCTCTCGTTGGGCAGCTGGATCAAGGGCTTGATTCAGAAAGCGGTAGGTACTTCTGGACACGGCTCGCATTGTCAGGAAGTTCTCTCTGGAGCCCTGACCCTGTACCCGATACCGGTGGGCTACTATTTTTTATACTTTTAAATGTTTTTTTATCCCTTTGTTTATAAAAATATTTAAAAATGTAATTTGTAAGTATTTAAATGAAATAAAGGAGATAATAATATTATAAATGCGAAAGTAAGTTGGTTTGTTACCTTTTCACCGTTACGACGCATATTGACTAATTCGCATTATGACCAATGATGGTTATCGTTATAAATACGCGAAATGACCAATCACTAAATGACCAACACGCTTAATGACCAACCGCTTAATGATCCACTGAACCGATCATCATGTAATTTTGCATATACGTTGTCAGGGCTGGGTAAGTATAGAAAAGGAAAAAAAAATACTGTCCCCGAGGAAAAGAACAATAACTTTCGACGGTTACAATTGTTTTAGGACGCTAGATGGCGCTACGTGTCTGTCGAATCATGATTGAAATATGACCTGATTTTCTGAGCAAACAGAGAGTATTCCAACCAAAAGTACTTGTAAGTGTAGTGCTTACATGAATTCACGATAGTATTTCAATAATTAGTATTATGCTTTTAATAGGATGGCAAACAGATATTATAACCTGCCGATCGATTCTGTAAAAATCTCACCGTGAAAAGTTAGGTGAAGTGAACTTAGAGTGAGCTGTCAATAGTGTCAATCCCTAGTATTAGTTGGAATGACAGTTCACTCCACGCTTACATCACCTGAGTTTTCACGGTGAGATCGTTGCAGAATCGCACTGCTGGATACTTTTTATCCCCGTAACACGTTTCCGTGGGATAATTTCCGACAACCACGCGAACGAAGTCGCGGGCAGAAGCTAGTAATAATAATTAACATAATAATAATAACACACGAGGCTCTTCGACTAACAGAGAAGTATGGATGGAAGAAAAAAACATGTTGCGCCGACCTCAAATAAATTGAGATAAGGGCAAGAGAATAATGATGATGATGATGATGAGGAGGAGGCTCTCGTTGGGCGGCTGGATTAAGCGATAATTACTTCTGGACACGGCTCATATATTGTGAGGAGGTGCCTCTCTCCTGACCTGATCCGGTAGCTTGTCTCTCTGATCCCGATAATACTTATGGGGTCAAATTTTTGTTTTCATATATTTTTTTTATTCAATACTAAAATTAAAAATGAGATTTTTGATAAGTATGTGACAATTATAATGCTCCTTTAAATCTTTTCCAAGCAAAATCTGGTATGACCAAATTTACTGCTTACATAAGGTCTATTCTGTAAATTCAGATACCGCCGAAGTGGACAGACGTGCACTGTTTCTAGTTTCAGTTGATGCCAGTGCGCAACACGTGGTCAACGTTGAGTCTGAAACTCTGAATGTCGCATTTAAAATTGGAACGGTGTGTGTTTGTGTCGGTGTGTTGTTGTTTTTGTGGGTGCAAATTAAAACACCTTAGAACGGTGAAGTGGCATACGTGCGTTCCTGATCTTCAGCCCGAGGCTTTTCGGCTTTCCGGCCGAGGATCCTGGTGACGTCGAGTGACTCTGAGGGCCCTTTGCGGGCCAATCTGGTCAGATCTTTCCGTTTATTTCAGGGATCTCCATTGGAAGCTGATCCTGTTAATTTGGACTTTTGAAGCCACGCGCGAATTCAACATCATTTTAAGCCATAACTGAGTTTTAGGAAAAGTTTTCAGTTATTATATATACGAGAGAAGGACAAACTAGACGCCTTAATAACTAAAAAAATTGCTAATTAGTATGGGATATTTGTTACAGAGTTTTTGAATGATAAATTTTGAACTTATATAATTTAATTCGTTTTATTCATTTTTATTGTTTTAATTATTATTATTATTTGTTGACTGTATTTTTGTATTGACTGCTGTGTGAATTTTTATTGACTAAATTGTGACTATAATTTAATTATTTATTATAACAATTAAGTATTATACTAATAATAACTATTTTGTACGCCGAATATGGCAAAACATGTTGAACTGGAAATCTTATACTCGTTTCCATCCATACGTATGTATCATGTTACACATGTTTATACAAATAAATGCATCTTTATCTTTAATATTCTAGCCTAAAATACGGTATCGCTCGAGGTTTCCTACTTCATGCCGCTCTTATTTTAACATGGTGCTAAATTACCAAAACTGTCTTGAATAAGTTATCAATTTCCTAGCTTGCAAATCAAGTTTGTTTACCCCCACGCGCGCTATATGACACCCGCAGTGGAACAAAAAAGAAAACAATAAAGACTAACTGAACTCTTAACTTTGCATAACAAGGTATATTTCTAAAGATCAACAAAGAGCAAAGCTCATAAATTTCAGACAGTACGCTCTCTCTATTGTTTTCTAAGCACAAAGCCGCACATGTGCCGAAAAGTTCTACTAAAACCATAAAAAACAATGGCCATAATTGTGCGTATGACAAAAGATGGGAACTGCTTGTATAGGACTTTAACTCATAAATATAATGGGTTTAACTTTCGACCACGTGTCTGCCCGTCAAGACAGCTTCATATGTTTTGGAGCATCGATATGACGACAGAATTCTCCTAGCACTTCTAAATAATATAGAAGAATTCCTCCCTAACAGCAATCTCTCCCAGGAACAAAGGATAACAAATTACATAACCATGCAATTTAACAAGACGTTCTGGGGCGGAGAGGATATCCTAATCGCCGCGTCTGAGTTCCATCTAGTGAATGTGCACGTGCACACGGATACAAGAAACACATCGTGTATTCATCTACAGGTGAACCAGTACCCGGCACCATACACGTCCTCTACAAGGACCAGCACTATGATAGCTGGGTTATGACTGACGGCGAACATTACAAAGATCTAATGCAAGAAACAACCAATGTCAAAACATCACAACATACTAAGCCTTTAATTAACGGACAACCCACGAAATCCCAGTCTCAAACTAACAAAATCCAAGCATCATCATTATACATTATTTGACTTCTCCGATTTTATTTATTATTATATAGGCTCGGCGCAAACGGGCCACCAACCACAGCCACCGGTGTCAGAAACGAGCAATAGCCACCGGTGTTCAGAAGCCCCCACATTTTATAACCCGCTCTCAGCTGCGCAGTCTTACGATGGACTCCGACGCGGAAAGTTTGCACGCGTTATTGTTAATACGTAGACGACGTAGAAAACGCCGTCGCCGCCTATATTGGGTACATCCAATTTTAACGTCTTGTGTGGCCCGCAGCGACCACAAGTGGCGAGTCGCCGACACTGCTGTAGCGAGTGGCCACCACCGGCCACACGTGTGTGGCGAGTTTCAACAAAATGTATGAAAAAGCGCGTAAACTGCTTGTCGCTGGCTACCGGTGGCTGTGGTTGGTGGCCCGTTTGCGCCAAGCCATAGACCTACTCATTACAGCGAGCTTAGTAGCTTACAAGCCTTTTCTAGACGGGTAGCTTTGAATACTATCAGCTACCCCAATCATCGGCATCGTGCAGCCAGTTGCGATCTCATCTCAGCTACAATCAATGTTAAAAACTTGTCAAAAATTTTTTGACAAGTTTTTTAAATTAGGAAATTAGAGGTATTTTCTGAGATCAGAGGGGCAATTCTCGTTATTTTAAGAACGTTCACAGTCTCATCTGTCTCAAAAAAACCTCAAATTTCCCTACATTTTGACATTTATTTGTCGCTGAGATGAGACTGCGACTAGATTTTGTCCTTCGAGACTGTAAACGCGATCCTAAAATTACGAGAATTGCCCCTCAGGTATTTGGTGGAACAAGGTTTAAGATGCAGATGGTTGATGATAAGAAGACTGTTTACTTATTTTTGGAGCGGAGTCCTGAGAACATTTCCTCTAAGGTAATGTCTCAGTTTAAATATCTCAAATACTTTTTTTTACCGCGGGTCTAAAGTATAATCTAGAAAGGGAACGAAGAGCATTGGCGGTTCAACGCAACATGTTTGTCTGTAGATTTGACGTTAAGTTACGCAGTATGCCACAACAAAAACATAATAACAACCGTGTCCTATATAACTATGTTTCATATTTCAATCACTGCGTGCATTCCGAGCGTCGCGTCGCTCAAGTTCTCACCTCGTCCGGATGACGGGCGGAAGCGGGACGGAAGTGGGGGGTTGGGATGCGCGGCGCAGGGGAAGGTATGCACTCTGTACGTGTACAGAGATCGGATATTGATTTACAAGGGGGCTGCAGCATCTGGCTGGGCGGTCCGGGCAGAGCTAACTATGTACCTGATAATTGAGCTCTGTACTACCTTGTTTGTTTGCGCCCGGGTTGCGTTGCGATGTTCGAACAAAGGAATGAGTTATGGCGTAATTCCACGGATATCGAGGGATATGCCTTGGGGGCGTGGCACGTGTCGCCTCGATATTATAAAATTGGTCTTAAATTCGAACGGCGGCTGTACTTCAGTCGCTTTGCAACTGCGTACATTGTACTGTTGCGCGCCACAATTGATGCCTGGTACATGGTGCGCCACTAGCGCCATCTAGTATCACGTAGTAGAACTAATAGTCTCTAGCGCCATCTATTGACGAGTATATATATAGAAGCTAGAACTTACTAGAACTATTGACATCTGGTCAGTCAGGGCCGGTATGTACTCGAATATTCTAGACTAGCTTCTGCCCGCGGCTTCGCCCGCGTGGATGTCGGAAATTATCCCACGGGAACGTGCTAACAGGATAAAATGTACCTATGTGCTTCCCCAGAATGCCATCTATCTCGCGGGCCCTTTGTGGCTAATTACAATAGAAAACCAATTGTGTCTCATTAGTGGTGATTAAGAGGGTACCTATATGATATCTTTACCTAAGTACCTACCTAATTAAAAAAAAAACTCAATAACAGAAAATTAAATACCTACTTACCTAAATAAACCTATTTCTGATGATAACTAATCTAAACTCAATAAATAAGCAAAATCCCTAAAAACTAATAATATCTATACGAATAACTAATCCTACCTAACAGTAAGTATTATAAAATAACCTACGGTCACTACGTACACTATCAAATATACTACCTATACTTTAAAATTAAAATCTATACCTACGACTTATATAAAAATAAACCTAAATAACTCTAAAAACTAAAAGGAATAAATAACCTACGACAAACTTATTATTTGCGGTTGGTGCAGTAATCGGGTCTACGGATCGAACCGCAAAATTAAGTTTGTTTTTTATTGTATATACTTTTCCGGGATAAAAAGTACTCAGTGTGGTGCCCAGGATATTAAAGAATAATTATATTTCATCATAATCGAACCGGTAGTTTTTGCGTGATGCCTGAACAAACAGACAGACAGACAAAAATTTTTTTAATCACATTTTTGGGTTCGGTGTCGGTCTAGTAACACACCCTGCCATTTTTTTTTTAATATTTTCAATGTACAGAATTTTCACTTCTACAGATTTATTATAAGTATAGATATAGATGTTTCTACAATAGAAGGTTCTGGAACTATCTGCGGCACTATATAAGGCCGGGACTAGCCGCGACCAATCAGACTTAGTTCTGCTATAGAAGCGAATACATCGAAAGCGATCTTCAAGTGCGATTTAAGGGCGATTGTGTTTTATAATTAGTGTGTTTGAGTTGTTGTTAGTGTTGTTTAATTAAAGTGTAACTTTTGGTAATTTTTATCGGCAGTTTTAATTGTCACGAACCTGAAGCTCGTAACAATTGGTGCCAGAAGCAAGGATTAAAATCATGCCGATTTTACCTAAAGACGACACCGAGGGTATCCGTACCCGGAGTCAACGCCAATAGGAGACGGACCAGAGACGTTTTGGTGGAGCTATGCCGCAGAGGTCGGAGGGCCAGCTACCAACCATGGAGGCCGAACCGTCCGCAGCAGCCCCAGCATCAGCAGCACCAGACTTTGCTGCCCTGATGATGATGCTGCAGGAGCAGTCCCGCCGACAGGAGGAACAAGCTCGCCGACAGGAGGAACAGGCTCGTCGGTTGGAAGAACAGCTCCAGCGGAACAAGGAGGAACAGGCCCGCCGACAGAAGGAACAGGCTCGCCGACAGGAGGAACAGCCTCGTCGGTTGGAAGAACAGCTCCAACACGATAAGGAGGAGCAAGCGCGCCGCCAGGAAGAGTAGATGTTCCTTATGAAGGATCTTCACGCTACCTTCGGGAAAGACATGAAGGAGGTGAAGGATAAGTATGCTCAATGTGACAACCGCCTGACGGAAGCTGAAATCCGGATCGACCAAGTGAATAATCGGGTTGACAACGTGGTGGCTGACGTGAAGAAAACCGTGATGGCTGACGAAAAGAAAACGCTGGATCACCTTAAACCTGGGGATGGAATCGCAGCTCCCGTAGCTACAACACTTTCGCTACGTAGATTCAAAGTGCCACCGTTTGACGGAACTTCGTCTTGTTCAGCCTACAAAATTCAGTTTGAGGCTGTCATGAAGGCGAACGGTTGGAATAAAAGTCAGGCCATGACTGCCCTCACCCTAGCCCTACGCGACCAGGCCTTAACTGTTCTGGAAGCTCTCGGTAAGGAAGTGACTTACGAGCAGCTCCTTGAAGCATTGGAGGCTCGGTATGGCGACGCTCACCTGGAACACGTGTTTCGTGCGCAGCTCAAGGATCCAGTGCAACGCAGTAATGAAAACCTGCAGCAGTGGGCCCTTGAAGTGGAGAAGCTGGTGCGTAAAGCTTACCAGTCCGTACCTGCACTTATTGATGGGAACCTGGTGCAGGCATTGATCGACGGCATCCGCGACATTGAAGTTAGAGCTGCTGTGAGGCTCGGTCACCACGGGACGCTTAAGGACGCCTTGGCCCATGCACTGGAGGTGGAAGCCGTGCGACAGGATCATCGTTCCCATCGCGTCAGGGAGGTTTCAGCGGCTACAGTTCGCGACCGCAATAAAGGATACACCTTCGGTCCAGTTGCCCCAAGCGAACTGCAGAAAGGGTAGAGAATGACCTTCCATGGAAAGTGGTAAGCACTTTGGTCAGAGCCACCGACATCTCAGGGGTACGTGTGCCGAACCTTTGTGATCAGGTACAGAATAAGTTGGAGCGAGTGCGACGCGACGCGCATGCGCGGTCCGAACAGGACCGTACTGATGTCAACCAGCTGAAGGATGAGATGGCCGCCTTGAAGACTAGGCAAGAATGTAAAGAAGTCGTACCTGTGAGGATGCTCAAGACAGACCTCAGCATCGAGTGGAAGGAAACCCTACAACGTGCACAGCAGGAAGATTTGGACATCTAGCCGATTCTGGAGTGGATGAAGGCCAGAGCTCCTAAGCCCAGGTGGAGCGACGTCTCAGCGATGAGTTCGATCACAAAAAGCTATTGGGCCCAATGGGACAGCTTGGTGATTCAGGATGGAGTCCTGTGCCGTAAATGGGAAAATGCTCGGGGAGACAGCATTCATTTGCAAATAGTTGTCCCTAAAACTCAAGTACCGGATGTTCTACAGCTGTACCATAATGGTTGCTCAGGAGGTCATCTGGGAGTAAAACGGACTCTACTGAAGATACGAGAACGGTTTTACTGGGTCCACCGTCGGGACGATGTCGAGGATTGGTGTCGCAAATGTACAAGTTGTGCAGCTGTAAAGGGACCTCAGACTCGTAGTAGAGGTGCATTGAAATTGTACAATGTTGGCGCACCATGGGAGAGGATAGCCCTCGACATTGCGGGGCCGTTTCCGGAAAGTGAAAGTGGTAACAAGTATTTCATGGTTGTGATGGATTACTTCACTAAGTGGCCGGAAGTCTTCGCCATTCCAAATCAAGAAGCTTCGACAGTTGCAGATAAATTAGTTTATGAAGTCTTCTGTCGTTTTGGAGTTCCTTTAGAGATTCACAGTGATCAAGAAAGGAATTTTGAGTCCCAAATATTCCAGGAAACTTGTCGAGTTATGGGTACTCATACTCATAAAACAAGAACAACTTCTTACCACCCACAATCGGATGGAATGGTGGAACGATTTAATCAAACACTGGAGAGGTACCTAGCAAAAGTTGTGGAAAATCGGCAACGAGATTGGGACAAGCACATACGACCGTTTTTGATGTCATATCGAAGCGCTGTTCATGAAAGTACATCGGTGACACCAGCTTTCGCAAACTTTGGAAGAGCGGAACAAAATGAATGACATTTATGAGCACGTCAGACAATCGGGCCAACAAATGTCTGAAAAGATGAAAACCCGTTATGACCGCAAAATGAACAGTAAAGGGTTCGACGAAGGTTCACTAGTGTGGTTGCACAATCCAGTCCGCAGCAAAGGGAAATCTCCTAAGCTTCAAGCTAAATGGGATAGACCGTACCGGATTGTGACAGTACTATTGATGCGTAAAAAACTAAAATGCCGAGTTGTGCAGTAATTATATGTAAAAATAGGTCAAATACCATCAACCTGAAGACAAATGGCGTGTCCTACCACCGCCAAGTAAACAATTAAGTCGCTGTTTTATATTTTAAATCCATTTTTAAATGTTTTGCTAACTTACGTCCGGAGCGACACGAACTAGCCCGAATCTTCCCGAACGCAACGAGCCTTTTGGATTTAGAGAGGTGCAAACGAGTGCGTGCAGCTGATTTTTTTATCGATATGCGTATTATTGCAGTTGAATATTTTTATTACAGAACCCAATGGATATTCTCGTATTACATGTATAGTAAAAGAGTTAAATCAGTTATTAATTTAATGTTGTTTGAACCAAATTAAGACATTGTTATTTCAATATTTTCAATACAGTTACTCGTGAAATGTAAAAACTTAAATTAATATTATGCCTAAAGATTTTGACAAATGAATAGTTTTTAATTTTTCTTTTCCAACAATAATCTTTATCGGTTATTTTGTTTTTCGTTTTTTATAGATTAATAAACAAGAATTATAATGTAATAATTATTTTATTTATATTATTATATTGCTATTGTAATACGGGGTTAAAATAAAAATGTTTTATAAGTGATTTCAAAATGTTTATTCGTTATAATTTTATAAACTAAAAAAAAAGAAATAAATAAACTTCTAGTCAAAACAGTTTTTTTTTTTCTCATAACGAACAATTTATTGAATTAAAACAGCCGGTCGATTCTGTAAAAATCTCACCGTGAAAACTCAAGTGAAGCGAGCTTGATGTGAGTTGTCAGTAGTGTCAATCCCTAGCATTATTTGGAATGACAGCTCACTCCACGCTCACTTCACCTAAGTTTTCACGGTGAGATGGTTACAGAATCGCACTGCAGGTAATCAGTGAACTACCACCCTTAGGACTTAAAATATTGTATCTTAGTAATGTAATAATACTGTGCCATAGTTTATACTATGATTGTGCTTTAACTACTAATGTGTGTGGGTACTCTAAGAAATCACAACTAGCAAATCTACCCACGTAAATAAAAAAAATGTGTCATAATACAATTAAATTACTCAGTAGTACTACTTTTTAGAATTCCGTAGCCAAATGGCAACGGAACCCTTATGGATTCGTCATGTCTGTCTGTCTGTCTGTCTGTCCGTCCGTATGTCACAGCCGCTTTTTTCCGAAACTATAAGAGCTATACTGTTGAAACTTGGTAAGTAGATGTATTCTGTGAACCGCATTAAGATTTTCACACAAAAATAGAAAAAAAACAATAAATTTTGGGGGTACCCATACTTAGAACTGAAACTCAAAATTTTTTTTTTCATCAAACCCTTACGTGTGGGGTATCTATGGATAGGTCTTCAAAAATGATATTGAGGTTTCTAATATCATTTTTTTCTAAACTGAATAGTTTGCGCGAGAGACACTTCCAAAGTGGTAAAATGTGTGTCCCCCCTCCCCCCCTGTAACTTCTAAAATAAGAGAATGATAAAACTAAAAAAAATATATGATGTACATTACCATATAAACTTCCACCGAAAATTGGTTTGAACGAGATCTAGTGAGTAGTTTTTTTTTAATACGTCATAAATCGTAACGTAACGGAACCCTTCATGGGCGAGTCCGACTCGCACTTGGCCGGTTTTTTTTTTTATTCGGTTGTAGTTTTTACGGGACCGTAAAAAGGAGTGAATGAAAGCGTGAACGTTGACAGGGGAAAATGGAAGAAAATAACGTGTTGCATCGGCCCCAAGTAACATGTGACAAGGGCAGGAAGATGACGTTGAGGAAGACCTCACTAGAATGGTATGAAAACTTTTGTTTCTAGATAAGCTGATAAAGATAATATTAGAACGAATAACTGTTGGCCTGTATTTCCCTTTTATTTATTAAATACCTTGTCACCTAATTAAACACCTCACACCGATTGTTACCCATTTCTTAGTACTTTGATCGACTTGTTTTTAATAGGTTTTTTAGGAATAATTTTTTGGAGTCACTAATCAGATAAACCCACAAAAAAAAAATTCCAAATAAAAACGTATTCGCAACGTAAACGTAAAACGTAAACGTAACGCAAACGTATAACTATTTATAGCGTTTCTCTTTTACTTTTATCCGTTATCAACGACTTGACAACGGCAATCGACCTCTGCAGTCCAAACGATATCGTCAAATCACCGGTTTTAGGAGAAGCAAGGGACTTTATAAATCATAACATAGCTTAACCAGCTGAAATTATACGCGTTTTCCAGTACTGGTACGGTAAACTTGTCAACTATGTGAAGTGGAATAATTCACTCTGCTGCGTATGGGTTGGATTGTGGGGTGAGACAGGGGGGTGACCTCGCTTTTTAACGTTTACGTCAATGAGCTGTTCGATGCAGTCGTCAATAAACGGATTGGATGTTGGATTGGCGTGTGTTGCTGGGTCAACGGTCGGCTCCATAAGGGAGCTTTTGGAATGGTGAGAAATGTGCGCTGCTTACCATGGTCTCGTTTATAACTGTAAAAAGAGCCTTTTCATGATATTTAAGTCCCCTGGCAGGAAGCAGCAATACGAGCCAGTTATCACCCTCAATGGCTAGCCCTTACAAAGGGTGAAACAAACTAAATAACTAGGACATTACGGTATCTACTAATATAGATCTTAAGAAAATTGCTACTAACACTTATGTGTGAGACGGTCCATGGTCCATACTAACAAACGTTTCAAGTTTTTTTTGTACCTAACTCACCAACACAATATGGATCATTGTTGTCTATGAATTAAATAAATTTAATTTAATAACAGGCGATGCGTGTGTGTGTATTACCCACATCTCCGTGAAGTATTGTGTGGCTAAGTACCAACAAAGTTAATTTACAAGCCCGCATTACTAAACCATTTGAAAATTATTTCTATTGTCTGCATGTAGCCAGGGTCAGCGACAAAGGTAGAATTATAATTGACACAAAATAATTCGTTGAATTATTGTATCTATGTGAGCATTTCATATAGGTAATACATTGATATATCAATTTTGAATAAATATATTATTATTATTGATATATTAATGATCAATGAAGTAATAGCTAATAGTTAATATTCGTTTAATTTTACTTCTGTTCCGATTTAAACTAAATTTTTAGCTCAATAATTAAGATTTAAAAAACTGAAGTGTTAATCGACTTTGATCTGTATGTATCTGCAATCCCAGAAGAATCTGACAGGCGTGTCTACCATCTTTTTGCATTGTTCTCACATGAAGAAGCAACAAGAATAATGTACCCAGGATTTTGTAATATCTTGATTTAAAAGAGTGTCCTTCAAGTTGCCCGCTCTTCTCCTTAGATATAGGTACTTTTTGGAATGGGTCACTAGCTTCGACTTTCTGACTAATTTGCCGACTCTTTGACAATTCAAAATAAATGGTTTAATTGAAATAATTTTTTTGAGTTTGAGTTCGTGTTCATCTTAGAGACAAAGCGCACGACTGAAAACGATTTTTTTTTTAACTATGCTTTAAAATGTAGTAAGTGATCAATATCATACGGAGTCTCCAGTTTGCCAAAAAGGGTCTGCAATTAGTATCAATGGGCGAGTAGTGCACAGCGTGAGTACGTTTGCATGTTGTCCCTATTTCGTTTGCACACATATTTGCTAACAAATCGGCGATTGTTTTGACAACATCTCTCAAGTTTACGTCTCCTTGTCTTGAATGTTTTACATTGTTTTGTATGACATCGCTGTTTCTCGAAGCGAACACCAAACATCATGTGGATACGTAAGGATAATGAGATTAGCGCTCTTAAAATACATATGCAGAAGATTTATCTAAACTAATATTATAGTTACTTTTTTTTGAAGTCGGGAATAAAGAGAAAAGCTTAGATTTTTTGTGTTTCTTTGTTACGCTTTCACACTAAAACGGCTAATAGGATTTCAATCGCACAGGGGAGACCATCCCCAGCAGCCTCGACATTCACATTCGCAAAGTCCTGTCACTCCATACATTTCACCTGTCAATTCGGGACTTTACGACCGAATTCGGTCGTAAAGCGATCGCTATGAATGTCGAGATTGCTGTGGCATGATTTAGATTAGGCCACAGGATACTACTTTTTATCCCGATATTTCCACGGGATCGAGATTTATTGCGGGAGAAATCGCAGGGCGCAGCTAGTAGATTAATCAAAGTAATTGTAAACAAACAAACGATAATTTTAAATAAAAGTTTGTATTAGAGGTTTTTTCTAGGCGAATTAACGTACATACGCGCACCGTGGAGGCTGGTTTTGGTGGCGCAAGAAAAGAGTGCCTGGAAAGATATAAGGGGAGGCCTTTGCTCAGCAGTTGCACATTTTAGGCTAAGAAAAAAAAAAAAACAATTTTTTCCGAAGCAATGTATTTTCGAAACACTTTGCTTCAGAGAGCTCACTATGAAAAAACGCCATGCGATATCATACATTTGCAAATAGCAAAAGCAACGCCGAAGCCCTCTAATGAATTCGAAACTTAATCACACAAAGCATTTTTTTTTGCCCCACACTTGGAATTTCTCCTGTATCGTGGGTGCGTTTACAAACATTTAAACTCACATACACAAACAGCCATATTACCAAATGGTCGTTAAACCGAAACATAGGTATATTGGCGTTTGCATAATTGGAAACCTAATACTGTTGGTGGACGTACAGAGAGCAGACAGGGGATCCTGGTATCGTTAGCATCCCGTGGCATCCCTCCAATGCTAACAGTACTTTGGCCATCTCTATTTATGTACGATTGGATGGATTTTAACAAAGTTGTCGTTAGATTCGTCTCAATGGCTCGAGCTTCGGCGCGAGTGTCACTGGTTTCATAATAGAGAAATACCTTTTATTAAACAATTTTTATTCGAAGTAAACACGAGTTTTCAAATGATAATCCGTTAGAGTTAGTTAACCCGTTTAGTCTTATATTTAGTCCCTATATTGAATGATTCGGCATTATATGTAGGTATAGTGAAATGCCGAAGGCAAAAAGTAAAATACCTAGATATCATGTAATAAGTAATCCATTATTATAAAGTAATTAAATACGTATAACGAATCTCAAACGGAGATCGTGAAAAAGCTGCGGATAAAAGAAAACGTATTTTGAGGTTATACGGCACGTCAAAAAAGCTAATGGGAACTGACGTTCGATAGATTCCAGCGGACTATTATTGGTGTAAACTGCAATGACTGATACTATAAATTCGTAATTATCGCCATTAAAAAATAATTTAATTTAATTATTTATTTATTGAATACTTTTAGCACACAAATGTACACACGGCTACACATCAAGCTATACATTTCCAGTTTAAACTGAGCTCGCATTGCACAGGTTTTTCGTACAATCAGAAGTCAGCTTATACTGGTTATGTATAGCTTGATGTGTAGCCGTGCGTACAGAGGCGGACGTAATATATACCTATAAATTTACTGCTAGTCAACTTTTTGGTGATGCACAGACAAACATTGGTAGGTGCAATAAAGAAAATTTGTTACATACCAAAACATAGTCATTATTTGTAAGAACGTAACTATTATTAAGTTTTTTAGGAAGTTAATACAAGTATATTATTATGTATATGTTACCGGCAATGTGTATAATTCAGGTATTCTATACAATACCTAGGCAATGTATAGAATACCTGAGGCGTCCAGGCAATTTATGAAATATTATGTCCGTTACATACTTTGCCTAGGTAATGTGTACATTTCCTAGGGATTGTATAGAATACCTGCTGGTTCACCGGCAATGTGTAAAGTAAATAGATTTGGTCTATATTTATCAATGTTATGTAAGTACCATGGGAGAAACGACCATCTATACACCGTAAGGACTGTCTTGCATGAAATACACGGCCACTATTAATCAGATGTGTTCATCGTGTGCATGTGATTTTTAACCGATGAAAATAAAGGGGGAGGTTCTCAATTCGACACGTATATTTTGTTTTCAAATTGGTCAGATGTAAGTTTCTTCTATAGTACTGGCTGCTCGCACGTCTTCCCTTTCCCCGCTTTCGTCTTTTTCACACATTGCCGGCTGCGCATTCGGTACTGTATAGAATGCTTAGGCAAAGTATAAAATAAATAATATTTAATACATTGCCTGGACGCCTCAGGCATTCTATACATTGCCTAGGTATTGTATAGAATACCGGATTATACAGATTGCCGGTAACATATATTCAATTAAGTTACCTGATAAAAATAAGTAATTAAATATTCCCCCTTTAATAATGTATTCTTAAAATTTTGGCTACACATAATATGACTCTTGGGGAAATGCATACAATTAGAAGCATCATCAATTTGTGTCGACGTTTTTTAGAGCAGCGAGCGTTTGCAAACTGACGGCGCCGTTTGTATAACGTTGAATCATACAATCTGCCGACGACACAACCAACCAAAATATATTTTGCTTTTTATTTCATATACTTTTGCATGTACTTATACTGTATAATGTTCCTACTGCTGGGACACAGGCCTCCTCTCTTCGGTGGGAGTGGGCTGTAATCCACCACGCGGGCCCAGTGCGGATTCGTAGATGTCACATGTCTCCGAATTTCTGGTTCTAGGACATGCCGGTTTCCTCACGATATTTTTCTTCACCGTTTTAAAAGCAGTATTGGTGAGATAATTTACACAAAGTGCGTGTCTGGGTTCGAATCTATGAACTACAACTCGGTAAGTCCTAAACATTCGATTAAACAAAAGAAAGAGTCGCGACCGGTCCAAGTCGCCAGAAGAAAAATATTAAAAATATGGCTCAGGCAACAGGTACCGCGGTGCCAGACGCCTGAGTACTCTTGGCACTCGCCAATCAAAAGGCACTTGTTTGTTTGATAAACATAGTTAAGTTAGGTTACAATTAATTTACGTAGAGATGATAACAATTTTGTGATAATAAGAACAATGTTAATACTCGTAATGTTAGCTACCTATTCCATATTCTAAACCTTGCTTCCAATTGATGTTATTTACACTGTTAAGTTTATGGCACTGTGAATTGCGTTGATTTTAGAATGACAAGTACTAACGAAATAGCGTAAATTGAATTTTATCTGTGGGTATGAAAGTTAGTTTTCCAAAAACACATATTTGTTTACATGTTTGGAAACTTAATTGCGAGTGCAGGATAAAATCATTGTTGTAAATTTTAAATTATTTCAAAAATATTTGTATTTTTTTTTAAATAAGTCTTATACTGGAGGAAAACAAAGTTATCCCAGAACACCAGATTGGGTTTAGAAGTAAACATTCGACCACAGAACAAGTCCGTAGAGTAGTTACCAAAATAATGCAATGGAAAAAAAGGAATATTGCTCAGCAGTCTTTTTGGATGTCGAACAAGCTTTTGACAAAGGTTGGCACCCAGGACTTCTGTTTAAGCTTAAAAGTAATCTTTCACACAATATTTACTTGCTTTTGCAATTCAGAGTAAAGATTAACGAGTCATACTCAACCTGTTACGACATAAAGGCAGGAACGCCACTGGGGCTCTGTATCGGGCCCGGTACTGTATTTGATATACAAAGCTGACCCATAAATCCGACATTATTCTGAATGCAACCTTTGACGATACCGCAGCCCGTAGTTCCGACCAAGATCCAATTAAAGCATCGCAAATGCTAGAGGTACACCTCGATAAAACGAACACAACACCAATATTCTAATTCTCTACCTATAACTAGTACTTACATATTCCAAACCACTCCCGGCGAATGATGCGCCGGTCCAGGAACGTCATGGACAGCACAGCGACGAAGACAATGATGGATCCCCGGAACATTTGGAAACTGCTCACGTATGTCAGCGTCAGACCGATGTACATGATCGAAGTCCCAATCTATACGGGAATAAAAAGAAATATTTCAGAATTCCGTTTATCCATATTTTATTAATGAGACTAAAGTTCGCGCAGATTACAGTGCAAGTGAGAGAGACAAGTACGAAAGTATTGTACGAGCAGAACATTTTTTGCAATGCGTTGCGATGCAGCGTGGCCCACACTAGTCTGCGCTAACCTTCATGTATAACATTTTATTCTAATAAAGTTCACTACGAAATTCTTACGGGTGGCAAGGTGAGAATTGGCATTTAAAAGAAATGAGTTCGCTTTCTTACAAAATACGAGTTTTTTTTTTTTCGAAACGTAACCGTGCAGTAAGCTCTTAAAGTATGTACTTAGTAGTAAAAATACATACATATACTCGTATATTATATTCTTGGCTCTATCGCTTGTGCGTCCGGTCTCATGATTGGGCACATAGGAGACAGACGATCAGAAAAAACAGAATTTCTAGTACCTTGAACGTTTTTGAGTACTTATATTTTATAAGTAGTTCGCAAAGGCATTCGGGGAAGGATTATTCGTACTATAGTTGTCGCGTGTTAGCATGGCAATAGCAATCATTGACCTAACTATATTTTCTAGCATTTTTTTATTTCTAAAACTGATACAAGTCCGTTCACGTCCTGAGTCTCTCAGTCTATCGTGATAGTCAATATGTTCCAATAACTAAATACCATACATAGTTTATTGTTTGGTTTCTTACGGAGAAATATTAGGGAAAGGGCACCGACCGCTATTGCCATGCTAAAACGCGACAGCGATAATATAATTTTTTTTTTTGAATATTCTAGAATGATAGTATCCATTGCTAAGGCAAGTCTAAATCAAAATATACACGTGATAAGTTGATCTATCTATACATAGTATAAAGTCGACTTAAGTTATAAAATAAAAAAGGGAAATATTTAATTAATGCTCTTGATCATTTAAATATGATTTGGTCTTTATTCAAAGTTGATCGCAGTGGCTAAGCTAGGGCACCACGTCCAATAACGCGCGAGGCGAGCGAGCGAAGAGATCGGTGTCGCGACGCGACGCGACAGCCGGCGAGAGTTACATCCAAAGTTGGTCGTAGTTACAAAGCTACGGCAAATTAAGAAAATACGATCTAACCTTTTAGCATGTAGTATGTTTTGAAACCCAAAATGCTACTTATTTGAGGATCTCAAAAAGAAGCTATACAGGGTGACAGGGAAACTCGACGTACTTATTCCTTGAAAGGAGTTATACTAGAGGTCATTAGCAACAAATTTAGTCCAGTTAACTACGGTTCAAAACTGGATGGTTACCAAGCTGTGTCGGTTTTTCGAATTTTTTGAATTTTTCTGACTTGTTACCAAAAACAACTAATTATGAGAAAAAACTACTCCACTCTAAACATTTAATTGATATACTTTTCTGAGTTGAAAAATAAGTGATCATTTAAAAAAAAAATGCTTGCAAAACTTACATAATCTCAGAAGTAAAAGTTCTTTTTTAGCAAAAATTTTATTTTTTAACTATCCAGTTTTGACCCCTAGTTCACTGGACTTAATTTGTTGCTAATGACTTCTACTATAACCCCTTTCAAGGAATAAGTCGAGTTTCCCTGTCGCCCTGTATATTAGGGTGCCCATTAATATTTTTAGGAAATCATAATAGGTTTGAAACATTGATTTGAAATATGTCATAAAAATATATGTACGAGCAGTATTGTGTTAGTTTTTACCTTAACAAGCATTTGCTTATTCGTCGATTACTTGCTTACATTCGCTGAATAAGCAATTGCTTGTTAAGGTAAAAACTAACACAATACATTTCATGTGGCGATGCTCGTACAATATACACCCATTTCTTTTCTACGTAGTCTATATTTGAACATCTAGGCCATCCGGGTCTCGATGTTCCTGCAATATTCAATCAACATCGGCTTGACGTCTGCGCAGTTGCAAGCAATGCAAATGGTAGGTATCTAACTGATGTTATTGATTTACCAACAACGACTCTACCTGGTGTGGATATTTTTGCTTCGACCTAGTTTACATATTTTAGGCACTCTAAATTTTGCCGATTTGACAAAAATAGGATATGTTCTTTTAGTTAGACAATTAAATAGTAATAATATAATAAATAAGATAAGTATCATGGAACCTCATTTGCCAACGCCGACGTTGATGATCTCGAGTACGAAAACTATGTATGAAGTAAGCGTACGCAACTTTCATTGAATAGGATTATACGATGCGAGTAAGTCACTTTCATGGATGGATACTTCGCAAGCTGGGATGCAACAGGTATATTCTACAACAATTTCAGGAAGACACCAGCCTGTTGCTCGGAAAAGCTTAGCAATCTAGAACGCTATACCGATTATGTATAACGTACAGTTAACGGCACGTCAATGGCCACAGATGGTACTTTGAAGCGAATTCATTGGAAAGCATTAAGGGATTTTGTAATTCTATTGTTGATTGACGTGTGATTGACCCTACATTAAGAGCGTTTACGTCTAGCGCGGGACGTCAAGTTTAGGTAATTCAATGCAACTTTTACGCACACAGAAGCGAGCGTGACGTGTGCAATAGTCAAACTAACCCACTTTGATCCGTTCGAGTGTAATTGTTATAGCAGAGCGTACACGAATGATTAAACTACGAGTACATAAAATAAGTACTTAATGATATATTGCAAGTATAGGTATAATTATGATTAATATTAAAGTCATTTTTCAAGCTTTTATTTAACTTGCACTGTACGTATGAATGTTTGTAAGTTGTCCGTCTAAAGTTCCCCATTTTTTCAACCATTTTTCGACCATTTGTTGGTATCCGATTGAGCTGAAATTTTGCAGACACATTTAGTTCTAGTGACAGTATAATGTGCAATACTCAATATTGTAATAATTTCAATAAATAAAAAACGCCAAAATGTCAAAGCTTGAGGCACGCTATCCGTTATACAACGCAATATCAGTACCTCAAGCGTTTAAAATTTATATACATATATATTACATTTTGAAAAGATCTATATTTATACGTTTTATACGCCTGTTTCTTGGCCAAAGAATTAGCATCGCCATACAACGTGGCAATGCTGCCAGCCTTTTGGGCACTGTTCCTGTTGACAGCGATGCGGACGAATTTTTTGATGCCCTATGATTCTTTTTTTTTTTTTCACTTGTACATATGTATTATTATTTTAGACTTAATTGTTAGTATTAATTAGTATAAGAATTTGATTTTTGAGTTTGTTTTTGATTATTTATACGTCAAATGTAAAATAATTTTATATGAAAAAATGTCACTTAAATTTATTTCTTTTTAGTTCTCGTTATTCTTTAGGTTACGTTTTTATTTAAATAAAAGCTTATTTTTTTAAATGTTTTTTTTTTAATCTAAAATTTAGAAAGAAATCCAACTTCAACAATCATTTATTATACCTAATAGTTATGATTTATCTATTTGTGATCAATAAATCCTTTTTATTCTATTCAAATAAAACACTTTATACGGATAACAGCGGTTTACTCATGACGGTACTTTTAACAACAAAAAAAAAATGTCTGTCTGTTTGTTTGTTCCGGCTAATCTCCGATACGGATGGACCGATTTTAATTAAATTTGGTATGTGGACACTTTGAACCCTGGGGAAGGATATGGGCTTTTATCGACACATACGCGGGCGAAGCCGCGGGCCGAAACTAGTCGAATATATGTATATTTTGCCGCCAGGCTGTCCCGAATCGTGACAAGTGTGTAGCACGCCTCACAGACCTTGGCAGAATTGTCATGATCCGTCAGTTTCTATGAATAATCGGAATTGAGTAAACGGAGAAGTCCATTGATACGATTGGTTTGTATGGAAAGTGTTGACAATGGCTTCTCTAGCAGTAGCCGCTGAGGCGTCTCCGTGCTATGTTTTATCAACAAACGATACGTGTGGGTGTGGTATGCAAACAAATTGAATAAGTATCACTGTCAAGAAGGATTGATTTAGGTAGAGGTATATAATGGTTTTCTGCTGTAATTTCATGCATAACAAAAAAAAAGGCTGCCCGGCTGAAATGGGATTGGGCGGTTTCACGATTCACGTCAGCGATTCACGTCAGGCGCATGCACCATTGTGCATGCGGCGTTGTTGGGAGACTGTTGCCTAGTGGTCATTACCACTAAGCAGCAGTCTCCATGTGGTGGATGCCTGAGCATGGACGGCGCTGCCCACGCCGGCCCAGGAAGAGGTAGCGAAAAGACCGAGGTGGCTTTAGAAAAGGATGCCTGGAAAGATTTGGGAGAATGATCTGTGAGACTTCTTAAAAAAAATGTTGATGGGAATTTGGCGATTTCAAAGGTATTGCCTGTTAGATAATTTACAAGCAAGAACGCTCGATGCGAGGAGTGAAAAACTATCAATAGGTTATTGTATAATATAGCGTTGAGACTAAGGAGAGTCATGTCAAAATAACGGAAGCTTATATCTTATAACCTCCACTTCACGTTGGTTCACAGTAGTGTTATACTAGAAATGGTAATAAAATACAAATTTCAGATTTTATAGTTTCTGATACAAACTCAAAACACTAAATCATAATAAACGTCCATAACGGAAGATAGCATTGGTTATGTATTTCTGACGTCACATAATCCACCTTGCTTTTCATTGCGCTTACTGCGATAAAATCCATCGCTGTTTGTGTTTTGTTGCATCAATAAATAGGTACATACATAGACGATTGCGGGTGTACCTTTTCTATGTCTAGATTTAGGTACTGCTGACCCTAAGGCTGCATTTCCACCTACATGGACACTTCACCAAAGAAAGTCTAAATATTACTTGCAGTTGCAAGATGTTAACACAATTTCAAGGTTATGTAAAAGTTTGGCAAATCTTCTTCCATTTTTACCCGACTACAGCAAAGCCAAAGGAAGGTTATGATTTTAACAGGCGATGTTTAGTTTGTCTGGTGGTAAAATGCAAGTTTTGATTTTACACTCTCACATTTTTCGCACAAGTTGTGACATTGCAAGACGCAAATTACCGGATTAGCGACAGAACAATCGCAATTATTTTTAATATTACCCATGTATGGACGATATATTATTATCGGTTCAAGTGAACGCCCATCGTTAATTAATGTACAGACGCCAGCACATCAAGCTACTACAATCTGTCAAATTTCTTTAATAAATTTTCAACTTTATCGCTAAAGTATTAAGGTTCAAGGTTGATTGGGAAAATTTGACAGTTTCGGCTAGCTTGACCTGCTGGCGTCTGTAATACTTTAGCGATAAAGTTCAAAATCTATTAAAGAAATTTGATATATTGTAGTAGCTTGATGTACTGGCGTCTGTACTTATAGTTACTACTACACCTACGCATAATACATATAATTAATTTAGCTTCAGCTTACAAATTCTAAATGAAAATATCCTATTTTAAAACACAACGTCCGTCCGCCTGACTGTCCTGAACCGTCTCCGGCTGTATGCGCTATTAATAACTCCAAAAGCACTTATTCGATCTTGTTTACCTAGCTATTGCAGCCAGGAAGGGTTTTAAATTATTGATTCAGAATGAAATCCAATTGTTAATTCTGTAAATAGAATATTGGAATCACTTTTACAGGTATAAAAAAATAAGCTAGATGAAGTCGAAATTTCCTATCTGACCACCCCTGAGAAGAACAATAATGAAGATAGATAAATAAATATGTTCTATAGCTAAGATAAAGTATACATTCTCAGAGTGCACGGCTATGCTCTGTTCCAAAAGTGTCTGACGAAAATGTAAACATACCCTCGAAGTATTAAGGCCATCATTATTCCACTGCAAAAAAGGGATAGTGCGATCGGCCTTCTATAACTCCGTCTCTCTCACACTTGGTTAGCGCGTTAACATACGTCACTCATAATACAGACCCGGTGGTTGCTAATTTGTAGCACAGTTAGTAGCACTTAATTTGTAAGTGGCACTCACAAATTAAGTGCTTGATGATGATGAAGTTGATTATGACGAAATTCTAATTTGAAATCAATTTAAAGATGTTTTTCTTTTGACAGTCGAGGTTAATTTTGTAGTCCCAATTTTCGTAAATGATTTTAACAGTGTTATTCAAACAATAATTGTTGGAAAAACTGGTGAGAAATAACGTTGAGACCTTCTTAGGACAGATGAACACGATAGGGTCGTTTCGGCTTTCATGAGATCCTTTTAGAACAGTAAAATTAGGTAAGATTTAGAGCAACATACACCGTTGTGAACGTTGCTTTAGTTTAAAAACCACAAAAAAGTTGACATTTTCCTTACCAGGTCAAACATTGCGGCAGGCATCAGGATAAACGGATTGAAGTTATGGTTGCCATTCGTGAGGGCATGGCCACCAGTGTTCTTTGTCTTGTAGTAAATTAGCTTGAAAGTTAGGAGGCAGAGCATTTCGCCAAGAAACATAGCCGTGGCCTAAATGGGAGCAAAAAAACACAAATTAGATTTACAAATAGTCTTGAGAAAAAAGAAACATGATTATAAATAAATAAAAATCTTTTTTGCAGACCATATGAAAAGAAAATAAATAAGAGGAATAGTACCTGCAGAAATGGATGTTCAAAGGGCCTCATCTGCCCATCAGACCCTTTGGCTTGTAACTTGTCGGCCCATTTGGTACTCAAGGAGTTAATGGACCCTGTCACAACTAGCATCACTGCTAGAAACTTTTGGTACCCGGTCCATGCCATCCTGTGAAAAGATTTGACATAAATAAGTAATTTTAATGGTCCAATCCTGACCATTAAAATGAATTATTGAAACCAGTGCTGTTCTCTATGTTATGGGTTTGGTTTCCTCACTTAGTCCTGCAAGTGGACCATTGTGTTTGATACGCTTTTTATTTAATTGGCAGATAGTGCACAGCATTTATGCATTAATTGGGAAGCATGTGTGGTGTGACTATGAACAATAGGCTGAGGAATGTGTTAAGGCAATGGTGCAGTTCAAAAGAAATATATAGTGATACAAATTTAATAGAGTATGCTAAGATGGTTTGATCTTATTGGTGACGATCTTCAGAAAGGTCAGGTGTGTAGTACTCGCATGTTTCCAACCGGCGTGCGTCTATGACCAGATGTATGAACGTAAACGAGGAAAGGAGAATGTAAGGATCGTAGCAGATGCTGTTCTGTATTTTCTGCCTACCCCCTTGGAGAAGCTGTAAGTTTATGTATTTATGTATGGTAGATAGTGACTATGTGTACTATGTATCTGGGCTATGTAATATAGAAACGACATAAAATACAAACAGACGGACGGATATAAAATATGAACTGCACCAACAATCATGAAAAAAATCTTTTGTATTTCACATTCATACAGCATTGTAATAATTTCTGGCACTTTCCTCTATGATAAAAGAAAGTTTTAGTATCTAAAGTTAATAGGTAGAACTTCATAAGTAATGCACTGTTTATAAAATGCTAAACCAAGTACTTGAAATGAAATATTTTATGTTTATCGGTTACATAAACAAGATAGTTTATGAAGTATGTAATGTTATCTATGATAAGTATTGATATTCAAATTGTATTTTTATTATGAGATTAGTATAGTCTGTTAAAAATTTATCTTCTCTGAATCAAACAAACAAACTACTGATAGATTTTCACAATGATGATGACCCATGATGTCACAAGAATAAATTGTCCTTGTAATATGCTTTTTTTCTCTATCATTAACAATCAACCTATCAGCTATAAGAATATAATTATTTATGTATGTTTTCCTTTGAGTATAGATTTTTCCTAAACTATAAATAATTGTTAAACATACATGGATGGCTTTTGGAAAGCCCTTGGTATGCTTCTAAAAACATTTTCGGACCACTGTAAACAGGCCACTTCGTGTATATTATTTGTTGCAATGATTCTAGAACAACTGTCAAGCTCTTACTTTTTAAATAATTGCAGAAGTGACTAGGCCAATAATAAAACTATTGTAGTAAGTGGAGCTGTTACTTGTTGTTGATACTGAGGCTTGAGAGAAGGGTGAAGCGGTGTTATGTTTCCAACACTATCTTCATTGTTCTCACCCAACTTGGTTCTCAATACCGTGAGGACCAATTTAAACTGGACCTTTCAAAAACATGTACATGAAAGAGTCCCCTTTTTCAAAGGTTGTCTATACTTATAATAAATCTATAGAAGTGAAAATTCTGTACATTGAAAATATCAAAAAAAATAAATGGCAGGGGGTGTTACTAGACCGACACCGAACCCAAAAATGTGATTAAAAAAATTTTTGTCTGTCTGTCTGTTTGTTCAGGCATCACGCAAAAACTACCGGTTCGATTACGATGAAACTTGGTATAATTATTCTTTAATATCCTGGGCACCACACTGGGTACTTTTTATCCCGGAAAAGTATATACAATAAAAAACAAACTTAATTTTGCGGTTCGATCCCTAGACCCGATTACTGTACCAACCGCAAATAATAAGTTTGTCGTAGGTTACGTTACCCGCAGTGGAGTTCACTAAAGTTATGCTCTAAATGTAGTGCTGAAGGTTGAATTTGGCTTGCACCGTTCGCAGCACACGCGTGGCGCGCGGCCGCCACGGATCGCTACCGTATATAAGGATATTTTTTGAACTTTGATTTGAACGGACGTGTTGAGTGGGGAGCGTTCGTTCTTATTTTAACTGCTACTTGCAATTCTAAACCGTGTTTTTCAGTGCGACCTTTTTTATTTCTATTAGTTTTTAGAGTTATTTAGGTTTATTTTTATAAGTCGTAGGTATAGATTTTAATTTTAAAGTATAGGTAGTATATTTGATAGTGTACGTAGTGACCGTAGGTTATTTTATAATACTGTTAGGTAAGATTAGTCATTCGTATAGATATTAGTTTTTAGGGATTTTGCTTATTTATTGAGTTTAGTTATCATCAGAAGAAATAGGTTTATTTAGGTAGGTAGGTATTTTATTTTCTGTTATTGAGTTTTTTTATTTTTTATTATGTAGGTACTTAGGTAAGGATATCATATAGGTACCCTCTTAATCACCACTAATGAGACACAATTGGTTTTCTATTGTAATTAGCCACAAAGGGCCCGCGAGATAGATGGCATCCTGGGGAAGCACATACATTTTATCCTGTTAGCAAGTTCCCGTGGGATAATTTCCGACATCCACGCGGGCGAAGCCGCGGGCAGAAGCTAGTATACAATATTCTTTTATCCAGCTATTTCAGTAAAATAATAACTTTTAGTTAATTTGTTTGGGTTTTACAACAAGTTTTAAGAACTCCTACTGGCTAAGCACTATGCTAAGATAGCTCTTAGTGATAAGACCACCCATAGTGTCACCTTTTGTAAAATTTATGTCTGTAATTTATATGGTGTACGGACACCAGCAGGTGAAGCTACCCAAAACTGTCCAATTTTTCCAATCAACCTTGAACCTTAATACTTTGGAGATAAAGTTGAAAATCTATTAAAGAAATTTGATAGATTGTAGTAGCTTGATGTGCTGGCACCTGTACCTAACAAAGAGTATCCTTATATTCTATTCTAATCACTACATTGAACTGTGATTTTTAATTTGCTAGACTAAAATGACAGCTGCGAACAAACTTTTTTTGTCAACATTACATTATTTACTATGTATTAGTTGTCATCTTTGTCTAGCAAATAAAAAGTCAGAGTTTAGGTGCCTCATGATCTTACTTGACACAGTAATTATCATTGTTTTAATCATAAAACAATGATAATTATTGTTCAGTTTAGTTTGGTTTAGACACTTTTATTAACAAGTAAATAAAACATGTAACTAACAGTACCTAGGAACTCATGTTTTACAATGACTGAGCAATGTTTCACCTATAAAAATGTACAGTTACAAAGTTGTGCCTATGTATTGATAAAAAGTAGGTAAGGATTTGTTTGACACATTATGAATTTTATTAATAAAACAATTGCTACTTTCAATATAATTTGAATAGAAGTACAACAAGTGTCAGCTCCATACGTATTTGTTTGTTTTTTCCAGTCATACAAGATTATTAAATTATATTATATGCAAAGAAAGCCTTTTAAAACCTTTAAGGATTATATCGAGGACAAAAAGGCTTGGGATTAAGCTGCTTACAATATTTACATACTGAATATTTTTATTTTTTAACCGACCTCCAAAAAAGGAGGAGGTTCTCAATTCGGATGTTTGTATTTTTTTTTTTTAAATGGTTGTTCGCGAATAACTATGTCGTTTGCCAACCGATTTGAAAAATTCTGTTTTTGTTGGAAAGGGTATACTTCCAAAAATGGTCCCATAGAAATTTCATCAAAAACGGTTCAGTAGTTTGGTTTTTAAATTACTGGTAAAAATTGCAACTTAAAAGTGAAAAATAAAAACTTTTTTGCAAAAAAAAAAACAACCAACTTCCAAAAACGACACTACAAAGTGAAAAGTAACTTCAATTTCGGAAGTCGGTGGCAAACAACGAAAATGCGAACCCAACAACACCAACTTCCGAAATTAGTTATTTTTCACTTTGTAGTGTCATTTTTGGTCGGTCGTTTTCTTTTTTTGCAAAAAAGTGTTTATTTTTCACTTTTGAGTTGTTTCTGTTTTGTTGTTGTTTTTTTTTATATACACTTTGATATTAATGAATTTTATATATAGTATGACATTTGCTTACTTTGTAAAGTATTCTATTATTTTAATGAATCTGTAGACTAGGTGGGTCATTTTATTTTTTATTATTATTTTTCTCTCTGTTCTGTTAGTTTTTGTCATTTTCTGGCAGTTTGAGTACCCAACCTACCCGAATGTCCTTTCTTTGATATTGTTCGTTGAATCGTTGAGCTCCTTCAGTTTTGAGTCGAGCTGCACGATTTCTGAAAGATGTGTGCACCTACTGGACAGGTCCTCTCAATCTGTGGGGTTCTTTTCTCAAAAGGCCATCTCAGATATCAAACTACATGGTCTTCTTAAGATCTGACCAAGATTATGTCTGGACTCTAAAAGAGACTGTGACCTCTGAGTTTGTTTCGGTCTTTCTTCTCAGACTAGTCAGATAGGAAACGCCGACCTCATATAGTTTTAAAATATGACTGACGTGTAAAAGTGTTTGTACATTACATTTATCATTCATTTAACAAAGTTAAACTTTCAAAAGCATTGTGTACTTAAATCAATTATTTTTATTATGAAAACAATATATTGTAACATCTTGTATTAAGATAACAAAAGAATAACAATGACAGAACCTTTTGCAGTTTTGTCTGGTAAACAATTGAACATCGCAGTTCGGAAAGTAACAACTTACTTCTAAAAGAAAATATTAATTCTCACCTGGGTGTGCTTTAACCAGAGAGTTGAAGGTTTTATCACGGAAAACAACACTTATGTAGTCCTTTATTTTAATGATTGTAAACCTAATAACCACCACTAAAGCACTGTTGGCCACTATAAATAAGATAACGACTACCGACTATTCAAGACAACAAGACAACACTGTGACAATGACTTTATGACTTTTACTTTGCGGCATCAGCGGCATGTCGTATTTTGACGTAACGTAATTCAAAGCACAGAGTACTAATGTTACGCTAATGCCGCATTTACACATTCGTGCGAATCGCTGTGTGTGCGAATTATAGAATTTCTAGATCTTTGTAATAATAATAAATTTTTATTTCATAAAAAGTAGATTGTATTACATAAGGCATACATAATAACATAAAGTTATTCATATAAGTTTGACCCATGTCAAACACAATCTGGTGGGTGAAGTTCAGCTTTCCTAGCTAGGTTATAGAATAACCTGTATTAAGGTGGATGCTCCAAGGTAGCCCCCGAAATTCAAATTTTCTTACGTTTTTTGCAATTTGCTGGTTAGTACTAACTTGTACGTTGATTAAAATATGATTCGCGGCCATAACAAATATGTATTTACAGAATTCTAAACACATATACAGTTTGGCAAGAAAGTCCTGAAACGGAACTAAAATATTTAATAATTGGCAACATTCGCTCTGCCTTGCCGAGTAAGGTACTACATATATTATAATGTACTACTCTGTGCTACATATTCTGTCATTTCTTGTAATCGGTGACTGTTTCTCGTGTTTATTATTTATTTATTTGCTTTATCGTGGTGCTACTGGTGACCCATTGTGTTCATAATGAACAGATCTGTTATTCGCAGCTCCGCAAGAGCGATAATATAAAAAGTATACGTGAGATGTTTGGCGGAACTCGATGCCGGACAAATTTTATCCTATCTCCACGATGTGTTTAAAAGAACCGCTGAAATGACACGTAGAATTATATTTTATACGTGTAATTAGATCTAATGTGTGTATTTCAAGGTGCAATGTCTATTATAAACCTTTCATACAAATATTGAAATGTACATTCACGAATTTGAGGTTATGTTTACAAAACACATTCGGAATGCAGCGCGTTCGTATAATTTTGATACTGCATAAATCACTGAACAAAAATAATTATAGTTTTTTTAGGTAAATCCATCACTACTATAAGGCGAATTACGATAGAAGGAAAGGTGCCAAGTGTTTTACAAGACCCCAGGTTTTGTAAAACATAAAATTGTCTCATATAATGTGGGATTAGTTGATATCAAAGTATTTTGAAATACCTAATAATTTTATTTTTAATTCATTAAATTAAATAACTGCAAATGTTATCGTTCTAGGCAGTGGCTGAACAAACGTTCCAGAGCTTTTCTTGTTTTCATAAAACCCGCCAATATTCACATTAATTAAAAAAAAAAACTAAGTATCAAAACCGTTTTAGTCATACTATATAGGGTTACAACATGCACGATAGTGGCGCCACCATTATTTTCACAACTTTTTTGCCAAGCTGTACAATTAGTTTGGTTAGCCACAAAACTTTCATCAGCTCTATAGCACTTTTCCTGTTGACAGCACTATGATGCTCTTTTAATTCATGTACTTACCTATACTAACTACACAAATGACTACATATAACCACAATATACAAAAAGGTCATTTACCCTGCGTCCTATTAGAAAATGATCAAAGTACTTATTCTTCCATATCAGTGTCATCCAGAAACGTGCCCAGATGACTGACAGCATTGCCACGTCGAATGGCAATGCCGATTATTTGGCCAAAGAACGATCCAGACCCTCCGTAATAGCTATTCACAGCCATTCGATACCTACGCTCCTGTGTCGAATCGAACATCAATCAAATGTCATCGTTGATGGTCGCCGTGCCTATCTGGCCTCTGATCCTGCAGCAGAATAAGCCATGATTCCCGAGGCTGTCGACAGCTTCACCGCTGTGACACCGATACGGAGCAACACGCTATGTGCCTAAATGGAGTCACGTAGCGCGCCGAAATGATGCGTCATCCATCATAAGCACTATGATGAATGACGCCCTTCGCAGAGCTGGTTCACATTAGGTCGGACCGACAGTTTGCCGTTCACCGACTGCCGGGTGTTGCTGTTCACACTAGACGCCGCCGACCCGACCTAATGTGAATATAACTGTCGGTACGGTCGTTTTACTGCCCGGCCTGGGTCGTCACAAAACAGTTGTGAGTTGGCTTTCGTATAGGATGGACGACGACGACGTTTTCATTGCAATGTGGTATTTAAATAAAAAGCAGAAAAAAGAAAACGGAAATATTGGGTGCATCCAATAATTGGATGCACCCAATATTTTTGGCAGGCGGGTGTCGCCGCCGCTTCACGCCGACAAATGTGAACGGCGCCATACTTGCTAGTACGCCAATATTATGTCCGATCCGACAGAAATCGTGGCTGGACGTACGGTAAAAGTGTCGGCTCCGACAGTTTGGTCGGGTCGCCCCAAAGACATTAAATTATTTACTTGACAACTATCTTAAATCTCTTTGGGTCGCCCTAATGTGAACGGCGCTATTGACATACATACGCCAATATGGATCCGACACGTTTGTCGGGCCGGTAAAACTGTCGGTCCGACCTAATGTGAACCAGCTCTTATTTTGATTTTCAAGAATTTGAAAATAGAACAGGGTCACGTTCAACCATGAATGGGATCGAATCGTTAAAAATTCAACTTTTAAGTACCTAATGTTTAAACAAAATAATGAATACAAAAAGAATAAGACATTTGCTGCACACATGGTTTGAATCAGGGATGTTGCGGATGCAGACTTTTTCACGCCCGCGGATGCGGATGCGGATTTAAAGAGGCTCACATCCGTGAATGCGGATGCGGATGCGGATCTGTGCAAATCGAGTCGAGAATAATTATGTTTTACTACATATTTTACACTGAGATTTAGCCCGGTCATTTTCAGCAGGTTTGAAATAGGTCCAAATTTCACTTTTCGTAGGTGGTGGCATAGTTCACTTGTCCAATAGGTTAGCAATTTGAAATGTAAAAAAGCAGCACTCACTTTACTTAATGTAATACGTAGTACTTACGTACGTAAACAATACAGTTACATATAAGCGATAACACTTTTTAACAAAAAGCACAATAAAAAAGTAATAAACTTGTGATTGACTATTTACGACAAAACAACAAACGTACGCGTCAGATCTTGTCACAACACAAACAATAGCGAGGCGCGTCACCGTCACCGATTCACCGAAGTGCAAAACAAAATTATTGCTTTCTTATTGGTCAATCAGCACGCGGGGTCGACACGCGACACTCGCCGGGTCCGTCCCTTTCTTTCTTGTCGCGACCTGCTACACATCCGCATCTGCATTTGCTCCGCATCGATTTATACGGTTGCGGATTTCTAAATTGATGCGGATGTTCCGCGTATGTGGATGCGATTATTCGCATCATCCCTGGTTTGAACATACGACTTCTCGTTCACTGTCCAGACGATAGCCATTGCGCCAAGGTCGCTATAGTAATACGATTAAGATGCGAAATATTATATCTCATTCAGTAACATCAACGAATGATTACTATCGTGCCATCGTGTTTAGTAGTGACTAAACACAGAGCTCGCTCGTTTAATTTAAAACTAAATACGTTGGTCGACTGTACCTTTAGACCTATTTAGATTATATTTTTGACTTTCGATAAAAATATGAGTTCTTACCACCTATTTTGTTGGGTTGCTTGCGCACGGAGTTGGTACCAAAAACATTACATTATTTGCAACGCGTGTCTCCACCCTTATGGAGGTCAGATAGGCAGTCGCTACATGTGAAATACTGGTATTCAGCTGCATCCAATTAGACTGGAAGCCTACCTCTACATAGTTGGGAAAAGGATAGGAAAATTGGGGTGTTTTTACCAAACAAATTCATGTTTGAAAAGATTACAAAAGTATAATTATAAAATGTTTATTTTTTCTGAATAAATTGCTCTGATATAATATTGGTTTCACCTATTTAGAATATAATTGTATCAACTGTAGGTAAATAAAGCTAAGCTTTAGGCTTTTGAGTGACTAAATAAATATGTGGTTCTTGTCTTCTCTTCAGATGACGATGCACTCGTGAGGGAAGACCATGCCACGTACTGGTACAGTAGGACATGCTGGAAACAAAATAATGTTGTGTTAATTTCAAATTTCAGAAGATCCCAGGCGTTTGGATTAAAAAAGAGGCAAAGGAGATAGTTTTTTTTGTTTGGCGAATAGTCCCACCGAAAAGTGTGGTGTCTATTAATGAATCGCACGTTAATGTGTTCCATAAGATCTCTAGATTAAACGTCAAGCGACTTAGAAGTAGATAGTATTTCATCTAAAAAAGACAGCTCGCTCCACCACTCATCTTGATACCGTGTCTAAGATAAAAATACTTAGATACCACACGCTCAACATTACATGTGCACAACAGCCAAGTACCAACTGCCCCACCAAACAACTTGCTGGGCCCCAAGTCTGCTAATTTTATAAATTCGTCATTCCAACACGATCCCATTCCCATCCTATTGTCATTTTGTTTAAAGTTCGTAATCTGCTAAATTCTTAATGGTGTGGCGAACCAAACTAATTGTCTGTGGTTCCCACTGTTAGATGTAGGATGTAGGAGACAACACTACTACTGTGGCTAGAGGGTGTTGTCTTTGGTATCTACTAGATATTCAGAAGTTCGGAATTTTGAATAGAGATATAAGAACCGTGTATTACTCCACTATAGGTTAATTATTAACACCGTTGTTTATCTTATATTGATTACGTGCATTCCACTTCCACCGATATCGCTTGTTGTGTTGATACAAATACACGTCTGTACAACTGGACCGAGTTTCATTTGAAATAAACAAGGCGCCATAACGTAACGCGCCTAAAATGGCGATCATTGGTCGGTCAATGTTCTCGTAATAGAATTGTGTCATAATGACATTGTCGTATTGCCATTATTATAGAACCCGTTAGTAATTGAATACATCTATAAATCCAAGAGTAGAAAAGTAAATTATGGTGTACCACAAGGGAGTGTTCTCGGTCCCCTTCTATTTCTCGTTTATATCAATGACATGCCCCGAGTCGTTCAACATCCTGTCACACTATTTGCTGACGACAGTACAATTATATTTACTGGAAAAAATATACTGTCACTTGAGACCGAAATAAACCAAAGTCTTAGCCAAATAATAGAATATCTAAATAATAATAACCTCAAAATCAATTTAGAGAAAACCCACATAATGTCTTTTAAACAACGAAATAGTAACGACCCTGTGAATCTAGATATACAATACCAAAATACAGCTATAACTGAAACAAACAACACTAAATTTTTAGGATTGTGGCTTGATACAAATATGAGATGGAGTAACCACACTGATCATATAATCAAAAAATTAAATAAGTACCAATATGCACTCCACAATTTAACTAAAATTGTGTCTCAGAAAGCAGTTCTAGCTGCATACCATGCATACGTAACCTCTACACTACGCTATGGCGTTATCTTCTGGGGAAACTGCACCGACAGAGAACTAATATTTAAGACTCAGAAGAAATGCCTACGAGCTATGTGCCAAATTAAGGCCACGGATAGCTGCCAGCCTTATTTCACAAAATTAAAAATATTGCCCTTACCATGTCTGTATATTTTCGAAATAATAATGTTTGTTACAAAAAATTTTCATCTCTATGAAACGCTTCGCTCTAAGCGCCACCCAAACACACTTGTTTTGAAGTCTCACAAAACTGCACTCTACTCAAAAAGTTTTCTGGGTATGGCACCAAAATTGTTCAATAAACTGCCCAATAATATAAGAGGCATAATTAATATAAAATCATTTAAAAATAAACTTATGGACTTTTTAATAAAAAAGGCTTACTATTCTGTAACTGACTTTCTAGATGATAAAGATTGTTAATTTTTGTGCTAGGGTTTTTGCTGTGTAAATTCGTTGTCCAGTTGACATAAAATAATTTATTATAGTTATGTTTAATGTTCAATTTTCTTTTTATGAAAGATTCAATTTTCCTGATAAGATTTAATTTGTTTTATAATTTTTTTAATGTTCCCTATATTCTATCTTCGTTTAAATATTGTTGAAATGTTTATTAGTGATTTTATGTTTCATGTGATGTGATTGAATAATGTTAATGTACATTATTTCAATAAGTATGTACATTTTTATTATTACTCTTAATATTTGCACGCCATATCAAATGGCAAACATGTAGTTCTAATTTATTATTGTCATCCTACATACATGAATAATAATTTGTGTATGTACACACATGTTTATGCAAATAAATAAATATTATTATTATTATTATTAGAAATGATTTTCGAAAAACTACCACTACTTTATTTATGCCAGATTTCATTTATATATATTTTTACATATTATTTATTAGTGTTTTTTATAAGTCAAATGTTTTATGTAAGTCAGTCATTCATTTATCATTATGTACGAGATTACCATTCTATGACGTTTCTTTCAATGGAGTGTCAGTGGTTGAGCACTGGAAAGTCATAATGACGCCATTATGTTAGTAGATTACCAAACTTGTCAAAAAATTAAATTAAAAATTTAAAAAACCCCCGACTACGTGAAATCCTATAAAAAGAAAAAAATTACCTTGAAATTATGACCCTACGTAAGTACGTATGAAATCGTTTGATTAAATGTTGTCCCGTCGGAGGACCATACAGGGTCATAATTTCAAGGTGTAGCATGCCCTTAACGTATGCGTTCGAACTTGCCCTTAAGCGCGGCAAACGGAAGATGACACCTCCGCCCGCGACCTCGCACCCCCGCCAACCGACAGTGGACGAAGGATCGCGAGTTCGTACGCCACGTTCGCGGTCTGCTCAGAAAATAGTTTTGATTGTTTTTTTATATTTACCCATTCTTACTGTTTGTGCCCTTATGCTGTGTTTTACAATAATAATTTTACTGTTAAACGTGCGTTCCATTAATTTAAGATAGACCCAACACACACCCCTGAGAAAACATATCTACAAAGGTTATTTTTTTCTTTTTATAGGGTTTCACGTAGTCGGGGGTTTTTTAAATTTTAAATTTAATTTTTTATTTCATGCTTTTGTAGGGACTCCTTATTATTTCTTTTCTTTTATTTTCCTGGGTTTTAAGATTCAGGTAATTTGGTATTTAATCAGGATTTTTGTAATTCGCCATTTTGTGGTGGTGGCCATCTTGGATTTGAAATTTGTCATAGTGTATAGTATTCTACTAGTCAAGCCCTTTCATTTGATACCCATATTTAGGGAATTGTGAAAAAATATGTAATCCGCCATTTTGTAGCGGCGGCCATCTTGGACCGATTTTCATCAAACATAGCTAAGAACACTCCCGACAAATTCACCTTTCAAACAAAAAAAAACAAAATTAAAATCGGTTCATCCGTTCGGGAGCTACGATGCCACAGACAGACATACACACACACACACACCCCCCCCCCCCCCCACACCCCTGTTTGTACAGACACCCTTACGAGGACCTTGTTAGTCCTAGAACGTACCGAGGACCCTCCAAAAAACTGGTTTAAATACCTCGTTGGCTTTTTAGAATAAGATAGAAAGAGACAGGTGAATAAATCTATAGTGATGAGCTTATTGGGATAATGCTATCTCAACATTTTTCTGTATGAATTTCGGCTATCATACTGAGGACCTGAAATACACAGCAAAATGTGACCAGCGATGCACATACGAGGACTTTGTGTAAGCCAACCGAGGACCTCTTACGTAAGCCCTGCGACGTCCTTCCGAGGACGTATTTTTACACAAAATTTCTTATAGCTTGTACAAAGTGCGGACGTTGTGTTAGACTTTATATCACTAAACCGAGGACAGTTTTTCGCGTAGAATTTGTACAAACCGAGGACCTGGAAAATCTACCTACCTAAAATATTTTACGTGTAAGATAATAATTATATCAATGTAAGTAAAATGTTCCGACTTCTTTCTTACACACTTTTTCTAAAATGAAGTACCAAGCGAGGACGAGTCGATGTTTTTACGTTTGCCGTTGATGTGGACCGCGAATAAGAAGGGTGTAATCACTGTGGAGGAAAGGTAATTTAATTTTATATAAACAACTTTAAAATGAGTTTATTATTATAGTATCAGATGTTGCAGCCAGGGTCGTCTCTTCATGACGGTACTCCTTAGCACTTGATAGCATCGTCTTCAAAATTGGCATACGCATTAGGTTTATCTAGTAACACTAAAATGATTACCAGTTTGTGCTGATGCTGCAGCCAGGGTCGTCTGTTCATGACGGTACTCCTTAGCACTTGATAGCATCGTCTTCAAAATTGGCATACGCATTAGGTTTATCTAGTAACACTTTACAATAATTACCAGTTTGTGCTGATAGCCAGGGTTGTTTCTTCATTAGGGAGCTCCTCAATAATTGATAGCATCATCTTCAAATTTGGCATACGCATAATGTTTATCTAGTAATATCAAAACAATTACCAGTTTGTGCTGATGCTGCAGCCAAGGTCATTTCTTCATGAGAGAACTCCTCAACAGTTGATAGCATCGTCTTGAAATTTAGCATACGTGTTAGGTTTAAGTCGTAAAACTAAAATAATTACCAGTTTGTGCTGATGCTGCAGCCAGGGTCGTTTCTTTATGGGGGAATTCCTCAATAGTTGGTAGCATCGTCTTCAAATTTAGCTTACGAAAATAAAGTAAAACTAGAATTCAGGTTTAAAATGAGTAGATAAATCAGAATTCAGAAACTTCAGTTTCATGATATTCAATACAATATCAAGTTATTATTTCGTTTCTTTCAGATAAGCCGGGATAAAGAAGAGAAAACTGAAGTCTAAATTCTAGATCACAAAGATGCTGGTATTGATTATAGGCTTCTTCTGCAGTATGTGCTAAGTACCTAGGCCTGCTTAGATTATACAACATTATGATTTGCACCATAAAATATTGTATTGGCATGAGCTGAATACGTGTGCTCTTCATAAAGAACCTAATAGAGTAAGATCCCAGGGCCACCAGACGTCACGTATTTTCTGAAGAACGAAATGTTAACGATTGAGTAGTGTTAGTATGTACATACTAAGAACGAATGCCTACCTGCTAGCTTGCTGAGACGGTCAATTCTCAGGTATCAGGTAATCAAGGTACATAAAAACATTACTTACCTCACGTAAATTCTCCAAGCTGATTTTCACGTATATTTTAGGCAATATCCTTAAAAATAAGTCGCCAATACTCCCAGACACTTTCCATCGGCCGTATTGCTTTCTAGACGCTTTAAAGCTCCCAAAATAATTAGGTACTTAACTTCACGTAAATTCTGATGCTCCATTTTTATATATGTCCACCAGACAACTATTTTAAAACCCTTTACAAGAAGCCAGACCGATCCAAAGGGCCAATCATCCCCCAAACTCAATTTTAATGCCTCTGTGGGTAGGAGCGCGAGGGCATATCAATTTCAATGACAATGATAATGAAGATTAGAGGCACTACTCAGAAATGCTGAGAGATTAATATTTTTCTACTTTGTTTTTTTATGATTAATTCCCAATAAATAAATAATTTTAAAAAAATAATTGAAGTTAATTCGAATTTATCAAAACAGCTTGCAGAATAAAATTCTAGAATTATTGTGGTCAAATGAGCATTTTTAACAAGTTAATCTTTAATTATTTACCTGATTTTTTAATTTTTGGCTGATTTTTAAAAATATTAATAATTAAACAAAAAATAAAAAAAAAATATGAATAAACTGTAAGAGCGTGTGTGAGAGAGAGAAGTCAATATATCCTAATACATGTCTCACTCAGTCTCATGCGCGTGGATAATGCCAACGCGCTCCTACCTCCTACCCACAGAGGTATTAAAATTGAGTTTAGGGGATGATTGGCCCTTGGATCGGTCTGTCTTCTTGTAAAAGGTTTTAAAATAGTTGTCTGGTGGACATATATAAAAATGGAGCATCAGAATTTACATGAAGTACCTACCTAATTATTTTGGGAGCTTTAAAGCGTCTGCAAAGCAATACGGCCGACGGAAAGTGTCTGGGAGTATTGGCGACTTATTTTTAAGGATATTGCCTAAAATATACGTGATAATAAGCTTGGAGAAATTACGTGAGGTAAGTAATGTTTTTTGTACCTTGATTACCTGATACCTGAGAATTAGTCGTCTCAGCAAGCTAGCAGGTAGGCATGCGCTCTTAGTACAGACGCCAGCAGGTTAAGCTACCCGAAACTGTCAAATTTTCCCAATCAAACTTGAACCTTAATGTTTTAGCGATAAAGTAGAAAATCTATTAAAGAAATTTGACAGATTGTAGTAGCTTGATGTGCTGGCGTCTGTACATACTAACACTACATACTCAATCATCCACATTTCGTTCGTTAGAAAATACGTGATGTCTGGTGGCCCTGGGATCTTACTCTATTAGGTTCTTTACGAAGAGCACACGTATTCAGCTCATGCCAATACAATATTGTATGGTGCAAATCATAATGTTGCATAATCTAAGCAGGCTTAGGTACTTAGTACACACTGCAGAAGAAGCCTGATTATTCCTCGTGCACCTATTAGCTACTAACGATTTGTTTAAGGATTCAGTCTACCTTCACTTTTCACCTTCATAATTTTATTTAAATGATAGCACATAATTCGCCTTCTACACACGAGGAAAACTGTTAAAACGAGGACTAGAATACACACTGTTCGGAAAATCTAGCAAACCGAGGTCTTAAATACACATTGTCTGGAAAAGCTACCTAACCGAGGTCTTTTGTGTTAAAGTTAACACATAGGTCCTCGGATAATACAACAAACGTGAAATGAGTGTAAAGAGCCTGTGTATGAGGCGAGAGTGGCACCATCTGGTGGATACACAATATTTGTGTAAGATTATGAATTTTCTTGATCAAACCGAGGTTCAGACAACTTTTTCGTAATAAGTATATAGAAAGACTCAAAATCGCTTGCAGAATACGAATCTTTGGTCAAGTCAAACCGAGGACCCTCGAAAAGGTCCTCGCTTTGAAAAGGTCCTCGGTCGTGCCTTGTGTATTCATACGCACGTCCTCGGATGGTACTTAAAACAAACACACACACACACACACACACAGACACGTCAAACTTATAACACCCCGTCGTTTTTGCGTCGGGGGTTAAAAATCAACAATTATGAAATCAGTGATCGATCATTCTGACACTATTGTAATAGCAGACTTGAGGATTTTATATATATTAGTCTATGACTTGAGGCCCTGGATACTTGCAATAATATCCAGCAAGAGTAGCTCTAATTTTAGAAATTGATGTTCTAGTTATGTAGGTACCTATAAATGCACCTGAAAACAATAGATTTGTGTTAGAAAATAAGTCTAATAAAACTAATATTGTTGGGTAAGTATTGTTTTCTTTGGTGTGCTATAGCAAAATAATGTTCTTTTTAACCGACTTCAAAAAAAAGGAGGAGGTTCTCAATTCGGTTGTATTTTTTTTATTTTTTTATTTTTTTTATTTTTTTTTTATGTTTGTTACCTCAGAACTCCGTTGTTTATGGATCGATTTGCAAATTTTTTTTTTAACTTTAAAGGATATGCTTCCAGATTGGTCCCATTTTTTTCAAAATCCAGTTCTGATGATGGGATCCATGAGGAATCGAGGGAACTCCTCAAATATTATAGGCAACTATATAGTAATTTTAATATTTTCATCGAGAAATCAAGCGTTTACAGTCAAAAAGTAACATTTGATGAAGTGGAACTGGTGAAGAAGATCAGATATGGCTAACGGAACTTGTCACTCGCATAGATATCACAATCAAGATAGTTAAGCAACTATGACAATACAAATAAACATACAATCCTGAATAGTTATATTGAAAATGTTATCATTGAACTGATCTGATGATCATGATGGAGCCGGAAGACAGGTACCGGAACTCCGTAATTAGTCAACGTATTCTAGCCGTGTTTGGGCTTATTAGAATTGTCATGAAATGCACTTTGGCTATAAGTTACTATCGAACTGATCTGATGATGGAGCTGGAAGGTGGAAGGTTGGCATGAGAACTTCAAAATAAAACAATGTATCCTAGCAGTATTTGGGCTTAGAACTGTCATGAGATGCACTCTGAATACAAGGTGCCATTGAAAATCTAGTTTTGATGTTATCATCAATGTGTCCACAAAACAACTTCTGAAATATTAAAGGCATTTTGCTTACAATGTTTAAAAAAAATCGCTTCTATTATTTACTAAAATAAAATTGTATTCTTGGTAGTATGCACACGTTTCCACGCCACCTATGAGGTAGTGTGCTGGGCGCGTTTTTTTTAATGTGGTTTCCCCGGTAGGCCTATTCCATGGCACGTTATGTGTTGTCTTGATTATCAGATGGCAGATTCCGCAACCTTGTTATCTCTGTCATCGCTCGATCATCGTGTGGTCGATTCAATAATTTATTGGCGTCTAAATCTGATAACACTATGCCTTCCAAACTTCTGACACGACTTAGCGCGACATATATTTGTCCTTTTGCAAAGTTTTTTTTACCAAGGTCGATCACAGCTCTCTCGAGGGTGGTCCCTTGTAGTTTATGGACTGTTACCGCCCAGCTCAATATTAGAGGCAGCATACGACGCATAAGAATCGACAGTATTTCATGCGTCATATTATCATCTCTCTACGGGATCAAATTAAAGATCAGAAAGTAGACAGTAATATGTACCTACTTGTATGATATTGGTACTTCTTCAAAATAATATTCTATTTAGAAAAGATATTAACTACGTTGCCATTATATTATAATAAAAAATACACTAAACGGCTAGAAATAAAAAAACTTTTTACAAAAAAAAAAACCGCCTTCAAAAAAAGATAAACAAAAACGTTCCTGCACTAAAAAGTAAAAAATAAAAAATTGAATTCCTGTAAAGAAACTTAATTTAAAGGTAAACTTATTTGACATTAATATTTTGCAAATATTCAAAATTGTTTACTTCTTTTTGGAGTCGGTGCCAGCCAAGGCAAGGAAATACGTATGGGCAACAATACCTCGAAAAACGACCTCTAACATTTACTATAAAACTACCAAGATACCTATTGCATACCTAGAATAATTAAAACACAAATACAGACTAGACTGTACTCTTAAACAAATTGACACAATTTTCACAATAATTTCTTTTAAATAATAATAATTATACATACGTATAAAAATCCCCTGCCACTTTTTAAGTACTTTGAAATTTTTGAAGCATTAAGTTTGTAAGCATCTGTTTTAAAATTTTATAATCGTGAATTGAAAAAATAAATGGCACAGGATACAACTGCTGGCACCGACTCCAAAAAGAAGTAAACAATTTTGAATATTTGCAAAATATTAATGTCAAATAAGTTTACCTTTAAATTAAGTTTCTTTACAGGAATTCAATTTTTTACTTTTTAGTGCAGGAACGTTTTTGTTTATCTTTTTTTGAAGGCGGTTTTTTTTTTTGTAAAAAGTTTTTTTCCGCAGTCAATAGGCGGACTGTGTGTTGTGCAGATCGACATGGAATCTAAATATTCCTGTACTTATACAAATCTCCATAATGAATAAATATTTTCAATAAGTACTTTCTTGCATCATTAATGCGCACTTTCTCAAACTGCTTATATATAGATGTTTTAAATAAAACAAGCAAAAAATCCCTAAGTACACAAGTAACCAAACATCTGCAGCAGTCTCAGACAATGTTTTCGGACATTGCGTGGATTCTTACTAAACAATTAACACGACATCCTTCTGGTGTAAATGCTATACCATCTTAAAAATTCCGTATTCATTATAATCCTTCTATTTACACACAGGAAAACAGAAATATCAATTTCATGCATTTCGAAAGAAACTGAAAAAATATAACGAATGAAGTGTTGTTGTCACAGTTGTCACTTGACATTTCTGACAGTATCAGATACTTCAGATAGTGATGCGAAGAAATAAAATAAAGACTCGAATCCATTTTCTCTCGAGGTGCCACTTGATATAGCCGCGATTAGATAAATATCACCAATACTGGCCAACTAGTTATAGTGTCATTCTTTATCTATAATTCAACACGAAGGTAGTTAATAGGTAAACCAGCCGATCGAGTCTGTAAAAATCTCACCGTGAAAATTTAGGTGAAGTGAGCTTAGAGTGTGCTGTCAATAGTGTCAATCCCTAGCATTAGTTGGAGTGACAGCTCACTCCACGCTCACTTCACCTAAGTTTTCACGGTGAGATGCTTACAGAATCGCACTGCAGGAAATAGATATATTTTCAGTAATAAATCGTCAAAATAAACAGTCATATTATATTGGACCTCAAAAACCTCGTCATCTGGGTTGTCCTCGTTCAAATCTGGATCATTAGACATCACCGACAGTTTTTATTTTTAACCGACTTCCAAAAAAGGAGGAGGTTTTCAATTCGGATGTCTGTATTTTTTTTTTTATGTTTGTTCGTGCATAAATCCGTCGCTTGCCAACCGATTTGAAAAATTCTTTTTTTCTTGGAAAGGGTATACTTCTCTTATGGTTCCATAGAAATTTCATCAAAAACGGTTTAGTAGTTTGGTTTTTATACCAAAATTACTGGTAAAAATTAGAACTTAAAAGTGAAAAATAAAAACTTTTTTGCAAAAAAAAAACAACCGACTTCCAAAAACGTATTCTATGTTATATATATTCTATGTTCTATGTATATTCTATGTTTTTTTCGGGACAGATGTCCCGGTAAAAATTTAGTCCTAAGGAAGTCTCCGCTTCTTGTCTCTGTTCTTCGAAGTTTAGGCAAATAGGCACTACCTATTCCTATCACTGGTGATGAGGGACGCACCAAACTAAAATGTTCGCTGCTATTCAGCAATACGTGATGAGGGACGCACCGACCCGAGAAGTATGGCAGACAGAGGTGAGGACTATACCCAGCAGTGATTCCGGGCTGAAATGATGATGATGAAAATGTACTGCTCCGAATACAAACATTCTCTCACTGATAAGCGTATGAGTACATGTGAGTACATGGGATTTATATGTTATAGTATAGCTGACGCTTATGGAAGCTGAAGAAGAAAGGAAGATGGAAGTTTATAAAGTATATCTGTACATAGGATTTATCTTTTATACATAGTATCATTGATGCAGATGAAAGTCACGGGAAGAAGCCCGCGCAAAATAGGTTTAATAGATGGACGCGCGAGTGTGCGATCTTCGCGCTCTTTTATAATGAGTATGACATAGACGCGGGATGAATCAAGTCGCGTTTGTACGTCAAACTCATACAAACGATAGTCGATAGCGTCCTCGCACAACGATCATTTTGGTAAGACTTGGGGACTATGTCTTACGGGAGTGGACAGAAACTATACACCAGCACAATAATTGCGTAGCACACTAAAAATATCAATCTGAATAATTTTGAAGGATTTTGCTTATCCATTGCTTCGTATGTTCGACAGCGTAAATAACGCAATGAATGTTGTTGAACTGTCAAAATGAAAGCCATAGCTACTGATAGTGTGTCACACAATCACCCGCTGGTACGTAATACTGAATGGTTCGTGGTGCGACTCCGAGTCGTACAGACTGTTATTGCTTCGTCCGCGTTCAGACAATGGTCATACACGAATAGTTTAAACTCTTTCTAAACGAATAGGTACCTCCGACTTACTTATTCGTTTAGAAAGAGTAGGTAAAGATGGCGTTATATTCCAGAGCGTGGTCTGTAGTCACAGACTAAGAAGAGAAGTACCCTTTCTGTAGTGTTTCCACTTCCAGTAGGTTATATCCACCATACTTTTTTGGCTTACGAGCGTTTTCTTTAAGGACTTTATTTGAGCGAGTTTGACAATTTGAGGTTGTGGGCTCGATTCCCTGGTCAGGCAAAGTGATATCGGGTTTCTCCGTCAGGAATTTTTCAGCAGCGTTTGGAGGTTAGTCTTGTGTCGGTTGTTAGCAATAGCGAACCTATTGCTAGGGGGCGAGGGGATATGGGACTTTAACCTAACTGACGAAATGTAGGTTCACCTCAGCAAAATCCTTCGGGGCAAGGTGTGACGTTCGAAGTTTTGTAGGTATGTAACTATAAATTTACGGTATTCGGATTTTTGCCTTTATTTGTGCTACATGACAATGCTTCTTGCCAAATTTCATGATTCTAGGTCAACGGGAAGTGCCCTATAGGTTTTGACTCCCTTGCGAGTGTTAAAATATGCGGCATAAACGGAACAATTAGAAGTTTTTTCACGGCTTCAGGGGATTGCAGCCTTGAGTATTTGATATTATTTGATAACTTCACGCGTTCCTGAGAAAAATAATAATATCCTTGGACATTTCACACAGCGCCATCTAGTCCCAAGCTAAGCAACCTAATGCTTGTGTTATGGTAACAAGATGGCTGATAAACTACTTACATACATTTTTTTTTTGTAAATACATACATATTATAGATAGAAAAACGAATCGAACCCGCGACACGCAGCGCAGCAGTCAATCGCTTAACCACTGCGCCAACCGTGCCGTCAATGAAAAAGGGCCTTGACAGACGGATAGACAGACGGACAACGAAGTGAGTAATAATGATTCCGTTTTTCCTTTTCTGGTACGGAACCCTAAAAATAGGAATACCTTTCTCGCAGCGCTGGCCATAAAATCCGGTGCCTGCACATTTGCAAGTAAAGCCTGGATCTTGTGTCGTTTGAATACAAATGCCTCCCATGCATGGCAAACGGCTGCAAACGTTTGAACTCCTGTCTGTGAAATTAAAGAGAAATATGATGAGAAGAATATTGAAATCAGAATTTAATACTTATAAGAAAGTATTCAAAGTACACTATTAGACTGCAATTCTTTGACAGCAATTTTGTCTCTGATTGTGCATATTTTACAGTGATTATGTATATTATTTTCGTCGCAATAAGTTTGCTGTTTGGTTGTTGTCACAGGCAAAATAACTGTAAAAAAGACCATATTAAAATATATAAACATTTCACAGATTCGAAACCTCATGGTAACTCATTTGATGTGTGACCGTTAACGTTTTAAGTCGAGGTTGTAGTACTTTTTAACTTTTTTAAACGTTTGTAAAACTAGCAAAATATTAATTTTGCGCAAAAAGAAAATATTTTAGGAAAGTTGAACATATTGTGAAGCGCTGTGCGAAGATAGTACGGTGAATTAAAATTATAGGCCAAAAAAAATCATGAAGATGACACTAAATCGCTATTTAAAACGTGTACCCTGAAGAGATTACATCGTTAAACCATGTAAAAGTTATACCAAAAGATAAGCCCGATTGTGTTTAGAGCTTGGCGATAGAGATGGGCCGACTATAGTATTTGCCGACTAACCGACTTGCCGACTAATCGGTTTTCGAAATGCCGATTAGTCGGCCGACTAATCGGCAATGCCGATCATTCTAATACCTACTTGGCTATAGGTAGTAGCTAGCTACTACCTAGCTTAATTATTAACTGATTAATACGTTCTATGTTACCTTATTGGTTTTTGAATATGTTTCAAGACTAACTTTAGATTTAAAATATACATTTTTTAATACGTCATAAATCGTAAACCGCAATTTACCTTTAATTCAATCAACTCAACAAAACCCTTCATGGGCGAGTCCGACTCGCACTTGGCCGCTTTTTTAATAATGATACTAATCAACTTACCTCTCAAGGCATTGAGACAGGCCCGTCGAGTCCTGTAGATGAACTCGGTCCTACAGCCGAACCCACAGGTGCACGCAGCTCCGTAGATCTTGCAGCCATTGTGAGCCTGGTCTGGTTCGCAGGCCCAAGCTGTCACTGGAAATTATAACAAAAGTGGAGTTAGCATGACGAAAATATGTTTAGCAGGAGGTAAAGAGGGATGAATACTGAATAGGTATACTTAAATATTGATGGTTTGAAGGGAAGAGGGAGAGAAAGAAACAACACCAGATAAATGTTTATCGATATTTCACAGTTGGTACCATGATAAAGCTTTTGGCCTTAATTATATTGCCTCTGAATTAAAATTCGACCCATATTGCGGTCCGTGAACTTAGTATCTCTTGACTAGTTCTTCGCGCATTTATTTTGCGTGTTAGAAAATGTGCGAGCACTTAATGACTAATAATAGACTGTATAGGTACTCTATGCTTAATGATTAGCAACTGCTTCATTTATGTCTATAAAACATATGTAATACAAAGTTCTTTGTGTGTGTGTCCGCTTAGTTTTTCTAAACTACACAATAGATTTTAATGTGGTTTTTACCATTATTTTGAGAAATTACTTATTCCGAGAGTTATTTTACTTGAATATGTCGATGATGACATGCACCTGTGCGAGTACGGGCGGGTCGTAAGTAAATAGTATTCTATCAGCCTGACTGTAGGTACAGCAGACCGCACGTCTGTGGAACACTTAGGCCTAGCCTGTTAGGGAGTTTCAATAGAATGCGAGGCCAGCTTACATTGGTTTTACTAGCACTGTGATGCGCCTGCCTAGTGCCTGCCTAGTGTACCTCTTGAAACATTTCGCAGGAATATCGGACAAGCTGGTATTCAGGTTGGTACTCGTAGAACTTGTAAAACGTTTGAACCTACTAATGTTTTATCTGCAGCTTCCGTTCATTCCGATTTAAAACATCCTTTACAATATAAAAGTTCTCTAAGTTGAATTCAGAATATTTTTAGTTTATGACTATTGAAAAAAGATATAAACTAAAACCTATGATGTGAGAATTCTTTAGTCGTGCTCATAGAGCTAAGTGCTGTACTTTTTTGTGGTCTAAGTTTTCATTGTTTTTTTTTTTGATGAGGTTCCAAATTCAAATCGCATTATGCCCCATCGAGAATACTTAATGAAATTCAGTAGGTACATAGAGCCTAGGACTTTAATGACTTGCTTTAGGGTAAGTTTGCATGACATATAATTTACATTAGTGAGCAGGTGATGTAAAAGTAATTTATATTTTTAATTAGGACATCTCGTACTTATTGTTATTTAGTCATCAGCTAATTATTTAATCTACTTTAGATTAAATAATTAGTAGTAGGTTATTTGTAAGACGTAGAGGAAGTGGAAAGAAGCCTAACCAGTAGTGGGACAGCGCAGGCTAACCGAACCTGTAGTGGGACAGCGCAGGCTAACCGAACCTGTAGTGGGACAGCGCAGGCTAACCGAACCTGTAGTGGGACAGCGCAGGCTAACCGAACCTGTAGTGGGACAGCGCAGGCTAACCGAACCTGTAGTGGGACAGCGCAGGCTAACCGAACCAGTAGTGGGACAGCGCAGGCTAACCGAACCTGTAGTGGGACAGCGCAGGCTAACCGAACCTGTAGTGGGACAGCGCAGGCTAACCGAACCTGTAGTGGGACAGCGCAGGCTAACCGAACCTGTAGTGGGAAGCGCAAGCTAACCTAACCAGTAGTGGGACAGCGCGGACTATTTTTCCAAGCCTGCGCTGTCCCACTACTGAAGTGGGACAGCGCAGGCTTGGAAAAATAAAGATAAATAAAAAAAGGGTACTTGCGGTAAATGATGATCTCATCTTTTACCTTCTGGTCTGCTCTTGACCTCGATCACGCCTGATGGAAAGTGATGGAAGAGGTCTATGATGGAACGAGCGTGCCCAGAAGGTGCCTGTTCACTCTTGCTTTGAAGGCAGACGGGTTAGTTATACGTAGCCGTCTAGATTGCTTGATATACTTTTCCTACCTAAACTAACTCCTATTATAGTCAAATGTTATAATAGTAGACATAACCTAACCTACTAAAAACGACATTATGCAATTTGCAACGTCCCTCCATCCTTGCTCTCGTTGGGTGCATATAATATCAATTGCCAATTAGATTCTAGTGCATAGTCTAACACTGACCTATATTGCCTTGATTGATCCAATTTGCGCGGGAAGTGCATCTCTGTAACGTAGGTACAGAATGCCCAGCTCATCCTTACGTCAGAACACGGGCGTCCTAAATGATAAAATTGCTAAATTTGCATTTTGTAGTGCAAGCAACTGTGCCAGGGACTGTTGTTATCCTGGAGACAAAATAGCATCGAGGTCGCAATCCTAGTCTAGCATCTAGAAGATAATTGGTCGAGGAGGGTGGATTTTGATGGGGGAAGACAAAAATCATCGTTCGTGAGCGACCATTTTCCCAGACCCAGGAACGCGCTAGCACGACGGAATGAAGCGTTCACGAGAAATAAGCCAGAAAAGGTCATACAAAGAGAAGTATGGTAGTTTGTGGGGGGGGGGACCTTCACCAGTGGGATAATATAGGGTAAAAAAAGAAAATTCGGTAAGTTCTGGCGAAGGATAATATATTATTAAATGTTGAACTTAGCCTTTGTTTTATCATTCTGAAGGTCAGTAGAACCTTTATTACCAGACCAAGCTACGCTAGACTGTTTGTTAGAACTTGAAAACAAAACGGCTGAAATACAGTAAGCCATCTTGATGACCATGCCACGGTATTGTTATTAGTCACTACCTGGCACGATAGATGTTGTATTCTACCAATTGCAAGAATTTATATAAAATTCTCATAGAAAATGCACCAATTTACCCGGCAACTTTTCCAATTTTTCTTTTCGTAAAAACCTAATTCGGACTGTTACGAACATTTTGAATAAAAAAAAATCAACTTCTTCCCAGTGCACTAGGAAGTGTGTAGAATTTTGATTTTGAAAACAATCAAAATTTATTTCTGGAGATCCTTTTGATTTTGAAAACAATCAAAATTTCTTTCTGGAGATCCGTAACACAGGGTTTCCCTAGCACCGACTCCAGTCTCTCGCAAAGGAGCTTTTGTCTTGTACTTATTGTTAAGTCCTAAGGTGGTATGTACTTATTGTTAAGTCCTAAGGTGTTATTTATAAGCTAACCTTTGTGGAGAGCGAAATAAATTATTTTTACGTTTTTGACATTTCTCGGGACCCTGGGGTCCCGGACCTTTGGAAAGCGTACAAGGGGCCGAAGCCAACTCGCAGAAGCCCGTTAGACGTTTTTAATGAAATACTTACGGCATTATCATAAACCAAACCTCGGAGTCGATGGAGCAAATTATTATACAACCCATGTCTGACATCATACTTACACCTAGTAGTATGAAGAAATATAACGGAGATCTTAACCCAACAGGGAGACAGCAGAATTTAGCAAAAAAATTAGCCTACATAGAAAAAATGCCAAATGAAAGAAACACAAACAACCCAGGTTCTTAAACAAATATAATCTTTGCGAAACAGATGAACCTTGAGGTGCCTTTAGAAACTTTTTAGATACATTTTACTAAATCATTCAAGTCACCTGAATCAAGTTAACATCGTAAAGTAAAACGATCCATAAAATACTTCTCGTTTTACCCGAATGAACCCATGACCTCTCGATATCTAACTACCAAACAAGAGACTTGAGTATGCGTAGCGATAATACGTTTATTACGACATGATATAATAAAACGCTAAAATAAGTAGGAATAGAAAAATATTCTCAATTTAAATACACAGTTTTAAAGAATCGAATAATAAACAAAAGAGAATCGCATCGAAATTGGAACGCCAAAATCAATTCGCTGGTGACAAAAATTATAATGCAATGGCGATTGCGCAGCATATACGCAAAGTACTTACATTGGATGCAAGTAAGGATGGCAATCAGGAGCACAGCACTGGGACGCATTGTAGCTGGTGTGCACACGGTGAAGTTCCGAACTGTACTGGTGTGCCGATACGCACTTCCTCCGACCAGTGTGAACGGCCGTCATATCTCAACGTATCTATCCCATTTTACTAACACCCCTAAATTTGAATGCGGACTGTCGTGATATCGCGCTACAATATTATTTGTTTTAATTACGGTTAAGTAATTTAGGCACTTCATTGACTGTTATGTCTGACTAACTATAATATATGTATAATATAATTATCAAGGTGTATACCAAGCGTTCAATCAAAAATACTTTCAAATCCGCCGAATTTTTATGGTTTCAGAACTTTGTGTGCCCGTAGCTTATTGCACATCTTTGCACATTACCTTGAAGAGCAGGTACGTAGGCCTCTTCAGTCTTCAGCCATCTAGATTCGTACAGGGTTCTTTGATGATTTGCCTTCTGCTAAGTTTTGGCCTCTATTGCGATATTCTTGACTTTTCTAGACTAAGTACAATTTCTGGAAATTAAGGAAATAAAAAAAATTGTTACATAAACAAACAAAGCGCCGTCTGTTAATTCGAGAATGATAAAAAAAATTAAAACATCGTCGAGAATAACAAAAGTGTAGGTACCTACAATCTATAGAGAAGTTTATAAATGTTTAAAATTATTGTTATTATCTCTGTTTGTGTGGCAATGAAAATATTGTCGAAATCGTAGGTCGTTGTCCTCACAAATATCGTGTGGGAATAATGCAATTTATTTATCAATTTTATGAAAGGATTTTACATACTTGTCTGTTATGGCTCCATATTAAAAATGTAGCTAACCCAGAGAAACTTAAACTGTTGTATCTAAGGAACTCATTATGATAATAATGTTTTCATGACTTTCATTCAATTTTTGTAACAACACCACGTTCAAATATTGCTTAAAGTACAGATTTTAAGTTTCAGAAGAAAGGAAATTTATAATCGCAAACAATTTGGTGAAGATCAGATAAGAACCTAATATCAAACCCTGTGGTAAACTATTATTACTAACTCCCAAGCATTAAGTTTGTTCCTAAATTACGCGTGCAGATGAGGGTACTATTTTTTAGTCGCTAACTTGGACAATATACAAGATGTAGACGTGGTAGGCATGGTTTCTGCAATTTAATTTATAACAATAGGTAAACGTTGTTAGTCAAAAGCCTTCGGGAGATCATTTATGAAATTCTTTGCAAGTCTATACATATTCAAATCACTAATCCTATTTGTAAGTTGTGAATTATGCTATACTAATAAAGGTTTTATTTTTTTAAGTGTACTACTGTTCAGCTATCAATGTTTTATGGGATGGTAGCATTTACACCCACACATTAGATTCAAAATATGTTGTCTTAGATAATGTTCTTTTTAGAATATTCCGTTTTATAAAATGATATGTCTTTGTGCAGCGCACATTTATCTCTTCTCCTATTCAATGCGGAAATTGAATAAAAAGGCATTGTTTAAAACGTTTAGCCATATCGGACCAGCCATTATCAAGTGATACGCTTATTGACAATGTTATCATCTCTCATACTATCATCTTATTGTTTTACATTGGCGCATCTGCAGTGCCTCTCAGTTCTTGTTCGCATAACAAACTGCTTAGTTAATCCCGCTTTAGGTACATGAACAGTTGCCTAAACAGCAGAGAAATTAAAATTCCTCAAAAAAACACCATACAGATCGGTTATTAGACAATACAACAGACAGATCAATTTCCCCTTAATTATACACATCAGCGGGATTGTCCGAAAGGGTTACCGCTGCCCTGGAACATAAAGGGCTAAGGAAGGAACACGGGTGGGTTTTAGTCAGTAAGAGTCTGACACTCCCTCCTGCTCCACCCAGAGCGGGAGGAGTCATTTGATGATTTCCCATCCACAAAAAAAAAAAAAAAAAATTATACACATCTATGATACTGGGACTTTAAAATACCTTGATACTCACGATTGGATCGCGGATCGTATAACGCGCAGAAAATATAGTGTTTTGATATTCATAGGTCGATGCGGTGATGCTTGGTCCCGCTAGGAAGCGGTCGTTTTTCGCCTGAAATTAAAGTAACAGACACAATCAGTAAAAATAGTTGCTAATTACCAAGGAACATATTTACTCGCTAATTACAACCTAAGAATAGGAAGCGGAATCTCTGGGGCGATATACTTACAAATATGAATAAATCTTCACAAAAGTCATTGTTTAATACGCCATCGATAGAAATAAACATAATACATACCTGAATAAACAAATCATGTTGTTTGCTTTTAATTTTATCCTTTTGATCACCAAAAACAAAATCAAGAGACTTCCACCCTTCCACCCTTTACAACCTGGGGTAAACACAAAGCGATACTTGCGCCCTCTAGAATGTACAATAATGCAGAGTACGGTACTAAATTTGACAGTTTTAATTATTATACCTACTCAAAATAAAAAAAATAGGAGTATATTTTCGGGCAACATTGTTTGTTTTTATTTGATTAAATCAATACTTATGCTAAATATGAAACTTACATTAATAAAATTGGTAAAATTTAGTATATCCTAGCAACAACAGAATATTAACGCCATCTACGTTACAACACAGATACTATTTTAAGCCTGTAGGCTTAAAACAGTATCATTCTAGTCTACACAGGGACAGCGTAATGTATTAGTGCGAAGACAGATTGCACTATTTTCTAGAAATACCTCCTCACTAGTTCTGTTATCGTGGTACCCGAGACTAGTTGGAGTTTGTTCAAACATTGGTCATATTAAGCAAATGTTTGAACTATCATACATTTCGTCGAAGCCAACTCCTGTGTTGGCTTCGATATTTGAGTAAAAAATTCCTGATTTTGCCTGGCATTTGGGGCTTTGGTACTAGGATGGCAGAAGCTTTGAGGAGTTCGATTTCGATCTCAGGAGCCCGCTGAAACAACGATGGACTGCGGTACGTACGGTTACGAATATATAGTTTTGAATGCATGTCATAATGTCGAGACTTATGTATGTTCATCCTTAAATTACTAGAGTAGGTACTTAAATACCTAGTTGCCAACACGGATTCATAGATTTTGGAATAAGGGTACTCACTTATCTAAGTAAGTAATGGCATGGTAGGTAATGGTAAAAACTAAAAAAAAACGTCAGTTCTTAGGTTTTTATTTTATTTTAAGATGTTTGAAGGCCGGCTCATTGCCGACAATTTAGGTTCTCTGCCGAATCACCTTATTTCGGATTCTGTCCCTCAGAGAGACTCCAAGCATAGCTCGTGTGCATTCAAAATGAAAAATAAAAACTATAGAGTTAGAGGTTACTGTATGAAGTTAAGTAATGGGTGTTAGATTGTGTTGAGGTGGTCTTGGCCTGCTAAGAAAAATCTTTTCAAACTTATACTTTGTGAATTTAATTTTTTCCTCGTCGGTTCCTTATGAAATGCATGGGAGTGAGTAGGTTTTTTATGGAATTTGTAACTTCACCCCCCCAGTCTTCCCACCCTCACCTACGGAGCGCAAACATGGTCTCTTATAAAGCGTCAAAAGTCCGCATTGGAGTCTGCCAACGGGCTATGGAACGAAGTATACTAGGTGTCAAACTCACAGACCGCATTAAGAACTCTATACTTCGTTCCAAAACACAAATAGCGGACGCTGCCCGCACAGCCGCTGGGCTAAAGCAGAACTGGGCTGGCCATATCTGTCGCATGTCGGAGCAGCAATATGCAAAAGCCTCCACTTAATGGATTCCAAATGGCAGAAAACGACAGCGCGGCAGGCCCAGAAAGGGATGGCGGGAAGAGCTGGACTCCTCAAAGGATTGGTCCACAAACGCAGTAGACCGGGAAAAGTGGAAGGAGGAAAGGGGCCTCCCTTCCCTCCTTCCACTTTGCCCTGCAGTGGGACAACACAGGCGTATAATAATAATAAACCCAACTCTCGGATTCCAACCTTAACGCCCTCTCCGCATCCGAAACCTATAAGTATTTGGGTATGTCGGAAGCGTTAGGCATCAATGTTACTAATATGAAGCAATCGTTGAAGGAGCGCTTCTTTGGCCGCCTGAAAAAGTACTTAATAGTCTTCTATCAGGCGGAAACAAGGTACGTGCCTTCAACAGTTGGGTCATGCCGGTAAATCTATATCTATACTTATAATAAATCTGTAGAAGTGAAAATTCTGTACATTGAAAATATCAAAAAAATAAATGGCAGGGGGTGTTACTAGACCGACACCGAACCCAAAAATGTAATTAAAAAAAATTTTGTCTGTCTGTCTGTCGGTCTGTCTGTCTGTCTGTCTGTCTGTCTGTCTGTCTGTTTGTTCAGGCATCACGCAAAAACTACCGGTTCGATTACGATGAAACTTGGTATAATTATTCTTTAATATCCTGGGCACCACACTGGGTACTTTTTATCCCGGAAAAGTATATACAATAAAAAACAAACTTAATTTTGCGGTTCGAACCATTGACCCGATTACTGTACCAACCGCAAATAATAAGTTTGTCGTAGGTTAGGTCACCCGCAGTGGAGTTCATTTTTATTCCTTTTAGTTTTTAGAGTTATTTAGGTTTATTTTTATATAAGTCGTAGGTATAGATTTTAATTTTAAAGTATAGGTAGTATATTTGATAGTGTACGTAGTGACCGTAGGTTATTTTATAATACTGTTAGGTAGGATTAGTGAGGGGCCCGTGGCTAAATATTATCAGCCGCACAGGTCGATCGGTCAGGTTAAGCTACGCTTGCCGCGGTTGGTCTGTGGATGGGTGGCCATCTTTACATACCGAGACCCCTCCGTGTGTCGGAAAGCACTTTAAGCCGTTGGTCCCGGCTGTCATTCGTGGATCTTTGACAGTCGTTACGGGTAGTCAGAAGCCCGAAAGTCTGACAACCAGTCTTACCAAGGGGTATCGTATTACCCAGTAACTGGGTTGTGGAGGTCAGATAGGCAGTCGCTCCATGTAAAATACTGGTATTCAGCTGCATCCGGTTAGACTGGAAGCCGACCCCAACATAGCCAACTATGTTGGGGTCGGCTTCCAGTCTACCTCATCATCATCATCATCTGCCTAGCCTTTTCCCAAGAAAAGGCTAGGCAGATGATGATGATGAGGTAGGATTAGTCATTCGTATAGATATTAGTTTTTAGGGATTTTGCTTATTTATTGAGTTTAGATTAGTTATCATCAGAAATATGTTTATTTAGGTAGACAGGTATTTAATTTTCTGTTATTGAGTTTATTTATTTTTTAATTATGTAGGAACTTAGGTACGGTATCCGGTATCCGGGTCTTATCACGTATTACCCAGTCACTGGGTTGTGGAGGTCAGATAAGCAGTCGCTCCATGTAAAATACTGGTATTCAGCTACATCCGCTTAGACTGGAAGCCGACCCCAACATAGTTGGGAAAAGGCTAGGCAGATGAGATGATGAGGTACTTAGGTAAAGATATCATATAGGTACCCTCTTAATCACCACTAATGAGACACAATTGGTTTTCTATTGTAATTAGCCACAAAGGGCCCGCGAGATAGATGGCATTCTGGGGAAACACATACATTTTATCCTGTTAGCACGTTCCCGTGGGATAATTTCCGACAACCACGCGGGCGAAGCCGCGGGCAGAAGCTAGTGTTATAATAAAATACCACTCGATATTCTTCAACTAAATGAGAAGAAATTTAAAATATGCATTAAACGCACACTATGTAGACAGGCATATTATAAGTTGGATGAGTATATCGTAGATAAAAATGCTTGGCTTAATGCTGGTCCTGCTCCACAGGCACCTGGCCACACTAGTTGATCACAATTTCAATATTTGGAAGAGATGCTTCCCCTTTTTGTTTTTTTAAATGTTTTGACATTACAAAATTAATGTATATTTTATTCAATCAAGTTTTAATTCTTAATACTTCAAGATTATATACCTCTTCCTGATTGGTAGTATTTTTGTCTTTTTTCTTATCTTTTAAATAAATTGCAAAGTATAGTTTTGTATAATTTAGAAGCATTTTTTAAATTTTGTAAATGTAAGAACCATGGACTCGTTTTTTTTTTTTTTTACGATATTTTGATGTTGACTTGAAAGAGCATGGCATGGCAGTTAAGAATATGTCATGGTCACTTAAATGTCTCACTGGTGGTGGCGCGTGTGTTGGATCATTCGGTTCCCTACGAAATGGTTGAGCTGGATGGTGCTGATCCACGCGTCATGTTCGTGAACGGGCGTCGCTGGTTGAGACTGGTCATCTCTTAACTGCCAGGGCTTATTTTGAATTTTATATTTTAAATTGTTTATTTTTTTTTACATTGTTCTCACATATAGAAGCAATAAGAATAATGTACCCAGGATTTTGTAATAATATCTTGATTTAAAAGAGTGTCCGTGGAGTTTCTTGCCCGTTCTTCTCCACAGAGATCTACGTTTTGGAATGGGCAACTAGCTTCAACTTTCTGACTAACTGACCGACAATTTAATTTTGACAATTCAAAAGTGCCTTAAATGGTTTAATTGAAATAAATGATTTGAGTTTGAGTTTGAGTTTGGTTTTGATGTAGGTACTCTTTCGGCATACTCAAATGGACTCAAACCGAACTAGACGCCCTGGATAGGAGGGTCCGGACGCTGCTGACTGCAAATCGAATGCTCACCCACGGTCATCGGTACTGAGGCTGTATATCCCGCGAAAGTGTGGAGGTCGAGGCTTTTTAAACGCTAAGACCCTCCACAATCGCGAGATATGCAGTCTCAGGGAATAATTCCTAGAAACCGACGTGGGGATGCATCGAGATGTATTCGCGGTGGACAAGAGCCTCACTCCGCTCTCCTTGGCTAAAGAGAACTGGCGCAAGCTGGTAGTGCTTGACACCAATGATCGCATGGAAGTATGGCAGAGTAAGGAGCTTCACGGACACTTTTACCGGGCCCTACATGGACCCGATGTAGATCTACTAGCGTCCGTAGCCTGTTTGTGTTTTGGTGACCTCTTTGGAGAAACCGAAGGTTTTGTCTGTGCAATTATGGACGAAGTTATGATGACAAATAATTACCGGAGATTTTTTGTGAAAGACGGCACGGTTGACATCTGTCGGGCATGCAACCGGCCGGGAGAATCAATCAGGCATATTATCTCCGGGTGTTCTTGTCTAGCTAACGGAGAGTACTTGCATAGACACAACCTTGTAGCCAGGATAATCCATCAGGAACTTGCTCTGAAATACAGCCTTGTGGAATCTGAGGTGCCGTACTGGGATCGATCCATCATCACCGACAGGACTATTGTTGCCAATAAGCCTGATATAGTGGTGGTGGATCGATCAGAGCGGCGCGCAAGGATGGTTGATATAATCGTCCCGCATGATGAGAACCACGTGAAAGCTGAAAAAGATAACCAATCTTGACTTGGCTCGCGAGGTTGTCGACATGTGGGATGTGGACTCAGCGATCATTGTGCCGATAGTGGGGACGGCCAATGACTTAATAGCTAAGAGCCTCGACCAACACCTGAGGAGGCTCTCGTTGGGCAGCTGGATCAAGGGCTTGATTCAGAAAGCGGTACTCCTGGACATGGCTCGCCTTGTGAGGAGGTTCCTCTCTTTGGAGCCCTGACCACCGGTAGTTAGGACCTTGTTCCCGATACTGGTGGGTTACTATTTTTTATATTTTTAAATGTTTTTATACTTTTTATATTCTAATATTTAAAAATATAATTTATATGTTTACATTGTAGAAGGAAATAATAATAATAGGTAGCAACACCACGTCAACGTCCACGTCTCTTTTGTCATCTCTTCATCTTTCTGTATAGCTCCGCAAGTTTTTAACAAAATCCCAAAGCAAATCAAGCAGGTAAATCTAAATGGGTTTAAAAAGGAACTTGAGTTGCTATGTAAAAAGCGTTATTATAATTTAAACGACTTTTTGAATGATACTTCCTTTTGATTCATATCCTAATTTAACTGATATTTGCACGCCCCACGTGGCAGAATGTGATGAGACCGTTTATTAATTTAAGACCATGTAATGTACAGACGCCAGCACATCAAGCTACTACAATCTGTTAAATTTCTTTAATAGATTTTCCACTTTATCGCTATAGCATTACGGTTCAAGGTTGATTGGGAAAATTTGACAGTTTCGGGTAGCTTGACCTGCTGGCGCCTGTACCATATTCGGACAAATAAATGAATTTGAATTCACAATTTTCTAATATATAAATTTTAGTAGCAGTTTTTATATTTATATATTCATGAAACCATATCAAGACAAACCAAAATTATCAAAACATATTTTTCAATAAATAACATGAACGTAAATAACATAGACTCGCATCAAAAACTGCCGAACCGGATAAAAACGTGAAAAATGACGACAAAAATGGATTGAAGAAGATGTTGACGAGATCAGCAGCTCGCCATGCACGCCTACCACCTCTGGAGTCGTCGCTCAGCCCCGCTGCGCCGCCGCCGGAATCCAGCCCCATCGAGAGTACTGTGACACCGGCCGTAACAGTTGCGTCGAGCTCGAGCGACGAATATTTTTCCCCGCCGTCGTTGCCAATATCTGTACGTCGGCAAGGGAGAGGCCGACCACCGAGGAGCTTGGGACTTACGGGCACTTTGAGTGCAGCGCATGAGATGGACTCAGTCTATGAACGAGAACGTCATGCGCGCATACTACGGGTCTACAGAGGGGAGAACTAACCTCACTGCGTACCGTGATAGGTTGCTGTCTCTGTTCCAGGAACTGGAACCAACCGTCAACGTCTCGGCCCAACGACTGCCGGATCAGGTGTGGGTCATTCAACGCAATCACAGGTTGGACGACATTGCACTTGATAGGCTGCGGCGGCTGCGCTCATAGGTACTGATCAACCAAATCGTCTCGACACTGGCACAAACCGCGGCGCGTCCAATCATGTTGAAGAAGATGATGATAGGGTTGACACAATAAGTAGCCAGTGCAACGTCCGACTGAGGAGCGCACAGGAGGATCTCGTTGATACACACTTGATTCTGTATTGCGCGGCTGTGGCGACATGTCTAAACGACATGCCACCACAGCCGCGCAATATAGGGTCACGCTAACGTTACGTTTCCAAATTGTGACGGAGCTACTCGACCGAAACCAGCCGTACTAGCCTGACAGTGCAGGATCGAGTGTCGTATCGATGGGGCCAGGGTACTCATCGGCAAACTATACTGCTTCAGGGAGGGCAAGACACGACCACGAGTAATGAGCTTTGTAAGACAGGCATTTTTGGGGACTGGAATCAGCCCTCGGGAATACATGTCCAATGTCACAGAGCGCATCGACTTCCTGAAGCAGAAAGTTTGTGCATGGGCGAGTCGTATTCGGCGGTATAAGCGGCGGCGGTGGGTTGATCGGTACACGCAGAATCGCATGTTTCAGAGCGATGAGAGGTGGGTATACAGAGCTTGGGAGCGACCTGAAAAAAACGTGACGGAGCTGTGCCGCCCGGATGATGCCACCACGAGTGCATTCTGGTCAGCATCTGGTCGGTGCCCGTCTGTCACGCTGAGGGTGGCTGGATACAGGATATCGAGCGAGTGTGTGGAACTATACCAGAAATGGAACCTGTCGTAATTACGCCATTAGACGTAGCCAGAGCAGTCCGTCCGTTACCGAATTGGAAATCACCGGGACCGGACGGACTGCATAACTTTTGGTTAAAATGGCTAATTAGTTCACACAGTCATTTGGCATCTCAATTCCAGTCATCCTTAGAGTCTGGGTTGCTATCGCAGTTTCTAACAACAGGCATTCCCCACCTGCTCCATAAGTCAGGTAGTCCCGCGGAACCCAAGAATTATAGACCGATCACATGTTTGTCGACGGTTTATAAACTTCTTACATCCATTTTGAGAGCAAAAATTAATACGCACATTGACAATAACTCGATTATGTCTGCCTGTCAAAATGGATGTAGTAATGGGTCCCGCGGTACTAAGGAGCTTCTCCTCATCGACATGGCCATTAGCCAACATCCCGCAAGGATCTGTCGACATGCTGGATAGACTATAAGAAGGCCTATAACTCGGTGCCACATGCGTGGCTCATGAGGGTGCTGGAGTTGTACAAGATCGATGCAACTTTACGCAGCTTCCTTGAGTCGTGCATGGGGCAAAGGACGGTCCTTCGATATCCGGGGTGTCGACAAATCCAGGGGAATGATGAGCCAGTATGGATCAAACAGGGAATATTTCAGGGTGACAGTTTGAGTCCACTTTGGTTCTGCTTGGCCCTGAATCCTCTAAGCACATTGCTGAAGGATTCAAGTCTGGGCTATCGGTTGAATAGAGGTGGTCAGGTCATTTACCTCTATATAATATTCTCTGTAAATTGAGAGGTCTGGCTCTTGTGATACAGGACCTCCTAGTACAAGAGCCAGGGCTACCCTGATGGTTGTGTCTTGAAGTGAAAATAAATAAATTATAAAAAAAAGAATACACCCATAATCTAGTGTGAATTATTTGCCATTGAATAATATGTACCTACATAGGGATTCAAGTGGGTCAAAAATTAAATTAAAAAAAAAAATATCTCACCTCCTCTACATGGATGATTTGAAACTCTTTGCCCCGTTGGGGGCAAAGAGCTACAATTTGTTGAAATTGCGACTGCTGGAGCTACTGAAGGTAACTGAAACTTTCAGTAGCGCTATCAGGATGCAATTTGGTGTCGACAAATGTGCAGTGCATGCATGTAAAGCGCATTATGGAATCCGAGGAAATTCAACTCTCAGATTCTATATAACTTAGATCCCTCTCCTCATCCGAAAGCTATAAGTATTTGGGTATGTCGGAAGCGTTAGGCATCAACGTTGCTGACATGAAGTAAGCGTTGAGGGAGCGCTTCTTTGGTTGCCTGAGGAAGGTGTTAATTAGTTTTCTTTCAGGCGGAAACAATGTGCGCGCCTTCAACAGTTGGATCTTAATGTACTATTTCGGCATACTCAAATGTACTCAGACCGAACTCGATACCCTGGATAGAAGTGTCCGTACACTACTGACCGCAAACCGGATGCATCACCCACGATCATCAGTGATGACATTGTACATCCCGCGGAAATGCGGGGATCGAGGGTTTTTAAACGCGAAGACCCTCCACAACCGAGAGGTGTGCAATCTCAGAGAATATTTTTTTAAAGCCGAAGTGGGTATGCATCGTGATGTGGTTGCAGTGGACAAGGGGCTCACCCTGCTCTCCATGGCTAAAAAGAACTGGCGCAAACCTGTAATACTTACTACCGATGACCGCAAGGAGGTATGGCAAAGCAAGGAGCTTCACGGGCGCTTCTATCGGGCTCTTCATGAGCCCGGTGTAGACTTCTTAGCGTCCGTATCCTGGTACGTTTTGGGGACCTTTTCGAGGAAACTGAAGGTTTCGTTTGTGCAATTCTGGACAAAGTTGTCTTGACGAATAACTACCGCAGATACAATATTATGTAGGATGGGACGGTTGACGTGTGTCGGGCATACCACCGTCCGGGTGAGTCCATCAGACATATTATCTCTGGTTTTTCTCGTTTGGCTAACGGCGAGTACTTGTACAGGTGTTGTGCGTGTTATTGTATAAGGTCCAGATAAATGATACGCGAAACGGTTTTATACTGAAATTGTTAATATATTTAATAATGGTAAAATACAACTCTGATTGTTTAATATAGTATGTGTGGACGTGGCAGGGCGATGGTATGTAAGCGACTGGCCAGCACAGCGCTCGAGTTCCTTTACCATAATAAAAATGCAATTCAGCAATCGCATCGGTCGCGTCGCGTCGCTTAAAATGGTTAATTCGCGCCCTTCTACCACGTTTCTTAAATGGACGATTGCTAGATAGACTGCTGTTAGCTCGCGGTCGTATTACTGTAAGTATTTCTGCTGTGCCGTTGATAGTTTCTTTGATAAATATCCTAACGGTTTCCATTTACCGTTTGTTTCCTGCTGTAAAACCGCGCCTACGCATGTTTGATGAATCGCACATTAGTGCTAATTTGCCTGATTCTCCTGGTAACGGAAATGGTGTCTGCATAGCCAGTCTGGGGAACTCGGTGTGTGGCGCGGCCTTGACTGGCTCCTGGTCCTGTAGCGCTCCTGCTGCCATCGCTGCCCTCTCCATTCTTGTCCCGGGTTCCCGTCACGCTTCCTGATCTCGCTTATTTGTCCGCGCAACTCCTTCATTTCCACGGATAGTGCGCTGAGATGCTTGGCCAAATCCATCTTCGTGTCGCAAGTCAATTCCGATGTGCTCGGTGCCATTGACGCAACGTCACCGGTTCCCATGTTCTCCATGACTCTGTCTGCCGTTGCAGCGAGGACTTCCAATTTCGTGTCTCCGGTCACTGTTAGGACCGCCCGCACGCCCGGTGGTAAACGATTCAACCACAACCTTTTTAGTGGCTGTCCCGTCACGTTGCAATTCTTGGCTAGGACCGCCATCGCCCTATACAGCTGCGATGGTTTCTGTGTTCCCAGGTCCATCTCTCCCATCAGCCTCTGGAACTGCTTGTCCACGCTTTCCTCGCCACTAAACGCTCTTTAAGCGCTGCGTACTTGCTTGACTCTGGCAGGGCTTCGATTATATATTATATTCGATTTATATATATATATATATTTTTTTTTTTTTTTTTTTTGTTTCCGGGATGAAAAATCCTCATGGATGTCCGCCGCCCTGGGGCGGGCGACGGGGTCTGTCAGACTCTTACTGACTAAAAACCACCCCGGTGTTCCATATCACACCTACGCCGGGGGTCACGGGAACGTACGATCCTTCCGCGACCCCCGACTGGTGCCGGCCCACCGCAGTGGGCCTCCTCGGGTCAGGGGAGGGAGGGAGGTGTAAGACTCCCCCCGCGACGTCTAAGAGGGGCGCGCGTGGAACACTACGCGCCGCCACCTCGGGTCCTGATGTGTGGGGGGCAACGGACGTCCCCGAGTCCGTCGCCCCTGGACCCATTTAGGGGGACTGGAAGAGGGCGTTGTCTGCCCTCCGCCGACGCCCGGTGCGCCTGCTGCGGGCAGGGTGAGTGGACGAGATCTCCCTCTCCCTTTCCGCAGCCTCCTTCTGCGAGACGACTGTTTCGCAGAAGGAAACCACCGCGTCCCAGGACTCTTCGCTGCCGACCATCGACTCGACCACGGCCGGCAGCGACAGGTCACTGCCTACTTCTGAGATGAGGGCACGGCGCGGCTCCTCCCAGGCGGCACACTCTGCCAGCGTATGCCGCGCCGTGTCCTCCCGGCAGTCGACGCAGTGGTGACACCGGGCGTCCGGTTTATGCGACACAGGTACTTCCCGAAGCAACCATGCCCCGAGAGCACCTGCGTCACCCGAAACGACAGGGAGCCGTGCCTCCTCCCGAGCCAGCGCTCGAGCACCGGCCGGACCGCCTCGATGGTGACGAGGCCAGCGTTAGGGCGTGTAAGCCTGTCCCGCCATTCCGCCAACAGGACCTCGCGAAGCTGAGACCGACGCAGCTCCATGTGTCGCTGCATCGGTCGCTCACCCCGCGCCCTCGCTTCCTCGCGCCACCGATACAATGACGCGAGTACTCTCGCCTCGAGGTCCCAGGGCGGGGATCCAGCCAGTACACAGGCCGCCTCGTAGGAGATCGTGCGATATCCCCTGATGACTCTGGCGGCCATCGCTCTCTGCGGTTTTCGCAATATTGCGATACTGCCGGCCGTCAGGTCAGAGGCCCACACCGGGGCCCCATACAGGGCTATCGATCGCACGATCCCCACATAGAGCCGCCTACAGGCGGCGCTCGGGCCACCCAGATTGGGAAGCAGCGTTGATTGCGCCCCAGCCGCGCCCAACAACTTGGGCGCCAGCCGCCGGAAGTGGGGGCCGAAGTCCCACCGGCTGTCGAGCACCAATCCCAGGTACTTCATGGTAGACTCGACAGCGATCCGAGCCCCCCCGACCACGATGTGTGAGCCGGGCGGTGGCGCCCGGCGGGGGCCATGAAACACCATGGCCTCCGACTTGCTGAGGGCCACCTCCAGGCCGCCGCACTGTGTCCTGGGTCAACCTGGCGATTGCTATGTTGAATCACTCCGCGTCTCCCTGCTTCTGAGGTGACATAATAGCCTCGAACTGACTGAACCATGATTAAATGGTAAAGTGAGCGTGGAGTGAGTTGTCATTCCAACTAATACTAGGGATTGACACTATTGACGACTCGCTCTAAGCTCACTTCACCTAACTTTTCACGGTGATATTTTTACAGAATCGATCGGCTGATTCACAAGGCAGTACTCCTCGATACGCCTCGCATTGTGAGGAGGTTTCTGTGTCTGGAGCCCGAGCCACCGGTAGCTTGGACCCTGCTCCCGACACCGGTGGATCACTATTTTTTTATATATTTAAATGTTTTTTTGTTTTTCTACTAATATTTAAAAATGTAATAAAATAAGACAACTAAATAAATAAACGACATAATTAAAGACAGCCAATGGGCTAACAGCCAAGAGCCTCGACCAACACCTGAGGAGCCTCCTCAGGTGTTGGTCGAGGCTCTTGGCTGTTGGCGTGTGAGGAGGCTCTCGTTGGGCAGCTGGATCAAGGGCTTGATTCAGAAAGCGGTACTTCTGGACACGGCTTGCATTGTCAGGAGGTTCCTCTCTTTGGAGCCCTGACCGCCGCCGGTAGCTTGGACCCTGTTCCCGATACCGGTGGGTTACTATTAGAAGCTTTTATTTAACTTGCGATGTATGTTACAAGCTTTTATTTATTTAACATGCGATGTACGAGTATGTATGTTATGTTTGTTCGGGTGAACTCTTGCAACTCAATGTTGAAGCAGATATTTTTAACCGATTGACCTGAAATTTTGCACGCATGTGTAAATCGGATGACAATGCAAAATTATTATGACATGGAGCTGATCTGATAATGAAACCGGAAGGTGGCCATAGGAACTCAGTAGTTAAACAACACAACCCCATCGAGTTTGGACCCTTTTATCCGTCTTGACGAGAACTTTGTTGCTAGATGGTAACCAGGGTCTGATGATGGAGCTGGAAGATGGCCATAGGAACTCGGTAATTAAACGACACAACCCCAACGAGTTTGGGCTCGTATGATTCGTCTTGACAAGTGCTTTGGTGCTAGATGGTAACCAGGGTCTGATGATGGAGCTGGAAGATGGTCATAGGAACTCGGTAATTAAACGATACAACCCCATCGAGTTTGGGCTCGTATGATTCGTCTTGACGAGTACTTTGGTGCTAGATGGTAATCAGGGTCTGATGATGGAGCTGGAAGATGTCCATAGAAACTCGGTAATTAATTCGACATAACCCCATCGAGTTTGAGCTCGTTTGATTCGTCTTGACGAGTACTTTGGTGCTAAAGGGTAACCAGGGACTAAAGATGAACAGCTTAAGCTAGCGTAGCTTAAGTGCAGTAAACGCATATAACGAAAAAACACTACGAACTACGCCATAGTCAATCTCGCATCAAAAATACTCAAAAGTTAAAAATTAAATAAAAGAAAAAAAAAACTTTTTAAAAACAAGCTTCTATTACTTATTAATAAAAACAAACTAAAAAGTTAAAAATAATTTAAACCTCATAAGAAATAAATAAAAGCGTGTTACATTGTGATATAAATCAAAAGTCATTTATTCAAATTAGGCTGAGAATCAGCACTTTTCGAACGTCAAAATTACAAAAGACAGTCCCCCAAAAACGCCCGCCCTTCACCACTTCCTAGTGCTATCGCTGGAAAGAAGAAGTGGCGGAACAAACTCCCCAGCAGCACAGCTGTCTGTTTAGTTAATAAATGTATTTTAATTTTCCATCAAAATGTAACACGCTTTTATTTATTTCTTATCAGGTTTAAATTATTTTAACTGCTTAGTTCTTGTTATTAATCTATACATATAATAAAATTGTAGAAAAGTGGTGTCTGTACAATGAAAATATATAAAAAATAAGTAGCAGGGGTTGTTATTATATCGATGCCGAACCCGAAATTGTAATTAATTTTTTTTTTGTCTGTTTGTCGGTTTGTCTGTTTGTCTGTGTGTTTGTGCACGCTAATATCAGAAACGGCTTATTCGATTTAGATGCGGTTTTCACTAATATATTGTAGTAAGCTTCACTTAACATTTAGTGTTTATCGGTTCATAAATAAAAAAGTTATGTCAATTAAAAGAATCACGGCGAACATTTGTTAAGGTATTCTATCAGAGTACGTACACGCCTCGCGCTTGCGCGTCCGTGGCTATATAAAGCGCGCTGAGAGCCGCACCGCTGCCCCTCGGACCCTTGCAGCCTGTAGCTTTAAATCCCCCGACTGAGACCTCTGAGTTTGTTTCGGCCTTTCTTCTCAGAGATAGTCCTAGGAAACGCCGCGCTCATCAAAGCATTAATAATACCAATGCGATCCAGCCTGTCCCTTTGCTGCCCTCTCCCAGCGACGCCCTAAGGGGCCCTTAGCGTGCAGTCGCTTAGTTTTAATCTAGATGTAGCCCTGGCTGGAGGCTTTAAGAATTCTTAAAGCAATCACAGGATAGTCCGGTTAAATTATAGTCATAAAAAGAAAAAAAAAAACGCGCCGCTGCCATAAGGATTCAGTTATTCGTAGCGAATGCACGTATCCTGGAGAGTATAGGCGAATAGTTGCATTCGATTATTGCGATTCACTTGAATACTGACTGTTAGCATATTTCATCTACCTATATATATAAAATTCAAAGTCCTGACTGACTGACTGACTGATATATCAACGCACAGCCTAAACCGCTGGTCCTAGAGACATGAAATTTGGAGAGTGTGTTCTTCGTGAAGAGTAGGCATCCACTGAGAAAGGGTTTTTCGAAATTCCACCCCTAAGAGGGTGAAATGGGGGGATTTCATTTGTATGAAAAACCTAAATAAATTATGAAAATTTCCAGTTTTTTTTTTCTAAACTACCCCCTAACAAGGGATTAGGGAGTTTCAAATTCTGTATGGAAGAATTTTAGCTCGCGGTCCGATTTACTCGAAACTCAGTATTTATACCTAAGATTGAAAGTAAAGAATAATGTGTATCAGGATTTTTCGAAAATCTACCCCTGACGGGTTGAAAAGGGGCAGTCAATTTTACAGGGGAGGATTTTACAGCGTAGCTTGATTAACTCGAAAATTGGTATATAATCTTTGTGTTAAGTTATGAACACATCTCAAACGATTTATCAAAATTCCACCCCTATGGGGAGGGAAAAGTGGGGATACAGTTTATATGAAAAATCTTATTCTATTTGTTAATAAACTTGAAAATTGGCAAGAATACTTGCCTACGTAAGTAATAAAGTTTATCATTATAAGTTTTTCAAAACTACCCCCCAAAGGGGGATATATTGGTGTTAAAGTTTGTGTGGAAGAATTTGGATGCGCGATCCGATTAACTCGAAACTCAGTACTTATTAATACTTTTTAACCGATTTCTAAAAAAGGAGGAGGATTTTAATTCGGATGTTTGTATTTTTTTTTTATATTTTTCGCGCCTTCGCTTGCCAACCGATTTGAAAAATTCTTTTTTGTTGGAAAGTGTATACTTTCCAAATGGTCCCATAGAAATTTCATCAAAAACGGTTCAGTAGTTTGGTTTTTAAACCAAAAGTATTGGTAAAAATTACAACTTAAAAGTGAAAAATAAAAACTTTTTTGAAAAAAAATACAACCGACTTCCAAAACCGACACTAGAAAGTGAAAAATAACTTTAATTTCGAAAGTCGGTGGCAAAGAACGAAAATGCGAACCCAACGACACCGACTTCCGAAATTAAAGTTATTTTTTACTTTATAGTGTCGGTTTTGGAAGTCGGTTGTTGCTGTTTTCAAAAAAGTTTTTTGACAAGAAATTAACGATGATATGTTTTTGGGTCTTTCGATAATCGACCGCTGACGGGGCAAAAAGGGGTAATTAATTTTTTAAGGGGCGTATTTTACTACGTGGCTTGATTAACATAAAAATTGGTGTACAACAGCTTTGTGTCAAATTATGGAAACATCCAATTTTTTTTTTTTTTTGTTTTCTTACGCCAGTGGGGTGAAAAGAAGGGATACAGTTAATATGAAAAATCTTTTTCCTTTGGTTAATAAACTTGATACTTGGCAATCTTTGCCTCATTAATTAATACAGATGGTCACTTTTAGTTTAAAAAAAATTCTCACAGAGGCTTCAGGAGGTGAAAAAGTTAATAGGTAAGAAAAAATATTAAACCGCTCGGACGAATTAACTCGAAACTCGATACTAATACTTAAAACAAAAAGTATGTGTTTTAAGGGTTTTTCAAAAATCGTCTCTTACCGGGGTGGAAAATGGCGATAAAGTTTAAGGGATGGATTTTACTGCTTGCTTCCATTAACTCTAAAATTGGTATAATGGGAACATATCAAACGTTTTTTTTTTTAAACAAAGCCTATGTCGTGGTAAAAGGGGACGACAAGGTTTATTTCAAAAATCTTATTCATTTGATCTGTAAACTTTAAAATTAAACCGAATTAAATAAATAAATGATAAAGATCGTAAACATAAATCTTCGAAATATTTAGAGTAAAGTACGATAAAATTGCCTGCCAGCAGATGCCAAAGAGATAGTCATCCTGGGGACAAGGACATACTTCTTATCCTTTCCGACATCCACGCGGGCGAAGCCGCGGGCAGAAGCTAGTAAGCAATAAAAGCTTGTTTTTAAAAAGTTTTTTCTTTTAATTTTTTTTTTAATATTCTTATATGTTATATGTACTTAGTTTAAATAAAGATATAATAATAACTTTTCTAGTTACATTAAACCTTCATTTATTATTTTATTTATTTAAACTAGGTGCGCCACCCGCATATAATAGTAAGTAATGAAAGTTAACAGCGGGGTAATTGCGTAACACACTCACAGTAGAAATGGCTTTGTTTAGACAGTTCAACAATGTCCTTTAACATTATTCATGTTTTAGACAGTTCAACAATGTCCTTTAACATTATTCATGTTTTAGACAGTTCAACAATGTCCTTTAACATTATTCATGTTTTAGACAGTTCAACAATGTCCTTTAACATTATTCATGTTTTAGACAGTTCAACAATGTCCTTTAACATTATTCATGTTTTAGACAGTTCAACAATGTCCTTTAACATTATTCATGTTTTAGACAGTTCAACAATGTCCTTTAACATTATTCATGTTTTAGACAGTTCAACAATGTCCTTTAACATTATTCATGTTTTAGACAGTTCAACAATGTCCTTTAACATTATTCATGTTTTAGACAGTTCAACAATGTCCTTTAACATTATTCAAGTTATATTCTGATTGATAGTGTGTTACGCAATTAGGGCGAAAGAATGTATTCTTATGGATATACCGATTACAAGTGTACACGGCATTCACATGTAGCAACATTCGTAAACTTTATAAAATTAAAAAAAAGGGAATAAAATATAAACAAATCAGCTTTGACTTAAGTCGCAAAAAGAACAAAAAAAGAACCGGCCAGGTGTGAGTCGGACTCGCGCACGAAGGGTTCCATACCATTATCTATAAAAATCACGTCTGTTGTATGGGAGCCCCCCTTAACTATTTATTTTATTTTAATTTTAGTACCTATTTATTATTAAAGTAAAAATACAACTGAGTATTTTATGAATATTTCAAGTGCCTACCTGTTGCCATTATTGATATCGAGTAAAAAAGGGCAAAAAAATCACGTTTGCTGCCGGGAGCCCCCTGAAATATTTATTTTATTTTGTTTTTAGTATTTGTTGTTATAGCGGCAACAGAAATACATAATTTGTGAAAATTTCAACTGTCTAGCTATCGCGGTTCTTGAGATACAGCCTGGTGACAGACAGCCGGATAAACAGACGGACGGACAGCGAAGTCTTAGTAATAGGGTCCCGTTTTTACCCTTTGGGTACGGAACCCTACAAAAATAATTCGTTATTTAACAAATAATTTTTTTTTCATGGTCATACTTGAATTATCCTAAGCTCCATTTTGTAGATTAAAATTAGATCATAATTCAATTTCTAAAAAAAGGTATAACAGTTTTCAGTGTTTACCGAACCGATTGATAGCTACCGTAACTTGTCTGTTAAGCAAAGTTTAGCTATCGGTGTGACTTGTCGCTTAGAAAATTTTAGTATCGTTGGGTTCGCCTGTTGCACACCGACTCAACAAGGTAACAATTTAAACTTCTTTGATGGCAATGTTTGCATAAACGTAGGTAACTACATTTTCTACGATGCTTTGACTTAGATTTTGTCTGCCTTGTGTAACAGGCTGTGTAGAAATTACCTTGTTTACCTCCTAGAGCCATTGTTGAATGCGTTTAGTTTCGCTTCACTACAATTATCATTAGTCTTTTTAAACTCCTTTTAGATATTTGTTACTCTAGGCATTGTACGCATTTGTGTTTTTTTTTATTCATGTAAAAAATTCCTAATTCAATTTAAACTAAAATTGATTTACAAACGTTTTACAAGCTCATCACCACTGCTCTTAAAACGATGAAGGAAAACATTATGTTAATGTTCACCTCAATAGCAACTTTTCAGTGTTTTGACTTGACGTGACTTACTTGTCGGTTTTAATCAATTTTTCTGTTGTACGATGCGTGATGTGTATAAGAGCAAATAAATAAATAAATAATGAGATACACTCAATGTTGTTCTTTGGATCCACTCGCCTTCTTAGACGGACGTTGGAGAAAGCTCGCAGAAAACTATCCATGGCCCTCGGCCTTGGACAGTTTTATGCGCTCAAATACTAGGAACGCAGAATCATGCAGGAGGTTTTTCTACAGAAAGCCTCGTAAAACTAGTCCCGCTCGGCACGAATGCGATAGAGGGAGAGATAGAATATTTATTATTGAACACACTGACATAACATGCTAGTGTGTTTATTTTGCTTGCTTGTGTGGTTATTTATGACCTTTTGTCATACAAAGAGGAGAAGACAGAGTTTGTGCCATATCTCTCTCTCTTTCCCTTTCACTCAAGCACTATCTTTATTTCTCTGTCCCCCTGTATACCGTACACAAGTGTATTGATTGACGAGTGCATTTCACGACAAAAGCTCTGCAGTCGCGGCGCTGCCTGTTGTACGCTGTACATTGTCGAGGGGCGGACGGAATACTACCATCCTTTATCGTTTTAGGATATCTGTATCTATCTATCTCTCTCAATCGCAATAGTTCCACTGACTGCCACGGGGTCTTTCCTCTATTTGACGCACACATACCTACGTTAACTTATTAAGGCGAAAGCGTCAGGATAGCCCGCAAAATTCAAATATTACCAGCCAGCAATGCAATTCCTTGAGTTAGAAACACTAGTGTGTCAGTACATACATTGCTAAAGGCAGATTAAATCTATACAATGATCAAATAGTAACGAGGAATTTCTTTTTTTCGTTTGACTCGATGTATGTTCTGGATCGGCACAAAAACTACTGAATTAAACTCCGGTCAAATTACTCAGATATTCCTTAAGGGTCTGGTCTTCGAATAGGCTATATATTATCACGCTATTTGTCATGGGGGATTAGCAATATTGCATTATTCCCGTCTCCTACTTCCTCTCTCATTTAATTCCACGAGAAAAAATGCCAATATAGTCCACAGTCACGAGAGCGAAGCTGCGTGCACAGCTAGTAATAATTGATAAAACAGAACACCAACAATATAGTTTAGAGGGATGTCTGACTAAGTAATAGCAGCCGCACGTGTTTGATTGAAGCGTATACAAGCTAGCCGAGCGACGCCCATGAATGGATAACCATCCATTACATATCGAGATTCCTCACGCCTTAAGGTATGGTATATACTGGAAATACTGGTATTCAGCTAGATCTGCTTAGACTGGAACCCGACCCCAACTAGGTTGTAAAAAAAAAGCATTGCCGATGATCTGCCCAGCCTTTTACTATCCTCGCGCTGATTAATAAATAATTTACCAAAACAGGAGCCTAAAACAAAATATTAAAAAAAAGTAACAGTACACACTACTCCTAATTACTTATTCCCCTATCCCACACACTGGGTATATTATTTCTCATAATTGGTCAATTATTATTAACTTGCCAACGTTGTAACGAGCACCTGAGCGAAACACGAAACACCATAGTTTTGTAATATAAAATATTACTAATTATGTCCTCTACATAATTGTATACGATACGGTTTGTATCCAAAATAGGCCAAGTAGGTAATGATACGCATAAACCTGTTATTTACACAAGTAAATGGGGGCTTAGGGATCGCGAAAGTAACAGCGGTGACTTAATGTTAGTTGGAAGTCAGACTTGTAAAGCGAGCAGTTGCAGCAGCGAAAGCATTCTTGAGTTGGACAGAAACATAAGCTCGACGTCCGTACCCAAAACAAGGATCACACCTAAGACAATGCAGGACATACAGTCAGGGAAATTAATACCTAACTAAAACTACTAACAAACTAAAATATGGCGTCAAAAAATTCCTTTGCATCGCTGTCGACCGGTAATGTACCCAAGAGAACCCAAGAATGGCGGCATTGCCACGTTACACGTTGTATGGCAATACTTAGCCTCTGCCGAAGGTAAACGTCAACCCTCGGGTCATGGGAAGTATCAACCTGGCGTTTGGAGATTTCGTTGAACAAACCATGAGCACTCGCACCCCACGGCCCGAGGGTTTCAACCCCAAACGGATAGTAATTATAATCACCGGGAAATTAGTTAAGCAAATTGACACCCTACGTCAATTTACTTTGTTGTACCTACTTGTTGTACTTCATGCAACTGTCAAATGATGACAGTTTTGATTTGAATTTAAGGACAATTTAAGCTGGTAGTCAATTCAATTCAATGACTTCACGAAGTATTTACAACAACAGTGAATGTATATCATTCTCGCAATAAATGAAGATGACGATTAAGATGTAATGATTCCAGGTGAAGCCAGGGCCCAAATGGTGGGCGAGTGATTGAAAGTTTTGTTGGGAGATCAGCCGATCGATTCTGTAAAAATCTCACCGTGAAAAGTTAGGTGAAGTGAGCTTAGAATGAGCTGTGAATAGTGTCAATCCTTAACAGTAGTTGAAATGACAGCTCACTCCACGCTCATTTCACCTAAGTTTTCACGGTGAGATGGTTACAGAATTGCACTGCAGGAGTGCCAAAGGAAGATGATCTTTCCAAAATTAGCTGAGAACAAGGAAGCATGACACAAAATTCATTAGGTAACGAGTAGGATATATTTACTTAGCAGTTTTAGTAGAAAGGATGATTCTAATGACCAATAATAATAAAAAGTAAAAAAATATTTCAGTACCGCGGATAGTGCTATACTGGAATCTTATCTGACCCAGGCTTTTAATAACTAAAAAAAGTTGTTTGAAAATGACAGGTCAATCCACATTACAATTTGCGGAATCCAAACCAACCATTCGTGTCAGTATACGCCCAAAATATAGAATGGCATAACTAAACCATCTGCTGGGTTTCATACATGTTGGAGAAAGATGCATTTTGAACCTAAAAGACATGATAGCATTTGCGCTGTGTTTACTATCGGCCACCCGTTGCGTTGAGTTGTTCACTCGACCCGGCAAAACAGCATGTTGCTGGGCGTGCACACAGCTTTGTATTACACGAATGTACACAGCTTTAAATGCACCGCTATATTTCACAGATATAACGAAAATCGTGACAGCTGTCCGGTAATGAGTATTGAGTATATAATACTCAAAACGGAACAATTATTGTCACTATTTCCCAATAATCATTGTTGCAAATGCAAGTAGTATTTTAAGCCATCATATTAAGGGGCTCATGGCTAAATTTTAACAACCGCACGGTCAATCGAAGTTGAAGCTACGCTTGTCGCGGTTAGATCGTGGATGGGATGCCATTACATATCGAGATCTTTGCTTCGGAAAACAGTTAAGCCGTTCGTCACGGGACGCCGTTAGTCAGAAGCCAAAAAGTCTGACAATCAGTCTTACCAAGCCGGGGTATCGTGTTATCCAGTACCCAGTTACTAGATAAAACGATGTGGAAGTCAGATAGGCCGTCGCTCCATGTAAAATACTGAAATTCAGTTGCATCCGGTTAAAGACTGGAAGCCGACCTCAACATAGTTGATAAAAGGCAGATTGATTGAATGCAGACCATGACGTGGCGTTCTTTATTGAATGCAGACCATGACGTGGCGTTCTTTATTGAATGCAGACCATGACGTGGCGTTCTTTATTGAATGCAGACCATGACGTGGCGTTCTTTATTGAATGCAGACCATGATGTGGCGTTCTTTATTGAATGCAGACCATGATGTGGCATTCTTTATTGAATGCAGACCATGATGTGGCATTCTTTATTGAATGCAGACCATGATGTGGCGTTCTTTATTGAATGCAGACCATGATGTGGCGTTCTTTATTGAATGCAGACCATGATGTGGCATTCTGAACAATGAAAGGATAGAATTAGTGAGAGACGTCAAATTTCTAGGCATCCATTTGGATGATTTGCTGAACTGGAAAAAAGAACTGGCACATATAGACTCCACTATATCATCTGCGTGTTATGCGTTGAGGACATTGAGAGACGAAATAAATACGGAACAGTTGAAAATGGTATATTATGCTCTTGTCGAATCCAGACTTCGATATAGCATACAGTTCTGGGGGAAAAGCTATGGTTATAATTCTGAGCGAGCCTTCATTCTCCAAAAAAGAGCGATACGTACAATTGTCAGAATTACACAAAGAGAAAGCTGTCGATCTCATTTTCAGCGTTTAAATATTCTGACCTTGCCCAGCTTATACATACTTGTGTTGCTAGTTAATTTTAAAAAATATATCCATGAATACGAGTCCGGGGAAGAAAGAATAGCCAGGGAAAACACACGTAGAAAGGACTTTAAAAATAAAGTTGTACCTAATTTTAACATTGTCAAGCATAGCCCTCATTACCAAGCTGTACAAATATTTAATAGACTGCCAGCGGATTTGAAGATTTTATTAAACACTAGCTCTTTTAAGGCTAAGCTCAAAGCATTTCTGTTGGATAAAAACTTGTACTCAATGGACGAATTGTAATTTAATATTAATATTCAAACTTTCTATAGAAAACAAAAATTGCTATTGATATTATTGATTTTTATAAACATGTTTTTTTTTTTATTTTTATTTAGAATTATTATTGTGCATGTTCAGTTTTAGAATTTATATTAAATTAAATTATTTATGATGTATGTAATGTAAAATAATGTATCAAACACAATATAAATTGTTCCTGATAAATAAATAAATATATATTCTTTATTGAATGCAGACCATGATGTGGCATTCTTTATTGAATGCAGACCATGATGTGGCATTCTTTATTGAATGCAGACCATGATGTGGCGTTCTTTATTGAATGCAGACCATGACGTGGCGTTCTTTATTGAATGCAGACCATGATGTGGCGTTCTTTATTGAATGCAGACCATGATGTGGCATTCTTTATTGAATGCAGACCATGATGTGGCATTCTTTATTGAATGCAGACCATGATGTGGCATTCTTTATTGAATGCAGACCATGATGTGGCGTTCTTTATTGAATGCAGACCATGACGTGGCGTTCTTTATTGAATGCAGACCATGATGTGGCATTCTTTATTGAATGCAGACTATGATGTGGCATTCTTTATTGAATGCAGACCATGATGTGGCATTCTTTATTGAATGCAGACCATGATGTGGCGTTCTTTATTGAATGCAGACCATGACGTGGCGTTCTTTATTGAATGCAGACCATGATGTTGCGTTCTTTATTAAATGCAGACCATGATGTGGCGTTATTACTGAATAATAAAATTAATAAAAAACAACCGATTACAAAAAAATATAATATTTTATTTCTGAAAATAAGACTTAGGAACCTAGGAAGAAGGGTTATGATTAGCGATTCGTATAACTGGAGGCACACATCAGTACTTAGTCATAAATCGTACAGAACACGTGTGACTTCGGTGATACGAATACCGAAAAAAACACGATATCTATGTCCTTTTGGGTCTTAATTTAAACTTTTTGAAGATACTTTTCACTTTAAAAAAATTGGTTTTTAAGAGTGAACACCAATCACGTTAATTGGCCCAGTATGAGTATTCACAAAAAAACGGCGCGAACATACAAAAACTTTGAAAAATTATTAAAATATATCCCTGTCATCATTGGTCTAAAATATTTAATAGCATAACTAAAGAATCTGAGGGGTTTCATACAAGTTGGAGAAGGGTGCTTTCTCTCCTTCTTGTAGCCAGTTATCTTGTGAATATGAGTTGTCGTGCCTTTCTACGACGTGGAAGGTATACGCTTGACGACTCTTGTCAGATTTGTTAGGAGCACTTTTGTGGACGACGTTACCATGGAGGATGATGCAAGAACCTAGAAAAACAAATGACCATGTTAGAATACTTATATAGTAAAGTGGAGCCAAGCGGAAGATATATGTAGGTTGAAACCACTAAAGGACAATAGAAAAGAGAAAAATGTAATGCATAATTTGTAATGTGTTTACCACTGTAGATGGGAATTAAGGAGGAAGGAGGCCTGTCTCTCGACAGGCACCCTTCGTTTGTGAGAGGGAGTGGGCCGTAATCCACCTCGCGAACCCAGTGCGCTTTAGTCATAAATAGAATGCAATTTGTCTAATATAACCTTCAGCGTAATACTTTCCACTTCTTGAAACTGAACAGAAATCAAATTAAAAACCATTTCTCTTTACAAAAATTGTCTTTGATAAATAACTTTGCATTTATTTCTAATTTCATTTCAACTGCAATTTTCTCCGAGCTCTAGGAAATCCCTTATTATTGTAATTGCGCGAAGTTTTATAATGTGATTGCTGTTAAAAGAAAAGCAATGAAAACAGAATTCAGTGCGTTATTTACGTTATTGAGCAGACAGATTTTACAAACATATGAAGCAATGGATTAGCAATATCCTTCATAATTATTCAGATCTAGGGTAATAGTGCGTTACGCAATTATTAGGCTGCTGGTGGTAAAGTAACGCGGACTAATGGTAAGCCTCACCTTTGCCTACAGGAACTGGTGTAAACCTAGACTGTGGGTAAATAGGGGCTGGTTTGTCATATATCAACGTTTCTTTGCTGTTTTTGTCTGGGTTCCGTATCAGTCGCCTGTGCACCCCAGACTTGTGGGACCCTGGGATCACCCAGAGGCAGCCATTTTGTATCGTGGCTGGTTCTAAAGCTATCCAGAAGCCGATTGGAGGTACCGGGTCCGTGTGCAGGTATGTTATGTCTTGGTGTGGTATTACTGTGAAATGGAAAAGTGGTATTTATAATGAATTAAATAATTATAAAACAAGCTTAAGGTATGTATGTATATACCATAATTCTATTCGAAAAAGTCTTAGTGTGCATACACACGAGCGGCACGTGTCAACGGCAGAGGCAACTGCAGGCGTCGACACCCGTCGTCGACGCGTCGGCGGCTGCCGTCGACACTCGTCGTCGACGCGACGGCGGCTGCCGTCGACACTCGTCAACAGCTGCAGTTACCTTTGCCGTTGCACGTGCTACTCGTGTCTTGCATTTACATGTACAAACGAGTATTAATTACTTAGTAAAATGATTTAATATTTTATTTTATTGAGCAATTCATAAAATAAATAGCACGGTATCCTGTTTTTCAATATAAAGTTTTCCAATGAATTCGCTTAAATGAAAAGCTTTGAGCTTTCTTCTTCCAAGGCAAGATGTGTACAAGAAGCCACTCAAAGGGAATGAGTACTAAGAACAGATCGCACGAGGCGTTCTGGAGTTTCCGTGAAAAGTTTAAAGTATGCCTTCTTCCTACCCTTTACCCGTTTGGCACGTGGCATCATCGGTTCATGGAATTTTAAAACAGTCTGTAGATTTCGTTTTGCTGCATTATAATATTTCAATCCCCAATCGGATTGGCAAGCCATTTTACTATGCTTAATTGTCAGCATAAATATTATACATGATGATAACTATAGCTATATTGGTCTTTATTGGGCACTTACGTAAACCAGGTTATTGATTTAATAAATATCTTGTTGGTCTGGATTTTCACTATTGAATTCACTACCCATTACACGAGATTTTAGGAGCATGAGGAACAGGGTGTACAGTTCACACATCCTCCATAGAAAAGGGAGTATTCTCTGACCAGATGGGTGTTGTATCTGTTGAGCAACTGCCCAACGATTCATTGATGTCGGGACATATATGCTAAAAATGCATAATGTGTAAACTACGCTTGCGCGATGCAAGATTTTGCGTGACGTCAATATGATGCGTAGTTCGCATGTGGCACTGTTGTCTGCCTGGCTTTCTGGCGAGTACAAGCGTGCAATAAAATTGTCCATCAAAATTACTTCTCACAAGTTCTTTGTAAAGAATATGAAAGCAATTTCAAGGCCTTGAGAAACCTTAAAAATTTCATGCCGCAAAAGTAAGGAAGAAAATTGAATGAGGAAGGAAGATGAAAAACCATATAAATAAAAGATGCAGGTTTTACCAACCGATAAATCGGTAGAAAGTCGTGGTCTGGGAATGTCGGTTTTTCTTTTGTAAAGTAATCTTGTTAAAAACAGTTTAATAATAATAATATGAAGACGAAAGAAGAAGACGGGCCTTCGCTATCCAGGGTGTCGACAGATCCAGGGGAATGATGAGCCTGTATGGATTAAGCGGGAATATTTCAGGGCGACGGTTTGAGTCCTCTTTGGTTCTGCTTAGCCCTGAATCCTCTAAGCACACTGCTGGAGGATTCAGGTCTAGGCTACCGGTTGAAGAGAGGTGGTCAGGTCATATCTCACCTCCTCTACATGGATGATTTGAAACTTTTTGCCCCCAACAAATTGCATCTGATGGAGCTACTGAAGGTAACTGAAACTTTCAGTAGTGCCATCAGGATGGAATTTGGTGTGGACAAATGTGCAGTCATGCATGTAAAGGGGGGGAAGATTATGGAACCCGAGGGAATTCCACTTTCAGATTCCATACACCTTAGATCCCTTTCCTCATCCGAAAGCTATAAGTATTTGGGTATGTCGGAAGCGTTAGGCATCAACGATGCTGACATGAAGCAATCGTTGAAGGAGCGCATCTTTTGTCGCCTGAAGAAGGTATTAATTAATCTTCTTTCGGGCGGAAATAAGGTGCGCGCCTTCAATGGTTGGGTCATGCCGGTTTTGATGTACTCTTTCGGCATACTCAAATGGACTCAGACTGAACTCGACGCCCTGGATATAAGGGCCCGTACACTATTGACCGCAAACCGGATGCATCACCCACGATCATCGGTGATGAGACTGTATATCCCGCGGAAGTGTGGGGGTCGAGGCTTTTTAAATGCGAAGACCCTCCACAACCGCGAGGTGTGGTCGTATCGGCCAATAGGCTGATGGCCGAAAGCCTCGATCAACATCTAGCGAGGCGGTTGAATCAAGGGCCTGCAGTGCAATTCTGTAACCATCTCACCGTGACAACTTAGGTGAAGTGAGCGTGGAGTGAGTTGTCATTCCAACTAATACTAGGGATTGACACTATTGACGACTCGCTCTAAGCTCACTTCACCTAACTTTTCACGGTGATATTTTTACAGAATCGATCGGCTGATTCACAAGGCAGTACTCCTCGATACGCCTCGCATTGTGAGGAGGTTTCTGTGTCTGGAGCCCGAGCCACCGGTAGCTTGGACCCTGCTCCCGACACCGGTGGATCACTATTTTTTTATATTTTTAAATGTTTTTTTTGTTTTTATACTAATATTTAAAAATGTAACAAAATAAGAAAACTAAATAAATAAACGAAATAATAATAATAATAAAGATTTTTAGTTTAAACTCAGGTTTATCGTATCTTTTGTAATGAGACCTGAACCCTAATTGCATAACACTTTATCAGTCTCAGTCTGAACCATTTTGAAGTATATCGCTAATCCGTAGCTTAACATGTTCGAAAAATTAGTCAGCTCAACGTAAATAACGCAATGAGTGTTGTTGACTGTCAAAATGAAATCCATTTCTACTGATAGTGTGTTACGCAGCTACCCCGCGGGTCTGCCACATTGCTACTGCCAGAGGGCAGTAGCCTTTACCCTTCCAGTCAAGCGTGCGCCATCATCAACCGAACTAGGGTTTACCATCAGGTGAGACAGAGGTCAAACGCGAGCAAATGAATCGAAAAAAATTAAATAGATTGTGTCCCAGTAACATACCTTCGCCACCAACTCCAGGGTTCTTGTAAATGTACATGGACTGCACCACGGCTGGCTCCCTGAAGGCCAGTTTTTGGCAAACATTCTTCACGCGATCGCAGAACGTGTAACACCTGAAGATGGGATGCTGAAGATGCAACGCGTGTCCAACCTGAAAACAAAAAAAAAAATGTAGTAATATGGGTGTACGGTGAAACCATACACTAGTAATGCACTAATACTTATTCGTGAATTTTTACCTCAGGTCAGTAATTGACATTAGTCGAGCATTCAGTACACGATTAACGGTCATCGCGTGTGCTCCTTCGCTCCTTTGTACCTTTTACCAAACCTTTGGTCCTGATATTATATTTAATTTGACTTTATAAGCAACAGTATCATTTAGCCATCCTACTAAGTTCTACAATGGGTATAACAAAAGGCTGAGATGAGAATCTAAAGGGTCCCCGAAACGATCAATTGCAATCAATTGCTCTTGTAATAATATTTTCAATCGCTCCAATTGCATTGGGTAGACGATCAATTTGCGCAGCAATCATTTCGATATGACTGGTAAGTTTAGTGGAAATCGGTTGTCACGGTATTGGCATGTGATGCTGAGGAATTAGAAAAATGTCGTGAGGAGAGATGAATGTGTGAAAGATGCTATGGACGAGGAGATACTATTAGAGAAAAGTAAGAGGTCAGATAAACTTGACAGCCTAATCGTGTTTCCCAGTAATTTGGTTGGAGGTCAGATAGGCAATCGCCTCATTTTAAATACTGGTATTCAGCTGCATGTGGACTGCAAGCCAACCTCAATGTGTTGGGGAAAGGCTACGCCTTGTCCTAAGTAAAATATTCAGCTGCATCTAGTTGTAATGTAAGCCAACCCCAATGTTGTTGTGGAGAGGCTAGGTCAATTATGATGATATAGGATCAATTTCAGACTTACTTTATTTAGTGATATGCTTGGGTCTACTTTCAGTTCGCCATCGGGTCCAACTGCAGCGTCCTCAAAGAAATAGCTGATATTGTCGTTGCTTTTCATAAAGTAGTCGTCTTTTAGTTGCTGAAAATTAATTGAGGCTTTTAATAAAAGTGACTGCGATTTGTTTTTGATCAAAACCAATATTTCTATGGCTTTATAGTATTTGTTCACATTATACAAGATTATAAAGCGGAAATAAGAAATCATTAACTATCCAGAGAGAAAAAAGAGAAAAGAAATGCACTGACTTTTTTTTTTATGGTACACCAACAGCTTCTATGTATAATATATATCTTAAGTACACTATGAATAGGTATTTACCGATTTTTCAGCATTAACAGTAGAAAATATGATCCGTTCTTCTTTGCTGGGTATGTTCTTGGTAAACTCTTGACCCGCCTCCAGCATTTCGTCGCATTCTGATGGGGCGAGGAAGCAATCTAGAACCACGTAGCCATCTTTTTCTATCTGAAACGTTACAAAGTATACTTGATTTATTAAAGGGTATCGTTTGACGGTCAAGGTGCACCGAGGTCCTGGTGAAGACACAAATTTGCTGGATGCAAGAAGCACAAGACCGTTCATGTTCCACGTTGGGGAAGGTCCCAACGTCGGCGTCGCCACATCCCCTTTGTCTAGCAGTGGAGGTCTTTCGGCTGAAATCATTCGTATTGCTGCACCCTAACTGCGTAACACACCATCAATCTCAATCTGAATCATTGCCCTCGAAAACAGCGGCGCGGCAGCGGTGCGGGGGCGGGCAACGAGCGGTGCACTCCAGCCAAGCGGTGACCGCCCGCGCGTCTGCATTGGAGTGTTGTGCAATTTATTTTTGTGACGTAGCGAACTGTCCTCGGACGTGCTAGATCATATTCAGCAATTTTTGAGAGGACACCGATATGGAACAGCAAAGATGTGAACCATAAAAATAGAAGAGTAATTAACCAGCTATGGGAAGAACGCCGCTATTTATAATAACACATAATTCTATTTATATAAAAATGAATCACCGAAATGTATGTACGCGCATAACTTCCGATCGACTGCACCAAATTGGATGATTCTTTTTTTTGTGTTTGTTATTTGACAGGACAAAGTTTGTATAGAAGAAAATTAAAATAAAAAACGAAAAAAAAAAATATGGCGGTACGACGTCAGCTACTAAATAAATGGTAAATAAATAAATTCTGTCTTTTATATGGAATTTACCAACAGATTAAATAACCTCGTTCTCCTCCACGACTTGTTTCCATGAATCACAGTCTAGCTAGTTTTAGCCTGCTATTCTAGGCAGAAACTCAGGTGCATCCGGACAAATAGCAATAGACTATAAATTAGACATACACACAGATATACGAGTATACTGGATTATACATATAGTCCGGCGGACTTGAGTATTTGCGACGAAATGGTACTTACATACAGGTAAATTATATTAACGAGGTTTTAAACTTGTTCTCGTGTCTTTAGTTTACAGAAATTCTACGATTTTTTTTATTTTTTATTAGTAGCAGCATATTCAGCCACACTTCACTGCTGGCACATAGGCCTCCTCTCTGGGAGACCCGAATCCCGGTGGGCCCGCATCCATCACGCGGGGCCAGTGCGGGTTGGTTGACACATGTCTTTGAATTTTTGATTCTTAAACATGTTTCTTCACGATGTTTTCTTTATCCATTTTATAGGTTAAGTAAATTAAAAATTATTATGAACAAGAATAATAAATACTTGTAGCTGATATAAATAGAGTCAGCACCCTTCTCGCCCATATTTTCATTTGTGGCTATATTGGTGCTGACTCTCAACCAAATTATTTATTATACTAGCTGCGCGCCGTGGTTTCAACCGCATAAGTCTCGATCCCGTGGAAATAAAATAATAAATAAAAATAAATATTTTTTTTATTTAGTATTAAACTGAGCCTGTCATCCAAATCCGTTTTAGAGTAAAAGCGAAACAAACCCAAAAAACAAATCTTTTCTCTTTACTCTGTTAGTTTAAATTCGCTCCGCACGTTTTACGTTCCTCTGTGGCAGAATTATGCCAAATAGCGTAAAAAATTTGCAAATAATAATTACACCAAAACCTACTCTATTGGTTTTTGGAGTTTCTTGTAAGCGCAGGTACAAGATATGTACTTAAAAGTATGTACATATGTATACATATCGACAAGAATTAATTTGATTACCTAAAATTTGTGTTCCGTTTTGTTGCTTCACATTGATACAATGTTATGGAATAAAATATAAGTAGCAAACAATATTAAATGAATTCTTGTCGATGTACCTATAGGTTTTTTTTGCGGCTGAGTTTTTAAGGGGTCCATTTTTATGCAACGTTTAACGAGGTTTTCTGCCCACCACACAGGCAACAGTAATCGTGTTGTTTATGTTTGTGTTAGAGATGCGTGCGCGCACGTTCTATTGCCGCCGCCCCCACGTGGTGAAACTATTTTGGTATGCTTATTTCAATATCGCGACGCGGAGGGCCTTGAGTACCGATAGCACCTCAATATATAGGCATGTACATAATATATTATATATGTATATTATACTTTTACATATCCGCAATTAAATAATGGGAAATTTCAGCTGTTATACTGGACGTGTAATTTTATGTTTAATTGTTTTATGATTACCCACTTGGTACTTCTGTCGGTACTATTTACTTAATAAACTTTTTGCATGTACAGGAAGCACTTTATTTTATGCGATAATTAAATTCCTATAAACTACGCCTAGTATGTTTTGTCACTTTTAAAATAACTGTAAGCCGTTAATGGTTTTACTACATAAGTTCAACTGTTTTCTGTCAGCACACACGGCTACACGAGTCAAATAGAATAAAATCAAGCTGTACATACCCAGTATAAGCTGACTTCTGATTGTACGAAAAACCTACACAATGCGAGGTCAGCTAAAACTGAAAATGTATAGCTTGATGTGTCGCCGTGTGATGTTTTCTGTTGTCGAACAAAGAAACCAATTATTTTATGGGCATCACTAGTAAAAATACATCTTATAGAAAAGAATTTGGCAAAACAAACAAAAAGGTACCTACATAATGTCATCCTAACGATGTAGTTTTGTAAATAGTCCAAGATTTTTTCTTGTTTTAAATACACATTGTCACAATAGTCACGCAAAGCAAACATTTGGGGCTATTTTAGTTCATTCGCTAAACAATCGCATACAATTGTTATTGACATCGAATCGCGGAGCGTTCCTACTTATAGATAAATGTTACAGACGACATAATATCAATCAACCCAGCTTGTCGCAGTCCGCTGCTGGACATAGGCCTCAAATGCATGCCGTCTGTTGGGACAGGTCAACTCAAAGCTGCAATGGCTCTTTCTTCAAAAGGCCCTTCCAGACATGACTCTGCATTGTTAGACCCACAGATAATCTAATAATATAATGTATTGACTTTAAAAGAGACCATGACCTCTGAGCAGGGATCAGTCAGCTAGGAGGGATCGGTCAGCTAGGAGGGATCAGTCAGCTAGGAGGGATCAGTCAGCTAGGAGGGATCGGTCCGCTAGGAGGGATCAGTCAGCTAGGAAATGCCGATGCATGTTCTTTAAATATTGACCAATAAAATATTGACGTGTAAAAGTGCCTTAAAAGATCTACTCACATTGAGACTCACATAAATAAACATTATATTCTTGGCGGAGTCCAAGAGTAAGAAGTAAGTAAATTGTTTACCGTGTGGCGACAAAGAACGGAAGATAACACTGTCGGTCCTCGATAGGGAATAGCTTTGTTTTACGACCAACAAAATTGTTTACAATTTAATCATTTATTAACTTATAGGTATTTAAACGGCTTTTATTATTTTGACGACACGGTTGGCGCAGTGGCTGAGCGATCGACTGCTGCGCTGCGTGTCGCGGGTTCGATTCCCGCACGGAACAAATATTTGTATTGCCTACAGGTAGTTGTTCCGGGTCTGGCTGATTGTGTTTAAATGTTTGTAAACGCACCCACGATACGGGAGTATTTCCTAGTGTGGGGTAAACTGATACTCGGCTAACTCTCTATACTGACTGAACGCGAGACCATAATTATCTTATAGTCGATTCCTATAATTTACGAACCGTAAAACTCTTGTAGGTTTACGAATAATGAAGCAACGAGCTCATAGCTTTGCTGAGTAGACCATATGGAAGTAGCTATGACAGGTATAAAATGAGCTTACGAATCTATTTATATGCCTAGTTTGGCAATGAAAACGGCCACCATTGGTAAGCACAATGGTTCGATTTTGTTTTAAGGAACCCAAGGGCTGCCAGGGTCATTACTGTTGTGAAATGTCACACAGACAATGTCTGACAGTTTCTTTTAGACGTACTGCAGTGCGATTCTGTAACCATCTCACCGTGAAAACTTCAGTGAAGTGAGCGTGGAGTGAGCTGTCATTCCAACTAATGCTAGGGATTGACACTATTGACAGGTCAATCTAAGCTCACTTCACCTAACTTTTCACGGTGAGATTTTTACAGAATCGATCGGCTGATCACGTTTAGTTTGAAATTCACCCTTAGTCTCAGTAATAGAGTGAACTGGGGGTTGGTGGGATGCTTAAGCTTGGATCAACTAAGATACTGGCGTGCGATTGAAGACGTACTTACAGCCAACGAGTAGCGCAATTCAGAACCGCCATAAAGTTTGAATCGGGCTGTATCTACCATTGCTAAGTTTTGAAACGAGTGCCAATTAAAACTTGTTGTTAAAAACAGTTATAAATACGTGACATTGTTAATATTGCTAGTTAAAAGAGCGGCGTCAGTTTTGTGTTCATGGTGATTCACATTACAAAAATATTCACTTCCTCGTGGCTAGCGAGCAAACGCACTATGTATTCAATAGGTATACCAGTGCGTTTGGGGACATTATACGTTCGTGTTTATAAAGCGAAAATTAATATTTCTCATCTTCCTGTTGCCATTGTTGATACGTTGAAGAGCTATTTATTAGGCTGAGTTCAATTACCCCAAAAAAGCATTGGGCATTCGTATTTTTAGAAACAGAAAACGTCGGAAACATTTCATAAAATAACGAAAGACACGGAATTTTTCGTACAATTGCTTTCTCACTTTCTTGTGAAACCTTTGCAAAGCCGTCCCTACAGTGTGGACGAGTAATTAAGACCAATCAAAGTAATTAGTGGCACTCCGGGAAAAGCTCTTTAAACCTGCTTGAATTCGTAACATTATTAAATGCTTCTGTTTGAGACAAAGTCCACAAGAAATGTCGTTCCGCCTCCAAGCTATTCGCTAAGAGTTCCGACACCAAGCTATACGCTAAGAGTTCCGACACCAAGCTATTCGCTAAGAGTTCCGACACCAAGCTATTCGTTAAGAGTTCCTACACCAAGCTATTCGCTAAGGAACAAAACACAATCGCCTGTTTATTTTACTCGCTTTTCTTTTGCAGAAGATGTTATTTTTCTTCGTCACCGCTTTGTAGTTCAAGTAGTCTGTTGCGCGAAGAGCGGGACAGAAAATAAGACACGGTTTGAGGATTAATGCCACCACCTACATCCCGTTTCGTCAGTACTTAGGTATACTTCCTTTAATTGAGGTTGTATCTTCCACTTTAGGCTGCATTAAAAGCAGTTCAGAGGCCATGAGTCTCAACCAACATTCTACCTCATGCGTGACATACCCCTTTTTCATAAACGTTGCTTAAAATTATGTAGTGATTAGCGACTGTTTAATTAAGTAGTGATTAGCGACTGTTTAATCATACATTTTTGACGTTTAAACGTCACTTAACTTTAATCATCGTTTTATAAACAAACCCCTTAAATGGCTCATTTCTGATGTCATCAAATGATAAATGATTTTTATTTCTGTCTGTCTGTGTGTAGGTTTTTAGTTGTACCTACCAACACTTGACACGCCAAGATAAATAATGTTTTAAAACTAGATGACTCCGGTGCTTCCTATCCGACTTCTCTGAGAACAAGCTTAGTGGTGTTCTCGGTCGAACAATCACAACAATCCCAAGATATTGCTGGGTTCGGTGTTTCCCGGACCCAGGTTGGCCGAAGCAAGGAAAACCTGATCAGGTGGAGCTTCATAGACGACTCCGCCTTGGAGTGTAAATGTGGTGCTGTTCCACAAACGATGGGACACTTAATATCGTGTCCTGCGTGTTAGCTGCACGTTACAGGAAATGATGGTACTGGTGATGCCGCCAAACAAGAAGACTGATTCTGGGCCGAGTCCATTTAGGTTGCCATCACGCTAAGAAGAAGATCGGTGTTTCAGTACCGTATAGCTACAGGGATTAGAAAGGATTAGGGTGAAAAGGTTGCACTTAGCAACTAATCGCTTTTAATCCTATCATCTTAGTTTAGTTCCACGTTTTTCCAAGAAGGAGAATATTGTGATTTTCGGTTTGACCGTCCTTGGGCTGAGACCATTTCAATTCGGTTCACAGAGTTTCTAATGAGATAAAACTTTCTCAGTCGTCACAATCGTGAAAAAAGCGCTTCGTTGCCAGCAATCAGTGGATCCATAGATTTATGTTCGCATAACTCGACATAATGTATGAATCAACAGATTTTTTTTTTCACGATTTCAGGGTTGGTCCCGTAGTAAAAGTTGTTCATAATGATGGGTTTTAAGGATTAAAACAATCAACATGTAAGGGCGTATGAACTTATTCAATAACACTTGGCAATAAGGCTTTCACTCGTATTGGACCATACCTGTACGAAAATATTTACAAAAAGCATAAAATCTTATCCTTGACAAGGTTTGGGTGTAAAAAACGAGTTCAGGATTGGCTGCTTGGGCTTAATTATGCTGAAACTGAAAATCTTTTATTATACAATTATTAAAGTACTCATCATCACACACACACTAACAATCAACATGCATGCTTACACTAATCACATACATACTTACACTCATAACACATACGCATACATTTGGTTACCTTTTAGATCTAAGTATAATTTTTATTATTAACTATACTGAAACCGTTGCATTTGTTTGCTGAGACTGGATCCTGCGACAGGGTATCCTAGTGCGGGACCCAGTGGCAAACCTATATGTGACACTTGTTTTTTTTTTAAATCAATAAACTTATTATTATTATTCCTTTATTTCATTGAAATACTTACAAATTACATTTTTAAATAGGTATTTTTATAAACAAAAAGATAAAAAATACATTTAAAAATATAAAAAATAGTAGCCCACCGGTATTCGGGAACAGGGTCCAAGCTACCGGCGGTCAGGGCTCCAGAGAGAGAACCTTCCTGACAATGCGAGCCGTGTCCAGAAGTACCGCTTTCTGAATCAAGCCCTTGATCCAGCTGCCCAACGAGAGCCTCCTCAGGTGTTGGTCGAGGCTCTTGGCTGTCACGACTATCGGCACAATGATTGCTGAGTCCACATGCCACATGTCGACAACCTCGCAAGCCAAGTCAATTTGTTTATCTTTCTTGGCTTTCGCGAGATTCTCATCATGCGGGACGGTTATGTCAACAATCATTGCGCGCCGCTCTGATCGATCCACCACCACTATATCAGGCTTATTGGCAACAATACTCCTGTCAGATGTCAACCGTGCCGTCTTTCACAATAAATCTCCGGTAATTGTTCGTCATCATAACTTCGTCCATAATTGTACGGACAAAACCTTCGGTTTCTCCAAAGAGGTCACCAAAACGCAGCCAGGCTACGGACGCTAGTAGATCTACATCGGGTCCATGTAGGGCCCGGTAAAAGCGTCCGTGAAGCTCCTTACTATACCATACTTCCATGCGATTATTGGTGTCAAGCACTACTGGCTTGCACCAGTTCTCTTTAGCCAAGGAGAGCAGGGTGAGGCCCTTGTCCACATACATCTCCGACTACATACATCTACGATACATCTCGATGCATCCCCACGTCGGTTTCTAGGAAATATTCCCTGAGACTGCATAACTCGCGATTGTGGAGGGTCTTAGCGTTTAAAAAGCCTCGACTTCCACACTTTCGTACAGCCTCATGACCGATGACCGTGGGCGATGCATTCGATTTGCAGTCAGCAGCGTCCGGACCCTCCTATCCAGGGCGTCGAGTTCGGTTTGAGTCCATTTGAGTATGCCGAAAGAGTACATCAAAACTGGCATGACTCAACTGTTGAAGGCACGCACCTTGTTTCCGCCTGATAGAAGACTAATAAGTACTTTTTTCAGGCGGCCAAAGAAGCGCTCCTTCAACGATTGCTTCATGTCAGTTACATTGATGCCTAACGCTTCCGACATACCCAAATACTTATAGGTTTCGGATGCGGAGAGGGCTCTGAGGTTTGCGGAATCCGAGAGTTGGGTTCCCACGGATTCCACAATTTCCCCTCGCTTTACATGCATGACTGCACATTTGTCCACACCAAATTCCATCCTGATGGCGCTACTGAAAGTTTCAGTTACTTTCAGTAGCTCCATCAGTTGCAAATTGGTGGGGGCAAAGAGTTTAAGGTCATCCATGTAGAAGAGGTGAGATATAACCTGAGCACCTCTCCTCAGCCGACAGCCTAGACCTGAATCCTCCAGCAGTGTGCTTAGAGGATTCAAGGCTAAGCAGAACCAAAGCGGACTCAAACTATCGCCCTGAAATATGCCTCGCTCGATCCTTATCGGTTCGCTATTCCTCTGAATATTTCGACGTCCTGGATAGCGAAGAACCGTCCTCCATTGCCCCATACACGACATCAGGAAGGTACGCAGAGTTGCATCTACTTTATACAAATCTAGTACCCTCATGAGCCATGTATGTGGCACCGAGTCATAGGTCTTCTTATAATCTATCCAACATATCGACAGATCCTTTCGGGAACGACGAACCTGTTGGGTAATGGCCATATCAATGAGGAGTAGCTCCTTAGTACCACGGGACCCATTCTTACATCCGTTTTGAGAGGCAGACATAATGGAGTTGGTGTCTATATGTTTGCTAATTTTAGCTCTCAAAATGGATGTAAGAAGTTTATAGACCGTCGGTAAACACGTGATCGGCCTATAATTTTTGTGTTCCGCGGTGCTACCTGATTTATGGAGCAGGTGGGTAACTCCTGTCGTTAGGAATTGGGGTAGCGAACCAGATTCCAAAGCAGTCCGTAACTGAGATGCCAAGCCAAAAACCATTTAATCCAAAAGTTGTGCAGCCTGTCCGGCCTTGGAGACTTCCAGTTAGGTAATCGACAGACTGCACGAGCTACATTTTGGGGCAAATGGAAATAGATATCCTCCATTTCTGGTATTGGATCACAGGCTCGCTCGTCTTCTCGAGCCCAATCACCTTCGGTGTGACTGACAGGCGCCGACCAGATACTATGCCAAAAGGAACACATGGCATCATCATCCGGCAGGCACATGTCAGTCACACCTTGGTCCGGTCGCTCCCAACCCCTATAAACCCACCTTTCATCACTCTGGAAGGTGCGATTCTGAGTATATCGCTCTACTCGCCGCTTATACCGACGAATACGGTTCGCCCATGCATTCACTTTCTGCTTCAGGAAGTCGATGCGCTCTGTGACACAAGACATATAGTCTTGAGGACTGATGTCAGTCCCTGAGAACGCCCGTCTCACAAACCGCATCACTCTAGGGCGAGTATTGCCCTCCCTGAAGCAGATTAGTTTGCCAATGAGCGCCCTGGCCCCACCAATACGGCGTTCAATCCTGCACTGCTAAGCTGGTATGGCTAGTTTCGGTCGTGTACCTCTAGAGTCATTGGCAAATTTGACGTGAGCTACACGACATGCCGCTACAGCCGCACAATACAGAATCGAATGAGTATCGATGAGGTCTTCACAGGTATCAAAATAGTTTGACAACCAGCGCCCTATTTTTGTTATGCATGGGCAAACGAGGTAAGCGTGGTCTCAGTTTAGGCGACATGAACCAATATTCCTGAATCGCACCTTCCAAAGCACTCCTCAATTCCTTATTGCACTGGGTACTTACGTTTGTAGCCCTGTCATTACTCCCCTCGTCAGCATGACTTGTGTTGGACTGCGGTAGTACTACAGCAGTCTGCGACTGGGGGGCGATGACATCTGCATTTCATTTCGCAGGCGATCAAGTACAGTGCATAGCATGTGATTACGCTGAATGACCCGCACCTGATCCGACAGTCGTTGTGCCGTAACGTTGACAGCTGGTTCAAGCACCTGAAAAAGAGAGAGCACCCGAACACGGTACGCGGTCCGATTGTTTCCCCCCTCTGTAGCCCCATAGTATGAACGCATGACATTTTCATTGATGGATCGCGTCCATCTCATTTGCTGAACATTTCCACCGGGAGCTGGGACCCTATCAGAGGCCAGTGGGCCTCGAGATCCTAAGCCGTTCAGCGGTCGGCGTCCTCCCCGTCGACGAGCAGGTGGTGGCGTCGTGGGCGGAGAGAAATACTCATAATATACAAATATAAAAACTGCTTCTAAAAAATTATATATTAATTAAAATTTAAGAGATGACAAAATAGATGACATGTTGACTTTATTATTATTATTATTTACTTGTAATTCCTGACAGCTGTAATCGTACTGAAAAAAAAAAGCTCTATAATTAGTTCGCGATTGCATGTTCCAAGCAATTACTGCCCAGTGTGTACTTTGAATGTCAGACTTGTACCTAATATCAACAGGACCAAGTTTTGTTAAACACTTGCATCTGCTTGCACAAATTCCTTAACGGCCGAGTAATTATTTCATCTTCCATCAACGTGAATTTACCTCAGCAGCAAAATGGTTAACTATACCCTGTCGACTAGGTTATTCGTTTTTTGACAGCTGCCATAAAACGTAACTATTCCAGATTACGTAAAAGTTAACTTTAAAATGCGTAATAAAATAAAAATATAAACTGCCTAATCTTATTGAATTATCTTATTTATGACAAAAAAATATATAATTGCTCACTAGTTCGATCTGTCAAAAAACGGTTAACCACTAGGTTTTTTGACAGATGATACTCTGTCCACTAGGACAGATTAATTAAAGGTATGATTATCTGGAAGAATATGTAATCAATTACGGGCGTCTTTTGTTTTAGTAGGTGTCAGAACTTAAAGTTAATAAGAGAGAGACGTAACATCTGTTCCAAACATAGCTCATGAATGTGTAACAAACCCTGTTTAGGTTCAATTCTTACAAAATCACTAACTAAACAGAATTAGTAACATATACAAAAGTATTTAGAAGGTTTTATCGTTATGTCCTACCATTTATTCCAGAAAACATTGTTTAAATTAACATGATTAAATTGTAATTGAAAAACTATCGACGAAGATTCCACAGGTACCTGTGAGTGGATGCCTAATTTTAGTGTACGTTTTCTAATCCATTTGTTTACATTTTCGTCAGATAATTCTGGAACAGACCATAAGGCAGAGTGTATTTAAAAGATTTCGTATTTTTTATTCAATTCTTCTGCTGGACTGTGCTTGGTTTCAAAGTAATATCAAAGTTGCCCTACAAATGCAGGTGCGCATCCTGTTAGTTTTATAATGGAATATTGTTTACGCTGTTAGATTTATAATGGAATAGCGATTTTTCTGAGAATACCTTTAGCTTTTTCCTTGCTTTGATGTAAAACAATTTGTATTTGTGCGGAAATAAGCTTTAATTATCTGCAGAACAGAGGCCCGTGACTTTGTTGTAGAATCTTAGACGAGCTTTGTTAGAGGTTTAGTTAGTTTTATGGAACCAATGTTAAACAATATTTTTCCAAACTACTAACTAACATAGTTTTAGTTATAATTAGAGAAATAATGTGTTTATTAGCATTAAAATACACTTTAAAAATATTATAATTGTAATTAAAAAAATACACTTTAAAATATTAATTTAAAAAAAAAACTATTATTATAATTATAATGCCAAAAGGGCCTCAGTAAAGCATAATGTCAGATGACAACGCAAGGTCATTTGACAACTGCAAGGGCAACTGACGCTGATTTTCAGCTGCAACCAACAATAATTTCAATTCCTGCTTGTGTCGCGTTCCGATGCGCACGTCTTTGCATATTCTGTGTATTGACTAGCGCGGCGCCAGCTGTCGCTCGTAATTTTTTTCGCCATGAGTAATGAACTTGTGGCGAACAAGCTGCTGCTGAGCGTGATGGACGAGGTATTCGCTGTCCAAATCTGCGCAACGAACTTCAGCGAGGATGACACAGCTGCTGCCAAGCTTTTGTTGTTCAATGTTCTAAACAAGCGCGACCAGATGGTGTCCCGCCGGCGTGGCGGGACTAAGAGTAGCCTGCAAGACATCATCACGCTGTTCAAGGAGACCGACCGCACGACGTGCCGACGTTTGTGGCGAAGGAGCTGCACAAGCTGCCACCCGTCACCTTCGATCACGTCGATGTAACAAGCCTTCTGAAGGGCATTGTCTTTCTGAAGGCTCCCCTCGCGGATGTTCAGGCGAAGTTAATTGCATCCCAAAATACCGTCACCGATTTGCGCAAGGAATTTAGCGAGTTACTAGGTCATTAGTCGATGCATCTAACGTAAACATGTGTCGCGGAGCCGGCCTCAATGGATCGTCAGTTAGTCAGTCAGTCAGTTTCGTCGCCAGCGACCAAGCAGCGCCGCCCGAGCCACTCGCCCCGTCCCGCTGTCAGTGTCTACAGCCCTAGCGAAGCCCCTACAAAAGGAATCCGCTAGCGTCACCGCGACTACTCCGGGTGCTCCAAGTATGAAGCGTATGCCAGAAAAGGCACCGAATAGGGCTGATGATGGTTTCGTGACGGTGCAAAGGAGGAACCGCCGATCGCGAACGAACAAGAACCGCCGCGGCAAAGCTCCTACGGAGCCCGAAGTCAGCTTGCGTGCTGTAAAGCTGAACACATAGGTGTACATCTCCCGCCTACACTACACCACTAAGGCGGAGGACATCGTGGAGTACGTGCGCCAGAAGACGAGGTACACGCCGAGGGTGCAGTTACTGGAGTCGCACCGCAACGTCAACTTCAAGGCATTTGTGGTGCGTGTACCGAATGGTTATCTACCCGTCGTCATGGAAGAAGACTTCTGGCCGCAGGACGTGGTGTTCCGTCGCTTCCGCGTACAAGTACCACAGAATAGCACAAGAACTAGCTAGTGAAGTACTATTTTATAGTAAAAATATGTACGAGTATGTTTAGGTTAAGGTAAATATGTATCTGTGGGCCTGCGTCGCCTAAAAATATAAATATTAAAAAAAAATAATAAAGACATGGTACATGACAAAAGTATACAAATAGACATCTTAGACAGATGGACAGAAAAGTGATCTTATAAAGTTCGTTTTTCCTTTTCAGGTCCGAACCTTGGTTGACTGGTAGAGAATGCCCAAGGCATTAAGTCCGCCTTTGTACTTTTTTTTGTGTGCGAAAAGATTAAATAAATAAATAACCTTAAAAAGTATCGAGGGGCTCGTGGTTAAATGATAACTGCCGCACGGGTTGGCTCGTGGATAGGTAACCATCCATTACATATCAAGACCATTCCGTGCCTCGGAAAGCACGTAAAACTGTTGGTCCCGGCTGTCATTCATAGATCTTTGACAGTCATTAAGGGTAGTCAGAAGTCCAAAATACTGAGAATCAATCTCAAGGGGTATCCTGTTACCCAGTAACTGGGTTCTATAGATCAGATATGCAGCCGCTCTATGTAAAATACTGTTACGAGCTTCGGGATCGTAACAATAAAAACTGCCGATATAAATTACCAAAAATTAGACTTTAACAAACACACTAATTAAAGTCGCACTTGAAGATCGCTTTCGACTCGCTTGTATCGCTGATTCAAGTCTGACTGGTCGGCGCTAATCCCGGCCTAGTATAGTGCCGCAGATAGTTCCAGAACCTTCTATTGCAGAAACATCTAGAAGGTTCGAGTACATACCGGCCCCGACTGACCTGATGTCGAAATTTCTAGGATCTGTTAGTTCTACTACTTGATACTAGATGGCGCTAGTGGTAACTATGTCACCATCATGTACCAGGCATCAATTGTGGCGCGCAACAATACTGTCAGCTACATCCAGTTAGACTGGAAGCCGACCCCAACATAGTTGGGAAAAGGCTAGGCAGATGGTTTGATTGATTAAAAGTGCACACGCACACACCACGCACAATGGTCCACTTGAAGGAGTAAGTGCTGAAACCAAACCCACAACATAGAGTTCCCTTTTTTCTGAAATAACGAATTTAATGTTTATTTTTATTTAATCAAGTTTTAATTATAGAATACTTCAAAGTTTATAATGATTTTCTTTTATTTTGGTTTGTAGTAACATTTTATTTATCTCTCGAACTAAAGTTTTGTATAATTAAGAAGCATATTTAATTAAAGCCCTAAAAGCATTGAAATAAACAAGGGTTCTTTCATCCGTTGCTGAATACATATTAATATTAATTGCTAGAACTTTATACCAATTATTACCAACATATTCAAAAGGTAGCTAAGTCGTAGGTAAGTCGTGTGACGATATTCGCAAACAACTTCAATATGGCATCATGGAAATTAAATTTTAGTACTGAAGTATATTGAAACTGAGAATAAGTCCTTTCATCGAGTATTTGCAGATGTTCCACGTAGGTACTCATTTATGAAATGAGGAACAGAATTATTTGTTGAGTTGAAAGGACATTGTTTGATGTGTTGAAAGGATTCTTTAATATGAAACCGTTCAAAGAACATTTTGTTCAACGAGTTCTGGGTATTATTATATTAAGATATTTATTTTGACGTCATTTGGGAACTTGCTTGAATTTGTTGTGATATGACTGAACTCTTGTGTTTAATACTACCAAATGTTTATAGCTTGGCGAAATTTTTACAGTTTTTACACATGAAAATGTCTTGTCGATTTTTTCATGCATCCGACTTTAGTTGAGGAAAAAAGTTAGCGATTAAACGAGTAGAGCTAACTAGTTAAAATGAGTTGGCGAGCAACGAGTGATTACTCGCTGGTATGCGTCATGCGCCAAGCGAGCATCACTTAGCTCTTGTCGCTACGACAAACAGTACTCGCCGGTCGTGTGAACTGTCAGCTATCAACTATAGATAATTGTGTCTCTTTCCATAATCCACCACGCGGGACCAGTGCGGGCTACCGAATGCCACATGTCTTCTAATTTTTGGTTCTAGGACATGCCAGTTCCCTCACGATGTCTTTTTCATCGTTTTAAGAGAAGTGGCGATGTAAAAATTTACACAAAGTAAAGTGCCTGTTTGGGATCGAATCCATGACCCAAAATTTGTAAGTCTGATAGGAGAGTTGCTAGGATAGGCCAAGATAAGATTTATCAACACTTAAAATTTCAGCGCTCAAGAGTTTCATTATGTTTACCTTGATTATTGAAATGACGTGTGCAACATATCCTGTATATGTTGCACACGTCATTTCAATTATTATTAGCGTAATGCTCAGCTCTACCCACGGAAACACTACGCATATTGGCTTGGCTAGCTGCGAGTTAGGGATTACTCACATATATAAACACAGCTGAACAAAGTTTCTCATAATTCATGAGGAAAGTTCCTAAAATACTGAAAGCTTTAGTTCGAATGATGACACTCTGTGACCAAACAGTTGGCGTGACGAAGTTTGTATCCGCGTCACGTAAAAACAGAATTCAGCTGAAGTTTCAAGAAACAGAACTGACCCATCTTGTATATCGGATACGTCAGTTTTCGGTTTCCAATTGAGAAAATAGAAGCTTACTGCAGGCCCAACTCGAAAGAGCGACGTAACGTGGATTCGAACGATTTTTGAATCGAAAATACAACTATCCTATATCATTTCGTTTCTTAGATTTTCGTAGATTTTCTCAATGGCACCACGTGTCTGTCCCGTTGATTCAGACCCGTGGTGCTACTGAGAAAATCTTGATGGAAAAACCCTATAACCCCATTTTTGATGATCGTTATACACCTCATAATAATATTTCATAGTAGGTACCTATATTAAGGTTCCATGAACGAAAAAATCCCCTGTTGTCATTTTAAAAAAAAAAGTAGTCCAGACACGTGCTTCTAGACCATAATATAATGATGTTGATGATACTTTTTAATGTACAAAATCAAAAGTAATTTCTTGTAAAAAGATGACCGTGGAAATTTGTTGTGAATAATAGTGATTTATCATGAATACTAAATTTTTTTGGAGAGCCCCTTTCAGCCACATGCAAAACAAAGAACTCGGCTTTTCAAATTATTTTATTTTTTTCCTTTCTCACAAACAATGAGCACCATTGATAAAAATCAGTCAATTTCGTGCACGGCCCCTTAACGCAGATACTTTTCACAAGATTGATTAATGGGATCCCGGGTGGTATCCCCCAAACCCCAATATCAGTTGTCTTACCAGGGTACGACAACTGTTATTGGAGTTTTAAATAAGGATTTCTCAGTGGCATACTTGAGTCTGGTCTGGTTGGTTGGCCTCCTTTTATGCGGAACTTAAATACATATCTTACTGACGAATTAGGGTTTACCTACTATTAGGTAATACATCTCTGCCTACCGAATCATGGTAATACGTAAGTAATAGGTATTGTGATTTTAAATCAATGATGTAGGTACTATTGCCAAAATCTATGTCTGACCACCGTAAGGACTATTCCTGCTTGCAGCGCGCAGTCGATATAAAAAGGATCCTCTTTTGTTTTACTTACGGACGCAGCTGTGGTCATCATGTGGACGGGATTTTGTTTTCACAATGGTCAGATATAGGTTTAGGCGACAGTATATTGCGGCCGATGAGAGAATGCGTTCTTCACACACGTCAGTTTCATACGAACGAATACGTGTTTTGCGAATTTGATCGTTATTAGCTACTAGAATTGTAGCATTGCTAGGTGTCAGGAACGCATCCTCTCGACGGCCGGACTGTATTATTCGTTTTTGTAATAGCTACGACAGCTATTACAATATCTCCTTATTTGAGCAAATTCTAGAAATTATTATTATTAATTATTTCTTTATTATTTAATTAATAGAAAACAAACAGTCCATTTATCAAACTAAATTTCATTCTAAAACATCCATTGGTTTCTTACTAAACTTCAACTATATCCGACGACCCTGCATACTTATGTCTTTTGTTGACTGTACATAATTATGAGTAATTCATACGAGTATGTTGTGTCTACTTCATCATGAATGGGTACATGTAAGCTTTACATACGTTGAGTACTAATTATTCTCCTGTAAGTAATAGAACAAAACAAACAAAACAAGTAGCCGAATTCTGGGCAGAATCCATTTAGATTGCTATCGTCACGCTAAAAAGAAGAATAGAACAAAATAAGTGCTTTCATACACAGCTTAGTTTCGAGTTTGTTTTGATACGTATGTGAAACTCGACGGGTGGTTTTAATTTATTGGTTTCTGTTGCCATGTAGTAACGACCCCGACTTACGTGTGGGTCGTAGGGTTCAAATCCGGACAGGCACATAACTTTGTGTAGTTAATTTATTTCATCACCACTGTTTAAAAACATGTGATATCCACCAACCCGCACTGGGCTCGCGTGCTCGGCGTGGTGGATTATGGTCTAGTCTTTCCCACAGAGAGCCCTGTGTCCCAGCAGTGGGAACATTATAGGCTGATTATGTAATGCTAAAAGTAATTTTTGTAATTTGTTTGTAATGCAAGAAGAATAATAAGATATAGAGCAATATGAAGTTGTGATAAGCAGCTATTTGATCACCAAATTGCTTATACTCGTATACTGAATCGAAGTCGACCTACCAGTTTTGACTATAAGTCGGTAATTCCCAGTAAGATGAAACTTCACTATGTTGAAACTATCTTTGACAGTAAGATAGTTTCAACATAAATTGACGACACGGTTGGCGCAGTGGCTAAGCTGAGCGATCGACGGCTGCGCTGCGTGTCGCGGGTTCAATTCCCGCACGGAACAAATACTTATTTGTATTGCCTACAGGTAGTTGTTCCGGGTCTGGCTGTTTGTGTATGTGAGTTTAAATGTTTGTAAACGCACCCACGATACAGGAGTAATTCCTCGTGTGGGGCAACGTTTTGTTCTAAAAAAAAAAACAAACTGCTCGTTGGTTTCGTGCCGCAAGCGCGCTTGCTGAGGGTGGGGTTCTCCGTTCGATTCCCAGGTCGGGGAAAGTGTTATTGGGCTATTGTTATTTCCATTAGGAATTTCTTAGTAACAGCCCGGAGTTTGGAAGTTGACGGTGTGATACCCGCGCCTCGGGAAGCTCGTCTGCTCGTTTCAATGTCCTTTTTAGGTACAAGGGTTATCACCATGTAAATCACGTTTGTTCTACATATCTATTTCAATAAATTAACGTTCAAAGATTTATCTTGTCCACTGTCAGAGCTTTGATAAACTGAATCTAGTTATGTATGTACCTCCTTTGTATACCGATAGTTTATTATTCTATACACCCATACCTGTAATTCTATACATATTGTAAAACAAAGTCCTGCTTAAGGGCTTATCCTGTTTTTCGCTTCTTAGTGTACCTATACATATACTATAATATTATATAGAGGTAAAATTTGTGTGGTTGTATGTAGGGCGTAATCTTCGGAACTGCTGATCCGATTCCGAAAATTCTTTAACTAGTAGGAAGCTACAGTATTAGTATATGTATACATAAGTAACGCTTTCACTGTAAAAAGTTTTTCGATCTAATGTAGACTCAAGCTCCTAACCATACAAGGCCTAATTCCATTGAACCATTGCATGACTCAGCATTAAAGACCAGTGACTTAGTTTCTTACCATAAGCCCATAGGAGTATCTGTGCAAGGGCCGCGAAACGGCCAAGCCATACATTTTGACCAAGATGTAAAGTTTCTAGATTTAGGCCTTGTAGAGTTGGACTTGGCTCTACATTAGATCTGATAACTTTCTAACAGTTAAAACTTTATGTAAGTCTGGGTAACCTACTTTAAATGACATGTTTTTGGTGGGTGGATATCTTTATTTTATATGTAAGTAAGTAAGTCAACATACGTAATCTTAAACATTTGTGTAAACATTGGAAATAAAAGATGTTGTAGGTTAGTCACAGTGTGAACGTATGGCCTTTGACCTTATTACTCGTATCATTCCAAGCCTTGTAGTAAAATAAGGCAATTTGAATATAATATGTTGAAAACATATCTCTTTTTATCTACATAATTGTGGTGTAATGTTCTTCGATGTTGTGTGTTGTGTAATGTTCTTGATCATATTGTTATTGTATAGATGGCCTCTTAATGACTTTATCAGTATTTGTTAAACTAAATTGTTTTCAAGAGGGAATTACGAGGTTGATTGTACAGACGCCAGTACCTCAAGCTACTACAATCTGTCAAATTTCTTTAGTAGATTTTCAACTCTATCGCTAAAGCATTAGGTTCAAGGTTAATTGGGAAAATTTTACAGTTTCGGGTAGCTTAATGTGCTAGCGTCTGTAAATCGACGACGATGCTAAAACAAAATAGGTAGGTACTATTCCCTGAACGCCATAACGTTTAAAATCTAGGCGCAATCTCATCTCGGCGATATTTATGTCTAACACTTGACAAATACATATGTAGGTAAATTAGAGGCATTTTTGACAGATTGGATGCGAACGTTATGAAAGGGGCAAATCCCGTATTTTTAAGAATGATCGAAAACTACTTGTAATTTACCTACATTTTTGACAAGTTTCTGACATTTGTTGTCGCTGAGATGAGAGAGGGCTGCTGTAGCGTCAGTATCCACGAATCACCATTTTGAATTGTAATTATAAAACAACTGCTGATGCGAATGCAAATAAAGAAATCGAAAATCAAAGAGAGACATAAGTCTTTTAGGTTTGTCTAATCTTATGAGGAAATAAGATGTTTTAATGATTTCGTACTAAGTTTTTCTACCAAAGTAACTCTGGAATCCTCGGTGTGCGAGTCCGACTCGCAGATTTTATTTTCATTCCATCTTATTAATTGTATGTATATCGTGTATTGTATTGGATACTCTCTAATAATGATAATATTATCATCATGATAATAATGTGTCACCAGTTTCGGAACTAATAGACCTTGGCATTGTATGGCACTGCGCAACAAGTTTTTGCAAATGACGTTTTGTTCCAAAATCAGACGAAAAATATTGAAAATATTTCTAATAGGTAAATCAAACAGTAAGTAAGTGACCCTTTAGTTAGGTAGGTACAAATATTTTATAGAATGAACCAGATTTCTGTTTTGTTATTTGTTATATTAGTAGAGGTATATATTCAATATAGGATATAATAATGCAGATATTTTTAAATGCAAATAAATGTCTTGTACACGCAATCAAAATAATGTTTAGTGCTTTGACTACAGATCATAAATTATTGCACGAATAAACACAATCATGTAAAATTTCGGCATAAAACCATAGCAATGCAGAACAAAGAATAAAACAAAATAACATACGCCTCGCCATTGACACAGCTTTGAAAATAAGAGGAATAAATACCTGATTCCAAATAGTATCGTGCATGGTTGTGGCGTGTTCTTCAATGTAGCAGAAAAATACAGGGCAACAACGAGCGGCTACCACAAGAAACCAGTCACAACTGAGCCACTGAGCCTGCCTGCCTGACGCGCCTGCTCGGTGATACAGACGATCTGCGACTCCCACACGTCGACTACGTCACAACACTCCGAAATACCGCATACACCGTCTGTCTCATGCCCCAGCGATGACTAAAGAATCATTTAAAGCCAGCGGTGTACGTTACTCAGCAAGTAACGATGTATCAACAGCTCGCATGCGCCCGCGCCGACGGGAGTGCGGGGCGCGCGATGCCATCTGTGAACGATTGACGTTTTTTGCGACATGCCAGTTATTTGAAGAAGTTGTTACATTCCTTTTAGGGAGTGCATAATTAGACCATGAGTCACATAACGCACTTTGGTTATGATTTCGTGACTAACGACAGATGCACTATTGCCTTTGCCAACCACCGTAATTTATTGGCGACATATTGTAATCCCATATGTCACCGATAAATTAGCTTTCTATTTCGTTATTTGTCTCCCGAACCGATTATATTGGACTAATTATGCATATATGCAAGAACGTTTGCATGTCGTTAAACCAGGAATGATTTATGTCGATGTAATTTGTGTAAAATGACGCGTTGTAATACTAATTGGGCTGTACATACTATAGAATTTGTTATTTGTTTTCCAAAAACTTCCAAAAAAAGAACACTATAAAGTGAAAAATAAGTGATCCCATATAAAACACTTTGCGCTGCCCAGAGAGATTTTGACACTCAACACGATGAGAGAACACCGAATATATTTGAAAAGTTTCCGATAGGAGCACCATACTCTGGCGCTTTCAGATTTACAAAAAAATTAGTTTCATCGTATGGAGCCAGACGCATAGTAAGATAATATCTATTATCTCACTATGCGTCTGGCTCCTCAAAACTTTTCAAATATATTCGGTGTTCTCTCATCGTGTTGAGAGGCAAGTCTGACGAAGAAATTTTGGGATTTTCCTAAATAATCATCTGCTTAGCGTTTTCCCAAATCAAAAGTATAAAATCGGAAAATACTCATTCTACGAGGAGTCATGACATATGAAATTGTAAAATAGTTAGCTAAAACTATAATTTAAAATTATTTGTGAGAAATGGAAGGTTTCGAGTGCTGTGTCTCGGGTTCTATTGGTTCTACAGAGCTACGACTGCGTTAAATTGTAGCAATTTGTAGCTTTTTCCGTAAGATGTACTTTTTAGAAGTTATAAGCCAAAAACTGAAAGAAGTTCCGAAATTTCGAGGTTTTTCGAGCAAATGGGCTAAGACTACCACCGGTTGGGTCCCACTAAACGCACGACGACATCGCGGCAGGCCAAGACGACGACGACGACGACGGCGACGTGATAACAACGACGGCGACGTGATGACGACGACGGCGACGTGATTACGACGACGGGGACATGATGACGACGGCGGCGACGTGATGACGACGACGGCGACGTGATGACGACGACGGCGACGTGATTACGACGACGGGGACATGATGACGACGGCGACGACGTGATGACGACGACGGCGACGTGATTACGACGACGGGGACATGATGACGACGGCGACGACGTGATGACGACGGCGGCGACGTGATGACGACGGCGGCGACGTGATGACGGGACGAGCTTGACTTCTACAGAAAGGACTGGCACTAGGGGCACTAGCAAAAGACAGAGTTGTGTGTGAAAGGGAGCCAGTCGGTGCCTTAGCGCTACGGTGGGATAGTATAGGCTAGTTAAATTCGACTATGGCCGTTAAGCAAGAAATTATAAAACATACTCATTTTGTGAGCTACCTTCTTCCTGTATTCCCTGAAATTATAGTAGCAAGATTAGAACATAGTCGAAAACAAAGATCGATATAATTAACAGGGTTGCTAATATCAAAATCTTACTAAATCAAGCAAAAAAAAAAACTTGAAAAACATTCTTACCTTACGGGCGCTAACGAGCTGTCAACATTTGAAAAAATATTCAGACGCGTCCGCCAAATGTCTGATAAAGCTGGCAAAGATGGAAAACCGCAATTACTCGTACTAAGCATCTATCATTTTTCGCCCTGCATGATATGGTTGCTCAAAAACGCTCTGGGCTGTAAGGATCGTAGTCTGTTTTTCTCAATTTTATTATTATCACACTTATTTCTCAAAAAACAGCCTTATTATTTAGCCACGGACCCCTCGTTTATATTCATATATCTGAAGGCCATAATTAAAACGTCCGTCCCGTAATTAAAACATTCAAAATCTAGTCGCAATCTCACCTCAGTGACAATCAATGTCAAAAACTTGTCAAAAATGTTGGGAAATTAGAGGCATTTGTGACAGATTCAGACCGAGATCAGATTGTGAACGTTCTTAAAATTACGAGAATTGCCCCTCTGGTGAACACGCACGCCGCTTGCGGGCACAAGCACCTAACCGTTTTGAAAAACATTGCCAGTAAGGTTAGTTTAACAACCTTTTTTGTCAAAAATGGGTATTCGGCGTTTCTAGTCACATAAAATGCCTCCTCTGGCTCAACGTGACCAAAACGTCTGAGCATGCTTTTTAAAAAATATGTCATCCTATCTCCTTTAGAAGTACAACGTTGTTGTTTCTATTTCTATACTATTTCAGATCACACTCATACCGCGATACTCGCTTGGAACCAAGCTTGGAATTTGGTCATCATCATCAAATCACGGCTGATGACTAAATGACTAAATTCCTAACGCCAAGTCTAACGCCACTGGAGACGTATTTCGGCAAATTGTTACCACTGACGGCAGTTGACTGTACCTTTATCTTAATATTCAAACGCAAAGTGCTTACATCATATCCGATATCTTCTCTGGAACTGACGTATGTTATCTACAGACGAATCTGGTTTAAATACTTAATAATATAATAATAGTAATGTTTATTCTCATAAAAATGTACATTTTTTATCAAGTAGAGTGCTTAATCTAAACTTACAGTACACAAAAGTATTAGCATTTGAGGTCGAACTAGGCATAGCCTTTATTTCAGCCTTCAACGCCGATCCCCCTGAGTTACAAATTAAGTACATACTTATTATGACAGGCAGTGCAATGATCCCATGTATGAATGTACGTATCTTATTCAACATATAAAGTATTAATTTAGAAAACAGAAACAGATCAGAGAGAAAAATAAAAATAAATAAAATGACCCACATCTATCTATATATGTATATATAATTCAAAGTCCTGACTGACTGACTGACTGACTGATAGATCAACGCACAGCCTAAACCGCTGGTCCTAGAGAGATGAAATTTGGAGGGTGTGTTCTTCGTGAAGAGTAGGCATCCACTAAGAAAGGATTTTTCGAAATTCCACCCCTAAGAGGGTGAAAAGGGGGGAATTCGTTTGTATGAATGTAAAATCTTATTCCTTGGGTTAATAAACTTGAAATTTGGCACGAATACTTACCAAAATAAATTATGAAGATTGTCCGTTTTTTTTCTTCTAAACTACCGTCTAATAAGGGATTGGGGGGTTTCAAAGTTTGTATGGAAGAATTTTAGCGCGCAGGCCGATTTACTCGAAACTCAGTATTTATACCTAATATTGAAAGTAAAGAATAATGTGTATCAGGGTTTTTTGAAAATCTACCCCTGACGGGCTGAAATGGGGTACTCAATTTTTCAGGGGAGGATTTTACTGCATGGCTTGATTAACTCGAAAATTAGTATAAATAATCTTTGAGTCAAGTTATGAATACATCCCAAACGATTTTTTTAAAATTAGTTAATAAACTTGAAACTTGGCAAGAATACTTGCCTAAGTAAGTAATAAAGTTTATCATTATAAGTTTTTCAAATGTAAAATACTGGTATTCAGCTGCATCTGGTTAGACTGGAAGCCGACCCCAACATAGTTGGGAAAAGGCTAGGCAGATGATGATTATAAGTTTTTCAAAATTACCCCTCAAAGGGGGATATAGAGGTGTGAAGTTTGTGTGGAAGAAATTGAATGCGCGGTCCGAGTAACTCGAAACTCAGTATTGATAGTTTTGACAGAAAATAATTAATAATAAGTAGGAGTATGTAAAGTTGTCGAAAATTTACCACTGACGGGACAAAAAGGGGTAATTCAGTTTATAAGGGGAGGATTTGAAGTTGAAGCTGTATGTTACATTTTCACGCCTAAACCACTGAACTTCTGATTTGGCATAGAGATAGATGGCATCCTGGGGCACATACATTTTATCCTGTTAGCACGTTCCCGTGGGATAATTTCCGACATCCACGCGGACGAAGCCACGGGCAGAAGCTAGTAGTATAAGTATATAAAATATGTAGGGAACATTCACAATAATAACGTCACTATTCCGAAACCTACCTCAAGCCAAATTTTCTTGATTACATTAGGTTACTTACTTGGGGGAGTAAAAGCTAACGCCAGCCGGGTACAGATTAGTGAAACGTAAGAAAGAAAGAAAAAGTATTTAGTGGAACATCACAAACTAAACTAAACACACTCTTGAAAACATATAACACTAGGTTCTGGCCGCGACTTCGTCCGCGTGAAACTTCTTGTTCCCCCCACTCCGTCGCATCGCATCGCCTGCCCGCGCTATCACTTCGTCATTTATTTATTTATTAGGGATAAAAAACAGTAGTACAATCACATGTTATACACTATATATAAACTTAAAATAATAGCACTAATTGCACTACCAACACTATTATCCACTGATCACTAGCTTTAAGATTAATGCTACGTGTGTTAAATACATTAAAAAAAAAGTTACAAATAACAGCGATTACGGACGTTCAAGTAAAATGACAGGATTAAGATAAACAAAAATTAAAAAAAAAAAATCTAAAACTAAGAAAACAAAATTACGAAGCTAGTAAACATTCAACTACAAATTCCCTAAATTTGTTAGCGGAGAGATTAAATACGTCAATGCTCTCAAATGTATTGTTGTAAGAGTCCACAAGTTGACGCAGAGGAGCTCGAGAACCAGCATTAGAGCGACAGACTTGGCTGGTATTAGTAGACAGTAAACGGTATGGGCGCGCTTGCCTACGCATTACTGTTCTTGGAACAAGGTAACATAACTTATTGGATATTTCAGAGCAATCATATTTGTTATGGACAATACCATGAAGAAACATTGCTCCAAGCAGCAGTCTTCTGGACTCTAGAGAAAGCAGGTTATAATTATTCAACAATACATCATACGAACCCCAGCTGCGACTACATCTCCAATGCATTGCTCGCAGGAACTTTCGTTGTACTGTTTCGATTGACTTAATATATTTTTTATAGTAGGGGTTCCAGATCATAGTTGCAAACTCCAGACATGGCCTTACTAAGGATATAAACAAATATCTATATGTAGAAGGGCGTCTAAAATCTTTAGTGTTGCGCATAACAAAGCCGTACATTCTGAGCGCGTTGTTGATGATGGTATCTATATGTGTGTTAAAATGAAGTTTTGAGTCCAATATCACTCCGAGGTCCCGCAGTGAATGCACTCTATTTAGTTTTACGTTAGATAGATAATAGTTATATATATGTTGTTTTTTATTTTTTGAAAATGTTAAGGCGCTACATTTGGGTAGGCTCAGTAAGAGTTTATTTGTGGTGCAATAAATAGAAAGTCGATCTAAGTCTCTTTGAAGTAAAATACAGTCTTCAATACTTTTTATAGTTTTGTAAATTTTTAAGTCATCCGCGTAAAGTAGAAAGTTGGAATGTTTGAAACAAGCAATTGTCCGCGTGAAACTTCTTGTTCCCCCCCCCCACTCCGTCGCATCGCATCGCCTGCCCGCCTATCACGTCGTCATCTCTTAGTGTTCTTTCTGACTTTTTTTCTGTTTGCTCGGCTCCTAGCCTCCTAATCTCTCCCAACCTATAAGCCTTTTTCAACAATTGGGCTACACTTCCAAAAAGTGTTTTTCAAATCCGACCGGTAGTTCCAGAGATTAGCGCGTTCAAACAAACAAACTCTTCAGCTACATTAATAGTATAGATAAGAGATAAAACAAAAGAGAGAAAACTAAAACCGGAAAGTCCTGTAACACGAAAATAATGTAACAGAAGTTGAAACAAATTCGCTTAGTGTGGTGTTACATTGCATGCAGCGATCCGTACCTGGCTGCAAGGAACCCATGTATGCTAAGTAAATAAAGTCACTTATATAGCACTTCTATTGAAGGAGCTTTCAGTTTCAAGATTCTGCTGGAGCTTTCAAAACTGAGTGCGATACGTGCAGACATGTTGAGCAGGTCGCGGTTTTCGGAATCCTTAGTTTGACCCGTGACATCCCCAACCCGCACTGGACCCGCGTGGTGGATTACAGCCCACTCGCTCTGACAGAGAGGAGGCCTGTGTCCCAGCAGTGGGAACTTTATAGGTTGATTATGCTATAAAGAACATGCTGGTAGTTAGTTTCACTATACTAACTACGGCAGTTATAACTCAAATGTGTTTTGAATATTAACTAAGGCGTCCCACAGCGGTCGGAAACCTGCTTCAGAAATTGATATTTTATTTTTCAGTGTACTCGTAGATCTTTACTTACATATTATTTTCTATACAAAAACGTGCTCATTTTCCTTAAACCTTGTACCTACTTAGCATCACAAAGGAATATTTTATTACAACTTAAAATGCCATTGTTATCCCTGACACTTATTATCCACAAAACCAATATGTACCTATCTTGTAAAGGACATGCCGCGCTTATAAATATTAATCATTCGTGCTGTGAAAGCGTATCGGAAACAGCACCTGGCGGCTGGAGCTTATTGAAATACGCTACAGGCTGTGGAGGAGCGAGCTTTGCGGCCTGGGGCGGGCGGGGGCACGGGGGAGGTAGAGCTGCCTAGATCCGCCCTGCAACCCTGCCACTGTATCGGCGACTACGGCCCGGGTCGGTCGTCCGCTAGCACATCTTGGCATCGCGCGAAAGTTCTACCGGCCTTCATTGGTTTCTCTTTGCGTCCCACCAATCGGGCCATTCTAAGTGAATGGCCCAAGAACATTCTTTTTCCTAGTTCAATGTTAGTTTGACCTTACCGTGATTTATTAAAGTTCGCAATCATGTCGCTCGTTATGAAATTAAACCGATTCAAAGTACTGAAGTGTAAGAGGGAGAAGTTCGCACGTATTGAGTTCCGAGGTAAGTTCTGTTTTGGCGGCATGATCTTGTTTTCTTAATATTTGTATCCTAGAGTTTTTTTTTCTTAATTTTCATGTGTCATTACTATTTTTTATATGAGCTGTTATTTTTGTTTGTAAGTAATATTGTTTTTATTGTAGTAAAATATTTGATTTTGTTCATTATGTTCTCTGTATTAAGTTACGTGTTTAATAAATTATGTTTTATCGCCTAGCTCGTTTTAATTACGCTAATGCAATCAGATACGAATGGAAAATTATTTTCGCCACATTATTAACATGAACCGGTGAAGGTCGGAGCTGTTTTGTTAAAACGACATGGAAATTGCGGCATTTCTTTGTTTTTCTATGTAAAGTCGCGTTTCGTTGTATCAATGAATTCACCCATGCTCCATCGTCGACCACATCGCTATCTTTAAGATTCGAATCCTGGATTGGATTTATTTGCTGATAAACGGAAGACCATGTAATGTTTGCGGTTTTGTGAGAACAAAGAGATTGATTAAGTTGGCTTATTTTCTAAACTAAATATATAAAAAAATTATTAAATAATAAATAAAATCCAATAGTTAAAACGCGAAAAATGGTTTCCTGATAAAATTTGTGGAAAAAGGTACTGTCGAGTGACACCCTGTAGGCTAAGGGCCTCGCAATTAACTAAGACAAAGTACCGCACCCGCTCCTTGAATAATTATGGAAAACCGTTACTTTTGAGGCCCAGACAATCTTGTCTAAACTAAATTTAAGTTGTGCTAGAAGACCTTGTTTTTCATAATATATTGATGGTTATATCAGAAGGGCTTGTGGCTAAGTAATAACAGCCGCACGAGTCGATCAGTCAGGCTAAGCTTCGCTTGCCGCGGTTGATCCGTGGATTGGTGGCCATCTTTACATACCATGACCCCTCTGTGCTTCGGAAAGCACTTTAAGCCGTCGGTCCCGGCTGTCATTCGTAGATCTTTGGCAGGGTCGTCAGAACCCCGTAAGTCTAACAATCAGTACCAACGGGTATCGTGTTTTCCAGTAACTGGGTAGGATATCGTTATAGAACTATGAAACAATCATAGATAGTGTGGAATACAAAACTCGTCCATAAATAAACAAACATGAAACCTGAAACCTTCTTCCTTCTTTCATCTTCTTGTTTCGGGCAGTAATGTAAAAAGAGAATACCTAGTCAAATTCAAACTCAAAGCATTTATTACAATTTAACCACTTACAGGCGCTTTTGAATTGTCAAAGAGTCGGCCAGATAATCAGAAAGTTGAACATAATCGCTGATTCTAGAACTATAGATCTCTATGGAGAAGAACGGGCAAGAAACTCCAAGGACACTCTTTAAACATTTGTACATTATTCTTGTTGTTTCTATATCTTGTGAGAATAATGATAAATAAATGATAAATGATTTTATTTTGTAAGTAGGATGAGGTCGGCGTTTCCTATCTGACTAGTCTGAGAAGAAAGGTCGAAACAAACTCAGACGTCACAGTCTCTTTTAAAGTCCAGACATAATCTTGGTCAGACCATATGAATACCATGTAGGTCGATGTCAGAGATGGTCTTTTGAGGAAAGAACCACACAGATTGAGAGGACCTGTCCAGTCAGTGCACGCATTTGTCAGAAATCGTGCAGCTCAACTCAAAACTTAAGGAGCTCAACGATTTGACGACCAATTCCAAAGATAGGACATTTGGGTAGGCCACATTAATTACTCAAACTGCCAGACCATGACAAAAACTAACAGAACAGAAAGAAAAATAAAATAATATAAATAAAATGACCCACATATTCTTCACATTCACAAAAATTAAAATAATAGAATACTTAAAGTAAGCAAATGTCATAGTATATATAAAATTCATTAATGACAAAGCGTATCTAAAAAAAAACAACAACAAAACAGAAAAAATATGTGTGGGGGTGTGTGTATGTGTGTGAGTGAGTGTGTGTGAGGGGGTGTGTGTGTGTGTTTATATATGTGTGTACATAAATGGTAAAATAAATAAATAAATTATTTAAAAAATATAAAAACATTGAATATGTAAAAATTGGAAGCAGCTCAATCCCAAGCCTTTTTGTCCTCGATATAGTCCTTAACGGTACCTATAAAAGGCTTTCTGGCATAACTTACGTTTAATGAATGATTTGATAGATCTTGAACGGGGCTTGGAACTTTATTATAAAAGCGTATACATTGGCATCTGAACGAGCCACCTATTTTCTTGAGCCTTGTTGTAGGTACAACAAAATTGTGTTTGTTCTTATTATTTATATCATGGATTTCACTGTATTTTTTAAACAATTTTATATATTTATGGGCATATAAAAGATTTTCATAAATATATTGAGAAGGCACAGTCATAACATTAATCTCTTTTTTATCTCTGAGCGAGTGTCTCGGACTTAATTTATAAATTGATCAAATAGCTCGCTTCTGCAAAACAAAGATAGTCTGAATATCAGCGGCATTTCCCCACAATAGGATACCGGACATTACACTATGAAAATAGCTAAAGTACACTAAACGTACTGTCTCTATATCAGTTAAATTACGAATTTTTCTAACAGCGTATGCTGCGAAACTTAGCTTTTTTGACAATTTATCTATATGTGGACCCCACTGAAGCTTAGCATCCAAAGTTATGCCCAAAAATACTGTGCTGTCTTCAGGATTCAATTCTTCGCCCTATAACAATACATTAGTTTTCACCTGCCTAACCCGAGGTAGCGTACACTTAATGGTTTTTCTCGTTTAAAAGTAAATAATTAACATTGAAACAGTGGACTACAAAGGAATGTAAAAAAAAAAAATGAAGAAACAATTCAAATTATACGATGATGTTAGGGATTTTATTTATTTATATCTTTACATAATTTATAAATCTAACAGTCTTAAAATAATAATATTATTATGTACAAGTATATAAAATAGAGGGGAAAAATCCAAGGGCATCAAAAAATTTGTCCGCATCGCTGTCAATAGGAAACGTGCCCGAAAGGCTGAATCAGCATTGCTACCTTGTATCGCAATGCTGATTCTTTGGCCAAAAAAATAGGCCAGCCCTCTGGTCACGTGAAGAGTCGACCAACCGCTTGGCGATGTCTTGAAATACTAAGTGTGCACTCGGACCCCATGGCCCTAGTGTTTCAACCCCAAACGGCTCGAACCTAAAAGTTCCAACGAGATTGCCGTATTTGTGCCGTTTAAGGTTTTCCGCACCTGCAGCAGCCGCCCCAGCACAGCCCACCGTGCTTGGAAGATAGGATGGCGCAAGGGTGTCGATAAATATAAGATTAAAAATAAACCTGGCAGTTAAGAGAGAATCAGTCTCAACCGACGGCGCCCGTTCATAAACATGACGACGCGTGGATCAGCACCATTCAGCTCAACCATTAGAATCACCGACCAATTTGTCTGTGGTAAAAGATCATTGCGGTTTGTGGAATCTTTAATATCTAAGTACCTCAGCTTTGATCAATTAATCCAAATACGAAATGATATTGATTAGCATCAAATCACATTTTCGTTCTGATGATTGAGCCTACATTATTAAAAAAAAACTCTTACATCAAATTATTCATTCAAATATGTTTGTTTTGGCATCACAAATTTGCATTATTCTGATACTTCTAAAAATATTATATCGCATGATTGTCAATCAAAAGTAAACTGCACCTGCCCATCACTCGAGCGTGTCCATTCAATTAAATATCTTGGAGTCACTATAGATAGTAAGCTTAGTTTTAAAGACCACATAAAGTTACTGTGTGGTCGTTTGAGAAAATTGATTTATATTTTTAAACACCTGAGACACGTTGCCGATACTGTATTGCTGAGACAAATATACCTTGCATTGTGTCAATCGCTTATAACGTACTGCATATCATCTTGGGGAGGAGCGCTGAAGACAATACTGAGGCCTGTTGAGATCGCCCAGCGAGCAATTTTGAAGGTTATGCACTTTAAACCCATTTACTTTCCCACTTCGACTTTGTACCAGATTTGTCGGGTTTTAACAGTGAGACAACTATTTCTCTTAAATATTACACTCCTGCAGCATAGTAAGCAAACTTATGATCCGCTAATCTTACAAAGACGTAGGAAGGACTTAGTTTGCCAAAGAGACACGCTCTTTCACACAAAGTTTAGTAAACGCTTCATTCCCTTCCTTGGACCCGTCATATACAACAAATTGAATAAAAATATTGACATCTACCCTCTACCAAAAGTTCAATGTAAGAAAAAAGTTAGTGACTACCTACAACAACTTACCTATGATGAGACTGAACGCCTGATGCACATATCACGGTGACTTGAATGTGTTGATGTCGTGTTATGGTTTTGATTTCAATTTATTCCAAATGTTTCACACTAACATATATACAGATAAACTCACAAATACCTAGCTCTCAGTACACTTCACTCTGGCACTGACACCCTCACACACACGTACACACACATACACACACCCTCTCATAGACACTTGCTCATTTACAGATTTCTCATTTAGCATTGTATAATAATTTAGCATAAAAATAGTTCTACACGTATTATAATCATATAAAAATAGTATGACCAGTCTTTTGTGTTTGTTAGCATTATTTTTAAAATTTTCGGGGGAATGGCACTGTTAACCGAAATACAGGCATTTACCTAGTTCGGTTACAGAAGCTAAATCCAATTATTTGTATATAACTACTGCTAAATTAGTTTTGTAACATAGAACTAAGTTTTTTGGGAAATAAATTTTATTATTATTATTATTATTACACGACAATCGGCACAATGACAGTCGAGCTTACATTCCACATGTCAACAACCTCGTGTGCTAAGTCAAGATATTTGATTTGTTTATCTTTCTCAGCTTTCACGAGGTTCCCGTCATGTGGAATGGTAACATCGACAACCATTGCGCGGCGCACTAATCGATCTATCACTACTATATCAGGTTTGTTGGCGACAACAGTCCTGTCAGTGATGATAGACCGATCCCAGTACAACGTGACATGGTCATTTTCTGGGTCAGGCACATACTTGTAATATGGTACCTCAGAGTCGACAAGTTTATATTTCAAAGCAAGTTGCTGGTGAATAATCCTGGCTACTTGGTTATGTCTGTGCAAGTACTCGCCGTTAGCCAAATGAGAACAACCAGAGATAATATGTCTGATGGACTCACCCAGACGGTGACATGCCCGACACACGTCAACCGTCCCATCCTTCATAATATATCTGCGGTAGTTATTCTTCAAGATAACTTCGTCCATAATTGCACAGACGAAACCTTCAGTTTCCCCGAAAAGGTCCCCAAAACGTAGCCTGGATACGGACGCTAAGAAGTCTACACCGGGCTCATGAAGAGCCCGATAGACGCGCCTGTGAAGCTCCTTGCTTTGCCATACCTCCTTGCGGTCATCGGTAGTAAGTATTACAGGTTTGCGCCAGTTCTCTTTAGCCATGGAGAGCGGGGTGAGCCCCTTGTCCACTGCAACCACATCACGATGCATACCCACTTCGGCTTTTAAACATATTCTCAGAGATTGCACACCTCTCGGTTGTGGAGGGTCTTCGCGTTTAAAAAGCCTCGACCCCCGTATTTCCGCGGGATGTACAATCTCATCACCGATGATCGTGGGTGATGCATTCGGTTTGCGATCAGTAGCGTACGGGCCGTTCTATCCAGGGCATCGAGTTCGGTCTGAGTCCATTTCAGTATGCCGAAAGAGTACATCAAGACCGGTATGACCCAACTGTTGAAGGCGCGCACCTTGTTTCCGCCTGAAAAAAGGCTAATTAACACCTTCCTCAGGCGACCAAAGAAGCGCTCCCTCAACGCTTGCTTCATGTCAGCAACGCGACATACCCAAATACTTATAGCTTTCGGATGAGGAGAGGGATCTAAGTTGTATGGAATCTGAGAGATGAATTTCCTCGGATTCCATAATCTCTCCTCGTTTTACATGCATGACTGCACATTTGTCGACACCAAATTGCATCCTGATAGCGCTACTGAAAGTTTCAGTTACCTTCAGTAGCTCCAGCAGTCGCAATTTGTTGGGAGCAAAGAGTTTCAAATAATCCATGTAGAGGAGGTGAGATATGACCTGACCACCTCTATTCAATCGATAGCCTAGACTTGAATCCTCCAGCAATGTGCTTAGAGGATTCAGGTCCAAGCAGAACCAAAGTGCACTCAAGCTGTCGCCCTGAAATATTCTCCGTTTGATCCATACTGGCTCATCATTCTCCTGGATCAGTCGACACCCCGGATATCGAAGCACCGTCCTCCATTGCGCCATGTACGACTCAAGGCAGCTGCTTAAAGTTGCATCGATCTTGTGCAACTCCAGCACCCTCATGAGCCACGCATGTGGCACCGAGTCTAGGCTTTCTTATAGTCTATCCAGCATGTCGACAGATCCTTGCGGGATCGACGAACCTGTTGGCTAATGGCCATGTCGATGAGGAGTAGCTCCTTAGTACCGCGGGACCCATTACTACATCCATTTTGAGAGACATAATCGAGTTATTGTCAATGTGCGTATTAATTTTTGCTCTCAAAATGGATGTAAGAAGTTTATAAACCGTCGACAAACATGTTATCGGTCTACAATTCTTGGGTTCCGCGGGACTACCTGACTTATGGAGCAGGTGGGTAATGCCTCTTATTAGAAGCTGCGGTGTCGACCCAGACTCTAAGGATGACTGGAATTGAAATGCCAATCGACTGTGTGAACTAATTAGCCATTTTTGTTTATTATTATTTCCTTTATTACAATGTAAATATATAAATAATATTTTTAAATATTAGAATATAAAAAGTATAAAAACATTTAAAAATATAAAAAATAGTAGCCCACCGGTATCGGGAACTGGGTCCAAGCTACCGGTGTTCAAGGCTCTAGAGAGAGGAACCTCCTGACAATGCGAGTCGTGTCCAGGAGTACCGCTTTCTGAATCAAGCCCTTGATTCAGCTGCCCAACGAGAGCCTCCTCAGGTGTTTGTCGAGGCTCTTAGCTATTAAGCCATTGGCTGTCACGACTATCGGCACAATGCTCGATGAGTCCACATCCCATATATGTCGACAACCTCGCGAGCTAAGTCAAGATACTTGATTTGTTTATCTTTTTTGGCTTTCACTCTTTCATCATGCGGGACGGTTATGTCAAGAATCATTGCGCGTCGGATCGATCCACCACCACTATATCAGGCTCATTATTATTAATATTAGTAAAACAAGTATACCTAAGTACGTAGGAACCTAAATTAATTAAAATATCTTCTCCGAAATGAAGCAAATGTGAATTACTTTCCTTAAAGTAGATTTTCATCGCAAGCTTACAAAAGACTTAATATTTTCACAAGTCTCTTTGTTCCAAAAATTAACAAAAGTAAAAATTAACTTCTCTTCGGCTGAGTTATGATTAACTATGCCATTAACTACATGAAAAGTAAACAGATCCTCTTTTAAATTGAAAGAAACTGAATACCTATTAACTATCTTTCATTTCGTAAAAATAATGATATTCAACGTAAAATATATCTTTCGTTATTTCGTCCTCGGTAGGTTCTTGGTATTTGAATAGGTCCCTTGAACAAGACGGAACAAAGAATCAAAGGACAGAACGATTTCCTCGGAAAATAAATATAAGTATTATAACTACATATTTGGATTATTTATTTTGTCAATCCACCTCGCAGTAAACTCATTACAAGCTTATTAGGTCGTAACTTAGGACTGAATTTTCATCGACAGACAATTTTTATTCATGGAATAAAATTGACGTCTGACAGATTTTGTATCGAAGAACTGTCAAAAATTCAAAAATATTCCTCAGATAAAATTATCTGGCGTTGGAAAAATCAGTCCTTAGTTTAATAAAAAGTACTTAGGTAATAATAGAAAAGTAGGTATATCAAATTGTGATAGCCAGAAAGTCTGACAACCAGCCTTCCCAAGGGGCTCGTGTTACCCAGTAATTGGGTTGTGGAAGTTACACAGGCAGGCGCTCCACGTAAAATACTGATATTCAGTTGCACCTGCTAAATCCTGAAAGCCGACCCCGACATACACAGTTTGGAAAAGGCTGATACGAGTTTAATACTTTCTGAACCATATGTAGACATTTTAATTGATATTATGAATGAATAGGTACTGCAACACAGCAGCACAAACCAAAAGCTTATGCTTTGTAAGTAACTACTTAAAACTTGAACCATACTTCTGTGGTTAAAAGGAAAGATGGAAAAAAAGAAAATTCCGTGTTTTAGTAAACCCGTTATATAATTAAGTATACAAGTATATAATTATTTGAGTTAGCGATCAGTAGTTGCTTAGCTTCGTTTGGGTAATGCGGATGAATTTTTCGATGCTAATGTAACGCGACGTTTGTGAATACGTAGTTTTAGTTAACTTAGGATATCATTTTGTTTATTAATCAGGTATTAGTTGTTATTGACGTACATATAATATGATTTCTATTCTGAATATAAGTGGCAGGCGCTTTACTTTGTGTAAACTATTTCATCGCCACTGCTCTGAAAACATCGTGAGGAAACCGGGATGTCCTAGAAACAAAGTTTCGAAGACATGTGACATCTACTAATCCGTACTGGGCCCGCGTGGTGGATTACTGCCCACTCCATCTCGCCGAGAGGCCTGTGTCCCAGCAGTGGTAACATTATAGACTGATTATGCTGAAGCATTTTTCATGTATGTAGTAAAACAGAGATGTATATTATGTATGTAGTAAAACAGAGATGTATATTATGTATGTAGTAAAACAGAGATGTATTTATGTAATATGTAGAAGAGACCAACGCCTTATTCCCTTGCACCCTTGAAATGTGAAGTCGCGTGGAGGATTACGGGCCACTCGCTCGCCGACAGGAGGCCTGTGTGACGTGTGTCCCAGCAGTGGGAACATTACTTATAGGCTGATTATGCTAAAATATTGTTTATCATTTAAATGTACCTCCCCCGTACAGTAGTAGAGATAGAAAAGCAGCAACTTCTTAGCAAAACCCAGTTTTATACGTTTTAAAAACATTAGAAATACTTTTGCCGATCCTATTTTATTTATTATAATAATCCTACGACGTGGCAAGTCTGCCTTCTAGAGCCACATCACAACGGCATAACCGATGCAGATGAGATTTTTATTGCTCTTCGGAGAGCTTATTCGTTGTAAAAAGTTTCAATTTAATAATCTTCTTGGTTTACGTTTTAAGTATCTTAAAAGCAGGAAATGTACATTTTCAGTGGATGGTTTTAATAAGAAGGCTCACAATTCCTATTGTGTTAAAATAATGTAATCAATAGTAAATTAGTCCTTTATTTTTATCAGTTTTCGTGGACGGTTTAAATGTTTTGACTGTGGTCTCCACAAGTCACAAAGTCCAAACTATTCAATAAAAAAAGTTAGTGGAGTATTAACTAAATTTAAAAAAAAATATTAAAAGTCGAAGTTTTACCTGAATATTCTCGACGTTTTATACTCTCTGTGCGACAAGAGCATGTACGACACAAATATTTTCAAAAATTTTTACTGAGGTGTTCATACTTCCAAGCATTTATTATCAATACGATGTCTGGAATCCTCCATTGTTTGTAATCTCTTGCCATCTTGTTTGTAATCTGTTGCCATCTTGTTTGTAATCTGTTGCCATCTTGTTTGTAATCTGTTGCCATCTTGTTTGTAATCTGTTGCCATCTTGTTTGTAATCTGTTGCCATCTTGTTTGTAATCTGTTGCCATCTTGGAGGCCCTTTTCCCTCAAATTGTTGACGACGTCGCGGTCTTTATTCGTACGGTACCAATACGTTCGGCAGGATTTTGTATTATTTTACACACATGTTTAGCTTCCATTTTTGTTATTTATTAATTTGTGTGTTGGTATATGGTGTGTGTAATGTCAGCTGACATATGGCAAATTATTTGATATAATGTTTCGTGTTTTCTACTGTTAATTACTTACTATTTTATAGAATTATAATATTATTTTAAATGAACAGACAGCTGTGCTGTGGGGAATTTGTTGCGCCACTTCTTCCCAGCTGAAGCACTAGGAAGTGGCTTAGTGCATTTTGGGGGACAGTATTATGTAATTTTGACGTTTAATAAATGCTGATATTCAGCCTAGGTTGAATAAATCACTCTTGTTTCTTTTTCATCAAACTCAAACTCAAACTCAAATCATTTATTTCAATTAAACCATTTACAGGCACTTTTGAATTGTCAAAATTAAATAGTCGGTCAGTTAGTCAGAAAGTTGAAGCTAGTTGCCCATTCCAAAGCGTAGATCTCTATGGAGAAGAACGGGCAAGAAACTCCATGGCCACTCTTTTAAATCAAGACATTATTTTATAAAATCCTGGTTACATTATTCTTATTGCTTCTATATGTGAGAACAATGTAAAAAAACAAATTAAAATATAAAATTAAAAATATAAAATTAAAAATAAGCCTTGGCAGTTAGCTGATATTCAGCCTAGGTTGAATAAATCACTCTTGTTTCTTTTTCATCAATGTCAGGTTAGCATCGGGTGACTGAGAGAGCCTGTCTAAGACATAGATGATTTCCCGGCCATGATAATTGTTGAGTGTTTTTTAAAGTGTCTCGGTTTGGAACGGTTTCTTGATGATGTTGTTTTATTTGAGATCGGGTTCCATTAAGCGTCTCCAGATATATTATCTTGAGACTTATTTGGATCCTTTTCCGTCAGTAGTTCCTGGACATAACGGATAGATAATCGTGGTTTCATTTTTAAAGTTGTATGTTGCCATTGTTTCCGGTGCGACTATTCCTTCAGTTGAGTGCTCTGCTCAGTTATCAACGTTTTAACTTTCTATACAGGATAATTTTTTATTCAGTGCGTAAATTTTCACAGGGTGTTCTACCCATGAATATGAACAATTTTCACTATGGGACCATCTCTGAAATCACAAAAAAAAAATCAGCTGTTTCTTATAAAAGTTCAATACCTACTCGACCAAAATGTATGAATCTGCTGATTTTTTTTTTCGTGATTTCAGAGATGGTCCCATAGTGAATGTTGTTCATATTCATGGGTAGAACACCCTGTAAAAATTTACGCACTGAATAAAAAATTATCCTGTATATCGCTTTATCTACTTTATCATGAATGCCTTTTACTTCTTCAAATTCTTTGCATCCCATTCAAGGCCCTTTTGGATGACTCATGGAGGGAAGTTTATGCTTCTTCTGAAAACCTTCTGTACGATCGGACCCTTTTGTCACGATGCATTTTAGACAATGAACCTTCTATTTGCTACAATAATTTATTCCCGATATAACAGTCGAAAATTTAAATTTTGCTGCCATCTAAGTAGTTAATTAAAATATTTACACAATTGATTTTCGTTTAGCTTTCGTGTTTCAAACCTGCGTAAGATTTTAATATCTGGTATTAATGTTAATTTTTGAAATAAATAATTGAAATCTTTAATACAGATTTAACAAATTAATGGTAAAAAAGTTACGTCTCGATATTGACCTTGTCTGCTAGATTTTACAAGTTCACAAAGTTACATCTTAAAAATAAATGAAATAGTCAATAGCGCACTAAGTAAATTATTAAAACAAAATAAAAGGTCAGTTTTATCTAAAAACACTCGACGACTTATACTTAGCTACCAATTATTTAAACAAATAATAAAACTTTTTATTTTTATTTATCTAAGTCTTCTATTCATTATTTAACTTAAGTCTTCTTTTAATTCTATTCATTATCTTAAATAATGTAGAGTTTTAAAATAACTATTTGAATTATATTTTTTTTAGTAAGTAATGTTGTCGACATAAAAACAAAAACTAATCTGATAAAAGCTTTTTCTATTTCTAATACTTTGTATTCTAGGTCAGGTAAACACGTATATTTCGTTAGTCAAAAACAAAATAAAATAAACGTAAAATTACAAATTGTAGTCAACCGCATGATGACCTTGGAGCATGAATTTTTCTTTTCTGTTCGTGTGTGGGTCTGTGTTGTGTTTTCTTACAAGCTTTTATTTAACTTGCGATGCATAGTATATGTTCGGGTGGACTCTTGCAACTCAATTTTGGAGCAGATATCTTCAACCGATTGAGCTGAAATTTTACATGCATGTGTAAATCGGATGACAATGCAAAATTATTATGACATGGAGCTATTCTGATGATGGAACCGGAAGGTGGCCATAGGTACTCGGTAGTTAAACGACACAACCCCATCGAGTTTGGACTTGTTTGATCCATCTTGACGAGAACTTTGGTGCTAGATGGTAACCAAGGTCTGATGATGGAGCTGGAAGATGGCTATAGGAACTCGGTAATTAAACGACACAACCCCATCGAGTTTGGGCTCGTTTGATTCGTCTTGACGAGAACTTTGGTGCTAGATGGTAACCAGGGACTAAAGATGATCAGGTAGCTTAAGTGCAGTTAACGCATATAACGGAAAAACACTGCTACGCGCTACGAACTACTTACGCCGTAGTCAATCGCGCATCAAAAATACTATAACAAGCTTTTATTACTTATTAAGAAAGGACTCCTTAATGTTCCATCAAAATGTAACACGCTTTTATTTAATTCTTATCAGGTTTAAATTATTTTTAACTTTTTAGTCCTTTTTATTAGTAAGTAATAAAAGCTTGTTTTTTTTGACAAAAATTATAATGATATTCATACGGGTAATTTCACAACATATCATTGCATTGCTGTAAGTAAATACATACATGGGGGCGTTTCTTGAAAACGCGGTTCAAAAAAAAAATTATTTTAAACCTTTGCAGATTCGAATCGTAGTAACCTTGCCGCGTCATTTGCGTGTTATATTTTAACATGTCACACAGATACAGACAGCAGCAGGTCAAGCTACCCAAAACTGTCAAATTTTCCCAATCAACCTTGAACCTTAATGCTTTATGTCATCTGCAAAGGTCGCAATGGTGTTGTTTTCCAGCTCTGGGATGTCACATGTGTGTAGCAAGAGGAAACAATCAATTCTAAACAAAGATCACTAAATTGCCTTAAATTTAAACGGCGCCGACTCAAAATTATTTAGGTATACTTACATTAGTTTAAGAGCTTAGTTATTAAGGTTAAATAAAAAAGGTTTATTATTTTTAGCTTTTCAGTTTTTTCGGCGGTTTAATGTTTTTGTTAAAAAGTTTTTACATCACATTTTTTGTGGCTATAATCTACTAATTGTTTGCCAAAGGGCAGGCATATGTGGCACTGAGTAGAGTAATAATACACAACTTAGCATTCAAATCTGTGAGTGAACAATAAATCACCCCTATTTTCCCACTCATAGGGTTGGAATTTTCCAAACTTATATGAGCCCAACTTAGGGGTATACTCTTTCCAATAAAATAAGAATTATCAAAATCGGACTACTCTGCAAAAAGTTGTGTGGTCATAAATGAAAAAAAATAAATTTATATATATACGCATCGACTTGAGAACCTCCTCCGTTTGTTTTCGTCGGTTAAAAAGACGGGTCGCATGTTTTTAAAAGAAGCTTCTAGAATGTTCTGGAAGCTTCGACTTGCCCTCATAGGCTGAGCGGGAACGAGAGGCGTTTCCGCCAGAAGCGTGCGCATTGTGGCGGGAGCGGTTGGAAATAGTTTCACGATACGAATATAAGCGTTAAATAAAAATGTGACGTTAGCAAACTAGGCAACTTTTTATCCTTGTACAAGGAATAAACTATTAGGCCATAAAGGAGAGATTAACTTGCCTTTTCACTGTCTAACAACTAAGAACAAGGAGTATTTGGAGAAGCCAGTTCACCCGCAGACCTGACGTTGTCAGTTTCCTTCACTAAACTTGTGTTAAGTTTTCTAACTTCTGTTTCGGAAGCCGTCTTGTTGCAGTAGACAAGCACTAAACTGGGAAAATTTAAACTATAACAGTAACTGATTTACTACGCCCGCGCCTTAGGAAAATATGTACTTTAACTAGCTGGTTTACAAATACAAACTCTAAACATTTATGTCTATTGGAAAATTGACAAAGCAACTCAAAAACATATCTACTCAAACTTATAGTTTCAGTTATTAATTTTTTAGAATTTTGGGAAAATTTCATTGAGATTACGTTGCAAAATTGGTTCACGTAAATGAAAAAATAACAAACGTATCAACGAATTGAGAACGATTGAGAAGTTACCTCGACTTTCGGGACTTTCCTATTATGTATAAGGGAAAGAAGTGGACCTCGCTAGTGTCGAGGATTCTCTAGAGACTCGGCCGGCTGGTGATACGACCTAATGTGTATATGACCAATTTAAAACCTACTTAGGTAATCTACTCGTATATTTATACATGTTATGAAACAGAGGGCTTGTGGCTAAGTAATACCAGTCTCATAGGTCGATCGATCAGGTTATACTATGCTTGCCGCGGTTGCTTCGTGGATGGGTGACCATCTTCACATACCTATATCCCTCCGTGCCAACCATTTGAAACCACCGACCCTTAGGCTGGCTTTTATACATGTGACTAGAAATAAAAACTTGCAAAATATGGGCATAGGTAGGCCGGTTTAAACTTCTGTTAATAACTTCGGGGTGTTATTATGTAAATAACAACCCGTTTTTACAAGCTTTTTTCAGTGACAATGACTAATGACGTGAAAAAAGGGGTACCATGACAATTTTGTTTAAGTTTTCGTTCAAAAAGCACCGCGTTATTATAGTAAAGTGAGTTTACAGTGTTTTTCATAGCCTTAATCCCAGTTGGACAGGTTAGTTCATTGATTCATCTTGTTACATCTGAGCGCTGCTTTAATAAAAATGACGTAAATAAAATAGGTAAAGCTTGACGGTGTAGCGATGTAGCGGTGCACTTCATTATTTCATTAAGTTTTTCAACTTTATTTTACGTGGGCGGCCATTTTAGCTAAGGATAATGAAGACAAATGAGCTGCTGCTGCAGTTGTTTTCAAGATGTTTAAATAACTTTGAAAGTCTACACCTAACTATATAATAACTAGTGACTCCATTTGTGTGAAATTTCTTGCTCTCCCCGCCCGACGTGATGCGACGGGGCGCCGTCGCATCGCATCGCCTGCCCATGCTTATTATTATTTTGCTTAGCATCCTGTCTCGCTTTTTTCCTTTTGCTCAGCTCCTAACAGTGGAAGCGTTACGTTAATCTATCTATCATCTATAACGTACCTCAAGAATTCGGCTAACAAATGCAAAAATATTTTTACGTATGTAGTTCCAGAGATTAGCGCGTTCAAACGAACAAACTCTTCAGATTTACTATTAGTGTAGATATTGATAGACAGCGACCTTCAGAACGGGTCCAGCTATTTTATAAAGAAAATGTTTTGAAGTGTTCTTCTGAATTAAGTCTTTACGGGAAGACCAACTTGAAAAGTACCGGAAAAATCGAGAAAACTGAAGGTGCCTTTTCTATGATTTTTTCATGAAACTTATATTCAACTGAATTTGGTACAATCATACCAACTACAATTTACAAGCCAACATTATTATTTTGTATGAATTAGGTATTGATATTTGGCAGAACAACGTCTGTCGGGTCAGCCAGTGTTAAATAAAAGTCGCTTTTAGGGCCGACTTTTTGATCCGTAGTAAAACTGGTTAATGGTCAAATAATTAACTATTAGTTACAAAATAACCATTAGATAAACTAAAAATTGATCAAAAAATACATTTTGCAAACGTTCAATCATTAGTAACAGTTAGTGGAGTTGCATCAACTAACTATAGCGATAACCAATGTTTTGACAGACGTCAAATCTCCGGTTAAGCGAAATTCGGGTTGCACAAATAACTATAACATTAATCGCCCTATTTCGGGCGATGACGTTACGGTTTGTGTCATAATTTTTATGGAGTTTGGCATTGAATTCCTTTTCAGTGTTGTCCCATGCTTGTTTTTTTTGTTGTTTTGTGCTAGTCTCGTCTGTTCTTTCCACAACAAAAATGTGTTTTTCTACAAAGATTTGTAATCTAGTAACTTCTACGTTGCTAAAATTAACACCTCAGTGCAATCATCATATTTGTTCCATAAGCACAATCAGCCTTTATTGTTTCCACTGCTGTGACACAGGCTTCTTCTCGATGGGAGGGAGTGGGCCGTAACGTATCCACCACGCGGGCCCAGTGCGGGTTGGTAGATATCACATGTCTTCGATTTTTAGCTCTAAGACATGGCGGTTTCCTCACAATGTTTTCCTTCACCGTATGAAGCAATGGTGATAGTGTGTTTTGTAATTAGGTTGCAGTTCTAAATTAATTCCTAGTTCGGTGCACTATGCTATTCACTGACTTGGCCATTCAGGATACGACCGCAGGCATTTGATGAATTCCGATCTAATCTTTGTAAGTGCACTATTCAACATAAGTGCACAATTAAGTGGCTCTTTCTGAGGACAAATTGCGACTGTCGCATGTCTCCAAACTCAGCCTGTCATTGACAAAGGTGCAGTGCTTTGGACAAGGACGGGTTGTCATGCATGTCACATATGTCCGCGGCTTTAACCACAATATTGAATAATGTGGGTGTTGATTTGACGGGAACGTTAAGTATATCAAACGATTGTTCACACGATATGTCGTTAAACTATACGGCACGATTCAATAATGCGCACTAAACGGAGGACATAACGAGAAGCTTATAACACGAGGGCTGATAATGGATATCAATTTTGTGTTCTAACTTATGGGCTCTGATACCCTTGTAGAATATTTGTAAATCAATTTTAGTTTAAATTGAATTAGTAATTTTTTACATCAATAAAAAAAAACACAAATACGTACAATGCCTAGAGTAACAAATATCTAAAAGGAGTTTAAAAATACTAATGATAATTGTAGTGAAGCGAAACTAAACGCATTCAACAATGGCTCAAGGAGGTAAACAAGGTAATTTCGACACAGCCTGTTACACAAGGCAGACAAAATCTAAGTCAAAGCATCGTAGAAAATGTAGTTATCTACGTTTATGCAAACATTGCCATCAAAGAAGCTTAAATTGTTACCTTGTTGAGTCGGTGGAAGCAACAGGCGAACCCAACGATACTAAACTTCTAAGCGACAAGTGACACCGATAGCTAAACTTTGCTTAACAGACAAGTTACGGTAGCTATCAAACGGTTCGGTAAACACTGAAAACTGTTATACCTTTTTTTAGAAATTGAATTATGATCTAATTTTAATCTACAAAATGGAGCTAATTCAAGTATGATAATGAAAAAAAAAAAAATATTTGTTAAATAACAAATTATTTTTTAGGGTTCCGTACCCTAAGGGTAAAAACGGGACCCCATTACTAAGACTTCGCTGTCTGTCCGTCCGTCTGTCCGTCCGTCTGTCTGTCACCAGGCTGTATCTCAAGAACCGCGATAGCTAGACAGTTGAAATGTTCACAAATTATGTATTTCTGTTGCCGCTATAACAACAAATACTAAAATCAAAATAAAATAAATATTTAAAGGGGCCCCATACAACAGACGTGATTTTTATAGATAATGGTACGGAACCCTTCGTGCGCGAGTCCGACTCGCACTTGGCCGGTTTTTTTTTTTGTTATATAACATACAATTATAATTATCCTACTTAATAATTATTATAAACGTGAAAGTTTGTATGAATGGGTGGATGGATGTTTGTTACTCTTTCACGCCAAAACTACTGAACGGATTTTAATGAAATTTGGCACAAATATGGTTATAACTAGGACTAACATACAGGATACTTTATCCCGATATTCCCACAGGATCGAAACTGATGCGGGTGAAACCGCGGGGCGCAGCTAGTTCGTTCTTATTATAATTACAATTTTAGTTGGTTATTTAATATCAAGACTTTTTTACCAAATAGATTAATCGATTTATATTAGTAGGACCAGTACAGAGTGAACAGGCATGTTCAGGGCACGCCCGTTCTATCATAGACCTCATCCATCACTTTGCATCAGGCGGGACCTTTCCATCAGGCGTGAACAAGGTCAACACCGGGTAGATTCGCAAATAAAAATTAATTTGAACTCGGGACAGTCCGCGACACATACATCACGCCTTTTCTCATGGGGGTAAGCAAAAGCTATACAGAGCGCTACCTGCTACGATCCTTACATACTACGATCCTTACATACTATGATCAAATCAAATCAAATGAAAATCAAAAATGTTTATTTGTCAGAATATGGTACAATAGATGTTACAATTTTGGTTCCAGCATATCCTGCCATACTATGGCGTACAAATATTTCTATTAAAATGAAGGCTTATTTATTAATATTTGAATTAGTAACATAAATCACTTAATAAAATATAAATATTATTGTAGTAAAGATCGAAATTGTATTGTGTTTATAATAAGTCATGTCATTAATATTGAATAATTATGTCAAGAATATAATATTAAAGATATGTTAGTGTAGGATGTGGTAGGATAATTTTTATTTAATATATTACTAGCGACTTATCCTCTAAATAATCCTTAACACTGTAATAATTTTTGTCCAATAACAGTCTAAATAACACCCTTTTGAACCGCGACGATGGCAAATCTTGAATGTTATTTGGCAAATGGTTAAAAATAATAATTGCCGTGCAGTAAATATTTCTTTTGTATAACATTAATTTTATTTGGGGCAGTTTCAATTTGTCTTTGTGACGTAGTCGACTATTTATTTTGTAACTGCTTTTTTCAAATAAATTATAATTTTTTTTACAAACATGCAAGTTTCAAATATATAAAGACATGGTAAAGACAGTATTAAGATCCTTACATACTACGATCCTTACATGCTACGATCCTTACATACGCCTTTTGCCTCAAGCAAAAGGCAAAAAAAAAAATTACGGGTTCAATATTTTTTGATAATCTAACTGAGACGGACTAATTAGATTTTTTTAGGAAACTAGCCTATTGTTTCAAATATCCTTCAAAATGATTCCGTTTGTGATAGACAGTGTCACGCAACTGGCGCAGCAGAAGTGAGTTCTATGAAATGCTGAAATACATAATCGAATAATGTTGTCTTAATTGAGATGGTGTGTAAAACTAGTGTAAATTACTTACTTGTAGCTCGTAGGTTCATAGGCGGCAGATGGACAGGCACTTTACTTTGTGTCAATTATTTTATCACCACTGCTCTCAAAACATCGTGAGAAAATGTTCTAGAACCAAAAATTCGAAGACATGTGACCTCTACCAACCCGCACTGAGCTCGCGTGGTGAATTACGGCCCACTACCTCTCGCAGAGAGGAGCCTGTGTCCCAGCAGTGGGCACATTATAGGCAGATTGTGTGTAAAAGTATCAGTTTTTATTCATTTTGACGCTGACCTTGATCTTGTTGATATGTAAAAAGAAGAAGTGTCCAACTTACTTACCGATCATAAAGACACCGACGGACTTCTCTCTATGCATCGATCCGTTGTGTCGGTGGAGCGTGAAAGATCCTCCCCAAACTAGGCGTTTGCCTGTATCTTGGGGTCGATAGTTGTCATTTGTTATGATGAGTTGGGATTTGAATATACGGACAAGATAAGGTGGTAATCAATTTAATAAATATCTAATGATAACTTTGATATTAATTTTTGATTCTAATTTCGATTATTATTTGTGTCTTACTTAATGTTTTGTTTTTTGTTTCTAATTAATTTTTCTATCTTCACTACGACTAAAAAATCTTGTTAAAACGTAATATTTAAGAAGCTAAGTATTTTTTCTGTAAGTGCTGTGTACGCCTGGAAATGACTAATTCACCATAACTCAATGCTTATGTTATTTTTTATTATGTTAATGTTTCTAGTGAATAGGTCGTTGGTGTACCTAACAAATAAAATAAAATAAAATAAACAATTAATTTACTTTGCTTTACTTTAAAAATCAGTACTTAGGTGATTGTGTACAAGATGTAAAAGATCACTTGGAAGAAAAGGAAAGAAAGAAAGTTGTAAAAGATTGTAAAATATGATGCAAAGAAAAATCACAAACAAAGAAAAACAAGTTGTAAAAAAGTAAACGGCCATTGGCCAGCATAATGTTAGGCATGACCCTATGCGGGCGCTGATTTTCAGCGACAGCCGCCGTCAATGAAGTGATGACGTCAACCGGTGCAGATTAAAATGAGTTATAAAGAGAAAAAATAAGAAATAAAATAAGTACACAATACAAGTTCTTAATCTTTATTTATATCATCATTACAATCTTTTTATAATTTACTTAGAACACTGAGTACGTGAAGCGATCAATTGACCTGTGTGTGTGTGGTTTGTGTGTTTGTATAATATAGCATAATCAGCCCACAATGTTCCCACTGCTGGGTCTCCCTTCGAGACAGAGTGGGCTGTTCTGATCTACCACGCGAGCCCAGTAAGGGTTAGATGTCACATGTCTTCGAGTTTTTGGTTCTAGGACATGCCGGTTTCCTTACAATATTTTCCTTCACCGTTTTGAGAGCAGTGGTGATCAAATTATTTATACAAAGTAAAGCGCTTGTCTGGGTTCGAACTCACGATTTACAACTTGTAACTTGGGACCACTGGGTCGGCACTGCTCTCGTGGGTAGGTATTCCGAATTAATCCATTAGTTTATCTAAAAGCAGTGAACTCTAAACTTGAGCTAGATAAGGATTACTTAATCTATTCGCTCGGCTTCCGCGGTGTCTGCTGCCATTGGAGTTGGTTGAAGTCCCATGCTAGGGCTGGCATTCGAATGTTCGAATAATAAACGAAGTTCAATATTCGAACAGAAATCTAGGCATATTCGAATATTCGACCAATTGGTTGAAGACCGAACTCAGAACTATGACGTGCGCACTCATTTTTGACACACTCGTATACTTGGTGGAGTGGTCTAAGTCTAAGATATAATTTAAATGAGTATACGTAACAAGCTAAATGCAAGCTCACACTCGTGTTTTGATAACCCCTGATATGTACTTTAAATAGTTCCATATACTATTATTATCTTTGCTGGCAAAGATAATAGTAGTTTATGAAACTATTACATACTAGGGGTAATACGTCAGTCTCGTTTGTCGACAAAAGGTTCGGATCACAGATAAATCACAGGGTACTAACTAACCCCAAGTTCGGGGCGGTTGGGACGAACCGCCGGGAATGTTTCCACACTGTATTCTGCTTACATCCCGTTCAGCACGTATAAACATTCAGTAGGTAAACGTGTAACATCTCATAGGACTTTACTTATATACGCCCAGTTTTAGATATTTTGGAAGTCATAACAAAAATCGGCAAAACCTTGAATTATTTTCGGACTACATTTTCATACATATTTAAATATTTTGGTGTTGACTGCGCTATGCGCTTGGGTTCTAGGTGTAACCCCTTGTCAGGCAAAGTGTTAATAGGTGTTTTCCTTTTTATCAGCCCAGGGTCTAGATCTAGATAATGAATAAGGTTTGACTTTATAACGTACAAACTCAAATTTTAAATTATCTCTATACAAAATTATCAAAATATGGATTTTCCTACTCACGTCTCACAATTTAACCCCTGTCTGTACCCTTGGGGAATACAGTCGTGATGTTATGTGTGATATTATAATTGTGTACAAAAATTTAAATATAATATGTAGACTTGCAAGCAACTCGCCAATCAACTTGTGATGTCATGCACAATGTTAACAATAACTGAAATATGGAGCTCGCTGAAGGATGTCAGTCTCATATTAAACATATGGCACCCTTAATTTGCTGTTAAGTTTATTTATTTGTTACGCTTTCACGCTAAAACGGCTGACAGGATTTGAATGAAATATGGCACACAGGTAGACCATGACCTGGGTAAGGACGTAGGTTACTTTTCATCTTGGATCGCAGATGAAGTTCAGTTTCATATAATTTAAAGAATGACAGTTGTGATTTGACTAATTATGTTGGTTAATTGAGTTAACAATTAATTTCCCTGACTTTACAGAATTGAATCATCCAGCTTAGTTTAACATTAAAACAAACTATAACTTACAAACCGTCTTCACATCTAAATCGCACTCGTGCGAAGTCGGGGCGGGTCACCAGTACCTGTATACATATAAGTAAGAGTATATAAAGTCTCCAGACATAAAAAAAATCAGCTCCTATCTATTCATCATCATCGTCAGCTTATAGCAGCCCACTGCTGGATATGAAAGGCCTCTCCTACAGCTGCTACAAGCCATCAAAAATAAAAAATAAATCAAAAATCAAAAGTCATTTATTCAAATTAGGCTGAGAATCAGCACTTTTCGAACGTCAAAATTACAAAAGACAGTCCCCCAAAAACGCCCGCCCTTCGCCACTTCCTAGTGCTATCGCTGGGAAGAAGAAGTGGCGGAACAAACTCCCCAGCAGCACAGCTGTCTGTTCAGTTAGAATATAGTTAGTTGCATGTATACAATACTAGGAACCTATGTTCAGTAATGAACATTACAAGAAGCTTAAATTATTTGCCATATTATGTCAGCTAGCCACGCCAATATACCAACAAATATAATAAAAACTATACGTACTCAAGCTAAAAAATAATTAATTAAAATAAAAATAAAAACTCACTACCTAAATAAAAGCCTCCAGGCATAAAGGGCGTGACAGCTTACACATTTATGCATTGCTGGGTTCGTCACCTAGCTGTCACTTGCAGTCACAGATGATGAACTAGGACCATCGATGTGAAATAAATAAGTGAGTTAATACTAATAACAGTAACCTGTCAGTACCTAAGCTAATTCTGGAGAAAGAACATGAACATTGTCTTGAGTTAATTAGGGCGACCAACTATTCTTATCGTGTAAGTAGTCGTTGATGGAATAGTAAGCCTTTGAACAAAGGTTGGATTTTACTTGAGCTTTAAACGCATTAAAAGGCAAGTCTAGCAAAGAAGAATCATCAGAATCATAGAGCATCCTGCGAAGATCCTATCTATTACTATTTAACTTTTACGTGAAGGAAATTCTGAGAAATAACTTCTCTTCCTGGTATTCTATAGGATCATTGGGTAAGTATTGTATAACTATGTCCTCGGCCTCATTTTAAACTTTTATGAGATTTAGCTCAATGGGCTGAATCCATTTCGCCTTGTTAAAGATAATTGTTTTTTTTTTTGTTTCCTCATTTATTTAATTTTAGCTAACTATACAGGATAATTTTTTATTCAGTGCGTAAATTTTTACAGGGTGTTCTACCCATGAATATGAACAACATTCACTATGGGACCATGTCTGAAATCACGAAAAAAAAATCAGCAGATTCATACATTTTGGTCGAGTAGGTATTGAACTTTTATAAGAAACAGCTGATTTTTTTTTTGTGATTTCAGAGATGGTCCCATAGTGAAAGTTGTTCATATTCATGGGTAGAACACCCGGTGAAAATTTACGCACTGAATAAAAAATTATCCTGTATATCTATACTATAAATATTATATTAGTACCTATGGATATTAATACAATGGTTGCTTCATTCAAATTGGATGATATAAGTGAACCGTGCAGTGATCCATGATGACCAGGGTCCTATACTGGCACACCCTAACCAAAACTTTTTAAATTTAAACACCAGCTTTTTCATAATTATTTTGATATAAAAAAAATACTTTTCTTAGCACAGCTCATTTGTCAACAAATGATTGATGGCCAATCATTTTCTGTCAGGCGTTTTTATACAGAACTTGTTTACTATCGAATTTCGATCTAAATAACAATTAGCGTAACCTAGTGAGGCTTGACTAGATTTAGGAACATAAATAATCTAATGTTGTGGCACGATTCGCCACTAGATCTCCGGCCACCATAAAGAGGGGCCTGTGGGCGGCGAAATTGGGGCTGTCTGTAAGACTATGAGTACTTCGTTTCGCTTATGAGAATTCCACGAACTGGCCACATAGGGCTGGCGTGTTTGATTATGGCCCACTCCCTCTCAAAGACAGGAGGCCTGTGTCCCAGCGGGAACATTCTATGCTGAGGATGAGGAGGTGACCAGAAAGTGTAAAGGTAAACAAAACCAATCTCTCACAAACAATGCACCCCTTTTTAATTTCAACTTAAAGCGTTTATTTCAACACCTTATTAAATATAAGCTATCAGCGAAGAGACAGCCAGTCGCAACAAGATTTCACGTGAACAGTGTGTCGACTGTTGTGGAGGGTGTCCAGTGTTTATGTATGCAGATGACATGTGTGTAGCTTATGCTTCGAAGGACATAACTGAGGCACGGCAGTGTTTACAAGAAGACTTCGAGCGTACGAGTGTCACCAGATGGGCACGTGATAGTGGAGTCATTTTAAATCTGTCTCAGACAACATGCGTGCGTGTACACTCGCCACACGAGCTATGAGCTAACATTGTACAAGGAGAGGATCTTGATGTAATAGGACATACATACGAATGCCTACATAGCGATAAGGTTAACTGCGTATGTGTGAAATTGGATTATGTTAGCACATTAAAATATTTAGGCCTTAATATTGATTCAAATTTTAATTGGAAATCGCATGTAATTTACATATGTAACAAGTTGAGATCAGTCTTGGGGAAGTTCTATCAGTTGAACAATGTGGTGAATAAACAGACGCTGCTGACTCACTAATCAGTTATGGACTGATTGTGTATGGGCGAATGTTTAAAACGTACTTACAAGACAAAAAAAAAATAAGTTGATTTCAGAGTGACTAGCACTATTGAAAAATTTATAAAAATGTTTGAAGTTGTAGCGTAAACTGAACTTTATTGTGTAAAATTAAGGTTATTTTACCATAAACTCATATTTGTTTACATTTTTGGCGAATATGTCGCGATTCAAATTTATAGTATTTATTTGTTTAATACTTGAAGCACTCAAATGTACAGGCGGACTTGACGCCATATGCATGTTCCAACAGTCAACCCAAGGGTCATGCAGAGACAAACAGTGGTCGGTGCTATTGAGAAAAAAATAGTAGGTATTAAAATTAGTAATCATTATTATGTAATATGTGAATCACGCTAGGGGTTTGGTCGGGCCGGCGCGGGCAGGTTGCGGATACTTGCGGCAGGACGCGGACATCTCCAGATGGACACGTACTTAGAATCTGTCAGAGTCCGGTGTTCACGGTTCATCCGCAATCTGCCCGTGCCAGTGTGACTGATCCCTGAGTGAAATAATGCATAGTTGGTAGTTTTTAAGGTTAGTTTTTTTTTACTATATTATGTGTATGTAACAGGCGCTCCTCGCCATCAAACTCGAAAGTTTGGCGAGTAAAATTGTAAAAACAACTATATTAATGTATTTATGAAAATAATAAAAAAAAAGATGCATGGATCAGCATAATTTAGCTTAACCATTTTGAAGAGAAGCGAATGATGCAACACGTCATATTCTTTTGTTATCTACCAAGATGCTTTGCATTTTCACGAAAAATTCACTGACTGCACGTCTCTAAACACGTTGCACGCTCAAAACACATTTGATGCACCGCAGAAGTGATGAAAAATTTCAATCATCTCAGCATCGCAACATCGTGTCCAATTACAACCCTTGCGAATTAACTAGGCATCTCGCTGGAATGCGTTCCCCTCCCGCTTCCCCGCGCAGAGCCTTACGATCGCCTAGCATATTTGTGATGTGACGTCACCCACATCGTCAGGAAGACACCTGGCGCTATGATTGACGTTAACTCCCACGGTTTGGACATTTCACCGATAAACCGACCCGTTTCGTAAGTCCAGCAGGACAACCGAAAACCGTAAATGAGATATCGCTACGAGTATATCGAGCTAAAAATGTAAAAAGGTACCGCTAAAGGGCGGTGTTTAATAAACAAGCAAACAATTGAGTTTCCCAGAAGAGCGGTAGTGACGGCTGTCATGATGACAGAGATTTTTAAATCGTTAAGAGTCATCACTCATCCGACCGCGTCAGAAGAAAGGCGCGATTCTGTTTTGTTTTGTCATCTCTGATCAATCAAAATCAAAATTCTTATAAAAAAAGATACCTGTAGGTATATTGATCGGTGTACCGTCGGAGGCAACGATCCGAAGGGTGTGAGCCAAGATTAAAGGTTTTAATAAAGTATTTAATTTCATATTTACCGAAGAAAGTCAAGTGACGAGTACGTAAAACTAACTTCGCTTATCTACTTCGAAACGAACAAGCGATAAGGCCGTCCATTGAATATTTCGTAGTGTTTGATTTATTTATGTTTTTTCGTGGTGTACAATAAAGTAATATAAATAATAATTAATAAATAAAGAACAAGCTATTCATATACGCACAAACTTATTTATCCTTCCACAACATTGCTAATAAGTACATATTTATTCATTTTTATTTTAACCTTATGGAAAATTATGTGACTTGTTAGTTGTTAGGTGGGGAACTCGTGTATCAATATCACAATGAGATAGACTATCTACTGACGAGCGAACTAAAACAAAAACACAACGATGATGTTAATATACAGCCGATCGATTCTGTAAAAATCTCACTGTGAAAAGTTAGGTGAAGTGAGCTTAGAGTGAGCTGTCAATAGTGTCAGTCCCTTGTATTAGTTGAAATGACAGCTCACTCCACGCTTACCACCTAAGTTTTTACGGTGAGAAGGTTACAGAATCGCACTGCAGGATGAAATTGAAAACTTGCGCCTAATCGAAATAGGATGTGCAGTAACTGTTACATAATCATAATAAATCGTCATTTTCCAAATCGAAATTCTTGAAAAAATATGGTGTAATTATTATGTAGACTTAGATAGTGTAAACTAAGTTATTGCCTTCAAGTAGGCACGAATAATCGTCGTTATTTTTTTTTAAATTGCAAAACCAATAACAATATCAAAGTATCAATTTTAGCGTCCGATAAGCAATCCATTCATCGCAGGGTTCACAACATGAAGCATGTTGGCAACGCGTTGAACTAGCGGTATTTACTTACCTGACGTTGCCAAATTGCTGGCCGCCTACGCGCACGTATGAGCATCCCTTTCCTTAATGACATGCTCTAATTTTATTTTATAACACGTTGACTTACAAATTAGATATTTTAATTTGGCGCACCTATATAATTTCATTCTGTATACTTACCTACCTTAATTTTGAAACAGAACATCATATTATAATCATCATAATAATATAAAAAAGGAAGTTTAGCCAAACGAATACGAGTAGTCAATACATCTTCTATACTTATAATAAATCTGTAGAAGTGAAAATTCTGTACATTGAAAATATCAAAAAAATAAATGGCAGGGGGTGTTACTAGACCGACACCGAGCCCAAAAATGTGATTAAAAAAATTTTTGTCTGTCTGTCTGTCTGTCTGTCTGTTTGTTCAGGCATCACGCAAAAACTACCGGTTCGATTACGATGAAACTTGGTATAATTATTCTTTAATATCCTGGGCACCACACTGGGTACTTTTTATCCCGGAAAAGTATATACAATAAAAAACAAACTTAATTTTGCGGTTCGATCCCTAGACCCGATTACTATACCAACCGCAAATAATAAGTTTGTCGTAGGTTACGTTACCCGCAGTGCAGTTCACTAAAGTTATGCTCTAAATGTAGTGTTGAAGGTTGAATTTGGCTTGCACCGTTCGCAGCACACGCGTGGCGCGCGGCCGCCACGGATCGCTACCGTATATAAGGATATTTTTTGAACTTTGATTTGAACGGACGTGTTGAGTGGCGAGCGTTCGTTCTTATTTTAACTGCTACTTGCAATTCTAAACCGTGTTTTTCAGTGCGACCTTTTTTATTTCTATTAGTTTTTAGAGTTATTTAGGTTTATTTTTATAAGTCGTAGGTATAGATTTTAATTTTAAAGTATAGGTAGTATATTTGATAGTGTACGTAGTGACCGTAGGTTATTTTATAATACTGTTAGGTAAGATTAGTCATTCGTATAGATATTAGTTTTTAGGGATTTTGCTTATTTATTGAGTTTAGTTATCATCAGAAATAGGTTTATTTAGGTAGGTAGGTATTTTATTTTCTGTTATTGAGTTTTTTTTTTTATTATGTAGGTACTTAGGTAAGGATATCATATAGGTACCCTCTTAATCACCACTAATGAGACACAATTGGTTTTCTATTGTAATTAGCCACAAAGGGCCCGTGAGATAGATGGCATCCTGGGGAAGCACATACATTTTATCCTGTTAGCACGTTCCCGTGGGATAATTTCCGACATCCACGCGGGCGAAGCCGCGGGCAGAAGCTAGTATACAAATAAATTGCCAACGATCTCAGATGAAACTCAAAAAAAATCCGTGTAAAATATAGTGATGCAGGATAATCAACTTATAATGCTCCACCTGTTGGAACACAGCCCAGGAAGTTCACAATCATGTAGGAACTGAATCCATGTGAACAGAACAGATTGTCGATGCCCCTGCCACTCTGTGTATAGAAACTGGAGCGTCTAAGAAAAAATAATCAAGCATTTTTTTGCATGTATGTTTTATTTTATTTCAGTAAACGCATGTTAATAAAATTTTGTAAAAAAAGCTTTTGGTAGTAGATTAAATGGGCTTTTATTTATTGTATATAGTTACAGCCGTTTGATCTAGGTATATTTATTTGTTAATTAGGTACTCAACATATCTATGGCCTCACAGGTAAGTTTAGACTAAGCGACCACAGAACCAGATGAGGAGCAGTAACATTCCCTTCTTGATATTAGAGAGGGGGTTACGGTTACCTGTGATCAACGAACGAATTCTCTTCCAATCAAAATTGATCTGCAACCTAACTGCGTAGCACACTGTCAATCTCTATCTGAATCATTTTGAAGGATATTGGTACTCCATTGCTTCATCATCATCATCATCATCATCATCTGCCTAGCCTTTTCCCAACTATGTTGGGGTCGGCTTCCAGTCTAACCGGATGCAGCTGAATACCAGTATTTTACAAGGAGCGACTGCCTACCTGACCTCCACAATCTATTGCTTCATATGTACGAAAAATTTGCCTGCTCAGTAACGTAAATGACGCAATGAATGTTTTTAAACTGTCACAATAAAAGCCATTACTGCTGATAGTGTGTCACGCATGTACACCGCTGATACCAGGTGCAATTGCAACTCATAAGCTTTGCTAGACGTCAACATAATATACAATTTACCTACCTACATCTATCTTCTATACTTTCTATCAACATTCTGTTAAGCTACCACGTCGCACAGCTCCGACATATGTACCTACTATTGTGACGTACAGGGACTGCCATAATTAATGTTTGACACAATGTTTGAGATTAAAGATTTTTTTTTTGTATTTGTAAGATTTTAAGACTAAGGCGGATCACATACTACAACGCGACACGCGACGGGTCGCAGATAACGCACACACGCGCGCGTTAATTTTTTACATTCAATAAAAACGCGCTTCCGGGCGGGGAATTTGGTCCGTTTCCCGCACCACGTCGCGTGGCGCGTTATAGTGCATAGCATAAGCATAATCAGACTATAATGTTCCCACTGTTGGGACACAGGTCTCCTCTCTTCAAGCGGGAGTGGGCTACAAGGGTGCGTCTCATATCATATAAAGTTATTAGGTATATTTTCATTTCAATAACGTTCACAAGATATAATAAACGTGAGTTATACCAAGTGTTGATATAATTTCTTTAGATATAACATTTATTTACTCTAAAACTTATTTCGTATAATGTTATTGGATATAACGTTTATTTAATCGAAAATCATTAGGCCTATCGTTTAAAATATATAATATTGATACCATTTTTATGGTAAACACCCCGATTCAAAGCAATCCGACTCGGATGGGTTATATTAGGTTAGAAGGTTAAGGCGGGAGCGCAGCGGAGTGCCAGGTCATAGTATAAAGAGAGGAAGTACGTTATCTTCATACAAACGCACCGCGCGCGGCTTGCATGTGTGCGCCAAAGTATCTATGCATCGCCGCACGCACACTTACACAAATCTCGGCGGGTTTCGCAGCGCGCCAGACGGGGCTAACATCGCACGAGGTTCGCGCGTCACGGCTTTTCGGCACCGCTAAATGAATGAAAAATGTGTGATAATCGCAGGAGAACGTATAATTGATTTGCCGCTATTGCTTTGTTTATGTTTAGTCATGCCGATTTCTCAGTACCTATTGTAGGTATAGTAACTAAGTACCTACTTACAGTTATAAAATCGTACTTAAAAAATAAGTAATTGACTAATTGTGAATCAGATAAATAGAGCAAAGTTCGAATCATAACAGCAGAATAAAAATTTGATTATAGTCTAAGAGACAGGCGTTAGTTTTTTTACGATGTTTTTTTTTATAAATAATACTGCTATGAATCTTGAATAAATTTTTGTTTGTTAGGAAAACCATTGTTGAACTTTATTGACTAATGATCACTGAATTAGTTATACAGAGATATGTGTTATCTTTGGCAAGGGCCGGGCTTTAAACTAATGAATTGGTGACAGTACTATCAGTAACCTACCGTTTACTCGTGCTCATTACCGCCCCGCGCCGCCCGTCTGCTGGCCCGTCGCTCTTTCTTTCATCGTGAAAGGTTTCATCATCGTTTAGGTACCCAGACAATACAAGAAAAAAATACAACATCCCGACCCTTGCCCATTTATTGGCACTGAATTAAAATTTAACAAAAAGTGACAACCCTAAGACAGTAGGCAATTATGTCGCGGATTGTGCCTGAGATAGCCTACTTCCTCTCTTTATACTATGGCCAGGTCCTCTCTATGTTGGTGAATCATTTGGGTTAGGTTTGGTTAGAACAGTGACCATCAACGCGCGAAGGCGAACGAGTGAAGCGAGCGTGCTGCGGGAGCGCGAGCGGCGTGACAGAAACGAATCGCTGCAAAACCGACTCCACGTAGTCTTGTCTGCCCTACCCCTAGACTGTTATTTAAAATCGCGTAGGCGCGGAGGGGCGAGGCGGCGCCCGCCGCGGCTGAGACTGGTCGGCGAAAGCAAGCCGAAGCCGCGCGAAACAAATCTGCGACGATAAGCTCGCATGGGACCGCCCGCCGGAGCCCCGCAGCGCCGGAGCCGTGACGGAAACCATGCCTGCTGCATGTTGCATGCTTGCTTGCATGCTGCACGTATGGTGTATGCTTGTTTGCATGCCTCCTGCATGCATGGTGTATGTTTGTTTGCATGTTTTTTACAGGGAAATAAAACCACATAATTATGTTTGCAATCAACTGAGCAAGATTATGCACACAAAGAGACCACTAACAATGATATTGTTGTTTCCTACATTTCACAACTTATTAATAATGAGACAATGTTGTAATGTGTATATCTGAAAATTTGCTTTGTGTTTTTACTAGGCGTTTTATCATATTAGACTATTTTATGTCTTTTGAGTGGTAGGATTTTATATTCAATGTATGTTATGCTTATAAAAATTAGTTACTTTAAAATTATATCAATCGTTTATTATCTATATACTTATAATAAATCTGTAGAAGTGAAAATTCTGTACATTGAAAATATCAAAAAAATAAATGGTAGGGGGTGTTACTAGACCGACACCGAACCCAAAAATGTGATTAAAAAAAATTTTGTCTGTCTGTCTATCTGTTTGTTCAGGCATCACGCAAAAACTATCGGTTCGATTATGATGAAACTTGGTATTCTTTAGTATCCTGGGCACCACACTGGGTACTTTTTATCCCGGAAAAGTATATACAATAAAAAACAAACTTAATTTTGCGGTTCGATCCCTAGACCCGATTACTGTAACAACCGCAAATAATAAGTTTGTCGTAGGTTACGTCACCTGCAGTGAAGTTCATTTTTATTCCTTTTAGTTTTTAGAGTTATTTAGGTTCATTTTTATATAAGTCGTAGGTATAAATTTGAATTTTAAAGTATAGGTAGTATATATTTTGATAGTGTACGTAGTGACCGTAGGGTATTTTATAATACTTTTAGGTAGGATTAGTCATTCGTATAGATATTAGTTTTTAGGAATTTTGCTTATTTATTGAGTTTAGATTATTTATCATCAGAAATAGGTTTATTTAGGTAGGTAGGTATTTCATTTTCTGTTATTGAGTTTGTTTTTTTTTTAATTAGGTAGGTACTTAGGTAAAGATATCATATAGGTACCCTCTTAATCACCACTAATGAGACACAATTGGTTTTCTATTGTAATTAGCCACAAAGGGCCCGCGAGATAGATGGCATTCTGGGGAAGCACATACATTTTATCCTGTTAGCACGTTCCCGTGGGATAATTTCCGACATCCACGCGGGCGAAGCCGCGGGCAGAAGCTAGTATCAAATAAAATTATAGATTCAGTTGTTATATCTTGTAAATATTAGAGATTTTGTAATTATATCATATATTACTTACCCGGGCTATAATAATATTAATATCCCTGGACATTTCACACAGCGCCATCTAGACCCAAGCTAAGCAACCTAATGCTTGTGTTATGGTAACAAGATGGCTGATAAACTACTTATATACATTTTTTTTTAATATAATATATATTCTATAATATAATAATAATAATATAATCGCTGTAATCTATCTTGCGGCACAGTGCGTTGGTCGATGTCCCATGTCTTTGATTTTTTTTTATTCTAGAACATGCCGGTTTTCTCACAAAGTTTACCTTCATCGCTTTGAGAGTGTGTGTGCCGCCTAAATTCTGTGTTTCCTGCTTATCTAGCAGAACCCGGCTAAGCGCGAAAGATGCAATAAAACAATTCCACCTCAGCACCGCAGCCTGCATCCAATTTACATTAAATTAAAGTACAGCCGCGGTACCCGAAGTAAGCAGAAAGTCTATTTAGGGCGACACATATACATTAATTGAGAATAGGTCGTATGTTCACAGCAAACATTTCAATGCTCTAAAATATTTTAATGTTCTTCACATACATACCACATCCAAATTATTACCTACCTAGATGTATAGCTACACGCTACATAATTATCTTGGCTATGGGAAATTAACGATTCATCCAACATCCGCTGCGAGCGTTGCGAGTGCGCCGCTGCTGACAGACATGAGTCTGTTAGAGCGTGGCTTCTCAACGTGGGTGATAATGGTCGTGGGCGTTTGAGACTTTCAGGGGGGCAGTAGTAGACCTAGAGAAAATTATATATCCTGTCTTAAGACTATATAATATTACACGTTTAAATGTAATCGTGGGGGCTAAAGCTGTTGCGGATTAGCGAGAGATGGTAAGTTAAAAAATTGGGGGCCACTAGAAAAAACAAAAATATCTCAAAGTCGGTGCGCGTAATAAGGTTGAGAACCTATGTGCTAGAATGGCGTAAAGGTCCATTCACCCACACTCTTGACAATCCGAACAATGCCTCTGATGCCGCAATAAATGTGGCCATCGGGCCCATGTAGTATAAGAAACATGGATGTATCGTCGAAACGAAAAAGAAAAAAGAAAGATGTAGCTTAATAAATAAGTTAATTATAAACATCAGAGGCCTTACCACGAGCTCTTAACGCGATCCAGTTTAGGCTGTTGGAAAGAGACAGAGCTATACAAGTCGTCTAGCGCCATCTCGATCCCTGAGCGTAAATTGAATCGCGTTAAGAGCTCGTGGTAAGGCCTCAGACAACTCTCGTATTTTAAGAACGGAACGCATTCTACTCTCAGTCTCAATCTGTCAAAAATATAATCGATTTTCCAACATTTTTGAAAATTTTTTGACATTGATTGTCGCTGAGGTGAGATTGTGACCAGATTTTGAACATTTTTAATTACATGCATTGGCCTTCTGCTATCCCTGAAACATTAAGCAGAGGTATACTTATAGTTAACCCACATTTTGTCAGTTATGGTTATGTTTAAGTACCATGTAATAAGGGGTGAAGCTATTGCTATCAACCGGGAATGAATCCCGTCTCCGGGCTGCCCGACCTAGGAGATGAACCCAGAGCATCTCGTGCTCAGCAGTACGACGCACGAGGCATACATTAATCAATTAAAATGAATGAATCGATATGCTCGTAAATTAATCAATGCATTTTTAGTAGGCGTTATGCAATTTAGCAGCATATCATTAAATAAACAGATTTGACAAGGTAAACATTTTTTTATACCTTACGAATTGTTCGCTGACACGTCAAAAGTCAACAATTTCTTTCTATTTAGGTACCCTCTACTATCTCTTCATTTCTTATCTCATGTATCCTAAATTAAATATGTATGAGAACTGACCCTTTGGACATGTCGCGCCTTACACTCCGAAATATTGTTACCATTGTCTCTTTGTCCCTCTTTCCAAATAGAAACATGAAAAAAGGGTAACGATTTTTTGTAGATTTACAGTATCTATTTCAGTGACAAATAGGTTCAATTACCCTGAGTGTAGGAATTAGAAACACTGTATTACAGAGGAGAGGTAAATTACAATTACCTGAAAAGAAACTTTATTTTTCTATGCATAGTCAAGCACGTCCAGTTCGACTCTGAAAGTGCCTTTACTTCGTAGCAGTGAGCGTAGCGTTTCGTAGCAGATTTCGTAGCGGGATTCGTAGCTAATGTAATCATGTGCAGCCGCCGAACTGTATGTTGACCGAACGAGTATATGATATGCTAGTAGTGATGTCTAGATCGATGGATGGATTGTGTGAGGCATGATGTGAAAGGAAAACCGGCCAAGTGCGAGTCGGACTCGCACACTTAGCGCACTATAGCAGCAATAAAAGTACACACTCTGTGAACATTTTAACCGTCTACCTATTAAGGTTCATGAGATACAGCCTGCTGACAGGTTGACGGCCGGACGGACAGACGGTCGTATGGCTGGATGCACGGACGGACGGAAGGACAGTGGAGGCTTAAAATAGTAATAAATAAATAAAATGAGTTTAATTCAAGTAACAAGACTCATACAAATACATACATAAAGTTAAAAGTACTGTTGCGCCGGACCCCAAAAAACATGGGACAAGGGCAAGTAGATGTTGAGCGTTGTACAGATTAAACATTATCATTACCACTGTCCGGATGAACGACGTACAAACGGTCTCGGGGAAGACCACTATACTGGCCATGTTTGTCGAAGGACCGATGGCCGGTGGACCAGGCGAGTCCTGGAGTGGACACCGCGTTTCGGCACGCGTAGTGTGGGACGCCCCCAGCTAGATAGACCGACGACCTTAAAAAGGTGACTGGAACATACTGGATGCGAAAGGCGGAGGGTGCTGTACCGTTTCCACCATTTTTATTTCAGAGTTATTAGAGCTAGAGAGTTCCATAAACGTCCTTTATGAAATGAAACAACAACTTTCACAAAGTTCTCTTACATCATAACATAATATATGATAGGTAAACGGTATGTTTTCTTACTCAAACTAATTCGTGATCACAACACAAGAACGGGCAAACAATGTTAGGTACGCCAACAATTTTTCATTAAAAATATATTGAATTGAAATACCCATTTCCGCACGTTCAACAGACAATATACTCGTAAGAATGTTCGTGTGTGTTTCTAGAGACGCGGCTTTTAATAAATGGCATTTTTATAATTTATAGGTACGCTTTCATAATCCGCACGCGTCGATCGATCCGGTTAAGCTACGCTTGCCGCTGTTGGTCCATGGATGGGTGACCATCTTTACATACCAAGACTACTTTACAAACGACAGTCGTTACGGGTCGTCAGAAGCCTGAAGGTCTGACAACCAGTCTTACCAAGGGGTATCGTATTATCCAGTAACTGGGTTGTGGTGGTCAAATAGGCAGTCGCTCCATGTAAAATACTGTTACCCAGCTGCATCCAGTTAGACTGGAAGCAAACTCAAACTCAAATCATTTATTTCAATTAAACCCTTTCAGGCACTTTTGAATTGTCAAAATTAAATTGTCGGTCAGTTAGTCAGAAAGTTGAAGCTAGTTGCCCATTCCAAAACGTAGATCTCTGTGGAGAAGAACGGGCAAGAAACTCCACGGACACTCTTTTAAATCAAGATATTATTACAAAATCCTGGGTACATTATTTTTATTGCTTCTATATGTGAGAACAATGCAAAAAAACTAAACAATTTAAAATATAAAATTCTAAATAAGCCCTGGCAGTTAAGAGATGACCAGTCTCCACCGACGGCGCCCGTTCACGAACATGACGCGTGGATCAGCACCATCCAGCTCAACCATTTCGTAGGGAACCGAATGATCCAACACACGCGCCACCACCAGTGAGACATTTAAGTGAGCATGAAATATTCTTAACTGCCATGCTCTGTCAAGCCAACATCAAAATAGGTATCGTAAAAAAAAGAAACGAATCCATGGTTCTTACATTTACAAAATTTAAAAAAATGCTTCTAAATTATACAAAACTATAGTTTGCAATTTATTTAAATATTAGAAAAAAGAAAAAATTACTACCAATCAGGAAGAGGTATATAATATTGAGGTATATTAAGAATTAAAACTTGAATGAATAAAATATACATTAAGTTCGTAATGGCAAAATATTAAAAAAAAAAAAACAAAAAGGGGAAGCATCTCTTCCAAATATTGAAATTGCGATCAACTAGCGTACCCAAATGCCTGTGGAGCAGGACCAGCATTACGCCAAGCATTTTTATCTACGATATACTCATCTAATTTATAATATGCCTGTCTACATGGTGTGCGTTTAATGCATGTTTTAAATTTCTTCTCATTTAGTTGAAAAATATCGAGTGGAATTTTATTATAACATTTTACACAGTACCCCATAAAAGAAGTTTTTACTTTAGACAATCTGAAGCGCGGTTGATCTAGTTTGTTCCTATTCCTAGTGTTAAAATTATGCCTGTCACTTATCTTACTAAAAAGATGTAGATTTTTCCGAACGTACATAATGTTTTCGTATATATATTGACAAGGAAACGTCATGATGTTAATTTTTTTAAACAGTTCCCTTAGAGATTCGCGTCTGCTGAGATTGTAGATGGCTCTGATAGCCCTCTTTTGCAGAATGAAGATAGACTCAATATCTGCAGCCCGTCCCCATAGCAAAATACCGTAAGACATGATGCTATGGAAGTAACTAAAATAGACCAGTCTCGCGGTATCCACGCCTGTTAATTGACGGATTCTCCAAACAGCGTAAGCGGCTGAACTTAGCCGCCCTGCAAGTGATGTTAGGTGAGGACCCCACTGCAGCTTTGAGTCAAGCGTGATCCACAAGAAAACCGTATTTTCGACGAATTCAAGTATCTCCCTATTCAATACAACGTGACATTCACTACTTCTAACATTCGGTAAAGCGAATCTAATGCATTTAGTTTTTTTCTCATTTAATACTAAATTATTAAGCCGACACTAACATAGTTGGGAAAAGGCTAGGCAGATGATAGCGCGAACGTGAGGTTAGATGAGACTTGAGGTGGTGACTGCAGGTGAGGTTAGGTGACATTTGAGGTGGTGACTGGTGAGGTTAGATGAGGTTTGAGGTGGTGACTGGTGAGGTTAGATGACATTTGAGGTGGTGACTGGTGAGGTTAAATGACATTTGAGGTGGTGACTGGTGAGGTTAGATGACATTTGAGGTGGTGACTGGTGAGGTTAAATGACATTTGAGGTGGTGACTGGTGAGGTTAGATGACATTTGAGGTGGTGACTGGTGAGGTTAGATGACATTTGAGGTGGTGACTGGTGAGGTTAAATGACATTTGAGGTGGTGACTGGTGAGGTTAGATGACATTTGAGGTGGTGACTGGTGAGGTTAGATGACATTTGAGGTGGTGACTGGTGAGGTTAAATGACATTTGAGGTGGTGACTGGTGAGGTTAGATGACATTTGCTGCAGGATTTGTTTGAAAGTTTTGCAGCCACCATTTTCCTTAAATTTTCATTTTGAACTTACTCGATACTTTTGTTGCATTCCACATATTGTAGGTATTCTTAGGTGGTAAACTTATAATTTACTAGCTGCGCTCCATGGTTTGAACCGCATAAGTTGCGATCCTGTGGGAATACCGGGATAAAAAGTGTCCTATATGTAAATCCTGGAAATAAACCATCGGTGTGCCAAATTTCATCCAAATTCGTTCAGTAGTTTTTGCGTGAAAGAGTAACAATCACGTTTATAACATTAGTAGGATGAGATCATTCGACCCTGTCGGGCACAGCTAGTTAGTGAGTTATAATAATAATAATAAAAATAATAAAATTTATTTCCCAAAAAACTTAGTTCTATGTTACAAAACTAATTTAGCAGTAGTTATATACAAATAATTGGATTTAGCTTCTGTAACCGAACTAGGTAAATGCCTGTATTTCGGTTAACAGTGCCATTCCCCCGAAAATTTTAAAAATAATGCTAACAAACACAAAAGACTGGTCATACTATTTTTATATGATTATAATACGTGTAGAACTATTTTTATGCTAAATTATTATACAATGCTAAATGAGAAATCTGTAAATGAGCAAGTGTCTATGAGAGGGTGTGTGTATGTGTGTGTACGTGTGTGTGAGGGTGTCAGTGCCAGAGTGAAGTGTACTGAGAGCTAGGTATTTGTGAGTTTATCTGTATATATGTTAGTGTGAAACATTTGGAATAAATTGAAATCAAAACCATAACACGACATCAACACATTCAAGTCACCGTGATATGTGCATCAGGCGTTCAGTCTCATCATAGGTAAGTTGTTGTAGGTAGTCACTGACTTTTTTCTTACATTGAACTTTTGGTAGAGGGTAGATGTTAATATTTTTATTAAATTTGTTGTATATGACGGGTCCAAGGAAGGGAATGAAGCGTTTACTAAACTTTGTGTGAAAGAGCGTGTCTCTTTGGCAAACTAAGTCCTTCCTACGTCTTTGTAAGATTAGCGGATCATAAGTTTGCTTACTATGCTCTAGGAGTGTAATATTTAAGAGAAATAGTTGTCTCACTGTTAAAACCCGACAAATCTGGTACAAAGTCGAAGTGGGAAAGTAAATGGGTTTAAAGTGCATAACCTTCAAAATTGCTCGCTGGGCGATCTCAACAGGCCTCAGTATTGTCTTCAGCGCTCCTCCCCAAGATGATATGCAGTACGTTATAAGCGATTGACACAATGCAAGGTATATTTGTCTCAGCAATACAGTATCGGCAACGTGTCTCAGGTGTTTAAAAATATAAATCAAATTTCTTCTTCAGTTAGGAGAGACAAAGCATTTGTTAATTGTGTAACATTACTTAGCATACTATAATAATGATGCAGATATTTCCTGAGATTCTTCGTTCCTACCGGGGGTGCCCGACCCCACAGGTTTTTTTTTTTTTTTGTAACTCACCTTCATTTCCCGCAGAAGCGAATCTTGACTATGGCCTACTATTTACACGACTGCCCAAAAAGGAGAGTTAAGTCTTGTTTATTCCATTTTCTTCTCCATAATTAAAATCTTAAATTCACTGACAGACAACGCACAGCGTAAACCTTGAAGCATAAAAACTTCCACAAGAGTTACTCAATTAATGATAGTGCGCCAGCAATAAGGAAGGATTTCCGAAAATTTTACCCCTAAAATTGGGGATGGAAGTTCGTAAATTTTGGCGATCGGAAATCTCATCGGACACATGGCTTAGTTCTGTATAATTATCAAGATAATGAAAGAGTTTTAGAAGTAGCGGCTGTACCTTTTCCGTATTCAAATCCTTGGTTCCGATTGACGTCATATTATCTTATAAAAATATCTATTTTATCAGAATGAATAACTGCATACTGTTGAACAGGTTATAGAATAGAACATAATACTCTTTAATTGCACACCATACACATTACTAAGATACTACCATACGATATTGTATTCTCACGGTTGCATCACAATTCATCTTCGCCAATATCTTATATATTAGGCAAAATTTACACTCGTACACTAAAAACAGTGATATTCACAGTGTTAACACTAGAAATAAGGAAAAACTACGTGCCCCCTTTCACCGGCTTCATAAGGTTCATAACTCATTTGTTGGGCTTGGTATAACCTTTCATAACAAGATACCCTTTTCTTTGCTAGACTTGCCTTTTAATGCGTTTAAAGCTCAAGTAAAATCCAACCTTTATTCAGCTTACTATTCCATCAACGACTACTTACACGATAAGAATAGTTTATAGTAATTAATTCAAGACAATGTTCATGTTCTTTCTCCAGAATTATTATTATTATTATTATGTCGTTTATTTATTTAATTTTCTTATTTTATTACATTTTTAAATATTATTATTAAAAAAAAACATTTAAAAATATAAAAAAATAGTGATCCACCGGTGTCGGGAGCAGGGTCCAAGCTACCGGTGGTTAGGGCTCCAGAGACAGAAACCTCCTCACAATGCGAGCCGTATCGAGGAGTACTGCCTTCTGAATCAGGCCCTTGATCCAACCGCTATTATTATTATTATTATTATATGTCGTTTACAAATTAAAAAAGAATCAAGTAGTAATGATTTAAAAATAAAAAGTTAGTCTATTTTTCACTTTCATAATACAATAATATTGATTTGGATAAATAAGAATCAAATTAAGTCTAAAATAATAATACATATGTACAAGTGAAAAAAAAAAAGAATCATAGGGCATCAAAAAATTCGTCCGCATCGCTGTCAACAGGAACAGTGCCCAAAAGGCTGGCAGCATTGCCACGTTGTATGGCGATGCTAATTCTTTGGCCAAGAAACAGGCCAGCCCTCTGGTCACGTGAAGAGTCGACTAACCGCTTGGCGATATCTCGAAACACCAAGTGGGCACTCGGACCCCATGGCCCTAGTGTTTCAACCCCAAACGGCTCGAAGATATAACTCCCAATCAGGCTGGAATATTTTCGCCGTTTGAGCTTTTCTGCACCAGCAGCAGCCGCTCCGTGCTAGGAAGATAGGATGGCGCAAGGGTGTCGACACATGTTGCATCCCACACCAAAGGTCTGACTAACGTCCAGGGCATTATGGTCATTCCATCTGGTCTCTTCCCATCGTCGCGTGCCAGGCCGTTGGGTTCTAAAACAGCTGGCACCCCGGCGGTGACAAGAGCACGACGGATGATGTCGTTAATGCTGGCGTGCCGTGCTATCCGACCACTTATTTGTTTATTTTACTTCGATGGTCCTAGTTTTTCATCTGTGACTTCAAGTGACAGCTATGTGACCAGAACCCAGCAATGCATAAATAATTATGTAAGCTGTCACGCCCTTTATGCCTGGAGGCTTTTATTTAGGTAGTAAGTTTTTATTTACTTTTTAATTTGAATTAATTATTTTTCAGCTTGAGTACGTATAGTTTTTGTTATATTTGTTGGTATATTGGCGTGGCTAGCTGACATATGGCAAATAATTTAATTTTATGTTCTGTGCCTTGTAATGTCAATTACTTAAGGACGCTGTTACATTTTCGACGAACTCAAATTTAGGTATCTAAAGTCGCACACAGCAACATCACACGTACGCACACATTGAGTCCTCGATTTTATACATCACATATAATCTTGGTCCTTGATATTATTTTTTTATTTTATTGAAATTGATTCCGGAAGATTACTTGGATCTTTGTAAATACATTTGGTAACTGTTACTATTAGTATCGTCATCAAGAAAACGAAAATACAAAACCAAAGACACCGACTTCCGAAATCAAAGTTATTTTTCACTTTGTGGTGATTTTTTTTTTTTGGAAGACTGTTTTATTTTTTGTGAGAAAGTTTTTATCACTGTTTCAGTTTTAGCGGGAAAACAGATGTCAACACCCAATATGGAGTACCAACCAAAACTAAAAGGAAAAAAACTGTCCTGTGTCGAAAAACAAAAAAACAATAGATACCGACACCGACTTCCGAAAAGAAAATTTATTTTCATTTTGTAAAGCACGCTATGTGAAATAAGTAGGTACAGACGCCAGCACATCAAGCTACTACAATCTGTCAAATTTCTTTAATAGATTTTCAACCTTATCCCTAAGCATTAAGGTTCAAGATTGATTGGGAAATTTTGAGTTTCGGGTAGCTTGACCTGCTGGCGTCTGTACTTAAAATAAAACAATTTCCGTTCATAAGGATTAAAAACGACCATCGATATTGCTATTACATGGAACATACAAAATATTATTATTTTAAAATTATAAATATTAAAATTTTACGAGTATTACATAGTGAGCTAATGAGTTATGACATACTAGCCTGGGCATTTAGTTAAAATTTTTGGTACCTAAAATAAATCTCCACTCCCGAATGATCTTCTTTGTGACTGTGGTGTAGGCTCAGCATTTTTGATGAAAATTAAAACACACGGAAGTAGTAAAAATCTTTAATATATTTAATAAAGGCATGTTACAAAAGTACACCAACTTATTGCTACGTTTGTAGATTTTTTTGGTCTATATCCAAATTTCCGAATACGGGGCATCTAAAAAATAAAGATAAATATATTAACAAAATAACCTACATAAAAACTAAATGCAGAGCTCACAAAGTACAAATTACAAAGTTCCGCTGCCAAGGCCTGTCTTTTTTGTCAAACGCTATTTGTGACATCTACCATGCCATATTTATGAAATTGACACCCATGACGAAAAGTGGCCAAGTTTTTGTCGGTGCCATCTTGGATTTTGGTTTTGACCCAATATTCGTTATTAGCTACCCCAAAAACCATGAAAATGACACCTATGACGAAAAGATGTCTAATTTTCGTAGGCGCCATCTTGGATTTTGGTTTTGACCCCATATTCGTTATTAGCTAACCAAAAAACCGTGAAAATGACACCCATGACGAAAAAATGTCAAATTTTCGTCGGCGCCATTTTGGATTTTGGTTTTGATCCTATATCCGTTATTAGCGACCCCAAAAACCATAAAAATGAGACCCATGACGAAAAGTTGTAAAATTTTTATCGGCGCCATCTTGGATTTTGGTTTTGACCCCATTTTCGATATTAGCAACCCCAAAAACCATGAAATGACCACTTTTTGTCATAGTCTTGGTTTTGACCGCACATTGGTCATACATACATAACTACATACAAACCGGTTAAAATCATAATTCTCCTCCCGCCCATCCACTTCCAGACCTCACCGCCGACAGGTTGACCTTAGCCATCCAAATCCTAACCTTACTAAGAGCTCCTTAAACCCATCCATTTCTCAACCTTGTCCACAGCTGCTTAACCCCACCCATCCAAATCCCGATCTTACACAACATAATAATATTTTTTTATACTTACAAAATAAAAATAATTTAAGTATGAAACTTGTACTTACTTTTATTTCAGTCCAAAAGTATCAACTCTTTCCGATCACGATAACCAACGACGGTACTCACACAACAATCTTTTTCTATTACTTTTATCGTATTTATTTTTTGCGAGAGAGCGATATACCCGTCCTTCCATGAGCGCTTCTGAGCGCGGAATGATGAACCGTGAGTGCAAAATGTATGAAGAAGTCTGCAAGTCTTTTTATTTTAGCTAATAATTGAAAAATATATTGATTTATATACAAAACAATTAGCTAAATCTATAAAGGACTATATTTACCGCAATTTATTATAATTTTGAAGATAAAATATGCTGTAAATTTACCTAAACTGGTACCTATTCGGACACCTATTTTTTAAATTTTCTGCGATTATTGAGTAGGGAAAAACGTATTTGTGCGAAAATTTTGTATGACGTCATACAATTTTTGTGATGCCAATGTGGAGATGAATATATTACCTTTAAATTAAGACTATGATATGTTAACATTTGTGATTGCTTATACGTTAAAATGGTACCTGAAAAGCACTGTTATTTGTAGAAAAATGTAAAAGCGTCCTTAACACCTAGTATTGTATACAATCAAGTATCAAGTATTTTCTAATTGAACAGACAGCTGTGCTGCTGGGGAGTTTGTTGCGCCACTTCTTCTTCTCAATGATAGCACTAGGAAGTGGTGAAGTGCGGGCGTTTTTGGGGGACTGTCTTTTGTAATTTTGACGTTCAAAAAGTGCTTACTCTCAGCCTAATTTGAATAAATGACTTTTGATTTGATTTTTACAGAACATATAAAATTTTACAAAGGGTGACACAATGGGCGGTTGTAAATATTTTTGAAGTTGTTACGATACAAAATTAAATAACTTTAATTTTATTATTAGTGTGGGTGCTATACTTAGGGATTTATCTAAAAAAAAATAAAATAGGAACGTTATTTATCTAAATACACATATTTGTGTACGTGCTTGGAAACTCAACTGTGAACGCAGATTAAATAATATTTTTTACATATTTTTCCATTAAAAATAAGGTAAGACGGTACGTCGTCCCACATCTCTAAAATCTCTCGCGGTTATTCTTTGTAAAGGCATCTACTGTAAGCAACAAGCTTCTGGTGAAAGGAATATCTTAACCGATACCAAAGGGAGAGATAAGTACGTACGAGAACGGATTTGCAATGTGAAAAGATGCACAGCTAGTACGAGGAGAAAACGGAAGAATTTTCGCCCTTTTTGTGTATTAAGATGGATGGTAGGATGTGTTGAGAGCAAGAGGCTTTACGCGGGGGCTCTCCAATTGGCTTATCTATACCGTGAGGGCGGGATAATTAATTGTATATTAAGGGAGTGAAAAGCTTAAGCACATTTAGGTAAACCGAACATGAAACGACAGTCATTTTCCGAATACGTACATACTTTAGAGAGCACTGTGGCCCAGTGCTAGCAGCCGCGACTTATGAGTGTGGGTCGTAGGTTCGCACCCAGACAGGCGGTTTACTTTGTGTAAAATTTCATCACCACTGCTCTCAAAACGGTGAAGGAAAACATCGTGAGGAAACCGGCATATCTTACTTACGTAACCAAGAATTCGAAGACATGTGGCATCTATGTATCAACCCGCACTGGGCCTGCGTGGTAGATCTTATGATCTACCACGCAGGCCCAGTGCTCCAGTGGCCAGGCTCAGTCTTTGAGAGGGAGTGGGTTATCCCACTCCCTCTCAAAGAGGGGAGGCCTGTGTCCCAGCAGGGGGAACTTTATGGGCTGATTATGAATAGCAGAAATTGCTTGTAATATAATCTTTTCTTTAACCAAAAGGTTATAAGCATATAAGAGAACACTTAGTTTGGAGATCGAGAATCTACGAGAATCTTCGTAGTACTTACTAGTTTTTACTAGATTGGAAGTAAAAGAAAGAAAGAAAGAAAAGAAAGAAAAAGTATTTATTGCGACTCGTACAGGATCATAAACACAAAAGAAAGAAAGAGACAGAAATATAATTTTCTTTACCTAGTGTGGGGTAGGTGGTGTTGTAAACACTCTTAAAGTACGGCTTCCGAATAATATTTATTTACTTGCAAAATACGTGCCTTTTTGATAGTGCAGTATCACAGACAGAAGTAGAAACGCATAAGTCAACGGTGAAAGTGTGGACAAGTGAAAATAAACACCAAGTGAAGTGCAAAACACTAATAAAATTCGTGACGGCACGGCCGCTTTAACTATCAAAGTGCCTAAAACGCAAGTGAAAATCTTACTCTGTTATAACAAAACTATAGACTGTGAGGTGCAATAGTAAAAAAGGCAAAATATTGTGTATAGTTATATACCATTAAAGTTAAAAATATAATGTAAACAAACTAACAAAAAAAAACACGCAGTCATCGCGTTACAAAACTCGTAACAGCGACATCTTGTGAAAAGTGGCTAAACTAAAAGTTGTATCAAGATTTATTACAGAGCGCACACGCAACTCCTAACTAACAAATAGTGACATCTAGTGGTAAAAATCCGGAAAGTTATAGTTCACTTGTCAGTCACTAGAGGTCTCTAACTACAATAGTTGTAATAATAACAACAAAAATGTCTCAAGAAATGGAAAACCTTTTGAGCGACTTAAGAGATAAAATCAAAAAGGATATGAATATTACAGTGAGTGAGCACGAAGAAAGAATAACAACTAAAATAAACGAAAATACGGATAAGAAGTTCGATCTTGTTCAAAAAGAAATTGAAAAGATACATCAGACTAATGAAGACCAAGAAAAGAGGATTTCGCTGATAGAGAAGCAAATTAGAGTAAGAAACTTAATATTTGTCGGTGTAGAAGAAGGGGAGAAATCATATGAAAAGTTGGTAAGAGAAGTAATTACGGTTATCCATGAAATGGGATTAAAATGCAGCGAAAATGATTTATTATGGTTGGTGGACAATGGTTAAAAGAATGGGGAAATATAAAGAAAACAAAATAAGTCTAATAAATATCACTCTTACAACATTCGGAATGAAAATATCAATACAGAAAAATAAGAAAATACTTGAGAATACTAAAATTTATATTAAAGAAGACTTCCTTACGGAGGTACTGGAAATACGTAAGTCATTACAAGCCCAGCTAGAAAGCATACCTTGGATATGACAAGTTAGTGATAAAAGGAGAAGTCTGTACTAACTCTACAAAAAACCAATATTCCAAGTAGAGAGAACTAGAAAGAACACCTCCACCCGAAGCAGGACATTACTATTACACATACCAAACGGCCAAGAAAAATAAGCTGTATAAGGGTAACCAATGCTCAATAATAAGCTATATCCAAAAACGGAATTAAACAATGAGATCACCTTCGGCCACCTCGGTCGACGACACGGATGAATAGCAATTAATAGAACCCGGGCACACCACCGCCAACTCTAGCCAAAATCAAAACAAATGGAAACACAACCAAAAACCCTCCCAAGTGTGGCTGGTTACCACGGAGGTAGTCGACCAAAATCCTCCAAAAATCAGAAACGAAAACAAGATATATGTTGCAACTTTTAACGTCAGCTCTCTGGCAAATGAAGCAAGAATTAAAGAGCTAGAATATGCGCTATCATCAATCAATTGGGACATCCTAGGTATTTGTGAAACCCGTAAACAAGGGTACATCATGGAAGGTAGAGATAAATACCGACGATACCTATTTGGAGAAAGTAAGGGAAGAAATGGAGTAGGTTTTCTTGTCAAAAAACAAAAACATATAATAGTACAGGATTTTATAGGTAGGTATATCAGAAAGAGTAGCATTGATTTATGTAAACATCCACGAGGAAAGTTTCACCTTAATTCAAACTTATCCACCTACATCCACTTCTGAAGAAAAGGAAATGGAATACTTTTACGAATCATTAGAAAAAACGATTGAAAAAATCATAACAAATACACTACTTCTTGGATATTTAAATGCCAAAATAGGTTTACCAAAAGAAGGAGAAAATCGTGTGATGGGCAAACATGGATAAGGCAAAAGAAATAAAAGGGGACAAAGATTCATACAGTTCTGCCTACAATACGACCTCAAAATTACAAACACTATGTTCAATAAACCACCAAACCTTAGATGGACGTGGATATCATCTAACGGTACGGTAAAGAATGAAATAGATTACATCGCAACGAACTAACCGCATATTATCAAAGTACTCAGTAACTTCACACACCCAAGCGATCACAGATTAATCAGAATAAAAATAAATACTAGCATAAAAAAATAAAACACGGTCTAACTTTACATTGACACCACAGGAAAATGTCAACTTGAAAATATACACAGAAGAACTAGCCAAGTATGAGGAACCAAAGAAGAAATCAGTGCAAGAGTATTACGATAAAATAGAGAAAACTATCTTGCAAAGCTGTAATCTCGCTAATTTACCAAAGGGAAGTATACGCAAACAAACAATTATTACAGACGAAATCATAAAACTCAAAGAAGAAAAACATAACTTAAGAAAAAAACCAGCTTAGCAAACTTTACAAAGTTATACATAAAAAGATAAAAAACAACACCAAGACATACAGACTAAGGATTATATAGAACTACCTAGAAAAAACTGTCAAAAAAGCTTATAAATATCTAACAAAAATGAACCAACTACAGAATAAGTCAAGCCATGTGGTAACAAATAGAGACGACATATTGAAAGTGGCTACAAAGAACTTTATAAAAAAGACAGTGGTTACACAACAGAACCACAAATTAATCCTGCAAATACAGACCACGTTCCAGAATTTTGCAAGAGCGAAATTGAATACTCAATAAATAAACTCAAGCTCGAAAAAAGGCCAGGCCCAGACGGCATAACAAATGAAATGATATTAACGGGAAGAAACACCCTAACTAAACCATTAACAACTCTATTTTACCACCATTTTTATAAATAAACGTTATTATTATTATTTATTATTATTTAATATCGTGCTGGCGCAAAAGGAAATACCCAGACAATGGACATGCTCAAATATTGTACTTCTGTTCAGAAAAGAAAACCCGAAACTAATATACAACTACAGACCCATAAGTCTCATGTCAAATCTGTACAAACTGTTCTCATCGACTCTACTACGACGATTGACAAAAAGCATAGATGAGAATCAACCAGTGGAACAAGCTGGATTTGTAAGCAGCTTCTCTACCATAGACCATACACACTCTCTGAAAAAGATCTTAGAAAAATACAACGAATACGACAAACCTTTGCATCTGTGTTTCATCGATTACAGTAAAGCGTTCGATTCAATTTCACACAGCTCTTTATGGCAAGCTTTATTAGTGCAAGGAGTTAGCAAAGAATATATCGAACTAGTAAAAGTAATATACAAAAATAGTAACTCTAGAGTTATTCTAGAGAAACGTTTTAAAATCGAAAGAGGAGTAAAACAAGTAACTCCTAGTACCTATAATACCTGTCGCATCTAAGATTTGCCGACGATATAGTATTACTCTCAGAAGACCCAATGAAACGTAGTCTATAATAGAGTCACTATTCGAAGAGAGCAAAAAAGTTGGTCTAGAAGGTGACCAAACCAAAACGAAACTGATGACAAACAAACACAAAACACCAGTCATATTATGTTCATTTGCCAACTTAGAATACGTCGAGGAATACATCTACCTAGGAAATTTCATTACATTTGGAGATTGCACCGACAAAGAAATAGAGAGAAGAATGAAATATAAGTACCTGGAATAAATACTGGACACTAAATGAAATATTTAAGAGTAAGCTACCGACTAAATTAAAAACTAAAACTATGGAAACATGCGTTTTGTGTGGGGAGTAATCCCCACTCAAAACGAAACGAATACGAATTTAAAGTCTAAATCATATACTAGTTCTCAATAAATTCTGCTCAATACCGATATCTATAATAAATGGGTATCAACAATAAAATTATCAAACTCAAACTCAAATCATTTATTTCAATTAAACCATTTACAGGCACTTTTGAATTGTCAAAATTAAATAGTCGGTCAGTTAGTCAGAAAGTTGAAGCTAGTTGCCCATTCCAAAGCGTAGATCTCTATGGAGAAGAACGGGCAAGAAACTCCATGGTTATATTTGTGTCATTAGAATATCCTTTCTTTGATGTTATTGTAGGTATACAACAAAAAATCTTATGAACCTTACAAGAGAACTTCTTTTATCTGGGCAGGAATGTGACGTCACAATTCTCATAAAAGTTTGTTAATTTTATAAATAAATAAAACGAATAAACATTTTTGTTATCATTCAGCACGACTTTTTATTTCCATCTTCCAACACCAAAAAAAAAGATTTACATTGAATACAACATAATCACATATATAGTTAAGTAATACAATAAACTAATATTTAACTTCTCATAAAAAAATAATAAGCATGAATACATTATAAATAAACATAAATACTAATATTATTAGGGTTTCAAAGAAACAAAAAACAGCCACACATTGTAGTTAAGATTAGAACTCGACTTCGACTTCGACTTCATTGATCGTGAATCCATTGCTTAGCCCAACAGCTACCAGCACATCGACGGCGAAGTGCCAATAACTCCTAAGTTACAAAATAAAAATTTTACACAAACTGAAAAAAACGTTTAATTTCTTGGTAAATTACAAACTGCTTACGCAAGTTTCTCTCTATTAAATATCCGAACGAAAACGTCAACGTCATGTCGCCAAGTGCCTATCCATCTATCCCTCTCCCTATCATTACGTCCATACGCGACAGAAAGAGAAAGCGCCAACCGACTACCGCTTCCGGACTACGTGGAACAAACCACCAGCAGAGGGACAGAGATTCAACTTCACTTGTAATCGAACACTTACCGCTCTCGCACCGCAAGCTAACCGCTAAGCTTCGCGACGCGCTCGCGCCGCGGAACATACCAAAACCGCATAAATTAAATTAAACCAATTCACGAGTGTCGGCCGACACAGAACCAGGAAGAAGCAGAGAAACAAAAGCTACCGGACGCCGGTCTGCATATCAGCACGGCACATGCAAAACCACCAAGTAAGTCCTTAATTGTTTCCTACCCCCTTGTGTGCAGGCGACATGACATTCGTTCCAAAATAATTACACAACGCTTATTGGTCCTTCGACAGCCGCAATAACCCAACTTATTCAACATAAGTTTTTGGTCCATTCGAGTCGGATTCAAAAAATCAGCATTCATAGGTCCCATACCTAAGAATTTAGGCAAATACCTAAGTTCGTAAAACCGCCATATTAAACGAACGCGTACTAACGTTCGTTCATTCCGCTAGGTACATATTTCACTGAGAACCATTGTGCCAACTTAATATTGCTCCTACTGCATTACAATAGCATAGGTCAATATTAAAAAACCGCTTATTATCGTGAGTTAGTTCGGCAAACTTGCCTACTAACTTATTTATAACCAATTACTTCTTACTCACTTACAATAAAAATATTTGTTGTAAGTCTACCCGCTATACTTAATAATTTTTATCCGTTGTATTTTCAACAATAACCCATTATGGAAGAACTAAAAATGAAGATAAAATTACTTCAAGCTAAAAATCAAGCAATCTTTGAGCGTTTATCGTCATTGTATGAAACTTCAAAGAAAATAAATACAATTAATATTGAGCTTCGTTCGGCGGAAACGTTCATGGCGGACACTCAAATACTCTCGATCACTCGTCAGGAATTTAGTGCTAACTTAGACAAAATAAATACATATTCTTTACAAATAAATCCTGATTATACAATCGATTATAACAGTCAAATATCATTTGACGGCGTTTACACCCGTGTCGAAAGAGTTCGTTCACTTGTCGCCGCGAGGTCTGCAAGGTCAACGGATGACTCAACTTGTGATATCGTGAAACAATCTAAATACTCGATCAAACTACCCCCAATTCAGATCCCATTTTTTGATGGTAGGATTGAAAACTGGCCTGTTTTCTACGAATCATTTAAGTCAAACATCCATAGTAATATAAATCTTACAGATTCTCAACGAGTGCAATACTTAATGGGTAATCTGAAAGGAAACGCATTACAAATTACTGCCGGAATTATTCCATCGGGCGAAAATTATAAATCCATTTGGAACAGTTTGGTTCAAAAGTATCAAGATAAACGAACACTAGGGTCACATTACATGTCTAACATATTAAACATTAAACCTGCAAGTAATAATTCCACCTCTTTAAATAGTTTTATTGAAAGTTTTCACGCGTCTGTTTCGGCACTAGAACAATTAAAAATTAACGACTTAAAGGATTTCATACTATTAAATTTAGCCTTGAAAAAATTGGACCCCGCTACCTTACATTTATTTGAGATGCATATGAGAGAGGAGGAGATTCCAACTTATACGGATTTCGTTGAATTCATAAAATCGCAAGTTAAAATATTGGATAGAACTGTTTCGTCTCGAACTGTATCAGTGAACAAAAATAATTATCGTAATCAGTCACGTGATAGTACGGTGCATACCTTTGTTGCTTGTGACAATAACCAAACTTGTTCACACTGTAATGGAAGTGATCATTGGAAGCTTTATATGTGTCCAACATTTCAAGCACTATCAGCCAATTCACGTTTGGACTTTATTAAAAACAAACGTGGATGTGTAAACTGTCTTAGCTTAACACACACGGCTTCACAGTGTAAGTCAATACATACTTGCAGGACATGTAACAAGAAACATCATTCGCTTTTGCATCTGGAGCAAATTACTCAACGGTCGGGATCGAGCGACGCTGTGCCTAGTTCCGCGCATTCACAACAGGTGGCGCTGTGTGCATGTTCACGCGTAGGTACAGATTTACCGCGCACAACCGTATTACTGTCGACCGCACAAGTATACGTTGACAACAGATATAATAGATATGTTTCTGTAAGATGTTTGATCGATAACGCTTCGCAAAACAACATAATTACGTCAGCTTGTTGTAAGAGACTTCAATTAAATATTATACCGCTTTCAAATTCATTTATAAAAGGAGTAGGAACCTCTTCGCGGCCTATTATAGGTTACGTTGAGATAACAGTTACTGCTAAAAATAAAAATAATTCCTTTAAAATAACCGCTCTTGTGGTTGACTGCATAACTGACAAATTACCATCTCACTTTGTTGATACCTCTGCAGTGCAACATTTGTTCAAATTACCGCTAGCCGACCCCCTGTGGCATATGCCTGGTGATGTTGAACTACTTCTAGGGGCAAAGCTGTTCCCATATTTATTACTCAACAATAAAATTATTTCACCTACCGCGCCATCCGCTATTGAAACCGTGTTCGGTTATATTCTTATGGGTGAAGTACCCGCTAGTTTATTTAATAATAAAAACGAAGTACCCACTAGTTCGTTTAATAATAAAAATAATATCGCTGATTTAAATACCGCTTCATATTTTTCTACCGCGTTGAATATAGATGATTCTCATTGTTTTCTGTCGTTAGACGAATCTTTACATAAATTCTGGAACATTGAAGAAATACCCTCAAAATCTTTTATGAGTCCCGCTGAACGGGAATGTGAACAGCTGTACGTTTCTACGGTGTCACGTGACTCCAGCGGTAGGTACTGTACTGCGTTACCATTTTGTAAGAATCCAGATTCACTCGGAAATTCTTATGCTGTCGCTTATCGACGTTTTATTCACTTGAAAAAAACTAAGCTTCGCGACCCTGCTTTGCGCGCTAGTTATAACGAAATAATCCAAGAATACCTTAATCAAAATTATTTAACTGAAACTACACCTAGTGCGGCTGATCAGACTGTAGGTTATTATATACCGCATCACCCTGTTATTAGGAATGATAAACAAACTACTAAAGTTCGCATCGTCCTTGACGCGAGCGCCAAGTCTCATAATGGCGTGTCATTGAACGATTTGTTACACACAGGGCCTAATCTACAGGCTGACATATTTTTATTACTTTTAAATTTCCGATTATTCCCTATTGCAGTCACAGCTGATATAAAACAGATATATCTCCGAATTGCTGTTATCGATGAGCATCAAAAATATCAGAAAATATTGTTTCGGTTTAATACCGCTGAACCTGTTCGCGAATTTCAATTTAACCGAGTGGCGTTTGGCCTTAAGCCCAGCCCATATTTAGCAATGCGGACAGTCCGTCAACTATCAGAGGATGAAAAACATCGATTCCCGCGCGCATCCATTGTCGCTTCGCATGAGTTATACATGGATGACTTGGCTAACTCGACCTCCACTCTGGAGGAAGCCAAGATTCTCTCCGCTGAACTTATCGCCTTATTTAAGGCTGGGGGCTTTGACCTTACTAAGTGGGCAAGTAATTCCTTGGAACTACTAGATTCTATTCCACACTCCAACCGCTCTTCTATTAACTTTTCTGACGGGGATAACTTAAAGATTCTTGGACTCAAATGGATTCCTTCCGAGGATTGTTTCACCTTTACTACATCTAACTTGGATAAAAGTTGTACTAAACGTTCCATTCTTTCCACTGTTGCCCGTCTGTGGGATGTTCTGGGTCTAGTGGCTCCCGTGGTTTTATTCGCGAAATTACTCATAAAGGAATTATGGAAATTAAACACAGATTGGGATGAAACTCCACCCGATTCTATTGTACTTCTCTTTCAAAAGTTTAAAGAGCAACTGCCTTTACTTTCCTCTTTAAAACTGCCGCGTCATGTAGCCGTTACTATGGGTTGCGTGACAAATATAGTAGGTTTTGCTGATGCCAGCTTGAATGCGTATGGCTGCGTCATATACTTACATGTTACTGACACAAATGGCAACGCACACGTAACTTTGGTGTGTGCTAAATCCAAGGCTCAATTGCAAGAACTACTTGCTAACCGCTACCGCATAGAGTGGAAAATGATTCCACCCCGCGCCCCCCACTTTGGAGGGTTGTGGGAATCTAATATTAAATCTATTAAGACTCATTTATACCGTGTTATCGGTTCTCAGCTTCTTACCTATGAGGAACTCTCGACTGTTCTCACTGAAATTGAGGCAGTTCTGAATTCGAGACCGCTCTGTGTCCTGACTGAGGATCCTTACCCAGAACCGCTTACTCCCGCTCATTTTATAATGGCTTCTCCGTTGACTTCGTTGCCTGTCGTGAACGTTCCCGAAACAACGAAGTCTCTAACTTGCCGCAAAAAATTGCTTGACCAAATGGTTTGCAGCTTTTGGAGAAGATGGCGGATGGAATATTTACATAACTTACAAGTTAGGCAAAAATGGTTGGATGCCGTGGACAATGTTAGGATTGGTGCAGTGGTTCTCATGCATCAAGATGATGTCCCTCCTTTACGTTGGCCAATGGGCATAATCACCGAGGTTTTCCCCGACAAAGATGGGACAACCCGCGTTGCTATGGTAAAGACATGCAGTGGCTCTTTCAAGCGACCCATTGTTAAACTCTGCCCGTTGCCTTCCCAATGATTTCACCGCGTAATTAATATCACGTAATTTTAGTCGTAATTAATATATTTCAATTGTTTTCTTTTCTCTCTTTCTTTTAATCCGCTTTAACGCAATTCCTTTCCCTTTTTTGAGAATACTACATATCCTCAAACCCGGGCAGGATGCTTACGCAAGTTTCTCTCTATTAAATATCCGAACGAAAACGTCAACGTCATGTCGCCAAGTGCCTATCCATCTATCCCTCTCCCTATCATTACGTCCATACGCGACAGAAAGAGAAAGCGCCAACCGACTACCGCTTCCGGACTACGTGGAACAAACCACCAGCAGAGGGACAGAGATTCAACTTCACTTGTAATCGAACACTTACCGCTCTCGCACCGCAAGCTAACCGCTAAGCTTCGCGACGCGCTCGCGCCGCGGAACATACCAAAACCGCATAAATTAAATTAAACCAATTCACGAGTGTCGGCCGACACAGAACCAGGAAGAAGCAGAGAAACAAAAGCTACCGGACGCCGGTCTGCATATCAGCACGGCACATGCAAAACCACCAAGTAAGTCCTTAATTGTTTCCTACCCCCTTGTGTGCAGGCGACATGACATTCGTTCCAAAATAATTACACAACGCTTATTGGTCCTTCGACAGCCGCAATAACCCAACTTATTCAACACAAACAAAACGACAAAAAAGTGAATTTCGTGAAAATTGTTAGTTAGGAGTAATTGGCACTTCGCCGTCGACATGTTACATTTACGCGAATTTTAGCAATGCAATGGTAAGAGCAGGTCGCCACTATGACGCGCATTGTAAATGCAACAGAAATAATAATATAATGTTATTTCACTCATACACGTACCCGCACTGGCTGTATCGTGCTCGCACAGTTCGTAGCAATGTAGTTTAGCATGCCACCGGAGTTTCGAGCGTTACTGTACTTACGCTCTAAAATAGGGAAATATCATAGATATTATGTACTAGTGGTCGCAAACGCTACTGCTGAGCATGAGGTCCTGGGACTGGCACTAAAACAAGGCACTTGAACATAAATGTCAAAATGTGGGTGTACTACAAATACACAATACAATACAGGCTTCATGACATGTTTATGTATGTTATGTTGTTGAATTAATGAACCAAATTCGCCCACTAAATGTGCATAGCATACACACGAGCGACACGCCTCGGCGACAGAGACAACTACAGCTGTCGACGCGTGTCGGTGTCTGCCGTCAACAACATGCTGCTCGTGTATTTGAGCACCGTACACGAGCGACACTTTATCGACGGCAACCGCCGACGCGTCGACGCACGGCGTGCGTTGACGGGTGTCACGTCGATGAGTGACGCGGGATGCGGCGACCTTTGTCGACGACACGTGCCGTTCGTGTGGATGAGCACGAAGACCAAACACTTCTAAATCATTAAATTAGAAACGGGAACCCAATAAAATAAAATAGCGGGTCACGTACGTGGATCATGTGGCAACACTGTTTGAAACGAATACGACGATTCAATTTCCTCGAGACAGGGCTGTATCTGCAAAGAAACAGTTAGCCTTCGGAAACGAAAATCTTGTCTTGGAAAGAAAACATTGATAGACTATTTCGGACTTATCTATCTACTCGTATATCATATCATATCATATCAAAGCTGAAAAGTCTGTTTGTTTGTTTGAACGCACTAATATCTGGAAGTACCACATGGATTAAAAAAAATCTGCTTGTATTTGATTGCCCTATTCTTGAGAAAGGCTACGAACATCACACTATGATCTTTAGGAGCTGAGAAAAAAGAAAAAAAAGTAAGAAAGAACGCTAAGTGAAAACTAAGAAACAGCGTGGGAGGGCGATGCGATGCAACGCGATACGTTGGGAACAAGCCATTTTACGCAGATGAAGTCTCGGGCAGAAGCTAGTAGTTAATGAAAGTCTGAAATCGTTTGAGCAAGCGCTGATCGAAGCTTGGGCCTTCTGTGGTTGAGAAGAGGCACTTACCCTGCAGTGAATGGAATTTTTCAGTGAGTAGAACATTTGTTCCTCAATTTGTTACCGAGACGTTTACGGGAAGAGTGGTTGGATTGGCATTGATATACATCCATCTCTGTAACACTACAGGCAACATCCGTGAGTTGTGATAGTGGATTCGGAGAAAGAGGGAATGAAGGACCTGGAATGTCGGGGGATCAGGATCGGGGGGTTTGTTTAAACGAAATTAAAATATGACAATCACAATACAAACCTGTTAACGAACACAAGGACAACACACTTAGGTATTAATAGTAAGTCACAAAAATGTCAACAATCACTAAAAAAACAAATTCTAAACACACGAGCAGCCAAGAACACCGGGGCGAGAATCCTAGTAGCTAATAAGTAAGTTGAGAGATTACACTTCGGCCGTCGAGTGAATGCGTTCCTGACTCCTGTTAGTGTGACAATGCCAGTAGCTAATAAAGATCAAGTTCGCAAAACACGTATTCGTTTGTGTGTAACTGACAGGTGTCAAGAACGCATTTTCTCGTCAGAGCGGTAGGCAGTAAGCAATGTTTCTGGCGGGAACTCACTGCTTTTCGGAAAAGCCTTCCTCAGTTTATCCAGTCAGCTGCATCGAAAGCGCTTTAATTAGTTTAGTCAACTGCAGAAGTTTATGGTTTTGAAACTAAACTTATACATTAAACTAATGACATTTGAAAACAAGATGGCGCGGGCGAATGATTTCAAATTGTCAGACGCAGTTTGCCGCAAGAAGGGAAAATTCTAACTTGTTAATGCAATCTAGTTTAATCACTCGTGTATTTAAAAGCAACCTAGTCATTGCGTAATGGCATTAGGTACTTAATTATAATTTTCAAGTTTTTTTCTTCAACCGTTGCAGTTGAAAATACATATTAAATATTATGTTGTAGTTCCGGCTTGTGGCTTAGTAATAAAAGCCGTACGGCATCGATCACGTTAAGCTACGCTTGCCACGGTTCGTCCGTGGATGGGTGACCATCTCAAAACCTCTCCGTGTCTCGGAAAACATGTTAAGCCGTTGGTCCCGGCTATCATTCGTGGATTGGCAGTCGTTACGGATCGTCAGAAGCCCGAAAGTCTGACAACCAGTCTTACCAAGGGTATCGTATAACCCAGTAACTGTGTTGTAGACGTTAGATAGGCAGTCGTTTCATGTAAAATACTGATATTCAGCTGCACCCGGTCAGACTGGAAGCCGACCCCAGCATAGTTCTGTAAAGGCTAGGCAGATGATGATGAGTTCCGGATGTACTCTATGCTGTAGTGTACGTGGCTGTGCTTGTCTCAGAACTTATTGCTGTCGTAAACACGCTCCAAAGTGACTGACGAAGCCATTTTTCGGAATTGTTCTTCTTTCTAATAAAACTATTTAACTTTTAAATTACATGTGCAGTCCTTTCAAAATTAATTTCACCTCAGACTGCAGCAATCCAATAGCAACCTGATAATCACGAAAATAAAGATCACTCTGATTTTGCATCACAGTGATGCAAAATCAGAGAAAATTGTTTTGTTTTCAGTAATTCGAAAAAACTCATAAATTATTTATGAGTCCCGAAATTCCAGGCAAAACGTGTGGGATTTTCTCGTCAAGGTGAATGTAGGTACTTACCAAGCGCCGCGTGTAGGTTGACCTGTGGCACAGTAATATTATCTATAAATATTACCGTGCCTGTGGTTCACCTGGGATCTTCTCTGACTTCATACTTTTTGTTTTAGAGATGTGGGAAAACACAATCCCCTTTAATAATAAACGTGGAGTATGTCGCTACGACACTCTTTGATAGCGGCCGTTTTCGGGGGTCCATTATTGAGTATGCAAATCAGCCCCTGCCATTTTATCTGTGAATATTATATACCATTGGTCAGGCAGGGGACATAGTCCTCCCATAGTTCAAGGTTACCGATCCACTACAGCCAACCCAAACCCATAGCCCATTATATTTGCACCAACCGGAGGTTGTCCTTGGGTGCACTTGCATAGTGCATACAGCGATACTCATCGGTTGGTCCCTCCTTATCATTTAAAAAGTCTAAGAAGCCTCTGCGAGTTGGCTTGCAACTCCTGGTACGCTTTCCAAAGGTCCGCGACCCCAGGATTCCGAGATATATAAAAGACGTGGAGTAAAGTTACGTTTGGCATAACTTTACTCTTTTTTAAGGTTAACTGAACCCCTCGTCTGTTAAGGCAAGTTTATAAAGTTTGGTAACAATAGAAAAAGCTACTGTGTCTCATTACCGACAGTTCTTTTTTTCGTGTCGATGGTACCCTTACTCGTTGTATTTTTTTTAATATGGTTTGAGTTCAGTATGTGGCCACGGTGATTGCGGCATCGGTGGCATGATTTAGATCACCGAAGTACAGGTGAACGGGCACAGGATGAACGGGCACAGCACTCTCCAGCAACTGGGGCATGGTCTGATCAGAAGCACCGCACTCGCACTAGGTATCGGGTGGGTCTGTCATCCAGTGACAGTGGAGCTCCTACGAGTCTCTAGAAGCGATGCTTATAACCAGCAAGATAAAAAATAACTCACAACTGTGAAAATCGATGATCGGTCAGCATAATTCTACAAGCAATGGCGAACTTGCACAAAAAAAAAACAAATTGCATCTAGACTTTGGAATGAGCCAGTTATTAGACTGTTTCTTTGGCCCAGTGACATTTATTGTACAAAATTAGTGTCCTAATAATGTTCATCCATTCCGGAACACAAAGGACGCGCGGGCAGTGCCGCAGTTACCGCTAGGTAGGTAGGTACTTACAAAAGGAAAACAAAGGAAATTACGAAGACGGCTGATACAATACATAGGTATGTAGTATAGGTATATAAACTTCTTTCTTGTTAGGGTGCATGCTACGGCTGGAGGTACCCATTCATAGAATAAGGAGTGAAGGTTTTATGCAAAATGTCTCAAGCAATTTTAAAATTATGTTAATTACGTTTAAAAAAAACAATTTTTTTTCGATCCTACGGAATCTTAAATATCTTCTATCCTATACTTAGATGTTCTCTTAAAATATTTTGAGTAGGTATGTATAGCTAGACTTTATCTACTAAATGAACAAACACGAATGTCCTTCTTTCTGTTGTTATTCTTTCTTCAATGATTTTACTTTGATTCAGTTAACTTTTTAACTAAATCTACTAAAATATTTTCCAAGTCAACAAAAAACCGATTTGACCAGACCATTAGTGTGCAACTTGACTTTAGGAAAAAAATTAAAACAATAAAAATAAAACTCACTTTTTTATTTTGCTCAACTGAAAGGTTGAAGGTCTTAATGCGTTAAATTAAATACAACTAGTTGACGTGGGTACTCAAAAGCGGTAGGTATTGTGGTAATAATATTTGGCATGTATAGCCGGGGGCACCTTCTGCGAACGCGATAAGGCTCGCATACCATCCAATTCTAGATCGCAGATGGGGCGTAAGGCGAGTCGCAGGCGCCTCAAAACCTGTACATCTCTTCAGGGACGAAACCCGATACCAAATGGAGCATGGTCTCGGGCTCGAAGATGGCAGCCCCACCAGAGACCTATGGTGCTGCTGGCGGTTCATCACTCAGTTACCCGAACCTCTAACTTGATTGTGAAAATGAAAGTATATAAAACGGACCTGATTTTTACCAAACGACTCACGGGGTAGTTGCGTAACACACTCCTATATTTATGCGAAGACACTGCCTCCTAAGATACAGGATCTTCCTAGTTTAGGAGTCAGGGCTCAAATTTTGTATTGACTGTACTTTTCCCATCTCTTGTACACTATTGCTATTTCTTAATTTCTATGTATGTACACTAGTGACTATTATGTGAATTTTAATGTGTCAAACTTGTATTGTGCTAATAAATACTTATTATTATTATTACACTAAAGGAAGCAATGGCTTTCATTTTAACAGTTCAACAACATTCTTTGCGTTTTTTACGTTGTCGAGCTGACAGATTTTTCGAACATATAAAGCAATGAATAAGCAATATCCATCAAAATGATTCAGATTGTGATTGAAGGTATGTTACGCAATTAGGGTGTTGGCTACGAATTGAAGCTAAGTATGTTCATCCTTATCTTTAAACGCTGTCAGACAAAAAGGCTTTAACTTCTTTTGTTAGCCACTTGTTCAGCACAAAGCCGACATCACAGCGGTGAAGGAAATGAAGTGGATAGGGCGAGGAGTACTCGAGAAACTGTACTATACGGCTTATTTAAGCTGTCATTAGAAGTACCACACCTTTACGACAGGCTTCGTCGTGAGCGATTGTCTGAAACATAAGGGTACTTATTGATTTCAAACCAATTAACACGTTCAACGTGGCACCAAATATATATATAAATATATATATACATATCATCTGCGTAGTCTTTTTCCAACTAAGTATGTTGTTGGTTATCCATGCTCCACCTCCTATCCTGCCCTCTGTGTCCCAAAACATGCAGTCAAAGTGACCTCTGCGAGAAGTGAGAATCTTTAAAAAAATGTCTTAAAGAAACTCTGGCACCTAGCTGGTAAATTGCTCAGCTCGTTTTTGAAGGACAAATATATTTTGTATATCAGCGGCTTTGCCCCACAGCAGAATACCGTAGGACATAACGCTGTGAAAATAACTAAAATAGACTAAACGAGCTATTTCGATGTCAGTGTATTGTTTTACTTTCCTGACGGCGTAGGCAGTCGAACTGAGCCTTCCTGCTAGACTTGATATATGAGGTCCCCACTGAAGTTTGGTATCTACTGTTAGTCCTAGAAAAATTGCCGAGCCTACAGTTTCAAGCTCCTCTTTATCTAAGTCTTAGATTTCTAACATTCGGTAAGGTGAACTTTACACATTTCGTTTTCTTGGCGTTGAGAACTAGGTTATTTGACGTAAACCAATCTGTAACTATTGAGAGTGTACTGTTTACGTCGTCAAAATCTTGTCTATTCCTATCTACTTTAAAAATAACAGAGGAATCATCTGCAAACAGTACAATGTCACAGATGCCCTTCATATGGAATGGTAAACCATATATATATATACTAAGAACAAGAATGGACCCAGTATTGAGCCTTGCGGAACACCTTACTGAAATGGTAGCCCGGAAGATTTGACACCATTAACATCTACACATTGGACCCTATTATTTAAATAAAAAAATATTACGTTGACAGCTTCGTTTTGGACACCGTAATGATGTAACTTACGCAAAACCGTGTCTCATGGTGTACACAATCAAAGGATTTGGAGAGATCACAGAAAACTCCAATAGCATTTTGCGATTTCTCCCATGCGTCAAATATGTCTCAGCAGAGCAACACCCGCATCTGAAGTTGAACGACCTTTTTTAAAGCCATATTGCTCATTATGGAGGAGGATATTTAAATTAAAATGTCTTAGCAATTGCTTGAGTATTAACTTTTCAAATATTTTGCTAAATGCAGGTAAGATAGAAATAGGCCTGAAATTGCCAACGTCATACTTATTACCTGATTTAAATAATGGTATGACTTTACTACTCTTCATGAGGTCAGGAAAAGTTCCTAAATCAACACATTTATTAAAAGTACGATGCTTATTATATTACTTAAAGTTTAATGGAGAAGCCCCAATAATCACCGGTGTTTTTAGAGTTAAGTGTATAAAAAACATTAACTATATCACGCGGGGTTACAGTTCAAAACTAAATAAAGGACTACATTTAGGTACACTATATGCAAAAGGTTTTCAGCTTTGGACGAGGACGAATTTAAGAAGCGAGTCGTAGTTATCGGTGTGTTGGCAAAAAACTCATTAAATGCCTCACGTCAGCTGCTTTAATAACTAATTTGCTGTCGACCATAATCTCAAGTTGTTTTTCTTGTTTAACCGATTTACCCGTTTCATTGTTAATAATTTTCCAAGTGGTTTTTACTTTATTATTAGAATTTTTAATTGTATTGCCTAAAAAATTTTATTTAGCAAAAACACTAATCTTTTTGAATAATTTTTGACATGCTCTAGGAAAGGAGTATCAAACCTGTAGTTTTTCAAACCATATAACTCCGTTAACTACATAAACTACATAAATGTACATTGCAGATAAAATCAAAGATTATTGCGCTGTCTTACAAACACATACAAAAAAGCAGTGACGATATTTCTGGTGATTAAAAAGAAATATTATTATCTACGACGAAAGTCTACGACGTCGGTAACAGAGCAATGCGCCTCAAGTGGAGTTGGGCAGGACATCTAGCTAGACGAAGAGATGGTCGATGTAGTAAAGCTGTGACCGAATGGTGGCCAAGGTTAGGCCAAAGAAACCAGGGCCGTCCAAAAGCGCGTTGGGTTGACGATATCGTCAAAGTCGCAGGAAATACCTGAATGAGAGACGCACAAATTAGGGAAGTGTGGCAGAAGGAAGGGGTGGCCGATACCCAGCAGTGGGCCATTCCGGGCTGAAATGATGATGATGATGATTATTATTATCTCAATTACCTACCATGACACATAAGACTGGGTTATGTTATGGGTGAAAACTAGGATATTATGAACCAAACACACATATACATGACAATCATATACATAAGGAAGTGTATGCTAAGTGATTGGAACTATACCTTTTTGTCATCGAAAAATCATGAATATTTTCGGTGAAATCCAGTTCTCGAAGTAAATCACTTTCAATTCGCAATCGGGATATCTTTGATAGGCGGTTCTGTGTTATTGCAGTTCGAAGTCTATTTTTATATGATTTTCATTTTTGAAAATGAGCGCTTTCCAGTGCAGTTCGACAACACCAACAACAAGTACATTCTCAACATAATTACAACATTTGTAAATGTAGTTCTGAGAGTTAGCTTTTCGAGTATTTGGTACCTAGTTTCTACTAGGTACCAAAAAAATGGACGCAATGGACGCTCTTCTGAGCGTCCATTTATAAAATAAAATGACATCGAAAAATTGATTTAAACGATCGACGACGAAAAATTATTTATAAGATGCATGAAAAGAAAATTAAAAAAGTACCTTGCGAATGTGAACTTTTTCTCTTTTATGGACACAAAGGAAGTATTTTTCTAGTAAGTTAAAGTTACCTAAACAAAAATTTTGGACATCTTATAAACTTACCAACCTTGGTGACAAATCTTTTCACCACGATGGCACGAACCGGTCTTTCTCAAGACCCATCCCAAACGGCTCTTTTAAGAGCCTATCCCCGGAACTTGCAGTCAAAGTGACCTCTGCACTGCCACTGACGACGCCGAGGAAGTGGCAAAGTTTTAGGCCGACAACATTTAAAATTCAGTCGTGCAGCGACACGAAGAAGGAGAAGACCAACGGTTGAATCGTTGTAAAGTCTGGGAAATTACCCAATTTGCCGTGTAGACATACAGACAAACAACAGTCAAAGAATGACAGCTGTGATTTTAATATGCGGGCAATTTAAGTTGGTAGTCGATTTCCTAGGAGGAGTTTGTGGATAAGTGATACCAGCCGCACGGGTCGATCGATCAGGTTACGCTCGCCGCGGTTAGTCCGTGGATGGGTGACCATCTTTACATACTAAGACCCCTCCGTGCATCAGAAAGCACGTTAAGCCGTTGGTCCCGGCTGTCATTCGTGGATCTTTGACAGTCGTTACGGGTCGTCAGAAGTTCGAAAATCTGACATCCAGTCTTATCAAGGAGCTTAGTATTACCTATCTGGGTAGATAGGCAAATAATTAAATTCCTAGGTAGGTAAATAATTAAATTCCTATGTAGGTAAATAATTAAATTCCTATGTAGGTAAATAATTAAATTCCTAGGTAGGTAAATAATTAATTTCCTAGGTAGGTAAATAATTAAATTCCTAGGTAGGTAAATAATTAAATTCCTAGGTAGGTAAATAATTAATTTCGTAGGTAGGTAAATAATTAAATTCCCTGACTTGATCTATGTTCGTTCCTTGATGCACCTCCTACAGTTTTAGTTGATGAATCGGTTTCCAAATGATGACGGTTTTATAATATTTATTTATATGTTTTTCTTACTTGTTTCAGGCTCCGGCAAGTTCACTCCAGTGCTTCATAACGGAGATGAGATCATATACGTCAGCCAGGTACGTTTACTTAGAATATAATTTTTTTGGACGGTTGATTTGTAGGGTTGCCAACTTTTTTTTAGAAGAAGTAAAGCATTTCAGAGAGGGTCAATAAAGAGTACAGACATACAGGGTGGCAAGGACATCGACGCGCAACCTGTCACCATGGATTCATGGTGTCCATGGAAGGATTAATCGGTATAAAACAAAAAATCTGCTGTTTTATAGAAAAGTGCAATACCTTCGCGGTCAAAATATATGGAACAGCTATTTTAATTAAACTAGCAGCGATTTTAAACTTACGTGGGTGAAACCGCCGGGCGATTTCACCCGCATAAGTTTCGATCCTGTGGGAATATCCGGATAAAAAGTATTAATCCTGGTTATAATCTATCTTAATATATGTGTGCAAAACATCCAAATCCGTGCAGGAGTTTTTGCGTGAAAGAGCAATAAACATCCATCAATCCTTACAAACTTTTGCGTTTATAATATTAGTAGGATTTCTACGCTAGGGGGTAAATAATCATGCTAAATTCATGGTTATAGTTGGTTCCCTATCCATTTGGATAAAATTCTAAGACCTAATATAACTTGGCATATTTTTGTTTCTCCTAATTATATTTTCGCATAACATATTTACGCATAACTACTTTATACAAATATCAACTAACACTAATATACACTATATACAATTATATACAAGTATATAATACGAAAAAATATAGAAAAAGGCAGGAGCTCATTGGGCATCAAAAAATTCGTCCGCATCACTGTCAATGGGATAAGTGCCCAAAAGGCTGGCAGCATTACCACGTTGGATGGCAATGCTGATTCTTTGGGCCAATAATAGGCCAGCCTTCTGGTCACGTGAAGAGTCAACCAACCGCTTACGCATAACAGCTTACGCATAATTTTTTTAAGCATAATTTCCCTAATCATAATAATGATTAAGCATAACATTCTAAAGAATACATTTATTTACGCATAATGATTTTGAAACATATTTGTTATGCCTATAAAACACATATTGCCTTCGCACATTAATGGTCACTTTTCTAACCTAACCTAATCCATATGATTCAATAACAGTAGTAAATATCAGGTACCATTATACTGTATTAGCCTAATCTAACCCAAATGATTCACCAACAATAGAGGGGATCTGGCGCTCGGTGGTCGCTGCCGCGACACGCTCGCTTCGCTCGGCGGTCGCTGCCGCGACCGCCGAGCGAATTTGCGCATTGAGCGAATTTGAGCGAATAGCGCATTTTGTTTGGCATAATTATTATTTCGCATAATATACCTAATTACGCATAACAGCTTACGCATAAGTTTTTTAAGCATAATTTCTCTAACCATAATAATGATTAAGCATAATATTCTAAAGCATGAATTTTTTAAGCATAAAGTTCTAAAGCATAACTTTTTTAAGCATAATATCCTAAAGCATAAATTTATTTACGCATAATGATATTGAAACATATTTGAGGTATAAATAAAAATGAAATAATTAATAACACCTAGAATATTAGACACTATACACGTTTATACCATATTGCTCTAATGAAATTAGTAGGCACTTGATATTGTAGGTAGAATACAAAATATTTTTTTTATTTTTCTATGTATACGGCGGTGTCGTAAAACTATTGTGGCACTAAATGTATTATTGCAAAGTTGTAATTTATGTACGTTGTGATTCTTACTTAAGTACTTGTTAAATATCGCGAATTGTAGTTACGAATGGAAAATACAGTACGTACCTTTTAACCAAAAGAGGCGGCATCAAATTAAATGTGGTTACTTTCATGTATGAGAAAAATTTACAAAAGGAAAATAAAAATATTATTGGGTGTATGAAATGCGCCGTAATAACAATTATAAATGTAACTCTCGACTTATTACGAAATTAAACAACGACCAACAACATGAAATATTATCTCAGCACATGCAAAATTACAATCATAAACCAAATGCACTCAGAGAAAAAGTAAGTTTTTTAAATTTATTAATTCATATTCATATATGTATCAAACATATTGGCGGCTAGGCTGCACCTTAACCTATTGATACACTACATTAAAAAAAAACTTTTTTGCAAAAAAAAAACAACCGACTTCCAAAAATGACACTACAAAGTGAAAAATAACTTTAATTTCGGAAGTCGGTGTCGTTGGGTTCGTATTTTCGTTGTTTGCCACTGACTTCCGAAATTAAAGTTATTTTTCACTTTGTAGTGTCATTTTTGGAAGTCGGTTGTTTTTTTTTTCACTTTTTAAGCCAGTAATTTTGGTTTAAAAACCAAAGTTTTTGATGAAATTGCTATGGTACTATTTGGAAAGTATACCCTTTCCAACAAAAAAAGAATTTTTCAAATCGGTTGACAAGCGACGGAGTTATGCGCGAACAAATATAAAAAATCCTTTTTTAGAAGTCGGTTAAAAAACACTATTTTTTATAGTTCCTTCTTTTTATTTTTCAGATCAAATAGCTGTCAATAGAATAAAACAACATGCAAAATTAAATCCGAGTATGAAGCCAATTGAAATTATACCCAATTGTGAAGCTATAACCTCACCTTCCATATCGTGTTATTTACCACGCAATATTAATCTAAAACAAATTATATACAAGCAAAAGAAAAAAATGGATCGTATAAATGAATCACAAGACATAGATTTTGAACTAAATACAGAATATTTACTTAAAAAAAAAAAATATTTCAGACCCAGTGATCCATAGTTTTGTTAGTATTACACACGACTTAAGAAACTATGTTAGTAAAAAAAACGCAAGAAAAAAAAAAATAATTTAAGTTATATTGTTAGTGCACTACAGGTACTTAGATGCTATGTTAGTAACAATAATGCACACTCAATCAGTTCATGTACCGTCCGCGCTCACCTGACACTCCGGGCACATGCATATGAACATGTACCCAGTGAGTCATGATGTCGCAACACGGCTTATCACTAAAGACCTTCAGTATGCTGTTGGCGCTCCCACGCACTCTGCGCATCATGGACGCCATCCGTTTTCGTAAGATGGTGTTGAAACCATCCGCACGTGTTTCAGCAAACATCCCGGAGGCGCTGCAGTAACGTGGAAGCCCCAACAACATCCTGAAGGTGTTATTGTACTGAACTCTGAGAGCGTTGTATGCCCTTTGCGTATACCGAACCCACAGAGACACGCACGCACGTGTACACCGATTGGCAAAAAGCCTTAAAAAGAGTTGATTTCACCTCTGGAGTACAACGCGCAAACCTGCGAGCCAGCATATTGCATCGGACAGCCAACGCCCTCCGTTCTCTTTCCATATCGGCATCGTCCTTTAACTCCTCCGTTACTATGTGCCCAAGATATTTGAAATCTGTTACACGTTCAAGAGCCACACCACTTAAAATAACAGGGGGTACATGAGCTGGTTTTTTTTGGTTTACCCTAAAAACAAGTAGTTTGCTTTTTAGAACGTTATACCTAAGACCATGCGCCTCAGCATACGCCTCGCCGACGGCCAACAACTTCCTGAGTGCACTAACTGACGGACCCAGCAGCACCATGTCGTCCGCATAACTAATGCTATTGACACATAGACCGTCAATAGAACAGCCAACCTGTGTGCTACTAAGCTCGACAATCAGCTGGTTTACGTACAGGTTGAAAAGCGCTGGCGACGTCAATCCACCTTGTCTCACACCGCATTCCAACCTGTACTCGTCAGACACATCATTGGCCCATCTAACTTGGTTGGTTTGGTGGCCATACCAATACTGAAACATATTTGTGATGGCGTCAGGCAATCCCGCTTCGCGCAACTTACTCCACAATATATCGTACTATCGCGGTCTTTTCCGCCTGCTCACTTAAAAATTTTTTCGCCTAAATCCTGCGGCGGCGCCAAACCACGCCCCCTAAAAGTTTTGGCCTATTAGGAAAGCGATAACGCCATTAGTTGCAACCTGCACTGCGCAGCTTAGTGACGTATCACGTGTACTCCTTTTTTTAATTTTACGGACGAACTATTTGACATGGGCGCGCTTACCGGACCTTTTGAATATTGACCATTGAGCTGTTTACTTGAGTAAATTATTTTAATTATTTTCATGGTAAATTGTGTAGTTTTAAAATACCTTACAGTTTTGCTTAAATATAACAAACAAAAAAAAAAATAAACAAATAAAAAAATAATAATATTTTTTTTGTTTTGTTTTTTTTTATTTATTTTTTTTTATTTATTTGTTTTATTTTTTCTTTGCATTTTTTTGTGTTTTAGTATAATAATTAAACGAGAAACATGCAGAAAAAATATTCAGAGTTTTTAAACTTGAATGAATGACAGATTTATTTGCAAGAATATAGGTAGCTAACATAAGTTCTTAAGATCTATAGGTTTCACTATATTCGGCATTTCTGCCGTGCAAATATTTAGATTTTACATCTTGGTTATACTTATCACTATATACTTGGTAAAGCAATTACTTATACCTTTATGAGAGTGGTATGTATTACTGCTTTGTTGTGACGGGCGAATTCGATATTGATTATGTTTATTTGCAGTGAAATTTACTATTTGAAATTCATAATTTATATTTTTAGCCGTTATAAATTAATGAATGTGCATAATTCAAACACAATGCGAATTTTTATATGAATAAATAAATAAAAATAGTTGGTTTAAAGTAAAAAAATGCTTGCCATTGTTGTTGTTGGTTAATAATAACCTACTTTAAATTCCGTGCAAATAAGTAGGTAGTGATTAATTATTAAATAATTCATTTCTAGAAATTTTACAATAAGCCTAAGCCGAACAAAAGAGTCATAAAATTCAATAACCGCAGTGGGCAAAAGTCGGTGGCATCCTTTGATACTGTTACGAGCTTCGGGTTCGTGACAATAAAAATGCCGATAAAAATCACCCAAAAGTTACACTTTAATTAATCAACACTAACAACAATTCAAAACACACTAATTATAAAACACAATCGCTCTTAAGTCGCACTTGAAGATCGCTTTCGATGTATTCACTCGTGTCGCAAAACCAAGTCTGATTGCTCGCGGCTATTCCCGGCCTTATATAGTGCCGCAGATAGTTCCAGAACCTTCTATTGTAGAACCGTCTAGAATGTTCGAGTACATACCGGCCCCGACTGACTACATGTCGATAGTTCTAGTAAGTTCTAGCTTCGTCATATCTACTCGTCAATAGATGGCGCTGACGGATGGCGTGACTATTAGTTCTACTATTCCATAATAGATGGCGCCAGTTAGTTCTGCCAATCCACAATAGATGTTGCCAGTGGTAACTAATGTCACCGTGTATCAGGCATTAATTGTGGCGCGTAACACTGCCCCCTCCTAAGACATGCTCGTCCCGAGCATTATCGGCTCCATAATAACGCGCCAATCGATCCACATGGACGATCTTAGGAGTACCTCTTGCACCTTTCCGTATCCGGTAGGTTACGTCATTGATCTTTGTCACAATCCGGTACGGTCCATCCCATTTAGCTTGAAGCTTAGGAGATTTCCCTTTGCTGCGCACTGGATTGTGCAACCACACTAGTGAACCTTCGTCGAACCCTTTACTGTTCATTTTGCGGTCATAACGGGTTTTCATCTTTTCAGACATTTGCTGGCCCGATTGTCTGACGTGCTCACAAATGTCATTCATTTTATTCCGCAAGTTATTCGCATAATCCGTTATACTGCATGGGGCATCAGGTGGTATTCCGGTGATCAGGGCCCCAAGTCTGCTAATTTCAATGACATGTCCCACTATTACGATTCAATCGAGAGTCAATTATAATTCAATTATCATTGTGACAAAATGCGTATTCTGCTAAAACTTAAATGTGATGTCAATTGAATTGTAATAGAATCGTAATTGGATTGCAATGGTGTCAGTTGAATATTTCGCGGTGTTGCCTATTAAAATCTACCACGACACTGAATGAATGAATGAGTTATAATTTATTTTAAATAAAGGTTTTTTTCATTTATTTCTGTGATTGAATTACGACTCATAATTAATATATTGTCTATAATAAAATGCCTTCTTGATAGAATAAGACCAAATGTTGTAAAAAACACTACTTATAATACGGGGAATGTGCTGCCAAAGTAAAAAATTGTTGCTGTCACGGAAATGTCACTTTCAATTCAACCAACTTGTCAAAATATAAAGTGACTGTTGATTGTGTTTTAAATTTTTTTTAAAGTTAAAAACGAGTATTTGCAAAATGACAAATTAAATAAGTAAGTACTTAAAATCTTTGTTAAAGTTAATTCAAATTCGTTGACTGCAATTATTTAATATTTCAATTTGATATTACAAAAATTGTATTTACTTAAAATAGAATAGTTGCCTATTCAATACTTAGACAATTTATATCTAAGTACCACCTCATTGTAGCTCGGGATTTGCGACGTTGCCGATCCAATTCTAATAACGCTGTCGTCGAAGGCGATCATTAGAATTGGCTAAAGCCAAAATACGCCAACGTAAACTTGGTGATGGCCTCATTATTATTTTAAATTAAAACAATTATACAACAATTGAAACGCTACGCGTGACGATCTATCGTTGTTGAATTGTACTTCAATGGTAAGATTGTCATTGAGAGACGATTCACATAAATGTCAAATAACGAGCGGACTACCAATAATTGTAAGATCGAGACACAACTGTGACACGATTGAAGAGCAGAATAGCAAATTGTTCAATGGCGATTGAGTGGCAGTTCGATGATATGTCAATGAAACACCATTGGTCTTAAATAAGTAGTAGAATACCAAATGTGCCAAACTATTCAATCGAGATGCAATTGAGATTCAATTGAAGCATTTGTAAATTAGCAGACTTGGGGCCCAGGTCTGCAGGCAGCCGTAATTCTCTTCCAAAGTTTGCGAAGGCTGGTGTCACCGATGTACTTTCGTGAACAGCGCTTCGATATGACAACAAAAACGGTTGTATGTGCTTGTCCCAATCTCGTTGTCGATTTTCCACAACTTTTGCTAGGTACCTCTCCAGTGTCTGATTAAATCGTTCCACCATTCCATCCGATTGTGGGTGGTAAGAAGTTGTTCTTGTTTTATGAGTACCCATAACTCGACAAGTTTCCTGGAATATTTGGGACTCAAAATTCCTTCCTTGATCACTGTGAATCTCTAGTGGAACTCCAAAACGACAGAAGACTTCATAAACTAATTTATCTGCAACTGTCGAAGCTTCTTGGTTTGGAATGGCGAAGACTTCCGGCCACTTAGTGAAGTAATCCATCACAACCATGAAATACTTGTTGCCACTTTCACTTTCCGGAAACGGCCCCGCAACGTCGAGGGCTATCCTCTCCCATGGTGCGCCAACATTGTACAATTTCAATGCACCTCTACTACGAGTCTGAGGTCCCTTTACAGCTGCACAACTTGTACATTTGCGACACCAGTCCTCAACATCGTCCCGACAGTGGACCCAGTAAAACCGTTCTCGTATCTTCAGTAGAGTCCGTTTTACTCCCAGATGACCTCCTGAACATCCATTATGGTACAGCTGTAGAACATCCGGTACTTGAGCTTTAGGGACAACCATTTGCAAATGACAGCTATCTCCCCGAGCATTTTCCCATTTTCGGCACAGGACTCCATCCTGAATCACCAAGCTGTCCCATTGGGCCCAATAGCTTTTCGTGATCGAACTCATCGCTGAGACGTCGCTCCACTTGGGCTTAGGAGCTCTGGCCTTCATCCACTCCAGAATCGGCTTGATGTCTGAATCTTCCTGCTGTGCACGTTGTAGGCTGTCCTTCCACTCGATGCTGAGGTCTGTCTTGAGCATCCTCACAGGTACGACTTCTTTACTCTCTTGCCTAGTACAATGCTTGCAGTCTTCAGGACAAGGTCTTCTTGACAATGCATCTGCGTTGCCATGAGATTTTCCGCTGCGATGTTCGACCACGAAGTCGTATTCCTGCAGAAGTTCAATCCATCTCGCAACTTGTCCTTCTGGATTTTTGAACTGCAATAGCCATTTCAGTGCAGCATGGTCGGTTCGTAACTGGAATTTCCGACCCAGAAGATATTTGCTAAAGTGCTGCAATGACTTTACCACAGCAAGCAGTTCTCGTCTCGTAACACAATAGTTCCTTTCAGGTTTCGACAATGACTTGCTGAAGTACGCTATCACAAATTCTTGATCGCCATTCCGCTGGGACAACACACCGCCAAGTCCTATGTCGCTTGCGTCTGTGTCAACTATAAATTCCTTGCCCGCATCAGGGTACCCCAAAATAGGTGTTTTGCACAGACGGTCCTTTAGCTCCTGGAATGCGATGTCACAACTTCCATCCCAGCTGAAATGTCGCTTTTCCTCGGTTAGCTTATGCAGGGGTTTGGCTATATCTGCAAAGTTCTTGACAAATCGCCGATAGTAGGAGCACAAACCCAGAAATGCTCTGACCTGCGTCTTGTCTTTTGGAATTGGCCAATCCTTGACAGCGGCGATTTTCTCCGGATCCGTGCGGATACCTTCTTCAGACACTACATATCCCAAAAAGCTAACTTGCCGTTTGAATAGTGAACACTTCTTTGGACTTAACTTGAGGTTGGCACTCTGGATCTTCATGAGCACGCGTTCCAGGTTTTGAAGATGTTCTTCAAATGTACGGCCTATGATGATGATGTCATCCAAGTAGACCAGACAGGCATCGCCAATTAGCCCAGTAAGTACAAGTTCCATCAACCTTTCAAACGTTGCCGGAGCATTGCACAATCCAAACGGCATAACTTTAAATTGCCACAGACCTGTCCTTAAGATCAATTTCAACTTGCCAGTAGCCACTTTTCAGGTCCAGCGTGCTAAACCACTTTACGCCAGTAAGCATGTCCAGCGTGTCATCGATTCTTGGCAAAGGATAGCTGTCCTTCTTGGTGACGTCGTTCAAACGACGATAGTCAACACAAAACCTCATGCTGCCGTCCTTCTTTCTTACCAGCACTACAGGTGAACACCATGGACTAGATGAAGGTTCAATAACACCATCCTTCACCATCCCCTCAATCATGGTTTCCACTTCCTTTTCACGTGCAACCGGCAATCTCCTTGGCCGCTGACGGATAGGCAATTCATCTCCTGTGTTTATTTTGTGTTGAACTAAGCCAGTCCTGCCGATGTCAGCATCGTTTGACGAGAAAACATCGGCATACTTGAGTAACATTTTCTTCGCCTTGACCATTTCATTTTGGGACAGAGCGCTGCGGCAGTCTTCTAAAAGTGTGGTCACTCTTGTTTGTGCATCCTTGCTGAGGGTCCCAGTCGATAGATGTTGGCATCGACGCAACCAATCCACTTCCTCGCAAGTACCAACTAGTGTGCCTTTTTCTATAATCTGTTCCTGATCACAAAGGTTCAGCACACGTACCCCTGAGATGTCGGTGGCTCTGACCAAAGTTCGTGCCACTTTCCATGGAAGGTCATCGTCTACCCTTTCCACGAGTACACAACGTTGAGTTTTCCTAGGATTCCGAGGAAGACTAACCGGCACAATCGTTTCCGATCTCGGCGGAAGAACAATCTTCTTATGGCTGTACACGTTCCCTGGTAACGCCCCTTCCACGAAAAGTTCCTCTTGTCCACACTTCAAAACACCTTGCTTGACGTCAATTTCGCAACAATTCTTCCTCATAAAGTCAAGGCCCAGGATGCAATCGTCCATTATATCAGCCACGATGACATTATGCAGGTAGATTCTGTTGCCTAGCTTCAACCCTATCTTCTTCTCTCCATGGACGGGTATGCGCTGACCGGTGGCTGTTACCAAATTAATGTGTTCTCGGTTGTATGCGGAGTCCCCAAGGGACCGTCTTATGAGTTGGGAACTGACAACCGTGCGAGTGGCTCCAGTGTCTATGGTCAGCTTACACGGCGTTCCGTTGACCTCGCCCTTGATGATTAGGCTGTTCCCGTCTTGGGTTTGTGTGATCGAAATCCTTGGGGCTCTTTGAACATCAGCCAGCACCCGCCCCGCAGTCCTGGCTATTACTCGTTTCCCTGCTTCTGCTGCTGGGCGGTGCTGTTAGCTGCACTGCCCTCTGGAGATCGGCCGTCTTCTCTTTCAGCAGTTCGCTTGGGGCAACTGGATCGAAGGTGGCCCCTTTCCCCACAGCCGTAGCACCTAGGGCTGTGTCCTTTATTGCGGTCGCGAACTGTAGCCGCTGCAACCTCCCTGACGCGATGGGAACGATGATCCTGTCGCACGGCTTCCACCTCCAGTGCATGGGCCAAGGCGTCCTTAAGCGTCCCGTGGTGCCCGAGTCTCACAGCAGCTCTAACTTCAAGGTCACGGATGCCGTCGATGAATGCCTGCACCAGGTTCCCATCAATAAGCGCAGGTACGGACTGGTATGCTTTACGCACCAGCTTCTCCACTTCAAGGGCCCACTGCTGCAGGTTTTCATTGCTGCGTTGCACGCGATCCTTGAGCTGCGCACGAAACACGTGTTCCAGGTGAGCGTCGCCATACCGAGCCTCCAATGCCTCAAGGAGTTACTCGTAAGTCACTTCCTTTCCGAGAGCTTCCAGAACGGTTAGGGCCTGGTCGCGCAGGCCTAGGGTGAGGGCAGTCATGGCCTGACTTTTATTCCAAGCGTTCGCCTTCATGACAGCCTCAAACTGAATTTTGTAGGCCGACCAGGAAGAAGTTCCGTCGAACGGTGGCACTTTGAATCCACGTAGCGAAGGTGTTGTAGCTACGGGAGCTGCGATTCCATCCCCAAGATTAAGATAATCCAGCGTTTTCTTTACGTCAGCCATCACGGTTTTCTTCACGTCAGCCACCACGTTGTCAACCCGATTACTCACTTGGTCGATCCGGATTTCAGCTTCCGACAGGCGGTCGTCATGTTGAGCAACCTTATCCTTCACCTCCTTCATGTCCTTCCCTAAGGTAGCGTGAAGGTCCTTCATAAGGAGCATCTGCTCTTCCTGGCGGCGGGCTTGCTCCTCCTTATCACGTTGGAGCTGTTCTTCCAACCGGCGAGCCTGTTCCTCCTGTCGGCGAGCCTGTTCCTCTTGTCGGCGAGCCTGTTCCTCTTGTCGGTGAGCCTGTTCCTCTTGTCGGCGAGCCTGTTCCTCCTTGTCCCGCTGGAGCTGTTCTTCCAACCGACGAGCCTGTTCCTCCTGTCGGCGGGCCTGTTCCTGCAGCATCATCATCAGGGCAGCAAGGTCTGGTGCTGCTGATGCTGGAGCTGCTGCGGGCGGGTCGGCCTCCTGTTGGCGTTGACTCCGGGTACGGATACCCTCCGTGTCGTCTTTAGGTAAAATCGGCATGATTAATCCTTGCTTCTGACACCAATTGTTACGAGCTTCGGGTTCGTGACAATAAAAATGCCGATAAAAATCACCCAAAAGTTACACTTTAATTAATCAACACTAACAACAATTCAAAACACACTAATTATAAAACACAATCGCTCTTAAGTCGCACTTGAAGATCGCTTTCGATGTATTCACTCGTGTCGCAAAACCAAGTCTGATTGCTCGCGGCTATTCCCGGCCTTATATAGTGCCGCAGATAGTTCCAGAACCTTCTATTGTAGAACCGTCTAGAATGTTCGAGTACATACCGGCCCCGACTGACTACATGTCGATAGTTCTAGTAAGTTCTAGCTTCGTCATATCTACTCGTCAATAGATGGCGCTGACGGATGGCGTGACTATTAGTTCTACTATTCCATAATAGATGGCGCCAGTTAGTTCTGCCAATCCACAATAGATGTCGCCAGTGGTAACTAATGTCACCGTGTATCAGGCATTAATTGTGGCGCGTAACAATACTTTTGATATACCTAGCGGGTTTCGGTAATTACATAGAGGTCTTTCTCTCATCATTTATAAGATAAGAAGAAAGATAAGATAAGAAGCATCTCTTTGTTTGACATTACAATGATGCCCCAGTGCAACTGATAACAAGTCATTTTATGTATCAGTAACATGTGTGTCAGCAACATGTCAGACGAGAGTTTAAATTAATTTATATACAGACTGTGATTTGTGATATAATAATAATAATAACGTTTATTTATAAAAATGGTGCAGATTTACAACTGAATGATGAATTGATGACTGAATAAAAATAAATGCAAACCATACAAGCACTTTTCTTACCATCAGTATTTTTACGCCTTCTAGCTATACATGGAGGTAGATATACGGACCGAGAAAGTTGGGACTAGGGTTCAGTATGGATGAAACCTGAAAACTGATTTGTTTAGAACTATTTCGTCGTTTGTTGCGGTCGGGTTTTTTGAAACAAGTCAGTTTTTTTTTAATGGAGCCACTTGTTATTAGACTATTCCTTGTAGAGAAACACTGTCCAGCTGTGGATCAGACGCCATGAAGAAGAGGGTGTCTTGGAGGATAGGCCGCGGGCACCACGTCCATATCTGATAACCTCCAACGTATGGTAGACACTATTTCACAAGCGCTATATTCTCAGATGAGAAATGTTTTACGTCGAGCCAACATGGTCGTCGACACTTGTGGCGCGTGATGAATACACGCTACGAACCTAGAAATAGACATGTGCAAAACAGTGCACCACGAAGTGATGTGATTATGTCATTATTACATTTCGTAATATTACATTACACCATCACTTCAAACATCACGCGTGATGATAGGATGTTGCGCCATGCGATAGCACACCATCGCGCGTTAATGTAATGCAATGTTCTAGTGTAATAGGACATAGTGTCAAGGAAATATAAACCCTTTTATAATAAAAATAGAGTTTAAAATAACATAATAAATCACCTGACCGGGCGAAATACGAAATCGCACGCGCCTAGTTCCGGACTTCCGATATAAACCGAACATTGCCGATGCGATGCGTTCGGGAGGGCTCGGTTCGAGCGAGTCTGCGAGTCATGTCGCGAGCCACTGCGCTGCTACCGCGCGCGTAATGTTTAGTGTGATGGTGTGATGCTTATTTTTGTCGAGTAATGTGTGATGTGATGTTACAGTACGCGCTCGGGTGATATTACGCGTGATGCATCACTCGCATTACTTACACATGTCTACCTATAAACGTGATTCCTAATCATGATTCTAGAAGGATATGCGCTAATATGTGGGGCTGGATGAGTGCTGATGGTCCCGGAGAGCTTGTCCATTTCCCAGGGCGAGTAAATGGCGAAAGTTACCGCGAACTATTACAAAACGTAATGGTGCCTACTGTGCTCACAGTTTATCCGAGAGCAGAGCTCCCGGAATTTATTTTTACATAGGACATTGTTTTTCTCGTTAAGTTTTGGCGACTTAATCGCCAACGGCTTATGAAATGAAGGCTAGGCCACACCAACTTCCTAGTTCTAAATTTAAAAAACCCGCGTTCTAACGCGTTCAATGATATGTTCTGAAGGGCATGTCTTGAATTTTTTTATTACCATACAACCTTATACTGAACTGAAAATTGCAAAAAGCCTAAGAAAATTTGAATATTGTAAATTGTGTGTTTTACCTACTTACTATGTCCAATATTTTATGAATATCTTTGTTCAGTTCAGTTAATAAATAAATAAAACTGATAAAACTACAAAATTTTATTTTACTTTTTAATTAATGCCTAACCGACAATAGGATTTATCAAATCAAATTTCTAATTAGAAAAATAAAGACAAAATGTATTATTTATCTCAACGAATTTTCCCAGATCTATCTATACTAATATTATAAAGAGGAAAACTTTGTTTGTTTGTTTGTAATGAATAGGCTCAAAAGCTACTAAACCGATTTAAAAAATTCTTTCACCATTCGAAAGCTACATTATCCACGAGTAACATAGGCTAAATTTTATTTTGGAAAAAAATAGGGTTCCGTAAGATATTTGGGTTTTTCGGACACAAGGTGTAAAAAATCAACCAGAAAAGTTACTTATTTTGCGTACGCTGCCTAAACTATAAAAGATAGAACCATAAAATGTTCAAATTAATTGTAGATCTTATAAATATCTACAAAAAAGTCCGAGACACACTATACCTATCTATGTCGAGTGAGGCACAACAACCATTTTTTAATTTAAAAATCTTGAATTTTTTTTGGACTACATTTAAACGCATTTATTTTACTCATGCTATTAATCCTTATCAAAATAAATTATTTCATCAGTAAGTACCGTTTATGTAGATAATATTTGGTCTTTGAATGATTAAAATTGGACGTTTGGTTTTGAAGTTATGGCGAAATTAAAATATTACGATTTCTGCTGCACGGCCCGTTGCGAAGTGGGCGTCACCAAGGCCGTGCACACTGCACGTGCAGGAATAAGTTTACAAAATCAAAAATCAAGTCATAATATAACTATTTACATCACATCCATGATCTGTAGTGTTATAAAGTTTTCATAATTTTCGCAAAGTTTAAAAAAATCATCTTCTTACTTCTATTTATTTAAAAAAAAAATATTATGTATCTATAAGGATTATTTTGATTTCCTTTTTCGCAAAGTTTAAAAAATTCATCTTGTTACTTCAATATATTAAAAAAAAAAAAATATTTGTATCTTTATGGGTTATTTTGATTTCCTTTTGAGATACGTAATCCTGTCACAAATCCGAAATCTACGCGGACGAAGTCGCGGGCAGAAGTTAGTCCATAATATAATAAATAGGTAATAGCAGTAGTTTGAAAATAAAAATAAATCTCGAACGGCGCGTGCGTCACCGCGTCAAGCGACAGTGCAGTCGGCCCGTCTTATCTTTCATTCGTCTATTCAAGGTCAACGGGGCGGGGCTAGAGAGCGCTTCTATTTTTTGAGTGCAAGCAAAAATGAACTTAGTGGTGATCAGGCGGAAGTGTCCACGATAGTACCTAACTAGGTCGAAAGCCCTGCTAAGATCTAGAAACGCTGCATATACCGGCGTTCTTCTCTTTGTATAGTACCTGACAGTATGCTTGAGGGCAAAGATAGCACTTTCAGTCGATAGCTGAGGCCTAAAGCCGAACTGCGCATCGTGTATTCGTAGGTGTTTACTAAGTTGTCCCTCCAACACACTGTCAAGTACCTTAGCCGTTATAGTCGCCAGCGAGATCGGTCGGTAATTACCCACGTCACTAACGTCACCTGTTTTATTTTTCAGTATTGGTACAACCACCGTTCTCATCAAATCCGAGGGTAGGTAGGAGTGTCGAATACAGAAAGTAAACAGTAATGCTAATAGCCGAGGGAGATGCGGTCCGGCATGTTCCAAATGGTCTATGCTGAGGCTGTCGTGTCCCGGCGACTTGCCACGTCTCATACTTTTAATAATTAAACTAATCTGCTTAGCCGTAATGCGGGCAGGCACCTCAGACACAACAGCCCCAGCGACGCCAACCTCAACGTCCGGCTTCACAGGGAGATGTAATTTAAGATGGGCGGGCTGGGCGTGCCAGCACCGGCGACGCTCACCGGAATGCCAGGCTTAGGGTTTAATTTTTTGGTGTGTTTCCAAAACCCATGAAAGTCTTTCTTATCATGTTTGGATGCCAAAATATCCATTTTTATTTGTTCTTGCTTGTTTTGACAATACTTCAGCTTTTGTTTGAAAATTCTTCGAGATTCAACCATTTCATTAAAAATAGATCCCATATGTGGTTTCCCATGCCAAACCCGTTGCCAATTGCTGTGGTTCACTTTTTCGATGACGGCCGCAGCCTCCGCGTATGATTTTTTGCTGTTAGGTTTTGATAATTGTGTTGATACCACACCGGTTTCGCCGGACGTCCGCGACTCAGATATGGATTGCGCGAGCGAGTCAGTACTACGAATCCTTGGTGTAGGTATGAGTGAAACGAATGTATTCATGTTCCGAGGTACTTCCGATTTATTATTAGTTAAAACCGTTTTTCAAAACCTTTGTCTGGCGAAATGTGGGGTAATCCGATAGGTCCACTTTCACAATCAAAACTGACCATAAGTCCCCCGCTCCTCTGCGCCGGTTGTTTACAAACTCTTTCACCTCAGGAGATCGTACTTCCAACATGTCCTTGGTCACATAATTTTCTTTTATAACATTTAAGTCATGTTGCAACTTAATAATATCCTTTAGCAGCCTCGTAACATCTAGATGGTCAAATGTTACCGGCGGTAGACGCTGAAGGTCCCTCGCAACGATTGGCAGGCACTCAGGGTCAGTCTCCTTTATGATACGAAGAATATCCTCCAAGTCGCGTTTATCTTTCCCGTCTCCTTTACGGTTTTTGTTCCGACTGCTGGTTTGCACAGACTCAAAAAGTAACTTTTTGGCCGTTACAATTTCATCACTCTTGAACGCCGTATTGCACAAACGTTATGATACTATCTTCGTCCATCACGTCCGCCTTATTTTGCACAAAGGCAAGCAACTCCGATATAACAACATTACAATTGCTACATTTAACAGTATTAGCCATTATAACAGGCACTCGTGTCGTCCCGCACACTTTTTACGTTTATGCGCTACATGTAGGTAGTACGTGCGCACACTTTAGTGTCACGACGCGAACTGAAAATAAAGAATACGACCAGATCATCACTATTGATAAAAAATACGACACAAACAAGAGAATAATAATATTTACTTCAAAAAAACTCATTACTTTATTATGCTTGTCTAAGTATATAATGATGGATGGAACATTCAAAGTTGTTCCTAAGATTTTTTATCAACTTTATACGATACACGGGAATGTTGAGAATGATATCTCACAAACTTTTCCGTGTATATTAGCATTGTGCACCAACAAGGATAAAACGACCTATAATATATTATTTACATCAATTATTGAGTACTGCGATGCAAATAATTTGCATTTATTACCCAGATTTATATTAGTGGACTTCGAAAAAACTGCACATATATGTGCTAGACAATTTTTCTAAAATACAACAATAAAAGGATGCAATTTTCATTTAGGACAAATTATATACCGCCACGTACAAAAATAGGTTACATACACATACATAATAATAATATGTATGTGTATGTAACCTATTTTTGTATTTGTGTACCTAGTTTTAAGATTTTTTTTTTTTTAATTATTATTGTCTCTCTCAACCAAAGCACCTGCCATCTAATCTCTTCACCACCCTTGGTTGACTGGTAGAGAATGCCTAAGGCATTAAGTCCGCCTTTGTACCTTTTTGTGCGAAAAGTTTAAATAAATAAATAAATAAAATTGTTCAATACGTTTTATTATATTAATATGTTATATGTTACCTGATTCAGGAGATATGGCTTTTTTCCAATCGTCGAAATAAATTGGTATGTCCTCTTGGGCGTATAAACATTTAATTTCCATGGCAAATGATATATCATTACCGTATAAGCGTTGGAGGCCACTTTTCTTTACGTGGCGGTATATAATTTGTCCTAAATGAAAATTGCATCCTTTTATTGTTGTATTTTAGAAAAATTGTCTAGCACATATATGTGCAGTTTTTTCGAAGTCCACTAATATAAATCTGGGTAATAAATGCAAATTATTTGCATCGCAGTACTCAATAATTGATGTAAATAATATATTATAGGTCGTTTTATCCTTGTTGGTGCACAATGCTAATATACACGGAAATGTTTGTGAGATATCATTCTCAACATTCCCGTGTATCGTATAAAGTTGATAAAAAATCTTAGGAACAACTTTGAATGTTCCATCCATCATTATATACTTAGACAAGCATAATAAAGTAATGAGTTTTTTTGAAGTAAATATTATTATTCTCTTGTTTGTGTCGTATTTTTTATCAATAGTGATGATCTGGTCGTATTCTTTATTTTCAGTTCGCGTCGTGACACTAAAGTGTGCGCACGTACTACCTACATGTAGCGCATAAACGTAAAAAGTGTGCGGGACGACACGAGTGCCTGTTATAATGGCTAATACTGTTAAATGTAGCAATTGTAATGTTGTTATATCGGAGTTGCTTGCCTTTGTGCAAAATAAGGCGGACGTGATGGACGAAGATAGTATCATAACGTTTGTGCAATACGGCGTTCAAGAGTGATGAAATTGTAACGGCCAAAAAGTTACTTTTTGAGTCTGTGCAAACCAGCAGTCGGAACAAAAACCGTAAAGGAGACGGGAAAGATAAACGCGACTTGGAGGATATTCTTCGTATCATAAAGGAGACTGACCCTGAGTGCCTGCCAATCGTTGCGAGGGACCTTCAGCGTCTACCGCCGGTAACATTTGACCATCTAGATGTTACGAGGCTGCTAAAGGATATTATTAAGTTGCAACATGACTTAAATGTTATAAAAGAAAATTATGTGACCAAGGACATGTTGGAAGTACGATCTCCTGAGGTGAAAGAGTTTGTAAACAACCGGCGCAGAGGAGCGGGGGACTTATGGTCAGTTTTGATTGTGAAAGTGGACCTATCGGATTACCCCACATTTCGCCAGACAAAGGTTTTGAAAAACGGTTTTAACTAATAATAAATCGGAAGTACCTCGGAACATGAATACATTCGTTTCACTCATACCTACACCAAGGATTCGTAGTACTGACTCGCTCGCGCAATCCATATCTGAGTCGCGGACGTCCGGCGAAACCGGTGTGGTATCAACACAATTATCAAAACCTAACAGCAAAAAATCATACGCGGAGGCTGCGGCCGTCATCGAAAAAGTGAACCACAGCAATTGGCAACGGGTTTGGCATGGGAAACCACATATGGGATCTATTTTTAATGAAATGGTTGAATCTCGAAGAATTTTCAAACAAAAGCTGAAGTATTGTCAAAACAAGCAAGAACAAATAAAAATGGATATTTTGGCATCCAAACATGATAAGAAAGACTTTCATGGGTTTTGGAAACACACCAAAAAATTAAACCCTAAGCCTGGCATTCCGGTGAGCGTCGCCGGTGCTGGCACGCCCAGCCCGCCCATCTTAAATTACATCTCCCTGTGAAGCCGGACGTTGAGGTTGGCGTCGCTGGGGCTGTTGTGTCTGAGGTGCCTGCCCGCATTACGGCTAAGCAGATTAGTTTAATTATTAAAAGTATGAGACGTGGCAAGTCGCCGGGACACGACAGCCTCAGCATAGACCATTTGGAACATGCCGGACCGCATCTCCCTCGGCTATTAGCATTACTGTTTACTTTCTGTATTCGACACTCCTACCTACCCTCGGATTTGATGAGAACGGTGGTTGTACCAATACTGAAAAATAAAACAGGTGACGTTAGTGACGTGGGTAATTACCGACCGATCTCGCTGGCGACTATAACGGCTAAGGTACTTGACAGTGTGTTGGAGGGACAACTTAGTAAACACCTACGAATACACGATGCGCAGTTCGGCTTTAGGCCTCAGCTATCGACTGAAAGTGCTATCTTTGCCCTCAAGCATACTGTCAGGTACTATACAAAGAGAAGAACGCCGGTATATGCAGCGTTTCTAGATCTTAGCAGGGCTTTCGACCTAGTTAGGTACTATCGTGGACACTTCCGCCTGATCACCACTAAGTTCATTTTTGCTTGCACTCAAAAAATAGAAGCGCTCTCTAGCCCCGCCCCGTTGACCTTGAATAGACGAATGAAAGATAAGACGGGCCGACTGCACTGTCGCTTGACGCGGTGACGCACGCGCCGTTCGAGATTTATTTTTATTTTCAAACTACTGCTATTACCTATTTATTATATTATGGACTAACTTCTGCCCGCGACTTCGTCCGCGTAGATTTCGGATTTGTGACAGGATTACGTATCTCAAAAGGAAATCAAAATAACCCATAAAGATACAAATATTTTTTTTTTTTTAATATATTGAAGTAACAAGATGAATTTTTTAAACTTTGCGAAAAAGGAAATCAAAATAATCCTTATAGATACATAATATTTTTTTTTTAAATAAATAGAAGTAAGAAGATGATTTTTTTATTTTTTTAAACTTTGCGAAAATTATGAAAACTTTATAACACTACAGATCATGGATGTGATGTAAATAGTTATATTATGACTTGACACAAATACAAAAATAGGTTACATACACATACATATTATTACTATAATATATACTTATAATATATATATATATATATATATATATATATATATATATATATATATATATATATATATATATATATATATATATACAAAATCAAGGGAGAGATGTGTAGAGATGACTCTACGCTATTTTTTAAAAAAATTGTTTTGAAAATAACTCTGCAATTTCCGCCTAAATGCATACCGACTTGTGGCCGTCCTGATATCAAGAGAGAATTTTGTGGGTTTTTTTTTTCGCTGTAGGAAGCTTGAAGCAAGCAAGCATACAGCATGCAAGCAAGCATACAGCATGCAAGCCCCCCCCCCCCCCCTTTCACCGGCTTCATAAGGTTCATAACTCATTTGTTGGGCTTGGTATAACCTTTTATAACAAGATACCGTCTTCTTTGCTAGACTTGCCTTTTAATGCGTTTAAAGCTCAAGTAAAATCCAACCTTTGTTCAAAGGCTTACTATTCCATCAACGACTACTTACACGATAAGAATAGTTGGTCGCCCTAATTAACGCAAGACAATGTTCATGTTCTTTCTCCAGAATTAGCTTAGGTACTGACAGGTTACTGTTATTAGTATTAACTCATTTATTTCACATCGATGGTCCTAGTTCATCATCTGTGACTGCAAGTGACAGCTATGTGACGAACCCAGCAATGCATAAATATGTAAGCTGTCACGCCCTTTATGCCTGGAGGCTTTTATTTAGGTAGTGAGTTTTTATTTTTATTATAATTAATTATTTTTTAGCTTGAGTACGTATAGTTTTTATTATATTTGTTGGTATATTGGCGTGGCTAGCTGACATAATATGGCAAATAATTTAAGCTTCTTGTAATGTTCATTACTGAACATAGGTTCCTAGTATTGTATACATGCAACTATATTTTAACTAAACAGACAGCTGTGCTGCTGGGGAGTTTGTTGCGCCACTTCTTCTTCCCAGCGATAGCACTAGGAAGTGGCGAAGGGCGGGCGTTTTTGGGGGACTGTCTTTTGTAATTTTGACGTTCGAAAAGTGCTGATTCTCAGCCTAATTTGAATAAATGACTTTTGATTTTGATTTTGATTTTCAAGCAAGCATGCAAGCAAGCATGCAGCAAACAAGCAAGCATGCAGCATGCAAGCAAGCATGCAGCATGCAGCATTCAAGCGAGCATGCAACATGCAGGCATGCATGCAGGGTTTCTGTCACGGCTCCGGCGCTGCGCGCCTCCGGCGGCCCCACGCGCCTACGCGATTTTAAATTACACTCTAGGGGTAAGACAAACACGACTACGTGGAGTCGGTTTTGCAGCAATTTGGTTCTGTCACTAACTTTTGTTGCACAGCATATTAAATTTTTAACTAACAATATTATTTAATTGTTACAGAAACTATAGCAAATTGGTTTGATCAGAATTATGTATGGGGCACTACAAGTTCACTACCACCATTTCCACCCAAAGTCTTGGAGTACGTATCTACTAGAAAAGTAAAATATACCTAGGACACAAAATCATGCAGAGGCATGGCACAATAGATTTGCACATTTTGTGGGAAAACACCATCCTGGATTTTATTTTTTGGCAAAAAAGATCGTTCAAGAAATAAAACATCAAACCATTGAAATAGATAAACTGGATGTCGGAACATCACTTATACCAAAAAAAAAAAAGAAAAAAATACACGGACAAAACCAAAAGAATTGACAAAATTATTAGTAAAAAAGATGAGTATACTTCTAAACTAGCATATTTACAAGCAATTGCTAAAAATATACACCTAAAATAAATAATTATACATAATTAAGAACCACTGTTTCAATCAGTTAACTTCTATCTGAGGAATAACCGCCATATTTATTTCTCATAATAGAAGTTAACTGATTGACATATTTTTTTATACAAAAACTGTCAAAACATCTAATATATTCTTCAGATAAAAGTTGTCTCGCGATTGAAAAATCGTTTAAGTTACATAATGTTATGTATAATAAACCATTTGCATGAAAATTGTTTTTGTTATTTATATTAATTGTATGCCTAAATAATATTATGTTATTAGTCATTAGGCCTACTAACGTTATGCTAATAGTCATTAGGCCTACTAACGTTATGCGAATCTTTATGTCAAAACAAATTAGTCTTTAAAATGATTATGCCAACATAAATGTATGCCTAAAAAAATTATGCCGAAGTATTATTATGCCAAAACAAATTGTGCCGAAATCGTTATGCCGAAGTATATTAGGACAAAGAACATTATGCGAAAAGAAAGGATCCCCAAAACAATTTAGGTATTCCAAAATCGTTATGCCAAAGTATATTAGGAAAAATAATATTATGCGAAAAGAAGGGAACCCTTACAGTTTGCGAGTCGAGTCGTTTTTGAATGTATGTACGAGTATATCTGTACAACTCCATTTTCTTTTTGAATCCTGCTTGGTACAGGTTATGTTTTCGTTTGATCATTCGCAAAGAAATAAGAGCTATGTACGTTCTTTGCCGACTTTTTCAGAAAACTTTAAGTGAAAAAAAAGCGTTCCTGACCGAAAATACCCTCTCTGTGAAAGCTGAAGTGGCAGGAATTCGTTCAAATCAATTCAAAGTCAATATAAAAAGAGTATTTGAGCGTACTCTATTACTTTTGTAGATTATAAAGTACGCCTACGCGAAATAGAGTACAGACGTCAGCACATCAAGCCACTACAACTGCCAAATTTATTTAATAGATTTTCAACTTTATCGCTAGAGCATTAGGTTCAAAGTTGATTGGGAAAATTGGACAGTTTCGGGTAGCTTAATGTGCATAACTCCATATTGGAGTACGGTTGGCAACCCTAGTTACCTACTTGGCTGGTTACAAAAGCCCTTAAAATAATGTCCCAGATTGCCATAGGTACTGCTCTTTTGGACATAAGCTCCAACCATTACGATTCCTCTGCGAAAATGCTTGCGTTGACCGACTATGCGCATGCGCCGCGCTGCGAGTTTGGCTGAGCTCACTGCTGACATCTAACGTTTAATAAATATAAATTTCTATATTTAATGTAACTTCTAACGCTTTCCATGTCTGTTTGTATGACCTCGTTGTTCTTCTAAGCTATGCAACAAATTTTAATGCAGTTTTCACTACCATTTAGAGAAATTATTCCGTAAGGTTTATTGTATACTAGGTGGCCCGGCGAACGCCGTACCGCCATATTTATTTTTCTTTTAATTTTCTTCCTTACAAACCTTGTCCTGAAAATAACAAACACAAAAAAAAATAGAATTATCCAATTTGGTGCAGTCGATCGGAAGTTATGCGCGACATACATTTCAATCATTCCTTTTTATTTATATGTATATATTATATTTTTATTTAACTTTAATATAAAATCTAATGAAGTCTCGATTTATTGTCAAGTCGTTAAAACGTACGAAGCAGGGGCGGGTCGCTATTAAAATCATGAATACGATATGAAAATCTTTAAGACGTTGTAAGTGTTGTAACCGTCAACTTCAGGAAGAAACAAAGTGCTTCCATTAGACCTTTCCTGAATGGTAGATGAGTTAACTCAGCTGCTTAAGTAATTTAGCAATTAATGAACAATTAACATTTTGGACCGATTCTATGATTTTTTTAAAACACCTTTACCAACCACCATTGACATCGGTTTGTAATTTTATGAACAGGTAACCCTGAGAACAATAGGGAATATCTAAAATAGTGCGAATAAGAAAATAATGAAAATGAAATGAAATTCTACAGGACGGAGACAATGATAAATGAAAAAACTAATTTAAAAAAAAAAACCGACTTCCAAAAACGACACTACGTAGAGAAAAATAACTTTAATTTCGGAAGCCGGTGTCGTTGGGTTTGGATTTTCGTTGTTTGCCACCGACTTCCGAAATTAAAGTTATTTTTCTCTTTGTAGTGTCGTTTTTGGAAGTCGGTTGTTTTTTTTGCAAAAAAGTTTTTATTTTTCACTTTTAAGTTGTAATTTTTACCAGTAATTTTGGTTTAAAAACCAAACTACTGAATCGTTTTTGATGAAATTTCTATGGGACCATTTGGGAGGTATACTCTTTCCAACAAAAAAGTATTTTTCAAATCGGTTGGTAAGCGACAGCGTTGAGCGAACAAACATAAAAAAAAATACAACATTTCCGAATTGAGAACCTCCTCCTTTTTTAGAAGTCGGTAAAAAAATGCCAATACCAATGCATATGAGTATTTTGGAACTACCAAATAAATCCTAGCGTTGGATTTAAAAAATATATTTTATTAAACAAACTAAATAGCAGTGATAGGCCGACTATGGGTTTTGCCAATCTTTGACTAGCTAGAGTGACAAACTATAAAATGTTTACTGTCCATATGTAATACAGTAACATGGTCACAGGCTCACAGCAAGTTAACATGACACGACTGGCTTACAATACTAAACTGTTGGATATATTTGGTGGATCTTTTGTATGCAGACTGGGAACGGCATTAGATATGTATACGAAATTTAATTTATTGTTGTATTGTCGTCTCCACCTTCTGTACTAGAACCAGAAATATTGATCACATGGACCATTCAGGTGCTCATATTAGCTATGTTCTTGTTCTTAACATTAAAACAGAATCATTTGTGCCCAATGGGCCCTAAGGTGTTACAGTATTTTTATCTCTCGAAGCTACGCGCACTTTAGTGGTGGTAACCAAGTGTAATCTAGTCTAGAGAATTAAGAATTAGATGAAAAGGTAGGTGACGACATTTTGTTGTTCAGATTGCTGGGGGCTTATTCCGGAGAAGAAGCAGAAGTTAGAAGTTCCTGAGTTTCAAACACATGATGCTCGGAACTTAAATAATTGTAACCTTCTTGCCAGCGAAATCAAAGCAGAAGACATGGTACGTTATACAGGTGGCTCTAGAAAAGGATGCTTGGAAGGATTTGGGGGAGGCCTTTGCTCAGCTGTGGGACACTGGTAGGCTAATATAAAAAAATGCTTAATAGAGATAATGAACTTCAAAATTACAATAGAATAGACAGCCTCCAGAAAAGGGGTTAGCTACCCTTCCGTGCCTCAACTAACACTCTCCGCAACGTCTTTATTAAGACGTTGCTGAGAGTGTAACTGTAACTCCATTAAAAAAGAAAAAAATAATAAATTACTAAAGTTATAACATTAAAATAACTACATAATTAAAGTACCTTCTGTAGAGAGCTAGAAGAGCTCTCTAAGGTAACGGGAGGATTCAAACAACTATGACTCCTTTTATATTATATTGTAAGAACGTCTTTACATATTTCTGTCTAAATATTACAATTCACTGTTCTAAGCCAAGAATCCTAATTAATTATATGACACTAGCTTGAACGTTCGAATGTCACCCGCGCTAAGTTATAGCCGACCTGCGCAAATGAGGTCGCCATCGGCAGACAAACCTCTACACTACCTAAACTAACTAATGAGTTTTTCAAAATTTGTTAAAATAAGTTTTTTTTTTAAAAGATTTATTGCTATACAACGTGCTGCTACAATGGCGACATTAATTTAACACACGGGTAGGGCTAGTGGCCAGTACTCATAAAAAATATAGTAAGATAAAATAATTCGTATTATGAAAACTACCGCCTGCGCCGTTTGCTGACATAGGGCTCTCTCTCTGTCCTTCAATACGCCTACTCTTTGCACGATATTTGTTTTAATTTCATTGATGCGATGTTATGATCTGTGACCCTGGCAAATGACCCCTGCACTACAAGTTGCTCCAAGATGCTGTTTTAGAAATATTCTTAAAACGAAAAGGCGAAAATTTCTACTTACGTATGTTAAATTAATGTCGCCATTTAAGCGGCACGCGGTATGTCAACAGCTTAAACAAAGAAGAAGCTTGAACCAAACATTTATCAACCTCAGATTAGCCGATCAAAGAAGGAATAACTGTTCATTTGCCGTATAGGGCTGTGGTAAAGTAGGTACTTTAAACACGTGATGATTCCAAATTAATAATCTTCTTCAAAGCATCAGATGCTTTGAAGAAGATTATTTAATGATAAGATTGATGATTTCTTTTTTTAATTTTTTTGTTTTTTTTTTTTTGCCCCAAAACATGCAGTCAAAGTGACCTATGCATGCCATTGACGACGTCGTGGAAGAGGCAAAGTTTTGGGCCAACAAGATATACAATTCAGTTGTGCAGCGACACGGAGAAGAAGACTCCAGGGCGGAGTCATCATCAAGATGAATTTAACACTTACCTATAAAGCCATGTGTAGATACAGTCCTGATCCGTGACATTCGATACTAATTAACAACGCGCGGTTTGTGGTAGCTACATATTGTTTATCATAATTAGAGGGTAACTGGCTAATTCCTGTTAATTAGGTTCTAATTGGAATCATATTTCGAGTTCTGTGAAACCAAACGCGCCGAGGAATGTATTCAATGCGTTCCAATTAATTTAATTTAATTAAAATAATTTGTTCCGTAACAATTCACATGGTCGAAAATAATCCAACATGAAATATAAATGATTTCAAACACTTACACGTCAATCATATTTTAAAAGCTAGACGAGGTCGGCGTTTCCTTTCTGACCACTCTGAGAAGAAAGGCCGAAACTCAGAGTCAATATATATTATCTTCATCATCATCATCATCATTGGCAACCTATTTCCACCCACTGGTGAATATAGGCCTCCCTTTTGCGGCATGCTTCCCTGGTCTGTGCTAGTCCATCCAGGTTTTCCCCGTGATCATCTGTAAGTCCGCCTGCCCCCCCCACCTGACCGCTGGCAACGCTCCTTCCACCGTCTCTCGGTAACCATTCCGTTCAACGTCATTATAGCAACAATATCATATCATATACAGGGTGGCAGGGACATCGACGCGCAACCTGCATTCTGTATATGATTCTAGACCCCTAGCGCAGAAATTTTTCGTATAATATAAACAAATAGCTCAAACATCGCGAGGAAATCGGCATCTCCTAGAACCAACAATTTGAAAACTTATGACATTACCAACCCGCGCTGGGCGTGGTAGACTACAGCCCTCTCCCTCTCGAAGAGAGGAGCCCTATATCGCAGCATTGGGAGCATTAAAAGCTTATTATGTTATGTAATTATGTAGGTCTTTACTGTTAAACGTTAAACTTTTACCTACTGAATTAATGAGTTAATTACTAAGTATTTTGGGTCCTATCTTCTTTAAAAGTCAATGTATCAATGTACTCATCCCACGAAGTAGAGATCCGAAATTCGGTATATTCCACATGGATTGCTACCAGAGGGGCAATTCTCGTATTTTTAAGTATGTTCACAGTCTGATCTCAGTCTCAATCTGTCAAAAATACGTCCAATTTCCCTACATTTTGACAAGATTTTGACATTTGTTTGTCGCCGAGATGAGACTGCGACTAGATTTTGAACGTTTTAGATTACGAGAAATAAAAGTCCCAGTTGCCACCGGGTGGCGACTCGCCTCATCGTTTGTCTTCCGGCCGGTCAGACGTCTTTTCCAATGTGGTTTTATTAGTATCATCATTCTCCTGCCCTTATCCCAATTTATTTGGGGTCGGCGCAACATGTCTTTTTCTTCCATACTTCTCTATTAGTCGTCATCTCGGTAGTCACCCCCTTTCTAACCATATCATTTTTCACACAGTCCATCCATCGTTTCTTTGGTCTTCCCCTACTCTTATAGCCATCGACATTCATACTCAAAACTCTCCTCACGACATTTTCCTTATTTCTCCGTAACACATGCCCATACCATGACAACCGATTTCCACACAACTTTTCAGTTACCGGTGCCACTTTCAGACTTCCTCTTATGTACTCATTTCTTATTCTATCCATTCGTGTAACACCACACATCCCTCTTAGCATTCTCATCTCAACTGTATGCAATTGCCTTTCATTTATTCCTTTTGTGGCCCAACATTCTGATCCATACAAGACAGCAGGTCTAACCATGGTTTTATATATCTTCCCCTTAAGTTTAAGGGGAATGCGGGAGTCGCAGATAAGTGATATTATTAGGGACATACAAACTATCTTCATCGTAGTTGCTTTTAATCATAACAACTTGGTGTAAATTCGTGTCACAGATAATTTAATTTATTTAAATTAATTAAGTAAACTACCTAACAAAAGCTAATCAAGTAATCATCAGTCAGTCACAGATATTCAATAATCATGTTTTAACAATAAAATTACCTTTACCTACATGTTCTTAAAATTTTGTATCTAAAATGCTTTAAAATATAAATAGTAAAAAATTCAAAGAAAACAAAAAAAACTTTGTAAAAACAAGCTTTTATTACTTATTATATTAAATAAATAAAAGCGTGTTACATTTTGATGGAACATTAAAGAACATTTAGAACACAATTTAGCACGCTTTTATTTATTTCTTATCAGATTTAAATTATTTTTAACTTTTTAGTCCTAAGCTTGTAAAAAGCTTGTGTCGTTTAATGACCAAGTTCCTATGGCCATCTTCCAGCTCCATCATCAGGCCCTGGTTACTATCTAGCACCAAAGTACTCGTCAAAACAAATCATACGAGCCCAAACTCGATGGGGTTGTGTCGTTTAACTACCGAGTTCCTATGGCCACCTTCCGGTTCCATCATCAGATCAGTCGGTTAAAGATATCTACTTTAAAATTGAGTTGCAAGAGTCCACCCGAACAAACATATGTACATACGAGTACATACATCGCAAGTTAAATAAAAGCTAGGTTGGCGATCCGCCCGCAGAGTGCAGCGATTTAAATTTGGGGCAATGACTTCCCGGTCGCCGCCCCGTGGCAATCCATGTGGCGGTCCATGAGACTGGGAATATACCCGAAATTCCACTTCATAACTAACCATGTCTCAGGGTACGTCAATTTTCCGTGTTATATCCGATTCATAGACGTGGAACTTGTAGCTAAGTATTAACTGCCGCACGGGTCGATCGATCAGGTTTAGCTACGCTTACGGTGGCTAGTCCTTGAATGGGTGACCATCTTTATGTACTTACCAAGATCCCTCTGTGCCTCGGTCTCGGCTGTCATTTGTGGATCTTTGACAGTCGTTACGGGTCGTCAGAACCCCGAAAGTCTGACTACCAGTCTTGCCAGGGAGTATCATATTACCAGGCCAGATAGGCAGTCGCTCCATGTAAAATACTGATACTCAGCTGCATCCAGTTAGACTGGGAGCGACCTCAACATAGTTGGGAAAAGGCAGGCAGATGATGATGATCCACTTCATACTCGTCGAACTGTAAAAGAATGACAGCTGTGATTTGAATATAATATGGGCAATTTAAGTTGGTAGTCAATTTGGTAAATTATTTGACCTGACTGAACATTATTAAGGGCCGGTTTTCTGATCCGTAGTGAACTAAACCAATTATTGTTAAAAATAGTAACTAATGGTTAAGTTTTTATAAAATGTGTTTTTTGATCAATTTTTATTTATTTATTTATTAACTCAACTATCACTATCATTACAAGAATTTCCTAATTCAATAGTGTGGCCATAATTACAGTTTTATTATTTACAATAACATATTTCTGTACATCGTGTTTTTTGTGAACTCACTCAGAGAACAAGTAAAAAGATCTATGCTGTCCGCTACGTCATTAAGTACACGCAAGGTGCGCGTTATAGGGGCTTTACTCAGTAGATTGGTTCTACTACTGGGCACCGCCAAAGACGTGGCTGTCGCCTTCGCAATACATAATTGTCGGGCATACAGTTTTATTTCTTTTAATATACCTGGGTTTGAAGTCTTACCACGTAATAATTTAGCTAGCAAGAGCCATGTCCCTCCTTGTTTCCAATTTATTGTTTCCCACCAATTTTTTAGTTTATCTAATATATACATTGCTAATGGTCAAATAATTAAGTATTAGTTAAAAAATAAACTATACACACAGTGTTCAATAATCCCGTATAACATTTCAGTTCGTAACAAACGTAGTTTAGTAGTGTAACTTATCTAAATATTATTAGTTGCTTGTCTTGCAAGTTGTACGAGTAATACTGCCCACAGGGAGACAAGCAAGACACATGTCGGCCCGGCGCAGTGAGGTACGAGCACGGCCGCCTTGTGCAGCGCGAGTTTGTGCTCTTGAGGTGCACCGCCTGTTGAACTTGAGCAGCTGACTTAATTAGTTTTAAACACGTCTATCTTGTTTAACTACTGAGCGTGGGGTTCGATTCTCAGGTAGGTCAAATAGTTGTTTGGTTTTTTGTTACGAGTTTCTCAGTAACAACCCAGATTTTGGAAAGTTGGTGGTGTGATACCTCCGCGCCTGATCTCTCTCCGGTCGTGTCGGATTACCATTCCATCGGAGTATGAGTATCTGTGTACGCGCCCACGACACTTGTGAACTATAACGTCTCCCGCGCTGAAGGCTAGTTTCCGTTGAGATTGGCTGCCATGGCCAAAATACGGTCTGGAATATTATTATTATTATATTGAATTGTGCTACTGGCCACACAGAGCGACCTGGCCAGGAACGCCATTGAAAGAAAAGAAGAAAAATACATTTACTTGAATGGATGGTATTTGCGATCACATCAGTGGCAAATGCTCGATGCGTCTCTGTGTGGGAATAATGCTTTGCCCCTGCACACTGCACCTGGATTGGGGATGGAGCCTGGCAGAGTGATATAGGAGTGGAATAATGCTTTGCCCCTGCACACTGCACCTGGATTGGGGATGGAGCCTTTTACAGTGATATAGGAGTGGAATAATGCTTTGCCCCTGCACACTGCGCCTGGATTGGGGATGGAGCCTTTTACAGTGATATAGGAGTGGAATAATGCTTTGCCCCTGCACACTGCACCTGGATTGGGGATGGAGCCTGGCAGAGTGATATAGGAGTGGAATAATGCTTCGCCCCTGCACACTGCACCTGGATTGGGGATGGAGCCTGGCAGAGTGATATAGGAGTGGAATAATGCTTTGCCCCTGCACACTGCACCTGGATTGGGGATGGAGCCTGGATGATTGACATAGGAGTGGAATAATGCTTTGCCCCTGCACACTGCACCTGGATTGGGGATGGAGCCTGGCTGATTGACATAGGAGTGGAATAATGCTTTGCCTCTGCACACTGCACCTGGATTGGGGATGGAGCCTGGCAGAGTGATATAGGAGTGGAATAATGCTTTGCCCCTGCACACTGCGCCTGGATTGGGGATGGAGCCTGGCTGATTGACATAGGAGTGGAATAATGCTTTGCCCCTGCACACTGCACCTGGATTGTTCCTTGCAAAGTGCAAGGAACAATTCTATACTAGTTCCATACACTTATTGTATGTATGTATATATATAAGTATATTATGTTTTATGTATATAATTATATATTTATTGTATATGTAAATGACTGCCTACCTGCAGTATGGTCTCTCCTTCTCCCCTGAATCTATCCAAAGGTGGTCTGTAAAACATCGTCTTTAGCGATAAGACCACCTATTGTGTCAGCACTTGTAACATTCCTACATTTATGTCTGTAATGTGTATGTTGTACATAATAAACAGTATTCTTTTTACCCGTGGAGTAAATTAAAATTGTGCAACATTCTGGAAATAATTTTCTGATTTCTAACGACTTCGAATAAAAATATTCGGGCAAATAAACACACCTAAGTAATACTTGTACCTACTATATACCTTGTATATTTTATTCATATTCATTTATTTGCATTCCAAATATAAAAGGCTTATAGCTAAGAGCCGTTGTAGTCGCTGTCAGGGCACAACAAAAATATAGTTATACATATTTATTAAAAATCTAAATCTTAGAAATAAAAATCAAAATAAAATTCTACATGAAAACTAAAAAACCGGCCAAGAGCGAGTCGGGGCACGCTCAGTGTAGGGTTCCGTAGTTTCTCCTCCGTCACAATAAGTGTTCCCACTTATGAGTTTAAAGGTGGGTATCCATTATGTTCGCGCTCCAGCAGCGCTCCGCGCTCCTGTAACTGCTCCCGGTAGTGGGTACGTGCGCGAACACGGAGTGTGCAACATTGCACACTCCGCGGCAGGCGCTCCGACTCGTGACGGTTTTTAGCGCGAACACAAAGGGGAGCGCATGTAGAAGTGCGCGCGACGTATCCATTGGAGCAGTTGCAGGAGCGCGGAGCACTGCTGGAGCGCGAAAGTAGTGGTAACCCAACTTAAAAAAGGCTATTTGTTACGGAACTCTAATAATTACGGAACACTAAAAACGGGCCCACAAAGGACGGTGATAACTAAAAAAATATGTAAACGAAGTTAAAAAAAATGCTTGCATATACGATTATACTACAAACTTAGTCCAGAAATGATTTTGTACAACTTTTTGTCTTTTTTGTACAAAAACTGTTGTTTCCATCAAGTTCAAAATGATTTTTCTAGAAATTCCTTATAAAGTTCTACTTTTCAGTTTTTTTATATTTTCTAAACTTATGGTTCAAAAGTTAGAGGGGGGACACAAACATTGTTTTTTACTTTTGGAACGATTATTTCCGAAATTATTGACATTATCAAAAAATGATTTTAGTAAACCCCTATTCATTTTTAAATACCTTTCCAACAATATATCACACGTTAGGGTTGAAATAAAAAAAAAAATCACTTCCCACTTTACATATAGGGGGCCTACCCTAATAAAACATTTTTTTCCAATTTTTATTTTACCACTTTGTCGGCGTGATTGATATACATATTGGTACCAAATTTCAGCTTTCTAGTGCTAACGGTCACAGAGATTAAGCGAGGACGGACAGACAGACATGGCGAAACTATAAGGGTTCCTAGTTGACTACGGAACCCTAAAAACAACGTTCACATAAAAAAGTTAATAACAATAACATAAATAAATCTATTAAAAGGAAGTCTGTTTGTTTAGAATTCCGGGTATCTACGTATAAATTTACTGAGTTCGAAGATATAAAGACCAGGTAGGGTTAAAATGTTTTGTTCCTGGAAGTGAGGTTTACAGGTATCCGTTTGTTCAATATTGACTAGAATTCTATTAAGTTTATTTATTAGGGTGATTAGTGTGGGTGTGTCTGTACTATTACCCCATAATATAACACCGTACTTAAGCTTATATTTATGGCCCCAAGTTCTTTTGCATGAATAGTTACAGTTTGTTTAAGAAGCACACACGAATTATTTACACGAACTATGTAAAAAAGTAAAACAAATCCTCCTTTAATTATTTTTATATTATACTCAGAAGAAGAGAGAAATACAAAATTGAAATAAGACAAAACGAACAAACGAGTGTTACTTTTGTATAAATTATAGACTCCTTTGTCATTTCACAAAAGCGGTGGGGATGGGAATACCAGTCAAAGCAGACTTTTAAGATGTGCAAAAAAATTTGAATTTTAATTATAAATCTTTATTTATCACAACATCATAAAGAAAGGTGTCTGTGATAGGAGGTCCTGAGTTACACATCACCCGTCTCTCTTAAATAGGACATTTTACCCTTACCACTTTCACAACAACGGCTTGAGTTAAGATATTAAATAATTAAAGTTAAAATTGCAATTACGTATAAGCAAGTACTAAATTCGAAAACAAAAAATTAAATAAATTATTCAAGTTATATACATATATTATGTATATATAGGGTTCTAAGGGGAGGGGGGAGTGGCCGTCCTTAGGTAAACTACAATATGTGACTTCCTGCCAGTTAGTAGCTTTGTGTACTACATTATGTACTAAAAAATGTGTGTAATAAATTATCACCAGTTAACTTCTAAAGTAAGATTAGGAAAATATACTTCTTCAGCCAGGGTGTGCTAGTACCATTGTTGTAAACCAATCCATCGCTCTCCGTCAGGCGAATTCAAGGTCAAAACGGAGGCATTTATAAAAAAAAAACGTTGCATTGTATCATGTAATCTATTGCCATCATCATAATATCTTAGAACCGAAAATTCGAAGACATGTGACATCCACTAACCCGCACTGGACCGCCGCGTGGTGGATGACGGCCCACGCCCTCTCACTGAAAGGAGGCCTGTGATTATGCTTATTCTATATGATACACTGTCGCGTTGGAACAGGAGTAGCAATTTAAAAAATGTTTCTTACATGAATACAATAGAGTTCTCTTTATTATGTACACCATATAAATTACTGACAAATATAGAAATTTTACAAAGAGTGACACAATGACACAATGGGCGTCTGAGCGCGGAGAGCTGTTGAAGACCACGCTCGGATGGATTGAAAAGGGGAAGGAGACCACATGGTCGGGTCTTCTTCTTATCTATATATATAACATTCAAAGTCGTGACTGACAGATTGACGGATACATCAACGCACAGCCTAAACCGCTGGTCCTAGAGACATGAAATTTGGAGGGTGTGTTCTTCGTGAAGAGTAGGTATCCACTAAGAAAGGATTTTTCGAAATTCCACCCCTTATAGAGTGTAATGGGGGATTTTGTTGAATGAAAGAAGTTCTTGTCAGTATGTCTGTAGTATTGTGACATGAGCAGGTAATAAATAGTCAGTCTAATGGGAAAAGTTTTCTGAAATATTTTTGTGAAAAAGTCTATTTTCAGGTATTAAGGGAAAATATTTTATGAGATCTTTGGCTACTCTAGTAGTATTCAGAGGTCATAAAGGTGTTTGGCGTTTAAGCAGTAGAGGAATTAAAACGAGATTAAGATGTAATAATGAATGTTTATTAAATACTAAGCCTAACTATGTACAAAATTACATGGGTGGAAGTAGTTACCTGACACAAACATAATTTCAATAATATATTGACCATTAGCGATCAAGTACAAATTACTCCAAAATATATCGGTTTAGTGCGTGCGCGCTGCTACAAGTTAAACGGACCGAAGTTATAAATATGGGTCGCACGCAGCTGAGCGCCAGTGTGATGCCCACCGAACATAATTATATACCCTAAAGGGGTGATGCCGTACGGCGCGCGCGCAAGACGCGTGTGCTGCCACAGGCGGCCATTATAAATAATATGGATCAAATGGACTTCTAAGATTGTATTACATTGTTAGTTAGTTACGAGTGGAGCTAATATAAAAGCGTGTTACTAAGATGCTTACTGCTTAGTTACCTACCTACGAGTACATTACCTACTTACTAAATAAATGTTCTTATTTTTATTTCTGTTTTATCTAAGAAATTATTTATGCATAAAGCGAGTTGATGTAAATGCAGAGAAACTTTTTACTTATAACTTTTAATTACAGCTGTATGAGAAGATAAACAGAACTTGAACTAGAATACAGTCAACATTTACTGTCAAATATAATTAACCCTTTGCGAAAACTATTTAAAAATAACAATCTCAACAACCCGAGATTCCTATTTTAACCTCACATGCAAGAAAACTCTCATTTATTATGAAAAGCAACAGAGGTTTCAGTGGCTGTGTATCTTGGAGTAACCGCCTTTTAATTATGAACGAAGGTCAGTGTTGGACATTAGGCATTATTGCGAACTCCTTCATACACAATGCAGTGGCTTGAAATGAGATCTCTGAATTAGTTAGCGCCTGCCGGCCAAATAAACCAACTGTTGCTGTGAAACTCGATAAAAACTACTCCTAGAAACTGTAATAAGGTGCTTGGTAATGCCAATGACCAGCTAAATACATTCATTTCGAAATCCTGTACATTTTAGGCAGAATTTAGGATGAAAATTACATTATGTTGCGTCAAGCAACGCCATCTATTGTCCCACTGAGGAAGCGCACGCGGCAATTCGTTCGTTCTCGGAGTGATCCGCCCGCCGAGCGGGGAGTGTAAAAACATCGTTTAAATCGTGTGTACGTGACTTTGAAAACTTTTGTAAAACGATCAATATACGAAGCAAAATAAGATTTCGAGCCTTATTAAAGAAGCCCTGCCTGCCCCCCTCAACGCTGTCTTCATTGCCCAAACATTGGTCCTTCGAGCCGGATTGAAATATCAGCCTCGTGTCGAGCCGGGTTGAAGAGGTGAGGAAGCGAGTGGAACTTCAAAGAAGAAGTACGTTGAGGAGACCTGGAAGACCAGCCGCAGATTATTGAGCAGAAGGCATTGATGCAACAGCCAGCAGCGGTCAGGTTATCCAGTTACCCTTTTCCCTCCTTCCCCTGTATCTTCGCCTTGTGTTAGTACCGTACCTGAACATTTCAGAAGTTCAGAACTGATCGAAATAAGATCTACCAGCAGAGCTGAGGCCGTCTTCAGATGAGAAAACACGACTGAACACGTAAAACCGTGAGTACCTGCTTTCGTAAACCACAAAAATGAGTGATGATGAAACTATTTCTCGTTTAGTTAGTCAGTTATCTGATCTTAAAAAACAACGTGGTGTAATTAAAGGTAGATTAACATTATTCGCAAATTATATTAATAAGTTAGATAGATCGTGCTTAGATTCTGTGTCTAAAACTCAAGTGCAAATGCGTATTCAGTCGGCAGCCATTTTATTTGTCGAGTTTAACGACGTGCAATGTAAAATAGAAAGAATTGTGGATGAAAAAGAATTACTGTTACAGATAGATTATAGAGATTCGTTTGAATGCCAATATTATTCAATTGTAGCTATAGCTAAGAACGTGATAGGCGACTGTGAACAAAACGGACTAACTAATTCTCAGTGCATTTCCGGGAAATCAGTGTCTATTAAACTACCGCAAATAAAGCTACCTGTCTTTGACGGTTCCTTCGATAAATGGTTAGAATTTAGGAACTCGTATGTTTCAATGATACATGATCGCGACGACTTAGATCCTATACAGAAATTTCAATACCTAAAATCGTCTCTCAGTGGATCTGCGTTACATGTTATCAGTTCGTTAGAGTTTACCGCACCAAATTATAGTAATGCGTGGGACCTTCTTGAAGCTAGGTATCAAAATAATAGGTTATTGATACACAACCATGTGAAGGCCTTGTTTGCGGCACCTTCACTGGGTAAGGAATGTCCGGCACAGATCAGAACGTTAGTAGATTGCGTTTTACGTAATCTGAGAGCCCTAAATTCTCTTAAAGAACCTGAATCTTCACTCGAGGATATGCTTATGATTTATTTAGTTGTCAGTAAACTTGACTCTGCTACTGAACGCGAATGGGAGAACTACAGAAGCTCACTTATCTCTGATTCTAACAAAACCTCTAAAACTTTAAAAGTAGAAGATTTATTAACGTTTTTAAACAATAGATCTGACATGTTAGACATGATTAATTCGGGTAACAGTAAAAATAGTCAGTCACATTCACAAAGTAAACATGAGGGTAAACAGTCAGCTGATCATAAAAAACAGTCTAACTCTCAAACCACACTTAGTTATGCGTGTGCGAATAATAATAAGGTCTCATCAGGTAGTAAAGGTAAAACCAATAAACAAAACTTGACATGCCCGTTATGTAGTGGTAAACATGCATTATATTCATGTGTTAAGTTTTTAAATATGTTGGTACAAGAAAGATTGAATTTTGTTAAGTCAAAAAACGTTTGTCAAAACTGTTTACGTACAAACACTCACACAATTGAAAATTGTAATTTCGGTTCTTGTAAATTATGTCAACAAAAACATAATGCCTTAATTCATGTTGACAATAATAGCGTTATTCCAAATTCGTCACCACAACATTCCGTTATCAATAATACGTTGCCACAGTCGTCTGTATTACACTGTGTTAGTGAAACAGCTGACAATATTGATACTCGTAGTTGTAACGCGTTCGGAAATAATGCTAAATCGTTACAGACTGTCTTGCTGTCTACGGCTTTAGTTGAAATCGCTGATATTGATAACTGTTATCATACAGTTCGCGCTTTGCTTGACAGCGGCAGTCAAAATTGTTTTATAGCTCAAAGCTTATGTAAACGTTTGAAATTACCTATAATACAGTCCACTATACGTGTTTGTGGCGTTGGACAAACCGTTTCACAGTCCAGTCACAAATGCGATGTTAATATTCGTTCTAAGGTATATGATTTTAATACAACCTTACATTGTTTAGTGTTGCCTAGTGTCATTTCGAAGTTGCCTTCGACACACGTTCATAGTGATACTATTAGTATACCTAGCAATATTCTACTTGCAGATCCCACATTTTATGTACCAAGCGACATAGATTTATTAATAGGCGCAGACGTCTTTTGGGATTTGCTAAAAGAAAATAAAATAAAACTTCACACCGGTCCTTACTTACAAGATTCGTTGGTAGGTTGGATTATATCCGGTCCAGTTTATAATAATAATCGTTTTTTAGCGGCTAGCATGACAGATGTTCAGTGCAATTTGTCGTTAGTTGATTCTCAACTACGAAAGTTCTGGGAAATCGAAGAAGTACAATTCCCTCCCGTTATTACTGAGGAGGATCGTATTTGTGAAGAGTTGTTCTTGCAGACCACTGAACGCGACCAGCACGGTAGGTTCACTGTAAGAATGCCATTTAAACAATCACCTGATTGCTTGGGTGATTCACATAACTCTGCTAAACAGCGTCTTTTATCTTTAGAGAGAAAACTAGATCGTTTACCACAGTATAAAAAAATGTATTGTGAATTTATGCACGAGTACGAGCAACTAGGTCACATGACGCGTTTTGAGGATTTTAGTAGTTTAAATAAGCCGTATTATATTGTACCACACCATGGGGTATATCGAGAAAGCAGCGTGACAACCAAATTACGTGTCGTTTTCGATGCAAGCGCGACAACTTCTAATAATAGTTCGCTGAATGATATTCAGTACGTGGGGCCTAGGCTACAAAACGATATCTTCTCAATATTGCTTCGTTTCCGGCAATATCAATACGTAGCTTGCGCAGATATTGAAAAGTTCTTTAGACAAACTTTAATTCATCCTGTACAACGTAATTTACAACTAATATTATGGCGAACTGATAACAACATGCCAATTCAAGTTTATCGTCTCAACACAGTGACGTACGGCACTGCATCAGCACCGTACCTGAGCAATCGTTGCTTGAAACAGCTGGCAAAGGAATGCAAGGATGACGTCATTGCTAGCGTTATCAATGACGATTTTTATGTGGACGATCTCTTGACGGGGCATGATCGGCGCGACATGTTGTTAGATATTTGTAATAAAACGTCCGCTATTCTACAAAACGGTTGTTTCCCCTTAAGGAAATGGAGTTTTAATTTTGATGTAACATCAGAAAGTACTAAGGATTTATGTATTGGTGAATATTGTCAGTCTAAAACCCTGGGTGTTGGTTGGTCTAACAAGAACGATTTATTTAATTTTTCTACTAGTGTAGTTAAAGGTTATAATGACACGAAGATAACTAAACGTTTAATTATGTCAGTCATTGCACAGATTTACGACCCACTAGGATTATTGGCACCAGCTATTACCACGGCAAAGGTTTTATTACAAAAATTATGGCTCGCTAAAATAGGTTGGGATGATGAAGTCCCAAGTCAAATTGCACGTGTCTGGGATAATTTAATTCAGTCGTTACAATATTTACCCGAAATATTAGTGCCGCGTTATGTCATGTGTACTAATGCTGTAAATAAAGAGTTGCACATTTTTACCGATGCTTCTCAGTCTGCATACGGTGCATGTGCGTACATACGTTCACATACTAATATTGACGAGTCGCAGGTTACTAGTCGATTATTATGTGCTAAGAGTAAAGTCTCACCAATTAAGGTGTTAAGTATTCCGAGACTTGAATTATGTGGAGCTTTAGTTGGAGCTAAACTTTATAATAAAATCATAAATTCTCTTAGGCTGAAATTCGATAAGGTCTATTTCTGGACTGACTCCACTATAGTTCAAACTTGGCTTCGGACATCACCACATTTGTTAAAAACGTTTGTTCAGAATAGGGTTGTGCAAATCAACGAATTAACAAGCAACACTACTTGGTTGCATGTTAAAGGTAAGGAGAATCCTGCTGACATATTATCAAGAGGTGTTCTCTTTGATTCCTTAAAGGAAGACAACACTAGTTTGTGGTGGCGTGGTCCTACCTTTCTTCGTGAACCAACTTCAAGTTGGTTGACAATAAAAAATAATGAAACTGAGTTTATTAATAGTGATAAATTACCGGAATTAAAATGTCCTAAAACTACAAATTTGTTAAATGTTGAAACTGATAATATAATTGATTTCGAAAGGTTTTCTTGTTTTAATCGTTTGCAAAGAACAATCGCGTATGTCTTACGGTACATCTTTAACTTACGTGCATCGCATGTCGGTCAAGGTCGCCATACCGGGTCATTGACCGTGAGCGAGATTAATAATGCGTTAGTTGTGTTGACACGTTTAGTTCAATCACAATCATTCAGTAAGGAATATCATAACCTTAAAGAACAGGTGCATTTAAACAATAAGTCCAGTAAAAAAACATTAAGTTTAAGTATATTTTTAGATAAGGTTAATATAATTCGTGTTGGTGGTAGACTTAGTAACTCGAAATTCGATTACGATAAGAAACATCCAGTGTTGTTGTGTCGTAAACATCGGTTCACTTGGCTTTTGTGTTCATACGAACACAAACGTTTACTTCACGCTGGACCTCAGCTTCTCGTGGCTGCCATGCGTGACAGATGGTGGGTGCTGGGAGCACGTAATTTAGCAAGGCTAGTGGTTCATAATTGTGTAACCTGCACTCGCATGAAAGGAAATGTGTTAACTCCACAAATGGGCGATCTCCCTGCCGAACGTTTAGAAGCTGGATTTCCATTCATGCGATGTGGTGTTGATTATGCCGGGCCAATATCCATATTGAATCGCAAAGGCAGAGGTTCACAACTAATTAAAGGATATATCTGTTTATACGTGTGTTTTGCTACCAGAGCTGTGCACTTGGAATTGGTTAGTTCTTTGTCCACTCAGGATTATCTATTGGCATTCAAACGATTCATATCACGACGCGGCAAGCCGTGTCATATTTTTTCCGATAATGGTAGGAATTTCGTTGGAGCTGAACGGGAGCTTTCAGCTATATTTGAAAACTCGAACAAAATAATAGATTTTGCTAGTACCAATAATATTGAGTTTAGTTTCATTCCGCCATACGCGCCTCACTTTGGTGGTTTATGGGAGGCAGGTGTCAAGTCGTGTAAGTATCACTTGAGACGTGTCGTAGGTAATGCTAAGCTGACTTATGAGGAGTTTAGTACGGTACTGACCCAAGTTGAGGCCATCCTAAACTCCCGCCCTATGTCACCTATGTCCTCAGATCCAAGCGACTACCTTCCACTCACACCTGCTCACTTCCTAATCGGCCGGCCGTTGATGGCACCTGCCAGTGAGGACTTCACGAACACGAAATCTACGCCTGCCTGTCGTTACCATCGGCTGGAACAGTTGCGGCAGCATTTTTGGGAGCGGTGGTCTAAAGAATATGTGTCGGAGCTGCAACGAAGAACGAAGTGGGCTCACAAGAAAGACGACATCGCTAAGGACAGCCTTGTCGTAATAAAGGAAGATAACCTGCCCCCACTCAAGTGGAGAATGGGCAGAATTATTAAACTGTTACCAGGCAATGATGGTGTCTCCAGAGTGGCTGAGATCCAAACATCACAAGGTACAATCAAGCGTGCCTCTTCAAAAATCTGCCCGCTGCCGGTTTAGACTGCGTGCGTGACTCCAGCTTCAGTTGGAAGACGGATCTTCCAAGGCGGCCGGTATGTTGCGTCAAGCAACGCCATCTATTGTCCCACTGAGGAAGCGCACGCGGCAATTCGTTCGTTCTCGGAGTGATCCGCCCGCCGAGCGGGGAGTGTAAAAACATCGTTTAAATCGTGTGTACGTGACTTTGAAAACTTTTGTAAAACGATCAATATACGAAGCAAAATAAGATTTCGAGCCTTATTAAAGAAGCCCTGCCTGCCCCCCTCAACGCTGTCTTCATTGCCCAAACACATTAAAAATGTTTTTTTTTTAATATAATTATTCATATTTTACAATGCTCTTTAACTGTGAACATAATTATTTACAATAATAAGCATAAGTATAATCACAAGCATAATCAGAATATTAAGGTTGCCAGTGCTGAGCCTGGGGCGCGGGGAGGGAGTGGGCGGTAAGCACTACGCGGACCCAGAGGGCAGTGGTCACAAAGTCTTCGAGGTTTCGGTTTTAGGACATGCCGGTTTCCTCAAGATGATTTCTTTACCTTCCGTTTCGAGAGTAGTGGTGATATTTTATCATATTTTCTACAAACTACCTACATTGACAGATATTTCCTTACCTACGCGTAGAGTTTCGTGAAACAGTGACACAATCTCAGATGAAAATCAAAGTAAATGGAAAGTGGGTTTTTCTTTGTATTTTTGTGAGTGTAAGGAAACAATTACTATGTTCACGGTTTTTTTCGTTCTCACTCATTTCACGAGAATCACTTCGAACTTGTGACAAAGGAAGTGGAGCGTAGGTATCTCTCATGCCACGATATTGTTTTACTTGGAATATCTAAAAATCCTAAAAATCCAATCTTAAACCAAGTAAACTTAATATGACCGTATATAGCTTCAAACGGTAGGTACTAGGTGTCCAGAAAGAATTTGAAAACTAACGAAGATTCGGAAAACTTGACTGTATCTAAGTAACGAGGAGTAGGAGCCGCGACTAACGAGTTGTTTAAATTATTTCATCACCACTGCTCTCAAAATGGCGAAGGAAATACTCCTGAGAAAACCGGCATGTCCTAGAACCAAACATTAAAAGGCATGTATCTTCTACCAACCCGAACTAGACCTGCGTGGTGGATTACGGCCCACTCCCTCTTATAGAGAGGAGGCCTGTGTCCCAGCAGTGGGAAAATTATAGGCTGATTATGCTATGTATCTAACTCAGCATAGAAAAAAAAAATGACTAATTCCAAACTCACACTTCACCAAAGATTCGGTTCATGTGTTGACCTCTAAAATGCCTGCTACCTAAGCCCAGTACCTACCCAGTTACCTACCTATAAGTAAATAGGTAACTGGGTACTAACCTGTATCAAAATTCAAAACGGTATTTTGGCCGTAGCTCCGGTAAGCCGGATCGATCTTGCTCTTCCCTAATTAAATGCCTTGGGCACGCAATTACAGAATTGAATACGGTCAAAGAGAGACAGGCATGGTTCGAGGCATTTCTCTCAAGCGTCGTAAGAGTCCCTTAGGCAATGACTATATCGTCGCCTTGGAGGGTAAATAATAGAAAGCACAGAACTACACTTCTGCTGAGTTTAAACGTTTACATGTTTAAAAAATAAATGATGAGCGTAAGAACAGTGTAGTTTAACATAAATCAGCGTAATATTTTAGTAGAGACTTCAAATTCTCACACTAGATTATCAAAACGTGTTATCATTAAATGCTACAATTTAAAAATATCAAAATATCATGTTAGGTTATGTGTGTTACGCCTGTTGACTACTATTATAAATACAACGTAATACTCTTACGAGTATTACGGGGTGTACGTCACTTAACTCTCTACTCTTGTTGACTTTTTAATCTAATGACATTTATTAATCTAATGAATTAACAGGTAAATAATAATAAATCTATTAATTATATTTTAATATATATTAATTTTATTTGTTAATTCTATTATTATGTCGTTTATTTATTTACTATCTTATTTTATTACATTTTAAATATTAGTGATCCACCGATGTCGGGAGCAGGGTCCAAGCTACCGGTGGTTAGGGCTCCATAGACAGGAACCTCCTCACAATGCGAGCCGTATCGAAGAGTACTGCCTTCTGACTCCCTTGATCCAACCGCCTAACGAGAGCCTCGATAGATGTTGATCGAGGCTTTCGGCCATCGGGCCATTGGCTGAAACGACAATCGGCACAATTATAGCCGAGCACATTCCACATGTCAACAACCTCGTGTGCTAAGTCGAGATATTTAATTTGTTTCTCTTTCTCAGCTTTCACGAGGTTCCCGTCATGTGGAATGGTAACATCGACAATCATTGTGTGGCGCGCTAATCGATTCACCACCACTATATCAGGCTTATTGGCAACAATAGTCCTGTCAGTGATGATGGAACGATCCCAGTACAATGTGATATTTCCTTTTACGAGAACTGGGTCGGGCACATACCTGTAGTACGGCACCTCAGATTCCACAAGGCTGTATGTCAGAGCAAGTTGCTGATGGATTATCCTGGCCACAAGGTTGTGTCTATGCAAGTAGTCTCCGTTAGTTAGACGAGAACACCCGGAGATAATATGCCTGATTGATTCTCCCGGTCGGTGGCATTTTCGACAGATGTCAACCGTGCCGTCTTTCACAATATATCTCTGGTAATTGTTCTTCATCATAACTTTGTCCATAATTGCACAGACAAAACCTTCGGTTTCTCCAAAAAGGTTACCGAAACACAGCCAGGCTACGGACGCTAGTAGATCTACATCAAGTCTATGTAGGGCTCGGTAAAAGCGTCCGTGGAGCTCCTTACTCTACCATACTTCCATGCGATCATTGGTGTCAAGCACTACTGGCTTGCGCCAGTTCTCTTTAGCCAAGGAGAGCGAAGTCAGGCCCTTGTCCACCGCGACTACATCTCTATGCAACTGTTGAAGGCACGCACCTTGGTTCCGCCTGATAGAAGACTATTAAGTACTTTTTTCAGGCGGCCAAAGAAGCGCTCCTTCAACGATTGCTTCATGTCAGTAACATTGATACCTAACGCTTCCGACTCAAATACTTATAGGTTTCGGATGCGGAGAGGGCTCTAAGGTTTGTGGAATCCGAGAGTTGGGTGTTATTGTTATTATGTCGTTTATTTATTTACTATCTTATTTCATTACACCTTTGAATAGTTTTTAAAATATATTAAAATGATTATATTATTATTTTTACTATCGGGAGTGTTCTTTTCCTCAGCTCTATGGCTGGTTTTAGCTACATTTACGGGCCAAAGCCAAGTAAATGCAGCGTGTGTGTGTATTTAAGATGAGGGTGTGTTTTCTTCCTCTAACTGCATGAACTTCCTAACTATTCTACAGGTGTTTAAGATGGCAGCTTTTTGTAGGTTAATATAGTCCAATTCTTCTAAATTTGACTAATGGCGATTACTTGCACAGGCATAACCAAGTATCCAGGATTATTTATTTATTTATTTAGGCAAACCAACTAAATACACACAAAGACATTCCAAGTATATATCATTTACAAATGCAATAGCATTGCATGCATCTAAATTAAAGGTAAGCACTGCACTTTAATAAAATCTCGCTATACAATAATAATTAACAAAAAGATGGATAACAATATAATTAGAACTAATATCAATAATCTCTTACACATACAATCAATTTAAATTGGATCAGATTAAATAAGATTATTCACCAGCAACTTGGTTTTAAATATAAACATGTGAATTCTGAGGTACCGTATATTAAAGGTTTATATGCCCGACCCAGTTCTTGAACATGACCATGTCACGTTTTACTGGGTTCGGTCTATCATTACTGACAGGACTATTGTCGCCAATAAGCCTGATTTAATGGTGATAGATCGATTAGTGATTGTTGATGTTACCATTCCACATAACGGAAACCTCATGAAAGCTGATAAAAAAGAGAAACAAATTACATAATCTCGAGCACACGAGGTTGTTGACATGCGGAATGTGAGCTCGGCTGTCACTGTGCCGACTGTCGTATCAGCCAATGGCCTGATGGACGAAAGCCTCGATCGACATCTATCGTTAGGCGGTTGGATCTAGGGCCTGATTCAGAAGGCAGTACTCCTCGATACGGGTCGTATTGTGAGGAGGTTCCTGTCTCTGGAGCTCTAACCACCGGTAGCTTGGACCCTGCTCCCAACATCGTTGGATCACTATTTTTTTTTGTTTTTAAATTGTTTCTTACTTATTTTTTTTGTAATTTAAAAATTTATATTTAATAATTTAATTAGATAAAGAAACGAAATAACAATAATAAAGATTATTCATAAAAAAGTAAAAATACAATGTGACTTCAGGATTCGGTGAGCCACAGACAAACTAAGCGTCGTATAATAAATAATTATTGTCGTTTTACACTAATCACCGTGGATGTTACTCGTAACTCACTGTCATAAGTCTCAAACCAAACTAAACAATACACGCACAAACTCGTCGAAATGTAGAATGCGGATTGATGAACAGGAATAAACACGATTTTTCTCTGCCAATTAAATATTCCCGAATAATAACGGAGGTGGATAAAAAAATTACAAATCACATAATTATGATTTAATTATTTTGGTGGTCAAGAGTTCTATGAGCTCTTACAACTATGATTTAATGACAATTATAAAACAATTATGATTTAATTATTTTGGTGGTCAAGAGTTCTATGAGCTCTTACAACTATTGACCACTGAATAATCAATTTGTTTGACTTGTAATCACAATGAATTTAAGCAGCATAGAATTTTTAACTTTTATTGAAACTAAACTAAATTTTTCTGGAAATTAAAAAAAAACCTGTCATGATATTATGTTGTTAAACGTAAAATCATGTTTTTAATGAATAAACTAGCTTTATTCAATCATTTTACTGTCAGTAACACCAAATTCTGCAAGTGGCCTATCTTATTACACACTCACTCACTCACATACACTCTAACTCACACACACCCACACACCCCTGTTTGTACAGACACCCTTACGAGGACCTTGTTAGTCCTAGAACGTACCGAGGACCCTCCAAGAAACTGGTTTAAATACCTCGTTGGCTTTTTAGAATAAGATAGAAAGAGACAGGTGAATAAATCTATAGTGATGAGCTTATTGGGATAATGCTATCTCAACATTTTTCTGTATGAATTTCGGCTATCATACTGAGGACCTGAAATACACAGCAAAATGTGACCAGCGATGCACATACGAGGACTTTGTGTAAGCCAACCGAGGACCTCTTACGTAAGCCCTGCGACGTCCTTCCGAGGACGTATTTTTACACAAAATTTCTTATAGCTTGTACAAAGTGCGGACGTTGTGTTAGACTTTATATCACTAAACCGAGGACAGTTTTTCGCGTAGAATTTGTACAAACCGAGGACCTGGATAATCTACCTACCTAAAATATTTTACGTGTAAAATAATAATTATATCAATGTAAGTAAAATGTTCCGACTTCTTTCTTACACACTTTTTCTAAAATGAAGTACCAAGCGAGGACGAGTCGATGTTTTTACGTTTGCCGTTGATGTGGACCGCGAATAAGAAGGGTGTAATCACTGTGGCGGAACGGTAATTTAATTTTATATAAACAACTTTAAAATGAGTTTATTATTATAGTATCAGATGTTGCAGCCAGGGTCGTCTCTTCATGACGGTACTCCTTAGCACTTGATAGCATCGTCTTCAAAATTGGCATACGCATTAGGTTTATCTAGTAACACTAAAATGATTACCAGTTTGTGCTGATGCTGCAGCCAGGGTCGTCTCTTCATGACGGTACTCCTTAGCACTTGATAGCATCGTCTTCAAAATTGGCATACGCATTAGGTTTATCTAGTAACACTAAAATGATTACCAGTTTGTGCTGATGCTGCAGCCAGGGTCGTCTCTTCATGACGGTACTCCTTAGCACTTGATAGCATCGTCTTCAAAATTGGCATACGCATTAGCTTTATCTAGTAACACTAAAATTATTACCAGTTTGTACTGATGCTGCAGCCAGGGTCGTCTCTTCATGACGGTACTCCTTAGCACTTTATAGCATCGTCTTCAAAATTGGCATACGCATTATGTTTAGCTAGTAATATCAAAACAATTACCAGTTTGTGCTGATGCTGCAGCCAGGGTCATTTCTTCATGAGAGAACTCCTCAACAGTTGATAGTATCGTCTTGAAATTTAGCATACGCGTTAGGTTTAAGTCGTAAAACTAAAATAATTACCAGTTTGTGCTGATGCTACAGCCAGGGTCGTTTCATTATGGGGGAATTCCTCAATAGTTGGTAGGATCGTCTTCAAATTTAGCTTACGAAAATAAAGTAAAACTAGAATTCAGGTTTAAAATTAGTAGATAAATCAGAATTCAGAAACTTCAGTTTCATGATATTCAATACAATATCAAGTTATTATTTCGTTTCTTTCAGATAAGCCGGGATAAAGAAGAGAAAACTGAAGTCTAAATTCTAGATCACAAAGATGCTGGTATTGATTATAGGCTTCTTCTGCAGTATGTGCTAAGTACCTAGGCCTGCTTAGATTATACAACATTATGATTTGCACCATAAAATATTGTATTGGCATGAGCTGAATACGTGTGCTCTTCATAAAGAACCTAATAGAGTAAGATCCCAGGGCCACCAGACGTCACGTATTTTCTGACGAACGAAATGTGGACGATTGAGTAGTGTTAGTATGTACATACTAAGAACGCATGCCTACCTGCTAGCTTGCTGAGACGGTCAATTCTCAGGTATCAGGTAATCAAGGTACATAAAAACATTACTTACCTCACGTAAATTCTCCAAGCTGATTTTCACGTATATTTTAGGCAATATCCTTAAAAATAAATCGCCAATACTCCCAGACACTTTCCATCGGCCGTATTGCTTTGCAGACGCTTTAAAGCTCCCAAAATAATTAGGTACTTAACTTCACGTAAATTCTGATGCTCCATTTTTATATATGTCCACCAGACAACTATTTTAAAACCCTTTACAAGAAGCCAGACCAATCCAAAGGGCCAATCATCCCCTAAACTCAATTTTAATGCCTCTGTGGGTAGGAGCGCGAGGGCATATCAATTTCAATGACAATGATAATGAAGATTAGAGGCACTACTCAGAAATGTTGAGAGATTAATATTTTTCAACTTTGTTTTTTATGATTAATTCCCAATAAATAAATAATTTAAAAAAAAATTGAAGTTAATTCGAATTTATCAAAACAGCTTGCAGGATTAAATTCTAGAATTATTGTGGTCAAATGAGCATTTTTAACAAGTTAATCTTTAATTATTTACCTGACTTTTTAATTTTTGGCTGATTTTTTAAAAATATTAATAATTAATTGATATGAGTAAACTGTAAGAGCGTGTGAGAGAGAGAGAGAAGTCAATATATCCTAATACATGTCTCACTCAGTCTCATGCGCGTGGATAATGCCAACGCGCTCCTACCCACAGAGGTATTCAAATTGAGTTTAGGGGATGATTGGCCCTTGGATCGGTATGTCTTCTTGTAAAAGGTTTTAAAATAGTTGTCTGGTGGACATATATAAAAATGGAGCATCAGAATTTACGTGAAGTACCTACCTAATTATTTTGGGAGCTTTAAAGCGTCAGCAAAGCAATACGGCCGACGGAAAGTGTCTGGGAGTATTGGCGATTTATTTTTAAAGATATTGCATAAAATATACGTGATAATTAGCTTGGAGAGTTTACGTGAGGTAAGTAATGTTTTTTGTACCTTGATTACCTGATACCTGAGAATTGGTCGTCTCAGCAAGCTAGCAAGTAGGCATGCGCTCTTAGTACAGACGCCAGCAGGTCAACCTACCCGAAACTGTCAAATTTTCTCAATGAACCTTGAACCATATTAGTCTAGCGATAAAGTTGAAAATCTATGAAAGAAATTTGACAGATTGTAGTAGCTTGATGTGCTGGCGTCTGTACATACTAACACTACTCAATCATCCACATTTCGTTCGTCAGAAAATACGTGACGTCTGGTGGCCCTGGGATCTTACTCTATTAGGTTCTTTACGAAGAGCACACGTATTCAGCTCATGCCAATACAATATTGTATGGTGCAAATCATAATGTTGCATAATCTAAGCAGGCCTAGGTACTTAGTACACAATGCAGAATAAGCCTGATTATACCTCGTGCACCTATTAGCTACTAAGATTCAGTCTACCTTCGCTTTTCTCCTTCATAATTTTATTTAAATGATAGCACATAAATCGTCTTCTATACAAGAGGGAAAACTGTTAAAACGAGGACTAGAATACACACTGTTCGGAAAATCTAGCAAACCGAGGTCTTAAATACACATTGTCTGGAAAAGCTACCTAACCGAGGTCTTTTGTGTTAAAGTTAACACATAGGTCCTCGGATAATACAACAAACGTGAAATGTGTGTAAAGAGCCTGTGTATGAGGCGAGAGTGGCACCATCTGGTGGATACACAATATTTGTGTAAGATTATGAATTTTCTTGATCAAACCGAGGTTCAGACAACTTTTTCGTAATAAGTATATAGAAAGACTCAAAATCGCTTGCAGAATACGAATCTTTGGTAAAGTCAAACCGAGGACCCTCGAAAAGGTCCTCGCTTTGAAAAGGTCCTCGGTCGTGCCTTGTGTATTCATACGCAGGTCCTCGGATGGTACTTAAAACAAACACACACACGCACACATACATACAAAATATACGTTCACACACACATAAACACACGTATAAACACATTTACACCACTCTGCCACAAACACGATTTTCATTTTTTTCTTCTTATTGGTTTTGTTTTGATTTATTTTAATTGGTTTTATAAAAAAAAGGTGTAACTTTTATCTAATTAGCACAACGAAAAAAATTTTAATTAATCGAGGTAGAGCGAGGTTTATCCCATCACAAGTATCTTCGGATTACTTTCTGGAAAGCCCCGGCAACTTATAGATTTAAGATAACAAACACATTTTTTTTTTATTCAAATAACTGCAAGTGGCCCTTCTTATTTAAATAATTGACATGAGTTTATATGGTCGTCATTCTCTGGATTTTTTATTTATTAAATCCTTCCCGAATTTAGAAAAAGTATAAACATCTCTAGGCACAAAAGAATTATGGACGGTTTAAGAAATAAGATATATTATCGTTCTGATAAGCAGTTGTATTTTTGAAGAACATTTTCAATTATTTGTTTTAAAAATAAATTAATATCTAATATCCGATGGTTACACTAACAATGTACCTTTGTACTCAAATTATAATTATGTTATATCCCTGTGTATTTTATTGTGTGTACATAAATAATAAACTAAATAAATATCGGTAGGTAAGTACTTAATTTTGGTAATAGTCTCATCTCGGTAACAAATCTTGTTTTTGTCTACCCCATTTTTGAATTCATGAGCGACGATCAAGGTAATAATAGAACACTGAACGTTAATCAGCTGTTAGAAAATAATAACGCGTGGGTCATGTAAAAAAACACATGATGTATGGTATGCCATTCATACCAAAAATTCAGATTATTACATTGCGTGACAATTTCAGAACAGGTTGGACACTCCTGTCTTGGGATCAGAGCGAGCGATTATACTTTTCATATTTTTTATTATTTCACGTCTCCACCCCACTAGGACATGTAAATACCCCTAGGGATACTAAATATAGCAAGAAGACGACGTGAAAACACTATTTTACTTCGTATTACAGTGTTTTGCAATACGGTTTTAAACCTAATGCCCTTTAGCTCAAACGTAATGCCGTCGACCCTCCTGGAGGGTCCACTTGAAATATGTATGGCGGCATGGCGTATGAGCTCTATGAAAAGTGGGTGGAGTCGAAAGTGTTATAAAAAATACAACTTTGTACTGGATTTTTTTACTCTTCAAGACATTGATAGTAATTCTATTACTTGTTTACGCCATTTTTATCTCCCCAAAAACGTTTTTGTATACAAATCACGTTCTATCCATGATGGACTTTAAGAATAATTACGGTTGTTATTAGCTGTCCCGCGGCATTGTATGTGCAAAAAAAATTTCTTTTGAGCCCCTTAAGAGTTCGAACTTTTCTCTTAGAAAGTCTTTTAAATTAGAATTATGAAGAGAAGTTGTTTTTTTTCTGTCATTGACGACCATGTACCTGTGCTTGTACATTTAAAAAGTCAATCATTTTGTTTTCAATAAACGGATATTATAAAACAGTAAAGTTGTTTAACTTAATAATGATGATGCCTGTACCACCATTCATAGTCATATTTCTTGTGGCTAGGAAACGTAAATTTGCGTCTGTCGTTGTGCCGAAACGTTGACAGCTGGCTCAAGCTGACAAAGAGAGAGCATCTGAACACGGCACGAGGTCAGATTGTTTCCTACCTTTGTAGATCCATAGTATGAGCTTATTGCGTTCTCATTGTTGGATGGTCTCTATCTCACGTGCGGCACGCTTTCGCCAGAAGCTGGGTATCTGAGGCCGGTGGGCTTCGAGGTCCTCACAAAATCCATCCATTTTTTCTTTGGTCTTCCTCCCCATCTTCATGCATCAACATTTCTACTCCTCACTTTTTTAGTCACATATTTACAACTGTTTTATTGATTATAATAAAAAAGAAATGCGTCGGTGTCGATGAATAGAAAGAACGAAAAATTAGTTTATTTATTAATCACAGAAACACGAGCATGTAAAAATGATAAGTTAGTTAAGTCGAAAATAGAATGTGATTAATAAATAAACTAATATTTCACTAATCAAGGTAATAATAGAACACTAAACGTTAATCAGCTGTCAGAAAATAATAACGCGTGGGTCATTTAAAAAAACACATGATGTATGTACGAGTATGCCATTCATACCAAAAATTAAAATTATTACATTGCGTGACAATTTCAGAACAGATTGGACTGTCTTGGGATCAGAGCGAGCGATTATACTTTTTCATATTTTTTTTATTTATTATTATTTCACGTCTCCACCCCACTAGGATATGTAAATACTCCTAGGGATACTAAATATAGCAAGAAGACGTTCTGAAAACACTATTTTACTTCGTTTTAGAGTGTTTTATAATACGGTTTCAAACCTAATGCCGACGACGATGACGACCATCCTCGAGGGCACGAATTCAAAAATGGGGTAGAATTAAAAAAAAACAGGATTTGTTACCGAGATGAGACTATTACCAAAATTAAGTACTTACCTTACCGGCGGCCAAAAAGCTGGGCATCCTGAACAAGGTTAAGCGGTACTTCACACCGGGACAGCTTTTAACCCTTTACAAAGCACAAGTCCGATCGTGTATGGAGTACTGCAGTCACCTGTGGGATGGCTCAGCTAAATACCAACTCGCCACTTTAGACTCAGTGGAGCGCAGAGCTTAGAGACTCATTGGCGATAAAAAGCTGGTGGAGGCAAAGCTTCACAGTGCGGCTCACCGGCGAAGTGTCGCCTGTCTGTCCGTCTTCTACAGACTGTACTTCGGGGAGTGTGCTCAAGAGCTACATGAGCTCATTCCGCCTTCACCTTTTTACCATCGAGAGTCCAGACGCACTGCGGGATACCACCCCTATTTGGTCGATCTATGGTTTGGTTTGGTTATATGCGCACTAAGCGCTTCTCATCATCTTTTCTGATGCGCACAGCTAAGGAGTGGAATGGTTTGCCTGCGTCTGCATTCCCGAGTTCATACAACCGTTCATACATCTCTTCAGGGCGAGAGTGAATAGGTATTAATTTTGTATGTTTTTCTCATATTTTACAAGTTTTGTTTATAAAAAAAATTGACAAGCGTAAACAAGTGTAAGAACGTAAATTATGTAAAAATCTTTTCTAAATTTTAATTCCGATCACCTAGTGACTCAAACACAAACTCTTAATTATAGTAAATATGAACTTGCAAGTGAATGACACTTAGTTAATTTATAAATAATGTGGGTCCAAACTCGCCATCCTCCTTTACGGTTTTCGAATTTTTTTCTTTACTTGTGCTACATAATATTACTATTATTATTATTATTATTATTTTTTCATTGCTTTAAGGGATTGCAGCCTTGAGTATTTGATATTAATATCAACTTGATAAGTCCTCGCGTTCTCAGTTGCTCCATGTAAAATACTGGTATTCAGCTGCATCCGGTTAGACTGGAAGCCGACCCCAACATAGGGAAAAGGCTAGGCAGATGATGAAGTCCTCGCGTTCTTGAGAAAAAGGATCTTGACTGACGGACAGACAGACGGATAACGAAGTGATCTTATAAGGGTTCCGTTTTTCTTTTTGAGGTACGGAACCCTAAAAAACTTTTTTGCAAAAAAAAAAATATTTTTAACCGACTGTTGTCGTTGGGTTTGGATTTTCGTTGTTTGCCACCGACTTCCGAAATTAAAGTTATTTTTCTCTTTGTAGTGTCGTTTTCGGAAGTCGGTTGTTTTTTTTGCAAAAATGTTTTTAGTTTTCACTTTTAAGTTATAATTTTTACCAGTAATTTTGGTTTAAAAACCAAACTACTGAACCGTTTTTGATGTAAATTCTATGGGACCATTTGGGAAGTATACCCTTTCTAACAAAAAAAGAATTTTTCAAATCGGTTGGCAAGCGACGCAGTTATGCGCGAACAAACATAAAAAAAAAATACAAACATCCGAATTGAGAACCTCCTCCTTTTTTAGAAGAGAGAGAGAGACAAGCATTATTTACCTATATTATTATTAATTCCAAATGTCAAGTCTATAAGCATTAGTAGTTCCTGAAAAAGACAGCTGTGACAGACGAACGGACTAACAAACGAAGTCAAAGAAGTTTTATTTTTAACAATTTTGACACGGAACCTTGAAAAGCCTCGATTGCTAAACTCAAGTTTCATAACCTCAAAAAACAATAATAGCGAGTAGGTATTTGTTAAAACAGAATCAGAATCATCAGAATTGTGTAGAAAAGGGAGACGGAGGCTTTTGCTTTAGATTAGAATAGAATTATACTCGAATAAGGGCTGATTTTACGCCAGATAATTAAACAATAGGGTTCGGGGTGAAGATAAAGATTAGAAAATATATACGCTTTCGGTGCGCAGCTCCTAGTTGACGGACGTCACACGATTGTCAAAAAGGGGCGCGCGTCGTATGTTTTCTTAAGGAAGCTTCTAGAAGCTTCGACTCGCTCTGATCGGCCGGGCGGGAACGAGAGGCATTTCCGCCAGAAGTGCGTGGATTGTGGCGGGAGCGGTTACAAATAGGTTAATATTTTATATTCTAAAAACACTCGTGTAATCATATCAATTCTTACAATAAGCATGTCCCAATTACCATGTTATTTCCAAAACTGGCGACATAAAGATCTCCGCGGATACTTGCATCAAAATAATAACCTTTTTAAATTGAAATATTCTTATTTCCTTCGAAAGTTTTGCCAAGTAAATAAATCTGTGGCGGAATATCAAACATTGGCGCCGTTTCCCTTGTTCACAAACTAAACTAAATTTAAGTAAAGTGCATCTTTTTTTTCTATTTCATTAAGAAAAGGACAGAAGATAAATATTAGTTTAGTCTTGTCAAATTAAGAAACTCCATAAATTAAGAAACTCCACTCCACGTGATTAAAAACATGTCTACTAAAAATACTTACGTGAATTTACATCAGGCGCTGAATAATTTTACAGGACTAAACTAATATTTATCTACTGTCCTTTTCTTAATGAAATATAAACAAAAAATGCACTGAACTTAAATTTAGTTATACAAGGGAATCGTCGCCATTATCAGTTATTTATTAAAATATTATTTAACTTTTTTTCTGTAGTTACTAGGCCAAACTTTATCCATGTCCTTTGCATAATACCCCCTCGATTATTCACAGTTGGCCCAGTTTCACATCAACTGGGTCCCACACTACATAACACAGTGTTAGCAAACAAAGAAACGTTTCTTTGTTCAAGTCTGAAACCCTTTGTTTATGTCGAAACGAATTTCGCTTACAGCAGGAATACATTAATTTAATAGTTTTAGTTAGTGTGAGTTAGAATTTATCGGGGCAAAACCGGGCAGTGATAATTTGAGGAGGTTTTCCATGTTTTTATGGTTTTTAGTTTGTAGAACTTTATTATTCTTCTTTATGAATTTAAAAAAAAAAAAAAACACTTAAATTAATAAAGTCCTCTAGATCGGCCTTCAGCTCGAGAGATAAGTATTCTAGTGCACAAGACACAGTTGCACTCTATCTTCCCTCAGTCTCATTGTCCGATGGGACAGCAACCCGTCACGACCGGAGAGAGATCAGGCGCAATATTTCACTTACTGAGAAACTAAAGGACTATGTTCATTTATCCCTAATCATGTACTTGATGTACAGGCAATTTATATTTTTAATTAGCCTTCATTGATTAAAGCTAGATTGTTAATAATATTCTAGAGCTGTTAATGAAAGCAACAGTGTATGGTTAAATAAAAATTAATTCCGGATGCATTTTCGGTTAAATGGCGTCGATGTGGAAAAGTTAACAGTTCATTCCGTTCATTCGGTCAATGTTATCAGATCAGTGGAATTATACGTTATTTCTGAGGTAGGATAACGCAGACCACCATATTACAGAGAAGTTTGCTGAACAATGCTTTTGAATAAAACAATGAATTAATATTTAAATAAAGTACTCGATTGCCTTTTGTAATTTAATTTATTAATATTCCAAAACAGATTCTTGGAAAGGTTTTGGTAAAAAAAAAATACAACCATCTGGACACACTGTTAGCATGTAGTTGTCACACCCTCATTCACTTGTCACTCGTCACTATAAAAAACGTACCCTGTTATAATTGAACAGTTGGTTGTGCTCTGTGCGTGTGATTGTTTGTTTGTTTATTTACTATTATTTTCGTTTACGCACTACCGAGATATAAACTATCCTTTGTAATACAAATTATAGTTTTCATTCCAGTAGTGCGTACGGGTCGTTTTTATTCAGATCTTAAGCTATCTGTGTGCTAAATTTCACTGTAATCCGTTCAGCCGTTTTTGCGTGATTGAGTAAAAAATATCCAAACATACAAATCACATTAATATTAGTAGGATAAGATAGTGGCATTAAACACTTACATACCCGTACAAATATTGCATTTTTTGGCTCCATATAACGTATACCATACCTACGAGTATACCGACTTTACCTTACTTCAAAAAAAGTTATTTACACCATAAAATTCTTTTTTATCCGATTTGACCTCAACCTGCGAGACGTTTGACATTAAACATGAAAATATATTTTTAAAAGCTTTGCTGGGTGTGGGTTTCCAAAAATATACTAAAAAGGATAATATTTTAGAAAAAAAGCTAAGTTACTATGAAAAATCGCCGGTCGAGAAAGTATAGTGTTCCCTCTTCACTGCTCTTCCCTGTTCTTATATTTATATTTGTTTAAACTTTTAAATTGTATTGAAGTAAATGCTTTGAGCTTGCGTTGAGTTTGCAAATATAAAATGAAAAGGGTCGCGTTGTTTGTTAACATTGTTGTATTTTCTTTTCTGTTCTGATTTGATGGTCTTACTAGAATATAGAATTCTACCATAAGTTATAAACATCGCGTAGATCTACTCCAGATATCTATAACTGTCCTCAGGCAACCTTTCCACCAGAAATGTGCTAAGCTGCAGCGATGTATGTGTATTAATTATATTAACCAATAGGATCGTTTGGTTTTCAATGTATAGTTTGTATTCATCCTAGGAGGTGATTGCGTAACACATTATCAGCAGCAATGGGTTTCATTTTGAAAGTTCTACAACAATCATTGCGTTATTTACGTTTTTGAGCAGACACATTTTTCGAACATATGCAGCAATGGATTAGCCATATCCTTCAAAATGATTCAGATTGAGATTGATAGTGTGGTACGCAATTAGGATGCTGGTCGGAGAAAAGTTATAGAAGATGCGCTTTGTGCGTGTGGATAATGTACACGATAATGTACACGCGCAGAAAGCGCATCTTCATAGTACGTCTTACTCGTATCTAGTCAGTATACTAGGTCACACTAATTGTTTAAAATTCGTTATTGATGCAACCTTGCGATAGTAAACTAAATGTGTGTAAAAACGCCTGACAGAAAATGATTAGCAATTAATAAATTGCCGTGTAATGATGGGATCTAATATCCAAAAAACTGTTGCTTTCAATTAAAAACGGGAAATAAATTCAAAATCTAGGTTCAATGTGCTATTAAATGCACCATTGTGTTATCGTCTATAAGTCTAACATAGAGATAGCTTTTAGGTGCTATGTTAGTCATAAATATTCATAAAGCCTTTTTTCGATTGCAAGCCTCCTATCCTGTTTGTGCGGCGAACGAACGCGTAACAACTGACACTGTAAACCCTAACTTGATATATATTGCATTATTTTCTGTAGCCATAAAAATCTAAGCTGGAAATGGATAAAGCAACAAAAGGGATAAATTCCACCTTATTTACTTAATTCGATATTATATTCGAACCGGTCGAGGTAATAGAGGTATTTTTAGAGATGTTTACCATGCACCAAAATTTTTAATGTAGTAATACAAAGCGTTCCAAAACGGGTACAATAGACGTAGGCAAGAAGGCAGCCTGACTTAAATGGGATTGGGTAGGTCACATCGACCGCATGCACGGTGGCCGCTGGGCAATAGTCCTCCACACAGAATGTGCCTGGAAATGGTTGGCGCCGCCGAGGTCGGCCTATAAGGCGGTGGCGAGATGACCTGGACGCGTACGACATGGCGCTGGAAAAGAGTTCCTGGAAGGACTTGCCCAGCAGTGGGACAGTATAGGCTAAAAAAAATAAAAGCACAGTCACTACTGAAGATTTCCATGCTCATCATCATCATCATTCAATTGCCCTCATCTCAATTTTTCCTAAGATATTTTATTGGAATTAGGTTCAAAGTATTTAGACACTAACACCGCCATAATCGGGGAGAGACGGGAAAGATCTCATTTTTTCAATTAAATTTAAGGAAAAATATCCCGTTAGTAAAATTATAACTGTAAAATGATACGTAAAAACTGAGCAATAACGAATTGGATGAAACAGGTACTAGGTACATCTTACCCTTTGAAAGTTCGAACCACCGTTAATTTAAGAATAGGTACTTACCTGTTTAATTTATCTATTTCTTTTGTTCCCAGCGCTTCGAATGGGTGGTTAGCCGCCCCATAGACCCTGGCGAGGTGGTGACCCTGCACTTGATGGGGCGCGGACGCCTTGGCGCCGCCAAAGTCATCGGGGTGTACCGCCTCGGTCTAGAGATCGTAGTCAACGACGGTCAGATCGCCATCACCGACTCACTCGTCGATGACCGAAATAAGCCAGTTCCGGTAAGTACAAGAATATTTTATTTTTTGTAAAACAGGAATGAGAAGTTTTGCCCTTACAAGTCGTACATCAGTGGTGTTGACGCTGTGAACCAAAAAGATCCACGACGGTTTTTCGAGAGGCAGTGGTGGATTCCAGATTCAGCTACCTAGGCCACGCGCGTCCACCTAGGCCACGCGCGTCCACCTAGGCCACGCGCGTCCACCTAGGCCACGCGCGTCCACGCTCATGTACGTGTCTGGGTCGACAGGTGAAGCCAAATAAAATATGTGGAGTGCGGTACTACGCCATCGGTTTTGAACGCACGGGGCTCGTGATGACCAATGCGAGTGTGCGCATGAGCGCCGGACTTTACTGGCACCGAGCATGACAACATTTTTTTTTTTACAACGATCTGTATACTGTCAACCTTTTGAAAGAATATGACAGTTCGAATGGTAACAAGTGTGCTATGTGGGCGATGACAATATTGGAAATAATATCTGAGGCACTGTTTTTGTTCCTCTAGGTACTGTACCTACAGTCCGCATATCTACCCATGAGCTTTATGTTACTTTGATGGTTTGTGCGTGCTGTATTTAAAATTATGCAAATTTTGTTCAGAATCGTTTACTGAATACATTTCTGGAATTTTTAATATACGTATTTTTTATATCAAAAATTATTAAAACTACGTAAATTACAGTTACACTTCCGCTATACATTCAAAACAAACCAAAATGGACGAAATACCTACTACGCTAGACGCCTATGCGTGTGCGACTGTGTGCACGAGTAGAGTTGTAATGTGACCACAATGTTCTCCTACAGTCAGTATAACTAATTTAATAAATAAACAATGTTTTATACATATTAGCCACAATTTCAGTGTATGTATTTGTCGGCGACGAGACCCTATCTGGGCACCAGGGCGCAAGTAGTGACGGGACCGCTACGAAGAAAACGTGAAAAGTAATGATTTCACTTAACTAATTAGAAACTTTTTGAGATTTATTTGATGTTTTTTTATATTTCTAATTAGAATGTAAGCTTATAATTGTTATTAGTTTTTGTATTTAAAACCAGTAAGACTGTTTTTTTTGAAAGGATTTTAGTAAGTGTAGTTTTGTTCAAGCATATTTACGTAACTTGAAAACTCACTTTTTTGTTTGTTATTAGAATTTGATAATTTTTGTTTAAAAGGATAGGTCTCGATGTAAAACGTATAAATCCGTTTGAATTGTGAAAATCGGACCAGTAGTTTAGGAGTTATAAGGGATTTTCGATAATGAAAATGTGCCAACTCACCTTTTTTGCAATATTATGTTCTAGAAACTTTTTATTGTTCATAATTATGTTAAATATTTAAGCGTAATTAGATTAAGGACGTTGTAAGGAATAACATATATGAAAATTGTACGAAATTAATAAGGAAAATTAAATTAAAAGGGGGCTTGACAGATTTCGGCTAAGTGAAAATGAACACAAAAAAGGGCTCAAAATACACGGTCCCCGTTAAGGTAACGAGAACCGAGTATAAATAGAGCGCGGTTTTGGACCGCAAGTCAGTCGCAGCTCAGCCGTCGAAGAGGCAACACAAGAAAACAAGAAGCCGAAATCTGCAAGCAAATCATCAAGAATTCTTCTTTTATTTCTCCGCCTCCTCGCTGCCCGTCTCCGCCCGTCTGGAAGCCCGCCCTAGTAGGTTGTACCACCACACTACGCATTCAGGGGTGCGTGGGACGTATGTTACCAGCGGAACAAGAAGCATACGTCATTACGTGGGAGACTGTCCCAGGACGGCCGTAGGTACTGGACGTACCCCGGTCGACCGTAATAATTGGTCCTTCGAGCGCCGGATCCCTGCAAGAAGAATCCAGAAGAAGCCAGAAGATAAGAAGACTGCAAGATGCCAGTAACCAGGTCACAGAAGGATGCCCCCTCACGCCCCCCGTCCCGTCCTACCAATGTGGACGCGACAGTAGAAGCGTCAGGGTCAGAAGGGGTCACGTCTGCGTCAGCGTCAGCATCATCAGGAACTACAACGTCATCGGGCACGAACACTTCTTCGGGTACAACGACAACGGAAGGGACCACGACAACGGAGACAACGGTTGAAACTGTGACCACGGCATCATCCAAGAAGAGTGAACAGAAGAAGGAAGATGCAAAACAGAAGGAGACGACTAAGAAGACCCCAGAAGATGCCCCGGAAAAGGACGCTCGCGGTTCAGCCGCGACCCTGAAGCCGAAGGGGGTCAGTCGTCGTGCCAGGTCTACGAAGACCACGAGCTCCTCTGCCAGAAGACGCGAGCTGGAAGCCAGAGAAGAATTAGCACGTCTGGAGCTGAAGCAAGCACAGGCTGCGGCGAAGCTAGCCCGTGTCCGACTTGAGATGGCACAATATGAAGATGAGGACTCCGTGGTTGATGATGAAGACCAGGAAGAAAGAACAGCACAGGTGCAGAACTGGATCGAGTCATCAGTACTAGGAGATGGCAACAAGGAACAACCAGAGCAACGAGGTCAACGCATCCCAGAAGAGCCACAGAAGGCGAAGCCTGAAGAGAACTCTTCAACGAAAGGAGCTACGATCGAGGTTCAAGCACTGGCGACTGCATTGAAGGAAGCCTTTTCCACAAGAGGAGGACCAGCAGCACAGCCAAGCTACATCCACGAGTTACCTTTCTTCGACGGCAACAGCAGCGAGTGGTTGGCCTTCAAGGTTGTCTATGAAGATACAGCACCGATGTTCAACGAGGTCCAGAATATGGCACGTTTGAGAAGAGCACTGAAGGGCAGCGCAAGAGAAGCTATCAAGAGCCTGTTATACTCCGAAGCCTCTCCATTAGAAGTAATGCAAGCCCTCAAAAGAAGATACGGAAGACCTGATGCGCTGGTGTTGGCAGAACTGGAGAAGGTCAAGGCGCTACCGAAGATCTCAGAAAACCCAAGGGACATTTGCATCTTCGCGAGCCAGATCAGCAACAGCGTAGCAGCAATAAAAGGACTTAAGAAGCCACAGTACCTGCACTCACCGGAGATGGTGAAACAAATCACAGAAAAGATGCCGACGGTTCTCAAGTTCCGATGGTATGACTTCACTGCAGCATCAGAAGAAGGAGACTTCTCCAACCTAACGCTAGTATCCAGGTTCCTGAACACAGAAGCGGACAAATGTGGAGCCTTCGCAATGTCAGAAGAAAAAAGCGGGTTCAAGAAGACCAATCGTCAAGCAACGCATTCGACAAAGGAAAAGAACTCTAAAGAAAAGGATTCAAGACAACAAGACAAGACTTGCCCTATGTGTGAGGGTGAACATTATCTCGTCGAGTGTCAGAAGTTCCAGAAGACGTCGGTGCAAGATCGGTGGGCGATAGTCAAGAGGAATCGTGTCTGCTTCAAATGTCTTCAAGGGAAACACAGGAAGGAGAGCTGCAGAAAACCACCATGCAAGGAATGCAAGAGGTGGCATCATCATCTGCTGCACGTCGAGTCAGAAGAAAAGACCTCGGAGGGAAAGAAAAATGAGACACCACAGGAGGAGAAAAGCGTCACGGCATCAGTGAATGCAGTCAACAATGCAAGAGCATACCTGAAGATAGTTCCGGTAGAAGTCTTCGGGTCAAAAGGATCAAAGAGAATACTAGCCCTTATGGATGAAGGGTCAACGGTGTCACTCCTGGATGAGAAGGTGGCACAAGAAGTCGGCGCTCAAGGAAACAAGGAGGAACTGGTCATCGAAACAGTGGGAGGCAGGCTGATAAGGAAGAAGGATTCTCAGATGCTGGACCTTACAGTAAAAGGAGTTCATCAAGAAGTCAAGAAGACGCTGAAGAGAGTCCGCACCATCGACGACTTGAAGCTTGCACCGCAGTTCCTAGACAAGAAAAAGATTCAAAACTGTCAACACTTGAAGAAGATCGCCGACTCTCTATATTACGAAGGGGAGTCACCACAACTGCTCATCGGTCAAGACAATTGGGAGCTAATTGTGACTCAAGAAGTGAAGAAGGGAAAACCAGGAGAACCAGTTGCTTCAAGAACAGGACTTGGATGGGTGCTTCACGGGTCAGACATCGGAGGTGCAAAACCAGTACACTTCCTGAACACATGCTTACATGTCAGCACGCCAGAAGAAGAGATGCATCAAGCCATCAAGGATCACTTCGCGATCGAAGCACTTGGTGTGCAACCGAGAAGACCTACTACAGATTCAGAAGGAAGAGCACTCACCATCCTAGAAAAAACCTGCAGAAGACTTGAAGACGGTCGATTCGAAGCTGGACTTCTATGGAAGAACGAAGAAGAACAGATGCCAGAGAGCTACACGTCTGCCAAGAACCGATTGATCAACATCGAGAAGAAGATAGACAAGGATCCTCAATTGAAGGCAGAATACGGCAAGCAGATCCAGCATCTAATCGACAACAAATATGCAGAAGAAGCACCTGATGGCCAAGAAGACTCTAAGAAATTATGGTACCTCCCCCATTTCTCCGTGGTTCATCCACTAAAAAAGAAGATAAGGATAGTATTCGACGCTGCAGCCAAGTCAAAGGGAAGAAGCCTCAACGACGCTCTACTGCCTGGACCAGATCTACTACAATCGCTCTTCGGTGTACTACTGAGGTTTCGACAGGGACCCTTAGCAGTGGCAGCCGACATTAAGGAAATGTTTCTACAAGTCCGCATCAGGCCAGAAGACAGAAACAGCCTGAGGTTCCTGTGGCGTGGAGATCATCGTGACACACCACCGAAGAAGTATAGGATGACATCAGTCATCTTCGGCGCGACATCATCTCCGAGCACAGCTATCTACGTGAAGAACCGAAACGCAGCGGACTACAAGGAACAGTATCCAGAGGCTACAAGAGCAGTCGAGCTGAACCACTACATGGACGACTACTTGCACAGCTTCCATTCGGCAGAAGACTTCAGAAAAATAATAGCGCAAGTGGACTTCATACACAAAAGGGCGGGCTTCGAACTCAGAGGATGGGCATCAAACCAACCTGAGCTGCTGCAAGGCGTGAAGACTGAGACAACCGAGAAGACAGAAGTGGACCTTGGTGAAAAGGAAGAAAAGACACTAGGACTACGCTGGTTCACAGAAAGGGACTCCATCGGCTTCAGAGCAAACCTCCGAAACACTCCAGAAGAAATAGCCAAGGGTTTCAAGGTGCCTACGAAGAGAGAGGTCACTAGCGCAGTAATGTCAACCTTCGATCCACTGGGATTAGCATCACCGGTCCTCGTCCAAGGAAAGAAGCTGCTTCAGAACATATGGCGAAGCGGCGTCGGTTGGGATGAAGAAATCGAAGAAAGAGAACACGAGGCATGGAAATTATATCTGGAGAAGATGAAGCTACTACAGGACCTTCAGATCCCGAGATGCCTGGCGCCACATCGCACCGAGGGGGAGCTGCACACGTTCACAGATGCGAGCGAAACAGCGTACGCAGCCACGGTCTACTGGAGAACAGAAGATACGAACGGAACATACCACGTCAGCTTGGTGGCGGCAAAAGTACGAGTCACGCCATTGAAGCCGGTATCAATCCCAAGACTGGAGCTACAGGCGGCCCTCCTTGGAAGCAGACTAGCTCATGCAGTAGAAGAAGAAATGGATCTGAAGATTGTGAAGAAGACATTCTGGACGGACTCCAGCATCGTGCTCTCCTGGATCAAGACGGACCCAAGAACTTTCAAAACGTTCGTGGCTCATCGTTTGGCCGAAATAGAAGATCTGACTAAGCCTCAAGATTGGAGATGGGTGCCTACAGCGCAAAACCCGGCAGATGACTCGACACGCGACGTACCAGAGAACTTCAATCACAACCACCGATGGTACACTGGCCCAGAATTCTTAAGAAGAGAAGAAACCTACTGGCCTGAAGCAAGAACATTCAAAAAGGAAACCACCGGCGAAGAGAAGACAACAGACGTCGCAGTAACAGCGAGCATCACTTACCCATCACCAGATCCTGAGAGGTTTTCGTCATGGAAGAGACTTTGGCGAGCCACAGCCAGAGTACTGCAGTTCATACAACTCTGCAGAACGAAAGAAAGGGTTAACGTCAGTAAAGAAGATCCCACCTGGAAAAGGACGAAAGGAACAAAGAAGAAGACAGTCGAGAAACGACCACAGTCTTCAAGAAAGAAGATAGAGAGGAACTACGTACCGTTAAGCACAGACCTACTAGAGCAAGCTGAAACCCTGCTACTAAAAGGAAGTCAAGAGAGAAGCTTCAGAGAAGACATCATACGTCTGGAACAAGGGAAGCAACTAGAAGGAAGTAGCAAGTTGAAGAAGCTCGACGTGATACTAGAAGAAGGTCTCCTGCGCTTGAAAGGAAGGATCGACGCAATACAGGGTGTGACCAGAGACTACAAGCGTCCCATTGTACTCGACAGCAAGGAAAAGATAACGCGACTTATCCTCGAAGAATTCCACCGCCGTTTCAACCACGGAAACCACGCGACAGTGATGAACGAAATAAGGCAACGCTTCTGGGTACTGGGGCTGAGGTCAGCAATCAAGTCAGTACAGCATCAATGTCAGTGGTGCAAAACGAAGAAAGCAAGACCCCAAGAACTACCAACGGGCAACTTACCCAAGGAGAGATTGATGCACAATAACCCTCCCTTTACGTGCACCGGCATCGACTACTTCGGCCCGATGATCATCACCGTAGCAAGACGTCAAGAGAAAAGATGGGGTGCTCTATTCACATGTTTGACTACGAGAGCTGTGCACATTGAGCTCACTCCTTCTCTCTCCACCGACAGCATGATCATGGCACTACGACGATTCGCCGCAAGAAGAGGAATGCCGAAGACCATCTACTCCGATAACGGGACCAACTTCGTCGGCGCGTGTAAAGAACTTAAGGAAGCATTGGACAACATGAAAAAGGAAGACCTCACCTCAGAAGCAGAGAAGATCGGCGTGCGGTGGACGTTCATCCCTCCTGGTGCGCCCAACATGGGAGGCGCATGGGAGCGTTTGGTGCGATCAATAAAAACCGCACTGAACGCCACGCTCAACGAAAAGCATCCACGAGAGGAGGTCCTACACACCCTCCTATTAGAGGCTGAACACATAGTAAACTCTCGGCCTCTCACCCACCTCTCCGAGAACCTTGAAGAGGAAGCACTCACTCCAAATCACTTCCTCATCGGGCGATCCTGCGGCGCGACGAGAATCGGCAGCTTCGAAGACCACGAGCTCGTGGGCAGGCACACCTGGAAGACAACGCAGCGACTTGCCGACCACTTCTGGCAACGCTGGCTGCGAGAATACCTGCCCACTCTACTGCCGAGGAAGACGACGGGAAGAAGCAGCGCCACGGATCTACACGTCGGAGACGTCGTCCTGATAGTCGACCACAGCCTACCGAGATGCACCTGGCCGCGCGGCAGAATTCAACAAGTGTATCCAGGACCAGACGGGCGGACCAGAATCGTCGACATCGAGACACGAGGTGGAGTGCTGCGAAGACCCAGTTCGAGAGTGGTGCTGTTGGTGCCGGGAGCCTCGCCGAGCCAGGAGGACGGTGCTGCGCACGAGGGGGAGAATGTCGGCGACGAGACCCTATCTGGGCACCAGGGCGCAAGTAGTGACGGGACCGCTACGAAGAAAACGTGAAAAGTAATGATTTCACTTAACTAATTAGAAACTTTTTGAGATTTATTTGATGTTTTTTTATATTTCTAATTAGAATGTAAGCTTATAATTGTTATTAGTTTTTGTATTTAAAACCAGTAAGACTGTTTTTTTTGAAAGGATTTTAGTAAGTGTAGTTTTGTTCAAGCATATTTACGTAACTTGAAAACTCACTTTTTTGTTTGTTATTAGAATTTGATAATTTTTGTTTAAAAGGATAGGTCTCGATGTAAAACGTATAAATCCGTTTGAATTGTGAAAATCGGACCAGTAGTTTAGGAGTTATAAGGGATTTTCGATAATGAAAATGTGCCAACTCACCTTTTTTGCAATATTATGTTCTAGAAACTTTTTATTGTTCATAATTATGTTAAATATTTAAGCGTAATTAGATTAAGGACGTTGTAAGGAATAACATATATGAAAATTGTACGAAATTAATAAGGAAAATTAAATTAAAAGGGGGCTTGACAGATTTCGGCTAAGTGAAAATGAACACAAAAAAGGGCTCAAAATACACGGTCCCCGTTAAGGTAACGAGAACCGAGTATAAATAGAGCGCGGTTTTGGACCGCAAGTCAGTCGCAGCTCAGCCGTCGAAGAGGCAACACAAGAAAACAAGAAGCCGAAATCTGCAAGCAAATCATCAAGAATTCTTCTTTTATTTCTCCGCCTCCTCGCTGCCCGTCTCCGCCCGTCTGGAAGCCCGCCCTAGTAGGTTGTACCACCACACTACGCATTCAGGGGTGCGTGGGACGTATGTTACCAGCGGAACAAGAAGCATACGTCATTACGTGGGAGACTGTCCCAGGACGGCCGTAGGTACTGGACGTACCCCGGTCGACCGTAACAGTATTATGAATATAACAGAATGTTCTTATTGGGGTCTTTGGTAGTGTGCGTTAATGCCGGGACATATTGTACATGAGTTTATTTATGCATGCGTGGTCTCCCAGTGTTGTTAGTTCACTTGTTTCGCCACTAAAACGTAAACCCTATGTTTTACTTTAGGGTTGTTGGAACTCCTAAAAAGAGATCATAATTATAAGGTTTTAGAGGACTTCGTTTCCCACTGCAGCAATATGAAACTCATAAGATGAAAATACATGAATGTTACACTGCAGAAAGGGAAAAAACAAACCAAGGATTTCCATTTATTTCAATCAATCAGCAGCGTTGTGACGGCAAACGCAAGCTTGTATCAATCAAATATATCAATTTCCATGAAAGGTTTTCGATTTGAGGTTAGTAATTGTTGATAACCGCAACCGCACGAGGCAAAGTGATATTTTGAAACAGGAACAGCTGTAATATTAATTTAAAAGGTCTACATCCTTCAATGTTTTGAAATAACATGTAATAGTTCACAATATATTGTATTCATAAGAGTAAAGCCGGGAGAAACGCCACGTTTGCACATTCACTGCATAGCTTCCGTGGACCCTCGTCTTTGAAATAAGAGCGGTTTGAGGACCGCGTGCAAATTCAATACAGATATTTTTAACTTATTTCTTTTTAAATGAAAAAAAACTTAATCAAACGGTGACCATGAATACAGAATAATGATGTTAGACCCCTAGTGTAGAAACATTTCGTCGGTTATCAAAACAAAACAATCTGCTGTTTCATAGAAATGTGCAATACCTACGCGGTCAAAATGTACTGCAGCATTTTTTTTTTAATAACCAACGGTAAGGACAATTACCAAAAGTCGTACCAATAAGTCTCATGTATCAAGATCAAAATATTAAAGTAATTATTTTCATATTTTTTTACGACATTACGAGTCGGGGATTTGATTTTTGAACAGGGAATTTAATTTAAAGTAAAAAAATGTTGATATTGTTTTATTCCCTTTACATGACGTTCCGTTTCAAACGATATGATTAAGTAATATTAAATATAGGTTCATTAATTTTAATTAAAAATTCTATAAAATATAAGACTCGTAAAGACACAGTGGAACTATCGGTGGAACATAGCATCGAGCTGTCCTGTGTTGAGCTAGATAAGCATTTTATAGTGTGCGTATACAGACCTCCAAACAATCAAAACTACTCTATTTTTGAGTCAATAATGAAAGATGTTTTGGCAAAACTTGCATAATTATTTGTGGTGACTTTAATATTAATATTTTGGAAATTAATTCAAATAGCAATAGATCGATAGATAGTTTTTTTTTTGTTTTTTTTTTTTTATTTCGTCGTAGAGCCCTAACACTCCCGACTTGATACGGTTCGCGACAGAACTCGAGGGTTTTCCATTAGGATTTTCTCAGTAGCAGCCCGGAGTTCGGAAGTTGGTGGTGTGATACCCGCGTGCCTCGGAAGGCACGTAAAACCGTTTGTCTTGCGCCTGACCTCTCCCCGATCGTGTCGGATTGCCGTCCCATCGGACTATGAGAGTAAAAGAACAGAGAGTGCACCTGTGTTTGAGCACACACTTGTGCACTATAATATCTCCTGCGAACCTGGCTAATCTTCGTTGAAATTGGCCACATATTAAGCTCAATAGTTAAGGTTTTATAAACTGAAGTATAAAGGTCTCTGCGCACAGCTTACGGGACGGCGACGCGGCGCTGGCGCGGCGGCAGTGCTCGCACTGCGGGCGCGATCACGTCCCGTCCCGCCGCGCCTTTCTTTCATCAAAAAAGATGTTGAGCGATTCAGATATGGAAACGTTATTGCTCATTGTTGCGCTAGCTAAGAAAAGACAACGTGAACGGAAATGGGTGCATGAAATAAATCAAAAACGCGCTCGCGGCCCGCCACGCCCCGCCCCGCCGCTTCTGACTTGTATTCCCGCCCGGCGCGGCGGCGGCGGGGTCGCGACGGTTACGGTCGCGTCGAGCGGGGCGGCTCTGTGTGGCGTCGTTCATAATAATTATCTAGTACATTACAACTGCTCAGCGTCGCGTCGCCGTCCCGTCCCGCCGCGCCCCGCCCGCTGTGTGCAGAGACCGTTAAGAGTGGGCTGAGAGCAATATTGCCAATCGTGAATTTGATTTACAATTAAATTGATAAGACGTAGGTATAAAATAAAAATCATATGATCTTTTCAAACATTTTGTGGAACAGGAAGATTTTTTATTTTTCGATAGAAAAGTATTATTAAGTTATTTTTAATTTCTGTTAGTACATGTGCATTAGGTAACAAATTTTATAAGTAATTCTAAGAAAGAAAGAAAGAAAATACATTTATTTGGCACAAACTAAAAGACACACAATACACCAGATACATACATCAGATAAAACAAACAATAAAAAAAATAATAATAAGAGTTTAAATAAAAAGTGTGAAGTCCGGTGTAAGAAATTGTTCTAATTTTTTCGTATTGTATTAATACAAGACGAAAAAATTAGAACAATCATTTTTCAGCACTTTGCATACTTAGCACTACATTCTTATTCCAAGGAAAAGTCGCCTTCCAACGCATCTGCGGGAACTATAAGCATATTTTTATCTCACAAATCGGGCGAGTACCAGGATACACTGTTGAGAACTTTTTCTGTCTTTAAAGCACCCTTAACCGACTTTATCGCTGACTGTACAATACAGAAAGTTAAACACAGAGATATCGTTCGTTGGATAAAGTAACTGTCCTCATTAACGTAAGTACAATAAGTACGCTCATCGCACAGTCTTCCATGGGAAGCGAACTTCGAAAAGCGGTAGAGGGAACATGAAGAACTACAGCATGTAGACAAAAGGGCTTTTACGAGTATTCCGATACTTAAACTGAGGACCCTATAAAATTTTTATATTACCTACATGTGGTTTCAAATGAGGTCTCGTGACATCTAAGTGTCTAAGTCTCGGAAAGGCCTTCCCACGGTTGAAACCACCGCCAGGGTGGACCTTTCTGGCGTAGGCTTGAAGCACACACTAGTGTAGTTTAAAAATATTATATTTCACTTTTTTTATTTAGTTATTTGTATTTTGTGTTTCACGAACTGTCTCCAAATGAACGTTATTCTTTCTTTCTTTTTTGCAATGATTTGCAGGAACATGAAACTCACTTGATGGGGATGCGCTTGGGAAGTTCAATGTTTCTTACGTTTTTTTTTTTTGTAATTAGCAGGTCAGCATCAGGTTGTATGGCTACAAGTAGGTACCCAATAAAAGAGTTAGACGCACCAGCATCAAATATTTTTTACCGAAGCATTATCATTAAAATCTCTAAGTTCAAATAGGTCGAATATATGAATATTTCATGCAAACATCACATTCACATTGTAGTTTTAGTAAAAGTTCGGGTTCGTAGTAAGTAACGTTTCAGAACCTCGAATCGTACTAGTCATTCCTGTGTGACAGTCTTTTTCTAAAACCTAAATTCAAGTTAATAAACTCCGCTTTAGGATAAGCTGACCACAACAGCAGAATATAGTGCAACAATGGTACCCTTGTGAGCGTCGCGTACACCGACGCGCTCACCGCTCCATTAGCTGTAAGTGTTAGCAGCAAACAGGCTAGCTGTATGCTTTTTGGATTGCATGACGTTTGATAGCCTATTTGCAGCGCGTTCTCGATTGCACAGCCCATAGTGCGAGGTTTGCACACCAACACTGTTGTCGTTGCGTAAATATAGAATGAACTGTATAACCCTTGCCTAGTGAGCAATTGCTGGGAGTACATATTTGAGAGGACAACGTAGCTAAATCCCTGTTACTTTATGTATACTTTACAACGCATTCGTCCATGCTATAAAGGTACGGTCAGACTTGGTGCACACTGTAGAATCTTCTTCTTAGAGTGTCGATGGCAAACAAATCACGCTGTATACAGAGTGGATTTTTTGAGACGGGGCAGTAAGAGCAATTTTAGAGAATTTTTGATTCTCATTCTCAGATTTGAAAACATTTTATTCATCAAGATAATGGGCCTTTTTCACAAAAACTTTTTTTCACGCCATTCAATCCTGTTTCTTATAAAGACCAACAAAATCTATTGGACCAACTAAGGTTTGAGTACTTACTGGAATAGTCAAGATAGTCAAAACTCAGCAACGCGAATACCGGTTGGTGACGCATCCATTCCACCACCAGTCGACCACTCCGGATTATAGAGTGTGTGCATAATTTACACAATTGTAGCACTATGTCCCTTTGCTATCTCGAATGCTATGTAGATGCGTCACAAAGCCAAGTATATCTAATTTATTAATGGCCTGATCCAGTCTGAGTAGTGTATGTCAAGCAGGCGGATAACTTATGTTATCCGCTATAAGCTCACCTTAGGAAAATAGGATGGACTACAATTATAACAAGGCAGGAAGTCCGAGATCTTTAAACGTTACTTACCACGTGCATTGACTTAGACATGTTCCCGTTTCTATCTTGCATGTCTTATAGTTTGACACTGTTGTGCGACTGTGTCAGGAATAACGCTAACTCAGATAAGTAGCTAAGTAACGTTTATAAATCTTGGCAACTCTTTTTTTAAACACTTGCCACAGGCCGTCCAATGGCATATGTCCTATGGAAATATACTAGTAAAGAAAAAGTTATTCAAGTAGGTATAAAGTAAAGTAAAAATATGATTTACATTAACTACAATCGAGGAAAGTTAAATTCTTACTGTAATGTAGACCTGCCTGATCTAGGTTTATGAAAAACCTGTGTTTCAGGCCATCAATTTACATCAAACATTTAAAAAGAAGACAACAAATGTATTAGAAGCAAAATTGAAAAGAAGGTATTATATATTTTTTTTTAATGACTTAAACAGTTACTATTTGGATATATTATTTTAAAACTAGATTATGTAAGATATACAGTAATGTTTAAATAAATTAACGAATAATATTAAAGTACATAAAGTGGAGTCTATTATTAATTAGGTAAAGGAAGAGACTTATGTTAGAGTAGGTACATAGATTTTATTTTAAAATTTCTAGTAGTTTTGCCGTGTCTGCATAATTGAGTTTTTTTGCAGAACTGTACTAGTAAATTACACCTATTATAACTTAAACTATACATCTTTAGCACTCTGTTAAACTGGTTATACAGGTAGGGTACTAAAAATAAATAAAATCTATTAGCAAAAGCATGTTTAGTCTGAGAGTTAGCAAAAACCAAATCTTTTCTTCTCTTATCTGAAGGTACTGGGTTAAAATAAAGTTCAGTGTGTTGGAATAAAATTACATTCAAAATAAATAATTGACGTACTGTAAGCACCTTGCATGCCATATAAAGCTCGTGTGTAGGAAATCTAAATGGACGAAAAGTAGCAACCTTTAAAACTGCTCTTTGGGCGCGTTCTAGGTGCAGTATAATTGATTTAGCGGCACCATACAGTAGGTAATAATAGATTGACGTGTTATTATTAGTTCATTCATTCAGCGTAGCATAATCAGCCTATAACGTTCTTCCTGCTTGGACTCACATTGCGCGGCCCAGTGCGGGTTTGTGGATATCACATGTCTTCGTATTTTTGGGTCTAGGATATGCCGGGTTCCTGACAATGTTACCCTTTACCGTTTTGAGAGCAGTGGTGATAAAATAAGTTACACAAAGTAAATGGCCTGGCTTCGAAACCAAGACTGGTCATACGGTACACAGGCGTTAAAATAACACATCGAACTTCAAAAAGAGACTGTCATAGGTATGAACAACGGGAAGGAATGTCTTCAGAGCTGGGGCCGTATTATGAAGCATTACACCGGAGCAAAAGTAAATTACCCGAGAATATACAAATTTACTAAGATTTAACCCCAACTCAAAAGCAATATCTACAATCTATAAAGGGAGAACTCGAAAAACGTAAGGAAGACGGAGAAAAAGAACTCGTTATTAAATATATAAAAGGAAAACCTACAATTACTACATTTATGACTAACCAAAAAAACTTCAAAGAGGCTCACAACACAATAGAAAACACACAGATAAACTAAGCCATCAAACCATCAAAAAATACGAAGACATACCCTTAGGTACATCCATCATCACTAAGATTCTTTTATGCTAACTTACGAAGTATTCGCAATACTGGCAAGCTCGACGAAATAAAGTGTATAATAAAAGCGATACCCAAGACTACCCACCTATTAGTATTCACCGAGACCTGGATTGCTTCCGATGATGATGCAAAATTATATTAGTTGCCAAACTACAAGCATGTTTACAACTACAGGAAAAGACGTAAAGGTGTGTCGATTTATATACACGATAGCATAAAATACGACATAACGGAAGAATTATGCGAAAATGGAAATCACTATTTATGGATATATATAAACAAACTATCCCTAAACATCGGAGCAATTTATAAACCTGATGATTCAAACAACAACGATTTCTTAGCGACGTATTCCTTGCAGTTAGAGCAGAGAAGAAGAGCAATTGTGTTTGGCGACTTTAATATTGACCTCCTCAATGCGGACAACCACGTCACTAAATACCGAAATGAAATCAAGAGAAATGGATATCAAATACTGAACAAAATTAATGGTCTATACAGTACTCGTGAAACTGCAACTACAAAATCTATACTGGATCATGTTTGTACAAACATAATAAACCACTCATTTAATTACTCCATAGTTGAGTCAAGTTTGTCGGACCATAAACAAATATATTTCGAAATAGGCTGTCTAGACTCTAGAGCCACAAATAAACAAAACAATACAATACAAAGCAATAAGCGACGCACAAACAGATAATTATGTGAATGGAGAAAATGATTACTACCACCTCGAGCGCTTTATCACAAAACATGTAAATAATAACAAAATCGATAAAACAAAAATTCTAAATCTACCTCAAAACGATTGGATAAACCGCAGTATTCATGATTCAATAAACCTATGTAACAACCTATGGCAACAGACAAAATCTCACCCAAAAGACGGAAATATACAAAAAACCTTTTCAAACAACAAGACCACGTGACAAACCTGATCAAGACACACAAAAAAAAATACTATCACGATCTATTCTACACAACAACAATCAACCGAAAAAGATGTGGCAACATATTAATAACCTAGCACTAAATAAAGTCAAAGAAAGCAATGCTCCTCCGAAACTAATGTCGAGCTCGGGACCTGTAACTGAAGGTAACTCAATATGTGACTTATTCAATTAATTTTTCTCATCAATAAACGAGGAATTAGCTAACCAAATACACGACATATATCACGCGAACGACGGCAACACTCTGATGTACGAACACAACCACACACACGACGTAACCCTGAGTAAACTCACTCCTTGCACTGAAGACGAATTCTCTAAAATAATTGACGGTCTTGATAGTAATACAAGTACAGGGTTAGATAGTATTTTTTTTTTTTTTTGAGGATAGGAATTCATCAAATGACCCCTCCCGCTCTGGGTGGAGCAGAAGGGAGTGTCAGACTCTTACTGACTAAAACCCACCCGTGTTCCTTCCTTAGCCCTTTATGTTCCAGGGCAGCGGTAACCCTTTCGGACAATCCCGCTACAGGGTTAGATAGTATCAGCACCAAGACGATTAAATGCCTCAAAAATATAATTGTTCCGAAACTAACTAAGTGCATAAACGAATGCCTGATGCGCGGCATATTTCCGAATACGCTTAAGGTTGCCAAAGCCAGCCCTATTTTCAAGTCGGGTAGTAGAACTAATCCAGGTACTGAACTACAGACCAGTGTCGGTTTTACCTGTATTATCAAAAAAAATTTGAGCGTGTTTTGTACAGCCGTTTATACACATACCGTCTTGAGAAAAAAATCCTAATTGACGAACAATATGGCTTTCGCTCGAAATCTAGCACTCTTACAGCTACAGTACACTTCTTCTTCTTTAAAAAATTCATAAGTACGTACTTACGTAGGGTCATAATTTCAAGATTATTTTTTTCTTTTTATACGGTTTCACGTAGTTGGGGTTTTTTTTTTAATTTTTAATTTAATTTTTTATTTCATGCTTTTTGTAGGGACTCCTTATTATTTCTTTTCTTTTATTTTCTTGCATTTTAAGATTCAGGTAATTTGGTATTTAATCAGGTTTTTTGTAATTCGCCATTTTGTGGTGGTGGCCATCTTGGATTTGAAATTTGTCATAGTGTATATTATTCTACTAGTCAAGCCCTTTCATTAGTCAAGCCCTTTCATTTGATACCCACATTGAGGGAGTTGTGAAAAAATATGTAATCCGTCATTTTGTAGCGGCGGCTATCTTGGACCAATTTTCATCAAACATAGCTAAGAACACTCCCGACAAATTCACCTTTCAAACAAAAAAAAAAACAAAATTAAAATCGGTTCATCCGTTCGGGAGCTACGATGCCACAGACAGACATACACACACACAGACACGTCAAACTTATAACACCCCGTCGTTTTTGCGTCGGGGGTTAAAAATAAATTAAAACGAAGACAAGCTCGTACTAACTATGGTAAAAAAACCATATTGTTCGAAGGAGCACAGCTGTTGAATGACCTGCCAAATGACGTAAAAGATTGTAACAATATTAACTCATTCAAAATGACACTAAAAAATCATATTCTTAAAATGTAGTCATATCGCATACCTATCAATGAATGTTAGCAACTTCTTACCTACCTAATATTTATTTGTATAACTTCACCAGCACGCACACGAGGCAAAATGTATTTCATTTAGATTACTTTGTATCTCATTGTAAGTGAACCTATAAACGAGTATTTTTCTTATGAGAATAAATTCTTTAATTTAAACCTAAGCATTCATGCCATCAGGATTCCAGCCCGAAATAAGGACGGTGCTATCGGTCATGTATAGTTCCGGCTGTCCCTCGCACTATAAACATTAAAACATCATAATATGGCACCAGAACTTTTACTGAAATTCAATGTGCCACAGTCCGCAACGGGCTTCGACTATATACAGTACCTGGAGCAAATGAATAGTCAGGTACTTCCGATCGTTTATTGTAACGGCATACCTAAGGAGCTTCAAGATTTCCCGGATGCACTGTATCGCTAAGTCCCGTGACACTAATTCGCATCTAAATCTGGACATAGCTCCTATATACTGGTCTCATCGATGTGTCGCCAATACAAACTTTCCGTATCGAGTTTCGTGAGCTCAACATAATACATTATGCAGATATCAAAGCAGGTTTAATTCATTCTCTTTGATCTCGGGATCGCAAGCAGGATTGACCACATCATACGCGGTCGGGAACCACCTTTGTATAATTTCCTACGGAAACACATGCTCCATAATCACGCAGAGTAAAGTTCCAGACTCTACATGAACTTCGAAAATGTGTGGTTTTAGACTGGAGGTTTTACTCCGCATTTATTAATGAGCTGGATGGGGTTTCGAACTTTGTCACCGCACCTTGTAATGGTGTAGAATTAATTTAAATAATATGTCTTAACGTGGCGCCTGTTTCTCTGAGGCATTAGGCAGAGATACCCACATAGTACACCTAAATTTACTTAACATGTCTTAACGTGGCGCCTGTTTTCCCTGAAGCGTTAAGCAGAGATACCTACATAGTACACCCACATTTACTTAACATGTCTTAACGTGGCGCCTGTTTTCCCTGAAGCGTTAAGCAGAGATACCTACATAGTACACCCACATTTACTTAACATGTCTTAACGTGGCGCCTGTTTTCCCTGAAGCGTTAAGCAGAGATACCTACATAGTACACCCACATTTACTTAACATGTTTTAACGTGGCGCCTGTTTTCCCTGAAGCGTTAAGCAGAGATACCTACATAGTACACCCACATTTACTTAACATGTCTTAACGTGGCGCCTGTTGTCCCTGAAGCGTTAAGCAGAGATACCTACATAGTACACCCACATTTACTTAACATGTCTTAACGTGGCGCCTGTTTTCCCTGAAGCGTTAAGCAGAGATACCTACATAGTACACCCACATTTACTTAACATGTCTTAACGTGGCGCCTGTTGTCCCTGAAGCGTTAAGCAGAGATACCTACATAGTACACCCACATTTACTTAACATGTCTTAACGTGGCGCCTGTTGTCCCTGAAGCGTTAAGCAGAGATACCTACATAGTACACCCACATTTACTTAACATGTCTTAACGTGGCGCCTGTTGTCCCTGAAGCGTTAAGCAGAGATACCTACATAGTACACCCACATTTACTTAACATGTCTTAACGTGGCGCCTGTTGTCCCTGAAGCGTTAAGCAGAGATACCTACATAGTACACCCACATTTACTTAACATGTCTTAACGTGGCGCCTGTTTTCCCTGAAACGTTAGGCAGAGTACACCCACATTTCGCCAGATATGTTTGTGCTGTATCTCCATTTAGCTACGGTATACTATTATAGTATATTCTATCTACCTTTCTATTATCTAGCCATTTGTTGGGAACAGATGGTATTCAGCTGCATCCGTTTATCCAAGTCATGGTATACCCGTGTGCCATACATCCAAATCTGTTCAGCGATTAGATGAGATAAGAGGGGTAATTCTCGTAATTTTAAGAACGTTCACAGTCTGATCTCAGTCTCAATCTGTCAAAAATATGTCTAATTTCCCTACATTTTGACAAGTTTTTGACATTTGTTTGTCGCCGAGATGAGATTGCGACTAGATTTTGAACGTTTTAAATTACAGGAATACGGGCTAAGGTTACAGATAGACAGACAGACATTTACTTTCGCTTTTATAATATTAAGTAATGGTCTATTCTGGTTGTCTATCGAAAAATATACAAATTGTCACATTGAAGTCTATTCTTCTTAGCGTAAGAAGTCTATTGTGACCCTAAAAGATCGATAAAGATTCAATAAACGACTTCTTTAACTATAACTTTGGTTACCCAGGAAATCGGTTACGTCATATTATAAGTGACCCAGCCGTCATGAAAATCTGTAATTTTCCCCAATATTTGACAAGGTGTCAAAAACGCTCAGTATTTGGACAACCGTTCTTGCTACCGCTTTTTTAAGTAACTAAAGCCTTATCATAAGTGTATACGTGTGATCCCAGTACCTAAGGGTGGGATGGATTCGGACGTGAGTGGCTATAGACCAGTGGCAATTCTGTCAGCACCAGAAAGGTCTTTGAGTCGACCGTACAAACGTGCATTTTAGACCAAGTATCTTGTTTAATTTCGGATGCCCAGCACGGATTTAGACCGGGTTGCAGCACGACCAGTAATTTACTGAACTTTATGTCGTACGTGGTCCCAAATGTTGATGCGGGAGTACAAGTCGACGCTGCCTATTTTGACTTTAAAAAAGCGTTCGATTTGGTGGATAACGACATATTATTAGAGAAGCTGGCAGCAGTCGGCTGTACTCCCAAATTACTGCAGTTCTTTGCTAACTACCTAAGAGATCGACGGCAGTTTGTAGAATATGCTGGTTATAAATCCGAGCCTTATTACACGAGGTCAGGAGTAAGCCAGGGAAGCAATCTGGGTCCCTTGAACTTTATTATTATGATAAATGACTTGCCTGAGGTTGTCAGGGTTGCCACTTGTCTATTATTCGCGGATGATCTTAAGTTGCTTATGGCAATTAAAGATTTGAGTGACTGTGCACGGTTGCAGCGTGATATAGATAGTGTGGCAGAGTGGAGCAGGAAGAATAAACTGCAATTTAATGTTACAAAATGCTCGGTTATAACCTTTGGCAGAATGAGAGTGCCACATCATCACGGGTATGCGTTAGATGACACGCCAATTGAGCGGGTAGAAAAGTTACGCGATCTGGGGGTGCGCCTGAACACCGAGTTACCATTTCGTGAACATATTATAAATGTTTGTAAAAAATCATATACATATCATATTATGTAGAAGCCTGGGTTTCATACTCCGGTTTTACAAACATACAGCGGTAACAGCCTAACAGCATTGTATAATGCTCTGATAAGAACTCAACTTGAGTGTAATGCTGGCATATGGGCTCCACATGCGATTAAATTTATTCTTATGTTGGAACGCATACAGAAGCCCATCATTCTTTATCAGGTATTTGTATATGAAACTTTACGGGGTCTACCCCTTCTATCCGTTGATGTACCCAACCTAGTTCGTAATCGGCATGGTTGGGTACAACAAACTGGAGACAAGAAGGGACCTGGCTTTTACCACGTATATTTTTAAGCTGTTGCGCGGTAAAATGTTTAATGCTGGTGTTTTGAAGGAGATATGTCTGAATGTGCCTGATAAGTACGCATTGCGACGCCGACGGCCACGGTTGTTAGCAGTGCCACGCGCGCGAACCAACCTGCTCAGTAAAGCGAGCCTTGCATACACTGAATGACACTGCTGATAGGATAGATTTATTTAATTGCTCTCTGAATGAATTCACAAAGGTAACATTGTTTGTATTATGTTATGCTAATATATAACTAGTAGCTTTAATTGTAATTTAGAATGTAACTAAAGACCACGCTACCGCATTAGGATTATTGCCTGTAATGATAGTTGTGTTTGTGATAAATAAATAAATAAATATTTACGGGTTCCCTTAGCTCACTTAGATAAACAATCAGCTCGTCATAAAATAAAAGAAAGAAAGAAAGAAAGAAAAGAAAAAAACATTTATTTAGCACAGACCAAAAGACACACAACACACCAGATACATACATCAGATAACAACTAATAAAAAAAACTAATAGAAAGTGTATAAATATAAGTAGATACCTACCGTACGATTGCGTCGTATTGCAATTCTTCTGGGAGCCATTGCATCGCGGTGCAACGCCCGTGACACGTTGGTAAACGACTGTTCTGGGACAAACGCAGCGTAAATTCCCTATGCCATTTAACCATTACTTAAATGCTTGCCTTTGTGTATGAGGCCAGCTACGAGTATTTGTAACATTGTAAGCCATTGCAGGGCCCTAATTCTGTATTATTCCCCGCGGAATCTTACCACGTGCAGCCACGTCAATATCGTTTCTTGTTAACGGCAAGGAATCGAAATGTCAACCGTACGGACAACAAGTATTTTGACAGTTACACCCACGCCATTGTGTCATAGAGAATACGTTAATAGCAGATGTCGTGATTAGGTAAGGAATTGACGTAGTTTCGGCGTAAGGAATCGTTAAGTGGTCATTTAAGGGTGTTTCTATGAGTCCGTAGCGGTATCTACAACGCCACATGCGAACAACGCGTCATACTGACGTCACGCAAATCCTGCATCTCGCAAGCAGAGTTTACCGCGCAACTAGCATACATACAAACTTCCCAACAACAATCGTTGGGCCGTTGCCTGCCAGACACAACACCCGTCTGGTCGGACGATCATCTCTTTTCTATAGAGGATGAGTAGACTTTACACCCTCTTCCTCTTGCCTCTATAATGGTGACCCCGAACATGAACGTCAGCACAGTCTTCGTGTAAATACTTCAACGTGACGTCATCATCATCACTCCCGCAAGCTTTAGCGGCGAGTCACCCAGCCAGCCAGCATCCACGGCTTCAATGGGTATCCTGACCACCAGCATGCAGCGATCGCGCATACCTGGTCATCACCCTCAGCCTCATCAGCAACCTCGGCACAGCGCACTGCACTTTCGGCCGGTCAACAAGCAGAGCACCCTCTCTTGGTCGACTCAGCAGCCAGCCTCAACCCGGCGCTAACAAACGAACGAACGAATGAACGAACGACGACGAACGACGAACGAACGACGAACTATGCGGCAACCAGTTCCGACTCACTGGAACATCAGCTGGCCTGGCAAGCATCGCAAGATACAAGACTCAGCCCACTATCGACCTCCGTTTTTTTCGTCGGTACTTGTTAGTTGTTACGCACAAACGCCAAAGTCGAAAAAAAAATATCGGTCTGACGACTCCTGTCCAGTTCATGCACATTTGTGCCCGTTTTACGATTTTTGAATGTTGCTCGCAAAACATCCTCCAAATTGGTGATTTCTTCTTCAACGTTGGCTTTCAAGATTTGGGTTTGTGATTTTTTGTGGTAAGTGCGAAATTTCAAAAAGGCCCGATGTAAGAAATCTGGCGCCGTCAGACCTGGCCAACCAGTTCAAATCGCAACGAGAGATCACACGGCACCGATTTCAAAAAGCGTGGTGTTTCAAAATCTCCTTTGTTGCATGCTCTGTCTTACTGTGTGTATCACTCCAATGCATTGTCAACTAATTCTCTATCTGTCTACGACATAATGTATCAATTAATCACAATGGCATTATAACGCCATCACCAAAAATTATGGCACACGAGGTAGGACATGTCTTAACGTGAAGTTAAGACATGTCCTACCTCGTATATTTTCCACCATTGTCCGGTAAAATATCTACGAGATGTTTACCCGCATATCTATACAGGAACATCCATGTACTATACAGGAAAATCATGAAAGTAACTCAAAATCTTTGACAGACTTGCTTGTGTAGTTTATGAATAATTATATAAAGTCAAAGAGCCAAAGTTTGCGACATAGCTCTCAGAATAGGTAAACTGAAATGGGGTACACGTGTTCTTGAGTGGAGACCGCGAATCGGCAAACTTAAGATAGGACTCTCCCAAGCTAGGTGGAGCGAAGATCTTTGCAGGGTGACTAGCAGCTGAATTAGAGTTGCCGAGAATCGAGCTGCAAGGCATGCCATTGGAGAGGCGATGTCCAGCAGTAGACTGCTGTAGGCTGATGATGATGAATGTAAAGTTCGGTAGCGAATAGTGAATAAACTGACTAGGAATACAAGAGAAAAGGGGTTTGAATTTTCTCGTGAATTCTAAGGGTGCACAGAGAGTTACCTCAATAGTAAATACTGACTACAAAAGTAACGGCACTCAACATCATTCATCAAACATTTTGCCGAAATAAATTAGAAGATAGTAAAGTAACGCTTTTCAAATATGTACATAAAATAAATGATTCTATGTAAATATGCAAAAGGTCCAAGGTCCATCCATTTGTGTACCCTTAATTTTGAGGAGTAGTGGCCCAGTGGTGACGGCCACGACTTACGAGTTGTAGGTTCGGCCTTTACTTTGTGTAAATTTTTTCATCACCACTGCTCTCAAAAACGGTGAAGGAAAACATCGTGAGGAATCCGGCATGTCCTAGAAAAATTCGAAAAAAACATATGACATGTACCAACCCTTACTGGGCCCCGTGGTGGATTACGACCTTACCTACTTCGACAATTTTATTAACACAACAATGCACCTCGACGGTATATTTGCCACCAGCGCTACTGCTGTGCACGAGCCCCCTCGTGACAAGGACAAAGGTGTTGTTGGGTATCCATCTAGAATTTCTCAGTAACAGCCCGCCGGAGTCTGGATTGTCTACAGTTAATGACAATAGGCTCGCCTCTACATGGAATTTGAACAAAACTGGCGACATGTGGCTGTAGTACAGGTGCAGCTCTGCCTACCGCTGCGGGAAGTACAGGCGTGTTATGTTCGCAGATTCTGAATTCCCCGAAGGGTGAAAGGTGTTTAATGTGCGTGCGTAAAGGGGTGTATTTCTCAGAAATGGTCGAAGTGTATCTCAAACATTAGTACCTAAACTGTACCTCATTTTAAATAAATACCTAATACTACGTGGCCGCACCGTAGAAAAAACGTGTCTGTCAACAAGCTTCCATAGTGATCCATACAACACTGACGACCGTGCTTACACATGCCGAAGAAACCGTAGTTTTTCACGACAAGAAAAACGTGTGTTGTACGAAGGGCCTTCCGGTGCAGCGCTTTATGTACAGTGGCCTCCAAAAGTTAGTTGAAATGTTTCTACTTCAGCTGTGATGCCACATTATGATTTAAAATAAAAAATATAATCTGGGACTCCTAAGGGTTGGCTTGATCATTTTTATTATAAGTGAAAGGTAGTTGAATTAGTCAAAAATATCTTCACACATGTAGTGTGTCACAGCTGACGGAGAAAAATTTCAACTAACTTTTGGAGGCCGCGGTATGTGTGCGATGACCTTTAATATCAACCACAGCAACACACAGCAATCAGTAATTCATATCGTGCATTAAATTTTGTAAAGCAAATATGAACAACGGTTCAACCGGTGGCATGAACTGCGGCGTATCACTAATGAGGTCGCGTCCAGCTGAATCTAGTCATGGCATGGTTAATTGGTTGGTTTCAACTCCGCACAAATTAATGGAATATGATTTGCTTTCCACTAGAATTCGACTGCATTGCATTGCATTCTACTAGGAATGCTCTTGACTGGAGACTCACGGAATTCTGCATAATCGAAGACATAACTAATTGGCCACTTTAGTTCGTCATCCTTAAATTAAACGGGTCACTAAATATTTCTTGGAATTGTTTGCAGTGAATCTCTGGCAGCATTTTTGCATAATAATTTGAAGCTTTGATCGCCGCTTCTTGAAAACATATCGAATTTTAAAGCCAAATCGCCATCAGAGCCATCCACTTTAATTAAATTGGATGGCAATGTAGATTAACAAAGCCTGGCTAATTGACTGGTTAATAAAAGCGATAGTTTTCACAGACCACTGACCATTATACTGTGGCAACCAGATAACTAGGATAATGGATTCATAGAGCCGTAGGTACTGTTATCGACGCGCGACGCCGCGCCGTTTCGAGAACTGTACTACCAACGTACGTTAAAGTTGGAGACTGACCAACACGTGCCCGTTGCAGACTAAAGTTGGTTAATGTATGCCAAATTGTTGGTTTGTATTTTTTTTTATAATCATGCCCTGTAAGAAGAGAGGAGGAGGAGTGCGCTATAATCTATCGCGCGGGCCCAGTGCGGGTAGATGTCACATGTCTTCGAGTTATTTGTTCTAAGACATGCCGGTTTCGTCACGATGTTTTTCTTCACCGTTTTGAGAGCAGTGCTGATGAAATAATTTACACAAAGTAAAGCGGTTGTCTGAGTTCGAACCTTCAACTCGTAAGTCGCAGCCGTTACCACTGGGCACCACTGCTAGTGATTTAACGACGAGCAAATAGTAGCATCCATGCTCCATGTAACATACTGGTATTCAGCTGCATCCGGTCAGACTGGAAGCCGACCCCAACATAGTTGGGAAAAGGCTAGGCAGATGAAATAGTAATACCCAATTTTCCTCAGAATGAAGCTGGAATGACGAACAGATGATTTAAACCAACATCTTTCATGAAGCATATTCTCATGATACATTTTCAGCTAATGTTTCATGTAAATGTTCAGTTATAGGTAACTACTGTTTACAACGTTGTAATTGTTTTTTATTAACTTGCTTTCTTTGTATATAGTGTTTCCGATTACTGTCTTGGTCATCCATTTTTAAAGCATTTTCTGGAGGCAGCTTGAGTCGTGAACGAAGCCGCAAAAAGCTTTTAAGAAAATGTTAGAGTTCTATGTTTATGTAAGTTTTATTATAGTAGTAGTATCTACTTTTTAGTTAATTAAAACCTTGTTTTCAAAAAGTCTTTTCACTTTTAAATTCACTTGAAAGCAAAAAAAAAAACAAACAGAACAATGTTTGAAAAACAATTTTATAGCGCCCCGTGGTTTCACCCGCATAGGTTTCGATCCTGTGGAAATATCAGGATAAAAAGTATCCTATATGTTAATCCTCGTCATAAACTATCTGTATGGCAAATTTCATCCAAATCCGTTCAGTAGTTTTGGCGTGAAAGAGTAACAAACATCCATCCATCCATCCATACAAACTTTCACGATTATAATAATTATTATAGTAGGATTTGAAACACGAACCGTTTCGGGCGAGATCGGAACAGATCGTTTTTTTCGTCGGTACTTGTTAGTTGTTACGCACAAACGCCAACGATGGTAATCTTTCTAGTTGGATAATGATACGGTTGGCTGCCAGCCAAGTTTTTAGTTTATTGTTTTAGCAAAGATGCTACACTGTAATGTCATCACAGTGTGTTGGGAAATTCCCTGAAGCTTTGAATTTAACCTGCGCCATTTATGTCAGTGAATGTGGGCATTTAGTTTTTACAGTATCCACGTAATGAATTTCGTTCTCTTCCAGCAAATGATTTTAGTGAGTAATTTAGGTGCATGGTTTTTATTTATTTGGCAAAACAAACAATTTTTTCAATCGACAAATAATTTTTATTTGTAGAATAAAATTGACGTCTGACAGATTTTGTATAGCAGAACTGTCAAAAATCTAAAATTTTATACCTAGAATAAAACTATCTGGCGTTGGAAAAATCAGCCCTAAGAATTACAAAAAGATGATACAGAAATCATACAAATGTGAAATCAACCACGTTCTCTACAGATATCAGAACTCTGGTACACACGGCGACAAATCAAGCTACATATTTCTAGTTTTAGCTGACCTCGCATTGGAACAACCAGAAGTCAGCTTATACCGGAAATATATAGGTTGATGTGTTGCCGTGCATACAAGTTAGGCGCAGGCTAGCTTACATAGGTAATTGAAGCAATCATTTAAAGTTTAATTTGTGGTTTGAATACATTACAGTTATGGACACTTGCTTCATACTTATGTTCACTAATGACCTACATTAAAAGTAGATAGTAGGATCATTTACAAATAATTATTTGAAGGTACGACTTTTTATAAAGGCATATTGTAAAGTCCGAGAGAGTCTCTGATGCAGCCTGATTACGAATCAAAACATACACAAAATGAGAATAATTCATCCAGTGCTTCAACAGACAGCCACAGTTCTATAGGTGGTCATTGTTTGTTGCATATCAGGCTAAATTGAAGCGCTTTTCAGCTCTTCGGTTTAAGTTTGCAAATTTGCACATTTTGCCTGCATGCTTGTATGGCTTGAATTCAGTTTTCAGAATATTAAGTTTAGCTAGCGTCTGATTTCATTTGAAAACTGCTAACATTTGTGCTTTATTATAATTAGCTTTTCACTTGTTTTCATTTCGCAAACTTCGATGGATGGTAATGCTCTTAGCGACGTGCTCTCATTAAAGCCGATCATCCACCGCCAGCTAAACTAAGTTAGTTTAGTGTAGCTCTCATAGTTGAGCCAGTTTTTCATACATGTGCGTCCATGCAAACTATGCCACATGTGAAAAACTGGCTCAACTATGAGAGATAACCACATCTTTACGCTTAAAAGGGTCTAAGATGAAGAACGGCTTGCAGGTAAAATAATTTATGTACTCGCTATATGAGCGAGTTATCATGAGAGACTTGATTAACCACGCCAAGAATAAATCAAAAGGAAATGCATGAAATCTTAGGAGCAAAAATAGTAACCAAACGCACCAAGACCCACAGGATGTGCTAACGCGCGCATGTTCATACTTAGGCGCCGCGAACTACACCTGCTGCATACAGCAATGCAGTACAAGGCCAAATCCAAGAAGATCGGCCAACCTATTTACACATGGAACGACAACTTAAAATAGGACATGAAATATTACGACAAGGGAATCAATTTTTGGAGGGATACGGCGGAACACAGAAATAAAGCCAAGAAACCTGCTAGTGAGATTTACAAAAACACTAACAGTAAAACACTGACGATGAAGACATTGAAAACAGCAACATTTAACGGGTCTACCCTTTATAGCAGAACTTTTTATGTCATAATATTGTTTTGCATAACAGCGGATAGCATAAACTTCATTTCGCAGAAAATCGTTAGGCAGACAGTCATTTATCATACATTCAAAATTCATCATTTTGTAAGTCAGAATCATCTTTAGGCATAAATTTCATATCCATAATAATTAAAAAGTAGAACCATCATATTGCAGAAAGTTCACAGTCAGAATCGGCTTTTGGCATTCATTTCATATCGATAGTCATTAAAAGGCAGAACTATCATATCTCAGAAAGTTTAGAATTAGAATCATCTTTTGGCATACATTTCATATCCATAATCATTACAGAAAATTTATTCATTCATTCACCATGCATGCAGCATGCAACAAGCATACACCATGCATGCAACAATCATGCAGCATGCAAGTAAGCATGCAGCATGCAAGCGAGCATGCATACATGCAAACAAGCATACTTACACCATGCACGCAGCAAGCATGCAGCAAGCATGCAGCGTGCAAGCAAGCATGCAGCATGCAAGCGAGCATGCAAACATGCAAACAAGCATACACCATGCATGCAGCAAGCATGCAGCATGCAAGCAAGCATGCAGCACGCAAGTGAGCATGCAAACATGCAAACAAGCATACACCATGCATGCAGCATGCAAGCAAGCATGCAGCATGCAAGCGAGCATGCAAACATGCAAGCAAGCATGCAGCATGCAAGCAAGCATGCAAGCATGCAACATGCAGTAGGCATGGTTTCTGTCACGGCTCCGGCGCTGCGGGGCTCCGGCGGTCCCACGCGAGCTTATCGTCGCAGATGGTTTTAAGGCTCACCACCGCAGCTTCGGCTTGCTGGCCGGCTGTGCCGGCCAGCCTCAGCTGCGGCGGCGAACATTATTACCACCTGCTCCTCAGCTCGCGGGCCGCCTCGCCCCTCCACGCCTACGCGGGCTTAAATTACACTCTAGGGGTAGGGCAGACAAGACTACGTGGAGTCGGTTTTGCAGCGATTCGTTTCTGTCACTAACTTTTGTAGCACGACATATTATTGACTTTTCACGACAAAGTTTTAATTTAAGGTTAAAAATGCTATTGCATAGAAATGTCAATATGCCTAATAAAATTATTCCAAACGAAATTCTGCCATTTTCATAAGTATGCGAAGTGAACGTTATGCTGAACGAAATTATGCGAAATTTTAACTTTGCCAAAGGTAATTATGCCAAATAAAATTCTGCTATCTTAAAACTATGCCATTGTAAAATCGGACATATAAACATTCGGCCAAACAATAACGATATTAAATCATTTTTATGCCTTAAAAATATTCGTTTAAAGAAGATTATGCCAAGTGTGTTATGCCAAATAAATTTCAGAGCATCAAGATTCTGCCAGATAGAGGGAACCCACATTTAACACAGCAGAGCAAGGACATAGAAAAGAGCCGAGAAAGCAGTTGAAACCCTGCCAAAAGATTCACAGGTGAAGCTCGACCTGAAGCACCTGGCCGCGACAAAAAGGCGAAAGATCCTTAGACAAATATCACCCATCTCTCCACTAGTCCAATGCTTACTCTAGGATGCATATCCGGTAGGCTCTTAAATCCTACCCTTTCCTACGGGCACGTTCCCTACAATTACCGCGCCCCCCGGTCTACTCCTTGATATACAGTTTTCGCTGTAGCACCATGAACATGAGGCTACGGGAGCTAGTGTGAATTTTAGGGTTCATTCGATTAATCGAGTCTGGTTTAACCACGCTGGGATCGGTGCATTTCATTCATTCACGCCCATGCTGACGTCGCAACGTAATTTGCCATATTTTTATACAATCTCATAGAGGCCTGGTAATAGGGCCGTATCAATATAAAACTGCGGCCGGGGCAAAGCCGCACCCCTACAAATATGATTTTATAAGACACTGTCATTTTAAGCGGTTCCATACCCAAAGGGTGCCTACGGGACCGTATTACTAAGGCTCCGTTGTCCATCCGTCTGTCCGTCCGTCCATCCGTACGTGTATCTGTCTGTCACAGGGCTGTATCTTTTGAACCGTAATAGGTTGACACTTGAAATATTTCACAGAGTTCTTCTACATACTATGACCGCTATAAGGACTAATAACAAAGATAAAATAACGGAGTTTTTTTTTTTAATAAAACCGTAGTGTCAAATATTCGATGGTATGGAACCCTTTGTGTGCGAGTTCGACTCGCACTTGGCCGGTTTTTTTTTATTTTAACTATGCCGTAACTAGGTACTACTTTACAAGGTGTAATGTAATGATGAAGTCGGCAGTAAGCGGTCCTGGACTCCTGGCTTAAAGGTTTCCTAAGGCTCCACCGTGAGGATCGTGGCGACAGTCACGCCGTGCCATGAAATTATCTCCGCGATGGAATCGGTGTGGAGATTGATTCATAGAATCCTGCTACACCTGCGTTTATGTTAATTTTAACATCTGAGCCGCGTGGCAATAAAGCACGTTAAACGAGTATCTAAATAAACTTGGTTCAGCTTCAAAAGTTATAGATATGTTCTATGTTACGGGTTGGGTTTCCGTACTTAGTCCTTCAAGTGGACCATTCTGCGTGGCAGTTATAAATATAAAGCTGCAAAGTTAGTGCGATAACTGCGTTCAAAATAGAGGTAGGTGCTACAGTACCTTTTGGACTGGAGCGTGCGGCGCATACAATGGGACAGAGCCAATGAAGTTAACGCGGTTTGATGGATTATTCAACGTGCTAAAACCCTTTGATATGTCGAAAAAACCGCCACCCGAGTTGACATATCTGTATCATTGACACATCTGAATGAACCACATCTAACCGCGCACCACTTCCATGGTTGGATACGGGGCTTTTTTTATTGTGCGTTTAGTTTGTCCAGAACAAACCGTTTATTTTTCTTTCTTTTTTCTTTACATCTAACGTCGAAGTTTTGTCAGAAGTATCACGGTGAAAATATCACTGCGATTGTCTCTCCAGTCGAAGCGCCGCAAGACGAACGCGCAAGTAATGAAATAGATCCTCCTGGCAGTTTGGTCCCATATTTTAGTCTTGTTTTTTGCTTTAATGCTTCTAAATGAACAGAACTCATTTCCACCGAGCACTCGTTCCTCGATGTTACAACACTCTATTTAAACTAAACTCATTTCTACCTTGTTGACTAATAATTATTTATTTAACGTACGCTGATTAATTACTATTTTTACAAGCTAACACTAAAATATATATACAAGTAGATATATAATATGAAAAAATATAGAAAAAGGCAGGAGCTTATTGGGACACCAAAAAATTCGTCCGCATCACTGTCAATGGGATAAGTGCCCAAAAGGCTGGCAACATTACCACGTTGGATGGCAATGCTAATTCATTAGGCTAAAAATAGGCTACGTGAAGAGTCAACCAACCGCTTGGCGATGTCCCGAAAAATTCGATGAGCACTCGGACCCCAAGGCCCTAGTGTTTCAACCCCAAACGGCTCAAACATATAGCTCCCAATAAGGTTGTTATATTTGCGCCGTTTGAGGTTTTCTGCTCCTGCAGTAGCCGCCCCAGCACAGCCCACCGTGCTAAGAAGAAGGGATGGCGCGAGAATGTCGGCACAGGTTGCATCCCACACCAAAAGCCTACCCAACTTCCAAGGCATTGTGTTCATTCCATCGGGCCTCTTTCCATCGTCGCGTGCCAAGCCATTGGATTCTAAAACAGCTGGCACCCCGGCGGAGACAAGAGCCCGGCGGATGATGTAGTTAATGCTGGCATGCCTTGCCATCTATCCAGCGCTCTAGCTGCAGGATAGGCCATCGTATCCGAGGCAGTCGACGGCTTTACCGCATTGACAGCGATGTGGAGGTCCGCAAGGAGCGCCCCAACGCAAACATGTAGCGAACCGGAATGTGGTGACACCTGGGTGACGGTAGTGCCAGAAGCCAGAGGCCCGACTCCTATTCACCCACAGCCAGTAGGCGGGCACGCTCAACAGTATTGGTGGACATATTAATAAGTTTATTCCGTACCAACCTGCAGAGCGGCTCACTTTCTCTGGGAAAACGGGTTCTCGGGCTGAACCGTGTCCGGGCAAGCCACTTTCCAGGCGTTCACCACGTTGGTCAAACACGGCACTTCAGAGTCAACCTGAGCAGGAACCAAGATTCGTGTAGTTAACTTTTCGGTGCTGTGGACCGAGGATAGGAACGCTGGTAGGCTTACACTAGAAAATTTGCGGACGCCGAACCCACCAAAACGGATGGGTAGTGTGGCTTACAGCCACGCGCAGTCGTCAGTAATAATATTTATTTATAAATAATAATATATATTTTTTTTATTCTTTTCTATTTTTTAGTAGTTCGTGCTGATACTTGTGAAAAGAGCATCTTCGAGCCATTCCGCGGTACATACACAGGGAAAATATAAAAAAATATTGTCTCATGAAACTAAAGTACCAAAGAATACTTACCTACCTACCAAAATGTTGGACAGGCTATGGCCATCAAAACACTGTAGTTACTTTACCCAAACGTATAGTGTCTACACAATAATTTATCAGTATGCATGGGTAAACACTACATCTCTCTCTGTGGCCAGACTGGGCGGAAGCCTGTCTAGTAATGACATCTAGACGAGATATAAAAGTACTAACAGTGCAACATGTTACCTAAATATAAACACTATTTAAACTAATACAATGCAAAATATCTACATCAAAAGAGACAAATCCTACTAATATTATAAACGTGAAAGGTTGTTATGGATGGATGGATGTTTGTTACTCTTTCACGCGAAAACTACTAAACGGATTTGCATGAAATTTGGAACACAGATGGATTATAACCAGGATATATAGAATACTAAATATTACCAGCCTGCCTGCTATATTATATATATAGAATACTTTTTATCCCGATGTTCTCACGGGATCGAAACTTATGCGGGTGAAACCGCGGGGCGCAGCTAGTAAGATCATAATCGTACGAGCAAATTCTTGGGAGATAGTCGCTCTAACGTACTTAAAAAATTGCGAAAGATTTAAATCGGTTGATTTACGAGTACCCTCACAGGACTTATGTCCCGCGACAAGTGTTAATATTGAGAAGGGTATTGTGCTCTCATATCTCGTATGCGGCCTTTCTATGGTACTCAAGTCAATTGTGTGTGTCAGAGGTGTAAAATCGAAACAGAGACGCGACCATCTTCTGGTGTGGCGAATCTAACGATTTAAATTTTTGGTACCCACCTGTCTACCTACAAAGAGGACGTGCCTAATTAAAATAAGCTAGTTTCGTGACATTGTAATATAATCTGTGGTCATCCAAGCAGTGGACGACGAGATGTCAGTCGTGCTGCGGCGAGATGGGCGCCCGACATTGTTGCCATCGCACAAACCTGGATGAGGCTAGCACAGGAGCGTGAGCATTGGCAAAAGAAAAGAGAGTGTCGGGCTGTTAGAGATGAATACATTCTGAGCAGTATGGAGCCACCGTCCGCTAAACACAATGCGGCAACGGCTTCAGAGTCCTGACCCACCCATGTGTATACGGTACCACCTGTTTGTTGACACAATGTTATTGAAAATGTTTGAGTTTACTTTATTTTATTGTTTTTGTCTGATTTGAGTATCTACCATAATGATTAAAATAAAAAAAATAGGTATTCATAGTGTGAGCCACCTCATCATCATCACTATCAGCAGCCCTTGTTCCACCTACTGCCATCTTAAGGCCTCCTGCGAGTCTCATCCAGGTCTTCCCCGCGATCTTCTATGGCTTGTCCACCTGGAGGAACATTGGTCTGCTAGACCAATCACAAGACAACTGATGTATGTATCTGGTGTATTGCGTGTCTTTTAGTTTGTGCTAAATAAATGTTTTTTCTTTCTTTAAATATTCTCCCGACCGATTTCGCAGGAGATATTATAGTGCACAAGTGTGTGCGCAAACACAGTGCCTCTGTGTCTACGAACACACTCTCTCTCTTCCTTTACTCTCATAGTCCGATGGGAAGGCAATCCGACACGACCGGGGAGAGATCAGGCGCAGGACCAACGGCGACACGTGCTTTCCGAGTCACGGGGGTATTGAACCGCCAACTTCCATACTCCGGGCTGTTACTAAGAAATTTCTAATGCAAAACCGAATAACATTTTGTCCGACCGGGGAATTAAAAAAAATATATACACAACGTTGTTTCGGACATGATATATACCCGACATTTACTACACCTAATAACCTCCATTAATTATACAACAGCCCTTTATGTAACCTCTACAAAATATGTTAAATTAATTTGGAAAGATTGCTCAAATCCAAGCTCTTCAAACTAGAGACACATATCATTGTGTCATACATTAGTCGTAATTTTATAACACAGTGTTCTAGTTGGAATGCTATGATGTGCGTGTTGTACAGTGAATTAGAATAATTGTAATTACATGTGAACACGTAATTTCAAGCTTGGTTTTCCCCACAGGGTTAGGCAGCCCGACAAGAGAATCGAACCCAGGACCTCATGGTCAGCAGTAACGTATATGACCAATAGATCAACGAAATCCTACTTCCTACTAATATTATAAATGCGAAGGTTGTGAGGTTGGATGGACTAAAGCACGGATTTGGTTGAGATTTAGCACACAGATATTTTATAACCAGGATAACTACATAGGATATTTTTCGTCCTGATATTCCGTGCCCGTTTCGACTGCTCGGCCACAGTGTCGTAGAAGTAAAACGACTACGTCAACATTACGAAGGAATTTATAAAATACTAACAATGAAAGTCGCAAATTCGTAGATCCAATATTCAGAGACTTGTAAAGGTTTAACCATGGCCACGCAGTCGAAACGTGAAGAACCTGTTCTCTTAGACGGAGCTTCGTAGAGGTATTTTCTCTTAAACGGAGCTTCGTAGAGGTCCCATTCTTTTTGCTAACCACTGATACAATATTTCTAAGAAAATGTAGACAGTATGAATAAAGCCCTAATGTTTGGAATTCACGACTTACAGAACTTAAAACCTACGAAGCTTCGTTTAAGAGAACTGCGTGGCCGCGCAGTGCATAAACGAAATAAATCTACCCGTATCAAAACTGTTTAGTAACAGCCGTACGGGTGGATCCGCTTGCCGAGCTAGGTCCGTGCCACGGACCTATATAATGAAAAATTTCAGAGGATGATCACCCATCCACGGACTCCGTGGATGGGTGATCATCCACTGACATTTTTCATTATACATTATATAAATTATAGCTCCTTCACTGTAGGTACCCATACCCACAATATTGTCATACCAACTTACAATCAGGCATGTAACTCAATATTCCGATAATTTTATTTAATTCATCAGTAAAACTACGCTAGTTACGAGCTGAGCTTTTATGTTCGTTAGGGATAAGGGACATAAAATCACGCGTACTAAACGAAGTGCATGAGAGGATTGACATATTTTCATGCAATCTGAGTGAAGCGCAAGAGTTTTGTTGAATTTTGTCAGTTATGTTTAAGATAAGGCAGTTCATATATTTTTATTTTATTACGCATTTTAAATAATAATAATAAATCATTTATTTGCCTAAAATATGGTGGGTACACAAGATGTTATATTAAATTATAGCACAGGACATATTTCAACCGCATTACGGGCATGCAAAATTATAGTTATTCGTCATTTTTTAAATTATAGTTATTAGAACTACTTGAATTATTACAATTTATAAGAAAATTTGAATTACAATTATTACAAGCATTTAAATTACAATTAATAGAAGTACTGCAGTAATTTCAATTACCTACTTAAATTATTATTAAAGACAAAGTCACAGGAAATAAGAGGAATAACCAGTATCTTAGTGGACACCAAATCGGCCTGTGCTTTTATTAAAAGAATCTTTAACAGTGTAGAAGCTCGCCAGGCACAACAGAACCTTTTATATGGCAGATCGGTCATGCCTTTGGGCAAAGAGTTTAAATATTAATATTCTGTGTTGTCTGATTTTGTATTTTAGGTTAAGAATTATTGGAGTAGCAACACGCTAGATAGAGCACTGCTATTTATTTTATGTTATAATATTTACTAGATATAGTTAGCATATTATTGTGTTCAGCATTATGTATATAAGGTATTGTGTTAAAATTCTTATTACTTTTTAGATTATTAGTTTTAGCTTTTTATATTACAATTAAATTATAAATAATAAGTTAGTATAGATTTGTAAAATGACCGCACTGTCGCATTGGCTACCTGTAATGATAATTGTAAGGGAGATTTTATTAAATAAATAATAAAAACATCTAGGTAAGTTAAAAAAAATGTGTACATACATAACAAACATGAATTCGCGCCTTCTTCCCACGGGGACAGGCAGACACTACAGAGCGCCGCCTGCTGCTGCTGCGATCCTTACATGTCCTCTTGCCTCGTTTACGTCCATACATCTGGTCATACACGAGCATACACACCTGAGCTTTCTGAAGAACATCACCAAAACTGTAGGTACCTATATTGATTTTTTCTAGCAATATTGCATTGCGTCTTAAAACAATGAAACTGAATAAATTCCGTGTTATATCCAGCCAGGGAAATTCATTGTTATGCAAATTGAAAACCTATGTTCATTTTCCGTATATGTAGTGAAAAAATTTTAAAGAGTTGCTTAGATGGATTGGTCATGTTGAGAGGACACGCCGAGACCGTGCCCTAGAGGGACATATCGTGATGTTCTTCATTCATACTATCAGGTGTGTAGTACCCGCAATCGGCGTGCGCGTATGACCAGCTGAGCAACTGCGTAACACACTATCAGCAGCAATGGCTTTCATTTTGACAATTAAACAACATTCATTGCGTTATTTACGTTGTTGAGCAGACTTTTTCGAACATATATGAAGCAATGGATTAGCAATATCCTTCAAAATAATTCAGATTGTGATTGAAAGTGTGTTACGCAATACGTTGCATACGAGGGCGACACTGAAAGTATTTAGAACTGGCCACTTGTAACCGATATAATAAAAAAATAAGTTCAAATTTTGAAAATGGAACTTTTTGCCAATATTATTGTTGTGTATGTATTTTATTCATTTGTCATTTGTTTGTTGTCAGTAAGCTTTGTGTCCGGTGGATATCTCATAATTTGACAGAGGCCCAAAAGCTCCGTCGTGTTGATTGGTGTCGTAAAATGGTTCAAAGATTTAATGGAGGTGCCTCAAATGCTGCGTTCGACATACTTACGGGTGAGGAAAGCTGGATTTATTGTTATGATCTTGAAACTAAGAGACTGTCTGCTGTCTGGGTGTTTCCTTCCGAGGAGTTGCCAACTAAAGTGAAGAGAGGTCGAAGCGTGGGAAAAGAGATGGTGGCCTCGTTCTTCGGAAACACAGGTCATTACGCAACAATTGTTTTAGAGGATCGAAAAATAGTTACTGCAGTACACTAACAATTGTTTGCCACTTGTCTTGGAAAAAGTTCGGGAGAAACGACCTCGCAGTAGGATCCACACACCGCCAAGCAAACAATCGACTACTTGGCGACGTCAGACGTGGATTTACTGGGTCATCCACCCTATAGCCCCGACCTCACACCTTGCGATTTTTATTTATTTCCGAAAATAAAAGAAAATCTTCGAGGAAAACGTTTGGACGCCGAGGAAGCAGTGGCTGCGTTTCAAAATGCCGTCGAAGAGACCCCTAAGGACGAGTGGGCAAAGTGCTTTTCTCAGTGGTTCCATCGGATGCAGCGGTGTATTAACGTAAATGGACACTATTTTGAAAAGATATAATAAAACTAATAAGTTGCTAGTTTGTTCAGTTTTTGATTTTCTAAGAACTTTCAGTGTCACCCTCGTATGTATGAACGTAAATGAAGGAAAAGGAGTACGTGAGGATCGTAACGGGTGGCGTTCTGTGGTACCTGCCTACCCCCATGGGGAAAAGGCGTGCGTTTACGTACGTAAGTATGTGTGTATATATACATATACATTATCCTTGAAGCTAGGTATACATAATCAGCCTATAATGTGTTGTGATGTTTTCCTTCACCGTTTTGAGAGCATTGGTGATGAAATAATTTAAACAAAGTGAAGCGCCTGTCTGGATTCGAACCTACGACCTACAATTACTCCTAAGTCGCAGCTGTTACCACTGCGCCAGAACTGCTACCAGCTACTACAAGATAGGTATAAAACGCCTTAAAAACATTGTTTTTTACTAACTGCTGAGCCAAAACGATAATTCATAGCCTATTTAATATTCCCGAGTAAACGGTAAATTAGCAGCAATATGAATCCGAATTAATAGGATTCATTAAAACGGGTGAGTAAAATCCGTTCATTACTAACAAATGGTTTAATTAATCTAATATTAATGCTTCGTTTATGGCATATTTCAGGGTTATTATAGTAATAGTAGGATTATCTGTACTACGCGATGGTAATAGCACCCTATTTTATGAATCTCAGTGAACGCCACTGATATGGCGTTGATTACTGATATGGCGTTGATTACTGATATGGCGTTGATTACTGATATGGCGTTGATTACTGATATGGCGTTGATTACTGATATGGCGTTGATTACTGATATGGCGTTGATTACTGATATGGCGTTGATTACTGATATGGCTTTGATTACTAATAAGTATGGCGGTGATTACTGATATGGCGTTGATTACTGATATGGCGTTGATTACTGATATGGCGTTGATTACTGATATGGCGTTGATTACTGATATGGCGTTGATTACTGATATGGCTTTGATTACTAATAAGTATGGCGGTGATTACTGATATGGCGTTGATTACTGATATGGCGTTGATTACTGATATGGCGTTGTTTACTGATATGGCGTTGATTACTGATATGGCGTTGATTACTGATATGGCGTTGATTACTGATATGGCTTTGATTACTAATAAGTATGGCGGTGATTACTGATATGGCGTTGATTACTGATATGGCGTTGATTACTGATATGGCGTTGTTTACTGATATGGCGTTGATTACTGATATGGCGTTGATTGCCGTTATTTTAAAATCACAAAGTATTTTGTTGGGTTTAAACTCAGGAATTTGGAATTTGTATGCGTAAGATTATACCGAGAAGTGTACATACACGTGTATAATTAATTTGTAACTTAAAGTCCTATTCAACTAATTGAATCAATTTAATTGTTTTGCTTCTACTTCTATGATATTATTATAAATAAAACATGCGTATATATGTACTTAAAATACCTGATTAAAAATGTTCGCGTTTGACCCACCTTCACTCTGAGCCTTCAAACACAAAAGTGAAAGTGAGAAGTGTCAAAGTGACAGATGTCGAACTATAAAACGTCGACTGAGCGGTGCGGTAGGCGGTAGGCGGTAGGGGGAAGAGACACGCTTTCCACGGACCAGTAAACTTACTGCGAGCGGGAAGTTCTGTGAACATTTACATTTAAAGTAAGTCCTGCTTTCAAGTAGATAGCTGGAAAGAGATTATTAAGTATATTTCAAAGCGCATAAAGAGACTGTATCTCAAAGAGATTTATTTGAATAGACGATTTGATTTCAATAGACGAAGCTGATCTAGATTCTAAGAATCACGATTAATAAACAGTCTCGGACGATCCTTATGGGATATCTCGATTCGAAGAAAAGTACTGTTGAAAAGATGATATGAAGAAAGTTCGGAGAAGCGACCTCCACAGTCGCTTGCATCTTGCATCGCTTTGTATTTTGTAAAGTTCGGAGTAGGGACCTCCACAGTCGTTTGAATCTTGCATCGCTTTGTATTTTGTAAAGTTCGGAGTAGGGACCTACACAGTCGCTTGCATCTTGCATCGCTTTGTATTTTGTAAAGTTCGGAGTAGGGACCTACACAGTCGCTTGTATCTTGCATCGCTTTGTATTTTGTAAAGTTCGGAGTAGGGACCTCCACAGTCGTTTGCATCTTGCATCGATTTGTATTTTGTAAAGTTCGGACTAGGGACCTACACAGTCGCTTGTATCTTGCATCGCTTTGTATTTTGTAAAGTTCGGAGTAGGGACCTACACAGTCGCTTGCATCTTGCATCGCTTTGTATTTTGTAAAGTTCGGAGTAGGGATCTACACAGTCGCTTGCATCTTGCATCGCTTTGTATTTTGTAAAGTTCGGAGTAGGGACCTCCACAGTCGTTTGAATCTTGCATCGCTTTGTATTTTGTAAAGTTCGGAGTAGGGACCTACACAGTCGCTTGCATCTTGCATCGCTTTGTATTTTGTAAAGTTCGGAGTAGGGACCTACACAGTCGCTTGCATCTTGCATCACTTTGTATTTCAATCCTCTTGTATTGCATTGGGAAAACTATAAGTCCGGTACCTTAAAGATATTTTATTTCAATGCATGGCGAGCGTATTGAATTTTCCCCACGTTTCAGAGAATATGTTTGTCGTCACATTTTTCCATTTCCGGAAAATATTATTTTGAAAATTCCACATAATTCTCTGGCAAATGTAATCGTGAAAATTTCACATATTGGTTCGTGTCACGTCTGCGCGGATAAATTGGTAAAGCCCTAAGTTGATGAAATACGCTGAAATTTTTAATCAATTTTTGGCTTAATTAATGTGGACGGATTTTTAAGCTTTATTTCGAACTCGTTGTAACCGTGTCTGCGCTTGCGTGGCTGTGTCAAACTTAAGGCATTTATTTCGATAAAAACATTTACAGACACTTTTGAATTATCAAAGAGTCGATCAGTTAGTCAGAAAGTTGAAACCAGATGCCTATTCCAAAACGTAGCTCTCTATTGAGAAGAACGAGCAAGGAAGTCCAGTGTTCTTACTAACTACAAAGTTACAAACAAATTGTACCTTTTTATAATATTAGTACAAATATAACGAGAATAGTACCTTATTGTTAAAAAAAGACACTTTCACTATCGTATTAAAAAATATGAATATGCAATATCGAGGAGCACGAAGGTTTCTAATTAAACCATAAATTAAGAATAAAGTTCCACTCGAAAACCAATTTCGAACATGTCCACATTGGAAATGAGGATGACAAAAAAAAAGGATTTTATCAAAGCCGAAAAGCCATCGAGCTTAGAGACCACTGCATCGGAGAAAACGACCGGAAGGTAATGAATTGCCTTGTTTGTAATTCCACTCTTCGACAAAGGCTTGGTAAAACCTGCCTGGGGCAGCCCACAACCGTCATTGTTGAGAGCACTCTTTTGATTCTTTTCTAACCGAGAAAAAAGGTTTTTTATTAATGAAACTTGAAGACCTCCTGGATAATTAGGTACGAGTAAAGATATTTATTTGTTACTAGCTGACCCGGCAACCGTTGTTTTGCCATATAAATTATTTCTAGCTGCCCGGCGTTACTTCGTTCGCGTGGTGTCCTACCCCCTACCCTACCCCTACCCTACCCCTACCCTACCCCTACCCTACTCCTACCCTACTCCTACCTTACTCCTACACTACTCCTACCCTAACCTACTCCTACCCTACTTCTACCCTACTCCTAACCTACTCCTAGACTCCTATCCTACTCCTACCCTACTTCTACCCTACTCCTACCCTACTCCTAATCTACTAATCCTAGATAATCCGAGTAATGTGGATATATGTATGTTGTCGCTTCAATTCGAGTGGACCCGAGTCTACCGTACCGAAGGGACGATCGTCAAATGTTTGACAGGAAAGTAGGTAGAACAATTTATATGGGAAAATAAAATTGTTGTTTTTACTATCTTCCTTGCAATTTTTCCATATTTTCTCAGCGTTTAAACCTTCCCTGGAGTACGACAAACATTTCAAAACCAAAATCAGCTAAATCAGCCCAGCCGTTCTCGAGTTTTAGCGACTCAAACGAACAGCAATGGATTTTTATGTACAGGGTGGCAGGGACATCGACGCGCAAACTGTAACGATGGATTCAGCACATGAGTTTAGACCCCATAGCGTCGAAATTTTTCGTCGGTTATCAAAAAAAAATCTTCTGTTTCATAGAAAAGTGCAATACCTGCGCGGTCAAAATGTATGGAACAGCAATATTTTTTTTTTAATAACCGACGAAAACTTTCGACGCTATGGGGTCTAAACTCATGTGCTGAATCCATGGTTACAGTTTGCGCGTCGATGTCCCTGCCACCCTGTATAGGTATAGATAAGAATTACAAATTCACTTGAAAACATAAACAGCAGTGCGATTCTGTAACCTCACCGTGAAAACTTAGGTGAAGTGAGCGTGGAGTAAGCTGTCATTCCAACTAATGCTAGGGATTGACACTAGTGACGGCTCACTCTAAGCTCACTTCACCTAACTTTTCACGGTGAGATTTTTACAGAATAGATCGTCAGGTCTTAACAATAGTGTGGACTAAACACGGGTAGGCGATTTTCTTTTTACGGAATTTTTTCTTTATTTTTTTCAGGATTATTTGTTTTATCTTAGTTTCCTCAAGTTCACCGACGTCACAAGTTCATAGCGTGGCATGAACAGAGCGTTGTTGGCTTCTTAGTACGTATCTTAAAACTAACATTAGAAAAATACTTTTACTGGCATACCAAACAAAACAAATCAGGAGTAGGTAACAAGGTAGTTTTACACAAGGAACAGCGGAGCCTTGAGCGGTGCGGGCAGGATTTCAACAGTTGTAGCTTGTTTACAGGCTTCCACCAATAAGTGCAGAACATAAACACGAAAGGATTTTTTTTATTTACTTTTTTTAACTAACGAGCCAGCAGAGATTTTATGTAGATTAAGGGCTGATTTTTCAAACATCTGTAACTTTATTCGAGGAATAATTTTCAAATTTTGACAGTTATTTCATACAAGAACTGTCAAACGTCAATTTTATTCCTCGAATAAAAATTATCTGACAATGGAAAATCAGCCCTAAAAAGATTAGTTCATACTTTTGTATAATTTGATTAGATATAGTGTATATTTTTCTGTAATATGATTTTGATTTTTAACACTGCACTGATTTGTTTAATATTGCTCTCAAGGGAAGTCCAAGTAGATATGTTTTTTGTTTGTTATTTATTTATCCGGTAGAAAATACTGGTTTAGAAGAACAACACGGTCACACAGACAGGCACGTAATTCATTTATAATATGGCCAGATACATATTATGAATAAACTCGTATCATAAATATCTACACAATTTGCTTTGTTGGTCAAGTAAACAAAGAAAACCCCAATATATTTGCCAGACATAATGAACCAACGGCAAGCAAAGTTAATGAAACTGGGATTTTTTCACAATTTCATTAGGTAAAGTTTAAAAGAAAAATATTTTATCAGCCAGACGAGTCACATTTGGGTTAGAGACTAATTTCTGAAGCTAACACAGTTAGTGCGCTTTGAAATTAAAATGTAAATAAGAAAATTAAATATGTAAGCTTATAGCTTGGATTTCAGTTTCAACATACTTTTAATTGCAGATGAAACATTGGATTAGGTACCTTTTTATAGAACTTTTAGAAGATTTCTAAATGTATATTTTAGCTGTTAGTAGTTTTAAATGTTAACAGGGTTAAAATGAATTATCTCGTCGAAGATAGAAAATTATAGAGATTCAGCTTCAAGAGCTGACTAAATAAAAAAAGCAAAAATAAATATTTGGTAAGTATAGATGAATTTGATTTCATTTAACCAATTACGGATTAAATACGGAATGTATATTTTATTTAAACGACCCAGGAATGCAATTGTCGCGCATCCAGTATTCGTTATTGTCCATCGACTCGTACTTTTCCCTCGTAAAAATTCCATTTGAGCTGAGCGAAGCAGCATTCAAAAAGCATTTCAGATTAAATAATTCATTTGCAGAAAAGCTTATAACAATGGTAGAAACAGTGATAGAATGCAGAACACATGTTGATGATGACTACATGTTAGAACAAAGGCATTCGTATAAAGTATGGTTGTACCGCAAACCTACTAATATTATCTCTTTGTTCTACCTTTTATATATATTTTCTGTGTACAGTACCTTTGTACTCAAACTTTCCTTTATACTGGTTTCCTTTGCCTCTTGTGTGTACATAAATAGTTTATAATCTGCCTAGTATTTTCCTAACTAAGTTGGGGTCTAACCAGATGCAACCGAATATATAATTTTACATCTAGCGACTGCCTAACCGTACCTAATTACCCTGGAGTCTTCAAGATTCACTAATAAAATACCTTTTTCTCGTCCGTCGATTGGAAAAGAATCAATAGAGTTCTCTTAACAATGGCAAAGTGGGCCGCCCAATGTTAGGTTCGAGAAGAAGTGCCGCGCTGCCTCGCGATTTAGTTCCCTCGTCAGCACATGGATTCAGGTAGTTAAAAAATGAAAAACGTTGATATGATTAACTAGAAATTACTTTTAATCATATTTAATTACTTTATTTTAATTTAGTATACAATAGTATTTCATTCAAATCTTGTGCTGTTTGGAGAGATAGGTCAAGTCTTCCTTGCCTTGTCTGTCTTGATGTTGGCCTATTTTGCGTGGTGCCTGTAATAAAAAGATAAATATACATCATGCTTATTGTGCTCGCCGCCTCAGCCGCCGGTGACGTCGGTATATGTGCTCGCGCACTCGATGCGTGGACACTCATTTTTAACCCCCGACACAAAAACGACGGGGTGTTATAAGTTTGACGTGTCTCTCTCTCTCTCTGTGTGTGGGGGTGTGTGGGGGGGTGTGTGTGTGTGTGTGTATGTCTGTCTGTGGCATCGTAGCTCCCGAACGGATGAACCGATTTTAATTTTGTTTTTTTTTTTTTGAATTTGTCGGGAGTGTTCTTAGCTATGTTTGATGAAAATCGGTCCAAGATGGCCGCCGCTACAAAATGGGGGATAGCATATTTTTTCACAACTCCGTCAATATGGGTATCAAATGATAGGGCTTGACTAGTAGAATACTATACACTATGATAAATTTCAAATCCAAGATGGCTGCCACCACAAAATGGCAAATTACATTTTTTTTTCACAACTCCCTCAATATGGGTATCAAATGAAAGGGCTTGACTAGTAGAATACTATACACTATGACAAATTTCAAATCCAAGATGGCCACCAACACAAAATGGCGAATTACAAAAAACCTGATTAAATACCTACCAAATTACCTGAATCTTAAAACGCAAGAAAATAAAAGAAATAATAAGGAGTCCCTACAAAAAGCATGAAATAAAAAATTAAATTAAAAATTTAAAAAACCCCCGACTACGTGAAACCCTATAAAAAAAAAAAAATAACCTTGAAATTATGACTCTACGTAAGTACTTATGAAATTTTTTGATTAAATATTGTCCTGTCGGGGGACCGCTACTATTTTAAACTTTAACAGAACATTAGGCTAATAATTAGAGCGGGCCCCCAAGGGACAACATTTAAAAAATTTCATACGTACTTACGTAGGGTCATAATTTCAAGGTTATTTTTTTCTTTTTATAGGGTTTCACGTAGTCGGGGGTTTTTTAAATTTTAAATTTTATTATTTAAATCTCTGTCATCAGTACATACCTTCAGCAATGACCACTTCTGGCTCGACTTCTCTTGCTTCAGCTATAATTTCTGCTGAACCTGAAGTAACAGAAGTTACGTCTCTACCTTCAGTCACAGCTGCTTCTGTTGATCTGAAGCAAGAGAAGTTAATCTTGTTGTATGTGTTATACTGATGGTATAAGTTATATTACTTATTGTAAAGGTTCATCAAAATCCGTTCAGTAGTTTTTGCGTGCGTTTACGATGGGAAGCTCAACTGCGCTCGATCGCCGATCTACCATATACGCGACTGGTGCCGAATCCGATTTCAAACCCCTGGACCCTGTCAAGAACATTCATCCTTAGAATTTCTATCCAGATGTATCTTTGGAGAGCATTCGTTCTTACCTTCACAAAAAAACCGCATGCATCGAGACGTTTTCCATAAAAAAGCCTGAACCTCTCCAGACATAACTTTAGGAGTCCCATTGGACCTGTTATACTTGTATTTGTCCACTTGGCCTACAAATGCATTACTTCAAGAATGGTTGACTTACCGGAATGCAACAAAAAAGACCGAATCCAGTGAAACAAGTAAATACTTTTTTTGCGTAAATAGCTGAATATGACATCCGAAGAGAAAAAACATACTACACAACTTCTTAAATAATTGATTAGCTTTAATAATTTGTAACGAAATCAATGAAATAAAGGCCGTATTTTATGATTTTGTCTCCTATTTATTCCTAACAATTAGACTAGTACTGATTTTCATGTAGACGTCAACTATCCAAGCTGATCGTCTGTTCTTTTATCGGCATCTAAGCTGACCTTCTGTAACCCGACTAAACATGCAAGTGGGCCTAAAGGACAGTGGGAAACAAATGTATGGGGTTTGGGCCCGCCCTTCAATAGTAACAAATGTATGGGTTTGGGCCCACCCTTCAATAGTAACAAATGTATGGGGTTTGGGCCCACCCTTCAATAGTAACAAATGTATGGGGTTTGGGCCCACCCTTCAATAGTAACAAATGTATGGGGTTTGGGCCCGCCCTTCAATAGTAACAAATGTATGGGGTTTGGGCCCACCCTTCAATAGTAACAAATGTATGGGGTTTGGGCCCACCCTTCAATAGTAACAAATGTATGGGGTTTGGGCCCACCCTTCAATAGTAACAAATGTATGGGGTTTGGGCCCACCCTTCAATAGTAACAAATGTATGGGGTTTGGGCCCGCCCTTCAATAGTAACAAATGTATGGGGTTTGGGCCCACCCTTCAATAGTAACAAATGTATGGGGTTTGGGCCCACCCTTCAATAGTAACAAATGTATGGGGTTTGGGCCCACCCTTCAATAGTAACATTTGACATACCGTTGCATAGGGCTTTTTAAGCGGAACATTAGTTACTAACAAAACTATGGTCAAATGTTAGTACTTTCGGAGATACGACGTCTTAAAGTTGTTGTCTAAATTTTTTTACTAACTAACATGTTCTTTATGGATATTTATAAGGTAGAATAGTAATAATATATGTATTTCACTTTAAATTAAAAATGATTTATTATTCGTCCTGGAATTAATTTAATTCGGGCAGAGAGAGGAGCAGGTAGGAAGAAGTTATGCAATGACTACACACGATACGGTTTTTATTTTAAGACTGCCCCACACTAGGAATTTCTCCTGTATCGTGGGTGCGTTTAAAAACATTTAAACTCACATACACAAACAGCCAGTCCCGGAACAATTACTTGTAGGTTATACAAATATTTTTTCCGTGCGGGAATCGAATCCGCGACACGCAGCGCAGCAGTCAAACGCTTATCACTGGGGCCAACCGTGCCGTTCGGTTTGAGTCTGGGTAATGTTTAAATGTTTATCTTATAAGTAAACTGCGATCATTAATTGCTTCGATTGGAATCACTTTTATGGCAGTATTGACTTTTAACCTTAGTCGTAATACTAAGTTTTATTCTGCACAAAAATACCTATTCATTCATGAGTAGGTATCTTATTTCTCATGAGAGGTGGGCCCACCATTACTCATTGTCCTTTGAAATATTGTTTATCTCATTATACATCAACTAATAAAATATTCGCGGAGGTCGGATGTCAAAGCCGACCGGACAATAACTCTACACTACCTACCTACTTGTATTTTTTTTTAAACGTTGCCTCAAAATTCTCTTTTCGTTATTTATTTATTTAAACTTTTCGCACAAAAAGATACAAAGGCGGACTTAATGCCTTAGGCACTCTCTACCAGTCAACCAAGGGTGGTGAAGAGATTCATTCTTTTGATTCTCTTTTCATTCGAACCTAAATTTAACAGCAGACTATAATATGTTTTATAGGCACTCGGGGAAAATAAATAATAAAGGAACTAGGAATTACTCGTGTATCGTGGGTGCGTTTACAAACATTTAAACTCACATACACAAACAGCCAGACCCGGAACAACTACCTGTAGGCAATACAAATATTTGTTCCGTGCGGGAATCGAACCCGCGACACGCATCGCAGCAGTCGATCGCTCAGCCACTGCGCCAACCGTGTCGTCAAATTGACCGATAACTTTGTAGCACTTAGGTAGTGTGAGGCAATAGTACTCCAGATGTATGACGAAAGTTATTTAAAAGTAAACGAGGAAGTATAGCGTGTGTGCTTTAAAAAATATGTACATGTCTTATACTAAGCTTAGTAGCACAAGAAACTATTCCGCGCACAGCGGCGGCGAACAGATGTATGTATATAACTTATATGTGTGGAGCACACTGAAAAGATCATGCATTAAGACAAGTAAAACGCGCCAAATTTTCAAAAATATCCATCGGCTAGTTTTTGCGCTCAAAGGTGGCTGATGTCTGAATTGAGGACACCTTAAATGTCCTGTAACTTTTTAAGGGCTTTAACAGGATCGGGCCTACAAAATCGGCCAATTTACTAAGTTGTCGGAAATTATCCCACGGGAACATGCTATCAGGATAAAAAGTATGTCCTTCCTCAGGATCTCTTTGCCAAATCAGAAGTTCAGTGGTTTAGGTGTGAAAATGTAACATACAGTTTCAAGTTGAAATCCTCCCCTTAAAAATCTAATTACCTACCCCTTTTTGCCCCGTCATGGGTCAAGTTTTGACAACTTTACATGCTTATTATTAATTATTATCTGTCAAAAGTAATAATACTGAGTTTCGAGTTAATTAGACCGCGCATTCAATTACTTCCACATAAAATTCAACACCCCTATATCCCCCTTTGAGGGGTAGTTTTGAAAAACGTATAATAATAAACTTTATTACTTACTTAGGCGAGTATTCTTGCCAAGTTTCAAGTTTATTAACTAAATGAATAAGATTTTTCATATAAACTGTATCCCCGCTTTTCACCCCCACAGGGGTGGAATTTTGAAAACTCGTTTGGGATGTATTCATAACTTGACTCAAAGATGATGTATACCAATTTTTGAGTTAATCATGCCACGTAGTAAAATACTCCCCTTAAGAAGTTAATTACCCCTTTCTGCCCCGTCAGGGGTCGATTTTCGAAAGACCCAAAAACTTATCATCGTTTCTTTCTTGTCAAAAGTATTAATACTGAGTTTCGGGTAAATCGAACTGCGCGCTAAAATTCTTCCATAAAAACTTTGAAACCCCGCAATCCCTTGTTAGGGGGTAGTTTATAAAAAAAAAAAAACTGGCAATCTTCATAATTTATTTAGGTTAGTATTCGTGCCAGGTTTCAAGTTTATTAACTCAAGGAATAAGATTTTTCATACAAACGAAATCCCCCCATTTCACCCTCTTAGGGGTAGAATTTCGAAAAATCCTTTCTCAGTGGATGCCTAATTTTCACGAAGAATACATCCTCTAAATTTCGTGTCTCTAGGAACAGCGGTTTAGGCTGTGCGTTATATATCAGTCAGTCAGTCAGGACTTTAAATTTTATATATAGATAATGAACCAGGCCTCCTCTAGGTGAGAGGGAGTGGGACGTAATCAACCACGCGGGCCCAGTGTTTTGTTCAAGGACATGCCGAACATGCGAATATTGGTGGTGCCCGCGTTTAAATATGAGACATGGCTCCTCAATTCATACAGACACAAATCTTAAGAACGGTCAACCCGTCGTACTTTTCATACAAACGCTCGTGCGTGATTATGTCTTGTAAGGCATCTATCTTTGAATTTTTTGAACTAATGGGAATCTTGTGCACTATATCGAGGCTTCTATCAAAGCAAAAATAAAAAAATTGAAGAAACAAATTCAGTACGAGCCTCCAAAAAACTGTTTTTTTGCACAAATTTTACCAGAACTTTGGCCGTTCATAATGTACTCATAAATTGTAAAAGTAAAGAAATCATATCAATAGAAGCCTTGCACATGTAATGAAGATTCTAAATGACATTTTTTTTTTCCAAAAACTTGTAAGGGTTATTCAAAAACACGTATTTCCTGGAACAAGTTTTATGAAATTTTCGAACACTATTTTTCGTTCAATGTTATCGCGTTCTCAATTATTCGTAGTCAACAAGGCGGTATAAGGTGCGAAAGTTACCGAATGACAACCGAGCGTTCAGGCGATATATCTCTCTTTTCGCTTTGCCTCTTTTTCAAACATTGCGCTGGATGAAACAACAAGCTTTTCGACTGTGCTCGCGTTGACGATAGATGCACCGGGAAGGGCCCTCTGGGAATTTACAACAACATTATAATAATAATAATAACAACCAACGTCAACAAGTCAACGTCCCGATATTTCATATTTTTAATCAAATACATTTTTAGAGCAGTTTTTATACCTAGTTATTGTGGATTACCAAGCATAAACCGAATGCTCCAACCAATTTTCTGTTTAAAAAATACAATGATCAATAATGCAATAAACTTTCACCAAAAACTGCCGAACCGGAGGTGACATCTGTCATGTTACCTCGGGTAAAACACAAGGAATATCTTAATATCGAAATGCAAAAATGTTGAAAAAATCTGCCGCAAGACGTGCACGCCCACCACCACCGGACTCTTCGCTCAGCTCCGCCTCGCCGTCACCGGTACCCAGCCCCGTTGTGAGCACTGTGACGACACTAGCCGCGGTAGTTGCGTCGAGCTCGTGCGACGAGTATTTCTCTCCACCCACGATGCCACCACCTGCTCGTCGACGGGGAGGACGCCGGCCGCCTGACGGCTTAGAACCTCGAGGCCCACTGGCCTCTGATAGGGTCCCAGCTCCCGGCGGAAGTGTGCAGCGCATTAGATGGACACGATCCATCAATGAAAATGTCATGCGCTCATACTATGGGGCTACAGAAGGGGAAAACAATCTGACCGCGTACCGTGTTCGGATGCTCTCTCTTTTTCAGGTGCATGAGCCAGCTGTCAAGTTTTCGGCACAACGACTATCGGATCAGGTGCGGGTCAACCAGCGTAATCACATGCTAGATGACGCTGTACTTGATAGCCTGCGAAATGAAATGCAGAGTAGCCATGTTATCGCCCCCCAGTCGCAGACTGTTGTAGTACGGCAGTCCAACACAAGTCATGCTGACGAGGGGAGTAATGACAGGGTACTACAAACGTAAGTACCCAGTGCAATGAGGAATTGAGGAGTACTTTAGAAGGTGCGATTCAGGAATATCGGTTCATGTCGCCTGAACTTAGACCACGCTTACCTCGTTTGCCCATGCATAACAAAAATAGGGCGCTGGTGGCGGTCCTGGATTCGCAGTTGTCAAACTATTTTGATACCTGCGAAGACCTCATCGATACTCATTCGATTCTGTATTGCGCGGCTGTAGCGGCATGTTGTGTAGCTCACGTGAAATTTGCCAATGACTCTAGAGCTACACGACCGAAACCAACCGTACCAGCTTGGCAGTACAGGATTGTACGCCGTATTGGTGGGGCCAGGACGCTCATCGGCAAACTAATCTGCTTCAGGGAGGGCAATACTCGCCCAAGAGTGATGCGCTTTATGAGACGGGCGTTTTCAGGGACTGATATCAGTCCTCAAGACTATATGTCTTATGTCACAGAGCGCATCGACTTCCTGAAGCAGGAAGTGTATGCATGTGCGAACCGTATTCGTCGGTATAAGCGGAGAATAGAGCGATACACTCAGAATCGCACCTTCCAGAGTGATGAAAGGTGGGTTTATAGGGGTTGGGAGCGACCGGACCAAGGTGTGACTGACACGTGCCTGCCGGATGATGATGCCATGTTTTCCTTTTGGCATAGTATATTAGTATCTGGTCGGCGCCTGTCAGTCACACTGAAGATGCTTGGGCTCGGGAAGTCGAGCGAGCCTGTGATCCAATACCACAAATGGAGACTATTACCATCTGCCCCCAAGGTGTAGTTCGTACAGTCCGTCCGTTACCTAACTAGAAATCTCCAGGTCCAGACGGGCTGCACAACTTTTGGATTAAATGGTTTTCAAGGTCGCACGCTCGCTTGGCATCTCAGTTCCAGACCGCTTTAGAGTCTGGTTCGCTACCCCAATTCCTAACGATAGGAGTTACCCACCTGCTCCATAAATCAGGTAGCACCACAGAACCCAAATAAAGTTCTTACATCCATTTTGAGAGCTAAAATTAACAAACATATAGACACCAACTCCATTATGTCTGCCTCTCAAAACGGATGTAAGAATGGGTCCCGCGGTACTAAGGAGCTACTCCTCATTGATATGGCCATTACCCAACAGGTTCGTCGTTCCCGAAAGGATCTGTCGATATGTTGGATAGATTATAAGAAGACCTATGACTCGGTGCCACATACATGGCTCATGAGGGTGCTGGATTTTTTATAGAGTAGATGCAACTCTGCGTACCTTCCTGATGTCGTGTATGGGGCAATGGAGGACGGTTCTTCGCTATCCAGGACGTCGAAATATTCAGAGGAATAGCGAAATGATAAGGATCGAGCGAGGCATATTTCAGGGCGATAGTTTGAGTCCGCTTTGGTTCTGCTTAGCCTTGAATCCTCTAAGCACACTGCTGGAGAATTCAGGTCTAGGCTATCGGCTGAGGAGAGGTGGTCAGGTTATATCGCACCTCTTCTACATGGATGACCTGAAACTCTTTGCTCCAAACAATTTGCAACTAATGGAGCTACTGAAAGTAACTGAAACTTTGAGTAGCGCCATCAGGATGGAATTTGGTGTGGACAAATGTGCGGTCATGCATGTAAAGCGCGGGGAGATTATGGAATCCGTGGGAACCCAACTCTCGGATTTCACAAACCTTAGAGCCCTCTCCGCATCCGAAACCTATAAGTTTTTGGGTATGTCGGAAGCGTTAGGTATCAATGTTACTGACATGCAATCTGCTGACAAGCAATCGTTGAAGGAGCGCTTCTTTTGCCGCCTGAAAAAAGTACTTAATAGTCTTCTATTAGACGGAAATAAGGTGCGTGCCTTCAACGGTTGAGTCATGCCGGTTCTGATGTACTCTTTCGGCATACTCAAATGGACTCAAACCGAACTATACGCTCTGGATAGGAGGGTCCGGACGCTGCTGACTGCAAATCGAATGCATTATCCACGGTTGTCGGTAATGAGGCTGTATATCCCGCGAAAGTGTGAAGGTCGAGGCTTTTTAAACGCTAAGACCCTCCACAATCGCGCGAGATATGCAGTCTCAGGGAATATTTCTTAGAAACCGACGTGGGAATGCATCGAGATGTAGTCGCGGTGGACAAGGGCCTCACCCCACTCTCTTTGGCTAAAGAGAACTGGTGCAAGTCAGTTGTGCTTGACACCAATGATCGCATGGAAGTATGGCAGAGTAAGGAGCTTCACGGACGCTTTTACCGGGCCCTACATGGACCCGATGTAGATTTACCAGCGTCCGTAGCCTGGCTGCGTTTCGGTGACCTCTTTGGAGAAACCGAAGGTTTTGTCTGCGCAATTATGGACGAAGTTATGATGACGAACAATTACCTGAGATTTATTGTGAAAGACGGCATGGTTGACATCTGTCGGGCATGCCACCGGGCGGGAGAATCAATCAGGCATATTATCTCCGGGTGTTCTCGTCTAGCTAACGGAGAGTACTTGCATAGACACAACCTTGTAGCCAGGATAATCCATCACAACTTACGTTTAATGAATGATTTAAGTTACTAACTAAGTTACTTGCCTTCCTTTGTTCTACTTTATCAGCTAGTGTCCCACCCCACCCACGTTCACAAAGTACCTATTGATTTCATTTAGTGATGACTGAGGTGTCGTTGATAGAGACAGTAGTTCATTAGGGTGGTTTGTGTTTTTTGAAGTATTTGTGATTTCTTTTAGTGCCTTCCATAATTTCCTGCTGTCACTTTGCGCCGCCCGCACCTTCTCTTTCACGTAGGCTCTTTTATTTATTTTTTTAATAGGCTATTGCAAAAGTTTCTGTAGCGCGTATAGGTAATTTTTAGGGTCAAATTGTCTGGCGAGTGTTTATATTTTCGGCGCTTATCTCTATTTCTTATACAGCGTAAAAGGCCTTGCGTTATCCACGGCTTTATTATCTTCTTCCGTCTCGATAGAGTTACTATTTTGGTGTTATTAACTATGGCTTGTTGAAGACTTTTTGTCAAATAAAGCATAGAAACATTTGGATTTGGTCAATCATAAATAGGATTTAAGTTAATGTTTAGGATATCCTGTTCTAGGCTTTTCGTGTCCACTTTTTTAATTGATGTAAGAAAGAATTGAGTAGTTTTCTTGAAGTTTAGGTTTAGTAAGACGGGGTACTGGTCTGTCAAAGTGAAGTCAGGAACGATAGTCATAGCAGTGCTTTTAGTTTTTAGTAGGGCATGATCAATGCATGTTTCACTTTCACTACGTGTAATAAGTGTATGGGCTGGAAGAAGGCCATGGGAAGCTGCAAGGGTAAGGTAGCGTTCGCCATTTACCTCTAGTTTGTTATGGTTAATCGCAATATTTATATCTCCCATAAGAATTATATTCTCAAAGCTGGAGTATTTTGTGAGAACTTTGTCTAATGATTTTAAGAATAGATCCAGGTTATGAAAAGAAGGTGAGCGATATACAGCAATGATTGCCATGCGATTATCAAAAGTAGCAACTAAACAATTACATTCTTCGACATTTGGTTCAACCACTTTTAGTCGAAGGTGTTCTCTAAAATAAATAACCACACCGTCATTTTGTTTCGGATAAGTTTTAGCTGTCTCAAAGCGATAGCCAGACAGGTCGGGAATGACAGACATTGAACAGAATATGATTTAGGAATAGCAAAAAGCCTTGATATCAGTAGCTTAATATATTATGTATCAAAACTCAAACTCAAATCATTTAAAACAACTAAACCAATTACAGGCAATTTTGGATTGTCAAAAGGTCGGTCAGTCAGAAAGATGAAGCTAGTTGCCAATTCCAAAGCGTAGTAGGTACCTATGGAGAAGAACGTGCAAGAAACTCCACGGATACTCTTTTAAATCATAAAATTGTTACAAAATATTTGATTACATTATTCGTGTTGAAATTAACCATGTGAGAACGATGTAGAAAGACGTGCACGTTAAAAGCGTCCGTTATAGACAACATAAAAACAATTTCGAAATTAAAAATTAAAATCAGCCGTGGCAGCTAAGAGATGACCAGTCCCTACTGACGGCGCCAGTTCACGAACATGACGTATGGATCAGCACCATTCAGCTCAACTATTTGGAAGGGGACTTAATGATCCAACCACACGCCACCACCAGCGAGAAATTAGAGTGAGCATGATATACTCTCAGCCGCCAGGGCACATTCAAGTCAATGAAAGACGAACCCAGCAAATGGTAGCTTTTTAGAAAGTACATAGTGCTCACACGTGTGCTTTGCAATTATACAATACTAAGCAATTGAGTTTATACAATGGAAATATAGTTTTCTTCCAATGTTCAGCAGCTCCAACAATGTTTCCGAATGCTAATTAGTTTATGCGCCCCTGTGGAGCAGGACCAGAATTGAGCAAAGCATTTTTGTCAGCGATGTAATCCCCTAACTTTTAATATGCTTGGCTAAGTAGTGTGCGTTTAATACAAGCCGAAGTCGTTGCTATATGATCTGCGACATACTACTAGACAAACAGTTGGTATATGACAGCTACCTTATTGATCGGCGACATACTACTAGACAAACAGTTGCTATATGATCTGCGACATACTACTAGACAAACAGTTGGTATATGACAGCTACCTTATTGATCGGCGACATACTACTAGACAAACAGTTGGTATATGACAGCTATCTTATTGATCGGCGACATACTACTAGACAAACAGTTGCTATATGATCTGCGACATACTACTAGACAAACAGTTGGTATATGACAGCTACCTTATTGATCGGCGACATACTACTAGACAAACAGTTGGTATATGACAGCTATCTTATTGATCGGCGACATACTACTAGACAAACAGTTGGTATATGACAGCTACCTTATTGATCGGCGACATACTACTAGACAAACAGTTGCTATATGATGCGACATACTACTAGACAAACAGTTGGTATATGACAGCTACCTTATTCAAACACACAGAAGGGTTGCCCTCGAACTGTCCATTGTGTGTCAATCCACCCTGTAATTATATCATCAAACCATGCCACTGGTCTATAATATTCTGTCTTGATCTTGATCATGTGTTTTAATTTAAATACGTCACACGTCAATGTACTGTGAATAACAAGTCGACGTTACATCTGTAAGGGTTCACATGTCCGTTGTTGCATTTTTGTAAGACAGGGACAATTAGTAATAATTTCGTAACTGGAGTGCAGTTGTATTTTCTCTTGCATTTTAAATGAGAGAATAGTGTTGGTGCTCTTAAAACTTTTTAGTTCTAATGACGATCGCTTTTTTTACTCTTTTAACTTTTTCTCTTCAATATAAATTAGCCTATCGACTCGTATTTTCAGGAAATCAGAATGGGAATTATTAATTGAGGATTGATTAAAGGGCGTATTTACCTTCTTACTTATTTTACTTACTTACTTTATCGTAGGCGTAGAAAACTATCACCGTGGGTTTGATGTAATATCACACATGCCAAAGCCAGTTGTTTTGGTACTGTTATGTTCGTAAGGGAGATGTAAGGATAGGGCGCACCTACTGATCACACGGTAGCTAGTTGCACACTGATTTATTGAATGTTTGACATGCGGTCGCGCGCCGGCGCAGCGGCGCGTAGGTACAAAATCAAAATCAAAAGTCATTTATTCAAATTAGGCTGAGAATCAGCACTTTTCGAACGTCAAAATTACAAAAGACAGTCCCCCAAAAACGCCCGCCCTTCGCCACTTCCTAGTGCTATCGCTGGGAAGAAGAAGTGGCGGAACAAACTCCCCAGCAGCACAGCTGTCTGTTCAGTTAGAATATAGTTAGTTGCATGTATACAATACTAGGAACCTATGTTCAGTAATGAACATTACAAGAAGCTTAAATTATTTGCCATATTATGTCAGCTAGCCACGCCAATATACCAACAAATATAATAAAAACTATACGTACTCAAGCTAAAAAATAATTAATTAAAATAAAAATAAAAACTCACTACCTAAATAAAAGCCTCCAGGCATAAAGGGCGTGACAGCTTACACATTTATGCATTGCTGGGTTCGTCACCTAGCTGTCACTTGCAGTCACAGATGATGAACTAGGACCATCGATGTGAAATAAATAAGTGAGTTAATATTAATAACAGTAACCTGTCAGTACCTAAGCTAATTCTGGAGAAAGAACATGAACATTGTCTTGAGTTAATTAGGGCGACCAACTATTCTTATCGTGTAAGTAGTCGTTGATGGAATAGTAAGCCTTTGAACAAAGGTTGGATTTTACTTGAGCTTTAAACGCATTAAAAGGCAAGTCTAGCAAAGAAGAGGGTATCTTGTTATAAAAGGTTATACCAAGCCCAACAAATGAGTTATGAACCTTATGAAGCCGGTGAAAGGGGGCACGTAGTTTGTCCTTATTTCTAGTGTTAACACTGTGAATATCACTGTTTTTAGTGTACAAGTGCAAATTTTGCCTAATATATAGGATGTTGGCGAAGATGAATTGTGATGCAACCGTGAGAATACCAATATCTTTAAAAAAATCTCTTAGAGAAACTCTGGCACCTAGCTGGTAAATTGCTCGAACAGCTCGTTTTTGAAGGACAAATATATTTTGTATATCAGCGGCTTTGCCCCACAGCAGAATACCGTAGGACATAACACTGTGAAAATAACTGAAATAGACTAAACGAGCTGTATCAACGTCAGTGTATTGTCTTACTTTCCTGACGGCGTAGGCAGCCGAACTGAGCCTTCCTGCTAGACTTGATATATGAGGTCCCCACTGAAGTTTGGCATCTACTGTTAGTCCTAGAAAAATTGCCGAGCCTACTGTTTCAAGCACCTCTTTATTTAAGACGATGTTGGGTCCTAGATTTCTGACATTCGGTAAGGCGAACTTTACACATTTCGTTTTCTTGGCATTGAGAACTAGGTTATTTGACGTAAACCAATCTGTAACTATTGTGAGTGCACTGTTTACGTCGTCAAAATCTTGTCTATTCCTGTCTACTTTAAAAATAAGAGAGGTATCATCTGCAAACAGTACAACGTCACAGATGCCCTTCAAATGGAATGGTAAATCATTGATATATACTAAGAACAAGAATGGACCCAATATTGAGCCTTGCGGAACACCTAACTGAACTGGTAGCCCGGAAGATTTCGCGCCATTAACATCTACACATTGGACCCTATTATGTAAATATGAAATTATTATGTTGAGAGCCTCGTTTCTGACACCGTAATGATGTAACTTACGCAAAAGCGTGTCATGGTGCACGCAATCAAAGGCTTTAGAGAGATCACAGAAAACTCCAATAGCATTTTGCGATTTCTCCCATGCGTCAAATATGTGTCTCAGCAGAGCAACACCCGCGTCTGTAGTTGAACGACCCTTTGTAAAGCCATATTGATCATTATGGAGGAGGCTGTTTAAATTAAAATGTCTTAGCAACTGCTTGAGTATTAACTTTTCAAATATTTTGCTAAATGCAGGTAAAATAGAAATAGGCCTGAAATTGCCAACGTCATTCTTATTACCTGATTTAAATAATGGTATGACTTTACTACTCTTCATGAGGTTAGGAAAAGTTCCTAAATCAACACATTTATTAAAAGTAACAGCTAGATAGGGGGCTACGATGGCTATTATATTACTTAAAAGTTTAATGGAGATGCCCCAATAATCACCGGTGTTTTTAGACTTAAGTGTATTAAAAATATTAACTACATCACGTGGGGTTACATGTTCGAAACTAAATATAGGACTACATTTAGGTACACTACTATGCAAAAGGTTTTCAGCTTTAGACGGGGACGAATTTAAGGAGCGAGTCGTAGTTATCGGTATGATGGCAAAAAACTCATTAAATGCCTCAGCTACGTCAGCTGCATTATTAACTAATTTGTTGTCGACCATAATCTCAAGTTGTTTTTCTTGTTTAACAGATTTACCAGTTTCATTGTTAATAATTTTCCAAGTGGCTTTTACTTTATTATTAGAATTTTTAATTGTATCGCCTAAAAATTTTGATTTAGCAAAAGCACTAATCTTTTTGAATAATTTTGAATAATTTTTGACATACTCTAGGAAAGGAGTATCAAACCTGTAGTTTTTCAAACCATATAACTCGTATAGTCTCGCTCTACTTTTATAAATACCTGGAGTAGCCCATTGATTAAAGCCAACAGAGGATCCATTAATGTTAATAGTTTTGGTCTTAAAAGTAGATTGGTACTCTTTTTGCACAACATCAAAAAGGGCACCATAAATTTCATTGGGATTCTCATATTCTACTATAGATGGTGTAATTCTATGAGCTATATTATTTTTAAACATTTTGCATCGACTGGCTGTATAAGGCCTGCATTCAAGTTTATGCGGCTTTTTATGTAATGGCATGGGGAAGGTAGCTAATAAACCACAGTGGTCGGACGTTAAGTCAGTTAACACTAATTTATGTTTGGCATCACAATCATTAAAAATGTTATCAAGACAAGTTGACGAAGATGCTGTGATCCTAGTAGGTTCAAAAAACAAGTTAATTAAATTATAAGACCTAAAAAGATTGAGAAGTCTGATACTTAATGGAGTAACATCTAAAATATTAATATTGAAGTCTCCACATAATATAATGCTTTTGTTACTAGATTTCAACCTATTGAGAGAATCTTCCATTACCGATTCGAAACTAATAAAATCCCCAGAGGGGGGTCGATAAACGCAAATTATAACATATCGCTCAAGTTCAACACAAGACAACTCTATAGTGCGCTCGATTGAAAGATTAACTAAATCTAAACGTTGTTTACATTTCAACTTGTTTGAAACAAGAACTAAAGAGCCACCGCGAATAGCACTTTTTCTCACAAATGCACTCTGTACGGTAAAGTTTTCATCATTAATAAACACTACTTCATGTTCCTTCAACCAGTGTTCAGTCAAACATAACACCTGAACATCATAGTTCTCCATAAATAAACTTAATTCTAGCTCTTTGCCGGACAGACCCTGCATATTTTGATGAACAACATTCAACATATGCGGCTGACCTGTTGTCGCACCTAATAGTTTAAACTACAAGGCGTATCAAAAGTAGTGTTAGTATCAGTACTAACAGTAATCGATGGTACACTACAAGTACCAGTGTCACTGAGTATATTGTATGCTAAAAGATTAGCAATTTGTCTCCTACAACTAGGTGGCAAATACATAGTATAATTAGTCAGTTTGTAATCAGTAATGAATTGGTTACAATCAAAATATAAAATAGCATCACTGTGACGACAAGTCCTATTTTATATGAACATATTTAAATTATAAATATGCTTATTTTGCTTATCAGTTAAATAGTAAGAATAAGGCAAGGCACAAAAAATAAATTTACAACTAACTACTTATAGCTAACTACTTGTACATACATAACAATCCCTCCCCCATATATTTATGACAATAATAAAAAGATTGATTAAAAATAAGGCTTATAATTAACTCTGACGCGTTCACGCCTAGACCTAGTGTTCTGATGGATCGTCGCATGTGCGCATTCACTCTGTTCAGAAACGTCATTCATTTGTGAATGTGCACCAGCGTCAGTAGGTGTCTCCGAAGAGTTCTCGAACCCACTCGTCTCCTCTCCGATGTCAACGATATCAGTTGATGACGTCATGTCGTCAGCTGACTCCGTAACCACGCCTGCGGCGACCGGTGGTGACGGCTGAATTGATGATACACTGTCTATATCTGACACTATATTTGGTTCCCAAATATGTTCTTGGTATTCTGAAGTTGGTACATCCTTCCCGCTGCGAGGCCATAGTTGGTCAATGTGCCTATTCACCTCTAAATTATACTCCGGTAGGTGTACAGTATACATAACGGCTCCTTTCTTTTGTACAATAACGCCTTGAGTCCAAATAAATTTCTGGTTGGTTAAATATTTCTTTATCCACACGCGATCTTGCAGTTCAAAATTAAGTCTAGACTTCCCACGGTAATGTTTAGCCTGTGAACACTGATTGCGTGCCACACGGTCAATGAGGTCTGTGGATGGCGGTGTGACTCGAGCGGGATTCAACAAGTCTAATCTAGAGCGTAGGGATCGGCCGAATAACAGCTCAGCAGGTGATTTTCCTGTCGTGCTGTTTTTAGAATTACGGTAGTCGAACAAAAACTTTGAAATCTTTTCTTGACTTATTTTGTTAACTGTAGTGCTTATTAATATTCCTCGCAACCCTTTTTTAATGATTTTAACAAAACTTTCAGCCTGGCCATTACTAGAAGGGTGGTAGACTGGTGAAAACGCTCGTGTAATGCCATTTAATTTACAAAAGGTCGAGAATTCTTGGGATGTAAACGATGTACCATTATCAGTGACCACGGTATGCGGAACCCCAAACCTAGACATTACATCTATCAATTTTTCAATAACCGTTTTAGACCCGTATGACGAACTCACATTGTAACATTCTACCCATTTGGAATATGCATCAACAATAATTAAGTACATACATTTGATTATTAAATGGTCCCAGAAAATCTAAATGAATCCTATAGAAAGGATGCGGCGGGTAGGGCCACGGCGCGAGCGGGGCGTGCGGCGGGGAGGGGCGCAGCTGTGCGCACGTGGCGCAGTCTGCCGCGAGCCGCTCTAAGTACCTATCTATACCTGGAAACCATATAGGTACGTTGACGAGCCTCCGCTTTCATTTTCACTATTCCGAAGTGTGAGCTATGTAAATCATTACAAACTTGTTCTCGTAGTGACAATGGAATTACTACCTTATGCCCACGCATTAGACACCCATTTTCGACTGACAAGTCTAACCGACACAAAAAATATGCTTTTAATTGAATATCTTTTACGTTCCGCGGCCAGCCCGTCATTACGTAATGAGTTACTTTACTTATGAGCGGATCCTTCGCAGTCTCGTCGCGCGAGAAGAGTGACGGGCAAGCTGGCTTCCACCACGAAGTTGACGTATGCCGCTCGTTCATCGTAGTCACAATCTCCCGTGCCCGTGCTATTTATTTCGCCTAGCGGTGCCCGCGAAAAATAATCGGCGTTATTGTCAGCACTACGCAATACTCGATTTTGTAATTATAAGCTGACAAAAACATTGCGTACCGTTGTAACCGGTTCGCTGTTACCTCTGGAATGCCACGGCTAGGGTTAAATATTGCTAACAAGGGTTTGTGATCGGTCTTCATAATAAATGGTTCGGCTCTGCCGTATAAGTATTGGTGGAAACGTCTCACGCCAAAAATAATAGCCGTTGCCTCCTTCTGAATTTCAGAATAGTTTTTCTCTGCTGAAGTTAACGTTCTTGATGCGTAGGATATAGGCCTCTCCACGCCGTCATTACAAATCTGAGAAAGGACTGCCCCCAAGCCCGTGGGGGACGCGTCTACCGTTAAAATTATCCTTGCATCTGGGTCGAAGTGTGTGAGTACCTGATCCGAAGTTATTTTTTTTTTAATTGTAGTAAAAGCTTGTTGATGTTCCGATGTCCATACCCATTTGCATTTTTTCTGTAATAATTCGTATAATGGACTTAAAATGGAAGAAGCGTCGGGAACAAAATTACGATAATAGTTAATAAGTCCCAGAAATGATTGTAATTGCAATACATTCGTCGGTATTTGAGCTTCTAATATTGCTTTGACTTTTTCAGGGCATTTCCTTATTCCATTTTTGTCTATTACATGACCTAGGTATTGAATCTCATCTTTAAAAAATTCGCACTTACTTGCTTGTACTGTCAATCCAGCTGATTCTAACCTGTCCAATACAGCAATTAATCTTTCTCTATGCTGAGCCTTGGTGCCCCCTATCAGAATATCATCCAGGAAACAGACTGTGCCCTCTATGCCTGCCAAGATGCATTCCATGGCCCGCTGAAAGATAGCTGGTGCGCTGGCTAACCCGAACACTAATCTGGTATATTTAAACAAGCCGCGGTGCGTATTTATGCAAGTTAGGTCTTGCGCGTCCTCAGATAAAACAAATTGTCCGTAAGCCATCGAGAGATCGAGCTTAGTGAACTGCTCCCCCCCGTGCAGCTTGGCGAACAACTTCTGTACTGTTGGCAAGGGGTACTTATCAACAATTAGCTGTTTGTTTATCGATACTGAGTAATCAGCACAAAGCCTAACTCCGCCATCTTTTTTTAGCACTGGAACCACAGGTGAAGCGTATTCCGAGTGTTGCACCGGTTTTAACACACCCAGGTGTAACAGACGATCAATCTCTTTGTGTATCTTATCTTTCAGAGCAAATGCAACCGGCCGGGGCTTGAAAAATACTGGCTTTGAACCTGGTTTGAGATGAAGTTTAATCGCGTATTTATTGAAACAGCCTAAATTGCCCGAAAACAACTTTCGAAATTTGATAAATAAACTTTGCGTAAATGAATCGTCTGCCTCGGTGGAAAGGTACTGAATTGCAGGTGCGAGCTCGAGGCCGAACTCATGAATAAAGTCGCGGCCCAGCAGCGGCGGCCCGTCGCCCGCCACCACGAATACGTCCAGCTCGCGCGCGCGACCCTCGTACGCCACACTCAGTCGCGCCAGCCCGTGGCTGGCTATTTTGCCACCCGTATAATTAAGTAGCTGCCTGGTTGTCGCTGATGATGGTACATTACTAAAATACGCGTCGTAAGTTTTGCTCGAAATCACGCTAACAGCCGCACCGCTATCTATTTCGAATTCCAAAAACTGACCGTTAACCGATACCCGCGCTGTCATCGGCCTACCCCTCGCACAACGAATATTGTAAACCGACTCACCGTCATCTCCTTCATCCACAGACCTCTCATCTACGTACTGTACTTTATTTGACGTGCACATCCGACGCAAATGACCCTTTTTGCCGCACTTTTTGCACTTATAACTTTTAAAACGACACTTGTCGGCTTTATGATTGCTATAACCGCACACACTGCACTTTTCGCCGTTGGTGATGCTGAATACGGGCGCGCCGCCTGCGCCGGCCGCCGCCGCGGGCGCGGGGCGGGTGTCGCCCAGCGAAACCGCTGCCGCTGCCTCGCGCGCGCACCGCACGCTCTCCGCCAGCGCCACCGCGCCGCTGAGGGTTAAATCCTTCAGGCTTTGTGCGAAAAGCTTGTCCTTCTCGTGGCCCGCTACCATACCCATGACGAACCTGTCCAGTACGGCCTCCTCGAGACTTTTAAAGCTGCAGTGTGCTGCCAATCCTTTGACTCTGGCCGCCCACATTGAGTGACTCTCACCTGGCTTTTGTACCGCTGAATAAAAATGGAACCCCTCCGCAAACCCGCACTTTTTAGGAGTAAAATGCTCATCTAATATTTTGATGATATCGTCGTATTCCACTTGTTCTAATTCCTTGGGTAATACCAGGGCCCCAAGTCTGCTAATTTCAATGACATGTCCCACTATTACGATTCAATCGAGACTCAATTATAATTCAATTATCATTGTGACAAAATGCGTATTCTGCTAAAACTTAAATGTGGTGTCAATGGAATTGTAATAGAATCGTAATTGGATTGCAATGGTGTCCTTTGAATATTTCGCGGTGTTGCCTATTAAAATCTACCACGACACTGAATGAATGAATGAGTTATAATTTATTTTAAATAAAGGTTTTTTTTTCATTTCTGTGATTGAATTACGACTCATAATAAATATATTGTCTATAATGAAATGCCTTCTCGATAGAATAAGACCAAATGTTGTAAAAAACACTACTTATAATACGGGGACTGTGCTGCCAAAGTAAAAAATTGTTGCTGTCACGGAAATGTCACTTTCAATTCAACCAACTTGTCAAAATATAAAGTGACTGTTGATTGTGTTTTAAATTTTTCTTTTATACTTACTCGTTTTTAACTTTAAAAAACTTTTTACAAGTACTATACTTGTAAAAAGTTTTTAAAAGTTAAAAACGAGTTCTTGCAAAATGACAAATTAAATAAGTAAGTACTTAAAATCTTTGTTAAAGTTAATTCAAATTCGTTGACTGCAATTATTTAATATTTCAATTTGATATTACAAAAATTTTATTTACTTAAAATAGAATAGTTACCTATTCAATACTTAGACAATTTATATCTAAGCACCACCTCATTGTAGCTCGGGATTTGCGACGTTGCCGAGCCAATTCTAATATCGCTGTCGTCGAAGGCGATCATTAGAATTGGCTAAAGCCAAAATACGCCAACGTAAGCTTGGTGATGGCCTCATTATTATTTTAAATTAAAATAATTATACAACAATTGAAACGCTACGCATGACGATCTATCGTTGTTGAATTGTACTTCAATGGTAAGATTGTCATTGAGAGACGATTCACATAAATGTCAAATAACGAGCGGACTACCAATAATCGAGACACAACTGCGACACGATTGAAGAGCAGAATAGCAAATTGTTCAATGGCGATTGAGTGACAGTTCGATGATATGTCATTGGAACACCATTGGTCTTAAATAAGTAGTAGAATACCAAATGTGCCAAACTATTCAATCGAGATGCAATTGAGATTCAATTGAAGCATTTGTAAATTAGCAGACTTGGGGCCCAGGTTACTAGCTAACTTGTACGTCGCTTCCGAAATCGCGCTGAGCAATATTGCCCTCCGCTTGACCTTGCTCTTTTCCTTAACGTCGTCCACATCATTTGCAATGAACCACTGGTTCAAACGGGATTTATAACTATTCCACTCTTGAGTTGTGTGGTCAAAACCCGAAAAAAGTCCGAACGATACGGCCGCAGACATTATTCGCGAGAATTCGTCGTCGCCACGTGTTATGTTCGTAAGGGAGATGTAAGGATAGGGCGCACGTACTGATCACACGGTAGCTAGTTGCACACTGATTTATTGAACGTTTGACATGCGGTCGCGCGCCGGCGCTGCGGCGCGTAGGTCCTTAAAGCTAACTACTTGTACATACATAACAGGTACAAACAAAAGTCGATGATTATTTCGAATTACTAAAGAACCAAATGGTTAATGGTAAAATTTGTTTGTTTGTAGGTTTATATGTAAGAGATAATCTTTGGAACTATCAATCGGATTCGAAAAAATCTTTTTGCATGTGATAGTCCAATTCTTGAGAAAGTCTTTGATCCGCCTTGACCCTTAGGAGCCGAGCAAAAAGAAAAATTCAGAAAAAGCTCTAAGCGAAAACGAAATGACACCGCGGGCAGGCGATGCGATGCGACGGGGTGGGGGGGAGAGAAGAAGGTTCACGCGGACGAAGTGACAGCGCGGGCAGGCGATGGGATGCGATGAGGTGGGGGAGAAGAAGGTTCACGCGGACGAAGTGACATCGCGGGCAGGCGATGCGATGCGACGGGGTGGGGGGGGGGGAGAGAAGAAGGTTTACGTGGACGAAGTGACATCGCGGGCAGGCGATGCGATGCGACGGGGTGGGGGGGGGGAGAAGAAGGTTCACGCGGACGAAGTGACAGCGCGGGCAGGAGCTGCGATGCGACGGGGTGGGGGGGGGGGGAGAATAACGTTCACGCGGACGAAGTGACAGCGTGGGCAGGCGATGCGATGCGACGGGGTGGGGGGGAAGGGGAAGAAGGTTCACGCGGACGAAGTCGCGGGCAGGAGCTAGTTATTATAATAACATTAGTTGAAGGCACTGGAGTAATAAACCGGTGTTAAACTAAGTTTTTACCTAAAAAACCTTTGTTAACAAATCATATTCATAAATAATGTCCAACTGGTTAGTACTAGTAGTGTCTGAAATTGGTCTTTTGAGGAAAGAACAACACAGATTTGAGTAGACCAGTCCAGTCAGTGCACATATTTGTCAGTAATCGTGTAGCTTAACCACGAGCTCAACTCAGAACTTAAAGCATGAGTAGTTCTAGAACGCTTGGTTAATTCATGACTCTAAAACATTATCTGAAACCATTCTAACGATGTAAGTACTTACCACTTACCGCTACTCTAACTGCGTAAACTATCAATCTCAATCTAAATCATTTTGAAGAATATTGCTAATCCATTACTTCATATGTATGAAAAATTTGTCTTCACAACAACGTAAATAATGTAACAAATGTGGTTGAACTGTCAAAAAGAAAGCCATTGTGTTACGTAATACATCGGCCGGTCAGCTCAGCGGATCAAGATCTTATTTTTGTTTATTTGAACTTTAGGTACCTACTAGTCCTGACACCAGGACCTGTCAGTGCGACAATTCTAGTAGCCAATAAAGACCAAATTCGTAATTCACGTCACACGTATGAAACTGACAGGTGTCTAGATAGAACGCATTCACTCGTCGGCAGCACTGTATGCTATTTGATTAACACTTCACGATTGGAAGGCACAACGATATTTTAAATAATGTAGGGGTTTTACAAGGTCTGAACATTAGGAACAAGGTACAAACATTACTGGCGCAATGTGGGTGTAGGTATACTCTTCTGCCCAATTCTTCGGGGAATGTTATATTTTTTTGTTACAGGAAATCCTGAAATGAAAATATTAATTCAACATTTCTTTCCTCACTCAGTATATTTAGGTACTTTTGATTTGAATAAACAATTTTGTTGACGGAGAGATTCGTAGAATAATATTATCCTCTTTTACCACAGTTCTAAAATTTCTAAATGAGTTAGGATCTGGTTGGGTAGGTACCTAACTAAGGGCCAACCGCTTAACTGAGATGTCGCCTGAGGTAGCAGCGCGGTGCGTGGGTTGGGTGTGGTTGGTACCCCACAAACTCGTGTACCGTTTGTTTTTCTTTGGTTTCTTGGTGCAAATCCTCATGGGCTTCCTCCATCGTGGCGGTGACGCGGGTGTGCGTGACTCTTACCGGCTAAAGCCGCCGCAGTGTTCCACCTCCGCCTATGGTCACAGGTATCATTTAAACTTGCAAGCTGTGGATACAAATAACCCACATGATAATAAGGAGCCCGGATTATTATGTAAAAAGCAAACAAAGCGCTTGATAAGACCAGCAGGTGCCTATGTTACAGTTTCTCTTTACCGTGTTTGAAACATTGTAAGCTTCGTGTATTATGTTCACAACTTATGATGGAGAAGACATGTTACGGCTAAGTTTGCCCTTATTTTCGAAAATTACGCATACCATACATGGATGGGACACACAGCTAGTACGTACTCACAATCCCAATGCTATTCATTTAGAAAGTTCAAAAGTGCCTGGCGTTATTTACGTTGTCAAGACGATTTTTTCAAACATTTAAGTATGAAGCCATGGATTACGAATTTCCTTCAAATTCCTTCGGATTGTGATTGACAATATGTTATACAATGTGTGTGCCGAACAATGTATTAAGGCTGCGCTAGCTTCGGCTAGATTCGCTCCAATCAGGTACTGGTCTCTGGTCTATCCATACAAGTGGCAATCGGTTTCAAACCGTTTCGTATTTCTATAACGACTTTCAACAAGATTGACATAAGCTTTTCGGTAGCTTACTTTTATCCAAAACATTTTTGACTTTTCCATTATCAGTATCGCTGACAAAATTTAACTTTACTTGAGGATTATAACATTTGCAAACGGTGCAAATTTTAAGAGATGAGAGTAGTAGCCCAGTAGTGGTAACGGCTGCGACTTACGAGTTGTAGGTTCGAACCCAGACAGGCGCTTTACTTTGTGTAAATTATTTAATTAACAATGATGTCAAAAACGGCGAAGAAAAACATCGTGAGGAAACCGGCATGTCATAGAACCAAAAATTGGAAGACATCACTTGTTAAAATAAGTCCACGTATTACAGATAATTGGTTTATTTCACTGCAACTACAGTAGGTACAATTTACAATACTTCTAAAACTTAAAAACTACACAGAGATAGTTTAACCATTTATAACCAAAAAAAAAAAACGCGAACTAACTACCTCGATAAAAACGACTGGGATAATGTTATTTTTGTTTTGTTTTTTGTTTACAAAAAACAACGAACGAAAATGCTACCAGCCAAATTAATTATGGAATAATCTTTTCTTTTTCTATTTACAATAAATTTACTGGCATAAAATAAATACAAAATTTTACCAGTTGAATGAACTTTATTGTAACAGTGTAAAAGATACCTAACGTTACCTATTACAAATCAAGATAAATTTTGAAAAGAAACTTATAATCGTTTGGTATTATTTGACACAAGCGTTTTAACAACTCATCCATCCTGATAACCGTACCTACACGTCCTCGTGTATAAAAACTTTTTAACAATAAAATTAAACCGCCGAAAAAACTGAAAAGCAAAACTTAATAAACCGTTTTTATTTAACCTTAATAACTAAGTTCTTAAAGTAATGTAAAGTAAAGTAGTTCTTATACCTAAGTAAGTTTGAGTCGGCGCCAAATAATCAATAAACAAAGATCACTAAATTGCCTTAAATTTAAACGGCGCCGACTCAAAATTATTTAGGTATACTTACATTAGTTTAAGAACTTAGTTATTAAGGTTAAATAAAAAAGGCTTATTATTTTTTGCTTTTCAGTTTTTTCGGCGGTTTAGTTTTTTTGTTAAAAAGTTTTTATTTTATATTTTTTTTGTGACTATAATCTACTAATTGTTTGCCAAAGGGCAGGCATATGTGGCACTGAGGAGAGTAATTAATAATACACAACTCAGCATTCAAATCTGTGAGTGAACAATAAATCATCCCATCCTTAGGGTTGGAATTTTTTTTCCCAAATTTTTTACGGGACCAACTTTGGGAAACCCTTTGCGGAACCCTTACAAAAAAAAAAAAGAATTATCAAAATCGAACTACTCTGTAAAAAAGTACGCGTCGACTTTAGACCCTCCTCCGTTTTTTTTTTCGTCGGTTTAAAAACAAAATGAACACAAAGAATTAAAAATAACATTAATTGTATAAGCAGCAAATTATCTATAAAAAACACATCCTGTGCAACAGGTAAGCTTATTTAGTAAGTAATCTTTGGGTAGTAATAAAAGCTCCGAAAAAAAATTTAAATATGAGCATACTCAAAATATGAAACTGCTTTAAATACTAACTTTTCGACAACTTATAAGCGAATACAAATAAAGAAACGACCGAATAAAATGCTGAAATTACCGAAAAATTAATACAATATTTGCTGACGTTATATTTTTCCACCAGCTTAAATTGCGTTTAACCGAAATGTACAGGTTATCATTTTTATCGTAACTTACCTATTTTATATTATAAATTTAGAATTAATCTTACACATTTTATAACTGTGGCGCTGAGGCTTTGTGGTTTGGTTTTACTTTCAAAAATATGTTTATGCACTCGCCGGCCGCTGTCACGGCACCGCTCGCTTCGCTCGCTCGGCTCGTCCGTTATGTGGTCACAGTTCTAACCTAACCTAACCTAGCTCTTTCGATTTAAAGAAGATATATATGCGTGTTACGTTGCAAATTTCACTAAAATATAAAGGGCTTGACTAGTAGAATACTATACATTAGGATAAATTTCAAATCCAAGATGGCTGCCACCACAAAATGGCGAATTACATTTTTTTTTTTCACAACTCCCTCAATATGGGTATCAAATGAAAGGGCTTGACTAGTAGAATACTATACACTATGACAAATTTCAAATCCAAGATGGCCACCACCACAAAATGGCGAATTACAAAAAACCTGATTAAATACCAAATTACCTGAATCTTAAAACGCAAGAAAATAAAAGAAAAAAAATAATAAGGAGTCCCTACAAAAAGCATGAAATAAAAAATTAAAATCAAATTTTAAAAAACCCCCGACTACGTGAAACCCTATAAAAAGAAAAAAATAACCTTGAAATTATGACCCTACGTAAGTACGTATGAAATATTTTGATTAAATATTGTCCCGTCAGGGGACCGCTACTATTTTAAACTTTAACAGAACGTTAGGTTAATAATTAGAGCGGTCCCCCGACGGGACAACATTTAATCAAAAAATTTCATACGTACTTACGTAGGGTCATAATTTCAAGGTTATTTTTTTCTTTTTATAGGGTTTCACGTAGTCATTTAATTTTTTTTGTTTTGTTTTTTGTTTACAAAAAGAAACGAATGAATATGCTACCAGCCAAATTAATTATGGAATAATCTTTTCTTTTTTTATTTACAATAAATTTACTGGCATAAAATAAATACAAAATGTTACCAGCTGAATGAACTTTATTGTAACAATGTATAAAATGCCTAACGTTACAAATCAAGATAAGTTTTTGAAAAGAAACCAGATTTTAATCATTTGGTATTATTTGACACAAGCATTTTAACACATGTGACATCTACCAAGCCGCACTGGGCCCACGTGCCGGATTGCGGCCCACTCCCTCTCACTGAGAGGAGGCCTGTGTCCCAGCATTATGAACATTATAGGCTGATTATGTATGTTATGTAAACTAAACCCAGCTCAGAAATAGGTATGAACAGAAACTGACGTCTTCTGATAAATCGTTTCCAGAAATGGTACCAAAAACAAATCATTTTACATGGGAACCTTTGCCAATTGTGTCTTATGAATTCACTTTGGAATACAAAAACGGAATAAAAATACAAAGAAAGCAGAATAATGAATACCGTGCGCCACACTGTTCTTTTTATTCGTTTGATCGTTGTGCGGGCGTAGCTGTTCGTGTTCCCGTGTCAATCAAATGACATCCGAATGGCTGGTAAAATAAAAAGAGGTATGTAAATGAGTGACAGCTCTGTCCAGAATTCACGGAAAAATCTAATTGTTCGTTTGAATTGCGTTCTGTGGAACTTGAAAAGCGAGGCAGCTTTGTTATATTTACGTCAATCATATGCCACGTCAAGAATTTCTAAATCACAGAGGTGGCGTTCTACGCGGCCACGACCACGACGCATATGACTGGCCGTAATCTTAGCCGTAGAAGCACATAATCAAACTCGAAAGTATTTATTCGAATTAAACAATTTACACGCTTATTTACGCACGTACTTTAGGTCAGTTAGAAAGTTAAAACTCTTTGCAGACGGGCAAGAGACTATGGACACTGTTTTAAATCATGATATTACATTGCTTTAATCAAGAGGAATGTCGACCGGTCGTGAGCGAGGTCACTTATCATGTGAACGACCATTATCTTAAACATTTTACACTACATTTAACTGGGCCTTTTTTCTCGAAAATATTGTACAGACGCCAGCACATCAAGCTACTACAATCTGTCAGATTTCTTTAATAGATTTTCAACTTTATCGCTAAAGCATTAAGGTTCAGGGTTGATTGGGAAAATTTGACAGTTTCGGGTAGCTTGACCTGCTGGCGTCTGTACATTCTACTTGTATTTGAATTTGGCCCACCGGTCTGCGCTGAGTAGGCATAAAACATTGATCTCAACGCGAATAAATTCTCGTATTTTTTGGCTTCGCAACCAACGTGAATGACATAGCGCGTGGCAATTTAATTGGTTCATCTATTCTATCATCCAATGATGAGTTAAATTTTTGATTATTATACAGCTAAGTAGTGCTTGTTATTTTGACCTGGCACAAAAATGCTTCATCATCATAATCCACAGCCCGACTTCATTCACTTCTGGCCTCTCTTTTCATGTGCCGATCCCCTCGCCCCTGTGCCAGGCACATCCAGGTTCTACCCACGATGGTAACAACGTCCACCCATCTCACCGCGCCCGTCGACAAAAATACCAACTTCTACCTAATCTGACTTCATTATTTGTTAATGAACAATATCTTCATAATTATTGTTAAATTAAATGTTATTTTATATCTTAAATGTCTGATGTTTGCTTTGATACAAAGGCAATGGTTTTAGTAGATTCAACTCCCTTAAAGGTTACAAACGAATTCAAAGGAAAGCTCTTGCTTCTCTGTGGAACCCATACATACATAAACCCACACCTTCTTCTCATGGGGGTAGACAGACACCACAGAACGCTGCCGGCTACGATCCGTACATACTGCTTTGGCTTTTATAACATAATTTGAATCAAAGACAACATTAAAATGCCACGGTACAAAGGCGAGAATCTGTGTATAGTAATTAATTGTCTCAGCTTTTCCTTTCCACGCATCCTTTCATGTAATTAATATATCGTATTTGTCGTAATCAACATTGAAGGTGGATAGGTAAACATACATACTGGATGCGGAAAGCGGAGGACAGGGCGTTGTGGCGCAGCCTGGGAGAGGCCTATGTCCAGCAGTGGACTGCGATAGGCTGCGTTGATTGAAACATACATACTTACACATGAACTCACGCCTTCTTACGGGTAGGCAGACCACAGAACGCCTCCTGCTACGATCCTTACATACACACTCTGTAGAAAGAAGGTACTGAAGGTAGATAAATTAGGTGATTAATGCTGATGATAAACTTGATATTTTTCAAAATTCAAAATATCTTTATTGTGGGCATATGTTAGTTACAGGTCTTAACAATAAATTAAAGTTCCAATATGTCCTACCTAATAGGCATACAATAGTTATTTAAAATTATTTTACATGTCTAATTTAGTTATTATAAATGTCAAAATATCAATATACAGTCAAATTAATACATGGTCAACAATTTAATCAATAATTCAAGAAATCTTGGATCGTGTAGTATGCTTTATCAATTAAAAAGTTACGTAATTTATTTTTAAATACTTGAAGTTCCTTAGTGCTCAGAATGTCAGTAGGTATTTTGTTGTATATTTTTGATGCCATGCCAAAGAAGCTTTTGTTAAATAGAGCCGTTTTATGTGGTACATTAGAAATTTTTAATATATATCTTCTCGATTTGAGTTTATCAAATAGATTTTCATTTGTCTTTATAAATACGGTTACTTCATAAATGTAAATTGCAGGAAAGGTCAATATTTTAAATTCTTTGAAATAAGGTTCACATGAATCAGGAACACGAATACTAGCAATCGCACGTACATACCTTTTTTGCGCTTTAAACACTAAATCCCTATTAGTGGCATTGCCCCAGTATATGACTGCATATCTCAGTGTCGACGAAACATAAGCATGGTATGCGGTCAAAAGAACTGATTTATCAACAATTTTAGATAATTTATATAAAGCATATGAGTACTGATTAAGTTTATTGCATACTGTGTCAATGTGTGTTTGCCAAGTCAAATCATTGTCAATCCAAAGTCCAGAAATTTAAAGTTTTGATGGTGGATTTTAACTTATAGGCACTTATAGTACCTTTGGGCGGCCATGTTCGGGATATAATACACAGAATACAGACAACGCACAGCCTTAACCTCTTGGTCTGGAAGCATAACATTTTGCACAAGAGTTCCGTAACGAAGGTATGCACTAAAGTTAAAGCGGTTGTAAGTCTGTATGAAATTGCGTCATTTTTACCAATGTGATATTTTTTTAGGCATATTGCTTGTGACAAGTAGTGGAAGCTTAAGAGGCTCGGTTCTCATACACGAAGGATGCGTTTCGATTCGAGAGCTGTCGTGTACCAACAATTTTTCAAAATTATGTTTTTTCTAAGTTTATCTTTAAGAGACGAAGATCTCGCCAGCATCATCATCTACCCAACATTTCCCAACTATGTTGGGGTCGGCTTCCAGTCTAATCGGATGCAGCTAAATACCAGTATTTTACATGGAGCGACTGGCTACCTGACCTCCATAACCCAGTTATTGGGTAATACGATACTCCTTGGTAAGACTGGTTGTCAGCCCTCACGTACCTGTATGTCAGATTGTAACCGCTGTGTATCAATTTCATAGATTTTTCTGCTGTCTTCTAATTTAATTTGCTGATTGTTTAATTTATTTATTAGATCAACACTTTCTTTCCTCAATGGAATATTTTTGGAAAAGTGTTTCTGTTGTTTCCTAATTTGATTGTATTTTTTAATTATTCTATTAATTCTTGCATATTTTTTCATTTTGTTATGACTAACTTTATAACTATAATTAAAATTCTGGTTCAGCAAGGAATCTTCAGTAAGGTCAATAGTTGTTACGGAATGAGGGTTACAATTACTATTTAACAAGTGGTTTTTTTCTTTAACCTGATTACATTCTATTTCTTTTCCTAACTGGTTAATGCGACTATTAGCATGAAATAATTCATCTTCTAGGTCCCTAACTTTGCTTAAAGCCTCTTCATACAAATGACTACAGTTGTTGAAACCATCCGTGACCACCTTCAATTGGTCGTTCATCAACAACAATCAGATATTTTTGATGTAGGTCTACTGGCTCCCGTTTAGGGACTTGAGTTTTGCCAACTATTTTCTTGAATTCCTCCTCACTTTCATCATTCTCCAGTAGCAATTGAGGAGTCTTCCCGATTTAATTAAATACAGTAAGGTTATTCCACTTTTTAAATCTGGGGACAGCAAAGACTACAATAATTATAGACCAGTACCTATCAGTGTTGCCGGTATTCAGCAAAGTATTCAAAAAGGTGATGCTCAATCAAATGCTTAATCATTTTAACAACAACAAAATCTTACACGATCAATAATATGTTTCACCAAAGGACGTTGTACGACTGACGTCGGTGTCACTTTATTGAAATACATATTTACAGCGTGGGAGGAAGTCCAAGATGCCATAGAAATCTTTTGTGACCTCTCCAAGGCATTTGACTGCGTTAATCACGAAACCTTACTCTTGAAACTTGAGCATTACGGACTAGGTAAACTTGCGCTCAGTTTAGTAAAATCTTATTTACAAGATAGACAACAAAAAGTTTCTAATAAATGGTGTCAATTCACTTGGTTTACAAATAAAAATGAACGTTAAACAAGGCTCGATATTGGGTCCTTTCCTCTTTTTAGTATATATAAATGACCTACCCCATTTATTAAAAAAACAACCACAAATGGTGTTATTTGCTGACGATACTTCCTTAATTTTTAAAATAAATAGATGTGCATTAAATCTTGACGACGTAATGACGCCCTACTGCTAGTGCAAAATTGGCAATACATGGCCTCCGCAGGCGCGATTCTTTATGGGAACTATTTAACTACTACTAAGATATTAATATCATGACGGTACCTTGTCAATATATCTATGAAAACATCATGTAGTAAAAGAGGTGACAGACACACCTATAGAACTAGAAATAGGGACCAATTAGTTCAACCAGGTTTCAGACTGGCTAAAGAAATATTTGAAATAAATTTTTAATTTAATATTTGAATTGTTTTTTTTTGTCTTTTCATTACGGACGCTTTTAACGTTCTGCGTCGTTCTCACATGTATAATTTTTAACATGAATGATGTAACCAATACTTTGTAACTATATTATTGTGACTGAAATAAAAGAGTGTCCATGGAGTTTCTTGTCCGTTCTTCTTCTCCATAGGTACCTACTACGCTTTGGAATGGGCAACTAGCTTCATCTTTTTGACTGAATGACCCTTGACAATTCAAAAGTGCCTGTAATTGGTTTATTTGAAATAAATAGTTTGAGTTTGAGAAACCATAATAGGTAATCAAAACAAAACAAAAGTAGAAAGTAGAAAAACTTGTTCTTTGAGGGTGACGACTTGAAGAGTACATTAATACATGTGTGTATTTTACTAAGTACTTAAATAAAACATACACAGAATGATAAAACGAAATACAGATAATGTTGTTCGTGGTTTGACAAAGGCATATCGTAAACATGTACACAACACAAAGCAAACAATCTGAAAGCTTGCTCACAGAGCGTAACCTAGTATTTATTATTAAAGGCTTATGGTTAAATAATAACATCCACACAGGTCGATCGATGGGTGACCATCCATTCCATACCGAGGCACCCACGTGAATCGGAAAGCACATTAACCCGTACTGGCCGGCTGTCATACGTAGATCTTTGACAGTCGTTACGGGTAGTCAGAAGCCCGAAAGTGTGACCGCCTGTCTTATCAAGGGGTATAGTGTTAGTATTACCCAGTAACTCGGCTGTGGAGGTCAGATAGGCAGTAGCTCTATGTTAAATACTGGTATTCAGCTACATCCAGTGAGCCTGAACGCTGACTGCCATGTTTGGGAAAAGGCTATGCAATTGATGATGTGTTATCCGAATCTACTTCGCACGACGTTCACGTCTTGACAAACATAGAGATTTCTTTATTATATGCAAATGTATTATCTATAGAGATAAAGAATTCGGAATGGATTTTCTAAAAGATAATGAAAAACACGAAAAGCGACTTTAATTTATAAAATGTATAGAACCAACAAGGATATTCTATTCCTTGTTGGTGATGTTCGAGCGTAGTACTCGAGGCCGGCGCCGCGGCGCACGGGTATGACCGTAAACGAAGAAAAAGGAGTTTGTAAGAATTGGAAGTTTAGTGACTAATATAAATTGAATAGACATCAGAAGTAACAAGGGCGCTATTAATTGTATAGGTAACTAGCTTTTGTCCGCGACCTCGTCCACGTCTGCACAAAGCATGTGTACCTAGTTGTAATCGTGAATGTTTTAGTGGCATTTTGCGTTTTAGTAATTTTCTATTATCTCCGAAACTGTATAGGGCAAATCTTATCTCTATAATGTCCTTGTGATCATAAAATAATTTATTTTGATAAGGATTCATAATCAAAATTTTTATTTTCATCCAAACGTAAGCATGTGAAAAAAATACTTTTTTAATACATAAAAGTGATATTAAAATATAAAAGATAGAAATATGGTGTCCTGAACTTTTTGTAGAACTATTTAAGGCAGACATATAAACATTCGGCCAAACAATAATTATTTGATTTTGGATTCTACATTCTCATTGATGTTATTAATAGTTTATGTGCGAGTATTATGTACCATTGTACATTATTTAAAAGACTACATTGAAAAAACTAAACTTGATATCCGCTTTTTATATGGACGTTGGTTTTTTATTCTGAGAAAAATATAACTGGAACCAAACTACACCCAAATAAAAGCTAAAAAATCAAAAATCATCAAAATCATCTCCTGTGACAACCGGCACCATATATTAAATTTAGTTGATTCACATATGTGAATCAACTAAATTTAATAATTTTAATAAGTGGAGTGCATAAATAACATGAAAATGTGATTTTTATCAAAATGTTTTCTTGCTGCATGAAATGCATCGGCGGCGCGGCGCCCTAGGCCGCCTGCGTGACTGCGTCGCTCCCGTCACATCTCCCGTCGTTGTCATCGGTGTCACATAGACTTTTTAGTGGTTTTTTTACTGATTTGGTATTTTATTGTTATTATTTTTATTTAGGTATAAGTAGGTATATAAATGCTTAGTGGCAGCAGCGATGTGGTGGATAATAGTGCTTGTCAACCTTCAACATCGCTGAGCATCCTTGAGAGATGTCCGCAATGTGACCAGGCACGGTTTTTTAAAAGTAAGCGGGGTCTGAATGTGCATATTGGTAAGGTACACAGACCACAGAATGCACTCACCTCAGACCCTGTCTTAATATCTATTCCTACAATACCAGCTATATCCATTCCGGACCCGTTTTGGAAAACCCTCTCAAAATTCAAAAACTCTGTTCCTGTTTTGAAGCGAATTCCCCGCGGCGCTAGACCTCTAGTGGCACAACACCTAGCAGGTTGCATTCGTCTTGCCGCCCGGGAGAACTCACAAAGTGCTTGGGAACAGCTGCTCACCTTTCCTTATAGAATCCTACATATACAAAAGAATTTGGTTGCCAAAAAGACATTAACTGCACAAATTAAAGAGAACTGTAATATTTCGGCTCATAAATTAGATTCAAAATTACCCACACAGAGATATACATCTTCTAGAGGCATATCCCATCTGGTAGAATCTAAGTTAGGGGAAGGTGATATTAGCGGAGCAGCCAGGATTCTTTTTAGTAGTGATGTGGTGGCACCGTTTTCTCCAGAAACGCTCGCAGCTCTGGAGACCAACACCCTGCCGCAGCGGATGACCTTTCTTTTCCCGATCCCCCTGATCCGGTTAACCACTCCCTCACTAATACAGGTCGAGAGTTGGCCACAGCTATTTGTTCCTTCCGGAGCGGCTCCGCTGGTGGCCTCGATGGTCTGAGTCCTTAAGGACCTTATCTGTTCAGGCGCCGGGGCAGCTGGCGAGTTGCTCTTGAAGGAGCTTACGGCTTTGATCAACCTTATGCTCTCCGGCAAGGTGAACGAGGCCGTCATCGACGTTCTGTACGGGGCCAATTTATGCGCCCTGCGTAAGAAAGATGGCGGTATTCGTCCCATTGCCGTGGGCACTACTTACCGTCGTATGGCAGACAAAATTTGTTGTAAATTTTATGGTGAGGTTGTTTCGGAAAAATTTCAGCCCCTGCAGCTAGGTTACGGCTCCAAAGGGGGCTGTGAGGCTGCCGTACACGCCTTATCGACCTACCTAAATTCCGGAAAAGGAGAAGTTATCCTGAAGGTTGACATAAAGAATGCCTTTAATTCTGTTAATACGGACACCTTGCTGGCAGAAACTAAAAAAGAAATACCCCAAATGTATAGTTTCCTTTGGCAATGTTACAGACACCCATCAAAATTACTGTATCAGGACAACCTTCTGGATTCTGCTGTTGGCTGTCAACAAGGTGACCCTCTCCGGCCAGTGATTTTTAGTTTAGCCACTCACCCAATTATCAATTATTCGTCAGCTAAATTCCAAATTTAATGTTTGGTATGTAGACGATGGCACCTTGGGTGGCGAAGTAGAAACTGTTTTAAACGACCTAAGTTTCCTAAAAAATGAACTACATTCCATTGGCCTTGATCTCAACCTTTCGAAATGTGAACTATATTTAGCGGACAGTACTGACAGAAGACTGACACTTTCCAAATTTAACGCAATAGCTCCAAATATTAAAATTGTTGGAAAAAGCTCTCTTCGTCTCCTAGGGGCTCCAATCTATGAAAATTCCTTTTCCGAATTTATTGAGGAAAAAATACAAAAGAATGATGGGCAAAGGACATGTCCAATAATGGTTTTTTATTATTTAATAATTCTAACAAGGATAAATTATATATATTTGGATAGACATTTCGAAAACTAGTGATTCTAACTATATCATATATTTTTAAAGGCCCCCAATTTTGAGAAAAATGTATTTTTATTTTAGTGTGAATTTACCCCTAAAACGAACAGACCTTTTTAATTGTCTAGGATAATAAAGTGAACACACCCCAAAAAATAATAATCTTGTCAAAATTGACATATGGTACTGTCATTACTGTCAATCAATGTTTGATTTGCGAGTTTATCCATGTAAACGAAACGAATCTAATCAGATTATTTGTTTACCTCTGTAATAATCTATACTAATAATAAAGCTGAAAAGTTTGTTTTTTTGTCAGATTATTTTTTTAGTGTGACGTATCAGACGGTTGAGGCATAGTAAAAGCAAACAAGTACGACATCTTCAACATTCGCACCGCGCGCGGTTTGTATGTGAGCGCGCTCGTACGTATGCGTCGTCGCACGCACACACTGACAAAATTTATCGCTGCTAAAGGTGCGCCAGTCCTGGCTGTGACGCCGGTAATATCGCCCGCGCCCGCGCACGCTTCGCCGCTGCCCTGCTGCTCGTAATAAATAATTTGTACGTGTACCTACCTACCTCCTTTAACTACAAAGACTTCATAATCATTTAATTTTATTTGAATAAATACATGATTCAGTAAAACCACGTTTTTATTAGTCATATATTTCGATCGTAATTTTTCAAATAACTAAACAGATAACATGACGTAGGCAATGAAAAAAATGTAGTCGGCTCTGGTCTATGTACTTACACACGGCTACACGTCAAGCTATACAAAACCAGTTTGTCTTGGCCTCACTTTGCATGATATTTTCTCACAATGAACGGTCAGCTAATACTACTGGTTTTGCATAGCTTGATGTGTAGCCGTGTGTAGAAAAAATAATTTAAAAAAACTTTGTATTAAAGGTCCCTGATGCTTACCCTACAGGGGAACATTGTTTTGTATAGAGATTGACTATGCATTTTTGACGATTGAATAAAGTATAAGTGACAGCCCTACGAGTTTAGGCTATTATCGCTCGCTCGGGGCTTGAGTTGGCGTACTTGTTTGCTTTTACTATGGTTGAGGCCTGCCTGACAGTCAACACTGTCATCTGTCATATTTAGACATTGTCAAAGTGTGTGGGAGGTTTAATTAGGGCTGCCATAACGAATAAATTATATGTACTAACATTAAATAGTTTTTAATTTTTCTCTGAAATGGGGGGTCTAAAAATATAATTTCAGTGGTTTCAAGTTCCATATTTTTGTAGCTTTTATTTGGATGTAGTTTGATTCTTGTTAGATTTTTCTCGGAATAAAAAACCAACGTCCATACAAAAAGCGGACATCTCCTTTGTATGAAACCTGGGCGTAAGACCAACAGAACTGCAACTAGTGCCAATTGTTCGGACGTAATGCCAGAATCGTAATTATATAAATAAACCTAGCCATATCCACCGGGTTTACCTGAAAATATTAAATAAAACACGAAACTTTTAATAATCATGTATCGTTTTATTGTTAATACAACGATACGTAACTGTTAACAGTTGGATATAACTTAATAATAAAAATGTTATTTGAACGGTTTTTAAATGAAAAGCATGCGTATAAAATAAAAAAAACAATCAAATCAAAATAAAGTCCTCAACTAAACTAACGCAAATGACGTGCGGGGCGATAAATGGCTCATGTCGCCCCAAACCAAGGTACCATATTATCGAAACTATATGAGCACAAGTACCAATGGTCCTTTTTCCTGTCAGGCAGGTACAGTAACAATGAATTATTGAATTTCTGCTAACCTGGTCTCTGTCAATCAAAATATACGTAAAATATGTGCGTGCTCTGACGTGCCTTGACTGAATCCGTACTCGCAGCAACCACACATTGTTAACTAATATACGAGTATTGAATTCAGAGAGATCGTTCATCGTCTCTGTTCATTTCAATAATGTATACACCATTTTTTAAGTGTTTTGCGACGTATGACTTGGAGACACTTGTATCAGACATTGTCGCGGGATATGACCGACGACATCAATGATGTAAACGTCGCTACAGACAATCATGAAAGGTTTCAGATGGTTCTCCAACTTGTGTAAGTTTGTGTATTGAAACAAAAAGTTGCTGCTTTTTTCTATAAAAATGTATATACTCGTACCATCGCAGATGATTATTGTCTTGGTGTTATTTTCATCACCCTTTGGTATCATAAGATTTCTTTCAAGTAATCAAAACTCTGTCAAGTAAGCCAGCAATCCAATCAGTAGTCCAATAACGAGCAGGGATCAAGAAATCGTAGCCAGCAATCCAATCAGTAGTCCAATAACGAGCAGGGGTCAAGAAACCGTTGCCAGCAATCGAATCAGTAGTCGAATAACGAGCGGGTGTCAAGAAATCGTAGCCAGCAATCCAATCAGTAGTCTAATAACGAACAGGGGTCAAGAAACCGTAGCCAGCAATCCAATCAGTAGTCCAATAACGAGCAGGGGTCAAGAAACCGTAGCCAGCAATCCAATCAGTAGTCCAATAACGAGCCGGGGGCAAGAAACCGTAGCCAGCAATCCAATCAGTAGTCCAATAGCGAGCAGGGGTCAAGAAACCGTAGCCAGCCATCCAATCAGTAGTCCAATAACGAGCAGGGGTCAAGAAACCGTAGCCAGCAATCCAATCAGTAGTCCAATAACGAGCAGGGGCTAAGAAATCGTAGCTAGCAATCCAATCAGTAGTCCAATAATGAGCATGAATTCGGAATCAATTGATGATACCGAAAAAACACAACGCAGGCATGTAGTAGTAATGAAATATAAGTCTGGATGACAAGTGCTTTAATGTCACTATCGAAAATAGACAATCCACAACAAGGGGATACTCTTAAATAAGATAATAATAAATAAAAAATAATAATAAAGAACCAACTTAAAATCCATTAATTCCACCTATAAGATAAACTTAAAATAATAAACATGCTTAAAATAAAAAATCAATCAAACTTAGTTCTAGGTACATTATAAAAATACGTACACAAATTGTTATTAAGTCTTACTACGGTAACAAGTGAACACCGACTGAACTCGGGGCTTACCACCAGCTCTTATAGCAGGGCAGAAGTTGACCTGCACTAGTTTTATGTACTTAGTCATAGAACAAAACAGCGGTGCAGTTCAACTTCTGCTCTGCTGCTGGTAGTAAGCCCCCTGAACCGCGCGTGAGCCGGCTTACGCGCGGAGTAGTGGGAGTAAATTCGAGCATACATTGTTACCTGCGTGTGCGCCATGTTTATAACACGACCTTTTGTTTTTAAACGTGACAGATGCAGCCAAATCCTCGATATTATACAGAAAACTGCAATTTTTTCAATTGAGTCTATCTCTGTTCTCCGGCGACTTTGGTACTTTTTGCCATAGTATGATATATAGTACTAATTGAGAGCTTTAATTTGAGATATATTTCAATTCTGTTGGACTTACGCCCATTTTGTCCCATCATCCTTTCAACGACGTTTCGGAAAGATTGTTCCAAATTAATATGCATTCGGCCATCACCTTAATTCGTTACTGCTGTTTCGACCCTAAATTAACTTATGTTCTTCGCGCTTCCCATTTATGGAATCATACTCACCTTTTAGACAAAATGGACCAAATTGTCAGGCATACATTAACTTTGATTTTAAATGTGGCCTTGGACGACCGAGCTTGGGCACAAGCTACTCTTCCCATTCGTTTGGGAGGCCTCGGCGTCCGCAAAATTTCTAGTATTATTTTACCGGCTTTCATTTCCTCGGTCCACGGCACTGAGAAATTAATCAAAATCCTAGGAAAAGGAAAAGGAAAATCCTAGCCTCCACACTGATTAATTTTGATGTGCCCTGCTTCACGAGGCTATGCCTGGAGACTCGCTTGCCCGAACTCAGATCTACCCGATAATCCATTTTCCCAGAGACGGTGGGATGAGCCGCTCTGCAGAGTAGTTCAGGATAATTTACTTAACACGTCTGTTACTACTGCAGAGCGTGCGCGCCTGCTGGCTGTGGGTAAATGGGAGTCGGGTCTGTGGCTTCATGCACTTCCGTCGTCGAACACAGGCATTTTGCTCGACGACAATACTTTCCGCCTCGCTGCTTCCTTACGACTAGGAGCACCATGTTGTATCCCCATCGCTGTCACTGTGGCGAAGTTGTCAACAGCCTCGGACACCACGGCCTTGCAGCCGAAGTGCGGGTCGCTTAGCGCGGCACGCAAACATTAACGACATCATTCGACGAGCTCTTGTCACCGTCGGCGTTCCAGCTGTATTAGAACCCAATAGATTGGCACGCGACGATGGCAAGAGACCGGACGGCATGTCTTTATTTCCATGGAAGGTGGGTAGGCCTTTAGTGTGGGATGCAACTTGTGTCGATACTCTTGCGCCATCCCATCTTCCAGGGTCAGCGTGCTGCGCTGGTGCTGCTGCTGCGGCTGCAGAAAACCTCAAGCGGCGTAAATATAATAACCTCATTAATAATTATATTTTCGAGCCGTTTGGGGTTGAAACCCTCGGGCCGTGGGGTCTAAGTGCGCATGGTCTTTTTAAGGAAATTTCGAAAAGACTGGTTGACACTTGCCATGACCCTGCTGGCTTTTACCTTGGCCAGAAGCTAAGCATTGCCATACAACGTGGCAATGCTGCCAGTGTCTTGGGTACTTTACCAGTCGACAGCGATGGCGATGAATTTTTCGACGCTATATTTTAGTTTGTAATTTTTTTTATTTAATTTAGGATATTATTTTGTTATTTTAGTGTTTACTTTGTTGTTTTAAGGCGGACCAGATTGCCATACATTGTTTTTAATTATATGTATACAACTGTTGAGGCAGCGCATGCAAATAATTCTCTCTGACTTGCTAGACAAAAGTTGTGATAGCTCAGCTAAAATGCATGATGTAAACATAATTTATAGCTTACAGCATTCACATATAATATAGCTTTCTACCAGTGACACCCTTTTTAAAATTGGATCATTAACTCCGGAGATTACCCCCTACATACAAACAAACAAACAAATTAATAATAACAATGGAGCTATTTTATAGGTAATTTCCATCTTTTGTACATATTTTCGTGGAGGATTTTAGACAGGTCTAAATTATGAAAATACTTATCGTAGTTTTCAAAAACAATAGGTATGCTTTTAGGCCAGTGTTTTATTGTTGATACATGACATTTTATATTATTAAATTTCATACGCCACCCGCCACGTCACCGTCAGCTGTAGCTGAAAACCAGCGATGCTGAGCGATGGCGGTTTTGCGTGGATGTTACGCATATGACCCCCAAGTTGTTCTTTTGTTCTGTTTGTTCTTTATCTGCGTCAAGTTTATCGCAAATGAACGCATTTTCTTTCTTTCTTATTTCTTTATACGGCGTTTCAAAACTGTAAAGCTCTTTTATGAAGATTTATATTAATAACGACTACGACTATAGGTAGGTGCTTAATAAATGTTACCTAACCATATATCAACGACCGACGACAACCTTACGTCAACTTGCCGTGTTATCTCATACAAGAATTGTCAAAGAATGAGAGTGGTTACGGGGCAGCAGCACCGACGCGCCCACGCTGTTTACCTACAAAAAAAGCTAATCAGAATCCTAGTAAATATTGAAGCCACCGATAGTTGTAAGCCACACTTTCAGGAACTAAAGATTTTATCCCTACCCAGTCTCTATATATTTGAAGTTTATTAAGTTCGTACGCAAGTACCCAGAGTTCTTTACAAAAAGAGAGGACATACAAAAGAACATTATTTTAAGACATAAAAATAGACTAAACTTACCTAAATCGCGACTAAAAATGAACTCCAATAGTACCTTTGTCATGTCCATAAAAATCTATAGTAAATTACCCGAAATAATAAAAAATTCAAATAAATATAACATCTTCATCAATAAATTGAAGCTTTTCCTTGTAAGCAAATGCTACTACAGTATAAGCGAATTCTTAAATGATAAATTATGAACAACTTCATAATTATCACAAATAACTCTATTAAAGATACGCCTACCAACTCATAATACTGAAATTAAATCTATACATATAATAAAACAGTAACGAAAGAAAAACTGTACATTGAGAATTTTCGAGAAAAAATAAGTGGCTTTTGTTAGAAAAACGTAACTGATGACAAAAAGTGACTTTTTAGAATTTTTGTCTGTTTGTCTGTGTGTATGGTACGGCTTCACGCCAAAACTACTAGATAGATTGAATTGAAATTCTGCAAAAATGTTCTTTGTAAACCAAGGAAGGCTTTAGGCTACATATTATCACGCTGTATGTTACGGGAGGTAAGCAATATTGATTTTAAAAAGTTTTTGTTCGTAATTGAATGCACAAAATAATTGAATGCACAAAATGACATGTTATTTATTTAGTTAATAATAATTTAACTCTGGGAACATAATAATCACGCTATTTTTATAAAGGAGCGGGGCAGTAATCTTATAAATTGCAACGGAACAGCTATTTCAACATTATGTCAACGGGGAATTTAGCGGTAAGGTCAGGCGACCGTTTACCGCACTAAATGGTGCGAGTTCAAATCCCATACTAATTTTTATTTTTTTTATTTTGTCATCATGTTTTAAAAAATCGTAAAATTCTTTTTTTTTAGTTTTTTGAATTTTTTATGTGCATTGGGAACGATACTGTTATGAAATCTGAGAACTTTACATGTCCTATATAATTGTATGGAGAGTTTCACACCAATAATACTAAGCAGATTGATTGGTGGTACAACAAGCTACACTATCATGAAGTCAAGTCAAACTTTTGGTTCTAAGTTATATCTTACCAAGCACAATTAAGAACACATTTAAGTATGTAATTCTTAGTTTTGTTCCTTGCTGCTGTTACCATATTTTTTTTAATGCAAAAATAATGTAGTTGTCTGTTAAATTAACCACAATTTAGTTTTATTCATAATTTAATTAATTTGGGTAAATGATATTATGGTAGTTTCCGTTTTCTAACTGCATGGCGTTGGCGTCGAGTTAGATCGCGCTATGGTTTCGTTCCCAAAAAGTGATGTTATAGGTGCCAATGTGCCGCTCTCATCCTATAGAAGCGGGGGTTACCTTTGTTGTCTGTGTTGGTTGATGTGTTTAATTTTCCTGCGAATAATAATTATTTTTCTACTAACTAGCAATTCTTACGTACTTATTCGATTATTTTTCATTGATTGGAATATCGTTAGTATCGGATTAAGAAGGAATTTTAGCTATGCCTTTTAGAAAAATATCAAATCTGTCTCTAAACTCAATTGTTTCTAAGATGCGCTGGTTAGTTCGATTTCTCGAAACCGACGCAGAGCGTGAACAAGGGCTGGGTGCTAACCGTGAGCGTAATGCACTAAGTTTGTCCGCAGAAACTAGCATGCAGCGCCAATTGGTGACCTGACATACAGGTTTTGTAAAAAACTTAGTTTAGGCACCAGTCTTCCACAAATTAATTATGTATTTGTGTCTGTTGACTATTAATTACTATCTGTGTAATTTGTGGTAAGAAATAAATAATTTTTTATTATTTTTTTTTTTATAATTACGACTAGAATTTAAACGAGTCCGCACTACTGCTTCTCGATCTCGGGAAAGTGTGGAACAACGAGAAATGCGTTTAGCTATCGACCGGGATCGTCATTCTTTGTCTCACGCATCCGAAACGGTTACACAGAGGGATCCTGCTCGATCACTTGAGAGCAGTCTTCATCAGTCAGAGAGTCAGTTCTTTATCTCGCGCTTCCGAAACGGTTACAGAGAGAGAGCAGAGATTAAGTCTTCAGCTTTTCCGCACTGAGACTACTCGGTCGCTCGAGAACAGTCAGGAGCGCGATACACGCCAAGCAAGCGATCGCGAGCGCCACGCAATATCTCGCGCTTCGGAGACTTACACGCAGAGAGACTCGCGTTTAAGCTCCCAGCGTATTCGCACTGCCATATCTCGATCACTTGAGAATCCTGAAGAGCATGAGACGCGCCTTAGTGCAGACCGCTCATAGCATGCTCTAGCTCGGTCTTTGGAGACAGACGAGCAGCGCGAGCAACGCAACGCACTTGCTCAGCAAAGAAATCACGACATGCGTGTTGAGGTGTCTGTTCATTCCACGCAAGAACGTGAGCGGATTCAGGAAATTCGGGCAAGTCAGTCAGTCGAACAGCGTGTGGCCCAAATTGATCTAGACCGTATACGTCGTAATCTTCGCAATTCATCCTCATCTGATACTGAGTCTATGGTTTCTGATGCTGAAGAGCAACCGTGGTTCAATAAAGAAAGGAGCGCGTTTTTCTATAACCCATTTATTAATTACATCGAACACGGAGACATTGGCACCATGTCTGAGGTGTGTGCACACTGTCACGCGCGTAAGTGGAAGGGAGAGACCAAGGGAATGTGTTGTGCCTTTGTAAAGTTACGACTAAACTCTATGCAAGAGCTACCGGAGATCTTACGAGTTCTTTTGAATGGCGAGCATCCCAAGTCCAGCCATTTCTTAAGCAATATTCGACGCTACAACAGTGCTTTTCAGATGACTTCATTTGGAGCTCATCAAGTCACTAAATCTGGATTCATGCCGACTTTTTACAAAAATGAAAGACCTGGAACGTCTCGAATCGTCTCACGCATCACGCTGTTTTCCCGTCCCCGGGCTCTTAGAATTCGACATCAGACGTTTCAGATCTTCGATTGACGACCTCGTTGTCGCTGGCATAAGCAACAGGATCCGCGTACGAAGTCGCGGGCAGAAGCTAGTGTTTAAATAAATATGAAGCGTCCAATAAATAACTTACCTTAGTGATCATAAATATTAATTACGTAATGAATAAAAATAATTATACCTGTTTTTACGATATTTTTAAATAAATAATGTATATAATTAAATTTAATTCTGTAATAATAAAACAATATAACGTGCTAACTACTTAACTAATAAAAAAAAAATCCAGAATAAAAAAAAAACCCCAGCGTTCTTCCTCCTCTCTCCTACTTGATCTATGCTGTGCCCGACAGGGTCCATAATTGTGACTAACTTAATTATTTCCTACTAACTATGTATATACATTATGGTACGCAATAAAGAATTGAGAATTGAGTATATTTTGATTTGAATGTACGAGCAATTTAATTTTGGTATTAATTTGCTTGCCAATTAATTTAGAAAGAAAACAAAAATACATTTATTTAGCATAGACTAAAAGACACGATACATACATCAGATAGCAACCAATAAAATTCAAATAGAAAGTGTAAAGTCCGATGTAAGAAATTGCAGGAAAGTGTGCCTCACGGCTGCACCAAAAAGCGCCAGTTCAGCAAAAATGCCAGAAAACTAGTGCTTGACGCTAATTTTCAACTGAACTAGATGTGTGAGGTGACGGATGTAAATCAGTTTTGCTGCAATTTTCCTGACCTTACATGGTAGGTACCCAGTACTAATCTTTAGTGTCCACGTTACAAATGCACCAACTGTTACATTTTCCAGAATCTTTAATTTAAAGAGAATAGTTTTCAATCCACCATAACATCTCATTTGCTTGTTGTAAGATTCTAAACATTTTTAACCCTCTCACCTTACATACTAGAAAACTCTAGCGTTTGTTTTTTAAAACATGGTATAAAGCTGAAAATGTAGTTTAAACTAACTTTTGCCCGCGGTTTTACCTGCTTGGAGGTCGGAATAAAAAACCTACATATTAACTTTCTCCATGAAAAATACGTTCTAATACTTATATAATATGTCAATTTTCATAGGAATCGGTCAAACATGCATCCACTATGAAAAATTCAATTTCCCTACTTTTCATTAGATTAATTTACTAACACAATATTTACATAATTTAAAAAGCTTAATATAATAGAATCAAAATATTTTATTTCTGTTAACGCCAATTTAACGTATTTAAGAGACGCATGAACCTATGTTTTTTAGTTGCCAATAAACCCTCGTAAAGGACACGCATTTCCTTTATGCACGGTGCACGGTTCCAATTGGTCGTTTCCTATGGAGAAGAGCCGGCAAGAAACTTCACGGTTACTCTTTAAAAAATAATTGGCTTTTACAATGTTTTCAAATTACAGAAGGTATGGCAATAATAATATGTACAAGTATATAAAAAGGAGGGGAAATAATCAAAGGGCATCAAAAAATTCGTCCGCATCGCTTTTAATAGGAAACGTGCCCAAAAGGCTGGCAGCATTGCCACGTTGTATGGCAATGCTGATGATGATGATGATGTCACGTGAAGAGTCGACCTACCGCTTAGCGATGTCTCGAAATACTAAGTGTGCACTCGGACCCATCCATTTGTCCACATGTCCCGGAATTAACGCCCACGCATCATTAATATTATGTTATAATCATAATACATACGAGTACACTGGATTTTATTATTATGTATAAAACATAGCTTATTTATTAAATTAGTTATACTGTATGTAGGTGAAAATTCTGGTCTCATTACAAATCTACGCACGCACACAGTCGCTCACGTATAGGTAAGGGTCTACCGTAGTAGGTACATCGTCCATTTTGGTTTGTTTTGACCGTCAGTACAGTCGAAGTGTGGCTGTAATATAGGTATGGACTTTTAATCATTTTTGGGATAAAATTTTACGTAGGTATATTAAAAATGACAGAAGTCGATTCTGTTAACTATTCTGAACGAATTATTTTCGTGATGTTCATTATTTCAGTTACCCATTGTATAAGAAGATTATTGCAATCATTACTTAACACCCCCTCTTTATGGTTCCGTAGTCACCTAGGAACCTTTATAGTTTCGCTATGTCTGTCTGTCCGTCCGTCTGTCCGTCCTCGCTTAATCTCTGTGACCGTTAGCACTAGAAAGCTGAAATTTGGTACCAATATGTATATCAATCACGCCGACAAAGTGGTAAAATAAAAATTGGAAAAAAATGTTTTATTAGGGTAGCCCCCCTATATGTAAAGTGGGAAGTGATTTTTTTTTAATTTCAGCCCTAACGTGTGATATATTGTTGGAAAGGTATTTAAAAATGAAAAGGGGTTTACTAAAATCATTTTTTGATAATGTCAATAATTTCGGAAATAATCGCTCCAAAAGTAAAAAACAATGTGTGTCCCCCCCCCCCCCCCCTCTAACTTTTGAACCATAAGTTTAGAAAATAATTATGAAAAAAATCTGAAAAGTAGGACTTTATAAGGAAGGAGAACTTGATGGAAACAACAGTTTTTGTACAAAAAAGACAAAAAGTTGTACAAAATAATTTCTGGACTAAGTTTGTAGTATAATCGTATATACAAGCATTTTTTTTAACTTCGTTTACATATTTTTTTTAGTTATCACCGTCCTTTGTGGGCCCGTTTTTAGTGTTCCGTAACAAATAGCCTTTTTTAAGTTGGGTTACCACTATGTTCGCGCTCCAACTGCAACTGCTCCAATGGATACGTCGCGCGCACTTCTACATGCGCTCCCCTTTGACACACTGCGCTCCCCTTTGTGTTCGCGCTAAAAACCGTCACGAGTCGGAGCGCCTGCCGCGGAGCGTGCAATGTTGCACGCTCCGTGTTCGCGCACGTACCCACTACCGGGAGCAGTAGCAGGAGCGCGGAGCGCTGTTGGAGCGCGAACATAATGGATACCCACCTTTAAACTCATAAGTGGGAACACTTATTGTGACGGACGGGAAACTACGGAACCCTACACTGAGCGTGGCCCGACACGCTCTTGGCCGGTTTTTTTTTCTTTTTTTTTGTTTTGGGTGGGAAAGGGTGTGTTAGACTTTTACTGACTAAAACCCACCCTCGTGCCTTCAGTTGCCTGTGCCAGGGGCCACGGCATCTCTTTCGAATAACCCGCGGCCCTGGCAGGCATCGGCCCTAGCGAACCCCGTCAATTCATGCTGACATCTCTTTGAGGCGCGCGTGAAACACAACGCGCCGTCGACCCGGGCCTGGTCCTTACCGGGCGGCGAGCTGCTCATTGCTCGCCACCCGCAGGCCCGCGCCTACGGTGGCCGGGAGTTGGCTGTTGACTCCCGTCCAGGGCGTCTCCTGCGGCGACTAGGGGCGTGAGGGCGCAGTGATTGCCTCTCCCTCACGCGCTGCGCCTCCTCCTTCGCGAGCATTACTGCTTCGCAGAAGGAGGTGACGGCCTCCTATGCACTCTCGCTCCGTACCATGGCCTGGATCAGGGCCAGACGCGAGAGATCGCCGCAACGAGGATGCGGCGGTGCTCCACCCAAGCCGGGCTGACCTCCACTGTATGCTCCACCGTGTCCTCCGGGCGATCCACACAATGGTGACACCCTGGCGTTTCCTCCCGCTTTATCCTGAACAGGAACCTCCCGAAACAACCGTATCCGGTGAGGACCTGTGTAAGGCGGAAGGTGAGGGCGCCGTGGCGCCTCTCTAGCTACTCTAAAGAGGGAAGTTGTCGCCGCAATTGTGGCGTGCCCAACTTAATACCCCTTTAGAATGCAATCCTTTATACAATAATAATGTTTACTAAAAGTAGTCCCCTTAGTTAATATGTCATTTAACCACGTTCTTCTACCGTGAAGATTTATGATGGATCTTGGGCTACTTCTGAATAATTTAATAAAACCACGGAGTGAAAAATTGTAAAGAGAATAATTTAACGTGGCAAAGCAGAGAAGAAAATATTTGACATACGAGTCATTTGACATTGACATATACATGACACAAGAATTTTGCCAATAAAACACTCAAGGACAATGTTGCAATCATTACTTAACAAAGATGATTAATCAAAGTCCTTTCTATGCAGGTCTTCGTCGACATGGAGGTGTATTACAACCCCCCAACTGGAGATATACGTGCGGACCCATTTCTCAATGCGGAAGTTCGTTCCGTGAAGTCCGCATCATACAACATAGCAAAACTTCACGGCGTGGGTCCGGTGCCAGTCCACGGTCCTCATACTCAACGCGCTGAACCATCTTCATCAGGCTTTCCTGCAACACCGGGATCCTCCGGTGGATCCGGCGCAGGAGACTCTTCTAAGGAATCAGTGGACGTGTTGGATGATGTGGAACGCAACATTGCAAATATTGAGCAGTCGATCCGTGATAAGCTTACTGTGGATATGGAGTTACCGGAAACAACACGAACTCATAAGCTGAAAACTGCTGGAAAGCGTCTGCTCAGGTAAGAATCCCGAAATTTTATTATTTTCGTCTCTCATTATTATGAGCGTGAAAATAGTTGATTAGCATATTTCATCCATCCGTTTATCAAAACCGAGATGCCTACTATATTTTTATATTTAAAAATCACATACCTTCTAAAGTGATGGACTAGCAGACCAATTAAACATAATGTGGCTAATGGTCGTTTATAGCGGAGTAATCGCGTAACACACTAACAGGAGCAATGGCTTTCATTTTGACAGTTCAACAACATTCATTGCGTTATTTACGTTGTTGAGTAGACAGATTTTTCGAACATAATTATGAAGCAATGGATTAGCAAATAGCCTTCAAAATGATTCAGATTATAATTGATAGTGTGTTATGCAATTAGGATTCACAGGGGTCATCACTTTTACGGTTAATATGGCCCGGCCCGTTGCCACTTCAGCTTGCTTATTTTGTTCACTGACTCATAATAATAATACACCATATCCTATTAAAATCACATACAATTTGATAATGATACCTACATAAAAGAAAATAAAATTAAAAAGGTCGACACACTTAAATTAAAATTACAATTAAGTTTAAGCGGCACGTAGCACGCTTGGAATGCAAACAATATATTCCAAGCGTGCTACGCGTAGCTTACTACTTAGCGCGAGCGCAACATTTTGCAGTACTTAACATTATTTAGGCATTCATTTAGGCGTCACCTAGTGTTAGTGAAAAACTTTTTACAAAAAAAAAAAACCGCCTTCAAAAAAAGACAAACAAAAACGTTCCTGCACTAAAAAGTAAAAAATAAAAAATTGAATTCCTGTAAAGAAACTTAATTTAAAGGTAAACTTATTTGACATTAATATTTTGCAAATATTCAAAATTGTTTACTTCTTTTTGGAGTCGGTGCCAGCAGTTGTATCCTGTGCCATTTATTTTTTCAATTCACGATTATAAAATTTTAAAACAGATGCTTACAAACTTAATGCTTCAAAAATTTCAAAGTACTTAAAAAGTGGCAGGGGATTTTTATACGTATGTATAATTATTATTATTTAAAAGAAATTATTGTGAAAATTGTGTCAATTTGTTTTAGAGTACAGTCTAGTCTGTATTTGTGTTTTAATTATTCTAGGTATGCAATAGGTATCTTGGTAGTTTTATAGTAAATGTTAGAGGTCGTTTTTCGAGGTATTGTTGCCCATACGTATTTCCTTGCCTTGGCTGGCACCGACTCCAAAAAGAAGTAAACAATTTTGAATATTTGCAAAATATTAATGTCAAATAAGTTTACCTTTAAATTAAGTTTCTTTACAGGAATTCAATTTTTTATTTTTTACTTTTTAGTGCAGGAACGTTTTTGTTTGTCTTTTTTTGAAGGCGGTTTTTTTTTGTAAAAAGTTTTTTTATTTCTAGCCGTTTAGTGTATTTTTTATTATAATACACTCGAGAGCAATGAATCCGGGTCACTTAAAGAATGTTAAAAATCTCGGAAACTAAAAATGATAGGTTAATGCAATAAATTGTATTTAATAGACAATGTAATACTCCTTAAATGAAAGTAAAAAAAATATGAGTCACCATACATTTTATTAACACAAAATTACATAAAGAAAAAAATTGCTGATCTCTCCTTAAAACAAAAATAGGAAACATGAAATTTTTGAACTTTATTACGATTTTCTTGAATTTTAATACTTCGTATTGCCTCCTCGTGCTTCCATTACTGCGTTTACGCGGTTTGGCATGCTGTACACCAAGTTCCTTATACGATTTTGGGGAATATTCTCCCATTCCTCTGTGAGAGCAATTTTGAGCTCACGAAGCGTGATTGGGGGAGGGTTTCGTTGTTTTACGCATCTGCCTAGCTCGTCCCAAGCATGCTCGATCGGGTTGATATCCGGGCTGCGCGCTGGCCACTCCATACGAGTAATGTTCATCTCTTGAAGGTAGTCATTCACAATCCTACCTGTATGAGGTCGGGCATTGTCATGCATAAATATAGCATCCTCACCTAAATTGACCATAAATGGACCAACGTGATCATTGAGGATTTCTTCCACATATCTTACGCTAGTTAAAGAGCCGTTTTCTATGATCACCAGCTCTGTGCGACTTTCAGAAGAAATTCCGGCCCACACAAGTACAGACCCACCACCGTAGGCTACTTTTTCTTCGATGCATGCTTGCTTGAATCTTTCCCTTGGTCTTCGATACACTCTGTGTCTTCCATCGTGCTTGTAGAGCATAAATTTTGATTCGTCGGAGAACATAACTTTTGACCAATGTTCAATACTCCAATTTACGTGGCTCTGGGCATATCTTAGTCTTGAAATACGATGCCCACGCTCCAGTTTAGGGCCGTTTGCAGGTCTAAGGGGTTTTAAGTTAGATTCAGCAAGCCGACGTCTTACTGTCCATGCACTTGGGTTACTTCCTCCGAGGCGTCGAAACTGATTTGTGAGTTCAGTTCCTGTGAGAAAGCGATTTCGAAGCATGGTGTTCACCAAGCATCGGTCTTCTCGTGCTGTGGTACACCTGGTTCTGCCCGTTCCTGGTCTGCGTAGGTTAGAACCAGTTTCTTCGTAACGTCGGAGAACTCTTTGTACTGTTGACAGCGACACAGCGACAGTCCTGGCTGTATCGCGCTGACTCCGGCCGGTTTCCAGCATTGTAAGTATTCTGGTGCATTCTTCAGGCGTAAGCGACATAATTTCAGCTTGAATAATGAATATAGAGCACTATCAACATGGTTTATGTACCCACATAAATGACAGATTACAAACAAAAGCAAAACCAAATGCTGTAATTTCGTAGTTTCATCTTCGAAAGTGGCCCTTTTTCAAATTTGATTTTTTTATGATATAACTTTACAATAACTAAGAAGTTTTAATACCTTCATTTAAGGAGTATTACATTGTCTATTAAATACAAGTTATTGCATTAACCTAGGATTTTTAGTTTCCGAGATTTTTAGGATTCTTCAAGTGACCCGGATTCATTGCTCTCGAGTGTATAATGGCAACGTAGTTAATATCTTTTCTACATAGAATATTATTTTGAAGAAGTACCAATATCATACAAGTAGGTACATTTTACTGTCTACTTTCTGATCTTTAATTTGATCCCGTAGAGAGATGATAATATGACGCATGAAATACTGTCGATTCTTATGCGTCGTATGCTGCCTCTAATATTGAGCTGGGCGGTAACAGTCCATAAACTACAAGGGACCACCCTCGAGAGAGCTGTGATCGACCTTGGTAAAAAAAACTTTGCAAAAGGACAAATATATGTCGCGCTAAGTCGTGTCAGAAGTTTGGAAGGCATAGTGTTATCAGATTTAGACGCCAATAAATTATTGAATCGACCACACGATGATCGAGCGATGACAGAGATAACAAGGTTGCGGAATCTGCCATCTGATAATCAAGACAACACATAACGTGCCATGGAATAAGCCTACCGGGGAAACCACATTAAAAAAAACGCGCCCAGCACACTACCTCATAGGTGGCGTGGAAACGTGTGCATACTACCAAGAATACAATTTTATTTTAGTAAATAATAGAAGCGATTTTTTTTTAAACATTGTAAGCAAAATGCCTTTAATATTTCAGAAGTTGTTTTGTGGACACATTGATGATAACATCAAAACTAGATTTTCAATGGCACCTTGTATTCAGAGTGCATCTCATGACAGTTCTAAGCCCAAATACTGCTAGGATACATTGCTTTATTTTGAAGTTCTCATGCCAACCTTCCACCTTCCAGCTCCATCATCAGATCAGTTTGATAGTAACTTATAGCCAAAGTGCATTTCATGACAATTCTAATAAGCCCAAACACGGCTAGAATACGTTGATTAATTACGGAGTTCCGGTACCTGTCTTCCGGCTCCATCATGATCATCAGATCAGTTCAATGATAACATTTTCAATATAACTATTCAGCATTGTATGTTTATTTGTATTGTCATAGTTGCTTAACTATCTTGATTGTGATATCTATGCGAGTGACAAGTTCCGTTAGCCATATCTGATCTTCTTCACCAGTTCCACTTCATCAAATGTTACTTTTTGACTGTAAACGCTTCATTTCTCGATGAAAATATTAAAATTACTATATAGTTGCCTATAATATTTGAGGAGTTCCCTCGATTCCTCATGGATCCCATCATCAGAACTGGATTTTGAAAAAAAATGGGACCAATCTGGAAGCATATCCTTTAAAGTTAAAAAAAAAATTGCAAATCGATCCATAAACAACGGAGTTCTGAGGTAACAAACAAAAAAAAAAAAAAATACAACCGAATTGAGAACCTCCTCCTTTTTTTGAAGTCGGTTAAAAACGGGCACCAGTCTTGTCAGTTACAGATATCATGCACGCCCTGAGAATATTTTACTATTCATAACAAAATATTCCGATGTATCCGTAGTTGGGAAACGTGCTTTTATTTATGATGGCGATTTTTAAAAGAATGAGAACTGAATTTCTGCGACGCATTCATCAAATTATCCTCTGTTAACTCACGTTCGCAAGGACGTAAAATATCGTGACGGGATTTTATAGCGTACTGGATTTTCGATTCTTGGTGTAGAGCCGAGCATTGAGAATCCAAGAGAGCGCATCCCAGCGCGTCATTAAAACACAGTGTTGGATTTTCAACTCTCGGCGCTAAGCAGAGCATTGAAAATCCAGAGCGTGAAAAACATTCGCCGCCGTAAAAACGCGCCCGTGCGTACCTTGTCTTAGTATTATCATGATTGCATGAGTACGCGTTCTAACCAAAGCGAACGGTCACACGAATACGCGAATGTCACGGTCATATAATACTCATTTGTTCGGAAAAGCGGAAGGCACGCTTTGTCTGCGCAACAACAAGCCCGGGTTGCCAAACAAAAAAAAAAAAATATTCACGTGACGATTTTTTTCGTTTTGGACAAGACCAGACACGTGCAGTTTGGTCAGTCACGTGGAAAGTCGAGCAGAGTGGAAACTAGCTTCCTTACCACCATTTTCGACCTAAAATCTATATCCAACATCTTATAACATCTCTTTTTTCAAGGCGCGGGTTCACCATGGGAGGCGGAGACAGGTCAGTCGTGTATGAGATGCCAGAGCGCAAACGACCATCTACTCTCAAGACAGTCAAGACCTTCATGGGCATTGGCAAGGTCCGTCCTCCTCGTTATAGCAGCGATGAGGAGCAGGGGCTGCTGGATATTGCTGCTGGACCGTCCACGGAGTCAGACCGTCCCGCCAGCCAGACTTCGATGTCATCTGAAGAAGTACTGGTCGACGTTCATTCACCAACTGATCCGCGTAAGATTAAAAAGACGTAAGTATAACGAATTGTACACATTCTGCTGCTCTACATAGTTCTTATTCTTAATTGTCAAGTTAACTCTGCCTATTGCAGTCCACAGCTGGACATAGGCCTCCCCCAGGCTGCGCCACAACCCTGTCCTCCGCCTTCCGCATTCAGTCTGACGATGACGCCAGTCTGTATCTTTTGGATTTAGATCTTTTAATTGTATCAAAGAAAAATACATGCTGCGACACAAAAGGACGTTCATCTTTTTGACCCCATTTTCTATTAGCCTATTCTTTTCCTAAAGCCTTTGTCAGGATATGTCAGATGTTTTCACTCTTTGTTAATTTTTATCTTTCATTCGGCATCTTTCTCACGAAGTGAAACGTCTCAACACAAAAAAATTAAACCGCCGAAAAAACTGAAAAGCAAAAAATAATAAGAGTGAGTTGCATCAACTAACTATAGCCATAACCAATGTTTTGACAGCCTTCAAAACTACGATTAAGCGAAATTCAGGTTGCATCATTTTGACAATTGTTATAATGACGTCATAAATAACTATAACAAACAATTATAATGATAATCATTGCTTTGGCAGCCGTCAAATCTCCGGTTAAGCGAAATTCGGGTTGCATCATTTTGACAATTGCCACAATTGTCAAAAAACGTCACAAATAACTATAACATTAATCGCCCAACTTCGGGCGGTTAAGGGCTATAGTTACGGTTTGTGTCACCATTTTTTTGGAGTTTGGCATTGAATTCCTTTTCAGTGTTGTCCAATGCTTGTTTTTTTTGGTGTTTTGTGCTAGTCTCGTCTGTTCTTTGCACAACAAACATGTGTTTTTCTGCAAAGATTTGTAATCTAGTAACTTCTACGTTGCTAAAATTAATACTTCAGTGCAATCATCATATTTGTTCCATAAGCACAATCAGCCTTTATTGTTTCCACTGCTGTGACACAGGCAGTGGTTGTGGGCGGGCACTCCCGCCCATCGAGAAGAAGCCTGTGTCACAGCAGTGGGCCGCAATGTAATCCACCACGCGGGCCTAGTGCGGCCCACTGCTGTTGGTAGATATCACATGTCTTCGATTTTTAGCTCTAGGACACGCCGGTTTCCTCACAATGTTTTCCTTAACCGTTTTGAGAGCAATGGTGATGAAACAATTTACACAAAGTAAAGTGCCTCTCTGGGTTTGAACCTACGATCTACAAGCTGTAAGTCGCAGCTGTTACAACAGAGCCGCCAGTGCTCAGCGATAAATAGTAGGATTGAAGGGTGTTTTGAATGGTCTACAATCAAACATCACATAGTATATACAAAGCATTTTTATTACTGTAAGTACTTATATTAATTTCAACGCCAGACGAGTTAGAAGTAGGTAATATTTCATCTAAAGAAGATGCAGGTCGCTCCACCGATAAAAACTTAAATACCGCACGCTCCACATTACATGTGCACTACAGCCAACAGTACCAACGTCTGCCCACCAAACAGTTATCCAGCAAGAGCAGCTTGCTGTTAGAAATTGATGTTATCGATCGATATAAACGTATTCTAACTAATATTATTATTGTTCTTTTTGGTGTGCTGGAATCCACTGCAAAATAATGTTTTTTCCTGCAGTCATCAGGCACAGTATGCATTTGTTGTGAAAATCGACATAGAACAATCGGCACATCTGCAGCAGTCTCGGGCAATGTCTTCGCACATTGCATTGAAATCTTACTTAACAATAAAATTAACACAACATCCTTCTGGAGTAAATGCTCTAATGCTGTAATGCATCTTCCAATAACGCAATCCTTCAATTACATACAGGAAAACAGAAATATCAATTTAATGCAATTCGAAAGAAACGGAAAATAAAATGATTTTTGTCACTTGACACGTCTTGTCTTTCTGACAGTGTCAGATAGTGATGCAGCTCGATTTTATTTACCTCGTTACTCGAGTAAATAAAATCCACTTTCTCTCGAGGTGCCACTCGATGTAGTCGCGATTAGATAAATATCACCAACACTGCCACACTAGTTAACTGTCATTCTTCGATAATAAACGTAGGAATAGATATATTTCGTGTAATAAACCGTCAAAATACTGTGATGTACAGAGTCACAGAGTTTTAATAAGAGAAAATACATGTTCTGTGGGTTAGTGCTGTCAGTTGATAAAGTGTAATATTTTGTCATTAAAATCGTCATTGATTATCAGATCAACCTGATAATCAGTGGAATCTGAGTAGGATATAACGCTTTTTACAAAGTCGAACAAAGACAATCTTAGCTGAATGTCACACCGATGTACCAATACAGAACGGATACTGTATTTTGGATATTGCTACGATTCTTTTCTTAAAGTTTTTTTTTTTTTGTGCGTTTCAAACGTACGAAGCAACAACCAACTTGAATCGAGTTTTCGAATTACATAATCGAGACATCGAGTCCATGTAAGACTGAGTAACATCACTAGAGCCAACAAAAGAAAGCGTGATGACAAGCTTGAAGTGTTGCCCTTGTCAAAAATATTACCCAACTTTAACGAAAACAGTTCCTGGAAGGATTTGAGGGAGGTCCTTTGTCCAGCAGTGGCACAGCATAGGCTAACAAAAAAAAAAAATATATATATATAATGAATATGGATAACAAAATTGCTATTATTTATTTTATTACTTAATAAAAACAGTTTTGGTCTCCACCTCAGACTGTGACTTATATGTTTTCATATTTGAAAACACGTTGCTTTTAATAAAAATAAGTTTGATCTTGTACTTGGTAAGAGGACAATGGTTTTTGTGTCCCGGCCTCAGATTTGTCCTCTGTTGGTTGTAACGAGGTGGACCACTCAAGTTTCCCTGACGGGTGGTGGTAAAAGTAGTTGGCTTTTTTATAGATTGGCCTGTTCTTTGGCAAGCTTGTAGAATCTTTATCTTTTCCGACAGGTTGTTACCATAAAGGTCTTCATCATCTCTTTCTACTGCAATCATCATTCAATTCAATCATCTCTTTCTACTTCTTTGACAATATCTACCTTTTTTATCACGGTTAATTATTGTATCATTCACGGTAAATTTTTCTCCAGTTTCAGCTTATTTTCCCTTGGGAGTCCATTCTTCAAAATGGTATTCCAATTTCCAAGTCCTTGTTAAGTGCTGGGTTATGTTTGGGTTTTTCTGTCATCAAATCCCCTAATGCTTTCAGCACATCTGGGGATAGAGTAGACTCAGTGTCTAGCTCAGGTGCAGGGTCAGGCTCAGGTAGAGCACCAGTTACAGTCATGGCTGTATTTGTGTTATCCGGGTTTGCTTCTATGCGAACCGGTAGTTCGACACAGTCATTTATTAATTCAATGTCTTCATCATTTTTGCGGTCTGCAAAAGGTAGAATTGACCCCGTTAATGTACCATAATATTCATAACTAAGCGTAACCTCTCGGATTACACCATTAGGTAAATGAAAAAACTCGTGCGTTCATCTCGTAAACGCCCTTAATTATTTGTTCGCGTCAATGTATCTCGTACATTACCCGCGCGGTACAATACATAACGTATTTAAGCCATTTGAAACAAGTTTTAGGTACTGTTCAATTGTTTTACCTGGTGAAGAAAAAATGGACGATTCTGATGAGTTGGTGCGGTACCAGTGTCGTTTCATTTCTAATCTTCGGATTTTTTGAAGATAATATTATTTTCCATGTTTTCGTTTCGGCATGATATCTAATACCAACTTTAAACACACTTTAAACTAGTTTTTAAACACTTTAATTCATATTTTTGAGAAACCACCGCGCACTGGTTGCCGCGCAAACGTAAAGAATGACAGATTATCTATGGAAGGGAAATAGTTACACTTGGCGTTTAGTTTTTGCTTTCAGCTCTAAATATGCGTTTGGTTGTCGACTGGCGTGAGGAAGCTGCAATGTAAATCTTATATCGAGAACGAAGCCTAAAGTATAATGGTTGCATACCAACCAACCAAATAGGCTATAATTTACATAGTTCCTATATGGATATAATTGGCTTACTAGAAATATACGATTTACCTTTAACCCTAGGCGCACTGTCATCGAGACTGGAATCCCATCTGCGCAGAAGGCAGCTGACTTCCAAGTGTGTGTGACTATCATTGAGGCTCGTCAGCTAGCCGGCCTGAACATGGATCCCGTGGTTTGCGTGCAGATCGGCGAGCATCGCAAGTACACCAGCGTCAAGGAGAGCACCAACTGTCCTTATTACAACGAGGTAAGGTTCTAATTTGATACAATCTGTTTTAGATTTAGGTGTTCGACAAGTGGGTTGTTAATTTCTGGAAACTCGCAGCAACAAACAAAGGGCTGTTGTTTCATTCATCATTACGCATTCTTATCTCAGTCTTAATCTGTCAGAAATATCTTTAATATTCCAAGATTTTTCACAACTTTTTGACATGTTTATCTTCTTATCGCCGAGATGAGATTGTGTCATATCTTTTGATTAATTATGGGAAATTACCTTCTGTCATAAAATATTAATCCATATTAAATGAGACCATTCAGGTTTCATACAAAGTTGGGCCCGAAATCGAACGACGCTAACGGAAAAGGATGTTTTTAATCCGTTTGGAACGTCATCCTAAGCATTTGGTACTATGACACCAAAGCGGTAAAACCATCATATAAGCAGCTACATAAGTTCGAAATAAATGTAAATATATCATCTAAGTATTTACGTAGACTTGTTTAGTCATTATAAACTTTTTTGCCATGACTGTAATTCTGTAAACGTGACTGCAATATTAATAAAAAAAAAACGTTAAGTTCGATATCCGCTTAGATTATGAGTTTCAGTATATATTTGTGTTTTATGTTTTGTGCATACCATGTCTTGTGCAAGGTTACTGACTATCGCAAATAAAACAATGGCAAACACTTTTTTATTACTCATCATCATCATTTCAGCCGAAAGACGTCCACTGCTGGACATAGGCCTCCCCCAAGCACCTCCACTTCGACCGGTTCTGTGCTTCTCGCATCCAACGGATTCTCTCTCCATTGTCCTTTGGGTGACTTTAAGCCTTCTAATAAGGCCCATTGTTCAGTACAATGCCCAAGCAACCATGTTTCAGTGCCTAAAACAAACACTCACTGGTCAAAGACTTTCGTCTTGAGACACTGCGGTATGTGGGACGAGAAGATATTGCGTAGCTTCCCGAATGCTGCCCAGCCGAGTCGGATTCGACGAATGACCTCTTTCTCGAGGATGGACCTACCCAACTGAACAGTTTGTCCTAGGTAAACATACTCGTCCACGACTTCGAGTGTAGCGTCTCCAATCTTCATGACAGTGGGTGTTACAGTGTTGCATTTGACATGGCCTTCGTTTTGTCCATGTTCATTTTAAGACCCACTCTTTCGGAGGCTCTACTGAGGTCATCGAGCATTGTACTGAGGTGCTCCTTAGTCTCAGCTATGACTACGATATCGTCGGCAAACCGAAGGTGAGTTTTGTACTCGCCTTTGATGTTTATGCCAGCGCCCCTTTCCAGTCTACCTTGAAGACCTCCTCCAGTGCAACGGTGACCAGTTTCGAAGAGATAACGTCTCCCTGTCTCACACCTCGCTGCAGAAGGATAGGTTTCGAGGTCTGATCCTGGAGTCAGACTGACATAGTGGCGTTTTTGTACAGACACTTCAGCACCTCGCACTTCAGCAACTTCTTAATACTATTTCCAATTATTTTATTAATACTACTGTTTCTAAGGTCGAACTAGAACATCTTCCAATTCTATAGCTGGAGGGCGTCTTGCATTTGGTTTATACTGTGCGTAGGTTAAAAACCACTGTGGAAGTAAAGGCTATGCCGGTTTCCCATGGCCCTCCCATCGCGGCTGAGGATTGGGGGCCGCGGCGGGAGAGGAGTGTTGGTGTGACGTTGCCTCTCTCCCTACCTTCCGCGGTCTTGACGGGGCCGCCACCGTTAGATGGCGGACGCGTTGGGGCTGCAGGGGAAGAGGAGTGTCGGTGTGACATTGCCGCTCTCCCTATCCTCTGCGGCCGTAGCTCCCCCAACCTGGGAGGGCATGCGGGGCTCGCCAGCTAGGCGGGCGTGGGGGTCAGCAGGCAACGGGCGCGGGGGCACCGTTGCCTGCATCGCACAGGCCTCCACCAGTGTGGGACGGGAATGGCCATGTGTTCCCGGCCATTCCCGTAGCCCCCCAACCTGGGGGCATGCGGGGCCCGCCATACTATTTAGGCGGGCGTGCGCCGGGAGGGCTGTGGAAGTAAAGGCTATGCCGGTTTCCCATGGCCCTCCAATTACGGCGATGTGGGAACACCGCTGAGTTTTAGTGGGTATACTGTCATTCCGACAGGGAGTCCCACATACCCCGTCTCGTCCCCCGTGAGGCAGGGATGCATAAAGCATTTCTCAGCGACCAAAAAAAAAAACAAAATAAAAAAAATGGTATATTATCAACGTAATATCAAACTGTTACTCACCGATATCATTAGGCACCTTGCAACTTCACACATACGTTTTGTTCATGCAGAACAACGATTTCTGCCTTTTTTAACGTTGATAAATGTTGCATGGTTGGATACACAGAAATAAATCTGCACACGAATACGAGTAGCAATCAATAAACTCAGTGATGCAAATACTTGTAGACTGACAACAAAAAACGCTAATTTTTTATAAAATAGGGTGCTTGAAAACAATTTTTTTTAACTGTCGGTAGTCATTTTCTAAATAAAATGGCCTGGGAGTTTCGTGGCTGTCTCAAAGGTTGCAAACTTCATTACTTATCCATGAACGGGATCGAATTGTTATACATTCAACTTTTAAGTAATGTTTTAACAAAATAATGAATACAAAAAGAAAAAGACATTTGCTGCACACATCGTTTGAACTTACGACTACTCGTTCACTGACCAAAGACGATAGCCATTGTGCCAAGGTAATATAATGCGAAGTATTAAATCTCATTCAGTAACACCAATGAATGATTACTATCGTACCATACGCACACTACTAAACACAGAGCTCGCACACATATAACATGTAAACTAAATACGTTGGTCGGCTGTACGAGAAATCTGATTTTTAACCGACTTCTAAAAAAGGAGGAGGTTCTCAATTCGGATGTTTTTAAAGCTATATAGCCGCTACAATAATGGCCCCACAGTTTTGGTGCCAAATGCTTTAAATTGATGTCCCAAACAGATAAATATTTGTTTTTTTACTGGCACTTTCGATTATGGGCCAATATGACTGGTCTCCTTTGTTTTATCACGTAAACAACATTCAGAACAAGGTAAAAAAAATTAAATTAAAAATTTAAAAAACCCCCGACTACGTGAATATATAATTAGAATTATAGGGATAAAAAGAAAAAAATAACCTTGAAATTATGACCCTACGTAAGTAAGTATGAATTTTTTTGATTAAATTTTGTCCCGTCGGGGGACCGCTCTAATTATTAGCCTAACGTTCTGTTAAACTTTAAAATAGTAGCGGTCCCCCGACAGGACAATATTTAATCAAAAAATTTCATACGTACTTACGTAGGGTCATAATTTCATGGTTATTTTTTTCTTTTTATAGGGTTTCACGTAGTCGGGGGTTTTTTAAATTTTTAATTTAACTTTTTATTTCATGCTTTTTGTAGGGACTCCTTATTATTTCTTTTCTTGCATTTTAAGATTCAGGTAATTTGGTATTTAATAAGGTTTTTTGTAAGTCGCCATTTTGTGGTGGTAGCCATCTTGGATTTGAAATTTATCATATTTGTCATAGTGTATAGTATTCTACTAGTCAAGCCCTTTCATTTGATACCCATATTGAGGGAGTTGTGAAAAAAAAAATGTAATTTGCCATTTTGTGGTGGCGGACATCTTGGATTTGAAATTTATCATAGTGTATAGTATTCTACTAGTCAAGCCCTTTCATTTGATACCCATATTGAGGGAGTTGTAAACATGAAATTATGAGCAAAAATATGTAATCCGCCATTTTGTAGCGGCGGCCATCTTGGACCGATTTTAATCAAACATAGCTAAGAACACTCCCGACAAATTCACCTATTAAACAAAAAAAAGAAAATTAAAATCGGTTCATCCGTTCGGGAGCTACGATGCCACAGACAGACATACACACACACACACACCCCCACACACACACACACAGACACGTCAAACTTATAACACCCCGTCGTTTTTGCGTCGGGGGTTAACAAAACAAAATATTGAAATTAGCTTAGTAATTGATTTTCCCGACTTTGCCTAACTAACAATAGCAAGGTACATACTTGCCACATCGCCTTTGTTGTGGCAAAACAACACATACATTTCCTATTTAAGACTATAACCCAAATGTCGTGGTGAGCACTTGGCACGTGTTAGATTAACAACATGTAACAATTTATGTCCGTAACCAGACATAATACACTAAGCTTAAATTGAGTTGAGGATTATGACATTATATTGGTTGTGGTGGATACACAATACACCAGAGGGGCAATTCTCGTAATTTTAAGACCGTTCACAGTGGTAAAAACAAAATAAAAAGTGTAAAGTCCGATGTCAAGAATTAGCAGGAAAATGTGTGCAACTGTTTGCAACTTGCCCAATAATAATTTCCTTATCAATACACTATGACATTCCCATTAATCCGATCTAGTTTGGGGCTCACTGACAAATTATACCTAGTTTGTAACCTGCCTGTAACGGTACGGTCACCAAAGGAGATAAGTAACCAGGGTCGGTTTTCATTCGACAACGCCCATTGGTTTCTTATTAAAAATTAATTATGTCCAACGACTCTGGGTACTTATCTCTTCTTCCTACTATAAGTTACTCATGTTGTCTCATACTGCATTTTATCTATGTCCCTACCTACTTACCTGGATAATAAACAATTTTATATTTTCTATTGCTAACTTATAATGCCCATAGAATGCGCAGTCACGTGAACGAAGCAGCGGGTACAGGTAGTTCTTTAATAGCACTCAACTTCATTGTGGTTTTATATCGCTTGAAATAATACACCTTAAAGTTACGAAAAAAGCTTGAGTTAGAGAGCTACGGTTTCCTAAAAGAGCGGTGGCTACTAACGGCCGCTTAGTGACAGCTGTCATGGAAATGATGACAGCGACAAAGATTTAACTCGTTAAAATCGCTCTACTGCGTCAAAAGACAGTCGCATTTCGGTTCCGTTGTGACTCCTCTGACACACACTGACGCAGTGACTTCACTTGATTGTCATGCAAACGCTATTTAATAATGTGTGAGCGCACTTTTCTCAGTATGGACAATTTTTCTTGTGTCTCCAAATTTTCTTTTGGTAGCGAGGTTTGAATGTCTAATATTGGTGAAAATTACAGATTTTCATGCCGGCTGTTATAATATTGTTGCGTGCCACAATTAATACCTGATACATGGTGACATTAGTTACCACTAGCGCCATCTAGTATCAAGTAGCAGAACTAATTTACCACCAGCGCCATCTAGTATCGAGTAACAGAACTATTAGATCCTTTTAAAAATTTAGATACTAGAACTATCGACATCTGGCCAGTCGGGGCCGGTATTTATTCGAGCATTCTAGATGTTTCTACAATAGAAGGTTCTGGAAATATCTGCGGCATTATTTCTGGCCGGGATTAGCCGCGACCAGTCAGACTTGGATCAACGATACAAGCGAATACATCTAAAGCGATCTTCAAGTGCGACTTAAGAGTAATAGTGTTTTTTATGTAATTTTTGTGTTTGAGTTGTTATTAGTGTTGTTTAATTCAAGTGTAATTTTTGGTAATTTATATCGGCAGTTTTTACTGTCACGAACCCGAAGCTCGTAACAATATGACGTCACCGCTTTCCTGGGAAACCAAAGCCTAACGGTCGCCATAATTATTTTAACTGAGAATGTAATAGGTACCGTCAAGTGTGTGAGTTGCAAAAGATGATTATTTTTGTGTCTAAAACAGTGTACCTACTAGAAAGAAAGAAAGAAAACTTGTTTTTTTCTGCACAAACAAAACGCACTTTACAAATAAAAAATGACATAAAATATACATTTACAACGTAGTCAATTTTGTCCATTGCTTGATGTCCGGCCAAGGACCAGAGACAACACGCATTAAAATTGACATTGATAATACAAATTAATCCGTGATGCGCCCGCGACCCTTGCAGATGATAACAAAACAACAACAATCAAAACAAAAACAAAATGCCAATTGTAGAGTGGAAAAATAACTTTTGTAACAAACAAACAACAATAATAAGAGCAATTTATTCTTACACAATATTTATGTAGGTAAACAAATTATACGACTTCGATATTCCTACCCTTCTAGATTACTTAAAGGAATTGCATGTTTGCCTGAATCGTCAGTTATGCAAAGCTGCAGTATTACTTAGTATAGTTAGTTAGTTAGTATTCAATATAAGATCGCGTCATAGGAAATAATATTATTTAATTTGAAACCTGCTCTACACCTCTGCAAGATCTGAAAATACCAAGAATTCAAAGCAAATTATAATATTTATTTTATATTTTGTCCCCAGTACTTCGTGTTCGATTTCCACATGCCGCCTGTAATGCTGTTTGACAAGATTATCACACTCTCGGTAAGTTTTTTTTTTAAATCTTTAAGTACTAGTTACTTTTTTTAGTAAGTTTTTTTTTTTTAATTAAATTTTCTAAGCGACGGATATATTTTTGCGACGCGAATTACTCGTAGCCGAAGGACGTTATAAGGCTTGCGTTTTTTGTTAAAATAAAAATGACAGCGTGGTATAATAACTAATTATTCTCTTCAAATGAATTGTTTGAGCGCGAGCAACGATACTTAAAATTATCATAATTTTTATGAAAGCTACGAATTTTCGTAGCATATTGCCACGACCGAGCAGCGTAGTCTCGAAACCTCTGTGAGGATTTTTTTTAAACTAAAAGTGACCATCTGTATTAATTAATGAGGCAAATATTGCCAAGTATCAAGTTTATTAACCAAAGGAAAAAGATTTTTCACATTAACTGTAACCCGTCTTTTCACCCCACTGGCGTAGAAAGCAAAAAAAAAAAATAGTGGGATGTTTCCATAATTTGATGATTTCCATAAGATGATGTATATCAATTTTTGAGTTAATCAATCCAAATAGTAAAATACTCCCCTTAAAAAAATAACTATCCCTTTTTGCCACGTCAGCGGTCGATTTTCGAAAGACCCAAAAACTTATCATCGTTTTTTTCATGTCAAAAGTATTACACTGACTTTCGATTCAATCGGATCGCGCATTCAATTTCTACCACACAAACTTTAACACCCCTATCCCCCTTTGTAGAGTAGTTTTTAAAAACTTATAATGATAAACTTTATTACTTACTTAGGCAAGTAAGTATTCATGCCAAGTTTTAAGTTTATTAACTGAATGGATAAGATTTTTCATATAAACTGTATCCCCGCTTTTCATCCCCACAGGGGTGGAATTTTAAAAAATCGTTTGGGATGTATTCATAACTTGATTCAAAGATTATTTGTACCAATTTTCGAGTTAATCAAGCCACGCATTATAATCCTCCCCTGTATAATTAATTACCCCTTTTCAACCCGTTAGGGGTACAGTCTCTCGTCAATATTATCTGACCCACCCTAAAAACAAACGAATTTGGACCCTCTGGCTGTAACATTAAGGTTTATTCAATTTATATGAGCTTAATAGACAAGTGCTCGAGGACTCGATGAACAAATACAATCAATACAGACACGCAAATTTCATCTTTAACACGTAACGTTAAGGTAAACCCACCCAACATTGTCGGAGCCACCGGCATTATAATATCATTTTGTTAAGCTATTTTAATCATTATCTCCATTTATAATAGCATTAGAAAAAAGAGGCTCGTAGAAGCAGGAATGCAAAACATTTTATTTCAAAGTTATGATAAAACAATTTTAAGGGAGATGCTTAAATTCTAATTTTCTTGCGTTTTTTGCAATTTGCAGTTCAGTGTAAGGTTGTATCTTAGTAAAAATAATATGATGCGCAACAATAAGAAATATGTAGGCAATAATACAATTTTAACCTTAAAAATCATCAATACATCCCTTTAAATTAGAATTGCTCCACCTTAATTAAAATAAAATTCGGTAGAATTATTGTGAAACGAATAACGTTCCAAGTATTGTTCATCCCTGCTTCTTTTAGGTTTTTAGCATTGACACTGTAATTTAAAATTGGAGTTATATAATATAAATAAATGAAAGCCACATAATTTCATAAGATAAATAGTTAAAATGGTTACAATTAAGTGTGACAGCTGCTGTAAAAATAGGTCATAATAAATTCGGCGTCTATCATAATGTAACAATGTTTATTGTATTTTTGTTACAAAGTGTGCATTAAAAATAACCTTTTTTAACTTCTTTCTAATGCTATTGTAAATGGACTATAGTTGACATTAAAGTTGAAAAGCTTTTAAGTCACACTACATAATTACAATCCAATCTTTAATTTCGCGTATTTCCAACAAGTTCTTGTGGCTTAGCGGTTTGATGCTGGATTGGCGACGAACAACATGTGGGTTCGAAAATACAGTCCACCTATATTATCAGTTTCTTTTTTAATTTGTTTTCATTTCTACAATATTGCTTGCATTATAAAAGAATGACCAATATGATTTACGCCTAATAACTTGTAAACAGGTGGGTAAATTGAAAAACTTTAACTTCACAGAATTTATATTTACCAAGAATGGTTGGATACGACGTAAAAAATATATTTGCTTCATGAGGTAGATAATAAATTCATCTAAGTGACAAAAGTTACACTATGCCTAATATCAGTGACTGCGCACACACATTTGTAAATCGTTTCACATAACTCGATTAGTATATTTAAGCAATTTGGTGTTAAAAAGCATCATGTCGCAACTTAATGACTATACCAAACATAAAATCATATTTTTACATGAGTAGAATGTTAGAATTAGCGAGATTGGTCATCGACTTAATATAGCAGTAAGTGTTTTTTTATACCTATTTTATTTTATTGATTGTGATTAAAGAACGCGTAGTTGGCTATTTTACCATTACATTCACTCCTTACAAGTTACATACACGGTTCCAAAAATGTTTTTTTTTTTTTTGTTTTAGAGAAATACGGTCATTCTACGCTTAAGACGTTATGGAGACAATGAAAATATTCAGCGGATTCGTCCAGGAGCAAAAGCCATCAAGTATAGTCCCGAATTCGAACGCCACCGTTGTTTCAAGCCATGTTGAAAATCCATTTTTTCCCATTCGCGTAAACGCAATAAACCACAATATTTCAGGGGAAACAGTGAGAAGGCATTTACACGCTGCTGGCATAAGGAATTATAAACCGGCACAGAAAATTGCATTGACAGCTGCTCATCGCGAAAAAAAGGGTCCGTTTTGCGCAGGAATATTTTTTTTTTTTCTATTTTTAAACACACGCATGTAAGTAAATGCTCAATGGATTGATTGTTAAACCATTAAAATGTTGCAGATTATGTGGTGATGTTATTGTTATAAATAGATTGTTTCTATAATAACATGTTTATTCACTACATATAGGCAGCTATAAATCTGTAAAGAATTTCACAGATGAATTCATTTTCTCGATAACAAACTTTTAAGCATAAGCATGCCTTGTTTAATGTTAATAAATGGTTAGATTTGATTATGGCATACTAATATAAAATGTAGGTATATTAATTTGGAAATATATATGAGCATTTACTTATTTTATCTTACCTAAGTGTTTTAATGAAATAATAAACATTTTAAACTTGCAACTTTTTAATTTTATTTCTATACAAACTGCCTGTTTAAAAAAACAAGACCCTACGTCGTCCATTAAAGAAATGTAAAAAAAGTGTAATAAAATAATTAAAAAAAAACAGCTGAGCAAAAAGCTACATTTTGGTTAAAACTCGGTTTCGAACGTAGACAAAGATGAACACCGCACTACCTTAGTGACCACAAGACCAACTCAACTCTTATAAGCCGCATTGAAATTTGATCTTAGTTGTTATGCTAGACGCAATATTCTAAAGAATTTGAACCATATAGTATATTTTCATAAAGTTTATTCTTGCACAGCACAAGCAGCCAACCTTCTTCTCGTGCAAATAGATTATTTTGTATTTTAAATAATCACTCCATTGAGACATGATAATAAAAAAATCTACGTATAAAATAGAAAATAAAAAATGGTAAAGAGACGTTGTTTTTGCAATTTAGTAAGACAAGGTAAAACATGTTTGAGCATAGTCACTGCATACCCTTAGTAGCATTTGAATACCAGTTTTATAATAAATAATATTTATTTTTCAACTATCCACTTATTACAAGTTATGCGAAAATATTACCATTTTACAAAGTTTATATTTGAAGATTATCCGTCTATAGTTCTTTATAATAATACAAGAATTAGTTTTGGAATAAATTCTAAATTGAAAGCAAAACAATATCATCGTCGCAGGATTTGATCTCGCACCTTGATTTTACCTCTCTTATACACAGACCACGAGACCAGAATTACTTAAACGCAATCATTAAAATAAGCTATTACACTATTATATTATAACAAGTAGTTATAATATATAACCTAATGCTAACGGTCTAAAGATCAAATTTGCGTGTCTGTATTGTTATTGTATTTGTTCATCGAGTCCTCGAGCACTTGTCTGTTAAGCTCATATAAATTGAATAAACCTTAATGTTACAGCCAGAGGATCCAAAGTCGTTTGTTTTTAGGGTGTGTCAGATAATATTGACGAGAGACTGTACATTATCCAAAAACCCTGATACATGTTATTCTTTATTTTTGGTCTTAAGTATAAACACTCGAGTTTCGAGTTAATCAGACCGCGCATTTAAATTATTCTACACAAACTTCAACACCCCTATATCCCCCCTTGAGGCATAGTTTTGAAAAACTTATAATGATAAACTTTATTACTTACTTAGGCGAGTATTCTTTGTATAACAAGGTTAATACTATTTTAAATATATACCCTTTGTGCAGATCAAAATGTAAAAGAACTGTTACGAAATGGCTTCTTGAATTAGATTATGCGGAGACTGAAAGTATATTAAATATTCTAAAATAATTTCGTCTATCGGTAATATTCACCTACTCAAATTAATCTTAGATCACACACACACTTTTGGGCAAGTGGGTGCTCACGCTCAGTGGCCTTCGTGGGCGCTGGGCGTGAGGACTTATATTGCACTCACGGACACACAACTCTCTCCAAAGACACACATAGACATAGCACATCTCCTTTTTTAGGGTTCCGTAGCCAAATGGCAACGGAACCCTTATGGATTCGTCATGTCTGTCTGTCTGTCTGTCTGTCTGTCCATCCGTATGTCACAGCCGCTTTTTTCCGAAACTATAAGAGCTATACTGTTGAAACTTGGTAAGTAGATGTATTCTGTGAACCGCATTAAGATTTTCACACAAAAATAGAAAAAAAACAATAAATTTTGGGGGTCCCCATACTTAGAACTGAAACTCAAAATTTTTTTTTTCATCAAACCCATACGTGTGGGGTATCTATGGATAGGTCTTCAAAAATGATATTGAGGTTTCTAATATAATTTTTTTCTAAACTGAATAGTTTGCGCGAGAGACACTTCCAAAGTAGTAAAATGTGTGTCCCCCCCCCCTGTAACTTCTAAAATAAGAGAATGATGAAACTAAAAAAAATATATGATGTACATTACCATATAAACTTCTACCGAAAATTGGTTTGAACGAGATCTAGTGAGTAGTTTTTTTTTAATACGTCATAAATCGTAACGTAACGGAACCCTTCATGGGCGAGTCCGACTCGCACTTGGCCGGTTTTTTCTATTAATTCTCTTCCTCTCAGTACTTGGAGCTTTTATAATGTTGTAGTACGTAAGTGTCATTAAATATTGTAATTTTAAGGGTGTGAGCCTGGAGATCTGTCATACAGGTCCCGAACCCAGTATAGACTCCAGCTCTCACAATGGGGAATCTTTAAAAATGTAACTAGATCCTATCAATATAAACTGTACCTTTTTTGAGAGAAATAAAAAAAAATACTATTCTTGAAAAGTTTCAAATTTATTAACCTAATGAAGAAGATTTTTCATATAAACTGTATCCTCCGCTTTTCAACCCCACAGGGGTAGAATTAAAAAAAATCGTTTGGGATGTATTCATAACTTGACTCAAAGATTATTTATATGTACTAATTTTCGAGTTAATCAAGCCATGCAGTAAAATCCTCCCCTGTAAAATTGCCTACTACCCCTTTTCAGCCCATCGAGTTTCGAGTTAATCGGACCGCGCGCTAAAATTCTTCCATACGATTTTGAAATCCCCCAACCCCTTTGTAGGGGGTAGTTTAGAAAAACATAAAATGGTAATTTCATATAATAATAATAATAATTTATTGATACTAAATACCTTTTGTTAAAATAAATAGTAAATGTAGGTTACAAAAACAATTGGTTGTAAAAAGGTTTCTGGAATGGTGGTAACCCTGCCTCCTAAACTAGGAGAGACCTGTGCCTCAGGAGACAGTGCTCTACTGTTATTTCGTGCACAAATAGTCCTATTCATCGCACCTTGTTCGTAGTGAACCTAATTAAATACATGAACGGTGTAATAAGAAAAATAATAATAATGATAATAATAAAAAATAAGATGGAATAAAAGATAATTTAAATGAGGAACATGAATATGTAGTTTGTTACAATGACTGCGTGTGTAAGTATGCGTGTTTGTGGGGGTGAGTGCGCTCGTTTATGTATGTGTGTGTATGTGTTGTGTGTGTTTGTTAAATAACTACTAACATTCATAATTTACCTAGTATTGGTGCCAAGTTTCAAGTTTATTAACTTAAGTAATAAGATTTTCAATACAAACATAATCCCCCCATTTGAAGAAAGGGTTTTTCGAAATTCCACCCCTAAGAGGGTGACCTCTTAGGGGTGGGATTTCTAAAAACCCTTTCTTAGTGGATACCTACTGTTCACGAGGAACACACCCTCTAAATTTCATGTCTCTAGGACCAGCGGTTTAGGCTGTGCGTTGATGTATCAGTCGGTCAGTCAGGACTTTGAATTTTATATACATACTCGTAGATAGAAGATACACGAATCAAAATATTTCATTAAATCATTTTTAACAATATTTTTATGAGTAAACAGTGGTGTGTTTTTTTAAGTGCAAGTACCTACAGGCTGGCAGGGACAATCAAAGTTGCTGCAGCTTGAACAAGTTAGTTGACACAATAGGCGCGTCCGAAATTCGTTAAACCAGAGATGTAAGCGCTCGTTACCGTGGGCGAGTTTTTATCGCATCATAGATTTTTACACACGCTGTGCGTTGAAAATGTAGTAGCTATTTTGACGTGGTGGGATGCACTTTATTGGATTCTCAATGTTCGGCTCAACAGCGAGAGTTGAAAATCAAAAGCGCGTCATTAAATCGTTAGTGCGAATGAGGGATTACTACAGAGCACGCACGGAGATGCCTCACGGCCGCGGTTGGCGCGGTGAGTGCTGCGTGTGCAACCGTCCCACACTCCCTCACTTCTGGAGCTTATTCGCTAAGCTTTCGGCATCAGTCTGCCTAGCCTTTTCCTAACTATGTTGGGGTCGGCTTCCAGTCTAACCGGATGCAGCTGAGTGCCAGGTGCGCTTACATCGAGCTGCTGCTGTTGTTCATGCTGTTTTTACATGGAGTGACTGCCTATCTAACTCCACAACCCAATTACTGGGTTGATTATTCTAGCGTAAGTTTAATGTACGTGATGTGGCTGTGCTTTTCTTAAATAAATAAATAAACACGATACCCCTTGGTAAGACTGGTCACTGACTGTCGGATTGTTTTTCGGGCTTCTGACGACGAATAATAGCCCGGACCAACGGCTTAACGTGCTTTCTGAGGCACGGAGGCGTCTCGGTATGTAGAGATAGTCACCCATCCACGGACCAACAGCGGCAAGTGTAGAGTAACCTGATTGATCGACTCGTGCGGCTGAACTTACTTAGCCATGAGCCCCTCGCTAAGCTTTTGGCATGTCAAAGTTAAACATTCATTAAACAATTTGTGTGCCAACCTAATTTTATCACGGAACACATTAATAATTCGTCGTACGGCGAAATTAAGCCATTTTGTATTCAAACACAAGCTTGACGGGTTGTACAATATATTTGTCCTAAACATGTCATTATTTGATTTATTATTTACTTCCGAAGGTACATTTTTTCGTACGAAAATAAAATCAGAATGAGTATCTAATCTAACCCTGAGAAATCATGGCATTCGATTTAGTTTATAGTTTTTTGGGTAGATAGCAGGAAAAAGGCTGTAATTATAAATGTGTGTCCTACGTGTCCTGTCAGCTGCACGTAAGGAGGCCTACCACGACCTCTTAACGCGATCCGCGAATTTTGTACTGTGTCTGGTACCATGACGTCCATAGAGCAGCCCAAACTGAAACGCTAACTGTCAAAATAAGCGATTCAAAAAAAGTTACTATTTCTCTAACATAAACTGAAACGTTTGGTGAATTATTGGCGAAAACGAAGTTTTTTAGTGCTATTTTAGTGGAATTTTACAGAAACCAATGTAAGTGTACTTTAATCTTTCTTTTAAAGTCTAAAATACCTATTTTACATATATATGCATTTTTTACTGCATTTGTTTTTCTTTAACAGATGTCTGATGAACTACTTTTATTTGAGTTTTTTGAAGAAGATTCTGCCTCACACTATGCCCAAAAACGTAAGAGGCTCCAGACACTTCACTTTGTAGTGTCGTTTTTGGAAGTTGGTTGTTTTTTTTTTTCAAAAAAGTTTTTTGTTGATGAATATTTTAAAAATAGACGGAGCTGGCATTTTCTAGCTGACTGATCCCTGATAAGAAATGCCGAAACAAACTCAGAGGTCATGGACTCTTTTGAAGTCCAATCATTTTATTACTAGGTTATCTAACGAGTCCTTTAAACGCTGTTCACAAATACGAAACCCGAAAATTTTGACAAATACTCCACAACAGAATAGTGGTCACGGCTATTTGCGGTCGGGGACTACGCAAATCAGGTAACCGAAAATGTGTGGTAATCGACTCGGAAGCCTGTCGAATGGTTGTGAATAGCTATGCTGATAGGCCAAGAGGAAGAGGTCCAGAATTACCTCGTAATAAGCCATGTTAATATTAATATATAACATGAGTTTTTATGGTGTTTTTAATATATTGCTTTTTTACGTTACAAGGCAATAAATTATGAGATATAAGTATACGAGTACCTACAGAGTGGTGAATAGGTTATCACCTTGTATCGATATCTACAACGCCATATGCGAGCAACGCAATCAAATCACGCAAAATCCTGCATCTCGCAAGGAGAGATTACCGCGTAACCAGCATATTATATACAAACGCCTCGACTTGAATCATTGGGCAGTTGCCCGCCCGACACAACACCCGTCTGGTTGTTCTTTATTATAACCTTAAACAATACAGTGGAAAAAAACAATTTAACTAAAAATAGAAAACTGAATTCTTCAAAAAATAATAAATAGCTAAAAAATTGGCACGAAATAAACCTCACTTGAAAATAAGGCATTAGACACGCGCGGGACGATGGTGTCAACAATTCATCACAAACCTTATGGTATTGTTACCAAATAATTATAAATTAAGTTTTTAATGTTGTTCCATACTCAAACCAAACGTGGTAAAAAAAAATGTTATTAATTATTTTGATTGTGTATTTTTTTCGCATGGATGCTTGCGTCGACCGCGATGTAAAAACAAAATATTTTGTTGTCACGTAAGCATCCCGGTAACCCCCCAGGCGGCCTGCAGGGATGTATTCAAAAAATTCGAAGACACGTCGTGACATTCGACAACCCGCAGTGGGCCCGCGTGGTAAATTATTGCCAACTTCCTCTCACAGAGACGAGGTTTGTGTCCCAGCAGTGGGAACGTTGTAGGCTTATGATTGAACATATGCTAGGAAGACTCAAGGTCTACTCACACTTATATTTTCCGAAGGGTTAGAAATGCAGAGGTGTACCTATAGACTATACGAGTATGTAGCACACCCATATTTTGCCAGTTGTGTTTAAGTCCCATGTAATACGGACCATGTTATAGGTATCTTTCATTTACCTAAATGTAGGCTGCATAATAAGTTGTGTCTGGTGAGCCACCACAGCGTAAACTCCTCCAAAAACAGTTTAGTATATTGTATTTTTGAACAATTAAATCGTTCTAGTTTCGACTACCTAACTAGATGAGGGTTTCAAATCAAAACAGACCCTTTCAACCACAATAGAAACTTGTCGTCGGAGAAGAGCTCATGATCCTCAACTACCTTACATTGCGTCAGGCCTCCGTCACTCCATGTACTTGTGCGCTATAATTACCTACCGCCCGGCCGAGCGGTCTCGGGCCGTCTGCGGTCCAAATTCAGTGCGGTTTTCGCAAGCGAAGCGCACGCACGTTGTTCAATTTTAATCGTTCCTTTCGTTCGTATGCGTACCTATTATATACGCTTTATTGCTGAATTACAGAACATTCCTGATTTAAATGAGTCTACGAATAGATTGTTTATCCATTTTAAAGCATTCAACAAAACATCATCTTTTTATGGAAAGTTAAAACTGCCAACAGATGCGTTTCATAAATTATGTAAGAGAACTTGAGACTATGTTTATTAATAATTTTGAAAAAAATATGAAACCAAGGCCGGGTAGTACTCTTTATGAAATTTTAAATGACATACATTTTGATTCTCCCTGCCTTTGTTTCCCAAAACAATATCTAATAACACTTTTTATTAGATTTAGATTTTTTTCTACACTAAAATAACCGAGAATTTAAAAAGGGTACGAAATTTTTAAAAAAATATATAAATATAAAACATGTAACTTTTAAAGATTTTTTTAAAATTTTATCTACAAACTGACCTCTATAATTATGTTTTATCTAGATGTATTGCACAATCAGCACCAATTTATAAAAAAAATATATTATAAACGATACAATTTTCAACTACCAGTCAGAACATATTCACAGTTCTCAATAACATAGACACAAATAGTTATGTTAATTTAATTTTATCGAAGAGGCAGCCCTGCGATTGCTGTGGGATCGCGCGGTGCGAAGCAATCACAACTGTACGCTTGAGTATTTAGGCACATTTTAGCATGCAGCGGTTGCTGACGCGATGGAGTAGGCTGTTATAGCAATAGGTATTAGAAATTTTCTACTGAGTGGAGTATCTGTTACGTAGTAACTATTTAGTAATCTGTGATTGCGTCGCTTCCCGTATTTTATTTGTAAGGTAAGGTCCGTTCACTAACCTTATGGGATTAAGGAATAACCCATGAGAACCACACAAACGTTATAAATAGTACATAGTTGCACACAACTATGAGAGATCACAATCTCTACATAAAATCTACTAATGTATATGTATACTATATTATGTATACTAATAATGATAATAATGATATCCATATGCCTAAAAATATTGACTTTAATAATGACATAAAAGTTTACATAATGAAGTTGTACACCACCTGACCTATTGATAATCCTAAATTGTATTGTATTTGACATTATGAAACTTAATCTATGACATTTATTGAAACTAATTTTATTTAATTTCTCATGATATGTATGTGCCTATTATTATTACTATTGACTTTATATAAAAGTTCACATAATAAAATTGCATGTCACCTGACCTATTCTGATGGTTCTGAATTGTATTTGACATTGGTATTAATATGACAAATAATCAACTTAATCTCTGTGACATTTTAGTGAAACTGATATAATTTAATCTAATTTGTAATGATGTGCCAATTAATATTAATTTTAAATTTATTAATGATGTGAAAGTTTACATAATCTCAGAAGGTAAATGATAATTGACAATATTAATTATATATTTTTGTACGCCTCTGGGCAAAACATAGAGAATCTATCTATTTTTAACACCTCACACTCCGTTGTAATCTGACCTATGTTTACAAATAAATTATTCTGATTCTGATTCTGATAATATTATAAAGAGGTAAAAGTTTATTTGTTTGTATGTAAGGGGTATTCTCCAGAACTACCAGTCGGATTAAAAAAATATCACGCTACGACCCTGAGGAGCCGAGCAAAAGAACAAATAGAAAGAACGTTAAGCGAAAAAGAAGTAGAAGCTAGTTATCATACTATAAAGAGATATCATTTGTGAGTTCGTATGTAGGGAGAACTGTCAGGAACTTTGTGAGTTCGTATGTAGGGAGAGCTGTCAGGAACTTTGTGAGTTTGTATGTAGGGAGAGCTGTCAGGAACTTTGTGATTTCGTATGTAGGGAGATATGTCAGGAACTTTGTGAGTTCGTATATAGGGAGACATGTCAGGAACTTTGTGAGTTTGTATGTAGGGAGACATGTCAGGAACTTTGTGAGTTCGTATGTAGGGAGACATGTCAGGAACTTTGTGAGTTCGTATGTCGGGAGACATGTCAGGAACTTCTGGTCCGATTGTGAAAATACTTTCATTAATGGGAAACTACAGTTTTGCCAAGTGTTATAGGACAAATTTTACGTTAAAACATGAAATTTCACGCGGATGAGGTCGTGGGCAGAGGCGCAGGCTGGTGAAACAAAATCTGGGATGTTTGTGTACAAGATTGTGTCAAATAAGAAAAGAGGGCTCATTAAGCACAGCAGTCCAAGGTCTGGCAATGGTGGAAGGACGCCATATGAGAACGATAGCCCGTTCAAACCGTTATAACATGACATCACGACTGTGTAACAAACCGTTGTAACATGACATCACGACTGTTTCCTCGAAGGAGTAGGCAGAGATTAGTATTAAGAATTGACTAATAGAAAAAATGCCTTAGTAAGGACCTCCTAGCAATCAGGCTTGCTACCACTAGACCAATCAGCGGGGTAGTTGCGTAACACACAATCAGTAGCAATGTCTTTTATTTTGAAACTTCAACAACATTCATTGCGTTATTTACGTGGCTGAGTCGACAAATTGAACATATGAAGCAATGTCAAAGTCAAATCATTTATTTCAAATAGGCACATAAAAGGTACTTTTGAACGGACTTATCAACTGAATTTCGACAAACCGTAATACCACAACATTTTATTTCGACAATATGGAACTCCGACACGTCTTCAAAAATATAATTGATTTTAATATTCAATGGATTAGATCTGATAACTTTATTCAAGGAATAATTTAGAAATTTTGACTGTTATTTTATACACAAACTGTCAAACGTCAATTTTAATCCACGACTAAGAATTATCTATCGATTGAAAAATCAGCCCTAAATATTCTAATAATGGATTAGGTACTATTATCCCCACTATTTTCGGTTTTCTGGCTATGGTTCAGTAGCCAGAAAACCGAAAATAACTCAACTTCAACAGTGTAACTAATGGGTAAGCTTCTCTTTGACCTTTCACGTAAGTACATATATGTCGGAGTCATCTCGTTGCGCTAGACAGAGTCTAGCCTGAGTTCGTGGAGGGGTACGAGAGCTGCAGCTACAATAGCGGTGTGAACAGAGCTCTCAGGGACATCGAAACATTAGACATCGTACGAACAACATGTGCTTAGAAACTGTCTCGCGTTCCGTATCGTTGAGTTGTGTACCAACAGTGTGTGATTCGCTAGTGTGACTGACTTGTTCGTGAATTGTAATCTGATTTGAACTGCAAACCGTTTTTCTATTGCGCTATAACCAACACTACTCATTGTACGCCCACAGTAATTAAATTATGATAACGAGAGACAGACATACCTTCTCCGTCATATATATTTTCTGTATACAGGATCAAATTAAATTAGCTAGCGAAACTCTGCACACGTGATGGGTATCGATATGTTCCCACTGCTCACCGAGGTGTAGCAAGGTGTAGCGGTTTGAAACTCAAGGACTGCCGAGTAAGTTCTCCGTATTGATTCTAGAATTAAAGATAGTCTAGATACCTAAGGTACTCGTAGGTTAGGGTAGGTCATAACCTGGGTATCTAGATTATCACTTTAATCATCGTCATCATCATAATCAGCTTATAATGTTCCCACTGCTGGGACACAGACATTCTCCCCATGAGAGGGAGTAGACCGTAATCCACCTCGCGGGGCCAGTTCGGTCCCCGTGCGGTGCAGTCGGGTCCCAGTGCGGGTTGGTGGATGTCACATGTCTTCGAATTTTTGGTTCTAAAGTATGCCGGTTTCCTGACGATATTGTTGGTTGATATTTGTTGGTAGAAATAAGTGCTTGCGGAAGTCTACTCCTGTAAATAAGTGCTTGCGGAAGTCTACTGCTGTAAATTTGGTAGCCTATCTAAACTTCGCTTTTGAAAAGGGGATAGCCAATGTAAGGCGGCTGTACGCACTTTTTTTCTGAAGATATCTACACCTAAATAATATTTGAATATGAAATCCTGGTGCACGAAGCACAAAAAAAATGGTCGTAGTGGTGATACTTGGGTGAGGCCTATGTCCAGCAGTGGACATTATTACGGATGGAATGAAGAAACGCAAAAGTTGCATTATATACTCGTATAATTTGTTATTTAGATGTAGGTTAAGATTTAGGATATTGTATGTAATTTAATAGGGTGTAGATTAAGCATTTAGCATGTAAGGCCTCGCTATCGCATTGGATCGCTGATCTGTAATGGTAGATGTAGGTAAGATTTGAATAAATAAACCCTACCGCTATAATAACCCTTAGTTTTATTAAGTGAATTGTTTTTGATTTTATGTACTATTTTTTGTCACCCTTACACGGTGGTGTAAGGGTGACAAAAAATAGTACATAGCGTGTGGTGACACGCTGCCGCTGTCTACATCTCTCTATCTATTATCCTATCTCAATATGCTGAAGGAGACTTCTTATGAAATAAGCATTACCTCTGTACCTATTTTTCTATTCTGTTTTTCTTGTCTGTTTATATAATTATGTGTGTAAATGTTAGACTAAATAAACCCTACTGGATGAAAAAAAATTTTCACTATCTCGATTCAACAAAATAAAACTAAAATAAAATGAAACAGACTTATCTCGTCACTTGTTGAATGAACCACTACGTGTAATAGAAAGTCAATGTTTGTCTCGTGATAACGTTACAGCGCGATGAAGATGTCTTTCAAGTTTGATACTTCTGAAGTAGCAATAACGAGAAAAATGTAAAAGTTTGCGATTCCTTAACTTTATTCCATCGTGCTGGGCGGAAAATGCGTCAAATTTTATTTCAAGCTTAAAAAGAATGCTTTTGACATTGTTTTATGTAACTTACAACATTTACGTAAATTGAACAAAACATTTTTTACAATTTTATTTACTTACAATCTACTTCGCTGCGAATCTCTTAGGGAACTATTTAAAAGGGTTAATATTATGACGGTACCTTGCCAATTCATTTATGAAAATATTATGTATGTACGAGAAAGTTAACATCTTTTTAATAAAGTAAGTGATAGACATAATTTTAATACTAGAAATAAAGATAAATTAGATCAACCTTTTTTCAGATTATCTAAAGTACATTACATCTTTTATGGGGTACTGTGTTAAATATTACAACAAAATATCTTGTGAAATATTGCAATTAAATGAAAGAAAATTTAAAACTTATATTAAAATCACACTTTGTAAACAAGGATGTTACAAATTAGAGGATTATATCCAAGATAAGAATGCTTGGAAACATGCTGGTCCTGCTCCATAGGACAATCTCTAGACTCTAGACAAAATCAAACTGGTTGCTAATGTAATTGTATAATTTATTCATTTTTTTTCCCTGACATTGATTTACTTTCTGTAATTACTTAAAGTCACACCCAGACTTATTACTCCTTAGTTATTTATGAAAATTGTCTACTTTTGGAATGTTTGTATATATGTGAGCACCATGTATCTACCATTTGTATCTACCACATAGTTAATTTATATGTCATGGTTTCATTAATCCATTTTAATTATTTTACCTATTGTGGTATAGTAATTTTATTTCTAGGCGCATCGTCTTCACATAAAATTATATAATTAATGTACGCAAATATTGTAAAACATTTTAAAAGAGTAACGGTGGAGTTTCTTGCCCATTCTTCTCCATACGAAAACAACCTTTTGGAAGAGGCGACTAGAATCAATTTTATTTTTATTTTAATTTTGACGCTCAAAAGTGCCTTTTATGTGCCTATTTGAAATAAATGATTTGACTTTGACTTTGACATTTTTTCAAGTATGTACAAACTAACATCATCTCTGCCTTCTTAAAATTACGAGATTTAACCCTCTGTAGTTTAGAATAACAAATACATCATCATCTGCCGAGCCTTTTCCCAACTATGTTGTCGTCAGTTGTCACTCTAACCGGATGCAGCTGAATACCAGTATTTTATATGGAGCGACTGCCTATCTGACCTTCACAACCCAGTTATTTGGTAATACGATACCTTTGGTGAAACTGTTTGTCAGATTTTCGAGCTTCTGACTACCCGTAACGACTATCAAAGATCCACGATTGACAGCCAGGACCAACAGCTTATCGTGCTTTCCGAGACACAGAGGGGTCTTGGTATGTAATGATGGTAACCCATCCACGGACCAACCGTGGCAAGCGTAGCTTAACCTGATCAATCGACCCGTGCGGGTGTTATTACTTAGCCACAAGTCCCTTAAGTACAAACTTACATTTTCTATTAACTAAGAACCACCGTCATAAACAGTAAAGGTATTCTCACAAAATGTATTTTTTTTTTAACTACACCAAACTTTATAGGAAAATTATAAAACTAACACAGAAAGCTCAAAATAATCACTTTATAAATACCGCCCAAAATAAATCAAAAGCTACGTGGCAAATAATAAATACATCTAAGATGTGTTTACCACAAGAGCCTATTATGTGCGTAAAAAGAGATGATCGGTCGTTTACACACCCAATAGACATTGCAAACGAATTTAACAATTATTTTATTGATTCAATTGAAAATAACGTAAAAACTGACATCACGACGAATAATAGTAATTTAAATAATCAGACATTAAATTCTCTATTCATGCAACCATTCATGACATTGCAAATCATTTAAATTAGAAATTAAGACAATAGAGTCAATCTCTAGCTATAATGTATAAAATTGCAAAAACAGCTCATTAAAGAGTTTAGAAACGGTAAATAGTATCAACCTGGTGCATCAAAATATTCAAGGATTTATGAACAAAGATTTAGAAGTATGTAGAATTATGTATGAATTTTAATAGTATTGATATTCTTTGTATAACAGAACATTGGCTGAAAAGTCACCAGTTCTTGTTCAATTTTAGTAATCACCAGGTTGGTAGTTCGTTCAGCAGAATAAATGCTATCCATGGTGGCTCTTTAATTTTAGTAAGTAACCAGCTCAAATTTAAAGATCGTAACGATATTGTGAGCCTATCTGTTGAGCGTACAGTTGAAATTGCCTGTATAGAATTGGAGCACTTGGTTGTATTAAGTGTGTTAAGATTGTATGACTGCTTTGAAAAGGTAATGGATGAAGTGTTACACAGGATTTGTAACTCAAACAAGTCCGTTATCATTTGTGGTGATTTTAATGTCAATTATTAGAAAACTCAGGTTCTTGTAGTAAAATTATACGTCTGTTTCAATCCTACAATCTTGTAAACCTATTTTTGGAGCCCACAAGAATAACACCTACTAGTGCCACATGCCTAGATAATATTTATACAGATATTATACCAAGCCACAAAGAAATTATAAATATATTAGACTCTGATCATTGCGGGCAAAAGATTAGGTACTATTCAAAACCAAAACAAAAACGTGGCTACAAAGGATATCACTGTTAACCCCAAAACCGCAAGTCACTTAGAGATCTGACCAAGATTATGTCTGGACTTTAAAAGAGACTGTGACGTCTGAGTTTCTTTCGGCCTTTCTTCTCAGACTAGTCAGATAGGAAACGCCGACCTCATCTAGTTTTAAAATATGATTGACGCGTAAAAGTGTTTGTACAAACCTACTAACAAAATAAAATCATTTATCATTTAACCCGTAACCATTGACGACATAATAAAAATAATTAGCAGCCTAAAAAGTACAAGTACTGTTGGCTATGATGGCGTGTCTACGAAAGTAATAAAATTTGCCAAAGAAGTAATAGCACCACCATTAGCTCATTTAATTAACTTGTGTATTACTAATGGCATATTTCCAAATAATCTCAAAAAAGTTATGATAAAACCTTTATATAAATGAGATGACAAAACCGATTTAAAAAATTACAGACCAATTGCAAAAATTCCAATTTTATCAAAAAATTTTGAAAATGTCTTCTATCATTCTTTATATACATATTTCGAAAAATATGAATTATTTTGTAAAGAACCAAAAGGATTTCTTAAGAATACCACGATCAATATGGCACTCTTTGATCTATTAGCTAATGATAACGTTAGCTACATGACATAAGTCATCTGTAGATAAGAGAAATCCTGTCTGTGCAATTTATACTCACATGACAAAGGCTTTTGATTTTGTGGACCATTTTGTGACATTTTTACTGTTTTACTGTGACATTTTTAATTTGTATTATTTTATTCTACCAATTGTTATTTAATATTATAATCTTTTGTGTAAGTAAGTTAAATAATAATATGTTTTGCATGCCCATGTGACGGTTGAGCATGGAGGACTTTTATAATAAAACATCTTTGTACAAATACCCATGTTCGCAAACCAATAAATTTAATGATTTGATTTGATTTGCTATAAGATAAAAAAAATATATAACAAATTAACTTTCCTTTAGGAATAATGAAAATAGCAGATGTGTATATTTTTTTATTTCTTTGAATTACAATTCAATTCCAAAGATAAACGGGCGACCAGTAATGAGGTTTCAACTTTAATCAAAGGCAGAATTAATAGACCAACACAAAAGATACACTCTGTAAGTACCTACAGTGAGAAATAGCTATTCGAAGAAAAGAAAAGCGGACCTCGAAGGCACAAGTTCATCGTATCGTTTGAAACCGCTCTGAAACTACGAAGTAAATATTTACTTCGTGTTTGAAACGCAGACGGATACCTACATTATGTATTCCATTCCTGTTTCATGAACAAAATGTCACCTTGCCGACATTATCTTTCTTATCACATTCTATTGTTTGCCATATTCCCACTAGATGTTGAAAAAATACATTTGTGAATGAGGAAAAATGTAACCGGTTTTCGTTAAAATAAACCCTTTTCAAATCTTGATTTGTATTTCGTAGGGTCAAATTTGATTGGGTCACACTATTTTGAAGGCACAGCTTAATAATATTTGAATATGAAACCCTTCCGGATGGACTAAAATACAAAATTTAGGTGTCCGAGCCTTCGCTTGACCCACTGGTAAGAGAACATCTTGGATTTTACGTGTGGCAACACTGTTTTGTACCAATGAGCGCCCTCTATGTCACGTGGAGGGAGGCTACTGTCGCCTTCCCCTTCCTAGCCGCGCGTATTCGCAGCGCCGGGTGCTTGCGCTCGTCAGTACGTTTTGGATTCTTTACATGTTAACACTGTAACGAAGTGAACGAAAAAATACTTGGGATATTTTATCCACTAATAATTTTATTCAAGGTATGTTTATTACAATATTAAAGTTAATTGATACAAATCAGGAAAGCCCTGATCACTTGTTTCTCGTGCTTTACTTAATCGGGAAAGCCCTGATTTGGTTTATACCTATAGGTATTGATGGATGGATGCTCGTTTCTATCCTGCTAGGAAAGCCCTAGTAAAGATGTGTAATACTATTGCATTCTCGATTGAATGTCAAAAAAAAAAAAAAATATTGACATTGGCTGACGACGTGTCGCGAAGTGTCGTCTCGGCCAACAGACGACGTTGTCTGCTGAAATTTTAATCCGGGCGATGTCTTCGTCTGCCCAGGCGACATGCACACACCAGTTCGCCTACGCATTCTGCTCTTGTCAACTTACTTGAGCTCGCGCTTATTTGCTTGCAGATGACAATCACGATGGGAGAGCTGGTAAACTGGCATCCGCCTACTGCCGATGAAATTTGTTACCAAAGCCTACTTCAAACTCTGGATGCAAACTGGCGAGTCTGGGTGGTAAATGCTGTCAGCTACAAGGATCTGTTCGGCGGAACCTTAGCGCCTGACACCGAAGCAAGACTACGTTTTGCAATACCGACAGTGCGCCTAGCCAAAATTTTCCGCTGCGGAAATTCACTCAGTGAACGCCATTATAGAAAGTTAAAAAGAAAACTGCTTGAGTGGCCAATCGGTTTAGCACTTATCTACCAACTGATATCTATTATGACGAAAATTCATCCAGTCGGCGTACAAAGTGGATTGACAACGCTACGTCTGGTTCGTCACGTGTTTCCAAGAGACATCACAGTCCGGAACCACAGCCAAATCCTAAAGTCCCTAGAACCACGGAAAGCTTCTCAGCGGATTCCTTAAAGGAGTATATGCGCCAGCAAAATGAGATTTTAGGAAGACTGTGTGAACTCACCTATGCCCTGACGCGTCCGCCTCCGTCGACCTCGCAGACGGAAATTCAGGCACCTTCAGAGGCGGACTCGACAGCTGACGAAGCAGAGGAAGCTTGGAATGCGCCACCCTTAGGGGAAGAGGAAGGGGAAGATGTAGAAGAAGAACTCCTTCTAGACTTTGCACCTGAGACGAAAGAGAGTGAAGGAAAAGTCAGCAAAGCGTCTGGAAAATTAGTGGAAGAAGGTACCCACTGCCAAAAACTGGAATCTGACGGCTGGAAAAACATTCGGTACGCGGATGTCCAGAAACAATTCCAGACAACGCCTGTCTTCACTGCGTTTAAACTAAATGGACATTTGGCAACAGTTTCACCTCAGTGGCAACTAGTTTCAGTCCTGGAAAAGATGGACCAGTGCTTAGGAGCTATAACTCACGGTTTGTTGCAACAGCGTAAGGAATTTATAGATGCCTGTACCAGCGCGCCTCCGGAAAAAAGCGTACCTCACAAAAAACCTGGCAATGAAAGACAAAGCTCCATTCCGAAAAGTTTCGGATGCCCTCCTCCAATACACTTGTGGAAAAGTGCAGAGGTTCTGGAGCAAAGAAGAGCCCTCTTTAACAATAAGCGATTTATTACATGCCATCCCACCTTCCACAACCCACCTGTTTGCGGAACCACAGTTGTCCGACTTGATCAAAGAACAAGGAGGATTATCAAAGGTGTTTCCAGGAAAGTTCAAAAAACCCACACAATTTGTGCCGAAACCCAAACACAAACAGAATTTCAAAGAAAAGCAGCCGTTTCGTAAACCAAACTTTCAAAACTCCGATAGAGTGGCCACACGTACCTCCAATCAGCTACCACCGCCGAAAAGTAAAAGGAGATATGACGGATAAAAATAGTAAATTTTAAGCCGGATAGGTCTGTATTAAATACCATCAGTGGGAAAACCTAGGTACCCCACGCTGTATCCTGTCAATAATATCCGGTTATCGCATCCCATTCATAAAACGTCCGCCATCTTATCGACTTGACAGGGACACTTGCGTCCGATACAAAATCAAGGTTTCGATAGAAATGTCGACAGAAATCGGAAAGTTAAAACAAATGGGGGCAATACGCGAGTGTCATTACGAAACAGGCTTCCTGTCCAACATATTCCTCCGACGGAAGGCAGATGGCTCAAATAGACCAATTTTGGATTTAAGAAGACTTAATTTATATTTACGTCCTCCTAAGTTCCGACTCTTAAATCATCATAGAATTCCAGAATGCTTGAATGCCACAGATTATATGACCAAAATTGATTTATCTCAAGCGTATTTTCATATTCCGATTGCTAAAAGCCATCGGAGATACTTAGCCTTCTCTTACGCTGGCATCACCTACGAAATGACCTGTCTGCCTTTCGGACTAGCAACTGCTCCTTGTTCGTTTGCTAATGTATCTAACTGGTTGGCAAATTGTTTCAGGAAACAATCTATCCGAATTATCGTCTACTTGGACGATTTTTTACTGATGCATACGGACCCTTATACTCTCGAAAAACAAACTCAGTATGTCACGGACCAACTGAACAAGCTAGGTTGGTGCGTAAATCAAGAAAAGTCTGTGTTGACCCCTACAAAATGTCTGGAATATTTAGAACTGGTATGGAATACGCACAACAACACTGAAAGCCTCACGCCCTGCAAAATAACCAGAAACCGTACTCTGCTAGAAGAGACCCTACAAAGGAACTGGTGGACGTAGCAAAGAGCAAAAGTCTTATTAGGCAACATCAATTTCGCCTCCTGCGTAGTACCATACGGACGTCTTCATTGCAGAATGCTCCAGATAGAAGCGAACAAGCTCCCAGAGGAAAACCGCAACAAACGACACGTGCTGCCCTTATCGGTGAAAGAAGAGCTCTGTTGGTGGAGAAAGAACATAGCCCGGAAATCACCAATTCATCACCAAGATCCTACCACATTTGTAAGCACGGACGCAGCCGAATTGGGTTGGAGCTACGGCCAACGGAGTCAAGTTAAGTGGTCTCTGGAACCAAACGCAATGCAAATGGCACAGCAACCAGAAGGAGTTATGGGCGCTAACAGAAGTGCTGAAGATAAAGGGTCCCAAACTCGTAAATCAAACAGTGATGGTACAAACAGACAACAAAACCGTAGTAGCCTACATAACAAAAGAGGAAGGTACGAAGTCTTTAAGACTCCTCCAAACGACATTCAAGATCTTCCACCTCGCAGATTCATTCAACATACATCTGATTGCCCGGTATCTCCCTGGTCGATACAACCTGATTGCAGACAGCCTATCCAGAGAAAACGAATTGCCCGAATGGACCCTGACGGCAGACATCTTGAAAGTGATCTTTCGGCGATTTGGAGCTCCTTCAATAGACCTCTTTGCAAGCGAAAGATCTGCGGTTGCGAAGAATTATGTCAGCGAGAACACTCACGACAAGAACTGCGTGTATGTGGATGCTTTCAGTCGAACGTGGAATTACGAACTAGGCTGGATATTCCCACCACCTGCTCTAGTACCTCGCGTCTTACGACACTTACAGAAGAGCACAGGGGTATACCTACTAGTAGTACCCAAATGGGAGAAGACCTTCTGGAAGGCCGACCTGAGGCAACGAGCCTTGTGTCCACCTCTAACAATATGGCACACCCGCAAACACCTAGTAGATCTCGTAACCAACAAACCCCCTCTGGCAGCGAACAAACTGTCTTTGCCGGTCTGGAAGGTTCAGGCTGGTCCGGTCTAATCAATTCCTGGCCCGACGAAAGCAAAAAGCTGCTCGAGTCTTCTTGGCGAAAATCAAAGCTAAAAACTTATAAGCCAGCCTGGGAAAGATGGCGAAAGTGGTCCGAGACTCAGAATAACTGTAATACTAAAAACCCAGGGCCGAACGATCTGGCTAAGTTCATTTGTCATTTACATATGAAAATAGGACTAGCGCCTAGTACTATAGCCGTCCATAAATCAGTAGTTACCACATTCGCCAATCCGATGAAGGCAACCGAGCTCAACAAACATCCTTTGGTCCGTCAAACCCTGAAGGCCGTAGCCCTAAGTAAACCTCCCCCTCAGAAATCCCTAACTTGGGAAGTCGGGGAATTCATTGAATATCTTCAACATTACTCTGTGAATGTCGACAGTCTATTCCAGGTGTCTCGGCATGTACGAGTAGCAGTTCTGCTACTTCTGGCTACAGGACGAAGGGTCCACGACCTGACTCTTTTAGATATCAGCGTTGTGTCTTTCGAAAGAGTTACCGATTCTGTAATCTTCTGGCCCAAATTTGGATCGAAGACAGACTGTGCGACTTATCGCCTATCAGGCTGAAAGTTGTCGCCTAATGAGGTCCACAAGTTAAATCTTGTTTTTTGGATTGAAACACTTATAACCATATCAGAACTTCGCAGGTCAAGTCAGAATAATCTTACAAGCCTTTTCATTACTACGCGAGGGAAAGTCGGTCCTGCTTCCCGCACTGTTATAGCCGGATGGATAAGAACAATCTTTAAGAATGCTCATATTCAGGACTCGCCTGGCAGCCTTCGTTCAGCTGTTAATAGCGCCAATTGGAAGAATAATTATATGGACCTAGATGAAATACTGAAGCGAGGCAACTGGAAAAGTAAGGACACATTCCTCAGACATTATTTTAAAGAAACTGCGAATCGTCAGGAAAACAACCAATCTACGGTTAACATTGCTAATTCTTTTTCACCATTGTAGCCAAATACAGAAACTAATCGACCTAACTAATTGTATTCTGATTATTACCTAATGATAAATTATGTTCTAAGCCGAGTTAATCGAAGTCAAAATCCGTGTGTCGGAGCTATTTTTCTGAATGCTCTGTCGATCATTCAATTATAATAACTGTTGTTCATTCTGTGTCTTTTACCTATTTTGTTTTAAGTTGTTATTCACTATACATTCCACTACATTAAAAACAAATTAACGTTCGGAATGTGTTTCATTTTTGGGATGTTCGTCACAACTCCTGAACATCCAGCTCTAAGATCACAGTACGTCACGATCGCAGCGCCAGCAGAAAATAAACACTTCTCACCAGTGGGTCAAGCGAAGGCTCGGACACCTAAATAACACCGTTTTCCCCCCGAAGGGTAGAAAACGAATATTTAGGTTCCAGCCGAAGCTTGACCCACTAAGAATTAACATTCTTGCTGGCTTATGAGTACTGACAAGCGCAAGCGCCCGGCGCTGCGAATACGCGCGGCTAGGGAGAGGAAGGCGACAGTAGCCTCCTTCCACGTGACATAGAGGGCGCTCATTGGTACAAAACAGTGTTGCCACACGTATGTAAAATCCAAGATGTTCTCTCACCAGTGGGTCAAGCTTCGGCTGGAACCTAAATATTCGTTTTCTACCCTTCGGGGGGAAAACGGTGTTATTAAGCAAATCAAGACAGTGATTTTTCATTATTTCGACATTTATTTTATTCTATAACAAGCTGACTTCATGCCGCCTCAGAATAGAAAGAAGTAAAAAACAAAGAAAAATATTTTATTCTGCACAAATGAAACGCACCATTACAAATATAAAATAATAATGAGAAAAATTAAAAAAAGACCTAAGATACACGTAGTCAAAAGACTCATACTCAAGCATAAAAATGTTGACTGTTTAATATTGCAATATGTAAAAAGGTTTACCTGACGCTTCCCTAGATGGCGTTGGGATCGAAATACATCTTGCTATGGTTTCGTTACCGAGCAAACTATATATAGGTTGGGTTTTTTTCGTAAGTTTGCCTTGTGAATAAAATTGTCCTAATTGAAAACAGTTTGTGCGTTTTTCATTGGGTGTTCTCACCTTCGGATCTTGAAACCTTGTTCATGGTACTTCGAGCCGGATTGGCGTGAAGGTGTTTTTTGTTAGTCATCGGTGGTGGTGGTGATTAACACCCCGCAACGTTAGTACTGGGCAGTAGTTGCTGTCCAGAGCATCCCTACAGCGCGGCGTCAGCGGTGACGTCATCGAAGCAGAGGATGCGGCTGGGTGCCGGAGGAGTGACGTTGCGTGGAGGAGTCAGGCAGAGGAGTTCGCGAAGCGGCCACCAGAGGGCGCCACAAGTGCGGCGTGAGACGTCGAGTATCAGTGTCAGTGAGTGCATAGTGGAGAAATCGTGAGTACATTTTCGACCTTATTACTAAGAAGAAATTAACTTCATCAATTGAAGAAAGTGCATTGGAATTTGAACCTTAAAATCACTAGATAATTAACTTAGCCGTTGGTAATATTAGTTTGGACTTGTGCTAATTTTAAGCAAAAGGTGGTTCAGACGAGGAACCGATTTTACTCAGAAATACAAGTTTAAAACACTTGTAAAATTTCAAACGTAATCTGGGAGTTTAGAAAAATATCGAAGTGGTTTAAAGAAACTTAGTATTTTGTGGTGTTAATGAATGTGTTTACTGGACAATAAGTTTATTCATAGTGTTGTTTCTAGTTGCAAGAAAATTGTGCATTTTATATTTGGGACATAACCTACTTGTGTTTTTTAATTAAAAATGGAGTCGCTTAGCAACATTCAGGAAGATATTAATGCTAAAATGCTCAAGTCAAAATGTAACTTTAAAAAGAGACATAGAGAGCGTCTAACTGTTTGTTATATAGAAACTAGGATTGAAAACTTAGAACAGCAATGGGAACTATTCTACAACACGCATGTAATAATAATTAGTGGGGTAAAAAGGTCTGATTTACTTAATTCAAATTATCATAAGAATGGCTTATATGATGAGGTCGAAGAGTTTTATACACAGTTTAAAAGCGAGCTGAAAGAATTAATAAACAATATGAAAATGTCTAGTGAAAGGTGTAATGTTAATCCAGGAGCTAGCTGTAGTACAGGATTTAGGAACTTTAAGTTACCTGAGGTTAAGATACCTGTGTTCTCTGGAAATTATAGTGAATGGCAGACATTTAAGGATTTATTTTTGGGGTTAATACACAATAATAAAACTCTAGACGATGCGCAGAAATTATATTACCTTAAAGGGTACTTAACTGGAGATGCAGAGCTCCTATTAAGAAACATTAATGTTACATCGGATAATTATACGGCTAGTTGGGCAAAATTAGAGGCAATGTACAACAATAAACGATTCTTAGCAAATGGAATTTTAAAACGTTTGTTTAATCAAAAGAGTTTAACAGTAGAATCAGCCACTGAAATAAAAATATTACTTAGCACCACATCTGATTGTTTGGGTTCAATTAAAAATTTAGGAATTGATGTTACTTCTTGGTCTACTAATAATACACATTGTTAGTGCCAAATTGGACAAGGATACCAGGAAGGCCTGGGAATTAAAGGTAGCTTCAGATGCAACGGATGATTTGCCTACTTTTACTCAATTTACTGAGTTTTTAACTGGCTGCTTTCGAGGTCTAGAAAATTTGGAAAATAAACCTCATGTTCAAAAGAGTTCGCAATCGTTCCATGTGGTAGGGAAAGTAAAAGCGGAGTTATCTTGCCCTTTTTGTTCTGCTGCTCATAAGGTAACTGCTTGTAAAGGTTTTGCTAAAGAAAATAATGATACTCGACGTGATTTTGTACAGAAAAATGGGCTATGTTTCGTTTGTTTGGGTAGTAACCACTCTGCCAGATTTTGTAGAAACCCCATCAAATGCCATTTATGTAAAAGACGCCACCATACTTTACTCCACCCTAGCGGTGGTTCTGGGTCTGTTGGTGAGGATACGGGCGTTGTTCAGAACGAAGCAGCGTCAGCTGCTACTAGGAATAGTACCTCAATGGAGGAAACTCAAAAGGCCGCTGTACAAGCGGAGGGATCTACTAAGCCAATAGTTTCATGCCTTTCGACAGGAAATAGTTCGGATACGGTTTTAATACCTTTAGTAAAAGCCAAGTCAAAGGATGGAACATATCGGGTGGTTCGCGCATTAGTAGATCAAGGATCAAAAGGATCTTTTATCACTGAGTCAATGGCTCAATATTTCGGGTTAAAGAAAACTTTAACAAAACACCGTGTAACAGGAGTAGGTGGTATTAAAACAGTTATGTCTAATTCTTCCATAATTGTTGACATACGTTCTCGAGTGAATTCAGATTACAACGTTCAAGTGAATGCATACGTTTTGAAGTCCATCACATCCCTTCTCCCAGTTGTAACAGCAACCAGGGTAGAATGGGTAAAGTTGAGTGAAGACGATTTGGCAGATCCTGAGTATCACATGCCTAATAAAATTGACATTTTATAAGGTGCTGCGATATTCAGCCAAATTATCCAAGATGGAATCAAAAGGAGTACCAGTGGATCGCTCGTAGCACAACAAACAGAATTCGGTTGGATTCTTTCGGGTGTTGTCGGTACAGAAAAATCGTCCGACATCAATTCATATCCTAACTAGAACAGCGTGGCGGATTATAAACAAAACGAGACTTAACACCCCAAAAGAATCCATAGATAAAATAAAAATTGATGAAAACAACGTCCTTGATAATCCAACAGAAATAGCGAACGCATTTAATAAATATTTTATTGAGAAAGTCAACCCCGTTCCGGGTGCTGGGAAAAAAGTAACGGCTTTAATTAATCACCGATTAAACTCAATGTTTCTTGCACCAAGTTCACCCTACCAGATTAACAAAATTGTAAATAACCTTAAAAATACCAACAGTGTAGGATATGATGGTATCTCTAAAAAAATAATTAAAGCAGTAAATGAGGATATATGCCATCACGTGAGTCACATTCTGAACTTGTCGATATCAACTGGAATATTTCCACAAGATCTTAAACTATCCGTTATAAAACCTTTATTCAAAAAAGAATACAAACAATTAATGGTGAATTATAGGCCTATTGCACTATTATCAATATTTTCAAAAATTTTCGAAAAGTACCTCTATGGAGAACTTAATTCATATCTAGAAAAAAGCAAAATTTTGTGCAATGAACAAAAGGGCTTTCGACAAAATAAAACCACGAATATGGCCATTTATGAATTTTTCCAAAATATTATAGGCCACGTTGACAAAACAGTTCCAGCTTGTGCAATTTATTGCGATATGTCACAGGCTTTTGATTATGTAGATCATAATATACTTATCAGTAAACTTGAAGCATACGGCATAAGAGGCAACATTTTAGATTTAATTACATCCTATTTAACGAACCGACAACAGATAACAGTAGTAACTAAAGTAAATCCTAAAACAAAAAAAGAGGAAACATTCAGCTCCGTGAGGAGAAATGTCACATACGGTGTTCCTCAAGGCAGTGTCCTAGGGCCGCCGCTGTTTATTATCTATATCAACGACTTGCCACAGGCAACGACTCAACCTATGACATTATTTGCTGATGACAGCACAGTTTCAATTGCATGTAAGGACATTAATAATTATAAATCTGACATAAATAATTCACTGACATCTATAATTACTTGGCTTGATAATAATAATTTAAAAATAAATTTATCTAAAACAAACATAATGCACTTTGGACAAAGATTACATAATCCATTAAATGTAAACTTGATTCATGATAATTACATTATAAATGAAGTATCTAATGTCCGTTTTCTCGGCTTAACTATAGACAGCAAACTAAACTGGAAAGAACACATTGACGCACTATGTAAAAAAATCAGTAGTCAAGCATATGCTTTGTACCAACTTGCGCCATCTATCAACACTAATGTGTTATTATCGGCTTATTATGGACTTGTTGAATCTATCCTAAGATATGGCATTATCTTCTGGGGCAACTCATCAAATAAAGATATGGCATTTAAAATGCAAAAGCGATGCATACGTGCTATGTTCGGTATCCAAAGTACTGAGAGCTGTAAGCCACTTTTTACAAAGCATAAAATCCTCACACTGCCTTCACTTTATATTTTAGAAATCGCATTGTTTGTAAGAAGTAACCCCCATTTTTTTCCTCGAATATCGGACCTTGTAATACGAAATCGCCGGGATAATAGTAAACTTCGTGTTCAGCCAGCTAAGACAGCACTACTGTCTATAAGCGTTGTATGCAGAGCCCCGATAATTTATAACAATATCCCTATCTGTGTAAAAAAACTAAATTCAGACCAGTTTAAGAAAACATTTTAAAAAATACTGACAGGAAAAGCCTACTATAATGTCAATGAATTTTTAAATGACAAATCGCTCTGATATATTGACTGAATTTATTGTATTTGTTTTGAATAGCATGAATATTTATCAATTGTGTTTTATTTTTATTTTGTTTTTAATCTAATATTAATGTAATTGTTATTTATTTTTAAATTATTTAACTTTGTAAATTTTTTTTTTTTTTATGTTATGGTCTTCCGACCTAATTTGTACACCAGCCATGGTCAAACATGTTGTGCCAAAGAATATCCTGTAACACCTATAATAAACATCATAAAATGTATATTATCTACACATGTTTTTGCAAATAAATTAATCTGAATCTGAATCTGAATCCTTGTATTACTGTCATGCATTCCAATGTGCAGGCTGATGACTTCTTACGTAAATTCTGGGAGCTAGAAGCGGAGCCATCGGGAACTAAAAAAATACTTAGTATAGAGGAAACGGAATGTGAGAATATTTTTACAAATACCACAAAGCGAGACGCAACCGGACGTTACATTGTAAGGTTGCCGTTCCGGGATGGTAAACAAACTTGTAAGGATGGTGAATCTAGGTTCATATCTGAAAAAAGGTTAAAGAGTTTAGAATTTAAACTTTCAAAGAATCACAAATTAAAGGCGGATTACACTGCGGTAATGCAAGAGTATATGGAACTCAAGGTATCTCCAGAAGAAAAGAACAAAGGGTTGTACTTACCTCATCACGCAATAATCCGGGAAGATAAACAAACAACTAAGGTGCGCGTGGTATTTGACGCTTCCTGCAAAGGAATAAATGGGGTATCGTTAAACGATGACTTGATGGTTGGCCCAAGATTGCAAGCAGAATTACGACACACGGTTATGCGTTGGAGGACACATCCAATTTGTGTAGGTGCTGATATAATTAAAATGTATAGGCAAATTCTGGTCCATAGAGATGACACGATGTTTCAGAGGATTCTTTGGACGGATAGTCCTGAAAAAGAAATTGAAGAGTTTGAGTTAGTAACGGTTACATTTGGTACTTCATCGGCGCCATTTCTAGCAGTGCGTTCCTTACATCAGGTTGCTTATGATGAAGGGAAGGATCATCCATTAGCAGCAAAAATCATTCTCAATGATTTCTACATGGATGATCTAATGACAGGAGCAGAAAGTGTAGAGGAAGCATATAAAATTCATACAGAAATAAATAATATTCTAGCTAAAGGGAGATTTCCATTACAAAAATGGATAAGTAACAGCGAAGAATTACTACATAAGATAAAGGAAAGCAAGGGTAATAAGGCTGAGGAAGTAAAAATAAAAACAGATAGTATTACAAAAATATTCGGACTTACCTGGGATCCTCGCGCTGATGTTTTCCAGTACTCTGTAGAACTGCCACTCTCGACGGAACCTGTAACTAAAAGGAAAATTATATCGGATATTGCTAGGCTTTTCGACCCGTTAGGTTGTTTGTCACCTAGTATCATTTTAGCTAAAATTTAGATACAAAAGCTATGGTTAGCAGGCATAGGTTGGGACGAAGAAGTGCCCAGTAGTCTATTAAAAGAATGGATTACTTTCCGTAAGGACTTATCATCTTTGGTGAATGTTAAAATCCCACGTTGGCTTAACACTAAATCCAGCAATGTAAAGACGGAGCTACACGGTTTTTCAGATGCCTCAAAAATGGCTTACGCTGCAGTGGTATACGTCAGAGTTATAGATGCAGAGGGTAACATACAAGTTGCATTAGTTACCTCGAAAACAAAAGTGTCTCCCATCAAACAGGTGTCAATACCTAGGTTAGAACTATGCGGAGCCGTTCTATTAGCTAAGTTGAGGGCGGACGTTGCTAAAACTCTGAATGTAAATATATTAGATGTGCACGCTTGGACGGATTCCGAAGTTATCCTCACATGGCTTAGTAGTCATCCAAGCCGTTGGAAAACGTTTGTGGCCAATCGCATTTCAGAAATCTTAAACACATTGAATCACAATATTGGTCACACGTTCCATCCAAGCAGAATCCGGCAGATTGTGCCTCTCGCGGCGTGGCTCCAGGGGAGCTCGGCAATGCTGCGATATGGTTCAATGGACCAGAGTTTTTAAGGCAATCAGTGGTGGAATATAAAAACCCTAAACACCAGATTACTAAATTGGAGGAAGTGAAGGTCCATTCGGGTATCCTTGACATTTCCTTTTGGGACAGATTTTCATCGCTTTCAAGGATGATCAGGGTAGTAACCTACTGTAGGAAGTTTTTGCACTTAAAAATCAGTTGTGCTAAGAAGGAAAGAAATAAACAGTTATCTACGACAGATCTCGAGGAGGCGATGGAAGTATGTATTAGAAAGAGTCAAGAAGAAGAGTTACAAGAACTTAAGAGGACGGGATCTTTAGGTAAAAAGGGAAGAAAGTTCAAATCGTTAAACTTATTTTTGGACTCAAAGGGAGTAATTAGAGTGGGAGGTAGATTAGAGATGTCTCAATTGAGTTATGATCGCAAACATCCAATACTTATACCTAAAGATTCCTTCCTCACGAAGCTTCTTATAAGCTAGGCGCATCAAAAAACGATGCATGGGGGGCCTCAAGCTATGATCGCTTATTTGAGATCTCGTTATTGGGTCGTAGGGGTTAAAGCTTTAGTAAAGGCCTATTTTAGACAATGTGTTACCTGCATTAGGTATATCAATAAAGCCAGAAGCCAACTAATGGGACAGCTGCCATCTCCTCGTGTTACACCAAATAAGGCCTTTTTGTACAGTGGCGTTGATTATTCTGGCCCGATAAACGTCAGAGTGTCGAAAGGACGTGGTAATAAGTCGTAAAAGGGATACATCGCGCTCTTCATCTGTCTGTCTACGCGGGCGATTCATATCGAAGCAGTCAGTGACATGACGTCCAAGGATTTCTTGGCCGCTTTTAAGAGGTTCGTAGCGAGACGTGGACATTGTGCAGAACTACACAGTTACAACGGCACAAATTTTGTTGGCGCTGCGCGAGAGCTGTCGAAATTATTCAATGAAGAAAAATCTAAATTCATTCCCGAATTGGTTGAGTGCTTGGCAAATAATGGTACAAAGTGGAACTTTATTCCTCCTCACGCTCCAAACTTCGGCGGTCTAAGGGAGGCAGGAATAAAATCCACTAAATACCACCTCAAAAGGGTTATAGGGAACTCTACACTAACGTTCGAGGAACTAACGACGGTGTTGGCACAAATTGAGGCGTGCCTCAACTCGAGACCGCTTTCCTGTGTAGATCAAAATGAGTTAACGGTGTTAACTCCAGGCCATTTTCTGGTTGGGGAACCACTCGTCTTAGTACCTGATTCAAATTTCGAAAAGGCTAACATTTCTAGTCTCAGACGGTGGCAACTTACCCAAAGAATGTTACAGGACTATTGGCGGCGGTGGTCACGTAGGCAGACGTGCACAGGAGCTTGACGACGTAAATAACGCTATGCTTATGGTCCATAATTGGTTTACTGTAAATAATTTAGTATTAAATGAGAAAAAAAACTAAATGCATTAGATTCGCTTTACCGAATGTTAGAAGTATTGAATGTCACGTTGTATTGAATAGGGAGATACTTGAATTCGTCGAAAATACGGTTTTCTTTGGGATCACGCCTGACTCAAGGCTGCAGTGGGGTCCTCACCTAATATCACTTGCAGGGCGGCTAAGTTCGGCCGCTTACGCTGTTTGGAGAATCCGTCAATTAACAGATGTGGATACCGTGAGACTGGTCTATTTTAGTTACTTCCATAGCATCATGTCTTACGGTATTTTGCTGTGGGGACGGGCTGCAGATATTGATTCTATCTTCATTCTGCAAAAGAGGGCTATCAGAGCCATCTACAATCTCAGCAGACGCGAATCTCTAAGGGAACTGTTTAAAAAAATTAACATCATGGCGGTTCCTTGTCATTAAATATACGAAAACATTATGTACGTTCGAAAAATCTACATCTTTTTAGTAAGATAAGTGACAGGTATAATTTTATCACTAGGAATAGGAACAAACTAGATCAACCGCGCTTCAGATTTTCTAAAGTAAAAACTTCTTTTATGGGGTACTGTGTAAAATGTTATAATAAAATTCCACTCGATATTCTTCAACTAAATGAGAAGAAATTTAAAACATGCATTAAACGCACACTATGTAGACAGGCATATTATAAGTTGGATGAGTATATATCGTAGATAAAAATACTTGGCTTAATGCTGGTCCTGCTCCACAGGCACCTGGGCACACTAGTTGGTAGTTGATCACAATTTCAATATTTGGAAAAGATGCTTCCCCTTTTTGTTTTTTTTTTAAGTGTTTTGACATTACGAACTTAATGTTTATTTTATTCAATCAAGATTTAATTCTTAATACTTCAATATTATATACCTCTTCCTGATTGGTAGTATTTTTTTTCTTTTTTTGATCTTTTAAATAATTGTACACTATAGTTTTGTATAATTTAGAAGCATTTTTTTTAAATTTTGTAAATGTAAGAACCATGGATTCGTTTTTTTTTTACAATATTTTGATGTTGACTTGAAAGAGCATGGCAGTTAAGAATATGTCATGCTCACTTAAATGTCTCACTGGTGGTGGCGCGTGTGTTGGATCATTCGATTCCCTACGAAATGGTTGAGCTGGATGGTGCTGATCCACGCGTCATGTTCGTGAACGGGCGCCGTCGGTTGAGACTGGTCATCTCTTAACTGCCAGGGCTTATTTTTATTTTATATTTTAAATGGTTTATTTTTTTACATTGTTCTTACATATAGAAGCAATAAGAATAATGTACCCAGGATTTTGTAATAATATCTTGATTTAAAAGAGTGTCCGTGGAGTTTCTTGCCCGTTCTTGTCCACAGAGATCTACGTTTTGGAATGGGCAACTAGCTTCAACTTTCTGACTAACTGACCGACAATTTAGTTTTGACAATTCAAAAGTGCCTGAAATGGTTTAATTGAAATAAATTATTTGAGTTTGAGTTGAATTATGATGGACCAAGGACGAATTTCCATAAATTGGACATCATGTCCAGTAAGAGATTTCACTATTGTGATCAGGTGTTTCAACTGCCAGCAGTTTGGACACGCAGCCAAATTTTGCAGAGAAACGAACCCTACTTGCAACCTCTGTGGCGAAACGGAATAAATATGCATGCCTATGAAGGCGCCTAGGAGCGCCGCCGACTATCCAGTCAATTAAGCACATAGATAGTAGGTTAACTTCTACATATAATTTTTATTATGGCCAATCAGCTAATATGTGATCTTGATGGGTTTTCCGAAGCTAAAATCTGTAATGTTGAGGAGTGTAAAAACATAGTCTATACTGGGGATAAAACATTGACTTTACTTACACAAAACATACGCAGTTTAGCCCGAAATTTTAACGGTTTCCAAGTTTTGTTACAAAATCTTGAAATTGGCTGCGACATTATCGTTCTAAGAAAATGTTGATTATCCAAACAAACGGCTGATATACCATGTCTCGATGGCTTTAATCTTCACAAAAGCGATAGAACATTCAACCAGAATGATGGCGTAGTGGTTTATATTAAAAATAATTTAAGAACATTAGTAGATGAACCCCATTTTCTAGACTGCAACTGCTTAGTATAACATAACGGCATGTACACTATAGGGATATTTTTAGACCTTGCCAAGGCTTTTGACACAATTTCTTGTACTTTGCTTTTGAACAAGCTGGAAACGCTGGGAATACGGGGAGTACAATAACTATTATCTGATTACCTTACCGACCGCCATCAGTGTGTAAAAATAGGTAAGTGCACGAGTTCTGCACTAAAGAATACCTGTTATGGAATCCCACAAGGCAGTATTTTGGGTCCTACCTTGTTCTTAATCTATATAAATGACCTGTGCAATTTGGCACTCCAAAGAGGTGTAATTATTTCATATGCGGATGACACAGCTCTACTGTTCGCAGCTAATTTAAAGGCCGAAGTCTATGAAGTAGCACAGAATGGTTTTAATACTGTACCAAATTGGCTTCTCAAAAATCTCTTAACATTAAATACAGATAAAACCAAGTACCTATTATTTACAATGAGAAATAAACAACGCTTACTAACCTAATCATTCAAGCGCATAACAATTGCAATTTACATTCTGCTGACATTGCGCGCACTTGTCCCACTTTAGCTAAAACTGACCATATTAAATATCTATCCGTCACGACTGACACAAATTTGAACTTCCGCAAACACATCGATTTATTATGCACTAGAGTGCGCAAACTAATATACATTTTTAAAACGTTACGTAACATTGCCGACTTTAAATTAATTAGACAGGTTTATTTTGCTTTGTGTCAATCTATTATTACCTACTGTCCTCGGGTGGTGCCGCTAAATCAATTTTACTGCACCTAGAACGCGCCCAAAGAGCAGTTTTAAAGGTTACTACTTTTCGTCCATTTAGTTTTCCTACACACGAGCTTTATATGGCATGCAAGGTGCTTACAGTACGTCAATTATTTATTTTGAATGTAATTTTATTCCAACACACTGAACTTTATTTTAACCCAGTACCTTCAGATAGGAGAAGAAAAGATTTGGTTTGTGCTAACTCTCAGACTAAACATGCTTTTGCTAATCGATTTTACCTATTTATTTTTAAGAACCTACGTATAACCAGTTGAACAGTGTTAAAGATGTATAGTTTAAGTTATAATAGGTGTAATTTACTAGTACAGGAATATTTGGCAAAACTCAATTATGCGGACGCGGAAAAACTACTAGAAATTTTAAAATAAAATCTATCTACCTACTCTAACACAAGTCTCTCCTTTACCTTAATATATATCTATACTTATAATAAATCTGTAGAAGTGAAAATTCTGTACATTGAAAATATCAAAAAAATAAATGGCAGGGGGTGTTACTAGACCGACACCTAACCCAAAAATGTGATTTAAAAAAAAATTTCTGTCTGTCTGTCTGTCTGTTTGTTCAGGCATCACGCAAAAACTACCGTTTCGATTACGATGGAACTTGGTATAATTATTCTTTAATATCCTGGGCACCACACTGGGTACTTTTTATCCCGGAAAAGTATATACAATAAAAAACAAACTTAATTTTGCGGTTAGATCCCTAGACCCGATTACTGTACCAACCGCAAATAATAAGTTTGTCGTAGGTTACGTCACCTGCAGTGGAGTTCACTAAGGTTATGCTCTAAATGTAGTGCTGAAGGTTGAATTTGGCTTGCACCGTTCGCAGGCCGCCACGGATCGCTACCGTATATAAGGACATTTTTTGAACTTTGATTTGAACGGACGTGTTGAGTGGCGAGCGTTCTTTCTTATTTTAACTGCTACTTGCAATTCTAAGCCGTGTTTTTCAGTGCGACCTTTTTATTCCTATTAGTTTTTAGAGTTATTTAGGATTATTTTTATAAGTCGTAGGAATAGATTTTAATTTTAAAGTATAGGTAGTATATTTGATAGTGTACGTAGTGACCGTAGGTTATTTTATAATACTGTTAGGTAGGATTAGTCATTCGTATAGATATTAGTTTTTAGGGATTTGGCTTATTTATTGAGTTTATTTATCATCAGAAATAGGTTAATTTAGGTAGGTAGGTATTTTATTTTCTGTTATTGAGTTTTTTTTTTTTTTATTCGGTAGGTACTTAGGTAAGGATATCATATAGGTACCCTCTTAATCACCACTAATGAGACACAATTGGTTTTCTATTGTAATTAGCCACAAAGGGCCCGCGAGATAGATGGCATCTTGGGGAAGCACATACATTTTATCCTGTTAGCACGTTCCCGTGGGATAATTTCCGACATCCACGCGGGCGAAGCCGCGGGCAGAAGCTTGTAATTAATAATAGTCTTCACTTTATGTACTTTAATATTTATTTAAACACTAGCTTCTGCCCGCGGCTTCGCCCGCGTGGATATCTTATATAATTATTTTTTAAATAATATATCCAAATAGTAACTGTTTCAGTCATAAAAAAAAAATTATACCTTCTTTTCAATTTTAGCTTCTAATACATTTATTGTTGTCTTCTTTTTAAATGTTTGATGTAAATTGATGGCCTGAAACACAGGGTTTTCATAAACCTAGATCAAGCAGGTCTACATTACAGTTAGAATATAACTGGTGGCTCGTTCAGATGCCAATGTATACGCTTCTACAACAAAGTTCCAAGCCCCGTTCAGATCTAAGCCTTAATAAATTCAAATCATTCATTAAACGTAAGTTGTGCCAGAAAGCCTTTTATACCGTTAGGGCTTATATCGAGGACAAAAAGGCTTGGGATTAAGCTGCTTCCAATTTTTACATATTGAATGTTTTTATTTTGTTTTGTTGTTGTTTTTTTTTTTATATACATTTTGACATTAATTAATTTGATATATGCTATGACATTTGCTTACTTTGTAAAGTATTCTATTATTTTAATTATTGTGAATGTGAAGACTATTTGGGTCATTTTATTTTTTATTTTTCTCTCTGTTCTGTTATTTTTTGTCATGGTCTGGCAGTTTGAGTAATTAATGTGGCCTACCCAAATGTCCTTTCTTTGGTATTGTTCGTCGAACCGTTGAGCTCCTTAAGTTTTGAGTTGAGCTGCACGATTTCTGACATGCGTGCACTGACTGGACAGGTCCTCTCAATCTGTGTGGTTCTTTCCTCAAAAGACCATCTCAGACATCGACCTACATGGTCTTCATATGATCTGACCAAGATTATGTCTGGACTTTAAAAGAGACTGTGACGTCTGAGTTTGTTTCGGCCTTTCTTCTCAGACTAGTCAGATAGGAAACGCCGACCTCATCTAGTTTTAATATATGATTGACGTGTAAAAGTGTTTGTACAAACCTACTTACAAAATAAAATCATTTATCATTTAACTTTCCTCGATTGTAATTAATGTAAATCATATTTTTACTTTACTTTATATTTAATAAAAAAAATATATTTTTATTTTTATTAATCATTATTGGGGCGTAACTCCCAACAGTGAAAATGTTATGGATTTGTTATGTAGGTAAAAATGTAAGGTACGTTATGTTATGTTATGTAAATGAGTAGACGAATGATTTCCCTTGATGAATTTATTGCTATTGTATACTCGTATAATTACACAATTGTCCCAATTGAATGCTATGTTGGAGGAATGCACAGCTAAACAATATTGATGTGCATAAATGAGTGTGACGTACAAACTACCACAAAAGGTCAATGTACAGCGTACCTCGTACATATTGCCCACTCACAAAGGATAACTGTTATGTAGAAGTGTGAACAAAAAAAATGTTATGTTAAATTATACATGTTAAAAAAGGAGATTAATTGTAAAAAGAAATAATCTAATCCGAGCCCTATTCTATTAACTCACGACGCGCAATACGCGACGTTGCTTTGTTGAGTGTACGTGCACTCGATAAGTGCGCTCCGCTGTCGTCAGTGACGTCAAACGCACAGCTGTATGTGTTGTCCATGATGCTTGCAGTCGACCTTCTTCGGGGCGCTGGATTGGGAATAGGTGGTGTCTAAGGTTTCTCTTGACTCGTGCAATGTTTGCGAAGTCGGTGGTAAGCATATATATTGCACCTGCTGGCACTGCTACTGTTGCCAATATGTATATGACAACATATTGGTGGACATCGTGGTATGTCGCCCGATCAGAAATGATGTCTTCTGCGGTCTCGGCTTTCATCTGTTCTATTTGGTTTCCCAGATCTCGCAGTAGTGAGCTTTGCTCCATTACCGTCTCATTCTCGGGTTCGTGTTTCAAAACCAGTACCGATAGGTTGAAGATCCGATTAAATGGCGGGATTTTCAGCGTAAGTTCTTCCACCTAGGCATGCATTATATCCGTCAGTTGCCTTCGGGAAAGTACAGTGAACGTCTCACTATTCATAGTGCAGTCGCTACCGAGTGTTTTTACTCCTGCGTTGTTAAGTAGCTTAGTTAAAACTTGATTCCCGCATATGACGCGTATCTTGCAAGCGTCACAGCAAAAGTATAGCTAGCTGTTTAGGTTGCTAAGTTCCAACCACGTGTTTTGACAGCTCTCATGTTTTGTTTTGCAGTCAGATGAGTCTTGTCTCTTCTTGCAAAGACTCTCGTCAGACTGCATGTGGTATATTGGTGACCTCATGTTGCACAGCAGAGTCGTACTGTCGTAATGCAAGAATTGATGTAGTCATCGGTGGGTATGAATCTTTCTGTATGTTAATTGCTAATAGTTCCGCTATCGGCAGTAGGGTGACCATGTCGAAGCCATTCTTTTTTGGGTCAGGAATGACATGATAAACTTCGTAGTTTTCTCTGCTGATTAACGGCACCCGTATCTCAATAACTAGGTATATCTGTGTCATTTTTGCCTTCACTTGTAGAAGTTGATATAGGTGGAAGAAATCATCTTGAATGTTGGTAATGGGAAGTGCCACATCCTTTGAGAGATGACCGGATATGACGTTCAATTCGTCCCGTAGCTGTTCTGGCGCAATGAGGTGTAAGTTCATCTTGCCGTTGTAAATGTTGGTTACGGTATCCAACAGAATCTCTCGTCGAACGTTTCTTAGATGCTCCATAAAGCTGTTTGCAGAGATAGCTGACATCACACATTTTTGGTTAACGGTTGCTCGTTAGCTTGTCTAGGCTTAGCAGATGTTGATTGAATAATTTGTATTGTTTTGCGATTGTTTCTTCTGATCTTCTTAGCACGTTGTATTCGGCTTCTATTATAGTTGTCTGATTTTTAGACAAAAGGGCCAGATGTTTCTCATTTTCTTTGATCTGTTGTATATCATAGTAGGTGCGCTCCATTTAATTCCAGTTTAAGCAATGTTTTTGGTTTTCTGTGTGCTACAATTTTTGATTTTGCAGCGACAAGTATCGCGTCTGTTGATGGGTGAATCCGTGCGTAAATAACACACGCATAACCATCCAGGGAGGCGTCACTGAAGCCATGTAATTCTATAACTTGTTTTCCGTCACATCGGAGCCATCTTGGTACTTCACACAGGTTTATCGTTCTTATGTCCGCTTGTATTCTGCACCATTCTTTGTGTATGCTGTCCGGTACTTCGTCGTCCCATTGTAATTTGACCTCCCACACCTTTCGGAATAATAATTTTAATTTTGTTGATAAGGGACCCAGCCAGCCAAGTGGTTCAAACAATTTTGATATTTCAGCTAATAAGCAGCGTTTTGTACGTTTTTTGCTGACGCTTGAAATCGATCATTGGAATGTAAATGTGTCCTCTTTCGAATTCCAGCATAAGCCCAATGTTTTTGATGTTTGATCTGTTTTGAAGTTGAAGACAGTGTCTTCATTGTTATGTTGAGTTGTTGCATTTTCTAAGAGTGCTGGTTCGTTTGATGTCCATTTTCTGAGGTTGAATCCTCCACTCTTGAGTAATTGTTTTAGGTCCAAAATTCTGCTGTCTTTGTTCAATGGTATGCGATCCGTGAACGAGATCGTCGACGTACAACGACTTCTCCACTACCTTTGAAGCTTCCGCGAAATTCTGACGCTCATCCTCTGCTAGTCTTCGTAGTGTCATTATGGCCAGGAACGGCGCTGCTTTGGTGCCATAAGTTACTGTAGCAAGCTGATATGTTAGTAGTGGTTGTTCCGGTGATTCTTGCCAGACAATCTGTTGTAGACTTTGGTCATAATCGGCGGCTGTACATCTTTTCGTTGTCAGCTGTGTAAGTATACTTGTATTGCCTCCACTGTATTAATATTGATTGTAAATCTTGTTGTAGGTTTGAGCCCTTGTACATGAGATCGTTTAAGCTCCAACCGATTGTTGTTTTTGCGGATGCATTAAATACAACCTTGTACTTGGTTGTCGTTGACTCTGCGCGTTCGACGCCGCCGTGGTGCGGCAAATAGCAGTCGATTGTCTTGTTACACGTTGATTGTTGCATATGACCTAAGTCAATGTACTCCGCCATAAATTATTTATAGGCTTTTGAGCTTCTAGCCCAAGGCGTAGTCGAAAGATGTCATTCAGAAATTGGGTTATGTCGCGAATACTCCTAATCCCGAAAACACACGGAAAGCTCCGGCAAATTTTCGACCTCTGTTGCCTGAATTGTTATCTAAGCCCCCGAAAATTTCGCCTGATAAACCAGGCTCAGGTCCCTAATTTTCTCCAGCCCGGTGACTTCTTAGGGAAGCTAGATATAAGTCAAGCCTACTTTCATGTGCCAATAAAAGTGACCCACCGAAGATTTCTTGCGTTTGGCTATGCGAACGAATTCTTCCAGATGACGTCCCTTCCCTTCGGCCTATCCAGCGCACCGTTAGCTTTCTCCCGCGTCACCAAATGGGTAGCAGGGTTCCTGAGAACAAAGGGACTACGAGTTTTAGTATACTTAGACGATTTTCTGTTGGCATATCAGGACCCTTATGTACTCAGACGCCAGATGAGCTATGCAGTGGGTCTTCTGCAAAGTCTTGGCTGGTATGTAAATCTGGAAAAGTCTGTTCTGGAGCCTACATGAAATATAGAATTTCTAGAGATTGTGTGGGGTACAAACATGAACGAGAAAAGACTTCCGGAAGAGAAAATAGTTCGATTGCTGACAGATTTAGAGAAGATATTGTGGAAGGGTCATTAAACGTGGCGGTTATGTGAGTGAATTCAAGCTATACAAGTACCTCACAGATGCCTACCATGCCAACTCTAAAGGTTACTATGACGGCACGGTTGGCGCAGTGGTTAAGCGATTGACTGCTGCGCTGCGTGTCGCGGGTTCGATTCCCGCACGGAACAAATATTTGTATGACCTACATGTATTTGTTCCGAGTCTGGGTGTTTTTCTATCTATAATATGTATGTATTTACAAAAAAAAAATGTATGTATGTAGTTTATCAGCCATCTTGTTACCATAACACAAGCATTAGGTTGCTTAGCTTGGGACTAGATGGCGCTGTGTGAAATGTCCAGGGATATTATTATTATTATTATATCATTTTACATGAAAATGGAATCATCGTTACGAAGAACACGAAATAAATAACGTTCTCAACTCTTAAAATTAGGTGGTGGTACCTTTAGGTTGGCTTAGATATGTTTCCGTTCCTGTTTTACACGTGTAGTTTGCCAGTTGTGCGAGAGTGACAGGAATAACGCTAAGTTACACGGTCATAGATACAGCATTGGCCACTTTAGATACTTTTAATTTGTTTTAGGTAGTTTGTTTGAGGCTAAGACGGTATGTAATTAAAAGCGTCTCCATTTCACATGCCAGGTAAACCTGCTAAAGGAATTTGCCCTTAACTAACCTTGAACCCTGTCCCTAAAATATCCGTAATTCTGTAGCCACCACGAGGATGGTTTAGCGAGAGCCAAATTAGACAAAGCCTTTTGTTATACCGACAAGTAAGGATTACAAAATTGTGGAGTACCTAATACCTCCATTCTGTAGGTGAATGTAAGGGGTCATACACTTGTTCAGGTCGGCACATTCGTTTCGCCAGTATTTGTTGAGCAATACTCAATACTTTATTGCATTCCATAAAGTGTACATATGATAGTTGTTATGCCAAAACATCGAATCAATTATGGACCCTATCGGGCACAGCAAAGTTAGTTTTTAATAGGAGAGAGGATGAAGGCGCTTTTTGTTAAGAAAAACAAAAATAAATATTAAATTAAAATAGTATCACTTGCTTTTATGGTATTTATATTTTATATACTTAAGTATTTATATATTTGGTTTTAAGTTATATTTTTATATTATATATTGTATGATTTACATTATTCTTTATTTTTCATTATTATTACAGACTATAAATTATAATAAAACTAAATATTTACAATTTTATTGAGTCTTGTATAATGTTATTATTATTAATTGTGCACTGCTTAGCACGTTCATTTTTAAATAAACAGTGTTTTAGTGTTTTAATATAACTTTATATTTAGTGTTTAAAATGAAATGTAGATACTTATTACGTAAAAAATCATTTTTATTGTTGTTTAGTAAATGATAAATGATAAATGATTTTATTTTGTAAGTAGGTTTGTACAAACACTTTTACACGTCAATCATATTTTAAAACTAGATGAGGCCGGCGTTTCCTATCTGACTAGCCTGAGAAGAAAGGCCGAAACAAACTCAGACGTCACAGTCTCTTTTAAAGTCCAGACATAATCTTGGTCAGATCATATGAAGACCATGTAGGTCGATGTCTGAGATGGTCTTTTGAGGAAAGAACCACACAGATTGAGAGGACCTGTCCAGTCAGTGCACGCATATGTCAGAAATCGTGCAGCTCAACTCAAAACTTAAGGAGCTCAACGATTCGACGAACAATACCAAAGAAAGGACATTTGGGTAGGCCACAATAATTACTCAAACTGCCAGACCATGACAAAAACTAACAGAACAGAAAGTAAAAATAAAAAATAAAATGACCCACATAGTCTTCACATTCACAATAATTAAAATAATAGAATACTTTACAAAGTAAGTAAATGTCATAGATCAAATTCATTAATGTCAAATTGTATATATATAAAAAAAAAAAAAAACATTCAATATGTAAAAATTGGAAGCAGCTTAATCCCAAGCCTTTTTGTCCTCGATATAAGCCTCAACGGTATAAAAGGCCTTCTGGCACAACTTACGTTTAATGAATGATTTGAATTTATTAAGGCTTAGATCTTGAACGAGGCTTGGAACTTTATTGTAAAAGCGTATACATTGGCATCTGAACGAGCCACCTATTTTCTTGAGCCTTGTTGTAGGTACAACAAATTTGTGTTTGTTCCTAGTATTTATATCATGGATATCACTGTATTTTTTAAACAATTTTATATTTTTATGGGCATATAAAAGATTTTCATAAATATACTGAGAAGGCACAGTCATAACATTAATTTCTTTAAATTTGTCTCTGAGCGAGTGTCTCGGACTTAATTTATAAATTGATCGAACAGCTCGCTTCTGCAAAACAAAGATAGTCTGAATATCAGCGGCATTTCCCCACAATAGGATACCGTACGACATTACACTATGAAAATAGCTAAAGTACACTAAACGGGCTGTCTCTATATCAGTTAAATTACGAATTTTTCTAACAGCGTATGCTGCGGAACTTAGCTTTTTTGACAATTTGTCTATATGTGGACCCCACTGTAGCTGTAGTAGTAGGTTTTGATTATCAGAAATTGTTTTAATTTATTAATAAAGATATTATTTTTATTTATATTTATATTTTCAACTAGCTTCTGCCCGCGGCTTCGCCCGCGTGGATGTCGGAAATTATCCCACGGGAACGTGCTAACAGGATAAAATGTATGTGCTTCCCCAGAATGCCATCTATCTCGCGGGCCCTTTGTGGCTAATTACAATAGAAAACCAATTGTGTCTCATTAGTGGTGATTAAGAGGGTACCTATATGATATCTTTACCTAAGTACCTACCTAATTTAAAAAAAAAACTCAATAACAGAAAATTAAATACCTACCTACCTAAATAAACCTATTTCTGATGATAACTAATCTAAACTCAATAAATAAGCAAAATCCCTAAAAACTAATATCTATACGAATGACTAATCCTAACTAATAGTATTATAAAATAACCTACGGTCACTACGTACACTATCAATTATACTACCTATACTTTAAAATTAAAATCTATACCTACGACTTATATAAAAATAAATCTAAATAACTCTAAAAACTAAAAGGAATAAAAATGAACTCCACTGCGTGTGACCTAACCTACGACAAACTTATTATTTGCGGTTGGTACAGTAATCGGGTCTAGGTATCGAACCGCAAAATTAAGTTTGTTTTTTATTGTATATACTTTTCCGGGATAAAAAGTACCCAGTGTGGTGCCCAGGATATTAAAGAATAATTATACCAAGTTTCATCGTAATCGAACCGGTAGTTTTTGCGTGATGCCTGAACAAACAGACAGACAGACAGACCGACAGACAGACAAAAATTTTTTTAATCACATTTTTGGGTTCGGTGTCGGTCTAGTAACACCCCCTGCCATTTATTTTTTTGATATTTTTAATGTACAGAATTTTCACTTCTACAGATTTATTATAAGTATAGATAGATATAGATAAAACCGACCCGAAGCATTTACCGGACATATTCGGTTTTTATTCGGCTCTTGCCAATGGGAAAACTTCGTTCTGTCGGCTCAGTACAATTCGAGTAAAGTTGCACGCGTTTTGTTTTTTCAATTTTCTATTTACACTTGCATTACGGCTGCGGCCGCGTGGATGTCGGAAAATATCGCACAGGGACGTTCTACCGGGATTAAAAGTCTAAATCCTATGTTATATGAGTTAATCCAGGTTATAAACTATCTGTGTGCTAAACATGCAAATCCAATCAACCATTTTTGCGTGATTGAGTAACATACATACAAACTTTCACATTGCTCTATACTAGTAGGATCTATTCGATTGTGCCGAATAATAATAAGCTGGGCGTGCGGTCTTGGGTTCGATTACCAGGTCGGAGTCAAAGTGTTGTTGGGATTTCCGTTAGGAATTTCTCAGTAACAGTGCGGAGTTTGGAAGTTGGCGGTTTAATATCCTAATACCTTAGAAAGCACGTAAAGCCTTGGTCCTGATCTCTCCGTGCCAACCTCAATAAATCACCATAAGCCACTCAATTACATTTTAGTGTGTGTGCCCCACAATTAAGAAACTCACTAAATTATCATATCTAACAAAAACCCAAAATCTTCATACAAACTCGCGCGGCAGTAGGCAGTCGCCAGACGGCCTACTCGGCTCCCGTACTATTCGCACAGTGTCATTGGTCTTTATTCGTTCAAGATAAGCGACGAAATTAAAAATACGTAAGTCTCACACGTAATACTATGACGTTCGATCTTCGCAATTTATCACGCTTAAGTAGGCATGCCTACTCAAGTAACCAACCAAGTATGAATATTAAATTTAAAAATAATACTTCGTAATTTGGCCGTGCGAAGGAAGAAAGGGATGGATAATGAGGTCGCCGATAGTGAGGTAAAAATGAAAATCCAAGATGGCGGCTGCAATTAATTTTGAATTTTTCATCATGGGTGTCGTTTTCATGGTTTTTGAGGCTGCTGAAGCCAATAGTGAGGTCAAAATGAAAATTCACGACGGCGGCTGCGAAAATTTTCAAATTTTTATCATGGCTGTCGTTTTCATGGTTAAAATGTCTACCTACCTGTTCTGAAAACCAATGCACGCCACTGGTCGGAGTGCACCTGTGTTTACGCACACACTGGTGCACTACAATATCTCCTCCTCCATTAATGAATTTGATCGATGACATCTGCTTACTTTGTAAAGTATTCTATTATTTTAATTATTGTGAATGTGAAGACTATGTGGGTCATTTTATTTTTCTCTCTGTTGAGTAATTAATGTGGCCTACCCAAATGTCCTTTCTTTGGTATTGTTCGTCGAATCGTTGAGCTCCTTAAGTTTTGAGTTGAGCTCCACGATTTCTGACATATGCGTGCACTGACTGGACAGGTCCTCTCAATCTGTGTGGTTCTTTCCTCAAAAGACCATCTCAGACATCGACCTAAATGGTTTTCATATGATCTGACCAAGATTATGTCTGGACTTTAAAAGAGACTGTGACGTCGGAGTTTGTTTCGGCCTTTCTTCTCAGACTAGTCAGATAGGAAACGCCGACCTCATCTAGTTTTAATATATGATTGACGTGTAAAAGTGTTTGTACAAACCTACTTACAAAATAAAATCATTTATCATTTATTTATCCTGCGTACCTGGCTGCAGATTGCCCACCGTGACCGAAGTCGGTCGGGAGGCTATTATTATTATTGTGTCGGAATATCTTATGTTGGAGATTGTACATAAATAATGCCGAGCCGAACATGTGTGTAGGCACCACTAAGGATTATAGGTATAGTTGTGAAGTACCTACCTCTATTCTGGCAGTAAATGTAAACCTCTAGTATTATATTTTAGACGTGGCACTTGAGTGATCATCACCCATGGATTATTGATAGGCAAAGGCAGATACCTATTTTGGAACAGACAAATAATGAGTACCTACTCTCCTGTTACCTCATAGATTATGTTTGACTACTTGCGAAAGTAGGTGCTTCTATTTAGGGTTCCGTAGTCAACTAGGAACCCTTATAGTTTCGCCATGTCTGTCTGTCCGTTCGTCTGTCCGTCCTCGCTTAATCTCTGTGACCGTTAGCACTAGAAAGCTGAAATTTGGTACCAATATGTATATCAATCACGCCGACAAAGTGGTAAAATAAAAATTGGAAAAAAATGTTTTATTAGGGTAGCCCCCCATATGTAAAGTGGGAAGTGTTTTTTTTTTTTAATTTTAACCCTGTCGTGTGATATATTGTTGTAAAGGTATTTAAAAATGAATAGGAGTTTACTAAAATCATTTTTTGATAATTTCAATAATTTCGGAAATAATCACTCCAAAAGTAAAAAACAATGTGTCCCCCCCCCCCCCTCTTACTTTTGAACCATAAGTTTAGAAAATATGAAAAAAATCTGAAAAGTAGAACTTTATAAGGACTTTCTAGGAAAATTATTTTGAACTTGATGGAAACAACAATTTTTGTACAAACAAGACAAAAAGTTGTACAAAATAATTTCTGGACTAAGTTTGTAGTATAATCGTATAATACAAGCATTTTTTTAACTTCGTTAACATATTTTATTATCCTGAACGTATCTTTTTTCAAGCAAAATAAGAATTATATAAGTAGTTTATCAGCCATCTTGTTACCATAACACAAGCATTAGGTTGCTTAGCTTGGGACTAGACGGCGCTGTGTGAAATGTCCAAGGATATTATTATATTATTATTATTAAAATCGGTTCTCGCAATCCAAAATTACCACCGAAAACTTCTGGCACGTCTATGTATTAATTAGTAACCCAATTCCCCGAGAGATGGCGCTGTAAAATAGACAACATTTTCTCGAACTTTCCATGTGTGGTTGGAATCTATAACTCCTTTTTTAGTTATCACCGTCCTTTGTGGGCCCGTTTTTAGTGTTCCGTAATTATTAGAGTTCCGTAACAAATAGCCTTTTTTAAGTTGGGTTACCACTATGTTCGCGCTCCAGCAGCGCTCCGCGCTCTTGCAACTGCTCCAATGGATACGTCGCGCGCACTTCTACATGCGCTCCCCTTTGACATACTGCGCTCCCCTTTGTGTTCGTGCTAAAACCGTCACGAGTCGGAGCGCCTGCCACGGAGCATGAAATGTTGCACGCTCCGTGTTCGCGCACGTACCCACTACCGGGAGCAGTTGCAGGAGCGCGGAGCACTGCTGGAGCGCGAACATAATGGATACCCACCTTTAAACTCATAAGTGGGAACACTTATTGTGACGGACGGGAAACTACGGAACTGAGCGTGGCCCGACACGCTCTTGGCCGGTTTTTTTTTATATATAGTAAGTAGTCTGACTTTGTGCCTGGTTGGTGGCAGTAGACTCGCCCTCTATTACATAACAGGTGAAATGTGGCTGTAGATAATAAATACACCTCTGAATAACCTTTCGGGGAAAACACGCGAGAAGATATTTTATGTTTATGATACATAGTACCTATTGCTTCATGGTCACCAGTCGTGCTAACTACACTTAGGACTATGATACACTATGCCAAAAAGACGTCCTATTAGTTCACGTAAGGTCCTGTTCACGGTGACTCGAGGCGTGAGACTGCAGCCTAGTAACAACTGATTTTATTTGTTTTCACCGCAGACGTGGTTAAAAAACACGTGTCGCTTGAGCGTGTAGGTCGTAGCTACGAGGTTATGCTACGCTTGAGCTACACAACTTATACAATGCTACGAAGCACGCTACGAGATCTCGTAGCAAAGTCTACGTAGTTGCATTAATTAAGATCAAAAACTCATTAGCTGAGTTGTCGATGTGAAACTTTGCAACTTTGAGATGAGGTACATAATTAGTTAGATAGTTGGATAAATAATTTATTCAGTGCACACAAAAGCACAATTATAATGATAACAAATTACATGCATATGTAAGAACAAGGTGTCAATGTACAAAAAATAAAAACTTACTTACTTCAAAAAATTGCTGTTTGCGTCTCAAGGTTGCACCAAATGCGAGTCCAACTCAGCAGAATGGGTTAGGTAAATGTACCTGATGCTGATATTGAATGGCCAAAAACTAGAATTTGTTAATCAGACAGATTTCCTAGGAATAACGCTAGACGAGAAATTACAATGGGGACCTCATATAACATCTATTGCGGGGCGTGTGGGGGCGGCTAAGCTCGGCCACATATGCTGTTAGAAAGATAAGACAATTAACAGATGAAATAACCGCGCGTTTGGTCTTTTTTAATTACTTCCACAGTATTGTCATATGGCATTTTACTGTGGGGTCGAGCTGCTGACATTGAATCCATTTTTATTTTGCAAAAGAGAGCTGTCAGAGCCATTTACAATCTATGTCGCCGCGAATCTCTTAGGGAACTATTTAAAAGGGTTAATATTATGACGGTACCTTGCCAATTCATTTATAAAAATATTATGTATGTAAGAAAAAATGAACATCTTTTTAATAAAATAAGTGATAGACATAATTTTAAATGTCCGTAAGGATTGAGGAGCCTAATACTAGAAATAAAGATAAATTAGATCAACCTTTTTTCAGATTATCTAAAGTACCTACATACATCTTTTATGGGGTACTGTGTTAAATGTTACAACAAAATACCTTGTGAAATATTGCAATTAAATGAAAGAAAATTTAAAACTTATATTAAAATCACACTTTGTAAACAAGGATATTACAAAATATAGGATTATATCCAAGATAAGAATGCTTGGAAACATGCTGGTCCTGCTCCATAGGACAATCTCTAGAGTCTAGACAAAATCAAACTGGTTGCTAATGTAATTGTATAATTTATTAATTTTTTTTATCCCTGACATCGATTTACTTTCTGTAATTACTTAAAGTCACACCCAGACTTAAGTTATTTATGAAAATTGTCTACTTTTGGAATGTTTGTAAATATGTGAGCACCATGTATCTACCATTTGTATCTACCACATAGATAATTTATATGTCATGGTTTCATTAATCCATTTTAATTCTTTTACCTATTGTGGTATAGTAATTTTATTTCTAGGTGCATCGTCTTCACATATAATTATATAATTAATGTACAAGAAAATTGTAAAACATTTTAAAAGAGTAACGGTGGAGTTTCTTGCCCATTCTTCTCCATACGAAAACAACCTTTTGGAAGAGGCGACTAGAATCAATTTTATTTTATTTTTGACGTTCAAAAGTGCCTTTTATATGCCTATTTGAAATAAATGATTTGACTTTGACTTTGATATTTTGGCAGCAGACGAGATAGAATGATGTTGTGACAAATTGTTACGTACGGAGTGGAATTATGTAAGTCCACCCGCAACTTAACGAAACTAAGGTATCTCTTCTATTTACCTGCTTTATGCAATTGAAATTCAACGCGTCTTACAAAAGTCGTTTTCGAATTACAATACAATTTAAATACATAACTGCCTCCCTGAAATCATTAAACAAAAAAATTGTTGCTTTGAATAATGCAAAAATAATCCACTTACAAACATAATGGTAAACTGACATCTACGTTCTACGAACCCTTTAAAAAATATAATTATTATTTATCATTTTCAGTGTAAACCCGATTTTGCAAGATTCAAGGGTCCGGTCCATGTCAGAGCGCCAACCCTGCAGAGTTCTATTGAATTCTTGGGTGAGCGTCTGGATTAGGTTGTCATGAGTAACCAATGCGCTGGTGTCACCATCCCTGGCAGCAGATGGCACATACATCGGTGGAGTGCGTGGCGATACTGCATACTGATCCATGATGTCGCAGGACATGTTCATACTGTCCTCTCAAGTTGGAGGCTGGGTGGAAAAAACAGGCGTGTCCAAGTTATGGCGAGTACGACGGGTAATGTTACTGCACGAAGGACATTTCCAACAGGACTTATAATCCTGGGTCAGGGCCAAAAATTGCTGCAGCGTAATGTTTAGACAATCGTGATGGTATTTTCCATCACATAAATTACATACTAGATATCTAGCCCCAGGAGTCAATTCCACGTTGCACCCGTTGCAGAGCATCTCGAAGATAAATAATGTTAAAGTTAAATGTATGCAGTCCAAATAGAGGTAACGTAGTTATCCAAAATAGATAGAAGTGGCGACACCTATCGATATGTCGATCGCTTGGTGTCTAAAATATATTATTATGAACTAGCTTCTGCCTTCGGCTTCACCCCCGTGGATGTCGGAAATTATCCCACGGGAACGTGCTAACAGGATAAAATGTATGTACACCAGGATGCCATCTATCTCGCGGGCCCTTTGTGGCTAATTACAATAGAAAACCAATTGTGTCTCATTAATGGTGATTAAGAGGGTACTTATATGATATATTTACCTAAGTACCTACCTAATTAAAAAAATAAATAAACTCAATAACAGAAAATAAAATACCTACCTACCTAAATAAACCTATTTATGACGATAACTAATCTAAACTCAATCATCATCTGCCTAGCCTTTTCCCAACTATGTTCAGAGCCGGCTTCCAGTCTAACCGGATGCAGCTGAATACCAGTATTTTACATGGAGCGACTGCCTATCTGTCCTCCACAACCCAGTTATTGGGTAATACGATACCCTTGGTACGACTGGTTGTCAGACTTTCGGGCTTCTGACTACCCGTAACGACTGTCAAAGATCCACGAATGATAGCCGGGACCAACGGCTTAACGTGCTTTTCGAGGCACGGAGGTGTCTCGGTATGTAAAGATGGTCACCCATCCACAGACCGACCGCGGCAAGCGTAGCTTAACCTGACCGATCGACCTGTGCCGCTGTTATTATTAAAATTAAAATAAACCTAAATAAAAAATAAACCTAAATAACTCTAAAAAGTAAAAGGAATAAAAATGAACTCCACTGCGTGTGACCTAACCTACGACAAACTTATTATTTGCGGTTGGTACAGTAATCGGATCTAGGGATCGAACCGCAAAATTAAGTTTGTTTTTTATAGTATATACTTTTCCGTGATAAAAGTACCCAGTGTGGTGCCCAGGATATTAAAGAATAATTATACCAAGTTTCATCGTAATCGAACCGGTAGTTTTTGCGTGATGCCTGAAGAAACAGACAGACAGACAGACAGACAGACAGACAAAAATTTTTTTAATCACATTTTTGGGTTCGGTGTCGGTCTAGTAACACCCCCTGCCATTTATTTTTTTGATATTTTCAATGTACAGAATTTTCACTTCTACAGATTTATTATAAGTATATAGATATCGAGTACGCTTGGTTGCGTTAATCACATTTATGGCGCCCTCTATCGCCAAATTCCAGTCTGTATCGATTTACGGCGCACACAGGATCGACAGCTAGGAATGCAAGGCTTATGCTGCTTCACTGCGAGTTTAATAGATGGCGTAGTTTTGAGTTTAGTGTCATGTAGGATGATCAGGCAGATTTGAAGACGAGCGCATTCACTATAAGACACAGCATCCAGCTTAAAACGACAAAGTTATTGATTTATGTGAGGTCACGGCATTACAGTCCTGTAGCACTTTGAGAAAAAAAAAGTTCGATTGAGAACATATATTTGTGGTTTGGGAGTGCCCAAACCACAAATATATGTTCTCAATCGAAGATAGTCAGTAGTATTTTGTTACCACAATAACACTGTTATTAGATTAAAGTTCCTGATGACTCCAATTGACAGCACGAATAAAGTCTTGATCTCACATCAGTGGCGGAGTTGCCAGCAGGCTGAGAAGGCTTAAGCCTCGGGCGGCAGATTTGGCGACGGCTTTTTTAATTTTCCCGTTTTATAGAAATCAAAAAGAGGTATTTCTGATTCTGAACAACAGAACTTTTTTCTGGTCTAATTGCCAATTACAATGCCTGTAGCTCCAACTTGTTTTTTCAAATTTCAATGTTACGAGTGTTTCATCAAAAGGAAGAAGCATGTTCCCGCAAAAATAAGTATTCGTCAGTGTAATAAGTTTCTTAAAACACACCAGCTGACATAAAAAGCGGGCACGAAAAATTTCGTCCCATTATTTCGCGCCGAAACGAGATAAGGCATGTACGCATCTCGTTTCGTCTCGAGTGCATGAAACTCTAGACTAACTTTGGGTACAAAGGAAGAGAAAGTTTAAAATTGTTGCCTCCGTTTGAATTCCATTGTAGCTGTAGACAAAATTACTTTTGAGTGGAAGTGGACTTACGAGCTGGAGGTCTTGAGTTCGAACTGAGGCTTAGGCACTTTACTTGTGTACTTCATTTTATCACCACTGCTTTAAAAATGGTGACTGAAAACATCGTGAGGAAACTGGCATGTCCCAGCACCAAAAAATCGAAGAATGTCACATCCACCCGCACTGGGCCCGCCTGGTGGATTGTCATGGCCGACTCTCTCTCAAGAGAGGAGCCTGTGTCCCAGCAGTGGGAACGTTATAGGCCGATTAAATGACTGCGACTGTGACCCTTTGTAAAATTGTATATATTTATGTTCTATAATTTGTATGGTGTACAATAAAGAGTATTCTATTCTTCTATTCTATTCTGCGATTGATGACTTTTGAGTTCAGAAACGAGCCGAAGTGCTAAAAGAAGTCTTGGACGCTTCCACGACGTTCGGCAGGGTGGCGCTGTTGCGCGGTTTGTGCTATTATTTTGTGAAATTTATTCAAAACATTATAGCGTCGTTAGTTTCGATTTCGACACGCGTTAATCGGTCCTGTAAAGCTATATACTAAATCAAAATCAAAAGTCATTTATTCAAATTAGGCTGAGAATCAGCACTTTTCGAACGTCAAAATTACAAAAGACAGTCCCCCAAAAACGCCCGCCCTTCACCACTTCCTAGTGCTATCGCTGGGAAGAAGAAGTGGCGCAACAAACTCCCCAGCAGCACAGCTGTCTGTTTAGTTAGAATATAGTTGCATATATACAATACTAAGAACCTATGTTCAGTAATGAACATTACAAGAAGATTAAATTATTTGCCATATTATGTCAGCTAGCCACGCCAATATACCAACAAATATAATAAAAACTATACGTACTCAAGCTAAAAAATAATTAATTAAAATAAAAATAAAAACTCACTACCTAAATAAAAGCCTCCAGGCATAAAGGGCGTGACAGCTTACATATTTATGCATTGCTGGGTTCGTCACATAGCTGTCACTTGCAGTCACAGATGATGAACTAGGACCATCGATGTGAAATAAATAAGTGGGTTAATACTAATAACAGTAACCTCTCAGTACCTAAGCTAATTCTGGAGAAAGAACATGAACATTGTCTTGAGTTAATTAGAGCGACCAACTATTCTTATCGTGTAAGTAGTCGTTGATGGAATAGTAAGCCTTTGAACAAAGGTTGGATTTTACTTGAGCTTTAAACGCATTATTGCATTGCGCACTGCAAATTAAGATTTATATTGCGTCATGCGTTTTTCAGTCATCGTATACAATAATAATTGTACTTGGCATTGGTGTTGAATATATCAACTTTTGAAATGGAATTAATTGATTTTGTGGTAAATGATCTCTTAGACGTGATTGCAATGTATTTTTTGTTAGGCGTTGGTGGCATAACATTATATTTGCCCGGATTCTGTAATATTGTTTTTAAACTACAAACTTACATTGTACCATACCTTTATCATGTTTCATTCGTGGTTATATTATTTTGTGTTGATGTTTAATGAATTTCTGACGACTACAATACTATCATTGATTTTAATATTCGCAATGCATAATGCTGGCACTATTTTATTACGAATAGCTTAAACTTACAATAAAAAAAAATAAAAAAAAATGAAATGAAATGAATGAATGAATGATGATGATGATGAATGAATGAAATGATTTCTATTTCTATTTCTAACGGATAGTTTAATTATATATTACCAAAATTGTAGGGGAATCCGTACGAAACTGCATACGCTTTATATGAATATCCTTGCTAATTTCTTATGACGTAATAATCCTGACCGAGACTTGGCTGGCGCCCGATATAACTGACTGCGAATTCATCGATGAACGGTATACTGTACACCGATGTGACAGAGATCGTGCTGCCACCAACAGGAAAGACGGAGGTGGCGTTCTTGTCGCTGTGTTAAAACGACTGCGCTCAGTAAGATTACTTCCATGTTCCTCTGTACATACGCATATTGAGCACATACTTATAGAGTTGCCATGCTCGGGTCGAGGTGAAAATTTAATTATTGCTGCTGTTTATATACCGCCTAAAACGCCTGAAGGTATATATGTTGATTATTTCGATTTATTACAATCCCAACTTGGGCATAATAATCTTGCCCATTTTTATCTGTTAGGAGACTATAATTTACCCGAAACTGACTGGGTCACGTGCACCGCGGGTACCTCACAAACTGCTCTTACTTGTAGAGGGAATTCTCCTAGAGGTATCCACTTATGTCAGTTCATGTCCTTTCTCGGAGCTCATCAATTCAATAACGCAAGGAATCTCAATGGGAGAATATTGGATTTGGTCATTAGTAATGACGACTGCACCACATACTTGCCCACGGATTATTTACTGCAGTTAGATAACCATCATCCCCCATTTTGTGTGATGATATCTGTTTCATTACCCAATTGCTCAATGGTTCGCAACACAATTAAAAAATATAATTATTTTAAAGCCAATTATGAAAGCATTAACCATGACTTAAAAGAAATAAATTGGGAAGATACGTTTTTAAATGATCAAACACCTGACGAGTATTTAGGTACGTTTTATAACACTATTTTTGGCATAATAAGAAAACATGTTCCTTTGGTTAGTACTAGGTCTTTGAAGTTTCCTGTATGGTTTTCAAAATTTCTGATACACATATATAAAAACAAATCCAAAGCGTGGGTTAGATGGAAAATGTATAAGAATTTATCGGACTATGAGCAGTTTAAACTATACCGCACGAGATTTCAGTCTGAGTGCAAAGAATCGTATATATATTTTTTTTAATTTATTTATAATGGTTTACCAACAGATGTTACAGCGATACATACATAGAAAATACATAACAATAGATCTTAGTTTTACTGCACACTCAATTACAGGTAAACACAACATGCAATTACTCTATTTTACTAAGGACAACAATTCAAGTACTCGTACAATATAATATAAACGGAAGTGTCGGCATGAATATTGGCTTAAACTATAACTTAAACTTAACTTATCATATTATGTATATTAGTATAGAAAATATTTTAACTCTGTAGAGGATGGTATTCGGGACAACATTAAACACTTCTGGTCGTTCATTTCCAAACAAAAATCCAGCACTAGAATTCCTTCCACCATGAAATATAAAAATCAGTCTTCTAATAACCCCGAAGACATTTGCAATATATTTTCTGACTTTTTCCATTCGGTATATGAACCATCTACCTACCTCAACAAATGTACCGCCCTCACATACCGACTGCTCTTCTATCTGCTCGCTTATAAGTGACATTGAATTTTCAGTGGCTGATGTACTGAGGGGGCTCGAGTCATTAGACCCTTCAAAAGGACCTGGACCAGATAGTTTGCCAGTAATCTTTATTAAGAAGACTGTCTCTAATCTCTGTACACGTTGCATACCATTATGAATTTTTCCATTTCGAAGGGGATATTTCCACAAGCTTGGAAACTCGCAAATATAACCCCTGTCTACAAGTCAGGACCTAAGTCTGACGTCGAGAACTATCGACCAATTTCTATATTGTCAGCTTTGTCAAAGGTTTTCGAGAGATTAGTACATGATAAAGTGTACCCTCTACTTCACAGCGTTCTATTACCTCAGCAACATGGTTTTATCAAAAGGAGATCAACCGCGACGAACCTGGTGACTTTCGCAGATTATTTGTTTAACAACTTGGATGCCCGTGTTCAAACTGATACCATATATAGGACTGATTTCAAGAAAGCCTTTGACAAAGTTGACCATGAATTGCTTTTGCAGAAAATTGCGTTTAATGGGATTCGTGGGGACCTGCTGAGATGGTCTCATTCATATGTTTGCAACAGAACTCAGAGAGTTGTAATAAATGGGTTTCGTTCTTCCACTGTAAATGTTACTTCTGGAGTACCGCAGGGTTCCATTTTGGGACCTCTCCTTTTCATTTTATTCATCAATGACGTCGATAAATGTTTTTCAAGTTCAAAATTATTGTTATATGCTGACGACATTAAAATATTTAGGTCTATTAAAAGCCAGCATGACTGCTCTCTCTTACAGGAAGACTTAGATGCGTTTTCGGCATACTGCACACGCAATAAGCTTCAACTTAGTGTATCTAAGTGTTATGTCATTAGTTTTACCAAAAATAAGAACATCTTTTTATATCCCTACACCTTAAAAAATTAAAGCCTGGTCCGTGATCTTGGAGTTCTGTTGGACGATAAACTCCGTTTAGATTCCCATATCAGCAAAATTGTTAATAATGCCTTCCGTATGTTCGGTTTTATCATGAGAACGGCTACAGTATTTACCCGGTCCTCTACCTATTTGTATTTGTGTCGGTCGTTAGTTCACTCTCAGCTGGAGTATGCTGAGTCGGTATGGAATCCTCATTATGGTAAATATTCCGATATAATCGAAAAAGTACAGAAGAAATTTTTAAAGGCCATGCATTTTCTTTGCCATCGTACCTATGCATCCTACAATGACCTATTGCAAAAGTATAACCTGCAAAGTTTAAAGTCTAGACGAATTATGTTGGAAACAATGTTCTTGTTTGATCTGTGCAATACTTATGACTGTATTGATACTCGCAACAAAATCAGCTACTTAGTACCCAGAACAATGGTATGCCGTGGGGTGCGCGCAAGACCTCTATTTGCAGTAAGTTCCTGTCGCACAAACGCGGGCTTGAGAGCACCCCTACGCCGCCTTACCAACCAGTACAATAAGATCTTTGAAGACATCGACTTCTTCGTCTCTGCTCAAAAATTTAGAAATCTTACTAAGTACTTAAATAATTTTAGAGTATAACAGTTAGTTTAGTTAGTCACTTTAATAATTGATCATTCTCTCTCTCTTTCTCTGTTGTTTGCATGTCTGTCTATGTTTAAGTTCACTTTTAATTACTTTTTTGCTAAATCTTAGAATAGCGCACTGTTATATATAACTTTTTAATATGTTGTGGAAAATGTCGTAGGTTATACATTTATAATCCTTGTACATTTATAACTTAGTGTAAGATTTTAATGTATAACTGTTTATTTTCCCGAATAAATAAAATAAAATAAAATGTGATAAAGTGGGTGGGCATGATATCCGATGAGTACCTACAGACTGAGGTGTGGCGTAAGGAGGTTTAACTTCGCCTCGTCTCTTCAATCTGTATGTAAACGGACTCATCGAGGAGCTCAGCGGCACCAAAGTCGGCTGCTCTATAGACGGAAAATATATCAACAACATCAGCTACGCTGACGACATGGTGTTGTTGGGCCCCTCCATAAGCGCCGTCCGAAAACTACTCGCAATGTGTGTTGAGTACGCCGAGGCTCATGGGCTCAGGTATAATGTAAAAAACCGGCCAAGTGCAAGTCGGACTCGCGCACGAAGGGTTCCGTACCATTATCTATAAAAATCACGTCTGTTGTATGGGAGGGGCTCCCATCATCCTTAAATATTTATTTTGTTTTAATTTTATTAAGTAATAAAGTAAAAATACAACTGAGTATTTTGTGAATATTTCAAGTTCTCGATATCAATAATGGCAACAGGTAGGCTGTTGCCATTATTGATATCGAGCAAAAAAGGGCAACAAAATCGCGTTTGTTGTATGAGAGGGGCTCCCATACAACAAACGTATTAAATATGTATTTAATTTTGTTTTTAGTATTTGTTGTTATAGCGGCAATAGAAATACATAATTTGTGAAAATTTCAACTGTCTATAGTCCATTTATAATAGCATTAGAAAAAAGAGGCTCGTAGAAGCAGGAATGCAAAACATTTTATTTCAAAGTTATGATAAAACAATTTTAAGGGAGATGCTTAAATTCTAATTTTCTTGCGTTTTTTGCAATTTGCAGGTCAGTGTAAGGTTGTATCTTAATAAAAATAATATGATGCGCAACAATAAGAAATATGTAGGCAATAATACAATTTTAACCTTAAAAAACATCAATACATCCCTTTAAATTAGAATTGCTCCGAATTCGTCTGATTTCGCGGGCTACTGCAGCGCATCCACCTTAATTAAAATAAAATTCGGTAGAATTATAGTGAAACGGATAACGTTCCAAGTATTGTTCATCCCTGCTTCTTTTAGGTTTTTAGCATTGACACTGTAATTTTAAATTGGAGTTATATAATATAAATAAATGAAAGCCACATAATTTCATAAGATAAATAGTTAAAATGGTTACAATTAAGTGTGACAGCTGCTGTAAAAATAGATCATAATAAATTCGGCGTCTATCATAATGTAACAATGTTTATTGTATTTTTGTTACAAAGTATGCATTAAAAATAACCTTTTTTAACTTCTTTCTAATGCTATTGTAAATGGACTATAGCTATCGCGATTCTTGAGATACAGCTTGGTGACAGACAGACGGACAGACAGCGAAGTCTTAGTAATAGGGTCCCGTTTTTACCCTTTGGGTACGGAACCCTAAAAAGAGCAAGCTTTTGGTGTTCCAATTACCAGGTCATAAGGTCATCCATGTACCACCCGTCCTAATAGACGGTGATTCCCTACGCAGAGTTTCGCGTTTCAAGTACCTGGGCCACTGGGTCTCGGATGACCTCTTAGACCACGAGGATATTGAAAGGGAGCACCGGGCGTTGGCTGTCCGATGCAATATGTTGACTCGTAGATTTGCGCGCTGCAGTAAGGCAATAAAAATAACATTGTTTCGGGCGTTTTGCCAATCTCTTTATACGTGCAGTCTATGGGTCAAGTATATGCAGAAGAAAATCAACGCCGTGCGCGTTCAGTATAACGATGCATTTAGGATGCTGATGCGGCTGCCGAGGCATTGCAGCGCGTTGAGCATGTTTGCCGACGCTCGTATTGATTGATGGCTTTCATGCCATCCTCAGAAAGAGAGCGGCGTCATTAGTCGTGCCCGCAGCAGTGGCAACAGCATTCTTAACGTTGTGGCTGCAAAATTTGACTGTCCAATATTGTGGCATTGTGTGCAGTTGCATGTCAATAAGAATTGACTGATGATACGATAATTATTTTATGATACGATCATTATTTTATATTTCTATTATTTTGCTTTATGATTTAAATGAAATTCTTCATTTTAATTTATAATCGTTATAATTGTTTTAACGATATAAATGATTTTAAAGATTTTAATGAATTTAAAGATGATTGCGATTTTGGATAATTAATTTATTTTACAATTTGATTTTATGTGTTCTGGTTGTTTAATTTTAGTTTTAGTTATAATAGTATTATTTTGGCATGTATCTATTATCTTTGGTTATTAACATAAATTGTAAATATACTAAAATGAATAAATGGACCACTATGCCTCAATTAAATAAATAATAATAATAATTATATGTAAGCATTGCTTGCAGAAATCAACTTCTGCAAGTTTTATTGTTTATCTAAACTTGGCTTTACGCTGAAGTCTGATTGGTTCTTTCCAGCTTCAAAGAAAACCATGTATGAGAATACTCCGTTCCATAGCTCTCTGGCAAATCTCAAGCGTGGACCTCTGCTGAATTGTCAAAGACGAACCATATTTGTTGATAACCATATTTGAGGATGGGAAGAATACACAAATGTCGATTAGTCTTCTCTTGAGGGATAGAGGAAGATCACCCTTCATTAGATCTTTTATGGTCCAATAGCTCTTCCAGGTATTTTCAGTGCGTCTTGCAACTTTTTTGCCTTGATCTATTTTAAAACGAGTAGCAAAAGTAGATTTTTTTTTACCTTATAGTAATGGCATATGTATACCCATTACGTTTTATTGTCAGGTCAGCTTACATCCGACAGTGCAGGGTTGAATCGGATTTAGATTCTTTGTAAATAGGTACCGCTAGATCCCCAGAGGGCTCAAAACTATGAAAATTCGCGAAAATCCCAATATTTGGTACCTATCTATCTATATACATAAAATTCAAAGTCCTGACTGACTCACTGACTGACTGATAGATCAACGCAGAGCCTAAACAGCTGGTCCTAGAGACATGAAATTTGGAGGGTGTGTTCTTCGTGAAGAGTAGGCATCCACTAAGAAAGGATTTTTTGGAATTCCACCCCTAAGAGGGTGAAATGGGTGGTTTTTGTTTGTATGGAAAATATTCCTTGAGTTAACAAACATGAAACTTGGCACCAATACTAATCTAAGTAAATTATGAAGTTTGCAATTTTATGTTTTTCTAAACTACCCCCTAAATTGGATTGGATTGGCGGGTTTCAAAATTTGTATGGAAGAATTTTCGCGCGGTCAGATTTACTCGAAACTCAGTATTTATACCTAATATTGAAAGTAAAGAATAATGTGTATCAGGGTTTTTTGAAAATCTACCCCTGACGGGCTGAAATGGGGTACTCAATTTTTCAGGGGAGGATTTTACTGCATGGCTTGATTAACTCGAAAATTAGTTTAATAATCTTTGAGTCAAGTTATGAATACATCCCAAACGTTTTTTTTTTAATTCCTCCCCTGTGGGGGTGAAAAGCGGGGATACAGTTTATATGAAAAATCTTCTTCATTAGGTTAATAAAGTTGAAACTTTTCAAGAATACTCGCCTAAGTAAGTACTAAAGTTTATCATTATAAGTTTTTCAAAACTACCCCTCAAAGGGGGATATAGGGGTGTTGAAGTTTATATGGAAGAATTTGAATGGGCAGGTCCGATTAACTCAAAACTCAGTATTAATACTTTTGACAGAAAATAATTAATAATAAGTATGTAAAGAACTTCTGATTTGACAAAGAGATAGATGGCATCCTGGGGAAGGACATACTTTTTATCCTGGTAGCATGTTCCCGTGGGATAATTTGCGACATCCACGCGAGCGAAGCTGCGGGCAGAAGCTAGTTAATTATTTATTTTTGGAATTTGGGCAGTTGGATAAAGCGTAGGTGCACTTAAACTTTGTAAGTAGATATTCAATCAATCAATCAACTCAGCCTATCGCAGTCCACTGCTGGACATATTCCTCTCGCAGGCTGCACCAGTTGTGGTGCAACCTGGGAGAGGACTATGGACCTTGTCCTTCGCCTTCCGAATTCAGTCTATAGATGACACCTTTTTAAGGTCGGCGGTCCGTATAGCTGTAGACGAACCATCGTTCTTCAACAAACGTGGCCAGCCCACAGAACAGATAAAAAATCTGTTCATTGGGCCAGCCCACTGCTACTTGCTTACTCTGCAAGCTATGGGCCGCCGTAGCTTGCAGAGTCGGAGTAACCACCGGGTTAGTCCGATTCTTTTCCGACTCACATGAATTATTTGCCTCTCACGTTAACAGATATAATTAATTTCTCGAACAAAACGAGTATACAATGTGATAGGGGTGGGACTTCTAACCCGTTAAGGCTGAGTACTACATCTAATTTTATCGACAAAAAAAATAATATGGGGGGTTGAACCCCCTCCAAAAAAATTCAGAAATGATTTTTTTTTCTCACCAAAACATTATCAAACATATGAAAAAAGTAATGAATTAGTTAGCCAAGGTTATTAGCTACCGTTTGTCGTTTTTTTTTTTGTTTCTACGACGCATACAACCTTTGATATCACATAAAGTATCAAGCGCGCCGTAGTACATTAAAAAATATTAAAATAGCCATAATTTTTAGGGGGAGGGGGTTCAATCCCCATATTATTTTTTTTGTCGATAAAATTAGATGTAGTACTCAGCCTTAACGGGTTAGAAGTCCCACCCCTATCACATTGTATAAGGATCGTAGCAGGATTCGTTATGTACTTAGTGTCTGCCCACCCCTATGCGATGAAGCCGTGAGTTTATATTTGTGTATAAGTAGTAGCACAATGTTTATCTATTAATAGAATAGATAAACTTCTGTCTGCTTGTAACCAATTTAAAGAAGAAAACATAAAAGAGTTTGTATGTTAGTGTAATGACGAAGCTGTAATCAAACTGAAATCAATGCAACACTGCGGTTTGACGAATTCTAAGTTCCAATTTCCAGATAAGTGATTAAACACTGAATTTTTTTTTAAAACTTTGCCCTACACTTGTAATTTTTCCTGTGTCGTGGGTGTGTTTACATACATTTAAACTCACATACACAAACAGTTAGACTCGGAACAACTACTTGTAGGCCATACAAATATTTGTTCCGTGCGGGAACCGAACCCGCAACACGCAGCGCAGCAGTCAATCGCTTAACCACTGCGCCAACCGTGCCGTCAAAAACAGATTGACATTTGCAATTTTGAGGCTATACTAGGTTGACTATGTGCTAATCTACGGACCTAATAACGTGCTGAGAGCATATTTTACATTAATCTATTCCATAATAAGCATACACACATTTATATCTAGTTAAACTATTTTCGTAATAAAAACAAAAAAAAACCTAATTAACAAAATACTAATCTAAAACTGAGTAAGTTAAATGATATATAAACTTTTTTTTTCAAATTGGTAGTAATGTTTTTTGTTGTAAAATATCATGCTGGCCATTCAAAAATTGGTGTTCTAATTTTTATTCTTTTGTTTTTTTTTTCACCATGCTTTTCATTTTGAAATAACGCGACCTTCTTTTGACGGACGGGTTATTTTGTTTTATATGAAAATTTAAGTTAAATGTAAAATATTTATTAGTTGGTAGGTACTAAATGCAAAGGACGTGAAGACAAAGCAGGTATTTGAAAATTTAATGAACCTTGGTTACTCCTTTGAAGATAATTTTTCTCTTGAGGCGAATAACTTTGACGCGAGATTTCAGAATATACGTAGATCACATACTTAGCTCACGGCGCAATTATTATAGTTACGCGATAAGTAAAGGGTATGACAACAAAGGGCTGCTTCGTTCGTTTAGTTGCCGCAAGCGCTGCTGCTGAGCCATATCGGTCCATCTTCAATCGTTCCATCATCTCAACTCTTTCCATCACTGTCTTGGTGGCAGCCCGGAGTCTGGATGTGTGCGCGGTTGATGTCACTATAGGCTCGCCCCTTGTCACAAGGGCCTAAAACATGACTGGCGACATGTGGGTGTAGATACTACAGGTACACCTGTGCCTAACGCTTATGTTAAATGTTATTTTATAATAAAGTGTTAGGGCCAACCAGTGAAACCCACTCGTAAAGTTTGGTTGAAAAGTGACCACCAGAAAACTTTGTTTATTTATATAAGACATAATAAGCCTTATTCCATTTACATAAAGGATGTTTTTAAAATATACCTAGTGCTATTAACCACGCTGTCATTTTTATACTAAAATGTTTACGATACTGTTTATCACAAGCGAATGTATAAACTGCCGAGCATTCAAAAATTCAACGAAGTGCCAACATTAAAATAAATCATATGCTCCTCCTTATTGCGCTATAAACGGGCTATGTCCTGTGGTAATGTTGGTAGTGAAGGGGGGTACTTTAGGGTACCTATTCTAGTGTATAATGTTTAAGGTTTCCTGCGAATGCCATGCAATGTGAGGTTTGTTACAGGTACTGCAATCTCGCAACATTCTGCAAGCCAACAAGCTCCTGGGCAGCTTCAAACTTGATGTGGCTACGGTGTGGGCCCAGCCTGGTATGTACCTATTTTAAATTTAAGTTTAAATTAAAATACTATGTATTAGGTACACCATATCAATTACAGATATAAATGTAGAAATGTTATATAGGGTGACAATCATAATGGTCGACTGTCTCGCCAAAAGCGAAGGTTGGAACACACTTGTCGACAAAAATGTAAGATCGTTGTGTGAGTTTCGTACCTAATCAGCTAGTTTTGATAATTGAGGGTCGATTTTTATCTGAGGCGGTTATCACATCTCCACCGCGTAACCATAGAAGAGGAACCGCAGTAGTTCTGCCATGACCTGTCCGTTGTTCGACAAGCGCAACAGAAGCGACCAGCACAAACTAATTTAAGAGGTCCTAAGTAGACCGTTCGTTCGTTCGTTTCGATTAGGTTAGCCGTTTTTTGACAGCTGTCTTAGAACGTATATTTTCCAGATAACATAAAAGTTAACTTTAAAATGCGTAATAAAATAAATATGTAAACTGCCTAATCTTATTTATGACTTCGTTTTGGCAAAAAAATATATAATTATTCACTAGTTCGATCTGTCAAAAAAATATAATTATTCACTTGTTCGATCTATCAAAAAAATATAATTATTCACTAGTTCGATCTATCAAAAAAATATAATTATTCACTAGTTCGATCTATCAAAAAAATATAATTATTCACTAGTTCGATCTATCAAAAAAATATAATTATTCACTAGTTCGATCTATCAAAAAACGGTTAACCTAGTGGAAAAACGGTTACTTTATTTTATTTTTTATTTTATTCAAGAGGAACAACAAACAGCTACAGTATTATATAAAACATAGAAACAAGGAAAACACAAAATATATAGACAATATTGCAGCCCACAACGCTGTTCACAGATTAACCATAGGATACAATACAGTGAAAACAATCGCTAAGGTTACAAGTACAATTTTTAAGTTATTAAATTAACTCTCGTGTTTAAGATGTATGTAATAAAATAAATGATAATATGAATATATAATGTAATATATATAAAATATATGTATATAATACTCAAAATATGGCACAACAAAAGAAAAATAAAGAATAAAATTCATGAAAGCTCCCTAAGTATAAGACTTGTGAACCTGTAGGAAGCACATATGCAAAAATGTCTATATGTTCAAAAGTCTTATTGTAGGAATCGACCATTCTGCGAACAGGCGAGCGCAAGCCAGAGTTGGTCTTGCAAGTACCCACTGAAAATAATCTGCCAGCGCGCACCTTTCCCTTTATGCCTGGAGGCTTTTATTTAGGTAGTAAGTTTTTATTTACATTTTAATTAATTATTTTTCAGCTTGAGTACGTATATATTTTATTATATTTGTTGGTATATTGGCGTAGCCAGCTGACATATTGCAATTAATTTAATTTTATGTTCTGTGCCTTGTAATGTTAATTACTTAACACCTAGTATTGTATAGAATCAAGTATCAAGTATTTTCTAACTGAACAGACAGCTGTGCTGCTGGGGAGTTTGTTGCACCACTTCTTCTTCCCAGCGAAAGCACTAGGAAGTGGTGAAGGGTGGGCGTTTTTGGGGGACTGTCTTTTCTAATTTTGACGTTCGAAAAGTTCTGATTCTCACCCTAATTTGAATAAATGACTTTTGATTTTGTGGACGGTCCTAGGAACTGCATAACATATGATATTGGAGAATTCAATGCTATCAAATTTATTTCTAACAAACGAGACTATAAGTCGAAAGCGACGACATGTTGCTGCGATGGCTACAACTCAACTGACTCTCACGATGTTCCGCTACTCGAATCACGACATAGTGAAATAATGTTTCTTAGCAGAATTCGTTAGGCGGTTTCCCATTATTATTTTCGCGGCGGTGGTGTGCTGAGGCCCTGTAGGTTTAATATTATTTTCCATACAAAAGCTGTCAAACCATCATGGTTATTCATCAGATACCTACCTACATGTTATCTTAAGATTAAAAATCGGCCATTAAAGTTCCAAAAATGTAAAGACTGCAGGTGTTAAGGGTTTCAAGATACCTACTTATTATTGCAATTTAGGGGTTAGAGAACCCCTTTATGATTTTTGTAGATACCTATCTATATTCAAGTGATACTAAGCAACTCTTCCCTCTCTCTCTCGACATTTAGTTTTAAATGCCGCAGCATCATGCTGAAATAACCATTCGGCCTCGTACAGGACTTTGTTTTAGTATGCTGCAGTTGTTTTTATTTATTTTTATTTTTCCATGTTTTTGTTTTAATATTTAGTCTGTGGTATTCATGTGCGAAGCAGGCGCTTTACTTTGAGTTAATAATTTCATCACCGCTGCACCAAAACGGTGAAAAAAAACATCGTGAGGAAACCGGCATAACCTAAAACCAAAAATTTTAGGAAATAAGATATCTACCAACCCGCTCTGGGCCCGCTTGGTGAATTACAGCCCACTCCCTCTGCTTTCAGTGTGAGTCTCAATAAATACTTTCTCCTTTTTCTTTTTTTTTTCTTTCTTTTTTCCTCGACAGGCGTGACTGGAATAAGCATGACACAATAGTACAAAAATTATGTATGCTGTCAATAAGTTTAGTTTGTTTTCAGCCATTTTTATTTAGAAATATCTTGTTTTGTCGCTTTCTATAAAACTTAGTTTTACGATCTACATTTCATGTTTACGGTCGCCCTATGTCGGGTGGCTTTATAAATCTTCGGATAAGCTCATTGTTTTCCATTTGATATCAAAGTCACTACGTTATAGTATGTAGGTAGGTAGATATGTTTTGTTTACTTTAATTTTGCAGTAGGCTACCGGGCGTTCAAACTCAAACTCAAAGCATTTATTTCAAATAAACCAATTACAAGCACTTATGAATTGTCTGTCAGAAAGATGAAGATAGTTGCCCATTCCAAAGCCTAGAGGTACCTTTGGAGAAGAACGGGCAAAAACTACATGGACACTCTTTTAAATCATAAAACTGTTACAAAATATCGGGATTGGTAGTTGGTGGTATTCATGTTAAAATTATACTACATGTGAGAACGATGTAGAAAGACGTATGTTAAAAGCGTCCGGTATAAAAAAGATAAAAACAATTCAGGAACTAAAATAAGCCGTGGCAGCTAAGAGACGCCCATAGAAGATGTTAATTTGACTAATCGAGTTTTAGAAAGTGACTGTTATAGAGGCAATAATGATCATTCTAAAAATAAGCAGTTTTTGGTGGAAAAGCAAAAATAATACAAAAACTTTGAAAAGTGATTTAAGTAACTCAAAATCATCCCCGGTTTCGAACCCCCTTTTCCGGTGTCAAATATGCGAAAATTTGCTCTAGTATCATCCCTTCCGAGAAGCCATCGTATTCCAATCACCTTGTATACACACATCAAAAGTGTCTAGGGAAAAAGTACATTTTAAAGTATCGCCGCAATTGAGGATTATTATTTTAGCTTTTTTGGATCGTTATTGATTCTTTTTAGTTAATTTCACTATTTGAATAAACAATTTCCTTAAATTTTGATTAAAAATAGAAAATCAACTATCAATCAGGATTCCTATAAAAAAGTGTAATAGCGTTTTTACGAAACCATTACAATTTTTGCATCGGAATAGAAAAAAATTGCATTGATATGGAGCGACGACATCATTTGACAGGAGAAGAGATGATGAAAGCCGTCGAAATGTTACAAGCTGGTCCCAGGCAAAGTACTGTGGCTGTCGCTCTTGGTACTACACACAGCTTCATAAGCCGCCTCTGAACACGCTATCGTATCACGGGCAGCGTGGTCGAGCGACATGAAGGACGATCTCGCATCATCACTCGCAGACAGGACCGGTACATCCAAAATACTGCTCGATGGAATCGTACCATGACCACCATGATGTTGGCTACGAGGCTCCACAGCTCTTCAGGCTTGCTGATAAGCGACCAAACCATCCGAAATCGTTTATGTGAAGTGGGTCTGCGTTCCCGAAGGCCGCTGAGAGTTCCATCTATAGCAACGAACGAAGAATCGATCTCATTTGGATCAGGGGTAACCTCAATGCTCAGATTTATGCGGAGAGGATTGTTTCAGACATGATAAACCCTTTGTGAAGCCGGTTGGGTGATTCGTTTCGACTAATGCACGATAATGCACGGCCACACACGCTCCATACGACTCTAGAGTCGTAACCCGCACTCTTGCCGATGCTGGCAACAACGTTCTGCCGTGGCCTGCTCAAGCGCCAGAACGCAACCCAATTAATCACACATGGGATATGCTCCAAAGAAGAGCTCTACCGAGTATGGATGCCGTGCATACCCTTCAACAACTTTTTGACTTGTTAGAAAGAACGTGGTCAGTCATTCCTCAAAGTGATTTTGATGAACTGATTTTAAGCATGCCAAATCGCTTTGATTGTGTGATTCGTGTCAATGGTGGAAACACGGATTATTATCTTCACATTTTATATCTTCACAATAAAAGGACAGTGACCAAAAGTCGTACCAAAAAGTCTCATGCATCAAGATCAAAATTTATTATAGTAATTATTTTCATATTTTTTTTTAAGACATTATTCGTCGGGGATTTGATTTTGAATTTAATTTGAAGTAAAAAAATGTTAATATTGTTGTATTTCCTTTACATGTTCCGTTTCAAATGATATCATTAATATAACCTTAAATTTTGAAAGTGTCATGATCACGTCTTTCAAAAAACATATAAAAAGTTATACTTTGCCGATTCTACTAATAGAATTTTTATTTAAACGATTATCATTTTTTTAGAGCAATAATGTCCATTCGTGTATGACATGTCAAACAAAATAAGGTACCTAGATTTCGATTTTTTTAAACTCCGAAACCTGGATTTTGTTTACAAAAATAACTTTTGTAGAAGTTAATAGGTATGATAAGAGTAGTGTATAAAAAACAAAGTTTGACTTTGATGCAGCATGCCACGGGAATCCATACATCCATGAGGATTGTCATTTAAAAAATCCTCATTTTTGCCATTTAATTGACGACATTAACTTAGGTTAATTTCCCACAATCACTGTCCCACAGTCACTGTACACATCTTCGTTATGACTTCCATAATATGTATCGTGACATGATGAACTAGAAAACCGCGGAGAAGTATTTTCTAAAGAAAAGAGAAAAGGTCGCCATTACTTTCAGGACAGTATCGCGTACTGTCTCGCTACGAAAGTAAACATTGTATTTCTGGATAACATCGCGTGTTACCTCTTTAAGAAATACACGAATTTACTATCAGGATAACATCTTGTGTTATCTCATTAAGATAGCATATTATGCGTATTAATAAAAAACACAGTGAGGGTAGGTGTGTAAACTACTTACGTTTTTCGCGTTCATATTTCATCTTCATAACGTTTTATTTTCCTCATTAGATATTCTTCCTCGTTCTCACGTTTTCGTTTTCCCATATTACTATAACACTTTCTTTTAGCAGTTCGAAATAACGTCGGCGTCGTCGTAGCAGTGCCGCACACGGAACACAAATGAAGTGACAGCTGACAGTATAGACTAGACGTCAAAAGTATTTTTTTTTTAATCTTTGAACAGCGTGGCAATGCAGTACATAGGAACACGGACTACAATGTATGTTAAATCTCAAGGATGCAACATTAAAGTATAATTGGGCTTGGTATAACCTTTTATAACAAGATACTCTCTTCTTAGCTAGACTTGCCCTTTAAGGCTTTTTTTTTTCAAAGGCATACTATTCCATCAACGACTAATTACACGATAAGAATAGTTGGTCGCCCTAATTAACTCAAGACAATGTTTATGTTCTTTCTCCAGAATTAGCTTACGGACAGTTATTAGTATTAACTTATTTATTTATTTTACTTCGATGGTCCTAGTTTATCATTTGTGACTTCAAGTGACAGCTATGTGAACAGAACCCAGCAATGCTTAAATATGTAAGCTGTCACGCCCTTTATGCCTGGAGGCTTTTATTTAGGTAGATAGTAAGTTTTTATTTACATTTTAATTTTAATTAATTATTTTTCAGCTTGAGTACGTATAGTTTTTATTATATTTGTTGGTATATTGGCAGCTGTGCTGCTGGGGAGTTCGTTGCGCCACTTCTTCTTCTCAATGATAGCACTAGGAAGTGGTGAAGGGCGGGCGTTTTTGGGGGACTGTCTTTTGTAATTTTGACGTTCGAAAAGTGCTGATTCTCAGCCTAATGTGAATAAATGACTTTGGATTGAATTGATTCTTATTTTTTAACCGACTTCAAAAAAGGAAGAGGTTCTCAATTTACCGGTGTTGTTTTTTTTTTGTGTGTTTGTTACGCGATTACTCCGCCAATTGTGGATTAATTTTCAAAATTCTTTTTTTGTTCGAATGAAGATACTTCTGAAGTAGTCCCATAGTAACCAAGACAGGATCTGATGATTGGATCCTGGAGAAATCGAGGGCAACCCTCAAATTTTATGGGCCCACACATCGTTTTTCGCAAATTTTATGAAGTAATATAAGTACTTGCGTATGGTAATCATCATCTCATGTAGCTGAGCTGATGATAGAAGGTACAACTCCTTAACAGTAAGGAGTAGGCATCGACTGATTTAGTAAATTATATGTTTGTTTGCGCATAACACCGTCGCTTGCCAACCGATTTGAAAAATACTTTTTTTGTTGGAAAGGGAATTTTTTATTTTTATACTTCCCAAATGGTCCCTTAAAAATTAAAATTACTGGTAAAAATTACAACTTAAAAGTGAAAAATAAAAAATTTTTGAAAAAAAAAATAACCGACTTCCGAAAACGACACTAAAAAGTGAAAAATAACTTTAATTTCGGAAGTCGGTGGCAAACAACGAAAATGCGAACACAACGACACCGACTTCCAAAATTAAAGTTATTTTTCATTTTGTAGTGTCGTTTTCGGAAGTGGTTGTTTTTTTTTCAAAAAAGTTTTTATTAAGTACTCTTATTTTTCAATACTATTCGTAGAGTTGCATATTGATTACTACAATCCCTCTTGTTTAATGAAATCAACATATTATTTTATTTCATAATATAAAATGCAGGAAGCAGGATGGAAGGTATATTATACCTTAAAATGCATCCTGCTCCTTAAGAGGGCCCTTCCCCCTATATTATAATGTACTCTGTCACTCTGTGGCCCTTCCCGGCGCATCTATCGTCAACGCGAGCACAGTCGAAAGGCTTGTTGTTTCATCCAGCGCAATGTTTGAAAAAATTAAATTAAAAATTTAAAAAACCCCCGACTACGTGAAACCCTATAAAAAGAAAAAAATAACCTTGAAATTATGACCCTACGTAAGTACGTATGAAATTTTTTGATTAAATGTTGTCCCGTCGGGGGACCGCTCTAATTATTAGCCTAACGTTCTGTTAAAGTTTAAAATAGTAGCGGTCCCCCGACAGGACAATATTTAATCAAAAAAATTCATACGTACTTACGTAGGGTCATAATTTCAAGGTTATTTTTTTCTTTTTATAGGGTTTCACGTAGTCGGGGGTTTTTTAAATTTTTAATTTAATTTTTTATTTCATGCTTTTTGTAGGGACTCCTTATTATTTATTTTCTTTTATTTTCTTGGGTTTTAAGATTCAGGTAATTTGGTATTTAATCAGGTTTTTGTAATTCGCCATTTTGTGGTGGTGGCCATCTTGGATTTAAAATTTGTCATAGTGTATAGTATTCTACTAGTCAAGCTCTTTCATTTGATACCCATATTGAGGGAGTTGTGAAAAAAAAAAATGTTATTTGCCATTTTGTGGTGGCGGCCATCTTGGATTTGAAATTTATCATAGTGTATAATATTCTACTAGTCAAGCCCTTTCATTTGATACCCATATTGAGGGAGTTGTGAAAAAATATAAAATCCGCCATTTTGTAGCGGCGGCCATCTTGGACCGATTTTCATCAAACATAGCTAAGAACACTCCCGACAAATTCACCTTTCAAACAAAAAAAACAAAATTAAAATCGGTTCATCCGTTCGGGAGCTACGATGCCACAGACAGACATACACACACACACACACACACACAGACACGTCAAACTTATAACACCCCGTCGTTTTTGCGTCGGGGGTTAAAAAGAGGCAAAGCGAAAAGAGAGAGATAGCGCCTGTACGCTCGGTTGTCATTCAGTAACTTTCGCACCTCATACCGCCTTGTTGACTACGAATAAGTGAGAACGCGATAACATTGAACGAAAAATAGTGTTCGAAAATTTCATAAAACTTGTTCCAGGAAATACGTGTTTTTGAATAACCCTTACAAGTTTTTGGAAAAAATATTTGTCATTTAGAATCTCCATTACATGTGCAAGGCTTCTATTGATATGATTTCTTTACTTTTACAATTTATGAGTACATTATGAACGGTCAAAGTTCAGATTGCAATTGAAAAGCAGATTTTTGGAGTCTAGTACTGAATTTGTTTCTTAAATTTTTTTTTTTTGCTTTGATAGAAGCTTCGATATAGTGCACAAGATTCCTATTAGTTCAAAAAATTCAAAGAGAGATGCCTTACAACGATATAATCACGCACGAGCGTTTGTATGAAAAGTACGACGGGTTGGCCGCTCTTAAATTACATCCACCAACCCGCACTGGGCCCGCGTGGGGGATTATGGTCCGCTCCCTATCACAGAGAGGAAGCCTGTGTCCCAGATGTGGGGACATCTTAAGCTATTTATGATGCGTTGTATGGACACAAGCTACTAAGATACTTACAATAATTTTGATTCATGTCCTGCAATGAATATTTTTATGAATATTTATCGCGTTTTAACATAAACTGTGAGGACTGATTTATGTTCCGAACCGTAACCTGCTTTAACGGCTAGGGCTTTGCAGCTAGGCTGCACAGGCCGCTAACGAATTAGGGTAGATAATAAGACACTAGTTTATAAATATTCAGAGGTATAATAGATACGTAACGAACATACAACAATAGACTAGGTCGCGGGTAAGGACACACAATGTACTGAGCTCGAGCACACGGTTAAGATCATAAGGGTACCGTCCTTGGGTCTCCGGGATGAAAGCGCGGTGCAGCGTAGCCACGCCTGCAGCGCGCAGGAAGTAGGCCACGTGTGTGGTAACGCAGGCGCAGCCGTGGCGCGTCAGGACGCCGGTAGCGCGCTGATAGGTGTACGAGCACACTCAGTTTAGCCACGCATGTAGTGCACAGTCAGTCACGTGTGCAGCGCGCAGTAGGCAACGCTCACTAATCACGGATGTAGTGCGCAGTTCGGCAACGCATGGGGTGCGCAGTTGGTGAGCTGCCCTGTCCTCAGCCCGGACGTAGAACCCTGGACGTAGAACCTTGGAAGGCGCGATAGGGTGCGCATGTTACGATGATGCAAAAGCAGCATGCCGCGTGCGATGTGTTCAGCCTCATTCCCTCTTCCCCGACCAAGGACGGTGTAATTAGCATGGATAGATGGAAACCCAACACATCGCAGCGGTTTACAGGCAGATAGTTTGTAAGGACAGCGTGGCACAATGACAGATGCGATATGAGGTTATGTATGCAACAAGCGAGCATAAAACACAAGATAAACAATAATCCTAGCAGATGGCTCGCTATTTAACTTCTAATACACTGTGAGGCATTGCACAGCCCGGATGCAGCAGCAGTACAGACGTATTACAGTCTCCCACGCACTGGACAATTAAGGACCGCGTGGCCGTCATTGACAACCGCGCAATTAATTACAACATTGGTAGATAGATATTTACACGGGCCATCCAGTGCTGTGGGTACAGTATAATTACCAAATTAATGAGGAACTCACCCTAGATGTGGGGTACCAGTATCTTGAGGACCAGGGTATCACTCCTGCTTGGTGAGCAAGCGGATGTTAAAATGACAGAGTCTTTCTAGTAAATTAGTGTTGTGCCATGATTCTAGTGATGTGACTCACAACTTACTAATTGAGAAATATTTAGCATCAGTCGACTATTTCCCGTTGAGACCCTCACAACGCTACAATGCATCACATTTCGTAATATTTATAAATCGTTTTTAAATCCAAACCATACCCACACCACATTGTAAGTGTCGTGAAGTAAGAACCAAAACGATTACATACTCATCATCATCTGCCTGTTTTTTCCCAACTATGTTGGGGTCGGCTTCCAGTCTAAACAGATGCAGTTGAATACCAGTATTTTACATAGAGCAACTGCCTATCTGACATCCGCAACCCAGTTACTGGGTAATACGATACCCCTGATAAGACTGGTTGTTAGACTTTCGGGGTTCTGACGACCCGAAACGACTGTCAAAGATCCATGAATGATAGTCGAGACTAACGTCTACTAACGTAGTCGTTAGACAAGACTAACGTAGTCTCGGTATGTAAAGATGTTCACAACCGAGGCAAGTGTAGTTTAACCCGAAACACACGCCTACGTCTACGCCTGGTCGTTCTGAACTAAAACGATTACATAATGGTCAGGAAAGTAATTCGACTGATTACAATTGTAAATGAAGGTATTTAACCAACGCCACAGAATAACTAATAAGTAGTGCCAACGCCTGGAGATTCTACGAGGTACAAAGGCAAAGATTAACCAGAATTTGTAAAATATATATATGAAAAATCACAGCAAAGGAACATCTGGACTGTTGCTCACATCTACTTCAGCATCATCATTTCAGTCGAAAAACGCCCACTGCTGGACATATGCCTCTCCCAAGCATCTCCACATCGACAGGGTTCTGTACTTTTTGCATCCACATATTTGCATTTTTGTTGCATTTTGGATTACACGAACATAATTAATAAAAAGTAATTGGTTTTATAAACGCTGCAGTCAAAGGTTTTACACACCTGTCAATGTTTGTATCAATTAGACCTTAGTCTTTGAGGATTATCCCACGGGCCACTATAAATTTTAACAATGTATATATTATGTATGCCCGCGATTTCATTAGTAGATATCCTAAGATAATGATGCGATTACTGGTCATTAGAACGCTGTAATTAAATATTAAAGCAATCTTGGGTCTTTGAGAAAATCTAATAAGAATGTCATCTAATGTTAGGGTTAAGCAGTTTGCATTCCTAAAAAGACGCGAATTCCGCAAAAGTTGACAGTGAAAACGTATTAGTACTTGAGGCCATTTGCGAATTTATAATCACATTTTATACCAAGAATCTGCTAATTCATATATTGCTCTGGCGCTGGATTAAACACACGAATTCTAAAAAGTAATACCAACTTACATTCCAACTAGAAGAATAATCCACAACTAACAAACAATTTACAAATTAAACGGGTACAAACAATCTTGGGCTCGTTGGTACACCAGGACAACAGGTAGGTATTGTTACAGCTTGGCACACATTACATAAGCCAGATAATTAAACCCAGCAAGTTGAAACTAGGCCCGGCTTGGGCCAGCGTTTAAATATTTATGAATTATGACTAACACAACGTTCCTTTATTATTTATGAGCTACGAAGTCGAGCTATAAGTAGCGTTATCTGTACATATAGTAGGTACCTATGCGTGTTTGATTATTCTGTTTGACGTGTCTTCATCCCGCAGAAGCAAAACAGGTGCCTACCTGATAAAATATTTTTTATCCGTTGGATGTAGGTACCTACATCCAACGGATAAAAAATATTTTCAGTAACATAGGCATATCTCTTTGACTAGGGCACGCTTGGGAGCTCTTAACTCATGTTTTATATTCTCTCATAAATATTTATGTTACGTGTGACAAATGTATCAACTTCACGGGTTTAGGTGATAACTTCACGTGGATTTGAAGTGGCAGTTGTCTGAGTGGAAGGAAAAGCAAATAACCACAGCGACACTAGCGCTGCAACAGACAACACATTTTATTGCCTGGCACCGCACAGAACTTGAGGATAATAAGATTGCTCTTACACGAGAACAGGGACGCATTCAGTATCATTATCACACAGTCTCCGGCTGCATAGTCAGGATGGTGACATTACAGATGTGACGTAATAACTACTACATGGGGCCCGTTAGTTGTAGGTAGGTAGGGTTGCCAACCAACAAAAATAAAGTAGGTATATAAATAAACTGTTTTCAGTGATATTTGGACAAACAAAAAACAACACAAAAAAAAGGTTTCATCTACCGCATAAAGCATCATGCTGGGACCTTGGCATGAGCACAGTGGTTCAGTTAGCCGTAATGTACGAATGAAACTGTTAATGTCTGGAATTTTTCGGGACTTAGTAAATAGATTTTTATCAGAATACTATCAACGAATCATTTGGATACTAGTGTTATATTTAGTTCAACCACCGCGAGTCAGCAGTCATCACACAATGAGTGTTTTCAGTGATGAATGCTAAGTGGTGGGATGACAGAAATATTATTTTGGGATCCCTTCTTTTCGCATATTATTCTTTTTCCTAATATACTTTGGCATAACGATTTTGGTATAATTGGTTTTGGCATAATAATACTTTGGCCATATTTTCTTTTGGCATACAGTTTATGTTGGCATAATTATCTTGAAGGCTAATTTGTTTTGGCATAAATTTAATTCGCATAATGTTACTAGGCCTAATGGCTATTAGCATAGTAGTATTTAGACATACAATTATTAGGTATGATGTTTCCTGATATTTACTACTGTTATTGAATCATATGGGCTTATTTTTTTTTTTTTGAGGATGGGAAATCATCAAATGACCCCTCCCGCTCTGGGTGGAGCAGAAGGGAGTGTCAGACTCTTACTGACTAAAACCCACCCGTGTTCCTTCCTTAGCCCTTTATGTTCCAGGGCAGCGGTAACCCTTTCGGACAATCCCGCTATCATATGGGTTAGGTTAGAACAGTGACCATTAACGACCAAATCCTCTCTATTGTTGGTGTTGTGGGTTGTTGTTTGGGTTATAACATTATTATGTTTCCTGATATTTACTTATTCATTACAGAATTTTGAATTTTTTTAAAGGATTAAATTACAACTTTGCAATAATACACTTAGTGACACAATAGTTTAATGATACCGTGCACTTAGAAAAATTAAAAAATGATTTGTTCTACCTACAATGTAAAGTGCTTACAAACGAGATGTTTCATTTTTGGCTAGCACTTGTACAATACATCAAAAAACGGGGAAAAATATCCTAAATTTAGGAAAAATATTAATCTGTGACTTTAAGAATAACCTTTGTGTACAAACAAATTAAAGTTTTTCAATTATTGCCATTTGTTATCGTTATGGCCAATATGGCGGCGGCGTCCTGACAGCAAACATGCGTTCTGAAACCAGAATGGATCTGAAATGACTGAAATCGTACGAAATACTAAAACATTAAATTTATTTAAAAAAAGGTATCACTTATTATTCATTCATCTATTACTTCTATTTCTAATGTGTTATTAATGGATACATGCAAAAAATAATAATATCAATATAATATTTTGATAATAATAGGTATTCTAGTTCGATTAATCATCAACTTGGCCAGTGTACTTCCGAATGTTTTATTTTGACATACACTGTCTGTCAATGTCATGGGACTGACCGTCAACCAGTCTCGTCTCGTGCGTTGCGTTTACGTGTTCATTTCGTGGCTTTCAGTGTTATTTTACGATTTTTCTCTACGACTTCCCATATTTATTTATTTAAACTTTTCGCACGAAAAGATAAAAAGGCGGACTTAATGCCTTAGGCATGTTCTACCAGTCGACCAAGGGTGGTGAAGAGATTAGATGGCAGGTGATTTCGTTGAGAGGGACAATAATATTAAAAAACTCTTAAAACTAGGTACACAAATACATAAATAGGTTATATACACATACGTATTATTACTATAATATATACATATATATACCTACATATTATTACGTAGTTGTAGTTAAATGAAGCAAAAACATAAAATATCCCGTTTTAGGTTATAATGACATTAAACGTCATTGTCATCTGTCATTGACTTAATATGTCTCCATTTTACTCACAACAAAATAATTTCAAACATTTTCAATTTTAATTTTGTACTAAATTAATACAAATTAATTGTATAAATCATTGCATATTATATGATTATAGAATTATTTCACAGATTTTTTGAAATGTACAGACGCCAGCAGGTCAACCTACCCGAAACTGTAAAATTTTCCCAATCAACCTTGAACCATAATGCTTTAGTGATAAAGTTGAAAATCTATTAAAGAATTTTGACAGATTGTAGTAGCTTGATGTGCTGGCGTCTGTACAAGTCCTAGCCAAAGTTCCATATAAAAATGAAACGTCTCCTTTCATTAGGGCAATATTGTATAAAAATGTGTATTAGTGTCTAACATTTTAGGAGTTTATTAATATGTTTATTTGATAGGTCTATAAAAAATATGTTATAATATCATTATGTGTAAATAAATTTGTGCTTTAGAATGTCATGCTTAATCATTATTATGATTAGATAAATTATGCCTAAAACATAATACGTAAGCTGTTATGCGTAAATAATGTTATGCGAAAATATAATTAGGAGAAACAAAAGTATGCCAAGTTATGCCAAGTTTATATTAGGTCTTAAAATTTTATGCAAATGGATAGGGAACCTTTTATTTTCTATTCGATGTTCTTTACCCCATAGGGACCCCATAGGGTCTTCGATACTGAAGCTATGTCGAAGCCCGGCTTGTTCTTCAACTCGTCAAGTATCCTGCTAAGATAGTTCGTGACAATCCTTGACAACAGCTTCTACACTGTATGGCTTAGAAGTGAGATCAGTATATAGTTCTTCAGGATTTTTGAACAGAACCACCGCACCCCTGTTCCACGCCGCGGGCGTTGTACCTTCATGGGTGATAGAAGAACAAATTTGCTAGGTCTCTCGAGGTACACATTTTTTATCATCGATTATTGTCTTTACGTGGGTTTTAATGTGTAGACATGTAAAACAACATACGTGTGCTCTCACGTGGATCCACTTACACACTACACTGTCAAAGCAGAAACAGCATAGAATTTTATACATACTTTGATATGCGACATACAAAGATGTATAGTGGCCATATAAATACATTCTAAACTCAAGCCCTATTTCCATGGGGGTAGGCAGAAGCTACAGAACGCGACCTGCTACGATTCTTCAATCAACCCAGCCTTTATTGCAGTCGACTGCTGGACATATGCCTCTCCCAGGCTGCGCTACAACAGCAATATCCTTCAAAATGCTTCATTGTGATTGATAGTATGTTACGCAATTCACGGCTCCGCTAGCCATGTCCTTCGACCAACACGGCCAACCCAGTGCCACTGTTTCGACCCTTACATACTTCTTTTGTTTCGTTCACGTTCATACATCTGGCCACATATCATACTATACTATATCGAGCCATGCCCTTTTGAAGAAAAAACATGTACATATGACTAGAGAAAGGTTTACATAAATTCATGAAGAGTTTTTACGAGTGTGACTATTTTCACTGCGCCCCATATTGAAATATTTTTTCCTCACTGTTATTAATGTATTTCTTCATTTTGTACCAGCACCTACACCCGTTCCTCGCTTGTCAATAACCATGAATACCAGATACTATCGGTTCAATTTTCTGTACAAGAATGTATGATATTGCAAGCAGATTGTATATAAATAAACATTTCAGAGTTAAGTGTAACTTAGAACGTAGTAATCAAATAAGTTCTTTGGCAAAATTAATAGGTTTCAATCAGAGTAATTTTGTTTCAATCTCTTTCTTGTTATCTTCTTGTTTTAATTCTATCTTTGTTAACTCAATGTAGGTTTCCAAGGCATTATTATTCATGCTTTCATACAACAAAATATAGTTCTTTTTATTCACTTACTCTTGAAGGTGGTTCTTAAATCTGTACGCTTATAAGTTATGCTGCCATGAAAATGATGACAGCGGCAAAGATTTAAATTGTTAGATTCGCCCTGCCGCGTCAAAAGATAGTCGCGTTTCTGTATCGCTTTGACACCGCTGACAACCGCACGTTGTTTGTCACGGAAACACTGTCAAATAATGTGTGAGCTCACTCTTCTCAGTATGAACACTTTTTAACGTAATAAGTACGGTGAGAGCAAATAAAAAATTAAATAATATCTATATTCACTATTAGTTTTGTAGTTTTTAACCGACTTCAAGAAGGGTTATGTTTCTTGCGCTTAACTTTTGTATCGCGTTAAAACTTCACATCGTATAACAGGTATACTTACTTATGCATGCATACTGTCAATGTCTACCTCGACGCCACCTGTTACGGTTACCTTGCAGGCATCTTATTAAAAACAACACTCCCAGAGGGGTATCTAATTACCATATTACGGTCATAATATTCTTCTTTGCCTTCTATATTAGTTTATTACAGGCATAACAAGTCATTGTTATTGGATCAGTAGAAAGAAGTTCTCAGAATTCTAAATCGAAAGACTTTATCTTACATAATTCGGGAATATTTACATTATTATGTTTATCCAGTTTCATGGAAATGGAAGATAGCTTTAACTAACAACCACGTCGGGTTAGTTACACCATTTATAACTCAAAAACGCCTGGAGCGATTTTAATCATCTGCGATTTGTTGGATTTGTATCCGCCCCGAATAGCAAAATAACTATTAAAACATGTGCAAAAACGAAAAAATAATGAAGATAATTAATTTTTCTATTAATTGATTTTAAGGCGGTACGAAGTTCGCGTTCGGGTCTGCTAGTATCGAATAAAATATTGAACCACATGCTGGAAATATTTCACATTTGTCAAGTTCAGTTGGCTGCCGTTTAGTAATGGCCCTAAAATAATACTCTTAGAAAGACGGTGGGCATAATATGACAGACCATAATCAGCCTACAATGTTCCCACTGCTGGGATGGAGGCCTCGGTGAAAGGGTAAGTAGGCCGCAATCTACCACCCGGGCTCAGTGCGGGTTGGTCCAAGTCACGTGTCTTCAAATTTTTGGTTCTAGGACATGCCGGTTTTTTATCGATGTTTTCGTTCACCGTTTTGAGAGCAGTGGTGATGTAATAGTTTACACATAGTAAAGCGTTTGTCTAGGTCCGAACCTATGACTTCCAACTCGTAAGTCGCGGCAGTTAGATACTCACATTATCTACATAATTACCTATATGTCTGTATGTAAATTTAGCAGACGAATTCCGTCAGCAGCAGCGTAATTAGTAATCCAACGTATATATATTTTATGTAAGTCGCTCGTACATTGTCTCTCGATGGCATCTTCCAAAGCAATCTCACTAATATAACTAATCTTGCTAAATTTTCACATCTCATCCACTTGAATTTCTCATTTATTTCGTAATTTACGTTGAATATAGCTTTTAATGGATACTGGTTTTAATGAAAAATATTTACATGCTCATTCATTAATCAACAGAGAGCTGTGACGCAATTACCTACATAAAGGACTGGCTAAACTGAGGCGAATTTGCGCGGGATGCGGGACGCGAGTGCGCGCGTCGATTGTTTTAATACTTACTCGTACTGATTAGGAAGTCACAAGACTATTAACAACTCAGCAGTTTAAACAACTCCTTAAGTTAGTTGACACAATCGAATGAGCGAATTTCGTCCTGCATCCCGTGCGGTATTCACTTTAGTTTGACTAGAGCTTTATCCTGCTCGAGTATATAGTGAGTTTCAAAATAATACACGTTTCAAGTGACATTTTCAGGCTCTATTTTGTATTGTTTTAAATGTAAACATTAATTTAATCACTGTTTGTATGTAGGTTTTGTAAGAATGTTAAGACAAATAATACTTAATTGAACTACAAACAGTATCAAAATATGTATAAACTATGTAACCCACCGGCTTATGGGTTATGTAATGTTCATTTACGATGTTTTTTGGAAACATTCATGGTGAAACTCTGTGCCTATGCATAGAGTTGCACCATGAAAGTTTCCAAGATGATAAAACAGACCTATATTTCCGGCACTCTGTTCCGCAAACAAGCCTACATAATTTCACAGCACTCTATTCCACAAACAATGTATTGTATGTTCGCTAAAGCTACGGTAGCCTAGGATAGCGGTGGCCGCACTTAACGGCCATAGTGACAGCTGTCATTAAAAATTATGACAGGGGGCAGGGCGAATCTAACGATTTAAATCGTTGTGATTTAAATCGTCAAATTTGCCCTGTCGCGTCAAAAGATAGTCGCTTTTCTGTTTCGTTTTGACATCACTGGCTTACAATAACGCAGTGACTTGACTTGATTGTTATGGAAACGCTATTTAATCAAGTGTGTGTAAAAGTGTGCGTACTGAAAAGAGTGAGCTCTTTTCAGTATGCACACTTTTTCGCATGACTAAGTATGGTGAGAGCAAATCTAGCGATTTAAATCTTTGGACAGCGGAATTTGACCTAAATTTCAAATACAAAAATATTTATTTCAACTTAAACATAGTATTATACATAATTGAGGCAACCCCCAGTAAGTTACAAAAGTACTTGTGTCGGAGCTGTCTCGCTCTTCCCTTAAGTGGTAGCTTAACAATGAGGAGAAATACTAATTTAAGTGACAGATTTTCAAGACGGCCGTTATAATAATATGACAGAACCGTTTTTCTAGGACATCAAAGCATAAAAAACAAACAAAATTAAAACGTTGGATAATGGAGTACTTGCATTTTAAAGGTCTTACCTATTAATTTATGCCTGTTATTTGAATCTGCACTTCTCAAACTCGAACCTTGCGTGCTCACGTTGGTACTCGCCTACAAAAATAAATAGAGGATCTATGGTCACTAAACATGCAATTATGTAGGTACTGTTGTATGCACTAGAACACTGTTTGAATGTTTGTCATACAGTTAATTGAACTCTTTATTGTAAGTACTGTAACTGGGTTGTGGAGGTCAGATAAGTAGTTGTAGTCGATCCATGTAAAGTACTAGTAATTAGCTGCATTCGGTTAGACTGGACGCTGACTCTGGGAGGAGGCTAGGCAGATGATGATTGTAGGAACTGAAAGACTGCTAAACCCTTTAATTGTTATCTACTCTTACGCCTATAATTTGTGTATATGTCGCAGATGAATGGTAGAATCCGCTGTCTTACAAAACCACTAGTGGTTTTACAAAACAGCTCCGTTATGTAAAACAACTGAACAACCTTTAGCAGTTTTCCATAACAAATAAATACAAATATGTGGAATATGTGGTTTCAATTAGTGTGATGATAACCTAATCGCCACTCTGTATGCTTTTAGTGTACCTACTCTATTGAATAAATAAAATGACTAAAATTCAAGGCAGCGTTACTTAGCTGTGATTCCCTTTAGTAGTTGGTTAGATGAATACACTCAACCGATCAACAATAGTTTGCGTAGGTATATCAATCTAACTTCTATCAGGTTAGGTTAAGCAGAGGCGTTAGGCAGATGGTACAACCACATTTCAAAACCTATGTTTAAATCCCACGTAATAGGGGGCGAGTCTAGTGCCATCAACCGGGCACCAAAATTCGAAGACATGTAGCATCTACCAGTGCGAACACTATAGAGAGGAGGCCTGTGTCCTACCAGTGCGAACATTATAGAGAGGAGGCCTGTGTCCTGCCAGTGCGAACATTATAGAGAGGAGGCCTGTGTCCTGCCAGTGCGAACATTATAGAGAGGAGGCCTGTGTCCTGCCAGTGCGAACATTATAGAGAGGAGGCCTGTGTCCTGCCAGTGCGAACATTATAGAGAGGAGGCCTGTGTCCTGCCAGTGCGAACATTATAGAGAGGAGGCCTGTGTCCTGCCAGTGCGAACATTATAGAGAGGAGGCCTGTGTCCTGCCACATTATAGAGAGGAGGCCTGTGTCCTGCCAGTGCAAACATTATAGAGAGGAGGCCTGTGTCCTGCCAGTGCGAACACTATAGAGAGGAGGCCTGTGTCCTACCAGTGCGAACATTATAAAGAGGAGGCCTGTGTCCTACCAGTGCGAACATTATAGAGAGGAGGCCTGTGTCCTGCCAGTGCGAACATCATAGAGAGGAGGCCTGTGTCCTGCCAGTGCGAACATTATAGAGAGGAGGCCTGTGTCCTGCTAGTGCGAACATTATAGAGAGGAGGCCTGTGTCCTGCTAGTGCGAACATTATAGAGAGGAGGCCTGTGTCCTGCCAGTGCGAACATTATAGAGAGGAGGCCTGTGTCCTGCCAGTGCGAACATTACAGAGAGGAGGCCTGTGTCCTGCCAGTGTGAACATTATAGAGAGGAGGCCTGTGTCCTGCCAGTGCGAACATTATAGAGAGGAGGCCTGTGTCCTGCCAGTGCGAACATTATAGAGAGGAGGCCTGTGTCCTACCAGTGCGAACATTATAGGCTCGTTATGATGGGCACCAATCCAGACTCCGGGCTGCTACTGAGAAATTCCTGATGGAAACATTCATGAACACACGTTGGCGACGGCAGCCGCTGATCGTCGGCGGACGGTGTCGATACTCGGCAACGGCTGCAGCTACATCAATCCAAATTACACTTTTTAACAAAAATTTGGATTGAAGTGTGTGTACTTACTTCAATCCAAATTTTTGTTAAAAAATCAGAATATTTGTTCTATTGATTTATTTATTTACAATAAAAACCGGCCAAGAGCGTGTCGGGCCACGCTCAGTGTAGGGTTCCGTAGTTTCCCGTCCGTCACAATAAGTGTTCCCACTTATGAGTTTAAAGGTGGGTATCCATTATGTTCGCGCTCCAGCAGCGCTCTGCGCTCCTGCTACTGCTCCCGGTAGTGGGTACGTGCGCGAACACGGAGCGTGCAACATTGCACGCTCCGCGGCAGGCGCTCCGACTCGTGACGGTTTTTAGCGCGAACACAAAGGGGAGCGCATGTAGAAGTGCGCGCGACGTATCCAGTGGAGCAGTTGTAGGAGCGCGGAGCGCTGCTGGAGCGCGAACATAGTGGTAACCCAACTTAAAAAAGGCTATTTGTTACAGAACTCTAATAATTACGGAACACTAAAAACGGGCCCACAAAGGACGGTGATAACTAAAAAAAATATGTAAACGAAGATAAAAAAAATGCTTGCATATACGATTATACTACAAACTTAGCCCAGAAATTATTTTGTACAACTTTTTGTCTTTTTTGTACAAAAAATGTTGTTTCCATCAAGTTCATAATGATTTTCCTAGAAAGTCCTTATAAATTTCTACTTTTCAGATTTTTTTCATATTTTCTAAACATATGGTTCAAAAGTTAGAGGGGGGACACACATTGTTTTTTACTTTTGGAGCGATTATTTCCGAAATTATTTTAGTAAACCCCTATTCATTTTTAAATACCTTTCCAACAATATATCACACGTTAGGGTTGAAATTAAAAAAAAAACACTTCCCACTTTACATATAGGGGGGCTACCTTAATAAAACATTTTTTTCCAATTTTTATTTTACCACTTTGTCGGCGTGATTGATATACATATTGGTACCAAATTTCAGCTTTCTAGTGCTAACGGTCACAGACATTAAGCGAGGACGGACAGACAGACATGGCGAAACTATATGGGTTCCTAGTTGACTACGGAACCCTAAAAACCAAAAGAGTATAAAAAATTTAATAGCGTTAAGTGCAATCAAACACTTAAACCGATTAAATATTTCATACTTTGTTTGTACAGTTGTGTAAATATAAAAAATATAAAACATAGATCATAGGAAATTTGTCTCTGATGACATTTGCCTTTGACGACACGGTTGGCGCAGTGGCTGAGCGATCTACTGCTGCGCTGCGTGTCGCGGGTTTGAATCCCGCGCGGAACAAATATATGTATTGCCTACATGTAGTTGTTCCGGGTCTGGCTGTTTGTGTATGCGAGTTTAAATGTTTGTAAACGCACCCACGATACAGGAGTAATTCCTAGTGTGGGGAAACATTTAAAAAAAAAGAAAGAAGAAAGAATTTGTCCAGCTCAAACATCGCTCACATATATTTAGTAGCTTGTTGAAACAATGTGCGGTAGGATTTCAAACTCTGACATCCAGTCGGTGCGTGGATTGATACTGAACCAACGCTTTTGTGATTTCTCTCAAAGTTTCCTCTTAGCTTCATAAAACATTATTATATAAATAAACCTACAGGTATTACTTAAGACGCATCATATCTTTTTGCTTATTTTATATTACATCACCTTACAAAGTTCATTCAAAATCAAAAGACATTTATTCACATTAGGCTGAGAATCAGTACTTTTTGTACGTCAAAATTACAAAAGACATCCCCCAAAAACGCCCGCCCTTCACCACTTCGTAGTGCAATCGCTAGGAAGAAGAAGTGGCGCAATAAACTGCCCAGCAGCACAGCTGTCTGTTCAGTTAGAAAATACGTAATGAAAAAAAAAAAAAAAATGTAAATGAATACTTACTACCCAAATAAAAAGCCTCCAGGCATAAAGGGCGTGACTGATAAACTAAGACCATCGAAGTAAAATAAATAAATAAGTTAATAACAATAACCTGTCAGTAAGCTACTCCTGGAGAAAGAACATAAACATTGTCTTGCGTTAAATTAGGGCGACCAACTATTCTTATCGTGTAAGTAGTCGTTGATGGAATAGTATGCCTTTGAACAAAGGTTGGATTTTACTTGAGCTTTAAACGCATTAAAAGGCAAGTCTAGCAAAGAAGAGAGTATCTTGTTATAAAAGGTTATACCAAGCCCAACAAATGAGTTATGTACCTTATGAAGCCGGTAAAAGGGGGCACGTAGTTAGTGATAACACCATGAATATCACTGTTTTTAGTGTACAAGTGTAAGTTTTGCCTAATATATAAGATGTTGGCAAAGATAAATTGTGATGCAACCGTGAGAATACCAATATCTATATAAAAATCTCTTAGAGAAACTCTGGCACCTAGCTGGTAAATTGCTCGAACAGCTCGTTTTTGAAGGACAAATATATTTTGTATATCAGCGGCTTTGCCCCACAGCAGAATACCGTAGGACATAACGCTGTGAAAATAACTAAAATAGACTAAACGAGCTGTATCAACGTCAGTGTATTGTCTTACTTTCCTGGCGGCGTAGGCAGCCGAACTGAGCCTTCCTGCTAGACTTGATATATGAGATCCCCACTGAAGTTTGGCATCTACTGTTAGTCCTAGAAAAATTGCCGAGCCTACAGTTTCAAGCACCTCTTTATCTAAGACGATGTTGGGTCCTAGATTTCTAACATTCGGTAAGGCAAACTTTACACATTTCCTTTTCTTGGCGTTGATAACTAGGTTATTTGACGTAAACCAATCTGTAACTATTGAGAGTACACTGTTTATGTCGTCAAAATCTTATCTATTCCTGTCTACTTTAAAAATAAGAGAGGATCTGCAAACAGTACAACGGAGGAGAATCTGCAAACAGTACAACGTCACAGATGCCCTTCAAATGGAATGGTTAATCATTGATATATACTAAGAACAAGAATGGACCCAGTATTGAGCCTTGCGGAACACCTAACTGAACTGGTAACCCGGAAGATTTCACACCATTAACATCTACACATTGGACCGTATTATGTAAATAAGAAATTATTACTTTGAGAGCTTCGTTTTGGACACCTTAATGACGTAACTTACGCAAAAGCGTGTCATGGTGCACGTAATCAAAGGCTTTGGAGAGATCACAGAAAACTCCAATAGCATTGGAGTTTTCTGTGATCTTTGACGAGACAATAAGCAAATACTTCTATATTTGACGAGACAATAAGCAAATACTTCTATACTTGACGAGACAATATGCAAATACTTCTATACTTTTTTACTGAGCTGATGAAATATGTTTTTTAAATAAAATAACTGCTTTTACCTATTTTCTTCTATGTGATTCTGTGCCTTCTCTTTAAATATTTATTAATGAAATATGTTTGCATGTAATCCTTATCTGTGTTTTATATCCGTGCACCTATTATTATATTTCACGCAATTTCAGGACATCCGGGGACGGACTGGCCTGTCTTCGCTATTGTGATGAGTACCTATCATTCCTGAAATGCTTCTTGTTATGTGACTAATGCCATTTTGTGATTTTTGATGTAGATGTTGGTGACGATTCTGTTGTGCACAAGCTAAACGTAATTTAGGCTATTTCCATCTTTTTCTCTCTACTAAAAGAAGAAAGCGACGGAGTTAAAGTTATGGGCTGTCAATTTTATTTGAACTTAAACTTTTGTACAAACGTAGTCGAAATTTCCATTTGCTTTATTTAAGTAGGGAGAAGTTACTTGACATCTAATACTTGACAATTCAAAAAGAAAACCGACACTTTCGAACTGATTTTAACTTAACTTTCTAAGTAACTTAAGCAAATGTAAATCTCTATAAGAGATGTCAAGTCTCAAATTTTAGTTTAGTTTGTGAACAAGGGAATCGTCGCCATTATACCTAGATATATAGTAAAATATTGTTTTACCGTGGATTCAGCGGCTCGGAAAAAATTCGGAACAATCATACATATAAATGTTTTTAGCAGGAGCAGAGTCAAAGAATGTTTTTATTCAATTGATTTTTGATTACTATCGTAGACTGGTCCGAACATGTATGAACACAATTAACAAGGAACTATCGAAGTAATATTAGTTTATTTTAGTGCTTTTTTAACTGAGATTAAATATATGACTAAAGCCTGATTTTTTAATAGTCTGAAGTCAGAGATTTATTATCTGAGGAATAAATATTGCAGTTTGACAGCTTTTGCATAGAAAATAATTATTTCAAACTGTCATATCAACTATTGAAAAAATTAGCCCTTAGTTCAATTATTTTAAAGTTTTTTAGAGTCGGTAGTACTTACTAGGTGAACAGTAGATGAGTTCCTTATTTAGTTTCCTGTACTCTTGGTATAGGTACAAGTTGGTATACGTAGTTGCTTGTTCACTCGAAGGTAGAGGTGCACCTACACCATCCCCCTCATTGCATGATTTCATAATAGGTAGGTAAGTACCTGCATTACACAGATTTAATAGTTCCACAAACTTTGCAGCACTTCAGCATAATTAGCATGAAGCTTTTTACGTAATTATTGAGATTAAATTCAGAACACGACTTTGAACTCCTCATATTTCTCATGCTGAGAGCAGCACTGTCGGCCCAGTGGTAACGACTGCGACTTACGAGTTGAAGTGCAGGCATATCTACATAGAGCAGGCTTGATAGGTTCCCTATAAACAAACATTGAAATCCTAGATCTCATTCAATCACCTTGTCATTTTTATAAAAGACAAGACAGCATTATAACTAGCCTGTTCGTCTAAAGCTACGGTTCCCTAGAAGAGCGGTGGCCGCCACAGTGCGTTCGAGATCTACCGGCGAATTACGTCCCTGAAACGTTATATATCAAAGTAAGTTGGTGTGTTCATAAAGAGCGTTTTTGACACCGTAAATAAAATTCAAACCCAGCTGTCATCATTTTCATGACAGTCGTCTCTGCGGTAGTTATGTGGCGGCCACCCCTCTTCTAGGATACTGTAGCTTAAGGGCTAAAAAAGCCTTCCAAAACTTGATTTATTATGTAGCCAGCTGCCAAGAAACCAAAAGTTTATGTATTTAACGCAGACTCCGACATCATTTATCTAGATAGAAACCTTTTAAAGTTCATTTGAATATTTTGTTAATTTATCACTGAAAATTTTCTGACATTCTAAAGCGGTTCCGTCATATTATAACGGCCGTCATAAAAGTGTGTAATTTTCACCAGTATTTGTCATTTAGGTATAAAAAAACGGTCAGCACCCTAATTGCGTAACACACTATTTATCTTAATCTGGATAATTTTGAAGGACATTGCTAATCCATTGCCTCATATGTTCTAAGAATTTGTCCGTCAACAACGTAAATAACGCAATGAATGTTGTTGAACTGTTAAAATGAAAGCTATTGCTACCTAATAGTGTGTTACGCAATCACCCCGCTATACTTTCACAGCCGTTATTGTGTGACCGGTCACCACTTGCTCAGGAACCCAAAGCTTTATCGTCTTTGCCGCAACATGGTCTCGGGAACTAAGTCGAAGTTCTTACACGAACTTAGACTCTGTTCCCGAGACTATGTAACGGCAAAAGAGGAGAAGACAGCTAGTTAAGGTTTGTGGTCTAACTACTCAGTAAGATTGGCTTGACAAAGCGGACTTGAACTTTGAACCTCAGGCCGAGATCTAACCGCTGCTTAGCTCGAGCTTTAACTTAGACATGTTCCCGTCTCTCTCTTGCATTTCTGCGACAGTGACAGGAATAACGCTTAGTCGAAGTACGTGCTAAGTAACGTTTATGACCTCTCTCCGGGACGGTTACGTAGGGCTACACAAACGAAAGTTCTGGTAACATGTGCCTAGTAGGGTTGTAAAATCAGTAAAGACGCACACACTTCTTTGGCTCATGCCCATTTTCACTAACAGTAAGCGACACCTAAATGTAATGCTTAAATATTATTCCACTGTTAGTTTTAAACTATAATAAACTCTTGACGCTGAGCGGAGCGCAGGAAACCCAAAAGTGCGCTTTCGTTAAGTATTACATGTTCAGTGTTACCGTGTTACTGGAAATGTGTATCAGGTTATTTATTTTAATAAGGTTTCAGTGGATAGTTTTACTACTTTTTGTCTGTATTCTATACTCTATTCTAATTAACGATGCTCAGCATTGAATCTCAATTCAAATCTTCTATATTCGAAACTCACGAGTGATTGATTCTAGAACTGCACCTACTTGCGTGACACTATCAATCTCAATCTGAATCATTTTGAAGGATATTGCTAATCCATTGCTGCACAGTAAAATGTCTGCTCAACAACGTAAGTAACACAATGAATGTTGCTGAACTGTCAGAATGAAAGCCATTGCTACTCATAGTGGGTTACGCCGTGACCCCGCGGTTCTAAATTTAATTTAGCTGCCTTTAATATAATATCACCGTTGCCTTCGTCGGAATAAAGAAGAGACTTCCTAAGCCAGTCATTGAAAAATAACCTCAAATAAAGTAGTGCGCACATTGTTCCAGAATGTTCGTTTGTGTAAATATTAATGTAAATTTGTATTATCTACTTTATTACAATTTAAACTGCCAGATGGTAATTTAATTTATTCATTGTAATCGCTGGCGTATGTTGCGATGCTTTGCAATGCGATGCGATATGTTGTCCCATTTGCATTAAAACTAATTTTAAACGGAACATCCGTTTAAAATTAGTTACTGGTTGAAAGCATTACGTTAGCATTACTGGTTGAAAAACAAAATAGTTTTCAGAGATGAATCTTGATGTTTTTTTTGTTATTATATTTATTAGTGTTGCTTTCTGCTCTCAAAACGGTGAAGGAAAACATCGTGAGGTAACCGGCATGTCCTCAAACCCTTTCGAAGACATGTGACATCCACCGACCCGCACTGGGCCTGCGTGGTGTATTATGGCCCGCTCCCTCTCACTGAAAGAGGAGGCCTGTGTCAGCAGTGGAACATTATAGGCTGATTATGTGCTGTAGTGCTTTTTTTTTCATACAGTTGTTACAGGTTTCAGTTTTATGTTATCAATACCAACATTTTTACAATTGTTTTTCCCGCAGTTTGTATAGGTATTATTTGCAACTAACAATTAACTGGTCCAGTTTTTAACTAAATAACTACCTAGTTTGACGTTGTGGTTTGTCGGTTGCCCGTATTTTGAGCAGTAGTTTGATTCAGACTGCATGCGGTTTGCTTCCTCTCAACCTAATATTCAATCTGAATTTATTAGGTTTTTGGCTCGGACTTGGATTTTGAAGAACAGGTACAGACGCAGGCAACGGTGATATTATATTAAAGGTTAAATTAAATTTTGAAGAAAACGTACAGACGCAGGCAACGGTGATATTATATTAAAGGTTAAATTAAATTTAGAAGAACAGATACAGACGCAGGCAACGGTGATATTATATTAAAGGTTAAATTAAATTTAGAAGAACAGATACAGACGCAGGCAACGGTGATATTAATTAAAGGTTAAATTAAATTTTGAAGAAAACGTACAGACGCAGGCAACGGTGATATTATATTAAAGGTTAAATTAAATTTAGAAGAACAGATACAGACGCAGGCAACGGTGATATTATATTAAAGGTTAAATTAAATTTAGAAGAACAGGTACAGACGCAGGCAACGGTGATATTATATTAAAGGTTAAATTAAATTTAGAAGAACAGATACAGACGCAGGCAACGGTGATATTATATTAAAGGTTAAATTAAATTTAGAACCGCGGGGTAACTGCGTAACCCACTATGAGTAGCAATGGCTTTCATTCTGACAGTTCAGCAACATTCATTGTGTTATTTACGTTGTTGAGCAGACATTTTTTTATGAAGCAATGGATTAGCAATATCCTTCAAAATGATTCAGATTGAGATTGATAGTGAAAAAATCAACGCCCCAATGGCGTAACACACTTTTAATCCCAATCCGAAGGGTTTTGAAGGAATGCATAGCTTCAGAATAATGTTTGAAAAAATCGTCTGCTCGACAACAGCTCGTGGCTAATATATGTTGTCGAGATCCTTAAAATGGAAGCCGTTGTAAATGTGTTACGCGATTACCCCGCAGATGTACCGTAGGTGTATTTATATTGCTCTGCCTCATAATTATATTCTTCATAACATAGTCGAAGCTCTAGAAAATAAAATGAAACGGATGAGAAAATAGTTATTTGTTATACAAGAGTGCAAAGTTGCTTTTTAACCGCGTGTTCAATTTTGATGACCGAGCAAGCGAAGGATTCTAAAATTGAATCACGAGCGCAGCGAGTGATTCAAAATTAGAATCCTGAGCGTTAGCGAGGGAATCAAAAGAGCACGAGGTGAAAAATCTTTGCACTCGAGTGCAACACGTAACTTTTCATTCCACCTCAGCGAGGAAATGACTAAATGTAAAAATGCCACTAATTTAGGATAGGTATCGATATGTTTGTCTTTTTTCATCTTTATTGTTGCTTTTAGCATCGAATACGTACTCCATAGAGTGCTTGCTTTCTTGTTCTCGGATAATTCTATAAAATATGCCAGCAAAACGTTTTCTGAGGAAGTTTTGGCTCCTTTTGCTAGTCGCCACGTGTTGAACATATCGTACTGTTTTAAATACTTCTCGCGTGATTGTTGAGGGAGAAAGCTCATTTGCGCATTATTAACAGTTTCAGTCAATTCTGTTGGCGTCAAGCAAACTTCCTCGTCGCTAGAATCACTCATTTTAGTTTTTTCACTTGTTTTCAAGTTTCTTGTTTTTCATATAAGGTTTAACAATGACGTGAAAAAATGCCGCGTAAAGAACCGCGTACAAAGCAAATTAAAAAAAGAACACCAAGAAGGTTCCGAGTCTGAGTTTTTAACAAATTAAAAAAAAGTTGTATGATATATTCGGCACCATAGAGGTAGCAGTAAATAGGTTTAATGTTTTTTTTAATTCACAAACTTAGTGCACACGATGTTCTAAATTCAATTTACTTTATCCTCTAGAGAATAAAAACGGCTTTTCCACTCAGATATTGAAGATTAAAAATACTCTTTCCGAGATGGTGGGATGAAAATATATATTTTAATTAATTGAACAAGGGATTTTTCTGGTTGTCAAAGGATCGTGCTGGTTCAAGCTTCCATTACTTTGCATGATCATTGTACCTAATATAAAAAAGCTCTTCAACCGATAATTTTATTGTATGGCTGGCTTCATAATAATTAAGTGATAATTTAGTAAACTGAATACTTAATTAAGTAAAAGAGCAAACAACAAAATTATTTAGGCTAATGTTTCAATATTTATATGTATAAGTTTGACAGCTTTTCAAGTCAAAACAAAAAAAAATACTTAGATAAGTTATTTGGCTATTGAAAAATTATACCTTAGTTAATTAATTAAACGTATTATAAAGGGTCTTCCAATAGGGATTTCCGAACTTTGACAGTTGATAGCGGCCGTAATGTTGAAGCTACATCTGTCAAACTGGCTGTGATTTATTGAGTCTGTTTTGCCAAATCACCATGGACGGATATAGTGTTCAACAACACGTGCAAATGATAAAACTGTTTTATCAAAATGGGTGTTCTGTTCGGGCAACGTTCCGGGCGCTAATGGGCGACCATTTTACGGTCGCCATAATCGTCCTACTGAGAGGACTATTCGCAGTGTGTTGGATAAATTTGAGTCCACTGGTGACGATACCGATCCACATGAGATCCAAGAGCATTCAATGCATCCCGAAAAAGTCACTGTTTGTGGATTTTGAACTGGCGGCGTCATCGGTTCATATTTCTTTGAGAACGACGTTGGCCAGGCCAACTTTTTTTGAACCTGAATTAAATGATATTTATAGATATTGGATGACACCAACGACATGTGGTTCCAACAGGAAGGCGCGACGTGCCACACAGCTCATGTCACATTGGACCTTCTGCACGACTGATTTGAGAGCATGGTAATCTCACGTGCAGGTGTTGTGAACTAGCCACTGAGATCGTGCGATTTGACCCCGTTACACTTTTTCTTGTGGTGTTTTCTTAAGTCGCAGGTCTAATGCAAATAAACCACAAACCATAGCGACCCTCAAAGCCAACATAACCCATGCCATCGGTAAAATTCAGCCCGATTTATGCGCTAGAGTTATGGAAAATTGGACATTTCGGATGCGCGCCACCCAGAGAATCCGCGGCGGACATTTGAACGATGTCATATTCATACATAATGGCATTGACAGGCCTTTCAAACAAATAAAAAATTACGATGATATCTCACACACTTTGTTTAATTAAGTTTAAAGGTATAAGCGCTTACTGAAAGACCCGGTAGTTGACATTCCCGGCGTAAGACAACAAAGAACGTCATCCCGAGCTTTGGCTCTGTAAAAGTTAATTAGAATGAGCTTACCTACTTCAGTGAAAGCTCGATGCACTGGAATAAATTGTAGCTCACACTTAATTGGATTTCTAATATGGGATGGAAGACCTACACATACCAGTCTAATTAAAAACGAATCTTCAGGTCCTTAGTTTATGTAGATTGTTTACGCGGAGTTATTTACCTGACTTATTACTTAGGAGCTCCTAGCTAAATGATAACAGCCGCAGAAGTCGATCGAAGGTGAAGCTACACGTGTCGCGGTCGGTTCGTGGATGGGCGACCAGGTGACCACCCACCCCATCCCTCTGTGCCTCGGATAGCACGTAAAGCCATTGATCCCGGCCGTAATTCGCTGATCTTTGACAGTCGTTACGGGTAGACAGAAGCTCAAAAATTTGACAACCAGTCTGCTTCCAGTCACAGGGTTGTGGAGGTCAGATAAGCAGTCGCTCCATGTAAAATACTGGTATGAAGCTGCATCCGGTTGGACTGGAAACCGACCCCAAAATAAATGGGAAATGGCTAGATATATTAATTTACCTTACTTATATTTATTTTCACATTGAAGACTAATTTAAAAAAAAACTAGACACCTTCTTACTAAGAATGTAATACGAACACTTTTAAGAATTACTGTCTATATAAATTTTATTGTAGTGTTTAATGTAGCGTGATAACTCGAATTGATAGCAGACAAAATTCTCCCAGCCACTGAGAAATATGTTTGGATCCTCCGCCATTGCATGAGGTGAGAGCTCGTCGTAAATGGAGTTTACATGAAAATCTCGTAGATTTCCATCTTTTTGCTATAATATAAATACTAGACATTATTACGGGTTTCAGTGAGAACATAGACTAAGAATCTATGTGTTGTAACGTGTGTAGCTACTTTAGGTATGAGTGTGGACCCTGGAGCTGTTTGTACATAACCTATCATCACGCCTACGATATGTTATGTCGGACCGGTTTTTGTTGATACTTTAAAAAATATAGATCAAGCAAAGCAATTCATACGTATTTTGACATTTAATTTCTCTTAACATTATTGTACCTATTTTCATATAACTTTCTTTTCACCATTTGGAAATAAAACATAGTAAACAGTACAATAATACTCGTAGTATAATAGCTCAGTACTAAAGCACAGTCATTTCTTGCCTTTGAAGTAAAGGGAAGTTAATTGTCAAGAAAATCTATCTGCTTAGCCTTTTCCAACTATGTTGGGGTCGGTTTCCAGTCTAACCGGAAGGAGCTGTATACCAGTATATTATATGAAGCGACTGCCTATCTCCACAATCCAGTTATAATACAACTTTACGACTGGGTAATACGATACCCCTTTGGAAGACTGATTGTCAGACTTTCGGGCATCTGACGTCCCGTAACGACTGTCAAAGATCCACGAATGACAGCCGGGACCAACGGCTTAACGTGCTTTCCGAGACACGAAGGGTCTTGGTGCGTAAAGATGGTCACCCATCCACGGACCAACCGCGGCAAGCGTGGCTTAACCTGATCGTTGGGCCCGTGCGGCTGTTATTACTTAGACTATCATTGTATATTTTTTCATACGACTCATTCTTTGACAGTCGTATAATAAAAATACGGCAAATAGACGGGGCAGGGTGTCAACTTGCCAAACACTTAACTTATCTGACATAAAAACGTTTTTTCTTTCTTTACTTTACGTAACTATCGAAGAGCACATCCTGCTAAGATTCTCAACTTATGGAGACAATATTCAATTACCGCCCGGTTTGAACCCAATCAGTTAGGTCTATTTACTTTGAGTAAACTAATTTTGTAGGTACTTTATTTTTCACTATTTACTTTTTTTTTTTTTTAATAGTTTTAAAATATTTTTATTGTAATGGCAAAGCCAATACTTAAACACATTTTTCTTTCTACCTTTAGTTATTAAACCGACCTATATTAAGGACGTTTCCAATACACCGACATTCAATATAATTATTTGGTTTTCCAAACTGTCGCATCGCTTCGAATACCCATTACTGCCCACCCTTGGTCAGGCTAGTCAGAGTCTACTCAAAACTGCGGTATAGAATACGGGTCCCATGGCCTTTCTGCAGTGCGATTCTGTAACCATCTCACCGTGAAAACTTAGGTAAAGTGAGCGTGGAGTGAGCTGTCATTCCAAACTAAATGCTAGGGATAGACATTATTGACAGTTCACTATAAGCTCACTTCACCTAACTTTTCACGGTGAAATTTTTACAGAATTGATCGGCTGGTCGGAACAAAACCCAAACAAACTTGTTTCTGTCCAACACTGTCAAACTTCTCGTGAACAAGGAGGTTCAAACATCGTTTTAATAATTTGCTGCAAAATTATGCGGTAAGGCTAAGTTTTTGATCGCTTGGATTGATTTGCGACTGGAGGAGTTACTAACAGTAGTTCGAATGAGACGTTATGCTCGCGGGACCTGTCAAGTGGTTCCATAATTAGATAGCTATTATTTAGCTTTAGATTGTATGAATGTATAAAAATATGGTATGCATTTAAGCGGAAATTGCAGAGTTATTTTCAAAACAAATCATAAAAAAAATAGCGTAGAGTCATCTCAACACTTCTCTCCCTTGATTTTGTATATATATATATATATTATAAGTAGGTATATATTATAGTAATAGTATGTATGTGTATATAACTTATTTATGTATTAGTGTACCCTAGTTTTAAGAGTTTTTTTTATCATTGTCCCTCTCAATCAAAGCACCTGTCATCTAATCTCTTCACCACCCTTGGTTGACTGGTAGAGAATGCCTAAGACATTAAGCCGCCTTTGTACCTTTTTGTGCGAAAAGTTTAAATAAATAGATAAATAAATAAATAAAAAAGAAAGAAACAAAGAAAAATGCGTTTATTGGCATCACAGACACCTTGAAACTATAAAAACAAACATGAGTGGGAGTAGGGGAACACCAAAGAAACTATTTTTTTTTATTTTTCTATTTCAGGCATCACGGCTCATATAAATACAATCAAAACAATATTAATATAACTTACAAATACTATAAACACTATGGATGAACAGCTGTGGGAAAGATATGGCTTGAAAGGAGACAACTAGAAAAGTATGGAAGAAAAAGAATTGCTTCGCCGACCCCAAGTCAACTGCGCTATCGGAATGATGACATGATTATTTAGCAATGTGACAAATGTCGTCATTACCTACTTTATTTTAATTCAGATAATCATCAAATTGTGAAACATTAAACTCAGAACAAAGATCAAATTCATTTGAAAACCAAAATGTTATTTTAGGACCTTTCACAAGTGGTCACTGAAAAGCCAACTTTGAACGCGTAAAGCTAAAGTAGAAAGTTAAGTAAGAAAGCGATGGAATGTAAATTATCCGAGAGTATGACTTGAAGTAGGTACCTGCCTAGGTATAGTATAGGATACTTAATATGAAATATGGTACAGTTTTGTATACACAGTATCCTTGTGTTTGTTCTTGTTATTAATTTTATGTGATGTACGATGGTGGAATGATTTCCATTTCTAGGTGAAAGGTTTTTTTTTTATAGTTGTTACTTTCTGTAATAGAGGGGGCCAGGGGCCTGCCAGGGCCGTGGGTTGTTCTGCCAGGATCGCGGGTTGTTCGAAAGAGATACCGTGACCCCTGGCATAGGCAACTGAAGGAACACGGGTGGGTTTTAGTCAGTACAGAAAGCAAGTTAAGCCGTTGGTCCCGGCGGTCATTCATGGATCTTTGACAGTCATTACAGGTAGTCAGAAGTCTGACAACCAGACTAACCAAGGGGAATCTTATTAGTTACCCAGCACCTGGGTTATGAAAATCAGATAGGCAGTTGCTTCATGTAAAATACCAGCGGGGTAATTCTCGTAATTTTAAGAACGTTCACAGTCTGATCTCAGTCTCAATCTGTCAAAAATACGTCTAATTTCCCTACATTTTGACAAGTTTTTGACATTTGTTTGTCGCTGAGATGAGACTGCGACTAGATTTTGAACGTTTTAAATTACGGGAATACGGGCCCTGATGGGCAATTCTCGTAGTATTAAGAACGTTCAAAGTCTGATCGCGGTTTTAGTCTGTCAAAAATATTTATAATTTCCCTACATTTTTAACAAGTTTTTGACATTCATAGTCGCTGAGATGAGAGTGCGACTAGATTTTGAACGTTTTTAATCACGAGAATTGGCGTTCAGGTATTCAACTGCCTGGAAGCTGAATACCTAGCTTATTTCGTAACATTAAAACCCCTCCTGATCAATCATACACACACACATATACACTCACCCACACACACGTATAGACTCACCCCCACACCCCCACACACACACACAGACAACATACGCATGCTCACACTGAGACACAAACATTCACACAAACACTCACAAACTCAATACATTCTTTTAACCGCTTTTAGTCTATTTTACTTTTTTGTTGTTACCATATTCTTTTTATGTTTGTTAATCTTTTTGCATAAGATCTGTAATATCTCCTAATGGGAGAGGGCACTGGCTCTTGTAACAAAGGTCTATCACCTAGCACAGGAGTCAGGGACTTCACAGTATTCTGTAACCACTTTCTTGTGTAATAAAGATTAGTATTATTATTATGTCGTTTATTTATTTGCTTATCTCTTATTCTATTACATTTTTATAAATATAATATGTATAATAAATATTATTTTTATATATAAAAATTAAGCATAAAAATAACATTTAAAAATATAATAAAATAGTGATCCACCGATGTCCGAAGCAGGGTCCAAGCTACCGGTGGTTAGGGTCCAGAGACAGGAACCTCCTCACAATGCGAGCCGTATCGAGGAGTACTACTGCCTTCTGAATCAGGCCCTTAATCCAACCGCCTAACGAGAGCCTCGATAGATGTTGATCGAGGCTTTCGGCCATCAGGCCATTGGCTGATACCACAATCGGCACAATGATAGTCGAGGTCACATTCCACATGTCAACAACTTCGTGTGCTAAGTCGAGATATTTAATTTGTTTCTCTTTCTCAGCTTTCACAAGGTTCCCGTCATGTGGAATGGTAACATCGACAATCATTGTGCGGCGCGTTAATCGATCTATCATCACTATATCAGGCTTATTGGCGACAATAGTCCTGTCAGTAATGATAGACCGATCTCAGTACAACGTGACATTGTTATTTTCAAGAACTGGGTCGGGCACATACTTGTAATACGGTACCTCAGAATCCACAAGTTTATATTTCAAAGCAAGTTGCTAGTGGATAATCCTGGCTACTTGGTTATGCCTGTGCAAGTACTCGCCGTTAGCCAGACGAGAACAACCAGAGATAATATGTCTGATGGACTCACCCGGACGGTGGCATGCCCAACACACGTCAACCGTCCCATCCTTCATAATATGTCTCCGGTAGTTATTAGTCAAGATAACTTCGTCCATAATTGCACGACGAAACGAAACAAGACGAAACCTTCAGTTTCCCCGAAGAGGTTACCAAAACGTAGCCAGGATGAGGACGCTAAGAAATCTACACCAGGCTCATGAAGAGCCCGATAGAAGCGTCCGTGAAGCTCCTTGCTTTGCCATACCTTTTTGTGGTCATCGGTAGTAAGTACTACAGGTTTGCGCCAGTTCTCTTTCGCCATGGAGAGCGGGGTGAGCCCCTTGTCCACTGCGACCACATAACGGTGCATACCCACTTCGGCTTTTAAAAAATATTCCCTGAGACTGCACACCTCGCGGTTGTGGAGAGTCTTCACATTTAAAAAGCCTCGACCCCAACACTTCCGCGGGATATACAGTCTCATTACCGTGTAACATAATGTACATACTCACAGTTATCTACATTCATTCTTCCAGGTCAGAACAAGCATTCTGTTACCGTTAGGCGCTGATCTGATTATTCCTCACGACACGTTTTATCCACAATCAGTACACAGACACAGCTCCAACTTTAACATGAGACTACGACGATTTCACGACGACATCCAAGGGTTGGTAATTTCGCCCACATTGATGGATACCATTTTTAACCCCCGACGCAAAAACGACGGGGTGTTATAAGTCTGTGTGTGGGGGGGGGGGGGGGGGGGGGGGTGTATGTCTGTCTGTGGCATCGTAGCTCCCGAACGGATGAACCGATTTTAATTTTGTTTTTTTTGTTTGAAAGGTGAATTTGTCGGGAGTGTTCTTAGCTATGTTTGATGAAAATCGGTCCAAGATGGCCGCCGCTACAAAATGGCGGATTACATATTTTTTCACAACTCCCTCAATATGGGTATCAAATGAAAGGGCTTGACTAGTAGAATAAAACACTATGACAAATTTCAAATCCAAGATGGCCGCCACCACAAAATGGCAAATTATTTTTTTTTTTCACAAGTCCCTCTATATGGATATTAAACGAAAGGGCTTGACTAGTAGAATACTATACACTATGACAAATTTCAAATCCAAGGTGGTCACCACCACAAAATAGCGAATTACCAAAAACCTGATTAAATACCAGATTACCTGAATCTTAAAACGCAAGAAAATAAAAGAAAAGAAATAATAAGGAGTCCCTACAAAAAGCATGAAATAAAAAATTAAATTAAAAATTTAAAAATCCCCGACTACGAGAAACCCTATAAAAAGAAAAAAATAACCTTGAAATTATGACCCTACGTAAGTACGTATGAAATTTTTTGATTAAATATTGTCCTGTCGGGGGACCGCTACTATTTTAAACTTTAACAGAACGTTAGGCTAATAATTAGAGCGGTCCCCCGACAGGACAAAATTTTATCAAAAAATTTCATACGTACTTACGCAGGGTCATAATTTCAAGGTTATTTTTTTCTTTTTATAGGGTTTCTCGTAGTCGGGGGTTTTTGAAATTTTTTGTTTAATTTTTTCCTATAAACACTATACTTCTAATACAAAATAACTATAGATTTTATTGTATTTTAGTAATAATATATTTTATTATGACAGCTTTGACAACGACGTTTAATACCTTGCCATGGCAAAGTACCTTTCAAATTCTTATTGGCCTATATCTTTTTAGCGTAATAGATATGTAACCTTATGCAGAATAATCACTGGCCGTGTTCTTATCTCAAATTCTTATTTTCTACATGATGATATTCTACGAGTTAACTTTACAGATTCACGCAATGCAAGGATCAGTTCGAGTTTCGCCTCTAAAGCGAACAGTACAAGGAGCCTGATACTCCAGGGCCACTCATCCCGCGAATACCCAGCGTACCTCTCCGCTCCGGTACCTGACGGACCCTGCCTAGGCCTCCTTCCTCCGTCCTCCGTGAAGGGATCTTATATTTACTGGGCCGCGCCTCACCTGAGGGCCGCCTCACCCGAAGGCCGCCTCACCTGGCGGGCTGACAGCGTCCCCGCCGTGCCTCTGTCCTGCTGACGTGCTGTGCCCTGTCCTGCTGCGTGAGGTCCTACGGGTGTCCTCCGCGCCGCACAAGCACCAGCTCCTGCTCCTGCTCCTACTCCTGCTCCTACTCCTACTCCTGCTCCTGCTCCTGCTCCTGGACCTGCAACTGTACCTGCCCTGTCACCAGCACCTGCCTCGCGACTACCTCCTCAGCTCCACCTGTATCTCCACCTCGGCCTCCTCAACCCACCTATCACGCATCGTCATCCATACACCCCACGTCCACCTACTAAACACCACTCTTCCGTCCATCTCCTTCCTTTTCTTGTAAATACATCTTAATTGTTGTCGACCTCTCTTTATCTTTAAAGCTTAGCTTTACTTGTCGCTACACGACAACCGATGATCGTGGGTGATGCATCCGGTTTGCGGTCAGTAGTGTACGGACCCTTCTATCCAAGGCGTCGAGTTTAGTATGACTCCGTTTGAGTATGCCGAAAGAGTACATCAAAACCGGCATGACCCAACCATTGAAGGCGCCCACCTTATTTTGACCCGAAAGAAGACTAATTAATGCCTTCTTCAGGCGACAAAAGAAGCGCTCCTTCAACGATTGCTTCATGTCAGCATCGTTGATGCCTAACGCTTCCGACATACCCAAATACTTATAGCTTTCGGATGAGGAGAGGGATCTAAGGTGTATGGAATCCGAAAGTGGAATTCCCTCGGTTTCCATAATCTCAATCTCTCCCCCCCCCCCCTTTTATATGCATGAATGCACATTTGTCCACACCAAATTTCATCCTGATGGCATTAATGAAAGTTTCAGTTACCTTCAGTAGTTCCATCAGATGAAATTTGTTGGGGGCAAAGACTTTCAAATCATCCATGTAGAGGAGGTGAGATATGACCTGACCACCTCTCTTCAACCGGTAGCCTCGACCTGAATCCTCCAGCAGTGGGCTTATAGGATTCAGGGCTAAGCAGAACCAAAGAGAACTCAAACCGTCACCTTGAAATATTCCCCGCTTATAGATCTGTCGACGCCCTGGATAGCGAAGGACCGTCTTCCATTGCCCCATACACGACTCAAGGAAGGTGGGTAGAGTTGCATCTATCTTTTACAACTCCAACACCTTCATGAGCCATGTATGTGGCACCGAGTCGTAGGCCTTCTTATAATCTATCCAACATGTCCATCCATCCTTGCAGGATTGGGGAACCTGTTGGCTAATGGCAATGTCTATGAGGAGTAGCTCCTTAGTACCGCGGGACCCATTCCTACATCCATTTTGAGAGGCAGACATAATCGAGTTACCTACTGTCAATGTGCGTGTTAATTTTCGCTCTCAAAATGGATGTAAGAAGTTTATAAACCGTCGACAAACACGTGATCGGTCTATAATTCTTGGGTTCCGCGGGACTACCTGACTTATAGAGCAGGTGGGTAACGCTTGTTGTTAGAAACTGCGGTAGCGACCCAGACTCTAAGGATGACTGGGACTGAGATGCCAGGCAAGTGTGTGAACTAATTAGCCATTTCAACCAAAAGTTGTGCAGTCCGTCCGTTCCCGGTGATTTCCAATTCGGTAATGGACGGGCCGCTCTGGCAACGTCTGATGGCGTAATTAGGACTGCTTCCATTACTGGTATAGTCCCACACACTCGCTCGACATCCTGCATCCAGCCAGCCTCAGTGTGACAGACAGGCACCGACCAGATGCTGCGCCAAAATGCACTCGTGGTGGCATCATCCGGGCGGCACATATCTGTCGCATTTTGTTCAGGTCGCTCCCACGCTCTATACACCCACCTTTCATCGCTCTGGAACATGCGATTATGTGTGTATCGATCAACCCGCCGCTTACACCGCCGAATACGGCTCGCCTATGCACAAACTTTCTGCTTCAGGAAGTCGATGCGCTCTGTGACATGGGACATGTATTCTCGAGGACTGATTCCAGTCCCCGAGAATGCCTGCCTTACAAAGCGCATCACTCGTGCGCATCACGCGTATTGCCCTCCCTGAAGCAGTATAGTTTGCCGATGAGTACCCTGGCCCCATCGATACGACGCTCGATCCTGCGCTGCCAAACTGGTACGGCTAGTTTTGATCGAGTAGCTCCGTCACAACTTGGAAACTTGAAGTTACCTAAACGACATGCCGCCACAGCCGCGCAATATAGGATCGAGTGTGTATCAACGAGATCCTCGCTGCTCTCGAAGAAATCCTTGAGCTGCGAGTCCAAGACACACCAGCGCCCTATTTTTTTGTGCATTGGTAACTGTGGTAATCGGGGTCTAACTTCGGTTGGAGTAGATCTATATTCGCGAAACGCATCCTCCAGTGCGCTCCTCAGTCGGACGTTGCACTGGCTACTTACTGTGTGAACCTTATCATCTTCTTCTTCAGCATGATTGGATCGCGGCGGGATGGCTTCAATAGTTGACGCTTGTGCCGCGGTTTGTGCCAGAGTCGAGACGATTTGGTTGCTCAGTACTTCTGAGCGCAGCCACCGCAGCCTATCAAGTGCGATATCGTCCAACCTGTGATTGCGTTGGATGACCCGCACCTGATCCGACAGTCGTTGGGCCGAGACGTTGACGATTGGTTCCAGTTCCTGGAACAGAGACAGCATCCTATCACGGTGCGCAGTGAGGTTAGTTCCCCCTTCTGTAGACCTGTAATATGCGCGCATGACGTTCTCGTTCATAGACTGAGTCCATCTCATGCGCTGCACACAACCACCGGCAGCGGGGACCCGGCTCGGGGCCGGATGGCCCCTAAGTCCCAAGCTCCTCGGTGGCCGGCCTCTCCCCTGCCGACGTACAGGTGTAGGCAACGTCGGCGGGGAAAAATATTCGTCGCTCGAGCTCGACGCAACTGCTACGGCCGGTATCACAGCACTCTCGATGGGGCTAGGTTCCGGCGGCGACGGGGCGGGGCTGAGCGACGACTCCGGAGGTGGTAGACGTGCACGGCGAGCTGCTGATCTTGTCAACATCTTCATCATTTAATTTTTTTATCGGAGGTGACATGACAGATGTCACCTCCGGTGCGGCAGTTTTGATGCTAGTTTATGTTTTCGTTCATTGTATATAAATAAAATTATGTTTTTATAATTTTGATTTTGTCTGTTATTGTTTCACGTAATATGTAAACATAAAAACTGCTTCTACAAATTATAAATTAGGAAATTGTGAGGAGATGACAAAAGAGACGTTGACGTTGACGTTGGTGTTGCTAGCTATTTATTATTATTATTATCTGACCTCCACAATCCAGTTACTAGGTAACACGATACCCCTTGGTGAGAGTTATTTTGGTTAGCCTCGCTCTCTAGCATTCTGTGAGAAATATATTTGTATTCCAAGTTGTATTTGAGTTCCATGTACCTGTCTAGCTATTATACAGTGGATTTTTGAGATGTGGCAGACAGAGCAGGTACCTCTACCGCTGTAGCTACTGGAAAACGGTCTTAGAAGACTGTCGTCACTTTTTGAGAAATTTTAATCTGCATTCACAGATTCTGAAAAAAATGTTGTCGAGAGAAAATGGACAATTTTCGCTAAAAAAATGATGCCAATCGATCCTGTTTTTTATTAGGAACATTAAACTCTATGGGGCTAACTGAGGTTTGTGTACTAGAAAAGTCAGAAGTCGCAAAAAATCCCATTCATTTCGTATGAAATGAGATTTCAACTGACATTTTTTACCTATGGGTAAAATAGGATGCAAATCCTAACAGATTCTAGACACAACTGCGTACCTAGTCTAATTTACAGAATTCAAATCGTACCACCACAACATGAAACTGCGTAGTTCGAATATCTACTCGTAAATAGAGCACCACCTTATATTTCTACATTAATAATGTATCCACTGAACTTGCCAAACGAATGCATGAATTAAATATTATAATTACGAGCTATTTCAACTGTCCATAAATATTTAAGAATTACCTCTTAGCATAAGGCAAGTCATTAAATTTTTAGGTAACTACTTACTGCTACTTTATTGAATACTCAATCTTTTTAAGAAGATTAACACCTGAGGAAAGCATTTTAGAAAATGTTTTTCGAAGAAATAAGACTTGACGTATACCCAAACAGATGCGGATAACTTGCGGGTGCGGCCAACTGACAGCTTCAACTGATATTTTGGAATTAAGCTTAAAACACGAAACCGACGCAGGCGAATGAATAGAATAGATCTGTCATATTACATATTAATTAGCATTATAAGAAAAATGCCTTTTCTTCAAAAGACATCTGCCATCCACCCACCCGCACTGGGCCCGCGTGGTGTATTATGGCCCACTCCCTCTCATAGAGAGGAGGCCTGTTTTCCGTCTGTGGGTACATTATAGGCTGATTATGCTATGTTAAATGCTGCTGGCTTTTTTTTTGCTCAATCTGACGCAATTTCTTTAGTTGCATCCTTGTCAGAGGAGAAAATTGCAGACAACTGCGAATTTTCACTTCACACCACCCAGGTTGCAACAGTAAAATGCGTTTGGATTTGAGGTAATCCCGAATTCTATTAAATTCGACTAAATTGACTTGCGATCCTCTTGTTACTTTTGATTCTGTAGTCCGTAGTTTCGTTTATTTATACGCTCTCGCTTTTTCTCTTCAGACTGGAAGAGAATGGTGATAGAGACGACATCTCTCTCTATCGATACTAATTAATTTGTATAATTAATCTGTGGTTCATACATACAACTGAATTTGACGTTGCAAAAAATTCGCACCGATTTCGCAGTCGCATACGTCTAGATAGTATCTGCGTTAGTATCATTGGTATAAGCATTATACAAGTATCTTAGGGAAGTCCGCACCTGTTAGAGTAGGTATTCCTTTGATATTCACACGAGTGATATTTATCGGCTATAAATCTTGCATTTTTACTAACGGAGCAAATATAGGGTGGCCAAACTGAATCCTATACAACGTTTTATGGCCACGATTTTTATTTAGCGCAAAATTTTATGGTTCTTTGATATCCACAATTTACTTCAAATATTTGTAAATAAACAAAAAGACCACTTTTGTAGAGAAGAGCCATCTTTGTTTTTGAGCGACTGGTTAGTTGGTGTATTATTCGGTGAAGAAGCTACCGGACAGGTGCTGCTGTAACTGTAAGTGGCAATTGCAATAGTGTTGTTTTTTATTTCATCAATTCCATCTGGATGGACCTAGAAAACGCAACATAAGATGGAGCCAGAAACCATGGAGGACAAAACATAATTGAAACTTTGAGAGGAATGTTTCCAAAGTAAGCACTCCAAGAAATGTTGACATTAACCATTGATTGAACCATGACATTGACCCCAAAGTCAGCCAGGTTCGACATTTTTCTGCGGGGATATCTAAAGGGTCTTGTGTGCTCATTTTTAGACACTAAAAGCAGAATATTTGTGACTCTGATAGTGTAATACTTAATAAAGTACCTATGCAAAAATTTGGTATATACATTTTTACATTTGTATATAATTTTGGTAAAATATCAGGTCATTTTCGTTTGTAATAAAAATAATCTTATATTAAAGTTGTATTCCTTCGAATTGACCACCCTGTTGAAATCGAGCGTTAACTTCTCCGGCTACATTTCGCTTTGAATCAAACGATTGTATCAAATTCGTTTCAAGTAGCGCCGTGCAGAAATATGCTGCCAACAATAAACTCAGAAGGCTCGCTGAGAAATATCTTGTAGGTAAATTAAATACGTGCAAATACGTCAGAATAGGTAACGAAACGGGTTGTAAGGGAATTTCGATTGCGATAATAAATAGCTGGAACGATTACATTGATCATTCAATCGAGCACCTTTAGATTTGACTTGCTGTTTTTAGCTCCATATAAAACTCGACTCCTAATCCAAAGCACAATAGCACTTGGATTAAACGTTAGTATAGAACGAATCCAATTACTTTTGCACATTGCCAGGCGTGCGGAAACTTCCTTCAAATTAAAAGCTAGCCTTATGTTGATACCAGCGATTTGATAGCATGCTCGGCTCATTCTAGGGGTCAGGTCCTGGTATAAATATATTCATGTAATTAGATCTTTCATGTGTAGCATTTTATTGACAAATACATCTTATTTGTTTGCATTCACGATGTACCTATATTCCATGACACTATAGTTGAATATCTTGAATGCATTTAGGTCATATTTTAAGTAGGCAGTAAGGTAGATATCATCAGAATAACTCATCGGTGCTTTATACCACACAACATCAACAAAATAGTGTTTTTTTATTAGACCTTTACACCGATTTTAGTACACATCCCGAATTCATGATTGAATTTATTTTGCCAACAGATCGCCAGTTCTTTCACAAGTGGGCACTGCTGACTGACCCTGAAGATGTGGGCGCTGGTGCCAAGGGGTACCTCAAGTGTGACATCTGTGTCATTGGCAAGGGAGACTGCATCAAGGTTCCTTCGAAGAGCGAGAAGGATGAAGATGATATTGAGGCGTAAGTACAATGTGAAACTAACTTAAAATCTGAGATCAGGCCGTACAACAATCAATTGTTTAATAAATTATTAGAATAGAACTTCGTTTAAAAAAAATGTGAAATGCTGACTTAGGTTACAGTTCGTATTTCAGGAGACAATGGCGCTGATCCCCTTGTTCACAAACTAAACTAAATTTAAGTTCAGTGCATCTTTTTCTTTCTTTCTTGACAGGACTAAACTAATATTTTTCTTCTGTCCTTTTCCTAATGAAATAGAAAGAATAACATAAAAAATAGAAATAGTAAATATTTATTGTCCAGGTAATACAGTAAGCAGGTTCTCAGGTTAACAGCAAGTTAAAACGACATGAGTGGCTTAAAATATTACCTACAGCTAGGTTACAATATGATATTTGCTAATAAGCCCCAAACTAGACAGTTAGTCTGTATCTCGGGGCTCAAGAGTATGAATTCCAGAGTGGAGACTAGAGAGGTGACTTCAGGTATGGTATGGTGCGTGTATATGTTTATGTGGTGTGTGTGTGTGATGTGCGTGTGAGGTGTGTGTGTCTGGTGTGGGTGTGTGTTTGTTCTATTGCGCTTCGTTTGATTTGGTGTCAGGTCAGGGTCTTTTTATTAGTTGTTCCCAGTCATCATAACCAGTGTTATGCAAAATTTCCTTTACTATTTATTTGCAATTGAATAATAATATTTAATAATAATATCCCTGGACATTTCACACAGCGCCATCTAGTCCCAAGCTAAGCAACCTAATGCTTGTGTTATGGTAATGAAGTAGTATTTTTAATTTCGCAGAGTTTGCAGACTTTATTGTAAGTAACAATGAGAGAGTAGGCCGGGAGCGTTTTGCTAGTAATGAGGTGCTGTTAGGTGTTGGGATTCTGTAGTTTCTTTTGCTTATGATAGACGTATAGTCAGGTCTCCTTTTAGTATTTTTGTGCGTTTCTGTGCAGGCAGAAAGAATGAAAAGCTGACGGACTATGATGATTTTTATCAATGAAAGAAATAAGACGAGAGTTAACTATCCTCTCTAATATTTTAGAGACAGAGCTCAGCAGTGCTGGAGGTCTGTAGTTATCTGGTGCATGTTTGGGACCGCTTTTGTGGACAGGGGAAACTGCAGCTATTTTCCAACATTCTGGGAAGGTCCGGTACCTTCCCAGAATGTTGGAAAATAGCTGCAGTTCTCAGGGCTCATTTTGAAGATGTGCATCATTGGTACTAGTAAGGATTTTAAAGCAATTTTGATAAGAATAACCGAAATTTTGTCAGGTCCTGGAGCACTATCGACTTTGAGATCAGATATAATTTTAATAATTTCGTAAGCATCTGTCGGTTCAAGGAGAAGAGAGGTGGGTTTGATACTTCGGATGTGTAAGTGTTTATAAGATTCATGAGATAGATTAAGTTTTTCTAGTATTTTGTCTGCCAGAAGGGTTCCTACTGAGCTGAAGTGTGAGTTACAGTAGTTAAGTTTTTCTTTTTCTCTATTGGGGCTCAGTAGTTGGGAGGTATCAATACTTTTTGGAGATTGATGTGACCTATTGATTTTATTGTTTTCCAGAGGTTTTTTAGATTGTCTTTGTTAGCAACAATCTGTTAGTTATATTGTAGTCAGATCTGATTTGAAGTTTGGAAAAAAAGTTTCTGTATCGTGTGTATATTTTATTTCGGACAGGATGACTTGTCACGATGGATCATGCATCTTATTAATCCCGGGGTGATCCATGGTTTGATGCATGCCAATTTCCTACCAATTTTTACATTTCGCGTGTGTTTGTCTGCAGTGGAAGTAACAATGTTCGTAAATTCAATGGTTGCAGTATTTACATTTGTGTCATTCGTGATGACAGACCAGTCAACACTGTTTAGGTCAGCAATAACCGCTTCAGTATCTGTTTTACTTACCCATCTCTTTGCTGATGAATAGTTGATGTTTTGCGTAAGGAAATATTGGCTACAACTATATCATGATCAGTGATTGAGGACTTTCAAACGACTCCAAAATATTTGTTCTGAGTCTTAATAAATTTGTTTGTTCCTAGTTGGACTGGTTATGACATGAAGTAGCCCATGGCAAGACATTAGACAGAGGTATTCTGATGACTGACTATTGTTAGTGTTGCAAATATCAATATTTATGTCGCCAATGACAATCAGTGATTGTTTATTTGCCAGTGAGCTTAATAAGGTGTCCAGTGAGTTTAAAAATGGTTCTTGATTACTAAAAGAAGGAGATCTTTAGATGCCTAGTATTGCGATATTGTTATCTATGGTTATGAGAAGTCGATCTGCGTCTAATATTGTAGGTTCGAAGGCTACAGTCTTGTAATCGCCAAATTGACATTATTCTTGGTTATAACATAATCTATCTCGTAAAATATTAAGTTAAGAGTTCAATTGCTTATTAGTCTATTAGGCTAGATTGTAATCAATTCTTATTGTACTATACTTATTTATTTATTTTATTTATCCTTCAGAAAGCTTACAGTCAACTTTCTAGGTAAAAAAGTACAATTAGCGCTTACAGTAACTATTTACAAGCATCCACAAATTAAATACTTCTAAAGATACGAATAGAAAAATTCTTCTGCTCGTTTATCAAAGTGTAGAAAAGCAGACCTGCGTGCGGGGGCTTACGCACATACGCATTGTCGACGTTCGTCAAAGTTAACAATCGAGCTGTCTTTCCCGATGCTGTTGTATTGTAAACTTGGAAACTTGACATGAAACCGTTTTATGTCGCTACTGGAGCTATCGCACGTCTCTTTGTCCCATTATGAGAGTTTGTATCAACTTGACTTGGTGATTGTTCATTTATACAACGCGTAACCTGTTTGTTAAGTATTCCGTGTATTACTTTGACTAAACAACAGACCAGTCGACAGCCTGCGGAGGAATTCTTCGACGCCATATTTTAGTTCATTAATAGTTTTAGTTACGTTAGGTTACTATACAGGATAATTTTTTATTCAGTGCGTAAATTTTTACAGGGTGTTCTACCCATGAATATGAACAACATTCACTATGGGACCATCTCTGAAATCACGAAAAAAAAATCAGCAGATTCATACATTTTGGTCGAGTAGGTATTGAACTTTTATAAGAAACAGCTGATTTTTTTTTTGTGATTTCAGAGATGGTCCCATAGTGAAAGTTGTTCATATTCATGGGTAGAACACCCTGTGAAAATTTACGCACTGAATAAAAAAATATCCTGTATTTTAATTTTAATAGTGTGGGTAGTTGTCACGATTCACATCGGCTATGATCTCTAATTAAATTTTAAAAAAGTTAAGGTACTCATTTATGCTCGGAATTGTTACGAATCGAACAATCAAGTGATAAATAACTAGTGACAGTGTTATCTTAAGGATCTTATAATATACAGTGACGAAATCGCGACAGTTAACTCAGTGTCTTAATTGTGACAATAAAACGTTTATTGGGGATTGTGCACTTGATGATAGTCAAAATTACCTAAAACAATGATCAATTGTTTGAAGCCGCCAAGTTTCACGATCTACAAGAATACAAGGAAATACGTGTGATCAGCGATTAACCTAACAAAAGTGAAATAAAAACTAACAGTGACAAATGAGTGACAATACCTATATCTCGACATAAACAATAATAAACGTATCCACAGTGCTGTGATCAGTGAATAAACATAAAGCGAAAGAAAGTTATAATAGTGTAAAAACAATAAGAAAGTTAACATAAAAAACTGTTTCTCAGCAGAAAACTCTGTTACCCTCATTTATAAAAATAAAAATAGCTGCATTTGATTCTCGTACAACAAACTATTCGCTAATTTAGAGCTACGACGTAACATAACGTTTGGTCGAGCGGTTTGACGCGCTGCTTAACCGAGTTGGGTGTAAGTGTTGTACGTTCGCATCTCACCTACGCACACCACTTTTTGTGATTCTAAATCACCGATGTGTATAACATGGAATGAATAATGTGAGGCAATATTATGTCAGGAATATTTTTATGTAAGGAAGTTTTTTTTTTTTGTAGTCCTTGGTTGTCCATTGTTTTCGTTGGGTTGATTTTAGTATGAGATCGATAAGTACCTACATAAATATACCTACTAACGACGTTTATTGTTTGATACGGTAGAACCTTTTAGTTTATCTTTTTAATTAATTTGACTGTTTAAAACATTGTTTGAGCTCTGCATGATAGTGTAACGTGGCCATAATCTAATAATTATTAAATATTTTAACATTAAATAATATTGAATGAAATATGTTCATTTTATATAACTAATATTTAAATTTTGTAATTGTCAAATTTGAGCTTTATGTGTTATTGGTTGTAGCCAGATTTAATTTATTGTAATTGTTGTTAATGCGAGTATTGTATGTATAAAGACGCCCAAATGAGTGCCCTGTCCGCAATGTTGTCTTGTCCTCACTGCCCTGGGTCTTCACGTACATTTAGCTCGCATGGGCTCAAGGTCCATATAGGCCGTATGCACAGGAATGCGTGTCCGCCGGTCGTCACTCCTCAGACGTCGTCTACTGTCACCGATTCCCAGCCAGTGGGCCAGGTACCGCTAGTTTCGCGCCCTTGCCCTTTGGAGAGGCTCTCAGCCTTGAAGATGAGTACGCCTGTTCTTAGGCACGTTCCTAAGGGTGCTCGGAACCAGGCGGCAGGCAAGCTGTGCGACATTATTGATAAATGCATTAGCTGTAACGGTGTGGAGAACTGGGGTGCGCTTCTCACTTTTGCGTTTGATGGGCTGAGAGTTCCTTCGAAGGACGCGCCTGGAAATATGACTGCAAAGGTGAAGGCAAACGTCGAGTCGGTTGGTGCTGACCAGTTTGTTGATGAGTCAGGTTGTGCGGCAGGGGTTGCTAAGTCACGTGGGATTCGAAAGGCCATCGAGTGTAAGGTGTTCGAGGGAGACCTCCGAGGGGCGGTTCGGTTGCTGCTTTCGGACGACTCGTTCGCGCAACACGACCCTGACACGCTAAGCGCCCTTACGGTCAAGCGCCCAAGCCCATCGCGTCCGCTTAATTTTCCATCGGCACCAAACTTGTCATTTCCAGGGGTGACTGCGTCAGTGGAGGATGTCGCGCTGGCCTTGAGCTCTTTTTATAGTGGCTCTGCGGCAGGCTTGGATGGAATTCGTCCGGGGCATTTGAAAGAGCTAACATCTAGTTCTGCGGGTGAAAATGGGCGGCGTTTGCTGGAGTGTTTGACAAAGCTCGCAAACTTTTTAATGAGCGGTCACCTCAATCTGGTAGTTTGTCCTTATTTGCACGGTGCCTCTCTTTGCGCACTCAAGAAAAATGACGGAGGGCTGAGACCAATAGCCATCGGCAGCGTGTTCAGAAGGTTGACAGCTAAGCTGGCGTGCCGGTCCGTAAGAGTAGCTATGTCCGCATACTTGCAGCCGCTAGGGTTTGGGACGCGTCGGGGGTGCGACGCCGCTATCCATGTGACGCGTGCGTTCGTCATGAACCCTGAGAACTCGGACTGCGTGGTGCTGAAACTAGATGTACGCAATGCTTTCAACACCCTAGAAAGAGACGTTCTTTTGAGTGAGGTCAAGGATAAAATTCCTTCCCTATACCCCTTTCTCTATCAGGTATATTATTATCCTTCGAATCTATTCTTTACTGATAGTCTCATTTCGTCTCAAGTGGGAGCGCAGCAGGGGGATCCATTGGGGCCACTTGTATTCAGTTTAGCAATTCACAAAGTCATCTCTGGATTGAAATCGTCTCTGAACCTGTGGTACCTTGATGATGGCATTATTGGTGGATCACCGGAAGAGGTTTGCCAGGACCTGGAGGTTCTTGTTCCTCAACTTAAGGAGCTGGGTCTGGAGGTGAATCCCTCCAAGTGCGAATTTTTTCCCTGTGGCGTTGGAGCTCGTACAGGCTTCTCACGCTTTAGTTCTCATTTACCTGGCTTCAAGGAACTTGCTCCTCTTTCTTTCTCCATTTTGGGATCTCCCATTTTTTTTGACGGCTTGACAGAAGCCATTTCCTCCCGTAAACAGCTTCTCCTCAATGCTCGGGAACGTCTCAAGGATCTCTCCGCGCACGTTGCGATTTTGTTATTGCGCATGTGTTTTGCCTTACCCAAGGTTACGTATCTCTTGCGGACCGCTCCTACCTGGCTTTGTCCTGAGGAAGTATGTTCCTTTGACTGGGCTCTAAAATCAACGGTTGAGTCGATCCTGAATGTGTCTTTTAATGATGCGCAGTGGAGGCAGGTGGCTCTTCCTATCCGGTACGGAGGTCTTGGGGTGCGGTGCGTGCATGATGTGGGTCTGCCGGCTTTCCTGGCATCGACACATGGGGTGGCTGACCTCGTCGCTGTAATTCTAGATTCCAATGGTGACGGGGCAAACATACCATTTATGTTGGTCAGCTTGGTCTGTCCTCAACATGGGGGCAGCAAGCCCTGACGCATCATATGTTCAGCGCACTTGGGACGACGTCACGTCCAAGCTGATCCAGGAACAGATGTTGGTGGGTTCCAGGTTCCTCGGGGGCTGATTTAGCCAGACTCAGGGCTGTATTGCAGCCGGAATCGGGGGCATGGTTGCACGCGCTTCCTTCACCTCACCTGAGCACGTTGCTTGATGACAACTCTTTGCGTGTGGCGGTGGCCTTCCGCCTGGGCTGCAAGGTGTGTGAACCCCACAGATGCACCTGCGGTTCCATGGTGGAGGCCGACGGCCATCACGCTTTGAGTTGTCGTCGTTGCTCGGGGAGGTTCCCGCGTCACCATGCGCTCAATGATATTGTTCGGAGGGCTTTTGTGTCGGCTGATATCCCCTGCCTGTTGGAGCCTCCGGGTCTGTGCAGGACTGACGGCAAGAGGCCGAACGGGCTAACCCTGGTGCCTTGGAGGAACGGCAAGTGCCTAATTTGGGACGCAACTTGCGTCAGCACTGTTGCTGCCAGCCACCTTGTTCGCACCGTCCACTCTTCGTCAGCAGCAGCGGAAGACGCCGCTGAGAGGAAGAGGGTGAAGTACGCACCGTTGTTGGACCGCTATCATTTTGTGCCCATTGCCGTGGAGACCATGGGTGCTTGGGGCACTGAGGCCAGGAAGCTCATTAGTGAGATAAGGCACAAGCTCCGTGACAAGACAGGTGACTCCCGCTCCGGCTTGTTCTTGGTGCAAAGGTTAGCCATTGCCATCCAACGTGGCAATGCAGCAAGCGTTTTGGGCACCTTTGCGCCGGGAACAGTTAGGGGCGGGTTATTTGACTAGGCGGACGTGTTGTTCTTGTCCTTATATTATATTTGATTTGATTAATTATTTTAATACTAAATAAAATACCTATTACTATTTTAATAGTTTGTCAGTTAATTTTGTATCAGAATTTTATCCAGTGTATATTTTTTATCCTCTTTAATAAATGTCAATAACTGAAAAAAAATACAGCCAAGAGCAATGTGTCAGAGATACCAGCAACCGTTCAGTGACTGTTCTGATCACACTAGAATGAAAATGAACTTCAATGTTCATTCAATGATTGAAAATCGAGCGGTGTTATTAAATCACACTCATTAAGAAATCATTGCTCAAAATACAATGCCATTTCAATTATCAAAACTATGGCCAACCTACTTAGACATCACACTATACCGGGTGGCAGGGACATCGACGCGCAACCTGTAACCAGGGTTGGGCAGTATTTGAATTACTTGTAATTAAAATATGTAATTAAAATACAAATACGTATTTGTTATTTGTATTTGACCTTAAAATGTAATTTGTAGTTCGTGTTTCGTACGCGGCGGAACATGGACTTAGGTATAACTCGAAGAAGAGCGAAGTGCTCGTTTTCAAGAGTGGAAAGCGTGGTCCAGTGCATGTTCCGCCTATTATGCTTAATGGTGCGGCTCTGCAGGTGGTGAGCAGCTTCAAGTATCTGGGGCACATTGTGACAGAAGAGTTGCAAGATGACGCAGACATAGAGAGAGAGCGCAGAGCATTGGCAGTCAGGGGAAATATGGTTGCACGCAGGTTTGCTCGCTGCTCGAGGGCGGTGAAAATTACTCTTTTCAAGGCGTACTGCCAATCGTTATACTCGAGCAGTCTGTGGGTAGCCTTTACTCGCCGGGCTGCTAGTGCTCTGCGTGTCCAATACAATAATGTCTTCAGGATGCTGTTGCGGCTGCCTCGCTTTTGTAGTGCGTCCGGAATGTTTGCGGAGGCGCGAACGGACGGCTTTCATGCGGTTATACGGAAGAAAGTAGCCTCATTGTGGCGGCGCGTGCGAGGCAGTAGCAACAGTATCCTGCAGATGGTTGTATCTCGTGCGGATTGCCCTATCCAGAATAAATGGATGCATATTGTGATGGGTGTTGACTAACATAGTGCATAAGAAGATTTTACTAACACAATGTATTTGTAATGTAATGATTATTGATAGTGATAATGACATAATTGTGATGATTTATTTTTCTGTTTATACATATATTAGTTCTGTTATTATTTATATATTTTTTCTGTAAGTATTTATAGTTTGAAATTGTATGGATTGATTTTATCTGAAATAAATTGATTAATAATAAATACCTGACGGCGAAGTATTTTGTAATTAGTGTTTCAAATACTTGAGGCTTCAAAATACATTTTAACATTAAAATACATTTAACCTTCATCTAGCGATCGTGAGTGTGAGTGCGAGGCGAGAGTGCAATGATGGTAAAGAAGCTATTAGAGTTGGCAACACTGCACATGTTATGTACACTGTACGCTATGACTGTACGTCAAATTAGCCAACAAAACGCAAAAAAATGTACGTCTTATTGTCAATGTCAAGCTAAGATGTCAAGTCAGAACGGTTTAACGGTTTGTTTTTAGTTTTTTCACGGAATAATTAATAAAGCTTCTGTTCTGTGTAGAATACAAATTGTATTATTAAAGTTTGTCGCGATGGATGATCAAAATCACTCTGCATGCTACGATGCCGGACAACGGTGGCGATGGATGGAGTGAACCAAATGAATGCTGAGATGTGTCCGCTAATTGTAATATGTAATTTGTATTTTGTATTTCAATTAAAAATAGCTAAAATACTGTATTTTGTATTTCAAATACCTTACTTAAATATATTTTGTATTTTAATTACTTGCGATAATTTGTATTTCAATTAAAGCAAAGCATGTATTTTGCCCAGCCCTGCCTGTAACCATAAATTCAGCACATGATTTTAGACCCCTTAGCGTAGAAATTTGTTGGTTATCAAACAAAATATCTGCTGTTTCATAGGAAAATGCAATACCTACGCGGTCAAAAATCAAAAAAAAAAAATTACTTTATTTCATTATTACACGTTATAAATTATACAGTTGGTGGCGTCTCCTTTTAAGCATATAGATGCCTGTGCCAGGAGGCGCCGCTCTTTTATATATTATACAATTAGTGCAACATGTTAATAAAGAAAAAGAAAGAAAAGATTATCATTAGTCTGTTGGTGTGTGTGTGTGTGGGGGGTGTGTGTGTGAGTGTGGGGTGTGTTTGTGTGTGTGTAGGGTTGTGTGTGTGTGTGTGTGGTTTTTTTATACAGGAAGCGGATTTACCTTATATTTTGTAGAAGACTCTCTACTTCATCGTAGCTTAACTTATTTATCCACTTAATTAGCAACGATTTGCATTCTTTAAACGGTTTAGTATGTATATCTATTTGCTTATTTATTTTATTGTATAAGAAAGACGAGCGTGTGTCGTACTGAATATTTGCAAATTCTGTTTTTACAAAAGGGGTGGAAGCAATATCGTGTTTCCTTCTTCTAGCTAAAACATTAGGATCTAAGGGTAGGGTTTTATATGTTTTTAATACTATGTGTATAATATATAATTTTCGAACTGTTATTAAGTTACTTATTTGGTATAGCTCGTGGGTGGGAAAGGTCCTTTTTTTGAAATACATTACTTTTATTAGTGTCCGTTGCGCTCTTTCAAAATGTGGTCAAAATGTATAGAACAGCTAACTTTTTTTTGATAACCAATGAAATCTATCGACGTGAGGGTGTTTAGAATCATGTGCTAAATCCATGGTAACAGTGGGCCAATTCTCGTAATTTAAAACGTTGAAAATCTAGTCGCAGTCTTATCTCGGCAACAAACAAATGTCAAAAACTTGTCAAAATGTAGGGAAATTAGAGGTATTTTTGACAGAATGAGACTGAGATCAGACTGTGAACGTTCTTATAATTACGAGTATTGCCCCTCTAGTTGCGCGTCGATGTTCCTGCCACCCTGTATGGTCGTGTGGTGAACTTCACAATATTCTCTTGCCTGTCTGTAGTGAGTTACTGCATACATATTTTACCCAGTAACACAGTACGTAGTGAGCTCAAAGATGTTATGTGATCGCGTGCATTCGTTCAAAGCCGGTCCCACAACATTTCGCCTGCCGTTTTGTATTATACATTTATTATTATTGTTTTAAATGTTTGTTTGTTTGTATGTAGGGGGTAATCTCCGGAGTTAATAATCCAATTCTAAAAAGGTTTTCATTGGTACAAAGCTACATTATACGTGAGTGCTATAGGCTAATATGCATCATGCATTTTAGCTGAGCTATCACAACTTTTGTCTAGCAAGTCGGAAAGAAATACCTTATTATTTGCATGCACTGCCTCAACAGTCGTATACTAACTATAACCAATGTATGGCAATCTGGTCCGCCTTAAATAGTTCTACAAGAAGTCCGTAACACCATATTTCTATCTTTTATAATTTATCTTTTAATATCACTTTTATCTTTTAAATGCTTACGTTTGGATGAAAACATAATTTTTAATTATGAATCCTTATCAAAATAAATTATTTATTTTATGATCACAAGCACATTATAGAGATAATGATTGCCCTTTACAGTATGGCAATTGGTCATTCTTAAAGTTTCGGAGATAATAGAAAATTACTAAGACGCAAAATGCCGCTAAAACATTCACGAATACCACTTCTGCTTTGTGCAGACGTTTTATCCATTTACCCATAGATGGCGTTGTACAAATACGTAATTTTTCTGACTCACGGTGTTTAAACTTTACACGGATTAAAATAATTAAAGAAAAATTCAAATACTATAGGAAAAGTCTACGGTAATATTTCTGATCGCTTATCATATCAATTACTTCGCGACAGAGCCAGTGATATTGAACAGCTTTGATATAAGGCCTACATGACTAATATCGAGGCCTCAATAGGTAGGTAGTAACCCTAAATTATTCTGGTCATATGTGAAAAGTAAACGCATGAACAGTAATTTTCCATCGAGTATGTCATCTATACATATAATAAAATCGTAGGAAAGTCAAAACTGTACATTGAATATTTTTTTAAAAGAATACTTGGGGCGTGATCTACAATCGATATCGAAGCCAAAAATATAGTTTTTAGAATTTTTGTCTGTTTGTCTGTTTATCTGTTTGTCTGTATGTATGTCCGGGATAAACTCAAAAAGTACTGCATGGATTTACTTCAAATTTTGCATGAATATTACTAAGAGGTCGGGTCAACATATAGGCTACATATTATCACGCTATCACCTACGGGGGAGGAGCTGTGAATCTTTATTTTTCTTACGCATTCTGTGACAGCGTACACGCTAGATTACAATCTAACGACGCATATTTAAATGTTGTTTTTGAGTAAGCCATGCTATTATTTAGCTTTAAACTATAAAAACTACGCCATTTAAGTAACTTGGGCAGAGAAACATATTTAAATGAATGTTAGTAGTATAAAGACAATTTGAAACAGCGCCATCTATGACATTTCATAAAAATCAAATCAAGTTACATGTTAATACTTTTTGGAAATTAATCATTTAAATTTGATCATGTTGGTGAGGTTAGTAGTTAGTTATTCTTAAAATTCATAGATGGCAATGTGCATTTTCTTCATAAAAGTTGTATCGTATAGTTCGTTTTGACAAATTCAAGTTCCAACAAAACCCTCAAAATCTAGAGCAGAGTTGAGAAAGACAATTAAAAAAAAATGCGGTGTTAAGTATTACAAAAAAGTTATGTTCATTGATGATGATCATCTCTTCATTAATTTCATGTTGTTAGTACAAAATAAACATTGACTGTTAATACTTTTGTTCGCGTTGGGCAAAACCAGGGTAAAATGTTTTTCTTGGATGCTCCTGGTGGAACAGGAAACATATTTGTTACCACTGGCATACTTGCAGAGGTCAGGATGCAAGGCAAAATTGCTATTGCTGTAGCGTCGTCGGGAATCGCTGCCACACTGCTTCCCGGTGGCAAGACAGCACATGCCATGTTTAAAATTCCCATCGATTTAGAGAGCGCCGAAACGCCTGTTTGTGGTGTGTCACGTAACAGCGATAAGGGACACGTGCTCAAGGATTGCTCTCTTATCGTATAGGATGAGTGTACGATGGCCAATAGGAAGGCAGTTGAGGCCGTGGACAGAACCCTGCAGGACATCCGCAGGAACGAAAATTTGATGGCTGGTGTCACAGTTCTGTTCAGTGGCGATTTCCGGCAAACGCTTCCCGTGGTGACGCGGGGATCGAAGGCTGACGAGGTGAATGCTTCGTTGAAATGATCTTCGTAGTGGTCACGAGTTCGTACGCTGCGCTTGACCATTAATATGAGAGCTCGGCTCGGCGGCAATGCACGTGCTCAAGAATTCTCCGATGTGCTTCTAAGTCTTGGCGAAGGCGACCAGAAGAGAGAGGTGGATAGGTGGTGCTTCCAGATTCTCTCGGTAGAGTGGTATCCAGCTTAGAAAAACTCATTCGCTGTGTGTACGGGGACATCAGTCGTATACCGCACCAGCAGAATTCTTGGGTGTGTGAGCGGGGCATTTTGACGCCCAAAAATGATCAGGCTGCAGCAATTAACGAATGCATTCTCTCGGAAATTGAGGGGAATCAAGTGGTCTACACCTCGATAAACACTGTTGTCGAGCAAGATGACGCCACACATTATCCCGTGGAATTTCTGAACTCCCTGTCAGCAAGTGGACTTCCAGCCCATGCCATCAAGCTGAAGGTCGGTGTCCCGATTATGCTTCTTCGGAACCTATCTCCTCCGAGGTTGTGTAACGGGACCCGCCTTAAAGTCATCTCGCTCCACAGGCACATCATTGCGGCGGAAATTCTTACGGGTTGTGGCGTCGGCGAGGCAGTATTTATACCACGCATTCCCTTATACCTCATAACTTCCCGTTCCAGTTCAAGCGCGTACAGTTCCCCGTGAGTGTTTGCTTCGCGATGACCATCAATAAGTCGCAGGGGCAGACACTGAGGGCAGCGGGTGTCGACCTCAGGACAAGTTGCTTCTCACACGGGCAACTGTACGTCGCTTGCTCCCGCGTCACCAGTCCTGACTCTCTTTACATTTTGGCTCTTGGCAGCATAACTACCAACGTAGTTTATAGGGAAGTGTTGTAAGGTATAATACCTTTGTAGGTATGTATTTTTACTCTTTTGTGTCCTGGAATGTATTCCTGCATTATTTTCTCTATTTCCTTCAGTCACATCTTATGACTGAACTCAGCAGGATTCCCATATAACTCTCTTCACTTGCTTCGCTTGCAAAAAAAACTTATATTTTAATGCTATTTTAAAAGTTGTTTACTTATAATGCTATAGCGACACTGGCATCTTACGTATTTTGGTGCTGTAGAGCCTTCACGCAGACGACGTCGCGGGCAGCAGCTAGTATGGTAATATTAGAAGTGACTCAGGGGGAGGAATTTGTGAGCTTTTTGCTAATTACTTTCGCACAACCTTTCTTGATGCTTCTTCCGCATCCCATGGCTGTGGTTCGGCCGGCTGTATTTCCAACTGCGATATGAGTACAATCGAAATTGACATAGTGGTCGTTCATAGATATTTAAAATCCCTTGACTTAAACAAATCTGCCGGACCCGATAAACTGGCTTTGCCTCTATCACTTTTATTTAAAAGATCAATATCTGACGGTACTGTGCCTTTTTTATGGAAATCTGGTTTTGTATCACCCATCCATAAGAAGGGTGCTAAAGACCAAATTGAAAATTATAGGCCAATTTCAAAACTTTGTCTGCTAGCTAAAGTATTGGAACGCATAGTCTATAATCAGTTGTACAGCATTGTGGTTTCTAGCTTGAGTCCTCAACAACATGGGTTTCTAAAAGGAAAGTCTACAGTCTCTAACCTGGTTCTGTTCACAGATTATATTACTGAGCACATGGATAATGGATCCCAGGTCGACGCTATTTATACTGATTATAGCAAGGCGTTTGATGGGATTGATCATGACATTCTACTGAGGAAGCTTTTTGATTTGGGCATTAGGGGAGACCTATACAGATGGCTTTATATCCTCCTGGTCAACTATTCCCTCTGGTGTTCCACAGTGGTCGCTGCTGGGGCCATTATTATTTGTACTTTTTATTAATGATATCGGCGAGTGTTTCAAACATTCTAAATATCTAATGTTTGCAGATGACATGAAAATTTATACATCAGATGTGAGTTCGAATGCCGCTAGACTTTTGCAGGCGGACATATCTAGATTAATAAGCTATTGTAGAATAAATAAATTAGATCTTAATGTATCAAAATGCTTAGTTATAACCTTCACCCGGAAGAACCTATCAGTCATATTTAATTACTGAATTGCCAATCAACCTTTATCTTGAACTCATGTCAATAGAGATCTTGGCATTCTTCTAGACAGTAAGCTCACCTTTGAGAGTCATGTTGACCATGTCGCCAAAAAGCATCCAAAGCCCTGGGATTCATTATCCGTAATGCCAGTTCGTTCAATAAAATGAAAACATTAAAAATTTTGTATTGTGCTTACGTCCGCAGTCATCTCGATTATGGTAGTCAAATTTGGAATCAGAATTATGCTGTGCATTCAGACAGATTGGAACGAATACAAAGGAAATTCACGAGATACTTAGGTTATAAATTTAAAATCCCTTATCTGAGTTACAATGAACGATGCGCTCGATTCCACTTACTTCCACTTGTAGCTCGGAGAAATATATCTGACGTTCGGTTCCTAGTTCAAATAGCACAATCAAGGATTAATTGTCCTGAACTTCTTTCTAAGCTGTCTCTGAATGTTCCACCTCGGCATTCTCGTTTGAGAAATCTCCTTCTTGCTCCTTATGCTCGCACAGTTTACCGTAGCAATTCTTATATGATTCGCTCAGTTAAAGTTTTTAACCAAATTGTTAAGAATAAGCACCCTTCAATCGATTTGTTTGCAAGCAGCTTAGCGTCCATTACTACTGTTTTATCTAAGCAGTATAATATTGTTTCTGATAACTCAACTCAACTCAACTCAACTCAAAATATTTATTTCAATTAAACCATTACAGGCACTTTTGAATTGTCAAGGGGTCGGTCAGTCAGAAAAATGAAGCTAGTTGCCCATTCCAAAGCGTAGGTACCTATGGAGAAGAACGGGCAAGAAACTCCATGGACACTCTTTTAAATCAATATAATATGGTTACAAAGTATTGGTTACATAATTCATGTTAGAAATTATGCATGTGAGAACGATGCAGAACGTTAAAAGCGTCCGTAATGAAAAGTTTAGAAAAATAAAAATAAGAACAATTCAAATATTAAATTAAATTAAAATAAGCCATGGCAGCAAAAAGATGACCAGTCCCTACTGACGGCGCCCGTTCACGAACATGACGCATGGATTAGCACCATTCAGCTCAACCATTTTGAAGGGAGCCAAATGATCCAACACATCGATACCTCCTAAGTATAATGAGTCAACTGACATTATAGTTATTTTATAGGAGAGTGATTTGAAGGCAAATTGTTTATATTTTAATGAAATCAAATTAATTCGAAATAAAGTAAATGTTTTTTTAATAAAAATTGTAAGCTCTTCCTTTGGTATAAAATGATTTTGCTGATTTTTGTTTTTAAATGACATTTTATGTACATGACTTGGTATACGCCGGCGGGACTCAATAGTGAAATGGTTTAACTACCAGTTATATTCATGTACGTTGTCCATCAAAATCCATCGTTTACACCAAAATCACATGAAATAGATTGTCATTTTATTAATATAATTTTCCTTTTGTTTGTTTCCGGGGTTTTCTGTCTCACTTAATAATAAAAAATGTTGAAATTATATCACTTGACTCATTATACTAGGAAAGTACTTAGCAATGTTAACATTTGAAACCTCAACGTATACTGGACCAATGTAATTTACCGAAGTTTTTTATTAGTATTTTTTTTGTAATACCTTACGATATGTGGGATTAATAAAAGCTAGGAAGAAGAACAAGAATCATGAACCAATAACAACTCATTTTGAAGAATCAAAATGTATTTTTCGCCATAATTAAGTAGGAATATCTTTTTAACATAATAGCTTTACGCTACAACGTAAACAAATCACTATTAAAAAAAATATCAATGTTCCATCATTAATGTTTCATAAAAAACAACAAACAATCAATCATAATAAAAACTAAAACTGGTACTTCTTTAGTAGTTCAATAAAAATAATAAGAACTAAAAATGGTAACTTACGTTAAACAATAATAAAAATTATAGAAATTAATAACGTAACAGTCAACAGGCATTTCTAATGCTCAAAAAATAGTTATAAGGTTTAACAAATTAGAAATCAGTCAGAATCGCTGTCGTTAGATCCGTTAGAATTAGTTGAAATCAATTAATTTATTCAAAGTCAAAGTCAAAGTCCATTTATTTGTCAGAATATTGTTACAGAGTTGTTACATAATTTTAAAAGTTCATAATATTCTCCCGTTTCCGGCGTACAAATACATTTTCAGGGTTTTGGTTATATATAACATAGAATTAAATATTAGGTAAATTAGAATAACATACAAATTGAAAATTAGTCAAATATTAGGAATGGAAATGTCAAAAAGATTAAATTAAGTCAAAGAGATAATAAGAACAGAATATAATGATTCTAATATTTAAGTCAACTTTTCATTTCATTCATAAAATCATTAGTCGAGTAATAGCATTTACATAATAAATAATCGAATAGTTTAGATTTAAATTTCCTAAAGTTAAGAGTTTTAAAACAGTCTGGTAGTTTATTATAAACTTTGGTCGCCATACAAAATATATTATTCGAAAATAGTTTATTATTTCGTCGAGGTACACGAAGCATGTGGACTTTGCGGCTGCGACTATTACAAAATAAATGAAATTCCTATTTTTCACTATAATTAAGTACGAATTTCTTTTAACATAGTAGCCTTACTAAAAGCTACAAGTAAAAACAAATCAACATTTAACAAATTATCAATGTATGGAACATTGATAATTTGTTAAATGTTGATTTGTTACCATTTTTAGTTCTTATTATTTTTATTGACTTACTAAAGAAGTACCTGTTTTTGTTTTTATTATGATTGATTGTTTGTTGTTTTTTATGAAACTTTAATGATGGAACATTGATATTTTTTTTAATAGTGATTTGTTTACGTTGTAGCTTTTAGTAAAGCTATTATGTTAAAAAGATATTCCTACTTAATTATGGCGAAAAATACATTTTGATTCTTCAAAATGGTAACTTACGTTAAGCAATATTAATAGAAATTAATAACACAACAATCTAGGCATTTCTAATGCTCAAAAATATAAGGTTTAACAAATTAGAGATCAGTCAGAATCGCTGTCGTTACTGAGCCGCAATAAACTTGTATCATACTTGTATCGATGCGTCCCCCCTCACGCCCCGCGTACACTGGTTCAAAGTTATTTAGATCAGTTTACAATGTACGATTTTAACTGATGTTGAAATTGATTTAGTATACGTGAAATTATCTCGGTAATTATTGTTCTTTTTTATTTTTTTTTAACACAAACTTTAAGATCACGATTTATCATGTACGTTTATATAAAAATATAAAAATACCTAAATTTGTTAGTTGACTCAGTATACTTAGGAGGTATCGACATGCGCCACCATCAGCGAGACATTTGAGTGAGCATGACATACTCTCTGCTGCCAGGGCACATTCAAGTCAATGAAAGACGTACCCAGTAAATGGTAGCTTTATAGTATGTACATAGTACTCACACATGTGCTATACAATTATATAATACTAGGAGTTTGAGTTTATATAATGCAAAAAAAAGTATTTTAAAATCTTCAGCAGCTCCAACAGTATTTTCAAATGCTAATCAATTTATTTATGCGTCCTTATGGAGCAGGACCAGCATTTAGCCAAGCATTTTTATCAGCGATGTAATCCCCCAATTTATAATATGCCTGGCTGCATAGTGTGCGTTTTATACAAAATTTAAATTTCGTTTCATTCTGTTCTATTATGTGGGGAGGTATTTTATTGTAACATTTTAAACAGTACCCCATGAAAGATAAATCTACTTTAGCTAGCCTGAAACCTAGTTGGCCTAATTGCTCCCTATTTCTAGTGATATAATTGTGTCTTTCACCTCTTTTACTAAAAAGATGTAGATTTTTCCTTACGTACATAATGTTTTCATAGATATATTGACAAGGTACCGTCATGATGTTAATATCTTTCAACAATTCCCTTAGAGAGTCACGCCTGCGGAGGCTATATATGGCTCTGATGGCTCTTTTCTGCAGAATAAAAATAGACTCGATGTCTGCAGCCCGTCCTCATAGCAAAATACCGTACGACATAATACTATGAAAGTAACTAAAATAGACTAGTCTCGCGGTATCAACATCAGTAAATTGACGGATTTTTCTCACAGCATACGCTGCTGAACTTAGTCGTCCTGCAAGGGATGTTAAATGAGGACCCCATTGAAGCCTTGAGTCAAGCGTGATCCCCAGGAAAACAGTTTTATCGACGAATTCTAGTTTCTCTTGATTCAATTCTATCTCACAATGACTACTTTTGACATTTGGTAAAGAAAATCTTATGCACTTCGTTTTTTTCCCATTTAATACTAAATTATTAGCAGTGAACCAGTTTTGGATCTGCAGTAGGGCGTTATTTACGTCGTCAAGATTTGATGCACGTCTATTAATTTTAAAAATCAAGGAAGTATCGTCAGCAAATAACACCATCTGTGGTTGGGTTTTTAACAAATGGGGTAGATCATTAATATATACTAAAAAGAGGAAAGGACCTTATATCGAGCCTTGTGGTACACCCAAGTGGTGTTTTACTTTTAAACCGAGTGGATTGACACCATTTATTTGAACTTGCTGTTGTCTGTCATTTAAATAAGATTTTACTAAACTGAGCGCAAGTTTTCCAAGTCCGTAATGCTCAAGTTTTAAAAGTAAGGTTTCGTGGTCGACGCAATCAAAAGCCTTGGAGAGGTCACAAAAAATTCCTATGGCGTCTTGGGACTCTTCCCACGCCGTAAAAATATGTTTTAATAAAGTGACACCGGCATCAGTCGTACAACGTCCCTTGGTGAAACCATACTGTTGGTCGTGCAATATTTTATTGGAGTTAAAATGATTGAGCATTTGGTTCAGCACAACCTTTTCAAACACCTTGCTGAAAACAGGTAACACGGATACGGGTCTATAATTATTGGTAACTTTACTGTCCCCCGATTTAAAAAGTGGTATCACCTTGCTGTATTTCATGAGATCCGGGAAGACTCCTTGATCCACACACAAATTAAATATTAAGGCTAAGTACGGCGCTATAGTCTCAATAATGGAGGTACAAACTTTGATAGACATTCCCCATAGATATTCGGTTAGTTTGATCTTGATTTGCTTGAAAGCTTTTATTACTATTGTGGGGTTTATATGCTTGAATTCAAATTCAATCTGGCAGGATGAGACGTTTGCTCTTAATAAATCAATAGAACGTAAGGGCGAGGAATTCAAGATTTCAGTGGTTGTATGTGGGATACTGGTAAAGAAATTTACAAATTCATGAGCAACTTCTTTGTTAGTGCTTATGAGACCACGCGAAGTCGGTATTGTGAAATCATTATTATGTCTTTTATTCCGGTTAGTTTCATCATTGATAATTTTCCAAACCGTCTTTATTTTATTATCGGCCGATTTGATCTTGTTGCTAATATGCAAGGCTTTAGCTACTTTGCAGATATTTTTAAAGGTTTTAGAGTAGGTAGCAACGTATTTATTAAAAGTTTCAGAGTTAATGTAAGGCTTAAGGCCATACAGCTCAAACAATTTTTCCCTACTTTTCCTTATACCCTTAGTTGCCCAGTCACTAAACAAAAACCTTGGGCAAATAGTTTTAGTTTTCTTTTTTAACGTATTATTGAACTCGGTGCGATATACTCTGACAGCGGCTGCGCATGCATAGCAGATGCATGTGCATCTGCTGTTGGAGTGTGTGCTGTTACAGGTATTTAATTTATTCGTTGAGTAATTTAATGTTATACTTAGTGTTATAGTTAACCTATTCGTTAGCTATTTTATTTCATTAGTCAATTTGAAAATGTGTACAACAATACTCTATTGCTAACTGTGGAGGCTTGTAAATAGCTTGTCGTCAATTACCTCACTACTACTTATGTATTAGATGTAAGCCACCCAAAGACAATAAAATAAAAAAATAATGGGGGGTTATACAAACAAAGTATTAAGTTATAAATTACAAATTGATTTTAGTAATATAAAAATAATATTGTGTCATATCCGTAATAAGGATTATTTTGAGCTTTAGTTTCAATCTTCTTTTCATAATGAAAATGAATACTTAAGCTATAACCGCAGTAAGTCCTAATAAATACGATTTGTTAACTTTGACGTTTCAGCTAAGCAACTAAAGTTAAAACGAATGCACTGGCAGTAAACAAAAAGTAGTACTACTGAGTAATTTAATTGTATTATGACACATTTTTTTTATTTACGTGGGTAGATTTGCTAGTTGTGATTTCTTAGAGTACCCACACACATTAGTAGTTAAAGCACAATATTATTATATTACTAACATTTAATATTTTAAGTCTAAGGGTCGTAGTTCACTGATTACCTGCTTTACTTCAATAAATTTTTCTTTATGAGAAAATAAACTGTTTTGACTAGAAGTTTATTCATTTCTTTTTTTTTTATTTTATAAAATTATCACGGATAAAAAAATTTTAAATCACTTATAAAACATTTTTATTTTAACCCCGTATTACAATAGCAATATAATAATGAAAATAAAATAACTATTAAATAAGAACTAATTCTCTAAAAAAGCAGCAAAAATAAATTAAATAAAAAGCCGCATAAACTTGAATGCAGGCCTTATACAGCCAGTCGCTAGTCGTTACAAAATGTTTAAAAATAATATAGCTCATAAAATCACACCATCTATAGTAGAATACGAGAGTGAAATTTATAGTGCCCTTTTTGATGTTGTGCAAAAAGAGTACCAATCTACTTTTAAGACCAAAACTATTAACATTAATGGATCCTCTGTTGGCTTTAACCAATGGGCTACTCCAGGTATTTATAAAAGTAGAGTGAGACTATATGAGTCATATGGTTTGAAAAAATACAGGTTTGATACTCCTTTGCTAGAATATGTGACAAAAATTATTCAAAATTATTCATAAAGATTAGTGCTTTTGCTAAATCAAAATTTTTAGGCGATACAATTAAAAATTCTAATAATATAGTAAAAATCACTTGGAAAATTATTTAAGAATTATTAACAATGAAACGGGTAAATCTATTAAACAAGAAAAACAACTTGGTCGACAACAAATTAGTTAATAATGCAGCTGACGTAGCTGAGGCATTTAATGAGTTTTTTGCCAACATACCGATAACTACGATTCGCTCCTTAAATTCGTCCCCGTCCAAAGCTGAAAACCTTTTGCATAGTAGTGTACCTAAATGTAGTCCTTTATTTAGTTTCGAACATGTAACCCCGCGTGATGTAGTTAATATTTTTAATACACTTAAGTCTAAAAACACCGGTGATTATTGGGGCATCTCCATTAAACTTTTCAGTAATATAATAAACATCGTAGCCCCCTATCTAGCTGTTAATTTAAATCAGGTAATAAGAATGACGTTGGCAATTTCAGGCCTATTTCTATTTTACCTGAATTTAGCAAAATATTTAAAAAGTTAATACTCAAGAAGTTGCTAAGACATTTTAATTTAAACAGCCTCCTCCATAATGAGCAATATAGCTTTACAAAGGGTCGTTCAACTACAGACGCGGGTGTTGTTCAGCTGAGACACATATTTGACGCATGAGAGAAATCGCAAAATGCTATTGGAGTTTTCTGTGATCTCTCCAAAGCCTTTGATTGCGTGCACCATGACACGCTTTTGCGTAAGTTACGTCATTACGGTGTCCGAAACGAGGCTCTCAACATAATAGGGTCCAATGTGTAGATGTTAATGGCGCGAAATCTTCCGGGCTACCAATTCAGTTACGTGCTCCGCAAGGCTCAATATTTTGTCCATTCGTGTTCTTAGTATATATCAATGATTTACCATTCCATTTGAAGGGCATCTGTGACGTTGTACTGTATGCAGATGATACCTCTTTTATTTTTAAAGTAGACAGGACTAGACAAGATTTTGACGACGTAAACAGTGCTCTCTCAATAGTTACAGATTGGTTTACGTCAAATAACCTAGTTCTCAACGCCAAGAAAACGAAATGTGTAAAGTTCGCCTTACCGAATGTTAGAAATCTAGGACCCAACATCGTCTTAGATAAAGAGGTGCTTGAAACTGTAGGCTCGGAAATTTTTCTAGGACTAACAGTAAATGCCAAACTTCAGTGGGGATCTCATATATCAAGTCTACCAGAAAGGCTCAGTTCGGCTGCCTACGCCGTCACGAAAGTAAGACAATACACTGACGTTGATACAGCTCGTTTAGTCTATTTTAGTTATTTTCACAGCGCTATGTGCTACGGTATTCTGCTGTGGGGCAAAGCCGCTGATATACAAACATATTTGTCCTTCAAAAACGAGCTGTTCGAGCAATTTACCAGCTAGATACCAGAGTTTCTCTAAGAGAATTTTTTAAAGATATTGGTATTCTCACGGTTGCATCACAATTCATCTTCGCCAACATCTTATATATTAGGCAAAAGCATTTGTACACTAAAAACAGTGATATTCATGGTGTTAACACTAACTACGTGCCCCCTTTTACCGGCTTCATATGGTTCATAACTCATTTGTTGGGCTTGGTATAACCTTTTATGACAAGATAACCTCTTCTTTGCTAGACTTGCCTTTTAATGCGTTTAAAGCTCAAGTAAAATCCAACCTTTGTTCAAAGGCTTACTATTCCATCAACGACTACTTACACGATAAGGTCGCCCTAATTAACTCAAGACAATGTTCATGTTCTTTCTCCAGAATTAACTTACTGACAGGTTATTGTTATTAGTATTAACTTATTTATTTATTTTACTTCGATGGTCCTTTTCATCTGTGACTTCAAGTGACAGCTATGTGACCAGAACCCAGCAATGCATAAAAATGTAAGCTGCCACGCACTTTATGCCTGGAGGCTTTTATTTAGGTAGTAAGTTTTTATTTACATTTTAATTAATTATTTTTCAGCTTGAGTACGTTTTTATTATATTTGTTGGTATTTTGGCGTGTAAGTAATTTAATTTTATGTTATGTGCCTTGTACTGTTAATTACTTAACGCCTAGTATTGTATACAATCAAGTATCAAGTATTTTTTAACTGAACAGACAGCTGTGCTGCTGGGGAGTTTGTTGCGGCACTTCTTCTTCCCAGCGATAGCACTATGAAGTGGAGAAGGGCGGGCGGGCGGTCGTTTTTGAGGGACTGTCTTTTGTAATTTTGACGTTCGAAAAGTGCTAATTGTCAGCCTAATTTGAATAAATGACTTTTGATTTTGATTTTGACACTGTCTATTCTGTACGGTTGTGTGCGTTATTGTGACATTGTGTGCCACGTATTTAGGAACGTACACCCATTCAATCCGCATGACCACGAGAGCACACATATAAACATTTAGACTCGAATAGTTTGTGTCTTTCCCGAGGCACTCCTGGTAGGTACTCAGCGTAGCGGCGCTAGTGCCGCGTAATGCCACAATACTGAACGAGTTTGCTTGGAGCGACTGTTTATGATTTTTTTGTTTATTTTAGTAAGTAGGTACTCGTCGTACTCGTAGATAAAATAATAATAGATATCAGAACAAGATTATACTGAGTTAAGTAGGGTAGGCAGTGTCTTTCTGTCTTTATGAAACGCTACTGAGGTTAAGCCACGCTTGCCGCGGTTGGTCCGTGTATGGGTGACCATCTTTACGTACCAAGACCCTTCGTGTCTCGGAAAGCATGTTAAGCGCGGTTGGTTCCGGCTGTCATTCATGGCTCTTTGACAGTCGTTACGGGTCGTCAGTTGCCCGAAAGTTTGACAACCAGTCTTACCAAAGGGTATTATAGTATTACCCAATAACCGGGTTGTGGAGGTCAGATAGGCAGTCACATGTAAAAATTCTGGTATTCAGCTGCATCCGGCTAGACTGGAAGCCGACCCCAACATACACAAATCAATTGGGAAAAGGCTAAGCAGATGATGAATAAGGTTATTTAATGGTTAAATAGCAGGTCAAAAAACAATCATTGTCCGTTCTAGGTACCAGCTACAGTACTGGAGGTATCTATACCGTACATATTTATGTTAAATAGCAGGTCTGATAAAACAATCATTGTCCGTTCTAGGTATGTACCAGCTACAGTACTGGAGGTATCTATACCGTACATATTTATGTTAAATAGCAGGTCTGATAAAACAATCATTGTCCGTTCTAGGTATGTACCAGCTACAGTACTGGAGGTATCTATACCGTACATATTTATGTTAAATAGCAGGTCTGATAAAACAATCATTGTCCGTTCTAGGTATGTACCAGCTACAGTACTGGAGGTATCTATACCGTACATATTTATGTTAAATAGCAGGTCTGATAAAACAATCATTGTCCGTTCCCCGTACCGTACATATTTATGTTTTTTTTACTGACCTGGTTTTCGATGAGGCTGTAAATATTTCGCGAATGTGGTCCCCAACCGACTGAAAATTGCAAAATAAATGTAAATGAAATCGAGTTCTTCCATGAAATCCCATGATAAGTTTCAGTAAGTAAAAAGGTTTCCTACCAATCATTGCTCGAAAAATATAATATCCTGACCCTACAATCTAGACGCACACTCCTAGAAATGATGACCCTGTTCAGTATATATATGCCGCAACAAGTTTGACTGTTCTGGTCTTGTAAACAGTTTGTGCTACCTGGTCCCTCGCACAGTACAAAGTAGAGAAGTACGTTCACGATGTTTGTTTGCCACTAATCATACCAACTCAGGCGCACGCTCACCGCTGCACCGATTGGTCGACACTTATAATAAAAAGTTTGGATCAATTGATATTATATTTCTGAATAAGAATAGGTTCAAAAATCAAATTATTTCCACTTTAAAGGAACAGCCATAATTTTTGATGTTACTTAATTTTGATTCCAACACCTCATGTATCTATGTACAGACGCCAGCACATCAAGCTACTACAATCTGTCAAATTTCTTTAATAGGTTTTCAACTTTATCGCTAAAGCATTAAGGTTCAAGGTTGATTGGGAAAATTTGACAGTTTCGGGTAGCTTGACCTGCTGGCGTCTGTACCTAAGTTTGTCCTTTTTTTTCTCTTGTTTTTTACATGCCGATTTTATTTGATTCCAAACCTTTAAATTTGTCCCTAGTATTATGATGTAGATATTGTTAGATTTCTTCACTTTATTTTATGTTCTCCGAGATACATTTAATAACAACCCGAGTAATAATTTTACCTTTGTATTGAGTACCTTTAAGTTTGCCCTTACGGTTATTATTATCAGTGCCTATGCTAAGTATTTTTTTTATGGTAATCTGTGGATAACGTCGTGAGTAGTGTATTTATTAATTCTATTATTTTAGTACTTCAAGTGTAATATTTAATATACTACTGTTTGTTGTCCCTAATAAATAAAATAAGTTACTCCGACCTTTGGATACAGGGAACGGATCGTAATTATTTTTTATGTTTTCCTTGATTAAAATGTATCAAGAAATTAATGCGTTAGGACTTTAAATTTTTTTTGGGTCTAATGAATGTTTCACATTCACTACTAATGAATGTGCGCGTATGATCAGAGGTGCAATTCTTATAATTTTAAGAACGTTCACAGTCTGAACTCTGTCTCAATTTGTCAAAAATACCCCTAATTTCCCTACATTTTTGACAAGTTTTTCACAATTGTTTATAGCCGAGATGAGACTGCGACTAGATTTTGAACATTTTAAATTACATTGGCCTTCAGATGTATAAACGTAAACGGGGCAAAAGGGACTATGTAAGGATCATAGCAAGTGGCACTCTGTAGTGTCTGCCCTCCACAGGGAACAAGGCGCGTGTTATGTATGTACTACGAATGAAACTTAACACTTTCTACTAGTTTGGTTAAAATCAATTGACGTTACTAACACTGAAAATAAACCTACCTAGTTCTTATCCTAATGATCCCGATCAAGATAACATATATCTGCCCAGTCTAAACGGTGTATCATTAACAGACGGGACTTTAACACTTTTAAATACAAATGAGTAAAACTTTTTCTAACATTTTCTTCTAGAAACCTGCTTCTTCCTGACGGAATCCCAATGGAACGTCAACGGGCCAGATTCATCGTGAAGATCCACAAAGCTGATGGAGTGCCGAAGATGAACTACTCTCTACTGGCCAACATGAAGAAGGCCTTCACAGGAGAAAGCCAGGACCTCGCGGATCCTTACGTCCAAGTCTGCTTCGCTGGAATGATCGTAAGTATCAGATTATTTTAATACTATAGTCATTGACCTCGTTATTGATTTATCAGCCTAAGATTAAATGTCACTTGCACAACAACAATGACATTTTTTAACCGACTTCAAAAAATGGAGGAGGTTCTGAATTCGGTTGTATTTTTTATTTTATGTTTTGTAGCGTTGTGAGGGTCTTAACGGCAAATAGTCGAAAGTTGTAAGTCACATCACTAGAATCATGGCACAACACGAATTTACTAAGAACACTGTCATTTTTTAACATCCGCTTGCTTAGCTAGCAGGAGTGATTCCCTGATTCTCAAGATACTGGTACCACAAATCTAGGGTTTCTACGTACCAGTTCTACCTACCGGTTCTACGTACCGAATTTTACGTCCAGGCTGAGGACAGGGCAGCTCACCTACAGCGCGCTGCACGCGTAGCTGAACTGCGCACTGCATGGGTAGCTATACTGTGCGCTCACCTACTGCGCGCTGCACGCGTAGCTGAACTGCGCACTGCATGGATAGCTATACTGTGCGCTCACCTACTGCGCGCTGCACGCGTAGCTGAACTGCGCACTGCATGGGTAGCTATACTGTGCGCTCACCTACTGCGCGCTGCACGCGTAGCTGAACTGCGCACTGCATGGGTAGCTATACTGTGCGCTCACCTACTGCGCGCTGTACGCCTAGCTGAACTGCGCACTGCATGCGTAGCTATACTGTGCGTTCACCTACTGCGTGCTGCACGCGTAGCTGAACTGCGCACTGCATGCGTAGCTATACTGTGCGCTCACCTACTGCGCGCTGCACGCATGGCTGAACTGCGCACTGCATGCGTGCTATGCTGTGCGCTGCATGCGCACCTATCCGCGCGCTACCGGCGGCCTGCCGATGCGCCGCGGTCTGCGACCTACTGAGGCCTGACCGGCTTCCTGAAGTCGTACTGGCAAGCCGGTTCCCTGAATTCCTGCATCCCAGAGACCCAAGGAGACACAAGACCTTTCCAACCTTACAAGTGTGCTTGTGCTCGGAACCACGGACAGTGTGAGCTTACCCGCGACCTAGTCTACTTCTACTATCTATGTAACCTATTAGAAGATTATACCTATGAATCTTGGCTAAGTGTTTCTTTTCTTAAACTTAATTCGTTAGCGGCCTGCACAGCCTACCTGCAAAGCCCTAGCCGTTACAGTTTGTTACTTTTGTTTCTTCCAAACCTCCCTGTCTTGAGCGATCTATGGCCACGTTGGCCCTGCAAACCTCGCTAGATCTATGGCCACGTTGGCCCTGCAAACCTCGCTAGATCTATGGCCATGTTGGCCCTGCAAACCTCGCTAGATCTATGGCCACGTTGGCCCTGCAAACCTCACTAGATCTATGGCCACGTTGGCCCTGCAAACCTCGCTAGATCTATGGCCATGTTGGCCCTGCAAACCTCGCTAGATCTATGGCCACGTTGGCCCTGCAAACCTCGCTAGATCTATGGCCATGTTGGCCCTGCAAACCTCGCTAGATCTATGGCCACGTTGGCCCTGCAAACCTCGCTAGATCTATGGCCACGTTGGCCCTGCAAACCTCGCTAGATCTATGGCCACGTTGGCCCTGCAAACCTCGCTAGATCTCTGGCCATGTTGGCCCTGCAAACCTCGCTAGATCTATGGCCACGTTGGCCCTGCAAACCTCGCTAGATCTATGGCCACGTTGGCCCTGCAAACCTCGCTAGATCTATGGCCACGTTGGCCCTGCAAACCTCGCTAGATCTATGGCCACGTTGGCCCTGCAAACCTCGCTAGATCTCTGGCCATGTTGGCCCTGCAAACCTCGCTAGATCTATGGCCACGTTGGCCCTGCAAACCTCGCTAGATCTATGGCCACGTTGGCCCTGCAAACCTCGCTAGATCTATGGCCATGTTGGCCCTGCAAACCTCGCTAGATCTATGGCCACGTTGGCCCTGCAAACCTCGCTAGATCTCTAGCCATGTTGGCCCTGCAAACTTCGCTAGATCTATGGCCACGTTGGCCCTGCAAACCTCGCTAGATCTATGGCCATGTTGGCCAACAAAGGTCAAAGGTCTACCTCGACGAAGTTTGTGTGCCTCTTTGTCCAGCAGTGACACACAATATAGGCTAACGAAAAAAATAAATGTTTGTTACCTCAGAACTCCGTCATGTAGGTATAAACCGATTTGAAAAATTCTTCTTTTCTTTGAAAGGGTACTTATAGGTTGCTCCCATGTTTTATTCATGTTCTTATGAGTGGTTTTTGAAGTACCTTCAATATTACGTATTTTTTCCTTTTAGTGTATGTTGATGATGTTATAATAACTTCCTGTCACTTTTAAATAGCAAGTGAAAGTATAAGAATTTGCGTGGGGTAGGTACCACCACAAAAAAGTGAAAAATAAAAACTTTCCTATAAAGGAACCACCGACTTCCAAAAAAAAACACTGCAAAGTGAAAAATAACTTTAATTTCGGGAATTAGTGGCAAATATTAAAAATACTCAAAAAAAACGGCCAAGTGCGAGTCGGACTCTCGCACGAAGGGTTCCGTACCCTTATTTATAAAAATCACGTCTGGTGTATGTCTCTCGCGCAAACTATTCAGTTTAGAAAAAAATGATATTAGAAACGTCAGTATCATTTTTGAAGACCTATCCATAGATATCCCACACGTACGGGTTTGATGAAAAAAAATTTTTGAGTTTCAGTTCTAAGTATGGGGAACCCCCAAAATTTATTGTTTTTTTCCTATTTTTGTATAAAAATCTTAATGCGGTTTACAGAATACATCTACTTACCAAGTTTCAACAGTATAGTTCTTATAGTTTTGGAAAAAAAGTGGCTGTGACATACGGACGGACAGACAGACCGACATGACGAATCCTTAGGGGTTCCGTTTTTTGCCATTTGGCTACGGAACCCTAAAAATAGAAAATTGCAATGAGTCAACATGAAATGTTAAATGATTTATTTTCTGTAAGTAGGTTTCATGGCCTACAACGTTCTCACATTCACAAAATAAAAATAATCTATTTAAAAGACCGCCGCGACCACTTACCATCAGGTGGTTAATTAAACGACATCAAAATTTACCATTGAATACGTAAACACGATCTAAAACTGTATGGTTAAACTTACTTAGGGCTGATTTTTCAATAGTCTGATAACTTTTATCTGAGGAATACATATTGTGGTTTGACAGTTTTTGTATAGACAATATATCAAACTGTCATAATTATTTACATAAAAGTTATCTGACTATTGAAAAATTAGCCCTTAATCAATATTATAACTATCCCAGCATAGCTTACAGCCACATTTTGAGAACATAAGAAATGTAAGTACTAAGTATCAGCAAAACAGAATAAAACCCGCTAGCACCACAAATCACTAAATGCGTGCGACTGACAGAAACAGAACGATGTTTTAAACTCGTTTAAAACATCCTTCATCGTTCGTTAAAACTCGTTTAAACCATCGTTCATCGTTAGGGTCTTAGTAATCTATTCCGGCGCCGCCGCCCGTGTGTCGCGCGATCATCCGATGTCAGCCCCGACTCATCCGTAGCGCAAAGTGAAAGTGGGGAAATCTTTTTCCGTTTTGTTTAAGTCGTATTATTATTATATTTATTTATTTCTGTAAAACGGTTTAAAAACACTTTAACACGTCAAAAATAAATTATGTTTTAAAACTAGACGAGTTCGGTGTTTCTATCCGACTACTAAAAGAAGAAAGAAGAAAAGAAGAAATAACTAAACAAACTCAGAGGTCACAGTCGGTTGGTCAGGTCATATGAGGACCATGCAGTTTAGTATCTGAGATGTTTTTTTGACACAAAAAAGATTTGTTCACTCAAATTTGTTTTGTGTCAAAAAACCATCCCTGTCCAGTCTGTGCATGTGTTTGTCAGTCATCGTGTAGCTCAACGAAGAACTTTTAAAGAGCTAAACGGCTCGACGAACAATATCAAAGAAAGGACGATTGGGTAGAAAGTACTTAAACTGTCAGACGATCGTTAATAACTTATTGAATAACAAAAAAGGAATAAACGTGAAACCCTATAAAAAGAAAAAAATAATCTTGAAATTATGACGCTGCGTAAATACGTATGAAATTTTTTGATTAAATGTTGTCCCGTCGGGGGACCGCTATAATTATTTGCCTAGCGTTCTGTTAAAGTTTCAAATAGTAGCGGTCCCTCGACGGGACAAGATCATAATTTCAAGGTTATTTTTTTTTCTTTTTATAGGGTTTCACGTTTATACGTTTTGTTATATTTGTGGCTATTCTTTCAATATTTTTTTTTTAATTGTTTTAGGCTTTTTACTTTCGTACTATTTTTATTATTATTTCGTGTCGGGGGTATTTAAATTTTTAATTTAATGTTTTATTTCATGCTTTTTGTAGGGACTCCTTATTATTTCATTTCTTTTATTTTCTTGCGTTTTTTTTTAAGATTCAGGTAATTTGGTGTTTACTCAAGTTTTTTGTAATTCGCCATTTTGTGGTGGTGGCCATCTTGGATTTGAAATTCGTCATAGTTTATAGTATTCTACTAGTCAAGCCCTTTGATTTAGTTACCCATAATGAGGGAGTTGTGAAAAAATAATGTAATCCGCCATTTTGTGGCGGTGCCCATCTTGGACCGATTTTCATCAAACATATTTAAGAACACTCCCGACAAATTCACCTTTCAAACAAAAAAAAACAAAATCAATATCGGTTTATCCATTCGGGAACTACGATGCCACAGACAGACATATACACAAACACACGTCACACTTATAACACCCCGTCGTTTTTGCGTCGGGGGTTAAAAATTGCAGCGGTCCCCCGACGGGACAACATTTAATCAAAAAATTTCATACGTACTTACGTAGTGTCATAATTTCAAGGTTATTTTTTTCTTTTTATAGGGTTTCACGTTTATACCTTTTTTGTTCTATTTGTAGCTATTTTTTCAATAGTTTTTTTTTAATTGTTGTAGGCTTTTTACATTTATACTATTTTTGTTATTATTTTGTGTCGGGGGTATTTTAAATTTTTAATGGTTTTTTTTTTAATTAATGCTTTTTGTAGGGACTCCTTATTATTTCATTTCTTTTATTTTCTTGCGTTTTAAGATTCAGGTAATTTGGTATCTATTTAATCAGGTTTTTTGTAATTCGCTATTTTGTGGTGGTGGCCATCTTGGATTTGAAATTTATCATAGTGTATAGTATTCTACTAGTCAAGCCCTTTCATTTGATACCCATATTGAGGGAGTTGGGAAAAAATATGTAATCCGCCATTTTGAGGCGGCGGCCAGCTTGGAGCGATTTTTATCAAACATAGCTAAGCACACTTCCGACAAATTCACCTTTCAAACAAAAAAATTATAATCAAAATCGGTTCATCCGTTCGGGAGCTACGATGCCACAGACAGACATATACACAAACACACGTCACACTTATAACACCCCGTCGTTTTTGCGTCGGGGGTTAAAAAGAAAAATCCCCTGTTGATTCTCAAATTTATAGTAATTAAAATAATAATAAACCTATTCCAGGGAACGACATCCGTGCGCAAGAATACCTACACCCCGGTCTGGAACGAGCAGATAGTGTTCACCGAGATGTTTCCACCACTGTGCCAGCGCATCAAGTTGCAGCTGCGGGACTACGACCCTGTGCACCCCACCATCATTGGCACCCACTTCATTGATCTGAAAACTATCTCCAACGATGGAGATAGAGGTAAGAATGGGAGTTTATTTTTCGTATAGAATGGAAAGATGTGATAAGGTAACGGAGCGGTTTAAATTAAAAGAAGATGTACTGACAAACATTTGAAAGAGTAGGTATGCTTAGATGGTTTGGTCATGTTGAGAGGATGAATTAATTGATTGAGATTGAAAGGCGACTAACAAGGCAGATGTGAGAGTAAACACTGGGAGGGGACGCCCTAGGAGGACATATAGTGACCTTATTGGTGATGTTCTCAGAAAGGTCAGGTGCATAGAACTCGCAACCGGCGTGCGTGTGTGAACAGAGGGGCAATTCTCGTAATTTTTTTAATAATGTTCACGATCTCAGTCTGAATCTGTTAAAAATACTTCTAATTTCCCTACATTTTTGACAAATTTTGACATTGATTGTTGCTGAGATGAGATTGCGACTAGATTTTGATTACGGGAATTGGCCTTCTGATGTATGGACGTAAACGAGGCAAAAAAGGAAAATCGAAAAGAAGAATCGTAGCAGGCGGCGCTCTGTAGTGTCTGCCTACCCCCGTTGGGAGAAGGCGTGAGGTTATGGATGTAGATATGTATTTTTCGTATCTAACTTTCATATCATTTCTTATCTTACTTTAGAAGCCACATGAAGATGAGAAACTCTGTATACAGAGTTTCTCATCTTCATGCGGCTTGGAGGGAAAGCGACTTTTAAAAGTATCGTTAGCAAGAAACTAACCTACAGCTTGTGTTTACAATTGTCCTTTAATATTTTACTAGGTCCTTCGCACGGTTTTTTATGACTTGACGAAAAATCTGTATTTCTTTATTATAATTATGCAACTTTAATGTAATAAACGTATAAAACTTCCCCAATAAGCAAAATCAGCCTATAATGCTCCCACTGCTGGGACACAGGCCTCCTCTCAGCGAGAGGGAGTGGGCCGTAATTCACCATGCGGTCCCGTTGGGGGTTGGTAGGTGTTATATGTCTTCGATTTTTTAGTTCTAAGACATGCCCGTTTCCTCATGATGGTTTTCTTTACCGTTTTGATAGCAGTGGTGGTGAAATAATTTACACAAAGCCCGTGCCTGACCGAACCCAGACGGTTCGAACCCACGACCTACCGTACCATAAGTCGCGACCGTTGCCATTATAATAATATACCATTCAAATAATCCATTTCCATAATTAATCAGCAGACTATTTTTACCGTTTTTATCTCCAGGGAATCAGTCTAGTAATCGCAAGCTTTTCATTTTTACGACCTTTTATTGTTTGTGACCTACTAACATCCGTGATCCAGTTTGTTTACTTGATTTTTTCTTTCCTTTTATTTGCGTATTCCTAATTATAAATGAGGGTAGCAAAATACAACTTGCTTGAATATCATTAACTGCCAGGTTTTGTGGCAATTGGGAAACAAGGGATTATAAATACAGATGGTAGGTACATACTTGCTTTGTGCAACATCAGCGAGTTTTAAAACCGGTGTTAACATTATTTTCTCTTAGGGTTGAAAATATAGGTAGATTGGTATGGGTTTACAATGTTATGTCTGGACTGTAAAAACTTTAAGAATAGCTATAATCGAGCCCAGGTTACACTACACCTCAAGAATACATACCGTCTCATAAGTCTAATGGTCGTAGGCTCTACTGCAGCTGAGCAAGAGGTCCTGGGTTTGAGAGGTTGGGTTTTGAATTTGTTTCTCAGTAATAGCCTGGATTCTGGATTATGGCCTGGTTGATTGCAATAGGCTCGCCCCTTATTATACTTATGTAACTTAAGCATAACTGATGAAGTGGGGCAGAAAAGCATCTCTGCCTAACCTTTCGGCGAAAACCGGCGTGATGTTATGTTACCTCAAAACAAATGCACGTCACGTTTTCATTAAACCGTACTGCTGTGTTCCAGGGTTCCTGCCGACATTCGGGCCTGCCTATATCTACATGTACGGCTCCACCCGCAACTACAGCCTGCTAGATCAGCACGCAGGCCTCAACACCGGCATGGGCGAAGGAGTCTCTTATAGGGGAAGGTAATATATTATGTGTTCTTTGTTATTTTTAACCAGTGACGCAAAAACGACGGGTTGTTAAAAATTTGACGTGTCTGTGTCTGTGTGTGTGTGGGGGTGTGTGTGGGTGTGCGACGATGCCACAGAGAGACATACGTCTCTCTGTGGCATCGTCGCTCCCGAACGGATGAACCGATTTTAATTTTGTTTTTTTTATGATATATAATTTGGTTTTTTTATGAGATATGATCAAACATAGGTGAGAACACTCCCGAAAAATTCACCTTTCAAGGTGAATTTTTCGGGAGTGTTCTCACCTATGTTTGATCAAAATCGGTCCAAGATGTCCGCCGCAACAAAGTGGCCGATTATATATTTTTTCAGAACTCCCTCAATATTGATATCAAATGAAAGGGCTAGACTAGTAGAATACTATACACTATGATAAATTTCAAATCCAAGATGGCCGTCACCACAAAATGGTGAATTACATTTTTTTTTTTCACAACTCCTTCAGTATGTGCATCAAATGAAAGGGCTTGACTATTGGAATATAATACACTATGATAAATTTCAAATCCAAGACGGCCACCGCTACAAAATGGCGAATTACAAAAACCTGATTAAACACCAAATAACCTGAATCATAAAACGCAACAAAATAAAATAAATTAAATAATAAGGAGTCCCTACAAAAAGCATGAAATAAAAAATTAAATTAAAAATTTAAAAAACCCCCGCCACAAATAAAAAACTATTGAAGAAATAGCCACAAATAGAACAAAAAAGGTATTGTTACACGCCGCAATTAATGCCTGATACATGGTGACATTAGTTACCACTAGCGCCATCTATTGGGGAATAGCGGAACTGATAGAGTCGCCATCTATTGTGGAATAGTAGAACTAATACTAGCGCCATCTATTGACGAGTAGATATGACGAAGCTAGAACTTACGAGAACTATCGACATCTGGTCAGTCGGGGCTGGTATGTACTCGAACATTCTAGACATTTCTACAATAGAAGGTTCTGGAACTATCTGCGGCACTATATAAGGCCGGGATTAGCCGCGAGCAGTCAGACTTAGTTCTGTGACAGATGCGAATACATTGAAAGCGATCTTCAAGTGCGACTTAAGAGCGATTGTGTTTTATAATTAGTGTGTTTTAAATTGTTGTTAGTGTTGATTAATTAAAGTGTAACTTTTGGTAATTTTTATCGGCATTTTTAATTGTCACGAACCCGAAGCTCGTAACAATTGGTGTCAGAAGCAAGGATTAATCATGCCGATTTTACCTAAAGACGACACGGAGGGTATCCGTACCCGGAGTCAACGCCAACAGAAGACGGACCAGAGACGTTTTGGTGGAGCTACACCGCAGAGGTTGGAGGGCCAGCTACCAACCACGGAGGCCGACGCGCCCGCAGCAGCTCCAGCATCAGCAGCTCCAGATCTTGCTGCCCTGATGATGATGCTGCAGTAACAGGCTCGCCGACAGGAGGAACAGGCTCGTCGGTTGGAAGAACAGCTCCAGCGGGACAAGGAGGAACAGGCCCGTCGGTTGGAAGAACAGCTGCTGCATGACAGGGAGGAACAGGCCCGCCGACAAGAGGAACAGGCCCGCCGACAGGAGGAACAGGCTCGCCGACAGGAGGAATAGGCTCGCCGGTTGGAAGAACAGCTCCAACGTGATAAGGAGGAGCAAGCGCGCCGCCAGGAAGAGCAGATGCTCCTTATGAAGGACCTTCACGCTACCTTAGGGAAAGACATGAAGGAGGTGAAGGATAAGGTTGCTAAACATGACGACCGCCTGTCGGAAGCTGAAATCCGGATCGACCAAGTGAGTAATCGGGTTGACAATGTGGTGGCTGACGTAAAGAAAACGCTGGATTACCTTAAACTTGGGGATGGAATCGCAGCTCCCGTAGCTACAACACCTTCGCTACGTGGATTCAAAGTGCCAACGTTCGACGGAACTTCTTCCTGGTCGGCCTACAAAATCCAATTTGAGGCTGTCATGAAGGCGAATGGTTGGAATAATAGTCAGGCCATGACTGCCATCACCCTAGGCCTACGCGACCAGGCCTTAACTGTCCTGGAAGCTCTCGGTAAGGAAGTGACTTATGAGCAGCTCCTTGAGGCATTGGAGGCTCGGTATGGCGACGCCCACCTGGAATACGTGTTTCGTGCGCAGCTCTAACGAAGTAATGAAAACCTGCAACAGTGGGCTCTTGAAGTGGAGAAGCTGGTGCGTAAAGCTTACCAGTCCGTACCTGCGCTTATTAATGGGAACCTGGTGCAGGCATTCATCGACATCGATTTATTTAGTTTCACCTGTCCCGTTGTCTGTCTGTCTGTAATCATATCTTGCAAGTTAAATTTGATCCACTTCACGGTTTCCAATTGAGCTGAAATTTTGTATGCATGTATAAATCGGATGATAATGCAATATTATTATGACATAGAGCTGTTCTGATGATGGAGCTGGAAGGTTTCCATAGGAACTCCGTAATTAAACGAAGCAACCCCATCGTGTTTGGGCTCGTTTGATTCGTCTTGACGAGTACTTTGATACTACAAGGTAACCAGGGTCTGATGATGGAGCTGGAAGGTGGCCATAGGAACTCAGTAAGTAATTAAACGACGCAACCCCATCGATTTTGTGCTCGTTTGATTCGTCTTGACGAGTACTTTGATACTACATGGTAACCAGGGTCTGATGATGGAGCTGGAAGGTGGCCATAGGAACTCCGTAATTAAACGACGCAACCCCATCGAGTTTGGGCTCGTTTGATTCATCTTGACGAGTACTTTGATACTACATGGTAACCAGGGTCTGATGATGGAGCTGGAAGGTGGCCATAGGAACTCCGTAATTAAACGACGCAACTCCATCGAGGTTGGGCTCGTTTAATTCGTCTTGACGAGTACGTTGATACTACATGGTAACCAGGGTTCGAGGATGGAGCTGGAAGGTGGCCATAGGAACTCCGTAATTAAACGACGCAACCCCATCGAGTTTGGGCTCGTTTGATTTGTCTTGACGAGTATCTTGGTTGGCGTGAATATGCAACTCCAACGAATTTGGGAAAAGACGTTCGTTCCGTTTGTTATGAATGTGGATTATGTCTGATTGATTAGATGGATGACCCAATGCCAAGGTGAGCACTTGCCGAGGGCTGAATGGTATCGGGTGTATAAACATTTCATATCGCCAACGTTCGCCTCAGGGTACCAGGGTGAACCCTATTGTACTGAAGACCTTATCCCTCTACAATGGACCTTTGGGGGGATGGACCGTTTTTGTCCTATAGTCGTGGGAACAACATGAACAAAAAAGAAACTACTACACAAAGAAAACGACATTTAGAGAAGGCGAAATTGAAGCGACAGGAGAAGATTGCTAATGAAAGTGATGTCCACAAGTGGCACTGCTTAGAAAAAATAAGTTTAGCAGTAGCTAAACATAGAGAAAACGAATCGTTAGAACAACGCACAAATAGGCAAGATATCGATAGAATACATACACAAGAGAGAAGGAAAAACATCGAGCTGATCTGATGATGGAACCGGAAGGTGGCCATAGGAACTCGGTAATTAAAAGACACAATCCTATCAAGTTTGGGCTCGTATGATTCGTCTTGACGAGTACTTTGGTGCAAACTCAAACTCAAACTCAAATCATTTATTTCAATTAAACCCTTTCAGGCACTTTTAAATTGTCAAAATTAAATTGTCGGTCAGTTAGTCAGAAAGTTGAAGCTAGTTGCCCATTCCAAAACGTAGATCTCAGTGGAGAAGAACGGGCAAGAAACTCCACGGACACTCTTTTAAATCAAGATATTATTACAAAATCCTGGGTACATTATTTTTATTGCTTCTATATGTGAGAACAATGCAAAAAAACTAAACAATTTAAAATATAAAATTCAAAATAAGCCCTGGCAGTTAAGAGATGACCAGTCTCAACCGACGGCGCCCGTTCACGAACATGACGCGTGGATCAGCACCATCCAGCTCAACTATTTCGTAGGGAACCGAATGATCCAACACACGCGCCACCACCAGTGAGACATTTAAGTGAGCATGACATATTCTTAACTGCCATGCTCTGTCAAGTCAACATCAAAATATCGTAAAAAAAGAAACGAATCCATGGTTCTTACATTTACAAAATTTAAAAAAATGCTTCTAAATTATACAAAACTATAGTTTGCAATTTATTTAAATTTATTTTGTGCTAGATGGTAACCAGGGACTAAAGATGAACAGGTAGCTTAAGTGCAGTAAACGCATATAACGGGAAAACACTGCTACACGCTACGAACTACGCCGTAGTCAATCTCGCATAAAAATTGGTACTAAAAAGTTAAAAATAAAATTAAAAGAAAAATAAGCAATGTAGCAACTAGTGTACTCAGTGTACTCAGTACTCAAAGGGGGATATAGGGGTGTTGAAGTTTGTGTGTAATAATTTGAATGCGCGGTCCGATTAACTCGAAACTCAGTGTTTATACTTAACACCAAAAATAAAGAGTAACATGTATTAGGGTTTTTTGAAAATCTACCCCTAACAAGTTGAAAAGGGGTAGTTAATTTTACAAGGGAGGATTTGACAGAAAATAATTAATAATAAGTATGTAAAGTTGTTGAAAATTGACCCCAGACGAGGCAAAAAGGGGTAATTTGGTTTTTAAGGGGAGGAATTTGAACTTGAAACTGTGTGTTATATTTTCACACCTAAACCACTGAACTTCTGATTTGGCAAATAGATAGATGGCATCCTGGGGAAGGTCATACTTTTTATCCTGGTAGCATGTTCCCGTGCGATAATTTCCGACATCAACGCGGGCGAAGCCGCAAGCAGAAGCTAGTTAATTATATCGCACTTGAAGATCACTTTCTATGTATTTGCTTCTATCGCAGATTCAAGTCTGTTTGCTCGCGGCTAATCCCGGCCTTATATAGTGCCGCAGATAGTTCCAGAACCTTCTATTGTAGAAACATCTAGAATGTTCGAGTACATACCGGCCCCGACTGACCAGAGGGGCAATTCTCGTAATTTTAAGAAAGTTAACAGTCTGATCTCAGTCTCAATATGTCAAAAATACCTCAAATTTCCCTACATTTTGACAAGTTTTTGACATTTGTTTGTCGCCGAGATGAGACTGCGACTAGATTTTGAACGTTTTAATTACGAGAATGCCTTCTGATGTCGATAGTTCTAGTATCGAAATTTCTATAAAGATCTATTAGTTTCGATACTAGATAGCGCTAGTGGTAAATTAGTTGGTATCCGTCTTACGACACCGTGCACCAAAACTAACCAGAAAAATATCCATTACAGAGTCCTCATCTCCATTCGTACCGAACTAATGGAAGGACTTGAAGGTCCTCTATCGGATGTGGTATCGGAGCCCATTCCACCGATCACCGAAACCAGCTTTGAAAGGAACGAAGAGTTCTTCCTCTTCGGCAGTGTCTTTGAAGCAAATATGATAGACAAGCGTCTGACTGACAAACCTTTGCAATTTGAACTCAGCATTGGTAACTCGGGAAATTCCTTGGATGGTCACCACGAATCGGTCAAGAGACCACACGACTTAGAGGCCGAACTAGGTATGGATTTGGTAGAAGAATTTAGGAAGTTTGAGCTAGAAGTAAAAAGAGATATATAGAAGTCTACTCTAATTTTGGTAATACTTCATACATTTGAACACTACGAGTAACAGACATCCTTGCATACATTCACAGAATACACATTCTTTACTGGCATTACTTACTACATCTAAATTACTACCCGTGCGCGATAAGTTGAGACACGCGTGGAATGCGACACTCCTCCCCCATCCCCGCGCACCTACCCGCGGCCGCCCGCGGTGTACAGTTGAAGCCACATTTTTTATCTATTAGTTTCGTACTGGCTTACGTCACGTATCGACGCGCTCCGAATAAGTTGTTAGTTTTGTTATAATAGTCCGTGTTAAGTTTATTTGTTATTGCTTCTGTTACGTTTTTTTATTGTTAAAGTTTCTGTTACGTTTTTTGACTGTTTTATTGTTATTATTTTTTTAATAACAAGCATTGTAATGAGGGGTAAAGCTTTGCGTAGTGGAGAAAGAAATCTCGTGCTGAAAGTGTTCGAGTTTTTCGAAAACGAAAAGCGAAACCAGCAGTTTTGTTTACCTGTTGACCAGGCAATCAAGAGAACCTGCATGGCAACGGGAGTTTCCAAGGCGACGTTGATGAGGATCAAAACTGAAGCTAAGCGCTTGCAAACTGCTTCACCAACACCAGGTTCGTCTTCGGCACTAAGTGATGTGAATTTATCAACACCGGGCAAGAAACGTAGACCTAAGAGTAACCGCATCCAATTAGACAGTTTTGACATGTGTGCCTTGAGGAATATAGTTGATAGTTTCTACACGGTCAGGAAGGAAATACCTACCTTGAATAAGATACTCAGTTTGGCTAAAAGAGACCTTAACTTTCAAGGGGAGAAAACGTATTTAAGACGAGTGCTAGTGGACAAACTAGGATACAAATTTAAAAAATGCAAAGACGCGAGACACTTTCTCGTTCAAAAACCAGACATTCGAGCGTGGAGAGCGAGATATCTAAGAAGATTAAAAGAAAATGATGATTTGGGCTCGGCAAAAAGGCCAGTCATTTATATTGACGAAACATGGATTCACTCTCATTATACAGTTAGCAAATGCTGGCAAAATAGTACTGATGCTACTATTAGAAAAAATCACAGTCCGGGGCAAAGATGGGTGATTGTTCACGCAGGGGGAGAAAATGGTTTCGTGAAGGGGGCTGAGTTGCTTTATAAATGTAAAAGCAACACAGGTGACTACCATCACGAAATGGATACAACAAATTTTAAAAAATGGCTTATCGAGAAGCTGATCCCCAACTTGCCGCCGAATAGTATTGTGGTACTAGATAACGCACCATACCACTCTACACAAGTAGAAAAACCACCTACAAGTGTAGCAACGAAAGCGGTAATAAAGCAATGGCTGTTAGACCACAACATTGAATTCGACGAGCGAATGACGAAATCCGAGATGTATCACCTATTGTACATAAATAAGCCTCCAAAAAAATATATTATTGATGATCTTTTAAAAGAGCATGGCCACGAAGCTGTTCGTTTGCCTCCCTATATGTGTGACCTCAATCCCATCGAGTACATTTGGAATTTGGTCAAACAACGAGTAGCCGATAAAAATGTGAGCCAGCTAGAAAGAGACATAGAAAAATTAACACGTGATGCTATTAATAGTATAAATGAGAGTGACTGGAAAAAGGAAATAAACCATGTTGACAGGCTTAGACAGAAGTATTGGGAAGATGATCACCTGCAAGAAGACATTGAGTCCCAATTAATTATTAACTTGCAGTCTGACACCACCAGCTCAGATAGCGAAAGTGAGAGCGAACCTCAACAACTACCAGAGGGAATAGCAATAATTAGTAGTGATGACGACTAAATAATTACTGAAAAGTTATGTGATATGAATGATAAGGGTAGGAGGATGATGATGACGACTAAATTATTGTTGAAAATAATCTAATAAATACTTATACATAAAAGCATCTTTTATTTAATATAACACCTATCGGCTTTCACTTTTAGTGATACATAATAAATCTATAGTCTGACAATTACGATTAATTATTGTTATAAAATAACTTAATATTGTAAATAATTTCACTATGGAAGATGACTACCTAAAATTCGCAGATACCGCCGCATGCGGAAGCTAGTTACATTTTTTGTTTGAACTGTACTTGTCAGTGACGTCACCGCGCTCAGGTCTCAACTTATCGCGCACGGGTAGTATATCTCTTTAGCAACGGTATAATAAGCTTCTCTTTTTATTTAATATAATTCAATTTTCTCACTTTCTCTTTAATATAATTCAATTTTCTCTTTTTCTCTTTAATATAATAAAATTTTTGGTCTTTCTCCTAGATAATTTACTTAATATTTGATTGTTTAAAATGCTATTTTTGTCCAAGTGCACATATCTTTAGATCGCCAATGTCTTTTCGAAATCTTGTTTAGGATTTGGTCGTTTAGGAGTTATTTAGACTAGGATTAAATTTTATTATTATTGTTACTCATTATTCCTTATTAACGCAGTTTTTAAATTGCGGAAGATAAATAAAATATTTTTTCTATGATTATTTATTTGATTTTACGTATTATTCTCTCAGAACTGCTGAAGGTAAGTTAGTGTGCCAATAATTTAAAACTATTATTTTTTACAATTCTTCTTATGTTGTATTTATTATTTCCTCAGGATTTAGATGCTGAAGGTATGGCTAAAATTATTGTTTCTTTTTTTACATTATTACTTTTGCTGTAATCTCTTCTAGTGCAGTAGATACTAGTGTAATATGCTTGCGATGTACTACGCTTCATATCAATGCGGTTCATGTAAGTGGAGACCAAATTGACTCCACTGACACACTCATTACTTTTGTTGCATTACTTCACCGGTACAGCGGTGAAACTAAACATAAACCTACCATTTTTCTTTTTTTAACTTCATTCGACCTACACAGATGATATCAATGCTGACACAGGCTACTGGCAGAGCACAACGCAGCCAGCGAAGGCGTCGTCCACAGACAAGAACTACTACTACCTACCGTACTGGGACAGCAAACAGTGCATGCACGTGCGCAGCATATGGCCCGACCATCGTCGGCGCATGTACAATTCCAACCTCATCGCTAATATCATCGAAAAATACGTCAGTATACATATGATTTAAAAATACGTCAGTATACATATGATTTAAAAATACGTCAGTATACATATGATTTAAAAATACGTCAGTATACATATGATTTAAAAAAACACTGTATCCGTAACACACTTACAATGGCAGTGCCTTTCATTTTGACAGTTCAACAACATTAATTGCGTTATTTGAGTTGACATATAAAGCAACGCATGGGAAATTTCCTTCAAAATCCTTCGGATTGGGATTAAAAGTGTGTTACGCAATTGGGGTAGGTACCTATTGGTTTGTTTGTCCATCTTGGGATTAATATCATACACCAGATAAATAAAAAAATGGAATGGGACTTTTTTGGAATTTTTTCCCAAATAATTCGATCGAATTTTATCGGGATTTTCATACTTACAAGGAATGAGCATATAACACCGAGGTAGGCGGACGGATTCGGACCCATGTGGAGGACACGGGTCCGAATCCGTCTTACTGAAGGCCTAACATCAAAATTAATATTTTAGTTAGTTTATAGTTTTAGTTGGGTTAGGTTATTATATTTTAATTTTAATAGTTTGTTAGTTAATTTAGTATAAGCAAGTTTATCCAGTGTATATACGTAAGTATATTTTTATCCTATTTAAAACATACATCAAAATCTGAATTTACAAATTCCAGGAGAGCGAACTCACCGACTGTCAAATAGCGATCGACGGAGAACTTCTCCCAGACAACACCAGCGTACTCATGCTCAAGACTGCGCTTGAATCGGTGAGCGGCGCCTGCACCGCCTACGTGCGCCACATGGCCAGCGCACCGCCTTTGGGCAACACCAAGCTGGACAAAGAACGGCTGAAACTCTGCCTCTTTGAAATAGTACGTTCAAAAGCAAAAAAAAAAAACATAAACCTGAAACGAAACTTATGAAACGTCAAAAGCTAGGTTTCAATTGGTCGATTTCTGTGGAGAGACACGGTTACTCTATTAAAATAACTGGCTTTTACAATGTTTTCAAAAACCACTGTTGATGGGTATGGGAGGACAGCATTTTTGTCCCACATTCCTTTAATTTGGCCAGAGCTTAAACTCTGATAGCTCATCTCATATAAGTTCGATGGATGGATAGATTGGTTTACCGAAATAGTAATAGCAAGTCAACTCATTAGTATGATGTTTTAAAACATTAAATTGATTAGGTTTACAGATACCTACCTATTGTGGTATAGTAATTTTATCGTAGGTGCATCGTCCTCACATCTATATCTATACTTATAATAAATCTGTAGAAGTGAAAATTTTGTACATTGAAAATATCAAAAAAATAAATGGCAGGGGGTGTTACTAGACCGACACCGAACCCAAAAATGTGATTAAAAAAATTTTTGTCTGTCTGTCTGTCGGTCTGTCTGTCTGTCTGTCTGTCTGTTTGTTCAGGCATCACGCAAAAACTACCGGTTCGATTACGTTGAAACTTGGTATAATTATTCTTTAATATCCTGGGCACCACACTGGGTACTTTTTATCCCGGAAAAGTATATACAATAAAAAACAAACTTAATTTTGCGGTTCGATCCCTAGACTCGATTACTGCACCAACCGCAAATAATAAGTTTGTCGTAGGTTAAGTCACCCGCAATGGAGTTCATTTTTATTCCTTTTAGTTTTTAGAGTTATTTAGGTTTATTTTTATATAAGTCGTAGGCAGGTATAGATTTTAATTTTAAAGTATAGGTAGTATATTTGATAGTGTACGTAGTGACCGTAGGTTATTTTATAATACTGTTAGGTAGGATTAGTCATTCGTATAGATATTAGTTTTTAGGGATTTTTCTTATTTATTGAGTTTAGATTAGTTATCATCAGAAATAGGTTTATTTAGGTAGGTAGGTATTTAATTTTCTGTTATTGAGTTTTTTTTTTTAATTAGGTTGGTACTTAGGTAAAGGTATCATATAGGTACCCTCTTAATCACCACTAATGAGACACAATTGGTTTTCTATTGTAATTAGCCACAAAGGGCCCGCGAGATGGATGGCATTCTGGGGAAGCACATGGGTACATTTTATCCTGTTGGCACGTTCCCGTGGGATAATTTCCGACATCCACGCGGGCGAAGCCGCGGGCAGAAGCTAGTATAATTATATAATTATTATTAATGTATATAAAATGGAGGGGCCCGTGGCTAAATAATAATAGCCGCACAGGTCGATCAGTCAGGTTAAGCTACGCTTGCCGCGGTTGGTCTGTGGATGGGTGACCATCCTTACATATCGAGACCCCTCCGTGCTTCGGAAAGCACGTTAAGCCGTTGGTCCCGGCAGTCATTCGAGGATCTTTGACAGTCGTTACGGGTAGTCAGAAGCCCGAAAGTCTGACAACCAGTCTTACCAAGAGGTATCGTATTACCCAGTAACTGGGTTGTGGAGGTCAGATAGGCAGTCGCTCCATGTAAAATACTGGTATTAAGCTGCATCCGGTTAGACTGGAAACCGACCCCAACATACTTGGGAAAAGGCTAGGCAGATGATGATGTATCTATACATATAAAATTCAAAGTCCTGACTGACTGACTGTTTGACTGACTGACTGATAGATCAACGCACAGCCTAAACCGCTGATCCTAGAGACATGAAATTTGGAGGGTGTGTTCTTCGTGAAGAGTAGGCATCCACTAAGAAAGGATTTTTCGAAATTCCACCCCTAAGAGGGTGAAAAGTGGGGAATTCGTTTGTATGAAAAATCTTATTCCTTGAGTTAATAAACTTGAAACTTGGCACGAATAGTTATCTAAATAAATTATGAAGATTGTCAGTCTTTTTTCTTCTAAACTACCCCCTAATAAGGGATTGGGGGGTTTCAAAGTTTGTATGGAAGAATTTTACCGCGCAGTCCGATTTACTCGAAACTCAGTATTTATACCTAATATTGAAAGTAAAGAATAATGTATATCAAAGTTTTTTGAAAATCTACCCCTGACGGGCTGAAATGGGGTAGTCAATTTTTCAGGGGAGGATTTTACTGCATGGCTTGATTAACTCGCAAATTAGTATAAATAATCTTTGAGTCAAGTTATGAATCCATCTCAAACGATTTTTTTTAAATTCCACCCCTGTGGGGGTGGAAAGCGGGGATACAGTTTATATGAAAAATCTTTTTCATTAGGTTAATAAACTTGAAACTTTTCAAGAATACTCGCCTAAGTAAGTAATAAAGTTTATCATTATAAGTTTTTCAAAACTACCCCTCAAAGGGGGACATAGGGGTGTTGAAGTTTGTTTGGAATAATTTGAATGCGCAGTCCGATTACCTCGAAACTCAGTGTTTATACTTAAGACCAAAAATAAAGAGTAACATAATTCAGGGTTTTTCGAAAATCTACCCCTAACGTGTTGAAAAGGGGTTGTTAATTTTACAAGGGGAATCCCCCCTTGTAAAATTAACAACCCCTTTTCAACACGTTAACATGAAATACAGTTGATACATGATGAACATACAGTTTATATGAAAAATCTTATTCATTTAGTTAATGAACTTGAAACTTGGCAAGAATACTTGCCTAAGTAAGTAATAAAGTTTATCATTATAAGTTTTTCAAAACTACCCCTCAAAGGGGGATATAGAGGTGTGAAGTTTGTGTGGAAGAAATTGAATGCGCGGTCCGAGTAACTCGAAACTCAGTATTGATAGTTTTGACAGAAAATAAATAATAATAAGTATGTATCTAAAGTTGTCGAAAATTTACCACTGACGGGACAAAAAGGGGTAATTCAGTTTTTAAGGGGAGGATTTGAACTTGAAACTGTATGTTACATTTTCACGCCTAAACCACTGAACTTCTGATTTGGCGTAGAGATAGATGGCATCCTGGGGAAGCACATACCTACATTTTATCCTGTTAGCACGTTCCCGTGGGATAATTTCCGACATCCACGCGGGCGAAGCCGCGGGCAGAAGCTAGTATAAAATATTTTAAAACATTTTAAAAGAGTAACGGTGGAGAGTCTTGACCATTTTTCTCCACCTTTTGGAAGGGGGACTAGAATCAATTCTATATATAAATTTTGACGTTCAAAATTACCTTTTATGCATATTTAATATAAATGCTTTGACTTAGATATAAAATTTAAACTACCTGGATCTCGACCTCCAGACAAGGATCATACATATACCCTCACTTTTAGAAGTAGACCTCTGTGGATGATAGCTCTTTTAATAAAAAAAAACATCACTTCATAGAATAAGGTATAATCAAGTCTAACCAATGAATGAATTATTCTCCAGGATCAAATTGCCTCCATGTCGAAAGGTCTCAGGGCTTTGATCACCAAACACTCGATTAAAGAGCGACTGCGCACCGCGCACTCATACTTGGATAAACTGAAACATCTCTGTGAAGATGTAAGTATTAATTTTATAGCCTTTTTCAACACCTCCACATATTAAAGATTCCCATTTTATCCAAAAAATAATTAAATAATAGTAGGTGATTGGTTCATTCTATTGTTTGATTTATCTGGTAGATAACGTTTATTCGGAAGCTTTACTTCCTCCTAGCTAAAACAACTTGAACTGGTGAAGAGTTGACGTTATATGTAATTTTGACATTCAAAAATTGCTGATTGCTGCTAACCTAATTTTAATAAATGACTTTATGATTTGATTCATTTTTAGATTATTTTTCTAGAAACTTATTCTATCAGCATCGTCTTTGATATTATTTTCATAAGGATGCCGAACATGCCCAAGTTGCCTCACTGCGACACATCGCGGGCTGCTTGTTGCAGCTCGATGCCTGGCATGGCATGTACGGGCGTGTCTATCAGCATGCATTTGTTTTACATGGAGCTGACATTGAGGTAGCGAGCCAAATCGCAACCGCAAGGTATCTCAGTGAGGCATCTTCGGCATGTAATTCTGCTACGGTACCTGTTTCCGTCCGCCCCTCCGCAAGTAGCGTCACGATGTCTCGTGGCATGCTATACTTCGTTGATTTTTGTCTCCACAGTCACTTGACCGTGTAGCTCGTTACCACGGGGTTAATATTATTTTATTTCCGTTCCAGGCCCAACACGCACTGCCAGACATATTCATCTGGATGATAAGCAACGGAAAGCGCTTAGCGTACCAACGTATCCCAGCCAGGGATATTATCTACTCTGATTACACTGACGAGTCTGGGAAACATTGCGGCAAGATGCAGACTATGTTCCTTAAGGTAAACTGACCAAGGATTGTGTAAAAAGGGAGTGAGTATATGTTAACATGGCGGCTGTCAGGTCTCAATGTATCGACATCAATGTTCTCTAATATTTTCCATATTAGAGATAAAACATAACGCCAAACACTAGGAACAGAGCAGAAGCACTAGTAGTAGAGCAAAAGTGGCCCAAAGGTAACGGCCCCGACTTGCAGGATGTAGGTCGTGAGTTCGAACCCAGGCAGTCGCTTTACTTTGTGTAAATAATTTCATCACCGCTGCTCTCAAAAACGTGAAGGAAAACATCATGAAGAAACTGGCATGTCTTAGAACCAAAAATTCGAAGACATATGACATATAACCCGCACTGGCCGTGCGTGGTAGATTACAGCCCACTCCCTCTAACAGAGACGAGGACTGGGGAACATTATAGGCTGATTATGTAAAAAAGACAAAAATAAATTTTAAAAACAAGCTTTTATTACTCATTAATAAAAAGGACTAAAAAGTTAAAAATAATTTAAATATGACCAGAAATAAATAAAAGCGTGTTACATTGTGTTCTAAATGTTCTTTAATGTTCCATCAAAATCATCGATCGCATATAAGCACGCTAATGACAATGATTATATGCGTTTACTGCACTTAAGCTACCTGTTCATCTTTAGTATCTGGTTACCATCTAGCACCAAAGTACTCGTCAAGACGATTCAAACGAGCCTAAACTCGATGGGGTTATGTCGTATAATTATCGAGTTTCTATGGCCATCTTCCAGCTCCATCATCAGACCCTGGTTACCATCTAGCACCAAAGTACTCGTCAAGACGAATCATACGAGCCCAAACTCGATGGGGTTGTGTCGTTCAATTACCGAGTTCCTATGGCCATCTTCCAGCTCCATCATCAGACCCTGGTTACCATCTAGCACCAAATTACTCGTCAAGACGAATCATACGAGCCCAAACCCGATGGTATTGTGTCGTTTAATTACCGAGTTCCTATGGCCATCTTCCAGCTCCATCATCAGACCCTGGTTACCATCTAGCAACAAAGTACTCGTCAAGATGAATCATAAGAGCCCAAACCCGATGGAGTTGTGTCGTTTAACTACCGAGTTCCTATGGCCACCTTTCGGTTCCATCATCAGATCAGCTCCATGTCATAATAATTTTGCATTGTCATCCGATTTACACATGCATGCAAAATTTCAGCTCAATCGGTTGAAGATATCTACTTCAAAATTGAGTTGCAAGAGTCCACTCGAACAAATTTTATTTTATTTTTGACGTTCAAAAGTGCCTTTTATGTGCCTATTTGAAATAAATGATTTTACTTTGACAAACATACATACATACATCGCAAGTTAAATAAAATCTTTAAAAAAGATCACAATACCTACACTAAGAACTAGATATTAAATTGGAACAGAACATCATAGGTTTATAGATGAACACGTCATCAGAGCTATTAGAAAAGATCTTAGGAACATAAATACCCACTTAGTAAAAGTAGCACTAGAAAAACACCGTAACTAGAAAAACACAAAAATATTGAAATGTGCAGTGATTTCTACAGTACTCTTTATTCGGACAGTTCTCCTTCAACTGAAACAGAAAATACTGTTACATAGAGGAAGACAAAAAGACAGACACAAACAAAAGACAGAAGACAAAACGAGTAGACAGAACGCTAAAGACAATGATTTTAAGCGTTTACTGCACATAAGCTACCTGTTCATCTTTAGTCCCTGGTTACCATCTAGCACCAAAGTACTCGTCAAGACGAATCATACGAGCCCAAACCCGATGGAGTTGTGTCGTTTAATTACCGAGTTCCTATGGCCACCTTCCGGTTCCATCATCAGATCAGCTCCATGTTATAATAATTTTGCATTTTCATCCGATTTACATATACATGCAAAATTTCAGCTCAATCGGTTGAAGATATCTGCTTCAAAATTGAGTTGCAAGAGTCCACCCGGACAAACGTACATACGAGTACATCCTACATCGCAAGTTAAATACAAAAATACAAAACTTGTAAAAAACACTAGTAACATGGCAGATGGTGGGCAGAAGGAGATTATATCCATTATTTTAAACAGCACAATTAAAGATACATTATGGATGTTATTTTAATTTCAGTGGCCAGGCAAAAAGTCAACAATGCCAAGCGGATGGTCGATCCCTGCTAAGATCAGTGTGTACCTGTGGCTGGGTGTCCTGCAAGATAAGCAACATTACATCGATGGACTGCCTGAGGGCTATGAAGTCAGCTCGGAGTTAAGAAATGCTGATAAACTACGGTCGAATGCCCCAGCTACCATCTTCTACGCAGAAAAACATGTAAGTTTAAGGAAACTTCTCCAAGATGCTCGTCAAGATGAAAGTGAAATAACAAAATAATTTGTTATATGTTTCAGAACTTCCAATTGCGGGCCTATATTTACCAAGCCCGATCATTGATCGGATCTGATTCGTCTGGTCTGTCTGACCCATTTGCCCGTATTGTTATCGGCGAATCCACCGCAATCACACAAGTTATCGACGAGACCTTGAGCCCCACTTGGGACGAATTACTCGTGATTGATGACGTGCTGCTGTATAGCACCATCGAACGAATAAGGGCTGACCCACCCACAATCGTCATCGAAATATTTGATCAAGATAAAGTCGGCAAGTCCGAATTTATAGGTCGGACTTTAGCCAAGCCACGCATCAAAGCTTATGAAGATGTCCAGAGAGGCTCACAAAATTTGCCAACTTTAGAGTGGTATGAAATCAGACGTGGTGACGATCGAGCTGGAGAACTACTAGCAACATTTGAAATGCTTGAAATACCTCCGAAGCAGAATTCTTCGATACTTCCTGATCTACCATCACCCAGGGAGGGCAATGGGAAGCCACCCATTGATATCAACAAGGGCCCAATCCTCCCTGTACCAAGAGGGATTCGTCCAACACTATCAAAGTATCGCATTGAAGTACTGTTCTGGGGATTGCGTGATTTGAAACGGATACACCTTTTGACGGTGGATAAACCACGAGTTGATATTGAATGTGCTGGCAATATACTGTGCTCGTCTGTCATACAGAATGCGAAACGCAATCCCAACTTTACAAACCCCATCAGGTATGTTGATGTAGAACTGCCTGACCAAGATTTATACAGACCTCCTCTTACCATCCGTGTGGTGGATTGTCGTAGCTTCGGAAGGATCACTCTTGTGGGAACTCATACAATAAATTCTATTCACAAATACATTTATACTCCGATGAGCAAGCGCGAAAGAGACATCGAGGAGAGGAAAAAATCATTGATTCCTCTTCAAAACATTGATTTACGAGCCAACTGCATCATCCCAGACGACGCTTTTACTGTCGAAAATGAAAAGGAAAGTTGTCCGTTATTAGTAAGGGATAGTAAGGGGGCTATTTCTTATGGTTCCGGTGTAAAGTCACAAGTTATGCGAAAGAAGTTTAACAAAACTGAATCCATGAAAAAGCGCAAGGCTAGCACAGGGTCACTGCTAGATGATGATGAGAGAAGCAAAGATTGGTGGACTAAATACTTTGCCTCAGTAGAATCTATGATCGAAGAAGAAAAAGAGGCTAAAAGGGAGAGGCAAGGTTTCCTGCAGCCATGCCACGGGGTCCACATAGCTGAGGTGCGATCACCTCGCGAGGAATTACACTCGCCTAGATCGGATCGTGATAGAGAGCGTGACAGGGATAGGGAAAGGGAACGAGACAGAGATCGTGACCGTGAACGGAGGAGAAGGCAAACAACCTCACCGAAAATTATAATCAGCCCAATAATGGCTAAGAAAAATGAAATACCACGATCAGCATTGACTAAAGTAAGTTGGGTTCGGTCGTTCCATCGTTCCATGATTTTGTATTGCAAATTGTCATAAATTAATTTTGTTTCAGATATACCCACATGAGCTGGAGTCCGTACCAGAATACGATGAATTTAAGGAATGGCTCCATTCCTTTGAGCTCTACAGGGGAAAAAAGACTGGAGATGACACTGATGATGAAAACCGAGTCGTGGGAGTCTTCAAGGTACATATTATTGTAATAACTGATGCTTCTGAACATGAATACGTTGTTACTGTTGTTTTGGATCTACCAAGGGGTACCTATTGTATTGTAGTAACTGGGTTGTGGAGCTCATATAAACAGTCGCTCCCTGTAAAATACTGGTATTCGGCTGCGTCCGGTTTAACTGGAAGCCAACCCCAACATAGTTTGGAAAAGGCTTGGCAGATGATGACTGTTGTTTTGGAGCCTACAATGAATTGAACAAAGTCGTAGTCTCTTATCTTCATTACATCACTTTCTGTTCCAGGGCGCCATCAAAGTATACAAATGGCCTCTCCCCCGAGGCATTGATGACCACACCGTTATGGGATTCGATCCGAATTATGGATTCTTCCAAGGCGTTCCGAATAACGAACCCATCCACGTGCTTGTCCGCGTGTACATTGTAAAAGCCACTGACTTGCATCCAATGGACCTGAATGGAAAAGCAGATCCTTACATCGTGCTACATTTAGGATCAAAGAGAATCAGTGATAAAGATCATTACGTTTCAAAGCAACTGAATCCAGTATTTGGAAAGTGCTTCGAAATAGAAGCGACGTTCCCGCAAGATTCGCTGCTCACGATACAAGTTCTGGATTGGGATCTACTTGGAGCTGATGATCTGATTGGAGAAACAAAGATAGACCTGGAAAATCGTTTCTATAGTCGACATCGGGCTACTTGTGGACTGCCGATGAAATATGAGGAGTAAGTATTCTTTTATTAATTTTTCTATTATCAAACAATAATAGCTGCACTGGTAAGAGAGCAGTGGTAGCTCAGTAGTATCGGCAACTAATTACGAGTTGTAGCTCGTGAATTCGAACCCAGGCAAGCACTTCACTTTGTGTATTTAATTTTATCACCACTGCTCTCAAAACAGCGAAGAGAAACATCGTGCGGAAACCAGCATGTCCTAGAACCAAAAAATTGAAGACATGTGACATCCGCCAACCCGTACTGGGCCCGCGTGGTAGCTTATGACCCACTCCCTTTCACAGAGAGGAGGCCTGTGTCCCAGCGGAGATAATCTTATAGGCTAGGCTGATTATGATGAATTCCTCCACTGACCCATCAACATGTTTAGGCAAGGCTACAACCGCTGGCGGGACGCAATGAAACCGACACAGATTCTAGCAAAGTTATGCAAAGACGGCAAACTGGATCCTCCTATCTACGAGTACGGTCGTGTGAAGGTCGGGCGTACGGTCTTCAACATGCCGATGAGCGACACCGAGTTGTTCTCCAACCCCGACACCGTGGAGGAACAGATGGCGCTGGTGGTGTTGCGCCGCTGGCAGGAGGTGCCCAGAGTCGGCACACGACTGGTCACCGAACACATTGAGACCAGACCCTTGTATAATCCTAGCAAACCTGGTAAGGAGAGAGGTATCTGTATTTTATATGTTAATATTCATGTGTGATGTAAATATTCGTATGCCGCTTTTAGCGGTGGAACTGTCCTGAGCATACCTCTACCTGCCAACCCTGTACCGGTACCTACGAATAAATATCATTGTCTTTGAGAATAATTTACTAATTTGACTTTTTTGACTTTTGGATTATGGAGGGTACTTTTCCTAAAGTTGTGTGCAGACTTGATTATTAAAACTGATCTCGATGAAAACAGTAATTTTACGCCTACAACAACGTTTAGTTGTATTTAGGCATAAAATTACTTTTGACTAGGTCTGGCTCTACGCACAGTTTAGCCAGCTGCAGCTGCTAACGTATTTAGCCTGCACAGAATTCTAAACTTCGCATGTTTGATGCCGCCGAAACCATCAAACAATAATTATTACTATTAAGCCTTACCAATCTTTCACAATTTAACTGTTTTTTATAACTATCAGGTATCGAACAAGGCCGTCTCCAGATGTGGGTGGACATGTTTCCCATGGACATGCCTCTCCCGGGGCCCCCAATGGATATATCCCCGCGCAAGCCAAAGTCCTATGAAATGAGGGTCATCATCTGGAACACTGACGATGTAGTGTTGGAAGATGACGCCTTCTTCACTGGAGAGAAGATGTCCGACATCTATGTTAAAGGGTAAACACACCCTTTTTCATGTACTTACTGGAAGATTACATTACATAGACTTCTTCTAGAATATTTCGTACACACATCGGCACATTGTAAGATTACAGAGTGGGAGGAGGTGGGAGGCCGGTTTCCCAGCAGTGAGAACGTGATACGCTGATGAGAATTGTCCCATACACTAGGTGTGCCTAGTTGCCAACAACGTTCATGTTTCTCTTATAATAAAACTGAATCAAATAAATACCTTTCTAGGAGTTTCCACCTACCTCGGTTTAGATACAATTGGCTAAATACAAACTGAATCTGATTCAGATTTTCAGATGTATATGTAGATACATAACCTGTATGTGAGAACAATTGCTGTAGGCTTAACCGAAACCGTATTATTTGTTCCACCTTAAATTTGCATTGTAACAAAAAATTCATCCATTTCCTTACAGATGGGTGAAAGGTCCAGACGACTGCCAATCCACAGACATACATTACCGCTCTCTGACTGGAGAGGGCAACTTCAATTGGCGCTTCATATATCCATTCGACTACCTGGAGGCCGAGGAGCGCATAGTGATATCCCGCAAGGAGTCTGTCTTCTCCTGGGACGAAACTGAGTGCAAGATACCGGCGCGGCTCGAGTTACAAGTGTGGGACGCAGATCACTTCTCTGCTGATGATTTCTTGGGTAACTTACATAAACTCACGACATTTTCCACTATGGGAGGTAGAAAAGTAAAATTGCTACTTGATCTCTACTTACTTGATACTCTTGTTGTTTTGTACGTACACGACGTCCATATTGCATAGGGTCATGCGAGCTTTTTGAAGCGTATCACCATGAACTACGTGTATTTGCTTTTCCGCGACCTCTCACTAACTTGCTTTAGTTTCCAGTACTTCCTTCATATATTGCGTAAAATATTGAGATATAATTATTTCTTAGCGCTCATGGACATAAGCGATACGCATCAATAACAGAGGCAACTGCACCCGTCGACACGTGTCGACAACGTGTGGCTCGTGTACGGTACTCAGATACACGAGCGGCATGTTGTCGCTGGCAGCCGCCAACGCGTCGACCGCCGCAGTTGCCTCTGTCGGCGATGCGTGGCACTCGTGTGTATGTACTTACAAGAAGCATTAAAAAAATAAAACTACTTTAACTTGTTACCAGGCACTCAATTGTAACTTGATCTTCATTTCAGGTGCCATAACACTGGACTTGAGCAGGTTCCCGCGCGGAGCTAAGTCTTCAAAACTCTGCACTCTGGACATGCTGCAATACGACGGCTCAGTGCCGATGGTGAATATCTTCAAACAAAAGCGCGTCAAGGGCTGGTGGCCATTTTATATCAAGCGTGACACCGAAGAAATGGAACTGACTGGCAAAGTGGAAGCTGAGATACACCTCCTGACCCGAGAGGAGGCCGATAAGGTGCCGGCGGGACTCGGCAGGAGTGAACCGGACCCCTTGGATAAACCCAAGTGAGTATTACACTAATAAATTTCATATGAGAAAGGCTGTCGAAGTTCAAAGTCATTCAGTACAGTTCAAAAACAAAAGCGATAAACCAAGGCTTCATTTTACCTCCCACTAACTTTGGCCCGCGGCTTCGCACCCTGGAGGTGGAGGTCGGCAACCATCCCACGGGAAGGTACGAATATCTATGTCTTGACCCAGGTCATGGTTAACCTACCTAAATTTCATTCATCAGTTCAGCCGTTAGAGCGTGAAAAGGTAACAGACAGCCAGTTACTTTCGCTTTTACAGACCGTAATATGTATTAGTATGGATCATATGGGGATTTATTGATACGATCCTCAGAATTTGGCTGCCTTCACAGTGTTTGATCCCTAAGCGAAAAAAAAACCTGTGTTTAATTAATATTTCATAGTTTAGATTAGTATTTGCTCAACCCCAATTAAATAAGTTATCCTCACCATCGTGTGAACGAAAGATTAGATAGTTTTTGAAGCTGAGTAGATTCAAAAACTATCTGATCGACCGTTACATAAAAAATAGCGATTGATATAGGCGCGCTCCTTATTACACGGGACTTAATCATAACTGGATAACAGGCGGTGTAGTTGTCGCCTTACCCCTCGGGTACAGGCGCGACGATATATTATGTTGTGTGTTGTTATTAAAAAAACTTTTTAACAAAAAAATTAAACCGCCGAAACTTAGTTATTAAGGTTAAATAAAAAAGGTTTATTATTTTTTACTTTTCAGTTTTTTCGACGGTTTAATTTTTTTGTTAAAAATTTTTTATTTTATAATTTTTTGTGACTATAATCTACTAATTGTTTGCCAAAGGGCAGGCATATATGTGGCACTGAGTAGAGTAATAATACACAACTCGGCATTCAAATCTCACAGTGAACAATAAATCACCCCTAGTTTCCCACCCTTAGGGTTGGTTTTTTTTCCAAATGTATATGGGACCAACTTTGGGGTATACCCTTTCCAATAAAAAAAGAATAATCAAAATCGGACTACTCCGCAAAAAGTTATGCGTAGTCATACATTAAAAAAAAATATACGCGTCGACTTGAACCTGCTCCGTTCTTTTTCGTCGGTTAAAAAACCTTTTCCCTGTTTTCAGCCGCCCCGATGCGTCGTTCATGTGGTTCCTGAACCCACTGAAGTCGATCCGCTACATCGTGTGGCACAACTACAAGTGGACTATCCTGAAGGCATCCATCGTCCTCATACTGGCTATGATGATCCTACTGCTCGTATACGCAGTCCCCGGATATACGGTCAAGAAACTCCTGGGAGCTTAGATTATACCATCATGATAGACTACAGCTGATGATATATGTTCAGTTCAGTTAGATTAGGTTTGATGTCTACATATCACGAAAAAAACTTAAAAATCATTAAAAAAATATTTTTATCCATAATACAGTATATTTTAAACAGAGTATAATATAGTCCTATAGAGATAAGTAAAAGTATACTATTAAGCATTTCGCTATATTTTTTGACATTTTCCCCCTCTACTATACTTTTAACAATATTTTCTACGACCATTTCTACTACTTAATCAATCTTTGTTTCACTACTTAATTTTTTTCCCACTACGGCTCAGTTAAGGACGAACTTTCCATTAATCGCATCGTTTCGCGATCCATTTTTTCATACATTCAATAAGCCGCATAATACAAGGTGTTAAAGAAATTGCGTGCCATAGCTTAGGGGTAGGTTCAGTGTCGATAAAGGAACCGGGGAAAAAAAATTGCAAGATCAACCTAATTTAGTACCTACTAAATAACTTTACGAAGTGATAAACGTTGTGTTGTGATAACTTTCAACAAATGAGTAAATAAGTTTTAATTCATTGTAAATATGTACCTACTTGATTTCATTTTAAAATACCCACTCGTTCTTCTACTGCTGCTGAGTACTTACTAGTTAAACAAGATTTTTTAATTTGTAGATTTTAATTTTGAAGGAGATAAGCACGCTAAAGTAAGAAATACTTGGAATTGTAATTTACGTACTTACCTAGTTACCTATCCTTCACCCGGCGTTATCAAAGTGTTCGGGCGTAGGTATTTCATTGCGTTCGGTAGTAGGTAGGTAGCTCTAGGAAATTATTAATTAGCATTTAAAAAAAATAAAAACTTTTTTAACCAATTTTTTTATCAATTCTAAACGATTGCTATTTAATTAGTAGGAACTATATTAGGTTCATCTTACGATAATTCCCGTTTTTTTTTTTACTTTTATTAAAGCTATTTATTTTTTATTTTTTACGGGTTCCTTTATCGATACTGGACTCGCCCTAAAGCTATGGCACGCACTTTCTTTAACACCCTGTATATGTGATCGCTCTCGATCTTAAAAATACACTGGGAAATATTATTTTCACAACCACTCGTGCGTTACCTCTCACTTCAATTCAGCTTCTACATCTATTACACATTCTATCACACAATAAGACGACACATTTGCGCAATGAGCGAAAAGAAGGAATTTCTATTTTTTTAAATACAAAAAAAACATAGCTCTCTATATAACTATATTTAACAAATTATCAACCATATAATACTGTAGAAAAAACATGAAAAAAAATACTGAGTATACCTTTACCATAGAAAACCATATAATATAATCAAATAGTAAAATCACTTAGTTTACTGCTGTTCCGATAATGTAGCAAAAAAAAAAAAAATAAGTAGGTACTAATTTTATTGAAAAAAAAAATCTTAACCATAGCGATATTACCATTATGTAATCAAATATTAAAATAGACACCTTCATAACAATATTTAACCAAAATAGCTGTAACACCGTATAGAATTTGTTTTTGAATTATGTCAATTATGTAATATGTTTAGTTTTACCTGTTAATTACTGTCATTGGCGCAAGCCTTTGTAATTAATTATAAATAAATAAATAAATAGAAATAAAACATATTTAACCCTCAAAATGGACATCATCCGTTCAAATTCAAATTTATTTATTTGCAAAAACATGTGTAGATAATATACATGGTATGTTACAAGGTATGTTTTGGTTCAACATGTTTGACCATGGCTGGTGTACAATTAGGTCGAAAGACAATAAAATTTCAAAATCAAAATACACAGAATAATAACATAAACAACAATTACAACATTAATAATAAATTTAAAAAAAATAGGTAAATATTCATGCGATTCAAAATAAATAGAATAGATTCAGTCAATATCTTCAGAGCGATTTATCATTTAAAAATTCATTAACATTATACTTAGTAGGCTTTTTCTGTCATTATTTTTTTAATGTTTTCTTAAACTAGTCTGTATTTAATTTCTTAACACAGTTAGGGATATTATTATAAATTATTGGCGCTCTGGATAAAACGCTTTTATACTGTAACGCTGTCTTAGCTGGCCGAACATGAATTTTACTACTGTCCCGGCGATTCCGTATTATAACGGCGATTTATATTATATTATAATTATATTCAGTATTCCGTTTTGGCCCAAATTCCATCTAATCCAAAGCTTTTCGCCTTTTTTGCTCTATTCGGTTAAAACTTATACCGGCTAAGGGCGAATTTCACCAAACTTTTATACCTAGAATATGTCTGATCCTGAGAATAAATTTTGAACTTTGACAGTTTTTTAGGGTTCCGTAGCCAAATGGCAACGGAACCCTTATGGATTCGTCATGTCTGTCTGTCTGTCTGTCTGTCTGTCTGTCTGTCTGTCTGTCCGTCCGTATGTCACAGCCGCTTTTTTCCGAAACTATAAGAGCTATACTATTGAAACTTGGTAAGTAGATGTATTCTGTGAACCGCATTAAGATTTTCACACAAAAATAGAAAAAAACAATAAATTTTGGGGGTCCCCATACTTAGAACTGAAACTCAAAATTTTTTTTTTTCATCAAACCCATACGTGTGGGGTATCTATGGATAGGTCTTCAAAAATGATATTGAGGTTTCTAATATCATTTTTTTCTAAACTGAATAGTTTGCGCGAGAGACACTTCCAAAGTGGTAAAATGTGTGTGTCCCCCCCTGTAACTTCTAAAATAAGAGAATGATAAAACTAAAAAAAATATATGATGTATATTACCATATAAACTTCCACCGAAAATTGGTTTGAACGAGATCTAGTGAGTAGTTTTTTTTAATACGTCATAAATCGTAACGTAACGGAACCCTTCATGGGCGAGTCCGACTCGCACTTGGCCGGTTTTTTTTTTATACTAGAACTGTCAGACATTAATTTTATTCCACGGATAAAAGACATCTGACCTGCGGTAAATTCAGCCCTACTCAGGGCTATAACAGTAGGTACCGAAGTGAAGTTTTTCCCAATTATGCATTACAATATTAGTTAGCTATTGTTTTTGTCCCTCTTGTGAGCTATCCATCACGACGTGTAAGATATGCAATCATGTCTGGCTCGGATATGTCGGGATAACAGTAGCCGTAGTAGAAAATCAGAATGTAAAAAGCACATTCTTATCAATAGATCATTCAGAATTTTTGTTAGCAATGATTTACGAGTACCAGATGATCACTGACAGAGTTACAGGGAACTGATTTAGGTATGTATGGTTCGAGGACTGCTGCAATCCCGACATGTCAGCACCAGATATTGTTGCCGATCCTACATTTCGTGATCGTTTTTTTTTTTTTTTTATAAAACGTTGCTCCACACTAGGAATTTCTCCTGTGTCGTGGGTGCATTTACAAACATTTAAACTCACATACACAAACAGCCAGACTCGGAACAACTACATGTATGCCATACAAATATTTGTTCCGTGCGTGAATCGAACTCGCGACACTCAGCGCAGCAGTCAATCGCTTAACCACTGCGCCAACCGTGCCGTCAAATTCGTCAGATTTTGGTTGACACCAAAGGTGAATAAAAATAATTCGAACGCTGAATAAGTTCGCATTCATTATTCAAAAATGCAGCCCTAGAGACCTCTGTGCTGCTACCGACAATGCTGTGGAAGTCCCTAATCGCTCAACCAACAAAATTTAATCCACTGTCGAGCCATTGACACGACGAGAAGAAGATTCATTCTGAGAATGTTTGTAGACTCAAGTAAATCCAGTCTTTAACGTAAATTGAGCGTATCTGCGATTGTAGTTGGCGTTTTACGTACTGCCAATCTGATTGGCACCAAATATGAATGAAATGTCGATGATGTCCTTTAAAATAAAATTAATGATTTTGGTGTCTACACATAAAAACAAACAAAATACAAAAAAAGTACACAAAATGAAAACCCAAAAAAAAACCGATAGACATTATAAACCCAATAAAACCATGTCTTTAGCAATAGAAACACATTTAATCTTAACAGTAGAAACACATCCAACCATATCACATCTAGCCAAACATAAGCAATACCTAGACAGCCACATCCAAAGCCATAGGACATACATACCTCTGCTCCATAATGGCTATCTATGGGTTATCTATGTATGTCCTATCTACGGTGGGGAGGGGCCACTCTCACCGTCCCAGATGATCACACTTCTTTATCTATACATCGATACTTGATACATTGAACTGATAACCACCTCTCTAACTACACAGATCAGGCATTTGCATTTCACATATTAACCGGAGCATTACTTAAAAACACCTTTTATTATTCATAGGTATAAAAAAACAAATCACGCTTTAATCAGGTATTCAATAAGGAATGTTAACCATGTTTAATAAATTCCATATAATCAGATATTAGTTATACCATAGTCTAATAATAAGAAAATTTTATCTGTCAAATCGATGTGCTCGCTACGTTTTTTCTTCCTTAACCTGTCCGAGTCTAAAAACACGGTTCTCTTTCTTTCTTTTTTCCTTCTTCCAAATATTGAAAAAACTGAGTAAACACGGGATTTCTGTAAAATGTTCTTGTTCCGATCTAGATGAACCCAAAAGCAATGCTCTAAAATTATAATATTCAGACATTTGACAGATAAAGTTAATTCTTGAACGACATAATTATAAGTATATTATAATCAATATTTTGTAATCAAATTCATGTATCATTTATTTAATCACTCAAAGAATATATAATCCTAGCTGTAAGTAAAATGGTGTTTCATTTATCTTCTGTACTACAGTCCGGAGGTAGAGAGAATGCGTTCTTGACTCTCGTCAGTTTCATATACCTCGAATACGTGTTTTGCGAATTTTATCTATAATAGTTACTAGACTGTAGTCTATATATTAATATTAAGCAGAACGCTGTAACCTCTGGCGAAAATACGTATCACCGTAATAGAAACGCAATTCAAACAGTAACTTCGGTGTTATCACACAGAGAATACTTACTTCAGTTGCTCAAGAACCTCAGTTATCACCGAACAAAGACCCTCAATCATGCACTGTTAGCATAAATTGGACTGGGCACTGTGGACTACTGAACACGATAAGAAGAACCAAGGAGCCGTGTATCAGGGCCCTTTTGTTATCCACTAGCTTCTGCCCGAGGCTGCCCCCGCGTAGATGTCGGAAATTATCACACGGGATCATGCTACCGGGATGAAAAGCCTATGTCCTTCCCCAGGATGCCAACTAACTCCTTGCCAATTTCTATCGAAATCCGTTCAGTGGATTAGGCGCAGTGTTGCCAAAAGCATTGAACTTTTTATCTGTAGTGAAAACTGCTAATCTGCATTAAATCTGTATGCCTATATAACATGAAATCTGTATAAAATCTGTATAGTCAAGAGAACCAAAACAGCCGGTCGATTCCGTAAAAATCTCACCGTAAAAACTCAAGTGAAGTGAGCTTGATGTGAGTTGTCAGTAGTGTCAATCCCTAGCATTATTTGGAATGACAGCTCACTCCACGCTCACTTCACCTAAGCAACCAACCTGCCGGTCGATTCTGTAAAAATCTCGCCGTGAAAACTCAAGTGAAGTGAGTTTGATGTGAGTTGTTAGTAGTGTCAATCCCTAGCATTATTTGGAATGACAGCTCACTCCACGCTCACTTCACCTAAGTTTTCACGGTGGGATGGTTACAGAATCGCACTGCTGTCCTGTCCTTCCAACTAATGCTAGGGATTGGCGCTATTGACAGTTGGAGGGTAGGAGTATGGTAGGAGTAGGTTAGGAGTAGGGTAGAAGTAGGGTAGGAGTAGGGTAGGGGTAGAGTAGGGGGTAGGACACCACGCGAATGAAGTAGCGCCGGGCAGCTAGAGATAATTTATAATTATATCAAAACAACGTTTGCCGGGTCAGCTAGTTTGAAATAAATTATTTGACTTTGACATCACTCTGGGTTTTTTAGATGCCATGGTTCACAAAAACACAATCAAAACTGTTATGTATGTACAAGTAGTTAGCTATAAGTAGCGGCGCGTCGACCGCATGTCGAACGTTTCAATAAATCAGTGTGCAACTAGCTCAAAACTAGTTACCGTGTGATTAGTACGTGCGCCCTGTCCTTACATCTCCCTTACGAATATAACACGTGGCGACGACGAATTCTCGCGAATAATGTCTGCGGCCGTGTCTTTCGGACTTTTTTCGGGTTTTGACCACACAACACAAGAGTGGAATAGTTATAAATCCCGTTTAAACCAGTATGACTCGTGGCAATTACTACTAAAAGTTCGTACGATTTGAATTATTGACGACAAAGGTTTACCAGTTTTTACAAGCTTTTAATTAGGTACACCTCTGCCCTGTGAATACGTAATAGCAACCGCACGGGTCGATCGATCAGGTTAAGCTACTCTGGCTGCGGTTGGTCCGTGGATGAGTGACCATCTTCACACACCAAGGCCCCTCCTTACCTCTGCCTAACCCTGCAGGATGCTATGTATAATGTTAGTAACTTGCTTCATTCGTTTGTTTCCAGTAATCCGAATACTTTCTTTGCCAACCATTTTTCAAGCAAGAAGCGCCTCCAAAAGTTAGTTGACATTTTCACACACCACCATTATGATTGAAAATTCTAGTGATCCGAACGTTTCAACTATTATAACGTTTTTATTGACTAAGGGCTAACTTTTCAATCATCTGATAACTTTATTCGAGGAATAATTTTGAAATTTTGACAGTTATTTCATACTAGCTTCTGCCCGCGGCTTCGCCCGCGTGGATGTCGGAAATTATCCCACGGGAACGTGCTAATAGGATAACATGTATGTGCTTCCCCAGGATGCCATCTATCTCGCGGGCCCTTTGTGGCTAATTACAATAGAAAACCAATTGTGTCTCATTAGTGGTGATTAAGAGGGTACCTACATGATATCCTTACCTAAGTACCTACATAATAAAAAAAAAAACTCAATAACAGAAAATAAAATACCTACCTACCTAAATAAACCTATTTCTGATGATAACTAAACTCAATAAATAAGCAAAATCCCTAAAAACTAATATCTATACAAATGACTAATCTTACCTAACAGTATTATAAAATAACCTACGGTCACTACGTACACTATCAAATATACTACCTATACTTTAAAATTAAAATCTATACCTACGACTTATAAAAATAAACCTAAATAACTCTAAAAACTAATAGAAATAAAAAAGGTCGCACTGAAAAACACGGTTTAGAATTGCAAGTAGCAGTTAAAATAAGAACGAACACTCGCCACTCAACACGTCCGTTCAAATCAAAGTTCAAAAAATATCCTTATATACGGTAGCGATCCGTGGCGGCCGCGCGCCACGCGTGTGCTGCGAACGGTGCAAGCCAAATTCAACCTTCAGCACTACATTTAGAGCATAACTTTAGTGAACTCCACTGCGGGTAACGTAACCTACGACAAACTTATTATTTGCGGTTGGTACAGTAATCGGGTCTAGGGATCGAACCGCAAAATTAAGTTTGTTTTTTATTGTATATACTTTTCCGGGATAAAAAGTACCCAGTGTGGTGCCCAGGATATTAAAGAATAATTATACCAAGTTTCATCGTTATCGAACCGGTAGTTTTTGCGTGATGCCTGAACAAACAGACAGACAGACAGACAGACAAAAATTTTTTTAATCACATTTTTGGGTTCGGTGTCGGTCTAGTAACACCCCCTGCCATTTATTTTTTTGATATTTTCAATGTACAGAATTTTTACTTCTACAGATTTATTATAAGTATATAGATAAAAACTGTCAAACGTCAATTTTATTCCTCAATTAAAAGTTATCTGGTGATGGAAAAATCAGCCCTAATTCTTAACCTTTGACTTATCTTAAAAAATAATCAAGTAATCCCTTAGCAGTCCCTGATTATTATTTTTTTTTTTTAAGGACTGATGTTTTCATCGCCAGATAACGTTTATTCGAGGAATAAAATTGACGTTTGACAGTTATAATATTTCGCAATAGAGTTGCACAGCTTAGTAACATCAACATCAAATACTCAGATAAAAAACCGGCCAAGAGCGTGTCGGGCCACGCTCAGTGTAGGGTTCCGTAGTTTCCCGTCCGTCACAATAAGTGTCCCCACTTATGAGTTTAAAGGTGGGTATCCATTATGTTCGCGCTCCAGCAACTATAAGGGTTCCTAGTTGACTACGGAACCCTAAAAACTACACAGCTTTTGGGTCTAAATATTGACTGCAGTACTTTAAATTGGAAAACACACATTGAGAATATACGCTTAAAATTAAAACAACAGCTGTATACTTTTCACATGCTTTAAAAACTGGCCGATATATCAACTGTACTGTATCTGCTTACCATGGTTATGCTTAATCCATATGGTACCTATGGAATAATTTTCAGGGGACATTCAGTACTTAAGAATAGACAAAAATAGAAAGAGATGTGTCCGATCAATATGTAAACTTAAACAAACCGACAGTTGCAGAGAATATTTTAAATATCCCAAGCTACTTATACATTAATGAAATTATTAATTTTGTGATTGAACATTACTTGTTTCGAAACATATAAAACTAAACGATACAATGGTACAATGAGTTCTCCTACTAAAACCACTCTTTTTAATAATTGTGCATTTTGGCATCTCCGCATGGCTCCCCGAGTATACAGTCATCTACCACAGTATTAATTAAAAAGTGTTTTTCATAAATAAAGCTCATTACAGTGTATCTGAGTATTTACAGTATTTTAAAAATTAAGTATAAGATTTATGTTTAACCTTAATTTTATACTTTATTAACCGACTTCTAAAAAATGAGGAGGTTCTCAATTCGGATGTTTGTATTTTTTTTTTTTATTATTGTTCGCGCATAATTCCGTCGCTTGCCAACTGATTTGAAAAAATCTTTTTTTGTTAGAAAGGGTATACTTTCCAAATAGTCCCATAGAAATTTCATCAAAAACGATTTAGTACTTTGGTTTTTAAACCAAAATTACTGGTAAAAATTATAACTAAAAAGTGAAAAACAAAAACTTTTTTGTAAAAAAAAAAACAACCAACTTCCAAAAACGACACTACAAAGTGAAAAATAGCTTTAATTTCGGAAGTCGGTGGCAAACAACAAAAAAGCGAACCCAACGACACCGACTTCCGAAATTAAAGTTATTTTTCACTTTGTAGTGTCGTTTTTGGAAGTCGGTTGTTTTTGCAAAAAAGTTTATTTTAAACTAGTTCTCAGTTCTTAATTTCATCATCATCTCAATAAAATTCTTAATTTTATTCGATTTAATTTTATATTTTGTTTTTATGCCGAAAAGTGAAATATTATATTGATATAAACTATAATAATTATACTATTGATATATTACTATAAAACATCTACAATCATTTATTTGCAAATGTGGGTGAAGTGGGTGGGCCACTTCACCCACATTTGCAAATAAATGAATATGAATTTGAACCTCATAACATAACTTTTATCTGTTAAAAATAGTTACAGTATAAAATAGTACGTGTGGTATAAGAGTTATTTAAATTATAAATTTTATACAAATTTCTAGGATTTATTTTCTATTTCATCCTGAATTCTATCTAAAACTTCTTTAGCACTGTTGTATATATCATCAAATAAATCACTTTGAACCACATATTGAGTGCTCACCCCAACTTCACAATCACCGGTAGAACTTTCGGCTTTTGGCATACTATCAGCGTGGTAAGTTTCAATTTTAACTATTTCTGTATCACGTGTCACTAGTTTCTTTATGTCTGAACATATTGTTGGTTCTGTGCTTGCTCGCTTACGGGAAGGTGGAACAAGACCCGGCTGCTCCATTGTGCCAACGTTGAATAGTTCTGCCGTATCCTGAAAAGAGAAAACAAACCTTTGAATATTTGAAAATAGGTTCTAGTTAAGAGTCATCTTATAAAGGACATCGTGACCAGAGGGCTGGCCTATTTTTTGGCCAAAGAACGTCATCGCCATACAACGCTTGTTGACAGCGAAGCGGCGGAATTGTTCGTTGCCCTATGATGCCCTTTTATTTTATTGTTTTATACACGTGTACAAGTACATAGCATAATCAGCCTATAATTTTCCCACTGCTGGGACACAGGCCTCCACATGTACATAATTATTATTATTTTAAGTCGGTTAGCTTATATTACCTATGTAAATATCATCTTGTTTGAAAATACCAGTTACCTATATTAGTCTAATAAAGAAAATGCCGTTGAAATGTGTGTTCGGGCAGGAAAAATGAAAAATGTAGACTGAACTACATGTTCCGAAGAACAAAAAAGCGCATTAAATGTTTGTAGGTAGACTTAATACTAATTCACCAACACAAGATAAGCCTGATGAAGCTTCAAAGCAATGAGATGAAGTAGTATAATATATACAATATTTAAATGTCTTTGAATATTATTGCGGAAACATTTTGGGTTTCTAAATGTCGATAGATGTAATTTGGAATACTCAATATATTTATTGCTTCCACATGTGAACTTAAGTGGTAGGTTTTACAGAATAATTATTATATATATAACTAGCTTCTGCCCGCGGCTTCGCTCGCGTGGATACAATGTCGGGAATAATCCCACGGGAACGTACTACCTTGGTTCAGGTGTGAAAATGTAACATACAGTTTCAAGTTCAAATACTCCCCTTAAAAATCGAATCACCCCTTTTTGCCCCGCCAGGGGTCAATTTTCGACAACTTAACACACTTATTATTAATTATTTTCTGTCAAAAGTATTAATACTAATTTTCGAGTTAATCAAGCCACCCATTATAATCCTCCCCTGTAAAATTAACAACCCTTTTTCAACCCGTTAGGGGTAGATTTTCGAAAAAACCCTGATACATGTTATTCTTTATTTTTGGTCTTATTTAAGGCCAAAAATAAAGAATAACATGTATCAGGGTTTTTACTTATAAACACTGAGTTTCGAGTTAATCGGACCGCGCATTCAAATTCTTCCACACAAATTACAACACCCCTATATCCCCCTTTGAGGGGTAGTTTTGAAAAACTTATAATGATAAATTTTATTACTTACTTAGGCGAGTATTCTTGAAAAGTTTCAAGTTTATTAACCTAATGAAGAAGATTATTCATATAAACTGTATCCCTCGCTTTTTACCTCCACTGGGGTGGAATTTAAACAAATCGTTTAGTATGTATTCATAACTTGACTCAAATATTATTTATACTAATTTTCGAGTTAATCCAGTCATGCAGTAAAATCCTGCCCTGTAAAATTGACTACCCCTTTTCAGCCCGTTAGGGGTAATTTTCGAAAAACCTTAATTCACATTAATCTTTACTTTCGATCCTAGGTATAATAAATACTGAGTTTCGAGTTAATCGGACCGCGCGCTAAAATTCTTCCATACAAACTTTGAAACCCCCCAATCCCCTTTTAGGGGGTAGTTTAGAAAAACATAAAATGGCAAACTTTATAATTTACTTAGATTAGTATTGGTGCCAAGTTTCAAGTTTATTAACTCAAGGAATAAGAATTTCCATATAAACAAAATCCCCCATTTCACCCTCTTAGGGGTGGAATTTCGAAAAACCTTTTCTTAGTAAATACCTACTCTTCGCGAAGAACACACCCCTCCAAATTTCATGTCTCTAGGACCAGCGGTGTAGGCTGTGCGTTGATGTATCAGTCAGTCAGGACTTTGAATTTTATGTTATATAGATAGATATAGTGCTAATATACCTAAGTACTGCAATTTCTTCCTCTTCAAGCAAATAAATGATTTGATTTGATTCCTATATTCAAGTTATTTTTTATTGTTTGGTTAATAGAGTTCAAAATAGATGGTTTATTATTTTAGACAATCCTCTACATAACAAGGGAAGATGAAATTCAAATATAAGCGTCAAACTAGGGCAGGAATGCGAAACCTTCGGCTCAAAGCTACAATTTTAAGAAAATCATCAATCCGTTTGCCTTACTTGGATATCCAAGTAGGGGAAATTACATGCCATGCCGTCTAAAATTTTAACGACAACAGCATGCAGATGTATGTAAAGAGGTTCACCATCCCTGAACAGTTTTAAATCGAATGTAAACACTTATGTACATAAAAGGAGTATCTTCAATAATACCATGAATAATAAAACAAACACTTTGTTTTTGCTCACTCAGACAAACGTCACTACCATTCTGACGCATCGCCCTCTCTGATACGCATGTCCGTCGTCCGCGCATGGCAAGCAAGCGTCGAACTTCTAAGGAGCCGGGTGCCAGTATTTAACGCGCCAGGCTTTAGAACAGTTCTGCACTGCATCCGATTCGAATCGGAATTCAAGATCCGAGTTCAATCCGAATTGGGAATGCTCTAAATTCGTCAAAATCAAAATCAAAAGTCATTTGGTTTTCCTCCAAGTTTAGTTCGAATATTATCATTTGAAGTTTCGGAAAACAATGGTCTGATTATTTCACGATATTTTATTCCTTTATCACCTTTTATTTGCCCTTTAGGATTGAAGTCTCTTTTATGAGCATTTGTATAATACAATATATCCTTGTAGACAAGTTTATCTTTGCTGGATATTAATTTTAAATCAGGTTTCTTTCGAAGTAAAAGTTCTTTCAGGCCCGGAGTTAAATTGTAGGATTTATCATCGATTATAATCAAAATGCTAATGCTGCTGCAAAGAAAAACGATACTACTGTATTTCCCATTAATAAAATTTTGATTTTACTTCTTATTCCAAACGGTACATTTAAACCATCATAAATACCACAGATATCAGAACCCTCTAATGAAGTTTCCAAATCATCTGGTAATTCAGGAGACTTTAACCACTTGTGTAGAATTAAGTCTAGGTTCGTAACAGTCCTCAAACTTTGTAGATGAGCTAGTATTAATATCTTCCAATTCAATATCCTCAGAATTATTGAGCGTTGTATTTTCTAAATGTTTTATTTTTTGCATAGTTATATTCGAATCTAAGTTTTAAGGGGATCTGTGACAGGTTTTATTGAGTGACAAGTTCGTTGAGTGTTCCTGGTTCTTCATTTGTTTAATTTTATTCTTTATAGAACAGAGACAAGAAACGGAATTAATTAATAATAATAAAACTTTTTGCCCCCAACAATTTGCAACTGATGGAGCTACTGAAAATTACTGAAACTTTCAGTAGCGCCATCAGGATGGAATTTGGTGTGGACAAATGTGCAGTCATGCATGTAAAGCGAGGGGAGATTGTGGAATCCGTGGGAACTCAACTCTCGGATTTCACAAACCTTAGAGCCCTTTCCGCATCCGAAACCTATAAGTATTTGGGTATGTCGGAAGCGTTGGGCATCAATGTTACTGACATGAAGCAATCGTTGAAGGAGCGCTTCTTTGGCCGCCTGAAAAAAGTATTTAATAGTCTTTTATCAGGCGGAAACAAGGTGCGCGCCTTCAACGGTTGGGTCATGCCGGTTTCGATGTACTCTTTCGGCATACTCAAATGGACTCAGACCGAACTCGACCCCCTGGATAGGAGGGTCCGTACTCTGCTGACTGCAAATCGAATGCATCACCCACGGTCATCGGTAATGAGGCTGTATATCCCGCGAAAGTGTGGAGGTCGAGGCTTTTTAAACGCTAAGACCCTTCACAATCGCGAGATTATGCAGTCTCAGGGAATATTTCCTAGAAACCGACGTGGGGATGCATCGAGATGTAGTCGCGGTAGACAAGGGCCTCATCCCACTCTCCTTGACTAAAGAGAACTGGTACAAGCCAGCAGTGCTTGACACCAATAATCGCATGGAAGTATGGCAGAGTAAGGAGCTTCACGGACGCTTTTACCGGGCCCTACATGGACCCGATGTAGATCTACCAGCGTCCGTAGCCTGGCTGCGTTTCGGTGACCTCTTTGGAGAAACCGAAGGTTTTGTCTGTGCAATTATGGACGAAGTTATGATGACGAACAATTACCGGAGATTTATTGTGAAAGACGGCACGGTTGACATCTGTCGGGCATGCCACCGGCCGGGAGAATCAATCAGGCATTATCTCCGGATGTTCTCGTCTAGCTAACGGAGAGTACTTGCATAGACACAACCTTGTAGCCAGGATAATCCATCAGCAACTTGCTCTGAAATACAACCTTGTCGAATCTGAGGTGTCGTACTACAGGTATGTGCCGGACCCAGTTCTCGAAAATGGAAATATCACATTGTACTGGGATCGATCCATCATCACTGACAGGACTATTGTTGCCAATAAGCCTGATATAGTGGTGGTGGATCGATCAGAGCGGCGCGCAATGATTGTTGACATAACCGTCCCGCATGATGAGAACCTCGTGAAAGCCGAGAAAGATAAGCAAATCAAGTATCTTGACTTGGCTCGCGAGGTTGTCGACATGTGGGATGTGGACTCAGCGATCATTGTGCCGATAGTCGTGACAGCCAATGGCTTAATAGCCAAAAGCCTCGACCAACACCTGAGGAGGCTCTCGTTGGGCAGCTGGATCAAGGGCTTGATTCAGAAAGCGGTACTTCTGGACACGGCTCGCATTGTCAGGAAGTTCCTCTCTCTGGAGCCCTGACCGCCGGTAACTTGGACCCTGTTCCCGATACCGGTGGGCTACTACTTTTTATATTTTTAAATGTTTTTTTATCCTTTTGTTTATAAAAATATTTTGTATTTTGTAAGTATCTAAATGAAATAAAGGAGATAATAATAATAAATAATTTTATGTCGGACAACTATGAGATCCATAAATTGTTAGTAAACAGTTGTGCACTTAAAAAAAAAAACTATTGTTAACAACTTAAAACTAAAGAAGACGAATGAATAAAAAATTAAATTAATACATTTTGATTCAAATTAAGTCTAAAATAATAATACATATGTACAAGTGAAAAAAAAGAATCATAAGGCATCAAAAAATTCGTCCGCATCGCTGTCAACAGGAACAGTGCCCAAAAAGCTGGCAGCATTGCCACGTTGTATGGCGATGCTAATTCTTTGGCCAAGAAACAGGCCAGCCCTCTAGTCACGTGAAGAGTCGACTAACCGCTTGGCGATATCTCGAAACACCAAGTGGGCACTCGGACCCCATGGCCCTAGTGTTTCAACCCCAAACGGCTCGAAGATATAAATCCCAGTCAGGCTGGAATATTTTCGCTGTTTGAGGTTTTCTGCACCAGCAGCAGCCGCTCCAGCACAGCCCACCGTGCTAGGAAGATGGGATGGTGCAAGGGTGTCGACACTTGTTGCATCCCACACCAAAGGTCTGCCTTACTTCCAGGGCATTATGGTCATTCCGTCTGGTTTCTTCCCATCGTCGCGTGCCAGGCTGTTGGGTTCTAAAACAGCTGGCAAGATCACGATGGATGAAGTCGTTAATGCTGGCGTGCCGTGCTATCCAACCTGCGCTCCTACTGCAGGATAGGCCATGGTGTCCGAGGCAATCGACAGCTTCACCGCACTGACAGCGATGCGGAGCCCCACAAGGAGCACCCAAACCGAAGCCACAGCCCCGACTCCCACTCCCCCACAGCCAGCAGGCGCGCACGCTCAGCAGTATTGGTGGACGTATTGATAAGTTTATTCCGTACCAACCTGCAGAGCGGCTCATCACACTGTCTCTGGGAAGATGGGTTTACGGGCCGATCTGTATCCGGACAAGCCGCTTTCCAGGCGTTCACCGCGTCGGTCAAGCAAGGCACTTCAGAGTCAACCAGGCAAGGGGCTAAAATTTTCCCAGTCAACTTTTCGGTGCTGTGGACAGAGGACAGGAACGCCGGTAAGCTAATACTGGTAATTTTGCGGACGCCGAGGCCACCAAAACGGATGGGTAGTGTGGCTTGAAGGTCGGTCACGCTCGGTCGTCCAAGGCCACATTTAAAATGGTTGTTAATGTGCTGCGGATAATATGGCCAATTTTGTCCAACAGATGTGGTTGCTTCCATAAAGGGGAAGAACGTAGAAAATATATAAAATTTGGACCAAAACAACAGTATCTAATTAGGGTGAATGCCGAATCTAAATTAATTTTGGAGAGTCTGACCGAAATGTCGTTGAAATTTTTGATTGAGTCTACAGACTTCATGAATTCTATTTTAATATTTTTCTCCATGTTGTAACAACTGCGTGCAACTGAAGAACAAACGATACTAATATTTTGGTTTTGTATTTTATTTACTTACGTGGCTGGCGTGAATACATTGACAACTCGACTTGTATGTTTTTTTTTTATTGGCTTAATACGTCCTATGCATTAGGAATTTATATGAAAAAAAAATGACCGCTCATAATACATATACATAACTTATGGAGCAATCGAATAAGGTATTATCAAAAAAAAAAAAAAACACTATACTATATATATACTAAAAACATTATGTTGATTATGTTGACATCTCGCATTTTTACGTGTTTTACTTGACAACACAACATGTCAAATTAACGATTCACATGTTTTTGTAAACGAACATTGATATTTTGTTATACTTATCAACTTATACCCAGTAACCAAAATATTATTTTTTATTTGATATCTCAACTTATACACATAAAAGTTTTCTCTTTTAATTGATAATTGTCAATATAGAGCCAACCGAAATATATATTGAGATGTCCAGTTACGGCCAGCTAAGTTCTGAAACCTAAATGTAATAAGTAGTTATCACTAAGTGTCGGTTACAAAAAAACTTTGACATTAAATGAATATGTTTAGTTGCCAAATTATGGACCTAAGTTGTATTAAAAAAATAATCGAGTTTTCAAGATGCTCCCGTAAAAAGTAAAAATCTATTAGGGCATTTGCGTTTGATCTACAGCAGTGCTTGCCGACACCATAATTTAAAAACGTCTGTCTCGTTTTACAAACGACAGCTTTGGTCTTTTAATTTGACAATACATGATTTAGCAATTAATGAGGCTACATGCTACGTGTGAAGATACTAGGAGACGATAGGAGCCCGAGGAGCAAACCAAATTGCGTCATGTTTGTGGCAATTCTGTAACAGTTTGCCATCAGAACAGTGGCGTAGCTCATCCTAATGGGGCCCTGTTTCAAATTTTTTGGGGGCCCTTTTTACCCATTATGAAGTTACAGAGGGTATTGCTTTTACAAAATAAAGAATATAGCATACTGACATAGGAGGTGAGGGGCTCGTGGCTAAGTAATAACAGCCGCACGAGTCGATTGAAGGTTAAGCTACGCTTGCCGCGGTAGATCCGTGGATGGGTGACCGTCCTAACATACCGAGATCCCTCCGTGCCTCGGAAAGCACGTTAAGCCGTTGGTCCCGGCTTTGACAGTCGTTACGGGTCGTCAGAAGCCCGAAACTCTGACACCCAATATTTCCAAGGGACATCGTATTACCCGTAACTGGGTTGTGGCGGTCAGATAGCTAGTCGCTCCGGAGGTAAAATACTGCCATTCAGCTGCATCCAGTTAGATTGGAAGCCGAGACTCTGCCCGACCCGGGAATCGAACCTAGGACCTCATGCTCAGCAGTAGCGCTTGCGACACTACACCAATGAGGCAGTCACCGTTTCTTTCCGTACCTACTTCTCCATTAGTCGTCATCTCGGTACTCATCCCCTTTTTAAACATACGGGGGGTGTAGCTCAGGGGCCGGGTATCGTTGTTACGGCTGATACAGCGGTAGCTCAAAAAATCAGTTCTTGAACTTCTGATGCAGACGTGTCTGCATCAGAAGTTCAAGAACTGATTTTTTATTCCGGTACTTGTGGTGGCCAAAACAAAAACAATGTCGTGGCGATGATGTTGATGTTTTTGCTTATTAATCATCCGACGCTGCAAAAGATAAACCACAAATTCCTCCTCAGTGGGCACACATATATGGAGTGTGACTCTGACCATGCGATTATTGAAATTTATACTAAAAAGAGAACACAAATGAGAATCAATCATTTACATATTATATGATTGGGTGCAGTTGGTGAGGATTTGCAAAGTTCAGAAACCATTGAAGGTCGTGGTGATGATTGTAAATGATTTTTTGGATTTTGCCGAACTAAAATCCAAGAAAGGACTGCACACAACTGACTGGACACAAGAAATTTGTCTCCCTGCAATATGACTACAATATGACAAAAACACCGTCGGAAAAAAATATTTTAAGAAAACCCTGGATCGCGAACCCCCTTTAAATTCAATAAGTTTTAGGAAAAGTGGAAAAACCACTATAGATATGTATAAGTTGACCCAAATCTCTAAGAAGGCTTTGCCAATTAGCGCAGAGAAAAAAAGGATTTGATGGACATGATTGACCTGATTGACGATTCCTTCAAGGAATTTTATATTAAAAACTTTTTTGCAAAAAAATACAACCGACTTCCAAAAACGACACTACAAAGTGAAAAATAACTTTAATTTCGGAAGTCGGTGTCGTTGGGTTCGCATTTTCGTTGTTTGCCACCGACTTTATATTCGTCGACGTTTGTCATTAATAACATTGTTTACATACTAATATTCCCCACTCAGAAGGTGAATAAGTTGATAACTCGTTGGTGAACGACTTGACAAGTCTATTATTATGCAAACTATGGAGTATTTCATTTATTTATTGTCATCATTTACAAGATGGTACAAAATAACTTAAAAACTTAAAACAACTAAAACACATACGGTAAACTAATTTACCGATTTACCAGAAGAGGTCAAACCTTTAAGAGGAAATGCGGGCGGAAAGACACTACACACACATTTGAAGAAACTATCGCTGTCGCTCTGTCTCGCTATCTCTCGTCTATTCGTGCGATAAGGACAACTGCAGATCCGACTGAATAGCCTGTAAAAAGTCACATTTTCGAGGTTTGGCTCTCGCCTATTTTCTCCACCAATATTGAACCAATTTAAAAGATGTTTCATAAACTGGATAAGAAGGATATATACTGTGTCGCCATGTTTTGCTTTTTTTAACCCCCGACGCAAAAATGACGGGGTGTTATAAGTTTGACGTGTCGGGGTGTGTTTGTGTGTGTGTGTGTGTGTATGTCTGTCTGTGGCATCGTAGCTCCCGAACGGATGAACCGATTTTAATTTTGTTTTTTTTGTTTGAAAGGTGAATTTGTCGGGAGTGTTCTTAGCTATGTTTGATGAAAATCGGTCCAAGATGGCCGCCGCTACAAAATGGCGGATTACATATTTTTTCGCAACTCCCTCAATATGGGTATCAAATGAAAGAAAGGGCTTGACTAGTAGAATACTATACACTATGATAAATTTCAAATCCAAGATGGCCGCCACCACAAAATAACAAATTACCTTTTTTTTCACAACTCCTTCAATATGGGTATCAAATGAAAGGGCTTGACTAGTAGAATACTATACACTATGACAAATTTCAAATCCAAGATGGCCACCACCACAAAATGGCGAATTACAAAAAACCTGATTAAATACCAAATTACCTGAATCTTAAAACGCAAGAAAATAAAAGAAAAGAAATAATAAGGAGTCTCTACAAAAAGCATGAAATAAAAAATTAAATTAAAAATTTAAAAAAACCCCGACTACGTGAAACCCTATAAAAAGAAAAAAATAACCTTGAAATTATGACCCTACGTAAGTACGTATGAAATTTTTTGATTAAATATTGTCCTGTCGGGGGACCGCTACTATTTTAAACTTTAACAGAGCGTTAAGCTAATAATTAGAGCGGTCCCCCGACGGGACAACATTTAATCAAAAAATTTCATACGTACTTACGTAGGGTCATAATTTCAAGGTTATTTTTTTCTTTTTATAGGGTTTTTTCATTAATATTTGTCAAATTTGTACCCTAGGCCTCTGTTAACAGCGGTCTAAATAGGCAATTTTGAGCATTTTTTTAGGGTTCTAGTGCTTATAAAAATAATGTATTATCAAAAAGGAAAACATAGGGACATACAAGTAACTTATATTTATTATTCTGTAAAAAATCATAGCCATATGGTTATTAACCAGAAAGAAAACAGGCGAGAGCGTCTCTATAGAAAAAAAACCACCCGCATTTCCTCTTAAAATGGCCGTCCTGACAAATTGCCATTTTAGACATGTCAACATAATATTCACGCCAGCCACTCTGAATGGTGCCCTTTATGTCGAGTCCCTTTACGTCGAGCCGAGAACCTTGTCTCGCTTCTATTACCCCTACGTCTCGTCTACGATTTCCGTCCCGTTTCTATTCCCTTAACGTCGAGTTTCTTTATCCCGCTATTACTACCTTTACGTCGAGTTTAATAATATCATATTTTGAAGTACAGTCAGGTTCACATGTTTCATGTGTCATTCAGTTATTGGAATGTACTGAATTAGTATGTTTTGAATAAGCGACTTCGAATCCATTATTTAATGGTGACTCTTTATTAATAAGAAGAAATTGATATGGATTACTCCAAACAGTTTTACAAATATCTTTGAACTGATTCCATGGTAGATTAGAGTTGACATGTTATCCATAGATATGCTTTAAGTTTACAATCATCATCTTGTTTAAATATTATAAGAAAATTGGCGTTATCACGTAACAACTGCTTTTGAATTTTTGAGTAGGTTTGCGATAAGTAAAAGTCATCAATTAGTGTATGTCTACCATAGAGAACTTTTTATTTATTTATTCCGCCATTTCTGTCCCACTGCAGGGCAAAGGCCTCCCCTCCCCCCTCCACTTATCCCTATCCAGTGCTGTTAAACGCCAATCCTTGTGGAAACAGTCGAGCTCGTCCCGCCATCTCATTCTGGGCCTGCCGCATTGTCGTTTGCTGCTGTTTGGGACCCATTGTGTGGTTACTTTAGCCCTTAGCTCCCCCGGCATGCAAGAAATAATTGCGGATATTTATTTGATTTTTACACACAACATCATCAAATATAAATACAGAATTTGGTAAAGCTTCACTGGGAGATATGACTTCTTTACTGTCATTGAATTTATTGAAGTTAATCTGAGGTACTCTTCTTAATACTTCACTTAAGACACGATACTTTGGTTGGAAAGTAGTTTTCGAAAGATAAAGATTTTTAAATTTAAGACCGTTCTCATGCAACAATAAACTGATCATAACATTTGTTTTGCCGCAGTTTGAGGGTCCACATATTATGCAATGAATTGTATAAGACAATAAAGCACTGTGTCTAATCTGATGAACAGAGTCATTGGAATTGATATTATTTACGTTCAGGGATGTGGGTTGTTTGATCAACTTCATCTTGACTATTATTTATTTTCATTATTTACTATCCTTTATATATGAATATGCGAGCACAGTATTCAAACAACAGGTTTGGACCTGTGTTACTACTATCCTTCATATATAAATATATATGTCAATTAGTTAAGTATACGTGCACATAGTAGGTATGTATATTATTATAATCCTACAATAGATTTGAACTGGAATTTCTTATGCACACCTTATGAGACTTATAATGCTATGTAACTTTATTCCTTTATTATGAGCATTACTCATATGTGTATATCATCCAACAACAAGTTTAGACTTGTGTTATTGAGTTAGTATTTACAGTAATAGTGCAACTTGATTTCTATCATAGCAAACCAAAACAGTTTCAATGTAGCTAAGCTGGTGCCGGTCGTATAGGTCCTATTATTAGAGCAATAGTAATAAACTAAAATAAGGTGCATATTTTATTTTACTAGGACCTATACGACCGGCCAATTAAATTAAATTACTTACGAATTACAATTGAATTAAATCTTTAAGGTAAGTATTTCTATAATTAGTACGGTATATCATCAATACTTAAAGATTCGTATTTATATCTAACTTTTTTCTTTTTTACAGAATTATGTCTGTCTCCCCATCATATAGTCCTGTGGAGAGTGCTTTTTTGCGGTGCGTATTTAATTTATCTTTATTTGAAGCATTTTTTAATTTTCCTATGTTATAATTATTTTATTTTTATTACAGGAAACGAATAATGATACAAATGATGCCTACGCTCTTGGAAATCCATTTTTTTTTTGCGCAAGACCGGGAATCTTTTTATACCGCAGAAAAAAGGAAGAAAAGAAATCTGTGAAAACTAAAGACCTGATTAAAAGAAATAAATCAAAAAAGTCTCTTACGCACTCTTCATCAGATGCAAAGGGATTTAAGATAGGTACAATAGAGAGGCTATTCAAAGAAATGTCATAGAAAAACTGTGATCCCATGTCTCAGTGACGCCATCTAGCATAATATAGCAAAATTAGAGCGGCGATTGGAAACATCAAATAGTAAAAATTAATTAGATTTATTAAAATACTAGCTTCTGCCAGCGGCTTCGCCCGCGTGGATGTCAGAAATTATCCCACGGGAACGTGCTACCCTAATAAAAAGTATGTCCTTCCCTAGGATGCCATCTATCTCTTTGCCAAATCAGAAGTTAGTGGTTTACGTGTGAAAATGTAACATACAGTTTCAAGTTTAAATCCTCCCCTTAAAAATCGAATTACCCCTTTTTGCCCCGTCAGGGGTCAATTTTCGACTACTTTACATCATCATCATCATCATCTGCCTAGCCTTTTCCCAACTATGTTGAGGTCGGCTTCCAGTCTAACCGGATGCAGCTGAATTTTCGACTACTTTACATAATTATTATTAATTATTTTCTGTCAAAACTATTAATACTGAGTTTCGTGTTAATTGGACCGCGCATTCAATTACTTCCACACAAACTTCAAGACCCCTATATCCCCCTTTGAGGGGTAGTTTTGAAAAACTTATAATAATAAACTTTATTACTTACTTAGGCGAGTATTCTTGCCAAGTTTCAAGTTTATTAACTTATTAAAGACGATTTTTCATATAAACTGTATCCCTGCTTTTTAACCCCACAGGGGTGGAATTAAAAAAAAATCGTTTAGGATGTATTTATAACTTGACTTAAAGATTATTTATACTAATTTTCGAGTTAATCAAGCCATGCAGTAAAATCCTCCCCTCTAAAATTGACTACCCCTTTTCAGCCCGTCACTGATAATTTTCGAAAAACAATATTCTTTACTTTCGATCGTAGGTATAAATAGTGAGTTTCGAGATAATCGGACCGCGTGCTAAAATTCTTCCATACAAACTTTGAAACACCCCAATCCCTTTTTAGTTTAGAAAAACATAAAATGACAAACTTCATAATTTACTTAGATTAGTATTGGTGCCAAGTTTCAAGTTTATTAACTCAAGGAATAAGATTTTCCATGCAAACAAAATACCCCCATTTCACCCTCTTAGGGGTGGAATTTTGAAAAACCCTTTCTTAGTGGATACCTGCTCTTCACTAAGAACACACCCTCCAAATTTCATGTCTCTAGGACCAGCGGTTTAGGCTGTGCGTTGATATATCAGTCAGTCAGTGAGTCAGGACTTTGAATTTCTGCCAGGGTAGCGGGATCGTCCGAAAGGGTTACCGCTGCCCTGGAACATAAAGGGCTAAGGAAGGAACACGGGTGGGTTTTAGTCAGTAAGAGTCTGACACTCCCTTCCGCTCCACCTAGAGCGGGGGGGTCATTTGATGATTTCCCATCCTCAAAACAAAAAGGACTGAATTTAATATATATATAGATTTTAAATCTAAAGTTACAGTCTTGAAACATATTCAAAAACCAATAAGGTAACATAGAACGTATTAATCAGTCAGTAATTAAGTTAGCAAGTAGGTATTAGAATGATCGGCATTGCCGATTAGTCGGCTAGTTGATTAGTCGGCTAGTCGGTTAGTCGGCAAATACTATATGTAGTCGGCCCATCTCTAATCTTAAGATAAAATATTACAGTATCTTAGCCGTGTGCAGAACTCCACTACGGGTGACATAACCTACGACAAACTTATTATTTGCGGTTGGTACAGTAATCGGGTCTAGGGATCGAACCGCAAAATTAAGTTTGTATTTTATTGTGTATACTTTTCCGGGATAAAAAGTACCAGGTGTGGTGCCCAGGATATTAAAGAATAATTATACCAAGTTTCATCGTAATCGAACCGGTAGGCGTCGAGGGTGATTCAGTATTCACGCGCGATGGCTTATTATTAGTGTATTTCATGTATAACTTTGGTGTTTCTATACCGATTTCTATGATTCTTTTTTATGGAATAGTTAATTATGTTAACTTTTTTAATTAGGGATAACTGAGAGTGTTATAAACGTAAGAGTAGACAAATATAATCAGAATGCTTCGAACTGCTAAGATATCGGGAGTTACACGTGTTATTGTGAGTAAACCATAAAAGATAGACATAGTGCTGTCGTGGGATATTTTTTATATAATTTTAAGGAAAACATTTCCGTCATACATGATTTCTGTGTAGCTTTAACCATTAAGGTTGCACACGCGACGAAAGCTTAAAAAATGGAGTAACTTCTCCCGTTTTCCCAACATTTCTCTTCACTGCTCTGCTCCTATTGATAGTAGCGTGATGAAAAGTATACTATAACCAGCTCAGGAGTATGAAAAATAATTGTATCAAGTTTCGTTAAAATCCGTCGAGTAGTTTTTGTTTCTATAACGGTTATACAGACAGACAGACAGACAAAAATTTTACTGATTGCATTTTTGGCATCAGTATCGATCCCTAATCACCCCCTGATAGTTATTTTGGAAATATATTTCATGTACAGAATTGACCTCTCTACAGATTTATTATAAGTATAGATTAAGTATACAATGTGATAGGGGTGGGACTTCTAACCCGTTAAGGCTGAGTACTACATCTAATTTTATCGACAAAAAAGATAATATGGGGGGTTGAACCCCCTCCCCCTAAAAATTATGGCTATTTTTATTTTTTTTATTGTACTACTGCGCGCTTGATACTTTATGTGATATCAAAGGTTGTATGCGTCGTAGAAACAAAAAAAAAACGACAAACGGTAGCTAATAACCTTGGCTAACTAATTCATTACTTTTTTCATATGTTTGATAATGTTTTGGTGAGAAAAAAAAATTTCAGGGGGAGGGGGTTCAACCCCCCATATTATTTTTTTTGTCGATAAAATTAGATGTAGTACTGTTTTTTTTTTTTTTTTTTTTACATGTATTTATTTATTTATTTATTTACACACAATTATTAGCTTAAGTATACTGTTGACATTACAATACATAAGGCCGCCAGTAACAGTCACAATACCCCCTGTACTAGTTGATACTGTATTACAGTAGGGTATTATTCCTCATTCCTGTGACCCGTACAGCAACAAAACGACTGAGAACTTAAGATTATAGGTTAATATAGGCTCCTTAGGAATATAAATTTAAACAAATAAAAAACTTTAAATAATTTTGCAGCGAATTGCTACGCTTACTTAAATACTATTTGGCTTCTCGTGAATGTAAGTGTGAGTGTATTTGATATTATGTATGTAAGTATGTATGGAGTTTGCTATTTCAGAATCTTAAATGTGTCTTCAGTTCTTTTATAATTTAAGCTGAGTAAATGTTTTCTTACAATCTTTTTAAATATGTGTGAATTATATTTCCGAAAGCCTAGAATTGCATTAAATTTATTATAAATATATACGGAGCTAGAAAAAAAAGAAATCGCTGGGCAAATTTTGTCCTATATATAGGTTGTTTGTAGACTTTGTAAGCTCTTCGTATAGCATCTGGAAAATCCGGTGGTTTGTTGTGTTGATTACGTAAGATCTTCTCAATGTAAAGTTGTCGAATGCTGAGAACAGCAGTTAGCTTGTACAGTTCATCAGTCGGAAATCTATATTTTTTGAACAGCATAGTCTTTAAAATGGCCCTTTGTGTTCTTTCTGCTTTGATAAGCTGCGTCTTAGCACATCCTCCCCAGATGGATATGCCATATGTTATAACTGATTGGCATAACGCATAGTAGGCTGTGGTAAGCAGTTTTGGGTCACAAACATATCGTAGGTTCCTGAACACATACAATAGTTTTCTTACACGCTTCGATAGGATTGAGATATGGCTGTTCCAGTTCAGTTGTTCATCTATTTGGATCCCCAAATACCTGACCGATGAAGTAATATCGAGACGATAACAATCGCAATTTTGAGTGTTGGGCAAGTTACATGTGTGGGCTCGTACATTTATCGTCTCAGAAGATGGTTTAGAATTTCTGTTTAAATAATAAGTAATAATTTTTGTTTTTGACTGATTGAGTGTCAACAAATTGTTATCTAGCCACTTAGTAACGAGACTAAACCCCTTTTCGGCGCTATCGTTTACCTCGTGCCAGTCCCCGCCCGTAAAAGTAATAACCGTGTCGTCTGCAAAGGTAATAATTTCTCCGTGTTTTAGTATTAAACTTGATAAGTCGTCTATGTATATAAGAAATAAGGTGGGGCCCAAAATGCTGCCCTGTGGTACACCATATTCAATAGACTCTTCCTTACTTGAGTAACTATCAAGCCTAACAACTTGTTTCCTATTAGACAGGTAGTCGGCAATCAATTTCAGAGGCAGACCCCTAACACCTTTGCATTCTGCCTTTCTTAGCAGTAAGGGAACAGAGACAGTGTCAAAGGCTTTAGCCAAGTCTAGAAATATACTCAAACATTTCTTGTTATTGTCGATACTGTTCACTACTTTTGCCATAAGTTGTTGCATAGCGTCATCAGTACTTTTATTTTGTCTAAACCCAAATTGATTCCGTGACAGTAGATTATATTTTTCTAAATAATGTTTGAGTCTAATATTTAAAGCTTTTTCAACTATTTTTGAGAGAGAAGGCAGCAAGGATATTGGTCTATAGTTTGACACTACGTCTCTGTCCCCAGACTTATGCAAAGGTACTATTATTGATTTTTTTAATGCATTGGGGAATTCCCCGACAGTAAAGCATAGATTACAAATAATTGTGATCGGCATGGCTAAAACGGGCGCAGCCATCTTAAGGAAGGAAGGAGTAATACCATCCCATCCCTTCGAGGAAGTATTTTTTAGTGATCCAATCAGTCTTAGGACCTCCCCCTCGTCTACAGGGAGTAAAACGAAAGAATTGGTGGAAGACTGTAGTTTTTCTAAACTCTTAATAAGTTCAGTTTCATTACGTTTTTTTCTACGAAGTATGTCTGTAGCGAGTGTTTTCCCAACATTCACAAAATATTTGTTAACCTCATTAAGTGAGTCCAACGGATTACTTTTTAATTTTAATAACTCTGGAGATCTAAGATTTTTGTTTTCGTAATTATTAAGTTCTTTAATTATATCCCATTGCTTTTTAATATTATTTTTATGTTTTGCTATCTCTGTCCTATAGTAAGCCCTTTTTAATTTTTTTAGTAGTTTATTACAAGTGTTCCGATATCGTTTATAAGTTAGATGTAGTATGCTATTTTCTCTATCTTTCTTTAATTTTTGGTTTAGTCGGTCTCGATTTCTCATGCAACGCAATAGCCCTGGTTTTATCCAGGGCTTAATTGTCCTTTTTCGTCGCGACACAGTTTTTATTGAGGTATGTTTATCTAGCACCTGATTCACGATGTGAAGGAATGTATTAGTAGCTTCTCCAGGGCTTTTGTTCTGTAAAATATTAACCCAGTCTAATAAGCTCAGTTCCTTTACGACGGCTTCGAAGTCCGTTTTGACGTAGTTTTGAGGTTTGACCGTATATGGTTTTTGTTTTTTATACATAGTTAGTATGACCGTAGCGTGGTCCGTAATGCTTGTTTCGCAAATAATTGTTTTTGTAGGGAGCAGAGTTTTAACAAAGACGTGGTCTAAGCATGTTTTTGTGTGAGTTGGTAGTACGTGTGTAGGTGCTACTCCATGGGAAGCCAATAGAAGGAGGTACTCATCTGCTCTTTTATCATTACTGTTTAGTGCTATATCCACATTAATATCTCCCGCAATTATGATATTTTTGTAATGCTTCAGTCCTATTAGTATAATATCTAAGGATTCAAGAAAGCTATCTAAGTTGGTGAACGACGGTGGTCTATATAAACAAAGTACGGCGAGATCTTGGCCTTTAGTCATCAGTAGACCGCTAGCTTCATTCAACTTGGGTTCTTCAACTTTACATTGGATATTCTTTTTCATGTATAGTACTACTCCATCGTTTTGATTTAAATTTTTCAATGTTGAGTAAGAATGGTAATTATTTATTTGTGGAATATTTGTGACTTTTGATAGCCAACATTCGGTCATTACAATTAGATCAATATCAGTGCTCAATCTTTCCAAAACAATAAGCATGTCATCAAAATTTTGATTGAGACTTCTTATGTTCTGATGCAGCACCCTCATACAAATTTGTTGTTTTGTTAGACTAAATATATCATTGCACTCCTCGGGCAGGTCCACTACCACTGCATCACTGACATTAATGTTAGTATCAATGTCATCTCCCAGTGTTATTATTTCGTTCATTTTTATTTAATTTTGTAACAAAGGTAAATGTAGAATAATATAACATCAGTGATAGCAGCAGGCGAGATTACCCGAAAAGTGCAATAATGTCCTTGTTTAAGTGTATAAGTGTGGTGTATGTAGTGTGTTTGTATGTATGAAAGCCTATATAAAACTAAAACTAGAACTAAGGTAAATGATAACTTGCAATATGCATGCGAACACAAACAAGAACAATAAAGCATGCATAAACGAAAAGTGATACAAGAAAAATATAATGAAGAAAGTGTTAAACTGTTTTTAAGTACATGATTCATAATTTTTTTAGACCAAACTAGTCATTGTAATAGTAATTCATTGAGACATTGTTCAGTTTTAACCCAGTAAACCTTTTTTGAGTCTTGTTCTTTTTTCAGATAAATTCTACCTGATTTAGACCAACAAAAAGACCAATTATTTTTCTTCGCAAATTCTTTAGCTTCGTGAAATAGTTTTCTAGCATTTCCTGGCAGGTATTCAGACACGTAGATAGGCATTTGCTGGTCGTCAATACCAATGTGCTTTGTACATAGCTTCTCTTCTTTAGTTTTATTTTTATTGAAGTTCCGTATGTTGGTTAATGTGTCCGTTTTTAGTGAAACTTTGGAGAACTCAACTATTATTGGTCGAGTCGTATTCTGCTTTCCTGGAAGTCTGTAGATATCTCTTATGCTGGAGCAGTCAATAGACAGGTTAATGGTTTTTCCCAAGTTTGAGACATACGACATCAGTTCAGCCGGAGATTCTTGGTCTGTATCAGGTACATTTCTGATTTCGATAGACGACGATCGTGTGTTGATGTTCAGATCATGCAGTTTATTTTCCAAGAATATTATTTTATCCGAAAACTCTCTTCTGCCCTTTTCTAGGGTGTCGATTTGGGTTTTAACATCAGTAATAGTTTTTGTCAAAGATCCTAAAGTGGTTTCAATTTCTAAATTCGTGGCTTGTATAGCTTTGTTCTGAACTTTAATCTCGATGACGTCATCCACCAGCTTATTTAACAAAGCTTCCTGTCCGTTTTTCCAGGAGTTGAGCATTAGCTTTACCTCGTTGATGTCTCCTTTGAGGTCATCATATTGAGTTACAGGAGAAAAATCCAACTTTGGCCGCTTACAACGTAATCCCACATTAGGTGCTTCATTTAAAAGAGTTATGTCAGGCTCTGATACCGACTGTACTAGCATTGATGATGAGGCCGTTGGAGGGGTTCGGTCTACAGGCATCTTGACTAGTATAATATTGGTCTTAAAACCCTTGGTTTCAATTTCGAAATTGTTTATGGTAATTAACTGCTTAACAGCTGTAGCTGTCAAGTGTCAGCTGTCAGGCAATAATTAGTGTTATTTTCCCGTAAGGTAAATTTACAAAATTATATATTTTAGTTAACGATTTCTCACTAGATCCCTTGATATATTTGCTTCTTTCTTCCGATCAACTTCACGTACACACACTTTCCACTGTTATTACAAGTTGCAGAGCGAAGGCGTTTCGTTTTACACTTGTTCTTACAATAAAATCTTAGGAGCCGTTAGCGATACGTCTATTAAGTTCGTTGACGTTGACGTTTCTGTACTCAGCCTTAACGGGTTAGAAGTCCCACCCCTATCACATTGTAGATATAGATATTCAGCTATCGCTCGGTAGGTGGCCAGTGTGGTCAGTGTTGCTTGAAAAACCTAATAATAATCAATCAGATAAATAAATATTGAAAACTAAACAAATTAAGCAAAATTTGTCTCAGACATTTTAGAATTTCATTCACTACTATTGTCCATGACACCGTCTAAGACTATGTATCAGTTTCAAGTGTGTGTTTTATGTACATTTTAAAATAAAACAATTTTAAACGTGCTTTGCCTCCGAATTATTATAGCACTCATTTTATTGCGATTTTTGTGTAAAGTAGATCTATTATACCAGAAAGCGCATTTTTTTGCAATTGTCTGTTGCATTTCGTTTTTAGAAAAATATTTTTTTTTTACACTTTTGTTTTCAAATAATTGTAAATCTTATTATATCGATATCCGGGGCGAAGTTCAAAAAGCCGTAGAACTACTAAATTCGTAAGTCTGGCAATGCGGGGTGACACTAAGTAGAAACTATAAAACCTGTGGTACTTAGGGACATAGTCTATATATACACTTATAAACTGAGCTTAGGGATTTTATCATTTTTAGATATAAAGGTATCGATAATATTGAAAAAAGTTATAAGACTATTTTTTTGCATTTGAATAGATTTAAACAAGTGCCAAAAAAATTAGAAAAGCAATAAATTGATTAATAGTTTCAATGTTTGACAAGTTATTTATCTATAAAATTATTTTTACATGCAAATTAATAAATTATCGTTATTATGATCTAGTGATTCAAGTGTCAGACTGCTAATCACGAGGACATAGGTTCGATAACCTGAAGAAGAGAGAGAAGATGCATATGCGAATGTCTAAATCGATGCGGATGTTCCGCATATGCGGATGCGGATGCGAATATTCGCAACATCTCTGGATGACACATTGCTACCAGAATTTACAGAAAGATGGTTGAAATTTTTGAAATCTCTGTTACAATTAAAAAACATTATTATACCTAGGCTCATTCTATGCGATCAAGCTGTACGCTATGGACTACATACCTTTAGCGATGCTTCCTTGCAAACAATATAGTGCTTGTGTTTATATTCGGTCAGTCTTAAAGGATGGCAATGTTATGGTTCATCTCGTCTTGGCTAAAAGCAAGGTAGCACCGCTGAAGGGCATCACACATGAGTGTCATAAGTGTTGTAGATTCGCCGGCAAGGATTCAGCTAATCATGCTGGATCTGCCCAAAGAACGCGTTCATGGTGAGCACTCATTCAGTAACACAGCTGTCGATTATGCTGGGCCTATTCTAATTGCCAACAGAAAGGTTAGGGGCAGCCAACTTACAAAATCGTACATTTGTATTATTATTTGTGCCCTTGGCAGTGAGGGCAGTTTATGTTGAACTAGTCACTCATCTAAGCACTGAAGCATTTATAGCTTCATTAAATAGATTTATCGCCCGCAGAGGTCAGCCTATTAACATTTACTCGGATAACGGTACAAACAAACAATGAACTCTCAACCTTCCTAAAATCAAGGTGTAATGACATTAGTTTAAGTGCAGCAGAGCAAGCAATTAATTTTAAATTCTATAGCCCCCATTTCAACGGCTTAGCTGAAGCCGCAGTTAAATGCGTTAAATTCCTACTTAAAAGGATTCTATCTCTAGCCCATTTAACTTACGAAGCGTTATACAGTTTTAATTCAAATTGAAGGGATTTTAAATTCACGCCCTCTTACTCCATTATCTTCTGATCCCAATGTGGTTCTTAATTTCCTTTAAATCTTTTACCCTAATGCCATCTGATCCCGGCGACTTGTTGCAGTCCAGTGAGTCAATATTTCTCTATGACGCTATCTACTGTCACTTTATTTCTACCCAGCCAGTTATTAATATTACACCTTATCTTACGAATGTCTCCCTTACATTTTTTTATTTCGTCACGCCTATGTCGATCTCTAGCCACAGTTATAAGTGTATGTGTTTTATTTCTATATTCAGTGTATTGCAGTCTAAGGTTGTTATTATTTGGATCCATTTTCCAGCGCCTAAATAATTCATCTTTCCGTATGATCATGTTTTGTAATGCATTATTAACCCAAGCTTGGCTATCACGTTTTTTAACTGTTGATGGTTGTTTGGACTGACTCATAAATGTCGCTGAAAATCGTGTACATATTATCATATAACTCAATGGGATCATGTGTGTTTAATAATTGTTGCCAGTCAACATTGTGAAGTTTATTACTTACTAGTTTGTTTTGGATGGCTGTTTTAGACGATTGTATACATTGTTTTATGTTCACATCAGCTGGTAATCCCGTTAGGTAGTGGTCCGCGATCTTAGTCATTACCGTGTGCGCTTCTAACACGCAAGCCTTCTCAGTACGTACAAATACGTGATCGAGGCAGGACGTCACATTGCGATCACCCGTGACTACGTCCCGAGTTACGTCTCGTATGCCGCATTGTAATGCCCTCTCCAACAGTGCGTTCAAATAGCTATCAGCATTTGAGTCGTTGTTACTGTGCAGTATGTTGATGCTACAGTCGCCGACCATAATCATATTGTTTCGTTTTGGTATACTTTCGATATATCTTTTGATATCTGCTACAAAGTTTATTTTATTTGTGCTTGGCGGTCTATAGATAACCATAATATCGGTAGTGTAGTCGTTAATGGATAGCCGTCCATGTATGAACTCATACGTCGCGGTAATAGCAGATTTTACTGGATTAAACTGCACTCTGTCGTTCACGTAAACTAGTATTCCTCCACCTCTTCTGTCTTCCCTTGTTACAGCATGCATATTGAATCCACTGATCTCGAATATTTTAGTATCTTCTTGTTTAATATTCATTTCCGATAGGCAAATTGAATTCAGTCTGTGCTGGCATTCCATTGTTGACACAATTTTTTTTATTAGGTATTGACAATCGGCTCACTCTTGACCTCAGTCCAGCCCAAGGGCGGGATGAGATCTACGGTGGAACGAGCTAATTAACTCATTAGCTCATTAAAATGCTTTCTCAGAGAGCATACATTTATATGCATCACTTGAAGCGACGCCGCCGCCGGTCGTTTGTTTACGTGCTCATACCACTCATCTAACTGTATATTCTATATCTTGTATTTCTGTTTCCAGGTCCATTTTAGAAACTATCGTTTAAATCTATGTACTATTATTTATATATAAATCTGTTTGTATATAGGGTTAAGTTGTAGATTTTATAGGACTACTCCATAGACTTATAAAAAATAAAATTAAAAGTAAAATAACCTTTTTAAAAACAAGCTTTTATTACTTATTAATAAAAAAAGGACTAAAATGTTAAAAATAATTTAAACCTGATAAGTATTAAATAAAAGCGTGTTACATTGTGTTCTAAATGTTCTTTTATGTTCCATCAAAATGTAACACGCTTTTATTTTGTGATGTCCTTTTTTTATTAATAAGTAATAAAAGCTTGTTTTTAAAAAGGTTATTTTTCTTTTAATTTTATTTTTATCTTTTTAGTACCTATTTTTGATGCGAGATTGACTACGGCGTAGTTCGTAGCGTGTAGCAGTGTTTTCCCGTTATATGCGTTTACTGCACTTAAGCTACCTGTTCATCTTTAGTCCCTGGTTACCATCTAGCACCAAAGTGCTCGTAAAGACGAATCAAACTGGATGGGATTGCGTCGTTTAATTACGGAGTTCCTATGGCCACCTTCCAGCTCCATCATCAGACCCTGGTTACCATGTAGTATCAAAGTACTCGTCAAGACGAATCAAACGAGCCCAAACTCGATGGGGTTGCGTCGTTTAATTACGGAGTTCCTATGGCCACCTTCCAGCTCCATCATCAGACCCTGGTTACCATGTAGTATCAAAGTACTCGTCAAGACGAATCAAACGAGCCCAAACTCGATGGGGTTGCGTCGTTGTATTACGGAGTTCCTATGGCCACCTTCCAGCTCCATCATCAGACCCAGGTTACCATGTAATATCAAAGTACTCATCAAGACGAATCAAACGAGCCCAAACTCGATGGGGTTGCGTCGTTGTATTACGGAGTTCCTATGGACAACTTCCAGCTCCATCATCAGACCCTGGTTACCATGTAGTATCAAAGTACTCATCAAGACGAATCAAACGAGCCCAAACTCGATGGGGTTGCGTCGTTTAATTACGGAGTTCCTATGGCCACCTTCCAGCTCCATCATCAGACCCCGGTTACCATGTAGTATCAAAGTACTCGTCAAGACGAATCAAACGAGCCCAAACTCGATAGAGTTGCATCGTTTAATTACGGAGTTCCTATGGCCAACTTCCAGCTCCATCATCAGATCAGCTCTATGTCATAATAGTATTGCATTGTCATCCGATTTATACATGTATACAAAATTTCAGCTTAATTGGAAACCGGGAAGTGGATCAAATTTAACTTGCAAGATATGATTACAGACAGACAGACAGACAACGGGACAGGTGAAACTAAATAAAAGCTTGTAAACAGGTGAAACTAAATAAAAGCTTGTAAAAAAGGACCACTCTTTGTTTTCCGTTAGGTAATTGGACGTAGTTACGCAAAAAGGATCCAATCCACACTTTCCCCGAAATTGAGTTATATAACTCAATTTCGGGGAAAGTGTGGATTAGTGATGTATATACCAAACGCATCCTTGGGGTCTTTAATGTCAAAAAACACCCATGTGAAAAAACACAATTTTAAACGTATCCACAACTACCAGATACCAAGCCACATCTATGGGCTGCATCAGATATTTTTCATCAAAACGAATCCAAAGCGCTTGAATCATTCTTGAGAAATGGTAACTCTATGGAATAAGTGTTTTAGGAAAATCACAAAAACGCCCCAAACTGTTTGGATTTTTTTTTGAGAAATACAGTTTATATACACACTCAAATATCAGAAAGGGTCCAGATTACTTGAATCCTTTTTGCTAAAAATAAATGTCTCCTAAATATCAAAAAGGATCCAAACGGCTTAGATCCTTTTTTATAAGTATTTCGATAAATTCAACAATGTACCAAAAGAATTGGCGCCTTTTTAACTATTATTATTTCGATGTAAACAAATTACAAAAGAGATCCATGATTTTATTTTACAATTTGCTGAAACTTTTAGTTGTTGCAAATGGACGTAGTTACACAAAAAGGATCCAATCCACATGAAGGTAGTTTTCAGTTATAGGCCAATGAAGTTGTAACACAGTTTAGTCGAACATTTGATATGTTTAGATCATATGTGTTGTGATGATTATTTAGCAAATTTTTCGTATTTAATTTCGTATTAAGTTATGTAGTAAAAGTAATACAATTTTATAGAGATAATGTGGAAAAAGTCGATCTGAATCCTTTTTGCTAAATAAATAAGTGTAAGGGTGCTGCTCAACATACATTCATCAATAACGATCCACATAATGTTTTGGTAACTTATTCAATAAAAATCAATGTATAATAATAGTTTTTTTATTAAATATTAATAATTATTAACAAACTTAATGCTAACAGAGTATTTTTGGCTTTGAAACTTGCTAGTTTCGTATGAAAACTATCAATAATTAAAAAAGAGATCAAAATCTGTTGTCACTATACCACTTTTGCTGTAAGAAAGTGCAGACTTTGAGTATGTATACTTAAAGGAAAACCATTCCCATATCAGCCGTAGGACGTCCACTGCTGAACATAGGCCTCCCCTATAGATTTCCAATAGGACCGGTTGAAAGCGGCCTGCCCACTGCCACTTCAACTTGCTCTATGTCGGCAACTTTGGTTAGTCTACGAATCTCCTTATTTATGATTCGATCACGCAGAGAGACTCCGAGCACAGTCCTTTCCGTAGCTCGTTGGACTATCTTGAGCTTACTAATGAGGCCCATAGTAAGAGACCAAGTTTCAGTGCCATAAGTCATCCTTGGTAACACGCATTGGTTAAAAACTTTCCGACTTATGGCACTGAAACTTGGTCTCTTACTATGGGCCTCATTAGTAAGCTCAAGATAGCCCAACGAGCTATGGAAAGGACTGTGCTCGGAATCTCTCTGTGTGATCGAATCATAAATAAGGAGATTCATAGACGAACCAAAGTTGCCGACATAGCCCAGCGAATTAGCAAGTTGAAGTGGCAGTGGGCAGGCCACACAGCACGCAGAACTGGGGCCGTAAAGTTCTCGAATGCAGACCACGCAGTGATAAGCGCAACGTATCCTACGTTGCGCTTATCACTGCGTGGTCTGCGTATCCTACGTTGCGCTTATCACTGCGTGATCGAGTTACCTCAGTGCCTCAAGTCGAAAGTTTTTAACCAATGCGTGTTACCAAGGATGACTTGAGGCACTGAGGTAACTCGATTGACTTTCCCAACAGGTGCAGTGAGTGGTGAGTAGAAATATTTTATCTACATTCCCATATAGTTAGCCATAGACACTCGCCATAGTTATATATATTGGCCTCCTTATAGATTTCCAATAGGGCCGGTTGGAAGCGGCTTGCATATCCAGCGCAATCCTGTGGTCTTCATCGGATCGTCTGTCCACCTTGTGGGTGGAAATCCTACGTTGTGCTTATCACTGCGTGGTCTGCATTCGAGAACTTTACGGCCCCAGTTCTGCGTGCTGTGTGGCCTGCCCACTGCCACTTCAACTTGCTAATTCGCTGGGCTATGTCGGCAACTTTGGTTCGTCTACGAATCTCCTTATTTACGATTTGATCACGCAGAGAGACTCCGAGGACAGTCCTTTCCATAGCTCGTTGGGCTATCTTGAGCTTACTAATGAGGCCCATAGTAAGAGACCAAGTTTCAGTGCCATAAGTCGAAGTTTTTAACCAATGCGTGTTACCAAGAATGACTTATGGCACTGAAACTTGGTCTCTTACTATGGGCCTCATTAGTAAGCTCAAGATAGTGCAACGAGCCACGGAAAGGTACTGTGCTCGGAGTCTCTCTGCGTGATCGAATCATAAATAAGGAGATTCGTAGACGAACCAAAGTTGCCGACATAGCTCAGCGAATTAGCAAGTTGAAGTGGCAGTGGGCAGGCCGCTTTCAACCGGTCCTATTGGAAATCTATAGGGGAGGCCTATGTTCAGCAGTGGACGTCCTACGGCTGATATGGGAATGGTTTTTCTTTAAGTATACATACTCAAAGTCTCCACTTTCTTACAGCAATAGTGGTATAGTGACAACAGATTGTGATCTCTTTTTATTGATAGTTTTCATAAGAAACTAGCTAGTTTCAAAGCCAAAAATACTCTGTTAGCATTAATTTTGTTAATAGTTATTAATATTTAATAAAAAAACTATTATTATACATTGATTTTTATTGAATAAGTTACTAAAACATTATGTGGATCGTTATTGATGAATGTATGTTGAGCAGCACCCTTACACTTATTTATTTAGCAAAAAGGATTCAGATCGACTTTTTCCACATTATCTCTATAAAATTGTATTACTTTTACTACAAAACTTAATACGAAATTAAATACGAAAAATTTGCTAAATAATCATCACAACACATATGATCTAAACATATCAAATGTTCGACTAAACTGTGTTACAACTTCATTGGCCTATAACTCAAAACTACCTTCATGTGGATTGGATCCTTTTTGTGTAACTACGTCCAATTATCAATATCGCTTTCGAAGCGTATGTGGTGTACTTTTTTATCATTGTTATCTTTTTTTAATCATGATTTTAGAGTTTTTAAATCCAGACATATTTGTAGGATTCCTTCAAGTTAGTCTTAACAGCCCAGAAGTTTCGCATCTGACGTGTTAGCTGTTCATTGACATATATTTGTGAATCATCATTGTTTTGATATATTGTGTGATTTGTTATTTTTGTTTCTTTGCGAGTTTTCAACCAGTCTGACCGTGCTGCCTTTGTGCGTAGTGTGACGATTATTGGTCGTGGGTTTTTTCCGTCGATTCCTCGAGTAGGAATCCTCCATGCATTTTCAATATCGTTGGTCTTTAGTTGTAATTTCTTTGCGATTCGTGCTACAATTTCCGTAACATTTTCGCCATCCTGTTTTTGTACAAGTGCTAGTTCAGTGTTCCTGCTCAGTTCTTTCTGCTCCAACATCATGATACGCTCCTTTAGTGCCTTGTTGTATTTTTCTAAATATATTTTAATTTGAAATGTATCTTTTATTTTATTATCGTGTTTTTTGATATTTTCAGAGAATCTTCTGTGATTTATCTAAATCGTCATAATTTAATTTCAGGTCATTAACAGTATCTTCGGTGTATTTATAATTGTTCTTAATTTCTGCCATTTCGGTTTTTATTTCAGATATGTTTCTCTGAATACGCACGAAACGTGAATTCTGCTCTTCTTTCATAGTGGTGAGGAGACAGTGCATAGCTTTTATTTCCTCTCGAAAAGCATTTTTTGTTTCGTTCAGGGTATTGGTTGAGCAGCAGGCAGTTTTAGATCTTTTAATTTCCTGTGCTCCTGGCGAATCACTATCCGAGTCCATTGTAATACGGTTCTTGTTCTGCCTTGGGTTGACCACGTACCTGACGTTTTTTGCTTACCGGTCATAGTCGCGACATTTGGATCAGACGCATAATGGTGCTCGCTTTTACGGGATGTGTGTTCCATGATGGTTTAGTTTGTTGGCATCAATCGTTAGCAACGCGATCAGGGCTACTCAGTGTTATTTATGAAGGCGGCACGTGGCCGCGTGCGCGGCTCAATCAGCCCCATTACTGTCTTCGCCCCGGCGGCTGTCTTATTGCGACGTAAAGCTCACTTGCTCCTTAGTATAACTTTGTCTTCCCCTATTACACTAGTTTACAAAAAAAAACTTTTTGTCGAACGCAAAGATTACATTAATTGTTTTTGATACATTACTACCCTACATAAATAAATTTAGTATTCATAAATTTCTATCACGTCAAACTTTTTAGTTAAACATTAAAACATTTTACGACTACCCGCGCATAAGTTGGATTGTGTAAAAAGTGAAATAATTTGTTAAAAAGTGTCTTAATAATAATTTTGTGTTCTAAAATGTCATCGAGGGTTTGTAAAACTAATCCAGACCATTTTTGTTACATTTGTGGCAAGATTGTGTTGTCAAAAGACAGAAGAAACATCACGGACTCAGTGAAAAGAGCTTATTTTCATTATTTTGGTTTTTCGATTGGAAACCTGGACAAACCATGGGTCCCTCATGTAGTTTGTGTGAGCTGTCAAAGCATTTTAACCAACTGGGAAGCAGGCAAAAATAAATATTTGCAGTTTGGAGTACCAATGATGTGGAGAATGCCAACAAATCACCATACAGATTGCTATTTTTGTTTAACAAAATCATTTGGTTTCAACCGCAAAAACAAAAGTAAGGTTCGATATCCTGAAGTTTCTTCTGTGACAATGCCTATTTTACACACTGATGGCATTCCATTCCCATCACCACCAGGCTCATCTTCTGGTGTAACTGAAGAAAGCAGGCTAATAAGTCAAAGTGACTTGCAGATTGAAAACACCAAAGAGGAGATCAGTTCTGATGAAGACGAGACTGACAACAAGGAACCACAACTTATAACACAGTCAAGGTTGAATGACCTTGTACGAGACCTACAACTGTCAAAGAGCAAAGCAGAGTTATTAGGTTCACGATTACAGCAATGGAATTTGTTAGCATCTGAGACTAGAGTCAGTATTTATCGCAGCAGAAGTGAACGTTTCTCAAAATATTTTCAGCGGCATGATAAATTTGTGTACTGTTCGGACATTAATGGCTTATTCGTGTGTATGGAACAGGTCTATGATTCCAACGAATGGCGTTTATTTATTGATTCATCCAAAGCAAGTTTGAAAGCTGTGCTTCTACATAACGGAAATCTCAAACCGTCTATTCCTATTGGCCACGCTGTAAATACAAAGGAATCTTACGAAACGATGTCAACGTTAATCAAACTTATAAAGTATCATGAGCATAACTGGAAAGTATGTGGCGATTTAAAAGTGGTAGGCTTACTCTTAGGTATGCAAAGCGGTTACACTAAGCATTGTTGCTTTTTGTGTCTTTGGGACTCGAGAGCAAAGGATCAACATTATGTTGTGAAGGAATGGCCTAAAAGATACGAATATTTGCCAGGTACCAAGAATATAAAATACAATCCGTTAATTAATCCGAATAATGTTATTTTGCCACCCCTCCACATCAGACTAGGTTTGATAAAAAATTTCATTAAAGCCCTTGACAAGAATGGTCCTGCTTTTACATACTTAAAAGCTATTTTTCCTGCTCTTTCTGAAGCAAAATTGAAGGAAGGCATCTTCATAGGCCCTCAAATACGAAAATTGTTAAAGGACGATACATTTTCGTCACATTTGACTCAAATTGAAAATGCTGCCTGGATATCTTTCAAAACAGTGGTTCAGAAATTCCTCGGAAATAAGAAAAGTGTTAACTACGAAAGTATTGTTGCTGAATTATTACAGAATTACCAAAAAATGGGAGTAAACATGTCTTTAAAAATACATTTTCTTCACTCGCACCTAGATTTCTTCCCTGAAAACCTAGGGCAATTTAGTGATGAACATGGTGAACGTTTTCACCAGGATCTGAAAATGTTTGAAGAAAGATACCAAGGATACTGGGACCAAAACATGTTGGCAGACTATTGCTGGTCAATAAGGGAAACTGAGCAGTCTGATTACAAAAAAAAGGCGAAAATAAGTCACTTTTAATTTTTTTGTCGACAATTTTCTATAGAAGTGAAGTATTTTTGTAAATTTCAATTTTATTAAATATTTTTGAAACTAGACGTGCTACATTTTTTTAAGTCACAGATTCGTAACCAGCATAAAAAAATCTATTTAGGCACATGTATCTCATCTCTGCGTTTTTTTTCTTGTAAACTAGTGTTATTATATAATCAACTCAGAATTAGCTACTCGGTAACGCGTCCGCACCCCACGCGCGATCCACGAGAACTTGGTGGAAAGTGATCTTATAAGGGTTCCGTTTTTCCTTTTGAGGTACGGAACTCTAAAATCAAGTAGTCATTATTTGGAAGAAAAAGGTGTTATCCTAAGAGGTAAGGTTTAACAGCAGAGTTAACACTGCAATACATAGTCGCGGCCTTAAAATGTTAACCACCCTGATGTCTATAATTCTATTGTCATTTGTCAATGTTCGGTTTGCTCGTTGGGATAAATGAAAGTGGACTGTATAGTAGATATAGGCTTGCTGTATTGCCGATTTAAATCCAAAAATTACAACTGTCCCGGACAAACAATTAATTATTTGAAAGTATCGTCCGTCGCGGTGGAGTCCGTTGAAGCGAGTGTCCGCCGGCGTCCGCCTCGCTCACGCGCCGACGGCGATGACGCGTAGGTCGGTCACGTCGTCTGCGCGTGCCCGCTGCGTGTTTGTTGGCTGCGATCCTAACACTCGAGCGCCGGTCGCTCGCCGACGGCGACGACACGTAGGTCAGTTACGCCGCCTGCGCGTGCCGGCTGCGTGTATGTTGGGTGCAATTCCCAACATGCTGCCCGGGTTGAAGTGAAGGCTTCAAAAATCTGGAAGGGGGCAAATATTATTGAAAGCCCTCCTTATGGTGCCCCTCCTTGTCTTTACCTCTGCAACTCTTGCTATGCCGTCGCTGCCAGGGTAAATCTTTGTAACCCTTCCCAAAGACCAGAGTAGAGGAGGAAGAGCTCTATCTTTTATGATGACAAGAGAGCCTAACTCCAGCTCTGTCTTCGAAGAGCGCTACTTCACCTTCTGCTGCAATAGAGCTACGTATTCAAGTGAGAATCGCTGCCAGAAGTGCTGTTTGATGTGCTCTATTCTCTTGAAGCGCTCCAGGCGATTAATATTGCAGTCAGAAACCTGTGGATGAGGTATAGCATTAAGTGGTCGTCCAATTAGGAAATGAGAAGGTGTCAGAGCGGAAAAGTCAAGGGGTTCTGAAGAAAGAGGAGTAATAGGACGTGAGTTTAAAATAGCTTCTATTTGCGTGAGGCATGTATCCATTTCCTCGTAGGTGAGATGAGTGGATTGCAATAACCTTTTAAGATGGTGTTTTGTGGAACGAACAGCTGCCTCGGCTAAGCCGTTGAAGTGGGGACTATATGCAGAGTGAATCGTGTTCTTCTATTCGAAACCTTATTGATGTCACTAATAAAAATCTTCGCGCCTTGACAACGTTAGGTCAGGACACTGAATTTAATTTACGAGATACCCTCATAATCCACATGATGTCCGAAAAACTTGACAGTGTCACACGTAGGGAATGGGAAGAACATCGAAACACGTTGAATAATCCACCCCCCTTAGATTTTTTTTTAAAGTACCTTAGCAACAGAGCTGATTTATTAGAAACTCTGCAAGAACATAAAACAAATTACAATAAAGTACAACAGGCAGACACTTGCAAACATAATTCTAACCTACTTACAGCTACAAAATCAGAACAAAAAACAAATGACAACAACAATAAGAATAAAAAACACAAGAATAATAAAAAAATGTATACATGTCCTATGTGCACTCAGACTCATTTCCTATTCAATTGTGATGCCTTTAGAGCCCTGTCTGTCGAAGCTCGGTTGCAAAAGGCCAAAGAGGCAAAGGTCTGTCTTAACTGTCTGCGACCGGGGCACGAAGAATCAAGATGCAATCTTGTACATTGCAAATATTGCAAGAAAAAGCACAGTACTCTGCTTCATTTACATGAGGCAGAAACAACTCCTACTCCAGTTATTCCCGTCAATACCTTTGCCGGTTCAACTAATGTTCGGCAGTTTACTACTCCTCCGAATGTTTTGCTCTCCACAGCGATCGTGAGAGTGGTTGACAGCAAGGGCGACGCGCACACTGCCCGAGTACTGCTCGACAACGGTAGTACGAGCAACTTTGTAGATGAGTCACTATGCGGTAAGCTGAGTTTGTCGCGACGTAGTGCGAGCGCCACCGTGACAGGTATAAATAATAATACTTCTTATTGTACACAGTCTTGCAGCCTTACTATCATGTCCCACTATGATGACGACTATAAACTTACCATAGACTGTCATATTTTACCTCAGATCACTAGAGCTTTGCCGTCTTCATTCATAGACATAGATAATATTCCTATTCCATTGGGAATAAGTCTAGCTGACCCAACATTTAATATACCGTCAGCTATTGATATCCTTGTTGGGGCCGAAGTATTTTGGTCCGTCTTATGTAATAATTCTATAGACTTAGGTAAAAATCAGCCTAAGTTATATGAAACGAAATTGGGTTGGTTAGTGTCAGGGTACGTTGCCCGTCATAAGTCACACTCTTCTTCTCCCGTTTGTCATTTTATAAATGAGAGCGCCGACCCAGACTTATCTCGTTTTTGGGAATTAGATCCCAATTAGAGACCAAGATCGGTTCCGGTATTCTCGCATCGTTCCTGCGGCTGCAACAAGCTCGTCGGTCCACCTCGTGGGAGGCCTTCCAACGTTACGTCTTCCGGTACGCGGTCGCCACTCCAGAACCTTTCGGCCCCATTGGCCATCTGTTCTGCCAGCAATGTGCCCTGCCCGCTGACACTTAAGTTTGGCAATTCTTCGGGTTATGTCGGTTACCTTACCCGGTCACTGGTCAGGTCAAATTAAAGCAGGCTCGCTCATTATTATTATTATTTATTATTATTTATTTATTCTCACACTGGAACGCCATACGGCAATTACACCAATGGACTGGTTGTCAGACTTTCGGGCTTCTGACTACCCGTAACGACTGTCAAAGATCCACGAATGACAGCCGGGACCAACGGCTTAACGTGCTTTCCGAGGCACGGAGGGGTCTCGGTATGTAAAGATGGTCACCCATCCACAGACCAACCTGCCTTTATCTAAGGAGGTTATTAAGATTAAGAAACAAGTAATTTAAAATGAATATTTACTTTTTCTAAAGACATTCAAAAACGCTTATAAGTTTAAGAACAGCATGGACGCGGATGTTTTTTGAAGCACCGCCGACAGGGCTTCTTTTTACAAGGACGGCGTTTCGGACGACGAGCGCAGCCGCGGGATACGGTCGCCAAGTACCTGCTGCCCCGCCGCTCAAGAAAGCCAAGCACGGCACTCTTCTTTAATGTTTCTTCTGCCTTACACGTTAAGGTACTCATCTTCCACACATCCCCGAACTTGTTCTGCAAGTAGTTTGTGACCTCAGCTGCCGTGGCGCCATCAGTATCTGCTACTTTATAGAATGCGTTCATAACCAGCTTGGCTGTGTTCTGATCCTGCTCCTGTTGGTGGTCGCGTGACATTTTATCACATTTATGTTTTCTACCTTTACGAATGTAACATTGTTTCGGAATTTGAGATGTTAATATTGAAGCATCAGAGAATAAGCAAGACGTGTCAAAATAAAAATAAATAAAATGTTTGAAAATCCATGAAAACGTCATAGAAGTCACCAATGTGCTGTCATGTTTTTTTTTTTATGTATACAGTTTGGAGTGGTTTTGGTCGACCAGTGTTTGTCTCATAGATTATATTATTAAGTATATGTATGGTTTTGGGGCCATGCTTCAATCATGTGTTTTTTAAGCCACTGTCATGCGCCCCTTGGTGATACGTCGTTAAGTTGTAGGCTATCCCTTCTCCTGTCCTCCCAGCATCACGTCATACGTGTAGTTTTTTTATTTGAAAAGATCAGATATTTTTAGAATCTATTTTAATAAAAAAAATATCATAAAAGGCGGATTATTTAGACACTGCTCGTTCGTGGTTTTACACAATCATAACATAATCAGCCTAAAACGTTCCCACTGCTGGGACACAGGCCTCCTCTCAGTGAGAGGCAGTGGGACATTATCCATCACGTGGGCCCAGTGCGGGGGTGGATGTCACATGTCTTTCAATGTTTGGTTTTAGGGCAGTTTCCTCACGATGTTTTCCTTCACCGTTCTAAGGGGTGATAAAATTAAATACACAAAGTAAAGTCCCCGCCTGGGTTCGAACTCACGAGCTACAACTCGTAAGTCGGGGCCTACCACTACCTACCACTGGTCCATCACTGCTCTAAATACAAGTGATTGTCACCTTACCCGACCCCGTCGTGATGTCCCCCTGTTCGAAGCTACCAGCGTTCTAAGGTAGAAAGGGATCGCCCTTCCTATCTTAGAACGCTGCTAACACGTGGCTGAACCCAGAATCTTGTTTAGTCAGCAATGCGCCGGCCAGTGTCATTACTGCACCAAAAGATTTGTGCCATCCTTGTAGCGCTCTGCCTTGCTTACCCTTACACCATTTGAGGTTAAATGTGTAAGTGCATACCATTTACAACTTGCATAGACATAAATTGCCTAAGTACCACATAGCCTATAAGCCGCATTATAAGTGTCCCAGAAACAAATTAATTATCATACTAGTACTCTTGGTGGACAGCCTATAGCAGTTCACTGCTGGACATAGGCCTCCCCTGTGCACGCCATATTCCACTCGATTTTCGGCAACTCACATCCAGCTGCTACCAGCCATCCTGCGAAGATCGTCGCTCCACCTAGCCTGAGGGTATCCCGTCTCGCCTCGCCGTTTTACCTCTGACAAAAGCAACCTAACAGCTACCTTATTTTAACGAGTATAAAGATAATATCGATTTTGAGACACAAGCGATCCAAAATCAGAGGTAACCTGTGAAAGGTCTTTACGATATTTGGCACCTGGACAGCATTAACAGGCGTTGTTGGTAAACATTTTTGAAATTGTCACAGAAATTGTATACACAAAACTAGATGGCGGTGTTAGTTCCAATTTTGGCTACGCGCCAAAAGATCCTTGTACAGTTATAGTTTCCTCTTTGCTTCTTTTCAAATTAGGAACGGACTATTCTTGCACCACCATCTTGAGTATTTGGACATTTTAACAAATCTGACACTCAAATCGATTCAATCACAGGTTCAACATAATATATATTTTTGGGTGTAACATAAACAAAATTTAAAAGCTTAAGTATAATTTGATTAAAATAATGGAACAAGTCCGTACAATGGAGACAGAAGAGGAGGCAGCCAAGTCACCCGAGGACTACCCGGTCCCGAGCAAGCTCCCGGGAAAGTTAATTATCCAATTCCTCCAGGAGATGAAGTCGGGGGCCACGATGCGTGAGATCGTGCAGTTCCTAAGCGCCGAATGTGGGAAGGACACCGAAGAGTTGACTAGTTCCGTGGTGACTACTTTAGAAAATGGAGCAGCTCTGGGGTTTTTGGAGAGGAAAGGTTCTCACTACTTAAATTGGGCGGTTCGTGAAGCGTGTGGCAAAAGACGTCGCCGCAGACGTCGCAGTTGCGGACGACGGCGCAGGCGCAGGAAACGTAGCTGCAGGAGGAAACGGCGCCGGCGGTGCTGACTAGAGGACTTGCCCGATCCTACACCAAAACGAGTGAAGATGCTAAAGAGCATGCAAATAAAAACTGGCTGGGCCCCATGATGTTTTTATACAACGTGTGGTTATAAAAGTGTTTGTTCGCAAGTTGTGGTTTGATTCGTTACAGATGTTTTAATTCACGAAGGCGAGTCGACGGCTTAGGCGACGAGCGATTACTCCCTGGTATGCGTACCTATGTACCAAGCGAGTCTCTCAGCGAGTTGAGTGAACAGTCAGCGGTCAACGATTAATAGGTGTCTATCTCTTTTACTTACACGGTACCTACAATGTTTTATACGTTTATTGAGCTAGAAAATATTTGATAGCTAGTCGCTTCCTCGTCGGCGGTGGGACATGGTGTCTATTCCCTGTACAGTACTTACTATTTCTATGAGGTCAGCAGGTTTGATCATAGCAAGTGACGGCTACGCGTTAAGTAGTCGTAGCATGGCAACGCCAGCTAGCGTAGCATTGCTACGCCCGCTGGCGTAACCTTGCTACGCCGTAGCTTTAATTAGTAAAACGATCAATCCAAAATAAATAATTAAATTATCGTTTTGAAAGCTGGTCGAGGTAAGTCTTTAAATCCCTTCAATGAAGTTATACTTATAAGAAAAAAAATCTCACATAATGGTTTCTGTACTGAGTGATCCAATGATACTGTCATAGATCTGGAAATAGCTTTAAAAGCCTTGATGTTGTGACAATTTGTTAATACATTTTTGGGATATTAGTCAGTAGAGTAAGTTTTTGTTTAGATTTAGCTCTTAACTGTTTTTTCTAAATGTCTGAATTGAGTGATCCACACTTTGGGCAATAACTTGAGAGAGACATTTTTTTTAATTTGGGCTTTTAAAAATTGCCAAAACTCATAGTTTTGACAATTTTTGATTAAGGGCTGGTTTTTCAATCATCTGATAACTTTATTTGAGGAATAATTTTGAAATTTTGACAGTTATTTCATACAAAAATTGTCAAATGTCAATTTTATTCCTCGAATAAATGTTATCTGGTGATGGAGAAATCAGCCCTTTACAATCGATTTTGTCACGAAATAAAAAATTAAATTTAAAATTAAAAAAAAACCCCGACAAAATAATAATAAAAATAGTATCTATGAATGTAAAAAGCCTAAAATAATTTAAAAAAAAAACTATTGAAAAAATAGTCACAAATAAAACAAAAAAGGTATAAACGCGAAACCCTATAAAAAGAAAAAGTAACCTTGAAATTATGACCCTACGTACGTACGTATGAATTATTTTGATTAAATGTTGTCCCGTCGGGGGAGCGCCCAATTATTAGCCTAACGTTCTGTTAAAGTTTAAAATAGTAGCGGTCCCCCAACGGGAAAACATTTAATCAAAAAATTTCTTACGTACTTACGTAGGACATAGCGACGTTGTCGCAAACTACCGATCGCTAAATAATACCGAAAATAATCGCTTGCCGTAACGATCCTTACGACAAACATGTGCATTTGGATTGAGTGATCTTTTTTGACAAAATGTGATTGTACATTTAGTCAAAAATATTCAAAACTCATTGCCTAAAGTAAAAAATTTGTCACTCTCAAGAGTCTTCAGTTATTGCCGAAAATGTGGATCACTCAATTCAGACATTTTGCAAAAACGGCTATGAGCTAAATCTCAACAAAAACTTACTCTACTGACTAAATTTATATCTTAAAAATTTGTAAAGAATTTGTCACAACATTTTTTAAGCCCATCAAGGCATTTAAAGCTTCTTCCAGGTATCTTTGAACAGTATCATTGGATCACTCAGTACAGACACCATTTTGTCTGAGAGATCTTTGTAATAAGGTTTCGGATGACTTTTTCTATAGATCTATTGTTTATTCTAAAATGTACATATTCCGAATATATTTATACAATAAATATCATAACACAAATACCTTTTGTTAAAAATTTATGAGTAACTCGAATGTTTTAGTTACTCATAAATTTTTTTGAACTTTTTTTTTGAAATTTGCTGAACTGAGTGATCCATAATATATGATTAAACGAACTTCCAAGTGAAGTTCGATCATTATTATGAAGAGTTGCTTCATTTGAAGATATAATTATAACAACGTAGTTTCCCTACTTACTTGGTAACTTCGCACAAATTTTAAAGATTTTTAAAACTATTAGGTGACGTAATTCCGCCGCAAGGCCCCTCAGTTGACACTATGACGTTTAGCTCATTTTTTAGAGTCAAGCAGTATGATATAAAACTTTCTCTATACCTGGGAGTCTTCCAAGTGTCAGGGAGGGAGGGTGATCATAATATCTTCAAATGAAGCAACTCTTCATAATAATGATCGAACTTCACTTGGAAGTTCGTTTGATCATATATTATAATTCGTTGCTTCATTTTTCAGATATAATTATAACAACGTAGATGTTAAGAGTTAGAAAGTTTTTAAATGGAAAATAAACAATAAGGTTTTTAAACATTATGGTTTTATCTATAGACAAATCAGCCTTACTTATAGTATACTTATGTTTACATTGTTTTGTTTTATCTTATAATATAGTTAATAACAATTAATAATCAGTCTGAGCGTAAGCAAACAGATCTGGCAAATTCGCTTTCGTTTATAACGCACCTATTATAAAAACGAGCAAATGCGTTAGATGAACTAGTCCACCCTGCGGTTTTGCGGATAGTTTCTATATTAACTCCTGCTAAACTCGCGTACGAGGTTGACGCGTGCCGTGTAGGTACTATGCGCGGCGAATACACTGGTATCAATGCCGCTTTCTGACAAGACTTGTTTGATCGTGTCCGTTTCAATGGCGCGGCCACGACGTTTTTTTTTAAAAAAAACCATGCCAATATTTTGTCACAATTTGTAAAAGTTGATTCCCAAAACCACAAATTTGTCAAAGCTATGGTTAAAAAGTTATAAGGGTTTGAACGTGGCCGCGCCATTGAAACGCGGCGAACCGCGCGGCCACGGAGATCTTTAAAACTAAGCATTGCAGAGACCTGAAATTTAGGTAAATAACAGATTGAATTTGTAAAAAAATTGTAAAAATATAGAAAAAATTCCTGGGTTTATATTTTAGGAGCTGCAAGACTTAAAACTTCATGGCCGCGCCATCGAAACGGTGTGAAACACGCTATCGCCGATATCTCGCTGAAAAAGCATCGCAGACGTCTGGAGTTTTTTGTAAAACCCAGTTTTGAATTTGTCAAAACTAGTAAAAATACAACAAAAAATTCTAGGTTTATATTTCAGCAGCTGTGAAACTAAAACCCCGTGGCCGCGCCATTGAAACGGTGAAAAACACGTTATCACCGATATCTCGCTGAAAAAGCATCACAGAGGTCTGAAGTTTTTTGTAAAACCTAGATTTGAATTTGTCAAAATAGGTAAAAATGCACAAAAAAATCCTAGGTCTACATTTCAGGAGCTGTGGTACAGTATCGCGTAGAACTAAGTCGTGATTATCTTTCGATGAAAGTAAGTGATAGCGAGTTTTTTTTTTTTTTTGTAGATAACACCTATGATTATGTAGAATTGCCGACAGTAGGCATTTTTTTTTTTTCATAATGATGTAATTTTTACTGCGTCTTGAATATTTCAATAGGGTGACCATAGTTTATTTTTTACAGAAACTGCACTTATTATATTAGAATAACTCAAGGATTCTAAATTAAATGAAAATCCTTACTATATATTATATATATAATATTATAAATTTTCTTCCAAATTTATTGTCAAAAACGTCGTTGCTTGATAGCTGAAAATACTGTGGTTTTGAGTACACGTGCAAAAACCATAACATATAACTTTGCACGGCATTCGTAATTCCTGTAAGATAGCATAATTTGATTAATAATAATTTTATACTCAAACTTATAACTAAGTATTTCTAAGACTAAATTTTGCCAGAAATAACCCCTGTAATTAAGTCATACATTCCAACATTGAATAGCACTAAAAGAATTAACATGGCCACAGACTCGTAGTACACAGGAGCGAACGGAACGCGGGTGCAGCGCGGGAGACGAAGGCTGACTGTCTTAACCAATCACAGCAGTCAAAAATGAGATATCCCGTCGTCGCACCCCAGCTTTTTCTCGATCAGTCGTCTGGTCCCCGTAAAGTACGAAACAAGTTTTACTTGCTCAAAATCCAGTGGTTCGCACTAGCGACTAATTTAGCTACCGACTTCGTTACGCCTCAGGATTTTATTAGAAATTAATACTTCTTATCAAGGTAAGAAATTCATACTACTTACTCTCTTACCACTTAATACTTTCCCATCTTTAAGTCTAATGAATATAATCAATGATATTTGCTTATTAAATAATTCTACAATGATTTGTTATGACGATAATAAAACCGGAACGCACGCAAGTTCTGAACAACCTATGACAATACATAATTTAACATATGGTCTTATAGATGATGATTAGGATTGTTTGTGTGAAATGTCATTTTTTTACATTTAGAAAAAGTCTTTGGCCATGAGGTAGTATTAATAAGAAATATATCTTAACATAAGAAAAGAATCTGTGATCTTGAAAGAAATTTAGTGTATCTTACTGTAAGCAAACAATCTGTGATTTATGTGATTTTTAAAGAAATAAACATTTTTTTTGCACCTTATCGTTTCATTTTAATTTAATTTAGAATCCTTGAGATATAAATTCTAATAAAATAGGTGGAAAGTGTTCTGTAAACAATAAGCCATGGTCACCCTATCGACATATTCAAGACGTATTGATGATTCCGTACACAGCTCCTGAAATGTAAACCTAGGATTTTTTTGTGCATTTTTACCTATTTTGACAAATTCAAATCTAGGTTTTACAAAAAACTTCAGACCTCTGCGATGCTTTTTCAGCTAGATATCGGTGATAACGTATTTTTCACCGTTTCAATGGCGCGGCCATGGGGTTTTAGTCTCACAGCTCCTGAAATATAAACCTAGGATTTTTTGTTGTATTTTTACTAGTTTTGACAAATTCAAAACTGGGTTTTACAAAAAACTCCAGACGTCTGCGATGCTTTTTCAGCGAGATATCGGCGATAACGTGTTTCACACCGTTTCGATGGCGCGGCCATGAAGTTTTAAGTCTTGCAGCTCCTAAAATATAAACCCAGGAATTTTTTCTATATTTTTACAATTTTTTTACAAATTCAATCTGTTATTTACCTAAATTTCAGGTCTCTGCAATGCTTAGTTTTAAAGATCTCCGTGGCCGCGCGGTTCGCCGCGTTTCAATGGCGCGGCCACGTTCAAACCCTTGTAACTTTTTAACCATAGCTTTGAAAAATTTGTGGTTTTGGGAATCGACTTTTACAAATTGTTACAAAATATTGGCATGGTTTTTTTTAAAAAAAAACGTCGTGGCCGCGCCATTGAAACGGACACGATCCATCTACTTATGGTTTGCGTGGTAGCGGGTTTGTGTGGCCGTTTGTACGTCAACAACAGATTGCTTGTACTCTCAGGTCTTATGTTTTTAGTTATAGAAATATAATCAAAGAGCACCGTAGCTGGACATATCCGCGTATTTTCCCTGAAGTATGGCAGGAACAATATTGGCTGGTCTCTGCCAGGTGCGGATGTCTTTATGATGTCTGTTATGACGATTTTAATGCCGCTATCAGAGAAAAGTATGTTCTCGAGTTTAATTAAAGACAGCGTCTGTACCCTGTGAGCTGTACAAATTGCAAGTAGGATGACCAGTATTTTTTTTTTTTTTTTTTCGGGTGAGAGCTCTCTATTAGGGAACCACGTTGAAACATGGTTTAAAACCGATTGGGGATTCCAGGTGGTGGAATACTTGGGTTTTATGGGTCTTAATTTATACACCCCTTTTTATAGATTCTTCTGAACCAATATTATTGCCTACAAAGGTTGACAAGGCAGAACGATGGGAGTTTAGACTGCCATACGCACACCCGCTATTAAATTGTGACGCTAAGAATGAGATTAAAGCAAATTTGGAAGGGTCAAACACATTGATGTTGTTGATCGTACAATATTGCCACCACAGCTTAAGTAAGGTATTGTACTGCTGAATCGTACTGTTAGACAAGGATGATAAATGAGATTGCAAGAGGTTTTTATTGGGGTTTAAGTAAACAACGTCGGAAACTATAAGGTTTTGCAATAGTGGGAACCATAGCTGTGATGGCCAGTTGGGATAAACCAATATGCCGTGTGCATTGTCGTCGATAATTTTTCTATGGCATTTTAATACCAGGGAAAATGGTGGAAAAGCGTAAAAGAAATATCTTTGCCAGTCTACCGTAAATGCGTCTACGGATGCTGCGTCAGGGTCTTGTTTCATTGAGATGAATGTGGTACACTTCGCATTATCGCGAGACGCGAATAAGTCTATTTCAGGTTGACCAAAATATTTTATAATGGTTTGGAATGCTTCATCGGAAAGAGACCATTCAGTATCCGGATTGATTACTCTAGACGCGGCGTCTGCACGGTTTTCCTTGGTATTTACGTATTATGCATAAACCCAATGGGTTCACACCATTTCCAAAGGGACCTAGCCAAGTCGTTTAAGTGGGGGTATTGAATACCCCCCATACGATTTACACAACTGATTGCAATGGTGTTGTCCATGCGCAGTAATATTGCGCAGTTGGTTGCATCACTGGCGAAGGACTTCAAACCCAAAAAAGCTGCCATCAGCTCTAAGTAATTGATATGACTATGTTTTCTGAAAACTTCCACTTGCCATGTATTTGAGCATTGTTGCAAACAGAGCCCCAGCCTGACCTCGACGCGTCGGTATAGATCTCGATATCAAAGTTGGGCTGTCGCATAAAGTTGCGTGCTGTAGTAACGGTTGATAGCCACCAGTTCAGATCCTCTAATATAATATTAGGTAGGTTAATTTTAGCTTCGTAATTATTATTATGCTTAAGTAACGCTAGAAACTTCTGACGCTCTAAAATCTTAGTGTATACCCAAGCGTAGGTACGTAACGGCTGGGCTAGCGGCGACTAAAATACCGATAAAGCGAGCTAATTCGCGGATTGAACATGACTGTAATTTAGTGAATTTTATAAGTATTTCGATAATGATAAGTCGCTTATCGGCTGGCAAATCTATACTGAGATTTCTGGTATCGTAACAAAATCCTAAATACTTGCAGAATTGTCGTGGTTTTAACATACTTTTATCGTAATTGACAACAAACCCAAGAAACTCGAGTAGTTTTAAAGTTTCGTTTACGTTATTAAGACAATTCTCGTAAGTATTTCCAATACATAAGATATCATCTAAATAACAAACTGACTGATAACCGCGATGTCTGAGGTAAGTTATGACTTCCTTCATAACCTTAGTGAATACCCGTGGGGCGACGGATAAGCCAAACGGCATGCAATTAAAGTCATATGTGTGAGTTTTTAGCGAATCATTGGGCTGAAATTGAAATGTTAAATATTTACGATCGGAGTGCCTAATGGCTAGGAGGAAATACGCATCTTTTAAGTCGATGGTGGCAAGGTATCCATCGCGTGGTATCAATTTGCATGCTGTTCGGTAATCCTCCATTTTAAAATGTTCGCTCTTAATTAGCTTGTTTAAGGTTTTTAGCTTTAATATAAAGCGTTTATCGCCATTAGGTTTTAGTGTGAGGAATATTTTAGAAATAAATTGATCTTTAGTCACATTGAGATAGCCCCTAAAGATTTGAGTTTCATAATAGAGTATGAAAAGGTATTGGATAACCATTTTTTAACCAATCAAGAAATACATTGTTATTTGTTATTTTTAGCCATCGGTCATAAAAGTGGGCAAGTCTACCCGCATGTACCTGCGTTAACGGTGACTCTGAGCGGGAGCCCGAGGCTTGTCCTGCGAGGCAGGGCGTTGTGGCGGCTGCTGACGTCCCGGTTGCGAACCATGTTCGGTACCGCCGCTGAGATTTCAGCATTCAACTTGGGCGCTTGAAGGAGCCTACAATTGTCTGGTACAAGGTATTCTTTCAGTACCTTGTCCTTGTTTTCTTTAGGCATTCCTTTCCTTAGCAAAGGAAGCCACAACTGCGATAGATTATCGTGAATGTTATCGCCGTAGTCAGGCGAGTCTGACGTGGATTCACCGAGTGCCGACCTTCATTATCATTGCCTGGGACTACATCAGGATCTTCGCTACCCAAAATTAAAATTTGTAATTAAGGTTGTGAAGATAATAATTTTGAGGGTAGTGTAAAAATAAAATTATTGATTTTGCACGTTAGCGTTATATCTGTTTTAGATTGTACGCATTTTCTGTGCTTGTTTGGGAAAAGGCTAGGCAGATGATGTTTGTCATCGTTAAAGACTCGCAGTCAATCCCGATGCAATAATAAACTTAAAGTTTTTTAATTTGGTTTTGAACAATATCAAATTTATTGATTTGGCACGTTAACGTTACATCTGTTTTAGATTGTACGCATTTTCTGTGCTTGTTTGTCATCGTTAAAGACTCGCAGTCAATCCCGATGCAATAATAAACTTAAAGTTTTTTAATTTGGTTTTGAACAATGTCAAAGTTATTGACTCGCGGTCAATCCCAGAGCATTTACAAAACTGATATTTAATTTTCACTTTTCACTTCTAGATCACCAACGAATAAAATATACTTTTGCTTACCTTCATCATCTGATGACGATTGTAACGGTCTTATTATTCGTCCTCCGTCTTTCTTTTTCTTGAATTTTTCTAATTTTCCTGGCGTAGTGATCAATTTTTGATTGCGCGCTTCTTTTTGGCATGTTGCTTAGAGGGCGCGTGCGATAGTTACCGCGCACGGAAAAGGAATGAGCTAAACGTCATAGTGTCAACTGAGGGGCCTTGCGGCGGAATTACGTCACCTAATAGTTTTAAAAATCTTTAAAATTTGTGCGAAGTTACCAAGTAAGTAGGGAAACTACATTGTTATAATTATATCTGAAAAATGAAGCAACGAATTATAAGAATACTTCGAGGTAACTTACCTGTTTCGTATTGATTTACACCAACTATTTCATCAAAATATCGCTAGTATCTTATCAAAACAGGAAATACTAGAACTAACACTACTAGAATTACAAGACGTCAATAAAGAACCAGATATTTTATGTTTCTCTGAAACCTTAAAACCTTTTAACCTCTGAAATTAAATAACTATATTTTAGCAACTGCATTTAGTAGAGACAAACGGAGAGGGGGAACCTGTATCCTTGCCAAACAGGGTATTATATACAAGGAACTTGCTTACATAAAAAAATATTCAACGCCAAAATCATTTGAAGCCTGTGGCATTGAAATCCCGTGGCACAAATTATTAATAGTAGTACATATAGAACGCCAAAGTCTGACCCCAAGGTATTTTTGAATAAGCTCGACCAATTTATGAATGAAACACATAAGAAATATGGGCCAAGCACAAAAATTGTAATTGCTGGTGATTTTAATATAAATACCCTAAAACCAGGCAAAGTGACTACTTATTTAAAAGATTTATGCAATACCAACAATCTCCAAATACATATTCAGATTCCCACACGTAAAGACGCTTGTATGGACCATATACTAAGTAATATAAAGACAACATCAACAGATGTTTTGCCTCTTTATTTATCTGACCACGACACTGCCCAATTGTTAGACTTTCCAGTAAAAGAGCAAAGTTCGAAGTCCAAATCATACTACATTTATAAGAAAGACGAAAATATCAAAAAAATCACAAAATATCTCGAAAGTTTATCGTGGTCTGAAGTACACCTAGAAACTGACCCATATAAGGCTTTTAATAAATTTAATGACTTATTATGTCTCTTATATAACTTATGCTTCCCAAAAATTAAAGTAAAGATTAATAACTCTAACACGTACAAACAAAAATGGATAAGTAAAGGTCTAAGGAATAGTTGTAAAACTAAACGATCTCTACGATATCTTTACTACAAAAATAAAACTGTAATGTTTAAAACAAAATATAAAAAATATTCAAATATACTGGATAAGTGCATTACTAAATCCAAAATGAATTCTAATATTAATTTCATTGAAAAAAGCCAAAACAAATGTAGAGCAACGTGGTCTGTCATTAATCACGAAATTGGGAATACGAAATGTGACAATGAGATTTCTGAACTACAATTAGATAAGCAGATACTGACTAATCCCACTGACATAGCGAACGCTTTTAATAATTATTTTATTGACTCGACAAATACCTTAGGAACTAATAATTTACTTAATGACTCTAGTACGGCGTCAATTCCAAATTCCATGTTTCTTAGTTCCATGACTGAAGATGAAGTTAAAAAGGAGATTATTGCTTTAAATAATACTAACTCCGAAGGTTATGATGGAATTAGCACAAAAATCATTAAAGCCTGTAAGAATGAGCTAATTTCCATATTGACTTATTTAATCAACCTCTCATTTTCATCAGGTACTTTTCCTGATGCCTTAAAATTATCAGTTGTGAAGCCACTTTACAAAAAAAACAATAAAAATGACGTGAAAAACTACCGTCCGATTACTCTTATTCCAATTTTGTCAAAAGTATTTGAAAAATGTATGCTCAATAGACTTGTCAACTTTTGTAGCAAATATAACATTATAGCAAAAGAACAGTTTGGATTTCAAAAGCACAAGTCGACAACACAGGCAATATTTTCCCTTTTGAGCAATGTCCTAACTAATCTAAATGATACTCACTTAACAACAGGGCTTTTTTTCGATCTATCACAAGCTTTCGACTTTGTAGCACATGACGTTTTATTAAAAAAGTTAGAAAGTATTGGTTTATGAGGACTAGCATTGCAGTGGATTTCGTCTTATCTACGTGACCGGAAACAATACGTTCTTATAGATAAAGTGCATGAAAACTTACTTTCTTCGTTTTCTTCTGACTCCAGGGAAAATAAATGCGGTGTCCCTCAAGGGAGTGTCTTAGGACCAATTTTATTTATTTTATATATAAATGACATAACACGAGTGACTAATCATAAATGTATATTATTTGCAGATGACATTTCAATAATTGTGACGTCTGATAAGAAGTATAAATCAATATCTGATCATGAAATTGACATTAATAATACTATTGACAATATTTTAGAATGGCTACGGACAAATAAATTAAAAATCAACTTAGACAAATCTAATTTTATACAATTTAATAAATCTAAACATGCTAAATACAATTTTAAACTTAACGTTGATAGACTGAAAGAAGTTACACAAACCAAATTCTTGGGTATCCTCATAGATCAAGACTTAAATTGGAAAGTACATGTAGACAATTTGTGCAATAGGATCAATAAATTTGCTTACGCTCTCAGACAAGTGAAGAACGTGATAAATAGAAAAACGGCAATAACTACCTACCACGCATATATAGAATCCATTTTACGCTACGGGCTCATTATATGGGGAAACAGTACAGATAAAGATAGAGAATTTATTGCACAAAAAAAATGCGTCAGGGCCATTTGTGGACTTAAACCCGATGAGTCCTGCGAACCGTTTTTTAAAAAGCTAGGTTTATTACCACTTCCCTCACTTTACATTTACGAAACCTGTAAATATGTGTACTGTAATAAGGGATTGTTCAATAAAGCGTATGAAGTAATCACTTGGCCAACAAGGGATCCACACAGACTTGTATTAAAGGATAATCCTAAGTCAGCCAAGTACGCTAAAAGCTGCCTTGTCATGTGTGTGCGTATATACAATAAAATTCCAAACGAACTAAAATTACTAAATAATACGAACTCATTTAAAAGCAAATTATATAAATGGCTGAATGGACATAACTTTTATGACATTAAAGATTTCCTTAACATGTAAATATAACATATTTTCTACAGGTATTGTTATTATTATTAATTGAATTGAATTAATGCAAATGTGTGTATATGACGAATTGATCGAAATCGAATGTTTATTAACCGACTTCAAAAAAAGGAGGAGGTTCTCAATTCGGTTGTATTTATTTATTTTTTTTATTATAAAATTGTGCCTATAAATTATTTTGCATGCAATTGATACAATTTGTGTATAGCTAAACATGTGGACATTATACATCTTTAACACCTTTATACCATGTTTAAACCAAATAAAGACTTATCTTATCTTAACTTGACTTTACAGGAGAGGCAAAAAAACTAAATTTTATTCACAAAAAGAGTGGTAACTTTTTGTGTTTTCATCCTATTGCAATTGCTGTTTAGAGCATTTTTCTCTTAAAATGTTGTTATCTGAAAGAAACCATGATGAAGCCTTTTAATAATTTTTCTTTCTGATTCAGATGAACAAACAATACATATACAAGTTGTTGCTAATATTTGGCTGTAAAAAAAGACATCGTTTTACTTACTGTCAAATTCAAGTGTTGCTCGTGCAGGTAAAATATTTTTTTTTACAAAAAACTCAAGTGGTCAATATTCTACCTATATTTTAATTTAAAAACATTGAATTACTCATAAATTTTTAACAAAAGGTATTTGTGTTATGATATTTATTGTACAAATATATTCGGAATATGTAAATTTTAGGATAAACAATAGATCTATAGAAAACGTCATCCGAAACCTTATTACAAAGATCTCTCAGACAAAATGGTGTCTGTACTGAGTGATCCAATGATACTGTCCAAAGATACCTGGAAGAAGCTTTAAATGCCTTGATGGGCTTAAAAAAAGTTGTGACAAATTCTTTACAAATTTTTAAGATATAAATTTAGTCAGTAGAGTAAGTTTTTGTTGAGATTTAGCTCATAGCCGTTTTTGCAAAATGTCTGAATTGAGTGATCCACATTTTCGGCAATAACTGAAGACCCTTGAGAGTGACAAATTTTTTACTTTGCGCTATGAGTTTTGACTATTTTTGACTAAATGTACAATCACATTTTGTCACGAAATAAAAAAAGATCACTCAATCCAAATGCACAAACGACAAACGGAAGTCTCTACATCCGAGATACCGCGCAAAATCGTAAAATAACTTGGCTTAGCGATGTCGGTAGGCTAGCGAAGAGCGTATTCATAGTTCGGTTTTTTCAAAGACAATTATTGACCGTAACTAAATCTCCTTGAATCATCGATATTGTATGTACTACGAACTCTATGCCTTGAATACAGGGAACATTTTGGATAGATAATTTAATCAAAATAACGGGGGGTGCGAAGAATCCCCGTGTTCAATAGACTTTTCTTTGATTAGAGCGGGTAGCCCCGTGGCATCCATGTGGCAGTCATACGACATTCCAGAGGCGCGACCGTGGCTGTCGGGCTGCGGCCGCTTGTAAATTTTTGTTTGCGTCGAAACGCAGCCTCACTTCATACAAAACGTCTGTATCGCTAGCTAGCTAACTAGACTTAACTAGTAATGAACAGGCATCCTCTTTGCGACTGGTGGCGCCCCCTCTCATCAAATATCGGAATGTCGGATGTAGGATGTGACAAAAACGGGACCATTTTGCTTGTCAAACCTCCCGATCAACTCCAGACAAACAAACCAGTATCGTAACCACTCGATAGATGGGGCTTTCTAATGTTACATAATTTCGCACGATGGCTGCCATGCAGGGAAGCGCATCGCGCCTGCGCGTCATCGACCGGTCGGTGCAGCACGCAGCACGTAGCTGAAAAAGAAATTGTTTAATTATTGAAATCACTGATTTGCATAAACATTAATAAAATGACTTTAAACCAGAGTTAGGTAAAACATAATTGCATCCTGCGTAAAGCAGGAATAAACCTGCATCATGAGTTTGACAATCATGTGCAAAATGAGAAGTATCGCCGAACAAGACAAAAAGCAGTAGCTCAAGCATCAGGGAGCGGCGGCGGCGAACAAAAGGTAAGCGTTTTAGAATCAAAGCTTCAATAAGACAAGAAGTGCATGGAATAAAAGCTAGCTAGCAGCCCAAAGCAAATCGATATGCAACAAGACGTATAAAGCGAATTGAGGGCAAAAGTACTCCCCAAGTCGGCAGGAAAAATCAACGGGACCTAAATGGCCGCATTAAGCAATTCGTTTAAGAGAGATACGTAAAATGGTTCACAATATTATGAATTGCTTTATTAAACTTTAATGTCAAATAGCAGAATCACAAGAAGTTAAATACGAAGTGTGCTCCTACATTTTTACCGAATTATAATACCTACTCATAATTGGCCCTAGAAGGCACCGCAGGGAACAGTAGAAGCCATAGATTATACACTATGGAGATCTTTGCCCCGCAGTGGGACGATAATACCGTCGTCGTTTATAATAATATAAAAATGTAATATTTCGTAAATTAAGCTGTATATGTAAATTATTTTTATGTAAAACTTTAGTCAAAAATTTGTACAAAAATTAATCGTAGTTTGTGTAAATCAATACGAAACAGGTAAGTTACCTCTAGTATTCTTATGGATCACTCAGTTCAGCAAATTTAAAAACATTGAGTTACTCATAATTTTTTAACAAAAGGTATTTGTGTTATGATATTTATTGTACGAATATATTCGGAATATGTACATTTAAGGATAAACAATAGATCTATAGAAAAAGTCATCTGAAACCTTATTACAAAGATCTCTCCTCAGACAAAATTAATGGTGTCTGTACTGAGGGATCCTATGATACTGTCCAATTTAAAGATACCCGAAAGAAGCTTTAAATGCCTTGATGGGCTTAAAAAATATTGTGACAAATTCTTTACAAATTTTTAAGATATAAATTTAGTCAGTAGAGTAAGTTTTTGTTATGATTTAGCTCATAGTCGTTTTTGCAAAATGTCTGAATTGAGTGATCCATATTTTCGGCAATAACTGAAGACCCTTGAGAGTGACAAATTTTTGACTTTGGGCTATATGAGTTTTGACTATTTTTGACTAAATGTACAATCACATTTTGCCACGAAATAAAAAAAGATCACTCAATCCAAATGCACATGTCCTTTATCTAGAAAGCCTTTAACCCTCAAATTGGCAAATTAATTTTTTAATACGATTCATCAAAACGACAACCGCAAAGTATAAACGGTGATCTAAAAAATCGTGATTACAGACTCTATATTAGTAAATATTTAGTTTTAACAAAAAAAAAAAAACATCTCAAGATACAAAACAAAGAATTCTGAATCGCATTATGTAAAAAAGTTTTCATAAAAGGTGCAGTTGACTCTTTTTACTTTACTTTGCTAAAAGGATATTGTTGACAATATCCTTTTATGAGTCTGCCAAAGCGGCCTTCTTCGGTCCGCTGATTTATTTGAATTTCATATTTAATATCTGTCTGTTTCTATTTATTTCGAAGATGGATGACAGCAGACACGAATTTGTAAAGAAATAAATGTTCAAGCTATGAACATCTGTTGGGATGAGTATAAGGAAGATTATAAACAAGTGAATGAATGGAGAAAAACATATAACAATAAAAATACTCAAGAAATGGAAAAAGATAAATCACAAGACGAGAAAAAAGAGAATCATCAAGAAATGAAACAAAATAATAATGATAAATCTCAAGAAAGAACCATCCCGGTCGTCTGTTGGGAAGAGAAAATGAAAGATTATAAACATGTAAATGAATGGAGAAAAAAATATAACAATAAAAATACTCAAGAAATGGAAAAATTTAAATCTCAAGACGAGAAAAAAGAGAATCCTCAAGAGATTAACAAAAATATAAAAGAGAAATCTCAAGAAAGAACCACCCCGGTCATCTGTTGGGAAGAGAAAATGAAAGATTATAAACAAGTGAATGAATGGAGAAAAAAATATAACAATAAAAATACTCAAGAAATGGAAAAACATAAATCACAAGACGAGAAAAAAGAGAATCATCAAGAAATGAAAAAAAATAATAATGATAAATCTCAAGAAATTAACAAAAATATGAAAGATAAATCTCAAGAAAGAACCACCTCGGTCGTCTGTTGGAAAGAGAAAATGAAAGATTATAAACAAGTAAATGAATGGAGAAAAAAATATAACAATAAACCTACTCAAGAAATGGAAAAAGCTAAATCTCAAGACGAGAAAAAAGAAAATCCTCAAGAAATAAATAAAAATGAAAAATCTCAAGAAATTAACAAAAATATAAAAGACAAATCTCAAGAAAGAACCACCCCGGTCGTCTGTTGGGAAGAGAAAATGAAAGATTATAAACAAGTGAATGAATGGAGAAAACAATATAACAATAAAAATACTCAAGAAATGGTAAAACATAAATCACAAGACGAGAAAAAAGAGAATCATCAAGAAATGAAAAAAAATAATAATGATAAATCTCAAGAAATTAACAAAAATATAAAAGATAAATCTCAAGAAAGAACCACCCCGGTCGTCTGTTGGGAAGAGAAAATGAAAGATTATAAACAGATAAATGAATGGAGAAAAAAATATAACAATAAAAATACTCAAGAAATGGAAAAAGATAAACCTCAAGACGAGAAAAAAGAGAATCCTCAAGAAATTAAAAAAAATGAAAATTATTATTCTCAAGAAAATAACAAAAATATGAAAGACAAATCTCAAGAAAGAACCACCCCGGTCGTCTGTTGGGAAGATAAAATGAAAGATTATAAACAAATTAATGAATGGAGACAAAAATATAACAATAAAAATACTCAAGAAATGGGAAAAGAGAAATCTCAAGACGAGAAAAAAGAGAATTATCAAGAAATTAAAAAAAATATAACAGATAAATCTCAAGAAAGAACCACCCCGGTCGTCCGTTGGGAAGAGAAAATGAAAGATTATAAACATGTAAATGAATGGAGAAAAAAATATAACAATAAAAATACTCAAGAAATGGAAAAATTTAAATCTCAAGACGAGAAAAAAGAGAATCCTCAAGAGATTAACAAAAATATAAAAGAGAAATCTCAAGAAAGAACCACCCCGGTCATCTGTTGGGAAGAGAAAATGAAAGATTATAAACAAGTGAATGAATGGAGAAAAAAATATAACAATAAAAATACTCAAGAAATGGAAAAACATAAATCACAAGACGAGAAAAAAGAGAATCATCAAGAAATGAAAAAAAATAATAATGATAAATCTCAAGAAATTAACAAAAATATGAAAGATAAATCTCAAGAAAGAACCACCTCGGTCGTCTGTTGGAAAGAGAAAATGAAAGATTATAAACAAGTAAATGAATGGAGAAAAAAATATAACAATAAACCTACTCAAGAAATGGAAAAAGCTAAATCTCAAGACGAGAAAAAAGAAAATCCTCAAGAAATAAATAAAAATGAAAAATCTCAAGAAATTAACAAAAATATAAAAGACAAATCTCAAGAAAGAACCACCCCGGTCGTCTGTTGGGAAGAGAAAATGAAAGATTATAAACAAGTGAATGAATGGAGAAAACAATATAACAATAAAAATACTCAAGAAATGGTAAAACATAAATCACAAGACGAGAAAAAAGAGAATCATCAAGAAATGAAAAAAAATAATAATGATAAATCTCAAGAAATTAACAAAAATATAAAAGATAAATCTCAAGAAAGAACCACCCCGGTCGTCTGTTGGGAAGAGAAAATGAAAGATTATAAACAGATAAATGAATGGAGAAAAAAATATAACAATAAAAATACTCAAGAAATGGAAAAAGATAAACCTCAAGACGAGAAAAAAGAGAATCCTCAAGAAATTAAAAAAAATGAAAATTATTATTCTCAAGAAAATAACAAAAATATGAAAGACAAATCTCAAGAAAGAACCACCCCGGTCGTCTGTTGGGAAGATAAAATGAAAGATTATAAACAAATTAATGAATGGAGACAAAAATATAACAATAAAAATACTCAAGAAATGGGAAAAGAGAAATCTCAAGACGAGAAAAAAGAGAATTATCAAGAAATTAAAAAAAATATAACAGATAAATCTCAAGAAAGAACCACCCCGGTCGTCCGTTGGGAAGAGAAAATGAAAGATTATAAACATGTAAATGAATGGAGAAAAAAATATAACAATAAAAATACTCAAGAAATGGAAAAATTTAAACCTCAAGACGAGAAAAAAGAGAATCCTCAAGAAATTAAAAAAAATGAAAATTATCAATCTCAAGAAAATAACAAAAATATGAAAGACAAATCTCAAGAAAAAACCACCCCGGTCGTCTGTTGGGAAGAGAAAATGAAAGATTATAAACAAATTAATGAATGGAGACAAAAATATAACAATAAAAATACTCAGGAAATGGAAAAAGAGAAATCTCAAGACGAGAAAAAAGAGAATTGTCAAGAAATAAAAAAAAATAAAAATGATAAATCTCAAGACATTAACAAAACTATAAAACACAAATCTCAAGAAAGAACCACCCCGGTTGTCCGTTGGGAAGAGAAAATGAAAGATTATAAACAAGTAATTGAATGGAGAAAAAAATATAACAATAAAAATACTCAAGAAATGGAAAAAGATAAATCTCAAGACGAGAAAAAAGAGAATCCTCAAGAGATTAACAAAAATATAAAAGACAAATCTCAAGAAAGAACCACCGCGGTCGTCTGTTGGGAAGAGAAAATGAAAGATTACAAGCATGTAAATGAATGGAGAAAAAAATATAACTATAAAAATACTCAAGAAATGGAAAAAGATAAATCTCAAGACGAAAAAAAAGAGAATCCCCATGAAATGAAAAAAAATGAAAATGATAAATCTCAAGAATTTAACAAAAATATAAAAAATAAATCTCAAGAAAGAACCACCCCGGTCGTCTGTTGGAAAGAGAAAATGAAAGATTATAAACAAGTAAATGAATGGAGAAAAAAATATAACAATAAAACTACTCAAGAAATGGAAAAAACTAACTCTCAAGACGAGAAAAAAGAGAATCCTCAAGAAATAAATAAAAATGATAAATCTCAAGAAATTAACAAAAGTATAAAAGACAAATCTCAGGAAAGAAGCACCCCGGTCGTCTGTTGGGAAGAGAAAATGAAAGATTATAAACAAGTAAATGAATGGAGAACAAAATATAACAATAAAAATACTAAAGAAATGGACAAAGATAAACCTTAAGACGAGAAAAAAGAGAACCCTCAAGAAATGAAAAAAAATGAAAATTATCAATCTCAAGAAAATAACAAAAATATGAAAGACAAATCTCAAGAAAGAACCACCCAGGTCGTCTGTTGGGAAGAGAAAATGAAAGATTATAAACAAATGAATGAATGGAGACAAAAATATAACAATAAAAATACTCAAGAAATGGAAAAAGAGAAATCTCAAGACGAGAAAAAAGAGAATTGTCAAGAAATAAAAAAAAAAAAATATAAAAGACAAATCTCAAGAAGGAACCACCCCGGTCGTCCGTTGGGAAGAGAAAATGAAAGATTATAAACAAGTAAATGAATGGAGAAAAAACTATAACAATAAAAATACTCAAGAAATGGAAAAAGAGAAATCTCAAGACGAGAAAAAAGAGAATTGTCAAGAAATAAAAAAAAATATAAAAGACAAATCTCAAGAAAGAACCACCCCGGTCGTCTGTTGGGAAGATAAAATGAAAGATTATAAACAAATTAATGAATGGAGACAAAAATATAACAATAAAAATACTCAAGAAATGGGAAAAGAGAAATCTCAAGACGAGAAAAAAGAGAATTATCAAGAAATTAAAAAAAATATAACAGATAAATCTCAAGAAAGAACCACCCCGGTCGTCCGTTGGGAAGAGAAAATGAAAGATTATAAACATGTAAATGAATGGAGAAAAAAATATAACAATAAAAATACTCAAGAAATGGAAAAATTTAAATCTCAAGACGAGAAAAAAGAGAATCCTCAAGAGATTAACAAAAATATAAAAGAGAAATCTCAAGAAAGAACCACCCCGGTCATCTGTTGGGAAGAGAAAATGAAAGATTATAAACAAGTGAATGAATGGAGAAAAAAATATAACAATAAAAATACTCAAGAAATGGAAAAACATAAATCACAAGACGAGAAAAAAGAGAATCATCAAGAAATGAAAAAAAATAATAATGATAAATCTCAAGAAATTAACAAAAATATGAAAGATAAATCTCAAGAAAGAACCACCTCGGTCGTCTGTTGGAAAGAGAAAATGAAAGATTATAAACAAGTAAATGAATGGAGAAAAAAATATAACAATAAACCTACTCAAGAAATGGAAAAAGCTAAATCTCAAGACGAGAAAAAAGAAAATCCTCAAGAAATAAATAAAAATGAAAAATCTCAAGAAATTAACAAAAATATAAAAGACAAATCTCAAGAAAGAACCACCCCGGTCGTCTGTTGGGAAGAGAAAATGAAAGATTATAAACAAGTGAATGAATGGAGAAAACAATATAACAATAAAAATACTCAAGAAATGGTAAAACATAAATCACAAGACGAGAAAAAAGAGAATCATCAAGAAATGAAAAAAAATAATAATGATAAATCTCAAGAAATTAACAAAAATATAAAAGATAAATCTCAAGAAAGAACCACCCCGGTCGTCTGTTGGGAAGAGAAAATGAAAGATTATAAACAGATAAATGAATGGAGAAAAAAATATAACAATAAAAATACTCAAGAAATGGAAAAAGATAAACCTCAAGACGAGAAAAAAGAGAATCCTCAAGAAATTAAAAAAAATGAAAATTATTATTCTCAAGAAAATAACAAAAATATGAAAGACAAATCTCAAGAAAGAACCACCCCGGTCGTCTGTTGGGAAGATAAAATGAAAGATTATAAACAAATTAATGAATGGAGACAAAAATATAACAATAAAAATACTCAAGAAATGGGAAAAGAGAAATCTCAAGACGAGAAAAAAGAGAATTATCAAGAAATTAAAAAAAATATAACAGATAAATCTCAAGAAAGAACCACCCCGGTCGTCCGTTGGGAAGAGAAAATGAAAGATTATAAACATGTAAATGAATGGAGAAAAAAATATAACAATAAAAATACTCAAGAAATGGAAAAATTTAAACCTCAAGACGAGAAAAAAGAGAATCCTCAAGAAATTAAAAAAAATGAAAATTATCAATCTCAAGAAAATAACAAAAATATGAAAGACAAATCTCAAGAAAAAACCACCCCGGTCGTCTGTTGGGAAGAGAAAATGAAAGATTATAAACAAATTAATGAATGGAGACAAAAATATAACAATAAAAATACTCAGGAAATGGAAAAAGAGAAATCTCAAGACGAGAAAAAAGAGAATTGTCAAGAAATAAAAAAAAATAAAAATGATAAATCTCAAGACATTAACAAAACTATAAAACACAAATCTCAAGAAAGAACCACCCCGGTTGTCCGTTGGGAAGAGAAAATGAAAGATTATAAACAAGTAATTGAATGGAGAAAAAAATATAACAATAAAAATACTCAAGAAATGGAAAAAGATAAATCTCAAGACGAGAAAAAAGAGAATCCTCAAGAGATTAACAAAAATATAAAAGACAAATCTCAAGAAAGAACCACCGCGGTCGTCTGTTGGGAAGAGAAAATGAAAGATTACAAGCATGTAAATGAATGGAGAAAAAAATATAACTATAAAAATACTCAAGAAATGGAAAAAGATAAATCTCAAGACGAAAAAAAAGAGAATCCCCATGAAATGAAAAAAAATGAAAATGATAAATCTCAAGAATTTAACAAAAATATAAAAAATAAATCTCAAGAAAGAACCACCCCGGTCGTCTGTTGGAAAGAGAAAATGAAAGATTATAAACAAGTAAATGAATGGAGAAAAAAATATAACAATAAAACTACTCAAGAAATGGAAAAAACTAACTCTCAAGACGAGAAAAAAGAGAATCCTCAAGAAATAAATAAAAATGATAAATCTCAAGAAATTAACAAAAGTATAAAAGACAAATCTCAGGAAAGAAGCACCCCGGTCGTCTGTTGGGAAGAGAAAATGAAAGATTATAAACAAGTAAATGAATGGAGAACAAAATATAACAATAAAAATACTAAAGAAATGGACAAAGATAAACCTTAAGACGAGAAAAAAGAGAACCCTCAAGAAATGAAAAAAAATGAAAATTATCAATCTCAAGAAAATAACAAAAATATGAAAGACAAATCTCAAGAAAGAACCACCCAGGTCGTCTGTTGGGAAGAGAAAATGAAAGATTATAAACAAATGAATGAATGGAGACAAAAATATAACAATAAAAATACTCAAGAAATGGAAAAAGAGAAATCTCAAGACGAGAAAAAAGAGAATTGTCAAGAAATAAAAAAAAAAAAATATAAAAGACAAATCTCAAGAAGGAACCACCCCGGTCGTCCGTTGGGAAGAGAAAATGAAAGATTATAAACAAGTAAATGAATGGAGAAAAAACTATAACAATAAAAATACTCAAGAAATGGAAAAAGAGAAATCTCAAGACGAGAAAAAAGAGAATTGTCAAGAAATAAAAAAAAATATAAAAGACAAATCTCAAGAAAGAACCACCCCGGTCGTCTGTTGGGAAGAGAAAATGAAAGATTATAAACAAGTGAATGAATGGAGAAAAAAATATAACAATAAAAATGCTCAAGAAATGGAAAAAGACAAATCCCTAGACGAGAAAAAAGGGAATCCTCAAGAAATGAAAAAAAAAAAAAAATGATAAAAATAATAAATGAATATGCGGGTTCTGATAGGCAAGATTAGAGGAGAACCAGACCATCTGGTACAGCATCTTTCGATCAGTGCGGAGAATTACGAAACTTGCTGGAAAATATTAAACGACCATTATAGCAACAAGAACCTCATTTAATCCACCTATATGAACATCTTGATGAATATCCCAGAAGTACAGTTAGAGACACCAAACCGCATCAAACGTATGTATTGCATTAATGAAATCAAGAATGTAGGCATCAACATGGACAACCTGGATCACTCAGAAATTGGATCCAAAAAGTGTCAAGGAATATCAAGCCTCACTAGAACAGCCAAGAGAACTACCGTCTTTGGATTATTTTTTAGAAATCATGTCGGAGAGGTACGCTACATAAAATGGAATCAGCACGTTAGCTTAAGTGTTATCCACACGTCACAAAAGATTGAATTGATTCTGCGTCTTTATCGAGCGCTGTCAACAATACCAGTAAAGCGGCGATTTAATGTAAAGAAATACAATCTGATCGAAATCTGATCGAATCTGATCTGATCTGAATCTAATCTGATTGTGACAGTTAGATCAAACTTTGGCCTGAAAACAAAACTACGGTGGATTTAAAAAAAAAATAAGGAAAGCCTAGGGACCGGAAAATCATAATCATGAAATGTCAAGTACACAAAGGAACCGACTACAGTTGTGGAGAAACTTGGTATAGTGGTAACCAATGTGGATACCAACGTCAAGGCTTCAGATATTAAAATCCCTGTCTATATCAAAGGTAACGAAGAATGACATAGTGCATTTTATAAATAATAAAACAAGTGAAAGTGTTGTGTTATCAATTAATAATATTAATGTAGTGGCACCGAGTAGCCGTGTTTGGCCGGTCCGCGGTGGTTTGTGTGGTATGTTTAAAGGTTCAACAAATGCTCATTAACTGATGGAAATTTCTTAGATGGTTTCCTAGTCTATGAAAAAAACGATAAATAAAAAATGTTAATCTACTAGAAAGCAATTCAAGAAAAACTTAAAATATTGTCAAAATAATCAGGATTTAAGTAAAAATGATGTACTGAATAAAATAAGTGAACTTAGTGTTTAGGGGTAAATGTAAGTTACCCAATGTTATTCCTGCAGTGTTTCTGATACTTGCGAGTCTCACCACGTTGTCACATTTTAGATATTTGGAATATATGATTATGACTGAAGATCTGAATGATGAGAGAGAGAAAATCATTGGCAATCAGGTGCCCACGTCAAAATTCACAAAAAATAGAATTGATTTTAGTTGCTTCCTCCAAAAGGAAATATGGAGAAGAATGGGCAAGAAACTCCATAAGTAATTAATAATTTTCCTAAAATTTTAACAAGTGTGTGATTTATAGTAATCACAGAACGTAAAATCAATGTTATAAAAAATATGCAATTCAAAAATATACTCGATCGTCCCATAGAACAGGACCAGCATGTTTATAAGGATTCTTATTTTGGAAATTATTATAATCCTCTAATTTGTAATATTTTTACTTATTTCCAAAGTGCCTCCCTGATGCCGAGAAGCTGTAGCAGTGGGTACGGCATTCTGAGGGCAACTTATGAAAGTATCGATAGTACAATACGAAAACACTGGGTGTCTTTATCTTGGAACAATTATAGTATTTGTATTAATATACAAAATATTCTTAGTATTGCTATTGATTGTAACTTTTTGATATCAGTATAGTGTAATAATTAGACTAGTTATTAAACTATTCTAGAATATTATGATACCTCTATAATACCTACTCTAACCACATTACTCTAAATGTTTTTAACTCTAGGGATATTATGCTGTAGTGTTTAAAAATACCTTATAATTATTAAAATATAATAATATTATTAATATGACACTTTTGAGGCTGTCAGTCTCAGTCTTGAGAATTGGATGTTTGTGAGAAGTAAGTTGAGGAACACAGAATAAGATAAAATGCCAAAGAGAGTGCGCTTCTTGTTTTTAAGAACGTTTTCGGAGTAAAGTCCTCGAAAGTATTCGTCTCATTAAATTAGCAGGTAATATCTTAAATCGTGTTCAACAATTTAAATATCTCAGTCATATTGTAGCCGCGGGCATCAAAGATGATCTGGATGTAAAAAGGGAACCAAGAGCATTGATGGTTCGATGCAAGCATCACAGACAAACCAAAGCAAGCCTATACAAGTCAAGACAAGTCTGTATAGGCTTGCTCCTTGCGCGTGTAATGAAAGTGATCAATGTTCTTCGAGTTGAATACAACAATGCATTCAGGATGCTGCTGGGGATGCCACGCTTCTGCAGTGCATGTGAGATGTGAGAATGTTTGCTAATGGGCACCCTGATGGCTTCGTACCGATCAGGCGTAAGCGTGCCGCGTCACTGCTGCAGAGGGTTCGGGTCAGCTCGAACAGTCTCCTGAATATGAATGCGAGGCAATTTGATTGCCCGCACGTGCATTATTTATCTAACCTTTATGTTTACTAGCGTCGTTTTTAAGGATAATGTAATTTTTTACTAACACATTCAGAATGTTTTTTAACCGACTTCTAAAAAAGGATGAGGTTCTCAATTCGGATGTTTGTATTTTTTTTGTCTCAAATAAAATGATTTTAATTATTTTGTCTTTGACTTTAGACCCAGTCGATCTATTCTGTAAAAATCTAACCGTGAAAACTTAGGTGAAGTGAGCCGTCTTTCCACCCGACGCTATGGTCTGACAGCTCACTTAAAGCTCACTTCACCTTCTCCCTCTCACAGAGAGGAGGCCTGTGTCCCAGCAGTGGAAACATTATAGGCTGAGTATATATGTCAATGGCAAGGGGCTGCACACTACACTACACTGACTTGCACACGCAATAATGAGCCCACGGAAACTGTCGCTAGCACAAAGTGACTTAGCGACAAGGGTCACGAGTCTGGGGACAACACGCGACGCGAGAATAAAACTCACAACATGTGACGCGGTGCTACGACAGGGCCAGGCAACTTGTCCAGAAATGCTTGAGTACTGGAGAAGTCATCCACGGCTATCAGAACAAACCCAAAGCCCGGAAGATGGTCACAATCTGTCGGCGACGAGACCCTATCTGGGCACCAGGGCGCAAGTAGTGACGGGACCGCTACGAAGAAAACGTGAAAAGTAATGATTTCACTTAACTAATTAGAAACCTTTGAGATTATTTGATGTTTTTATACTTCTAATTAGAATGTAAGCTTATAATTGTTATTAGTTTTTGTATTTAAAACCAGTAAGACTGTTTTTTGAAAGGATTTTAGTAAGTGTAGTTTTGTTCAAGCATATTTACGTAACTTGAAAACTCACTTTTTTGTTTGTTATTAGAATTTGATAATTTTTGTTTAAAAGGATAGGTCTCGATGTAAAACGTATAAATCCGTTTGAGTTGTGAAAATCGGACCAGTAGTTTAGGAGTTATAAGGGATTTTCGATAATGAAAATGTGCCAACTCACCTTTTTTGCAATATTATGTTCTAGAAACTTTTTATTGTTTATAATTATGTTAAATATTTAAGCGTAATTAGATTAAGGACGTTGTAAGGAATAACATATATGAAAATTGTACGAAATTAATAAGGAAAATTAAATTAAAAGGGGGCTTGACAGATTTCGGCTAAGTGAAAATGAACACAAAAAAGGGCTCAAAATACACGGTCCCCGTTAAGGTAACGAGAACCGAGTATAAATAGAGCGCGGTTTTGGACCGCAAGTCAGTCGCAGCTCAGCCGTCGAAGAGGCAACACAAGAAAACAAGAAGCCGAAATCTGCAAGCAAATCATCAAGAATTCTTCTTTTATTTCTCCGCCTCCTCGCTGCCCGTCTCCGCCCGTCTGGAAGCCCGCCCTAGTAGGTTGTACCACCACACTACGCATTCAGGGGTGCGTGGGACGTATGTTACCAGCGGAACAAGAAGCATACGTCATTACGTGGGAGACTGTCCCAGGACGGCCGTAGGTACTGGACGTACCCCGGTCGACCGTAACAATTGGTCCTTCGAGCGCCGGATCCCTGCAAGAAGAATCCAGAAGAAGCCAGAAGATAAGAAGACTGCAAGATGCCAGTAACCAGGTCACAGAAGGATGCCCCCTCACGCCCCCCGTCCCGTCCTACCAATGTGGACGCGACAGTAGAAGCGTCAGGGTCAGAAGGGGTCACGTCTGCGTCAGCGTCAGCATCATCAGGAACTACAACGTCATCGGGCACGAACACTTCTTCGGGTACAACGACAACGGAAGGGACCACGACAACGGAGACAACGGTTGAAACTGTGACCACGGCATCATCCAAGAAGAGTGAACAGAAGAAGGAAGATGCAAAACAGAAGGAGACGACTAAGAAGACCCCAGAAGATGCCCCGGAAAAGGACGCTCGCGGTTCAGCCGCGACCCTGAAGCCGAAGGGGGTCAGTCGTCGTGCCAGGTCTACGAAGACCACGAGCTCCTCTGCCAGAAGACGCGAGCTGGAAGCCAGAGAAGAATTAGCACGTCTGGAGCTGAAGCAAGCACAGGCTGCGGCGAAGCTAGCCCGTGTCCGACTTGAGATGGCACAATATGAAGATGAGGACTCCGTGGTTGATGATGAAGACCAGGAAGAAAGAACAGCACAGGTGCAGAACTGGATCGAGTCATCAGTACTAGGAGATGGCAACAAGGAACAACCAGAGCAACGAGGTCAACGCATCCCAGAAGAGCCACAGAAGGCGAAGCCTGAAGAGAACTCTTCAACGAAAGGAGCTACGATCGAGGTTCAAGCACTGGCGACTGCATTGAAGGAAGCCTTTTCCACAAGAGGAGGACCAGCAGCACAGCCAAGCTACATCCACGAGTTACCTTTCTTCGACGGCAACAGCAGCGAGTGGTTGGCCTTCAAGGTTGTCTATGAAGATACAGCACCGATGTTCAACGAGGTCCAGAATATGGCACGTTTGAGAAGAGCACTGAAGGGCAGCGCAAGAGAAGCTATCAAGAGCCTGTTATACTCCGAAGCCTCTCCATTAGAAGTAATGCAAGCCCTCAAAAGAAGATACGGAAGACCTGATGCGCTGGTGTTGGCAGAACTGGAGAAGGTCAAGGCGCTACCGAAGATCTCAGAAAACCCAAGGGACATTTGCATCTTCGCGAGCCAGATCAGCAACAGCGTAGCAGCAATAAAAGGACTTAAGAAGCCACAGTACCTGCACTCACCGGAGATGGTGAAACAAATCACAGAAAAGATGCCGACGGTTCTCAAGTTCCGATGGTATGACTTCACTGCAGCATCAGAAGAAGGAGACTTCTCCAACCTAACGCTAGTATCCAGGTTCCTGAACACAGAAGCGGACAAATGTGGAGCCTTCGCAATGTCAGAAGAAAAAAGCGGGTTCAAGAAGACCAATCGTCAAGCAACGCATTCGACAAAGGAAAAGAACTCTAAAGAAAAGGATTCAAGACAACAAGACAAGACTTGCCCTATGTGTGAGGGTGAACATTATCTCGTCGAGTGTCAGAAGTTCCAGAAGACGTCGGTGCAAGATCGGTGGGCGATAGTCAAGAGGAATCGTGTCTGCTTCAAATGTCTTCAAGGGAAACACAGGAAGGAGAGCTGCAGAAAACCACCATGCAAGGAATGCAAGAGGTGGCATCATCATCTGCTGCACGTCGAGTCAGAAGAAAAGACCTCGGAGGGAAAGAAAAATGAGACACCACAGGAGGAGAAAAGCGTCACGGCATCAGTGAATGCAGTCAACAATGCAAGAGCATACCTGAAGATAGTTCCGGTAGAAGTCTTCGGGTCAAAAGGATCAAAGAGAATACTAGCCCTTATGGATGAAGGGTCAACGGTGTCACTCCTGGATGAGAAGGTGGCACAAGAAGTCGGCGCTCAAGGAAACAAGGAGGAACTGGTCATCGAAACAGTGGGAGGCAGGCTGATAAGGAAGAAGGATTCTCAGATGCTGGACCTTACAGTAAAAGGAGTTCATCAAGAAGTCAAGAAGACGCTGAAGAGAGTCCACACCATCGACGACTTGAAGCTTGCACCGCAGTTCCTAGACAAGAAAAAGATTCAAAACTGTCAACACTTGAAGAAGATCGCCGACTCTCTATATTACGAAGGGGAGTCACCACAACTGCTCATCGGTCAAGACAATTGGGAGCTAATTGTGACTCAAGAAGTGAAGAAGGGAAAACCAGGAGAACCAGTTGCTTCAAGAACAGGACTTGGATGGGTGCTTCACGGGTCAGACATCGGAGGTGCAAAACCAGTACACTTCCTGAACACATGCTTACATGTCAGCACGCCAGAAGAAGAGATGCATCAAGCCATCAAGGATCACTTCGCGATCGAAGCACTTGGTGTGCAACCGAGAAGACCTACTACAGATTCAGAAGGAAGAGCACTCACCATCCTAGAAAAAACCTGCAGAAGACTTGAAGACGGTCGATTCGAAGCTGGACTTCTATGGAAGAACGAAGAAGAACAGATGCCAGAGAGCTACACGTCTGCCAAGAACCGATTGATCAACATCGAGAAGAAGATAGACAAGGATCCTCAATTGAAGGCAGAATACGGCAAGCAGATCCAGCATCTAATCGACAACAAATATGCAGAAGAAGCACCTGATGGCCAAGAAGACTCTAAGAAATTATGGTACCTCCCCCATTTCTCCGTGGTTCATCCACTAAAAAAGAAGATAAGGATAGTATTCGACGCTGCAGCCAAGTCAAAGGGAAGAAGCCTCAACGACGCTCTACTGCCTGGACCAGATCTACTACAATCGCTCTTCGGTGTACTACTGAGGTTTCGACAGGGACCCTTAGCAGTGGCAGCCGACATTAAGGAAATGTTTCTACAAGTCCGCATCAGGCCAGAAGACAGAAACAGCCTGAGGTTCCTGTGGCGTGGAGATCATCGTGACACACCACCGAAGAAGTATAGGATGACATCAGTCATCTTCGGCGCGACATCATCTCCGAGCACAGCTATCTACGTGAAGAACCGAAACGCAGCGGACTACAAGGAACAGTATCCAGAGGCTACAAGAGCAGTCGAGCTGAACCACTACATGGACGACTACTTGCACAGCTTCCATTCGGCAGAAGACTTCAGAAAAATAATAGCGCAAGTGGACTTCATACACAAAAGGGCGGGCTTCGAACTCAGAGGATGGGCATCAAACCAACCTGAGCTGCTGCAAGGCGTGAAGACTGAGACAACCGAGAAGACAGAAGTGGACCTTGGTGAAAAGGAAGAAAAGACACTAGGACTACGCTGGTTCACAGAAAGGGACTCCATCGGCTTCAGAGCAAACCTCCGAAACACTCCAGAAGAAATAGCCAAGGGTTTCAAAGTGCCTACGAAGAGAGAGGTCACTAGCGCAGTAATGTCAACCTTCGATCCACTGGGATTAGCATCACCGGTCCTCGTCCAAGGAAAGAAGCTGCTTCAGAACATATGGCGAAGCGGCGTCGGTTGGGATGAAGAAATCGAAGAAAGAGAACACCAGGCATGGAAATTATATCTGGAGAAGATGAAGCTACTACAGGACCTTCAGATCCCGAGATGCCTGGCGCCACATCGCACCGAGGGGGAGCTGCACACGTTCACAGATGCGAGCGAAACAGCGTACGCAGCCACGGTCTACTGGAGAACAGAAGATACGAACGGAACATGCCACGTCAGCTTGGTGGCGGCAAAAGTACGAGTCACGCCATTGAAGCCGGTATCAATCCCAAGACTGGAGCTACAGGCGGCCCTCCTTGGAAGCAGACTAGCTCATGCAGTAGAAGAAGAAATGGATCTGAAGATTGTGAAGAAGACATTCTGGACGGACTCCAGCATCGTGCTCTCCTGGATCAAGACGGACCCAAGAACTTTCAAAACGTTCGTGGCTCATCGTTTGGCCGAAATAGAAGATCTGACTAAGCCTCAAGATTGGAGATGGGTGCCTACAGCGCAAAACCCGGCAGATGACTCGACACGCGACGTACCAGAGAACTTCAATCACAACCACCGATGGTACACTGGCCCAGAATTCTTAAGAAGAGAAGAAACCTACTGGCCTGAAGCAAGAACATTCAAAAAGGAAACCACCGGCGAAGAGAAGACAACAGACGTCGCAGTAACAGCGAGCATCACTTACCCATCACCAGATCCTGAGAGGTTTTCGTCATGGAAGAGACTTTGGCGAGCCACAGCCAGAGTACTGCAGTTCATACAACTCTGCAGAACGAAAGAAAGGGTTAACGTCAGTAAAGAAGATCCCACCTGGAAAAGGACGAAAGGAACAAAGAAGAAGACAGTCGAGAAACGACCACAGTCTTCAAGAAAGAAGATAGAGAGGAACTACGTACCGTTAAGCACAGACCTACTAGAGCAAGCTGAAACCCTGCTACTAAAAGGAAGTCAAGAGAGAAGCTTCAGAGAAGACATCATACGTCTGGAACAAGGGAAGCAACTAGAAGGAAGTAGCAAGTTGAAGAAGCTCGACGTGATACTAGAAGAAGGTCTCCTGCGCTTGAAAGGAAGGATCGACGCAATACAGGGTGTGACCAGAGACTACAAGCGTCCCATTGTACTCGACAGCAAGGAAAAGATAACGCGACTTATCCTCGAAGAATTCCACCGCCGTTTCAACCACGGAAACCACGCGACAGTGATGAACGAAATAAGGCAACGCTTCTGGGTACTGGGGCTGAGGTCAGCAATCAAGTCAGTACAGCATCAATGTCAGTGGTGCAAAACGAAGAAAGCAAGACCCCAAGAACTACCAACGGGCAACTTACCCAAGGAGAGATTGATGCACAATAACCCTCCCTTTACGTGCACCGGCATCGACTACTTCGGCCCGATGATCATCACCGTAGCAAGACGTCAAGAGAAAAGATGGGGTGCTCTATTCACATGTTTGACTACGAGAGCTGTGCACATTGAGCTCACTCCTTCTCTCTCCACCGACAGCATGATCATGGCACTACGACGATTCGCCGCAAGAAGAGGAATGCCGAAGACCATCTACTCCGATAACGGGACCAACTTCGTCGGCGCGTGTAAAGAACTTAAGGAAGCATTGGACAACATGAAAAAGGAAGACCTCACCTCAGAAGCAGAGAAGATCGGCGTGCGGTGGACGTTCATCCCTCCTGGTGCGCCCAACATGGGAGGCGCATGGGAGCGTTTGGTGCGATCAATAAAAACCGCACTGAACGCCACGCTCAACGAAAAGCATCCACGAGAGGAGGTCCTACACACCCTCCTATTAGAGGCTGAACACATAGTAAACTCTCGGCCTCTCACCCACCTCTCCGAGAACCTTGAAGAGGAAGCACTCACTCCAAATCACTTCCTCATCGGGCGATCCTGCGGCGCGACGAGAATCGGCAGCTTCGAAGACCACGAGCTCGTGGGCAGGCACACCTGGAAGACAACGCAGCGACTTGCCGACCACTTCTGGCAACGCTGGCTGCGAGAATACCTGCCCACTCTACTGCCGAGGAAGACGACGGGAAGAAGCAGCGCCACGGATCTACACGTCGGAGACGTCGTCCTGATAGTCGACCACAGCCTACCGAGATGCACCTGGCCGCGCGGCAGAATTCAACAAGTGTATCCAGGACCAGACGGGCGGACCAGAATCGTCGACATCGAGACACGAGGTGGAGTGCTGCGAAGACCCAGTTCGAGAGTGGTGCTGTTGGTGCCGGGAGCCTCGCCGAGCCAGGAGGACGGTGCTGCGCACGAGGGGGAGAATGTCGGCGACGAGACCCTATCTGGGCACCAGGGCGCAAGTAGTGACGGGACCGCTACGAAGAAAACGTGAAAAGTAATGATTTCACTTAACTAATTAGAAACCTTTGAGATTATTTGATGTTTTTATACTTCTAATTAGAATGTAAGCTTATAATTGTTATTAGTTTTTGTATTTAAAACCAGTAAGACTGTTTTTTGAAAGGATTTTAGTAAGTGTAGTTTTGTTCAAGCATATTTACGTAACTTGAAAACTCACTTTTTTGTTTGTTATTAGAATTTGATAATTTTTGTTTAAAAGGATAGGTCTCGATGTAAAACGTATAAATCCGTTTGAGTTGTGAAAATCGGACCAGTAGTTTAGGAGTTATAAGGGATTTTCGATAATGAAAATGTGCCAACTCACCTTTTTTGCAATATTATGTTCTAGAAACTTTTTATTGTTTATAATTATGTTAAATATTTAAGCGTAATTAGATTAAGGACGTTGTAAGGAATAACATATATGAAAATTGTACGAAATTAATAAGGAAAATTAAATTAAAAGGGGGCTTGACAGATTTCGGCTAAGTGAAAATGAACACAAAAAAGGGCTCAAAATACACGGTCCCCGTTAAGGTAACGAGAACCGAGTATAAATAGAGCGCGGTTTTGGACCGCAAGTCAGTCGCAGCTCAGCCGTCGAAGAGGCAACACAAGAAAACAAGAAGCCGAAATCTGCAAGCAAATCATCAAGAATTCTTCTTTTATTTCTCCGCCTCCTCGCTGCCCGTCTCCGCCCGTCTGGAAGCCCGCCCTAGTAGGTTGTACCACCACACTACGCATTCAGGGGTGCGTGGGACGTATGTTACCAGCGGAACAAGAAGCATACGTCATTACGTGGGAGACTGTCCCAGGACGGCCGTAGGTACTGGACGTACCCCGGTCGACCGTAACACAATCCTTACCAGCATCTTACTGGAATATTTCCTTCCTCCAAGCACGTTACTCTTGCGAATCTCCACTCAAGCCGCCAGAAAGAGGTGGGAGTTAGGTTAGGTTAGGTTAGGTTAGGTTCCCCCCTCCCCACCGAAGTGATCCCCACGTTGTCGTCGTGGTGGGGCTTGCGTGTCCCGATCCTGGATCTCGCCTTGAGGTTCAGGTGAGGGACATTACCAAGAGGGACACAGGGAGGGGTCGCTCCTGCTCCGTCGGTCATCGACCAAGCAAGGACGCGGCCTCTGCCGCTGAGGTGCAGGCGCACCGAAGCGGCGTTCGTTTGTCTCCTCGTTCATCGAGGACCAACCTTTCGGCGGGTCCGCTGAGTCGGGTTGGCCGGACAGCGGACGGAGGCATGTCTAATGCCGCCGCCGGGGGCTTGGCTTAACCGCCTGGCCCAGAGGAAGGACACCTCTAAGATAAAAAACCACCCAATCCCAAGTATCGGGAGCGCGGCGAGGGGATGAATGGCCGTTGGGAATACGGTCGTTAGCGCTCCCACCTGTTGGTACCTCCCGCCCCCAACAGTATATAGGGCTACGTTTTGAAGGGCATGGAGCCACTGCCCGCGAAGGACCCCAATAATTGCTTCCATTCTCGTGGGAATCAAATGGATAAAAAATTAAAACCAAAATTAAACGACGTCGAAGGAGAGAAAGTGCCTCGTGTACTTCTGGAGAGGATTGGAGATGTGCTGTCGGACTCGGACTCTGCATCGAGTCTGATGACCGTCGCAAGCGCTGCGAGTACAAGCTCAAAGCGCCCGGGCAAACGCCCTCGAAGCGGTACGGACTCGGGGTCGGATTCGGCCCTGAGTGATACTTCGGTACCGGCTGCCAAGGTCGGTGCCAAAAAAGGCGGGAGAGGTAGGCCGGTGTCGACGGGCAAGTACGTTGGCATCGGCTTATCCAGGCGCGAGGTTGCGGCTGCCAAGAAGGCTGCAGCCGACGCCGACAAACAAATTGAGGATGAGCGGCAGATTGCGGCTCTGACAAAAAAGGTGACGGAAGGGAGGGTCAACCGCCTGTCGGAGTCGTCTTCTGTTGCCTCCGATATGGTCGTCGAGGCGGAAGACTTACCTGCCTCCGCCCTCAACCAAAGAATGGTTCACGCTGTGGCTGCCATCAAGAGGGTACAAAAAGTGTCGAAGGGCCTCAGTGGCGTAAGCCAGAAGGCACTCAAAGAGGCTACGGCCTCGATACTGGAGAGTGCCGAGGTGCTGCTCAGCCGCACCACCAACGAAGAGGCGACCTTATTAAGGGCTCAAAATGCCAAGCTGGCGGCCCAAATGGCGGAACTCCGCAAGGAGTATGACGAGCTCAAGGCGGAGATGGCGTCCTTCCACCGTGAGCACCTCCGGAAGGAGCTGGGCTTGCCACAGCCGCAGCAGCAGCAGCCACAGCAGCAGCCTATACAGCAGCAGACGCCACCAGACGAGTCGGAGTTGGCTCGCCTTGTCCGTCAGGAGTTGGCGAGTTTCAAAGCCCGATTCTCGGTGTTAGAGGGGAAGATCTTACGCCCTCCCCTAGCTACAGACCAACGCAGCGCACCGACGTCATCTTATGCGGCCAAAGCCGCAGTGCCTTGTGCCAAAGAACAGACACAAGCGGCTGCTACTAATATAACGGAGAAGACACCCCCAACAACCTTGTCTCAAGATAAGGCGAATGGGAAGAAGGAGAAAAAGAAGAAGAACAAAAAGAAGACGAACAGTCCGGGTGCAGCGGCTGCCTCTACAGCGCCGCCAACACAATCTTCAAATCAGCGCGACCCTAAATCCGCCTCTTCACAACAGGAGGCGGAATGGACAACTGCGGGTGCCAAACAAAATAACAAAAAGGCGCGCCGCAAGGCCAGGCAACAGGCCCAGAAAATAAAGACGGATGCCCAAGCACAGGCTGCAAGGCTCCGTGCCCCTCGATCAACAGCTGTAGTTCTGACACTGCAGCCAGGCGCGGAGGAGCGGGGAGTAACATATGCCGGGATCCTTTCAAAGGCGAAAGCCGAAATTTCATTGAACGATCTCGGCATAACGGGCCTCCGGTGCAAGCCTACGGCTACCGGAGCCCGACTACTGGAAATCTCGGGGGCTTCAAGTGCCCCCAAGGCAGACGCCCTTGCCGAAAAACTAAGGGCGTCTCTCGGAAGTGACGACGTCAGAGTGTCCAGGCCCACTAAGTGTGCAGATTTGCGAATCTCGGGTTTGGACGACTCAGTGATGAGTGATGAGGTCGCCGCCGCCATCTCGAAGGCCGGCAACTGCCCGCCAGAACAAGTAAAGGCGGGCACAATTCGTAGGGGTGTCTCTGGCCTCGGGACAGTATTAGTAAGTTGTCCCGTAGCGGCGGCCAACAAACTTAAGGAGGGCAGAAGACTGCTGATAGGATGGGTCTCGGCGCAGGTGACGCTATTGACGCCCAAGCCCTTGCGGTGCTATCGCTGTCTCGAGCCGGGACACGTGGGTGTACGGTGCACCGCGGGAGTCGACCGCAGCCAACTGTGCTTTCGCTGCGGTCAGCCCGGCCATAAAGCTGGCTCTTGCACAGCCGCGCCGCACTGCGTACTCTGTGCGGCATACGGCAAGCCAGCTGAACACTGGACCGGGACTAAGACCTGCGCCAGGCCCACAAAGAAGAAATCTGGGACCAGGACACAGCCGATTCATCCGCCGGCCTCTCAGGATACACCAATAGAGGCAACCGGTTCCTCGCAACCGGCTCACCCACCGGTTGCGGCAGCAGATCCGCCAGGGACTGGGGAGGAGACATTAATGGATACCCAATAATGGCCCCAGGTCATCTATGTTTCCTCCAGGCTAACATAAACCACTGCGCCAGAGCTCAGGATCTCTTGCTCCAAAGCATGGCGCAGTGGACAATCGATGTGGCAATCGTCGCCGAGCCGTATTTCGTGCCGCCCAGGGATGACTGGGTGTGCGACACTAACGGTTCGGTGGCGCTTATAAGAAGGTCTGCCGTGGACACTCCGCTCTTTGAGGCCGTCACCCGGGGGCGGGGCTATGTCGCGGCAGTTTGTGGTGATATTATGGTCGCGGGGGTGTATTTCGCCCCCAGTCTATCTCTCGCCGACCTCGAGGAGGTCATTTCGGATTTGGGCACGGTCGTCAGTCGTAGTCGTCCTCGTCCCGTTCTCGTCTTGGGGGACTTCAACGCCAAGTCTGCGGCATGGTGTTCCCCGACAACTGATGTGCGGGGCGAGTTGGTGGAGGAGTGGGCGGTCGAGCAGGGCCTGCTTCTTCTGAACCGAGGTTGCGTGCAGACATGCGTGCGACAGTGGGGCGGGTCAATAGTGGACCTCACGTTCGCTAGCCCCGCTCTCGCGCGCCGTGTCCATGGCTGGCACGTAGTGGAGGACGTGGAGACGCTGTCTGATCACAGATATATCCGATTCAGTGTCTCCACCCAGACCTCGGTCGGGCCGGCCCAAGCAGCCCCGGTGGGCGGTGGAGACGGTCCGCGTTGGGCAGTGAAGCGGCTGGACAGGGAGGCTCTCCTGGAGGCCTCTATCGTGCAGGCCTGGTTGGATGCTCCCGACAGGCCTGTCAACATCGACGAGGAGGCGGAGTGGTTCCGGGAGAGCATGTCGCAAATCTGCGACGCTGCGATGCCCCGAGTCCGGCCGGTACCATCCAGGCGCCAGGTGTACTGGTGGTCGCAGCTGATTGCGCATTTGCGCATCGTCTGCGTTGAGAGGCGACGCCAGTATGCCAGGTACCGAAGAAGACGCCGCCGCTCTCCGTCAGCGGTGGCCATCGAGGCGGAACTATACGAGAGCTACAGGGAGGCGAAGAGCGCTCTCCAATTAGCCATCGTGCGGGCCAAGTCATCGGCCCGCGAAGAACTGCTGGAGACTCTGGACCGAGATCCGTGGGGACGCCCCTACCGTATGGTGAGGGGCAAGATGCGCCAGTGGGCCCCCCCACTGTCCCGGAGTCTTCAGCCGCAGTTACTGGAGGACGTGGTGAGCGCTCTCTTTCCCTTACGCCCAGAGCATACACCACCTGCTATGGTTCCGCCTTGGAATGTGCCCAACACGGAAGACGACGACGACGACGTGCCCGAAGTGACCCGGGTAGAGTTGAGAGTGGCGGTTTCTCGCATAAAAAACACCGCCCCAGGGCCCGACGGCATTCCAGGCCGTGCATGGGTCTTGGCCTTAAGGGCTCTCGGGCCCCGACTAGAAGGACTCTTAAGCGCATGTTTGGAGCGAGGCCAGCTTCCACGCCGGTGGAAGACCGGAAAGCTGGTCCTGCTAAAGAAGGAGGGGCGCCCCGCAGACTCACCGTCTGCCTACCGGCCTATTGTGCTTCTGGACGAGGTGTGTAAGATCTTCGAGCGAATCATCGCCGACCGCCTCGTCCGGCACATGACCAACGAGGGGCCGGACCTAGCGGACAACCAATTTGGTTTCCGTCAGGGGCGCTCCACAGTGGACGCGATCATGCGCGTGAGAGTCCTGGCGGAGGAGGCAGTCGCCCGGGGTGAGGTGGTCTTGGCGGTGTCGCTCGACATCGCCAACGCATTCAACACCTTGCCCTGGAATACCATCAGAGAGGCACTCCGGTATCACGGGGTGCCAGGATACCTCCGCCGCATTATCGGGGCCTATTTGTCGGAAAGATCAGTAGTTTACCCGGGTCGTGAAGGATGGGGTAGGCGAGAGATGTCGTGCGGCGTTCCGCAGGGGTCGGTATTGGGGCCACTCCTGTGGAACATAGGGTACGACTGGGCTCTGCGCGGTGCTCTTCTCCACGGAGTCGGCGTGACATGCTACGCCGACGACACGCTAGTAACAGCACGTGGAAAGACATACCGGCAGGCAGCCATACTGGCGACAGCCGGGGTCGCGCATGTCGTGGGTAGGATCCGGAGGTTGGGCCTGGAGGTGGCTTTGCACAAATCCGAGGCCCTCTGTTTTCACGGGCCGAGGAATAAGCCACCTCCGGGTTCAAACATCGTGGTAGGAGGGGTCTCCATAGCTGTTGAGTCGACGATGAAGTACTTAGGACTCGTCCTCGACAGTCGGTGGAGCTTCGGGCCGCACTTCCAGCGGCTCGCACCCCGTTTGTTGGGCGCCGCTTCAGCGCTCTCGCGCTTGCTGCCCAACTTGGGGGGCCCAAATACCTCCTGCCGGAGGCTCTACTGGCGCGGTGAGGGGTGGAAACATCGGGATCGGCCGCCGCGGCATGGGCATCATCCGCGTCGAGTGCCCAGTCGCCGCGGCTGCGGCCGTCCTTGCTGCGACCAACGGACGGCTGCTGGTGGGGCTTAGCTCGGCTGTGGTCCGGGCACTTGAAGACCAGCCCACGCGCTGCTTCAAGTGCTTCGCGTTTGGCCACACCCGAGCCACGTGTCCCTCCAAGTCCGACTGGGGAGACACGTGCTACCAGTGCGGGCAAGAGGGACACAGGAGTGCCACTTGCCGCGCCACTACGCCGCACTGTAAGGCGTGTGCCGCCAGTGGCCGCCCCGCGGACCACAGGATGACGGGCAGGAGCTGCAAGCCCCCCGTGCGAAAGGGCATAGTGCCGGCGCAGGTTCGCCCTGTTGCCACCACCGCCACCGCCGTCGCCGCCGCTGCAGTTCCAGCGGCGGTAGCTGAGGAGGGGGGTGCAATGTCAGAATAATGCTTTCCGACTACAGCATCCTCCAGGCGAACGCCAACCACTGCAAAGCGGCCCAGGACCTGGTAGTGCAGGTCATGGCCGAGTGGTTGGTGAACGTAGCGGTGGTCGCCGAGCCCTACTCGATCCCCAGCAGCTGGCTGGGTGACGAGGACGACTCGGTGGCACTAGCGGCGCGGTCTTCCACGGACTCCCCTCCCCTCTCGCTATTAGAGAGAGGACCGGGATACGTGGCCGCCGCGTGGGGAGACATAGCCCTTGTGGGGGTATATTTCTCCCCAAACCGCCCACTCCAGGACTTTGAGAATTTTCTTGGAGTCCTGGCCGCCGTGATCGGCAGGGCGGTTCCGCGTCAGGTCTCCGTACTGGGAGACCTGAATGCCAAGTCGGTGAGCTGGGGCAACCCGGCCACCGACGCACGCGGGCGGGCGGTAGAGTTGTGGGCAGCCTCCTCTGGACTCTCCCTCTTGAACAGAGGAAGCGTCCAGACATGCGTGCGGCGTCGGGGTGGCTCAATAGTGGACGTCACTTTTGCCACCCCGGCGTTAGCCGCGCGCGTGCTGAACTGGCGGGTGGACCTGGTGGAGACCATGTCGGACCACCGCTACGTGCGGTTTGACATCTCCACCAGGGGAGCAGGAGCGATGCGGCCCATCTCGGGGCGATCACCGTTCCCGCGGTGGGCTCTCACCCGCCTGGACAGGGAGGCAGCGGCGGAGGCGGCGTTCATCCAGGACTGGCTTTCGCCGCCTACCGCCGGCCTGGATGTGGACACCGCAGCGGGGCAGCTTCGGGAGTGTCTGACCGAGGTATGCAACTCTAGCATGCCTCGGTCTCGCCGACCACCACCCAAACGCGCCGTGTACTGGTGGTCGGCGGAGCTGGCGGGGCTCCGAGCAGCTTGCGTGGAAGCAAGGAGGGCCTACACACGGAGTCGGCGGCGGCGTCGACGGGACCGGGCCGACGAGGACCACCTCTACGCCGTATACGTGGAGGCAAAAAAGGTCCTCGATCGGGCCATCGCCGCCGCCAAAGACTCGGCGAGAGCCGAGCTGCTGGAGGGTCTCGACAACGACCCTTACGGGAGACCATACAAGGCGGCGCGCAACAAATTGCGCCCCTTTGGTCCCCCGGTTGCCGAGACCCTGGAGCCCTCATTTCTGGACGGGGTGGTTCAGTCCCTGTTCCCGGGCAGGGACAACTTCACCCCGCCAGTAATGTGTGGAGCCCCGCCAGACGAGGAGGAAGAGGAGGCCCCCTCTCCTGTCACGGAGTCGGAACTTGGCGCGGCGATTTTTCGTATCCGCGCCAAGAAGACGGCTCCAGGCCCCGACGGCGTCCCCGCGAGAGTGGTGGCGATCGCTGCCACTCAAATGGAGGACAGGTTTCGGGACCTCTTCAGCGCATGTCTTGCGTCTGGGAGGTTCCCGAAACCTTGGAAGGAAGGGCAGCTGTGCCTCCTCCGCAAGGAGGGCCGCCCAGCAGACTCCCCCTCGGCATACCGGCCCATCGTCTTGCTCGATGAGGTCGGAAAAATGTTCGAGGGGATAATGGCGGCTCGCCTGAAGGGCCACCTGCGGGACATCGGGCCGGACTTGTCGGACGCTCAGTTTGGTTTTCGGGCTGAGCGTTCGACGGTGGACGCGCTGGCCTGGCTTAAGGGCCAGGCGAAGGATGCGATGGAGGCGGGGGACGGATTGTTGGCGGTGTCATTCGACATAGCCAACGCCTTCAACTCCGTTCCTCACTCCACCATCCTAGAGGCGCTCCGATTCCACGGAGTGCCTCGATACCTGCGCAGTCTACTGGCCAGCTACCTGGAGGATCGGGCGATCCTCCTCGTAGATAGGACTGGCCAAGTCCGGCGGTACGCAGTCGAAGCCGGCGTTCCACAGGGGTCAGTCATAGGACCTCTCCTCTGGAACGTCGGCTACGATTGGCTCTTGCGGGGAACTCTCCTCCGAGGCACGAGTGTCGTCTGCTACGCGGACGACACTCTCCTCACCGCCCGGGGGGGGAGTTTCAGGGAGGCGGCCAACTTGGCCTCGGCGGGCGGATCCTTGGTCGCGGCGAGGATCCGCCGACTAGGTCTGAAGGTGGCGCTGCACAAGACCGAGGCCGTGTTCTTCCACGGACCTCGGCAGCGCCCCCCACCTGACGCCCACATCTTCGTGGAGGGCGTCAGAATCGAGGTCAAGGCCCAGATGAAATATCTGGGCCTTGTGATCGACAGCAGGTGGCGCTTCGGCCCGCATTTTAGCGGGCTGTCGTCGCGCCTGCTGAAGACGGCGGGGGCGCTCTCGTGGCTGCTCCCCAACTTGGGGGGGCCCAGCGCACGATGCCGGCAACTCTACGCCGGCATCCTGAAGAGTATGGCCCTCTACGGGGCCCCTATTTGGGAGGACGCCCTCCAACGGCGGGAGAACGCCGCCGCCTTGCGGGCACCTCAGAGGGCCATAGCCCAGCGGGTAGCGCGGGCCTACCGCACGGTAGGCTTTGCGGCAGCGTGTGCTCTGGCCAGCACCCCTCCTTGGGAGCTCGAGGCGTGGGTGCTCGCCAGAGTGTACGAATGGACGTCGGGGCGGAGAGCGAGAGGGGAACGCACCGCCCCGGAAGAGCGGGAGGCCGTCCGGCGGGAGGCGAGGGACGCCATCGTCCTCCATTGGACGGGGGACCTCGCCACCGCAGCCTTTGGCCGCCGAACCCTCGACGCGCTTGGGCCGGTCCTGCGAGACTGGCTCGAGCGGTCGCACGGGTTCCTCTCGTTTCGTCTGGTGCAGGTGCTGTCCGGACACGGTTGTTTCGGATCGTACCTGCACCGGATCGGACGGGAGGAGACGCCGTCGTGCCACGGCTGTGGCGCGGCGGAGGACACGGCGCAGCACACCCTCGAGGTGTGCCCGTCGTGGTCCGAGCCGCGCCGCAGTCTCATGGCGGCGATCGGACCAGACCTCTCGCTCCCCGGTTTGGTAAACGCCATGCTGGGGGATGAGGGGTCCTGGGCGGCAGTCGCCTCCTTCTGCGAACACGTCATGTCCCAGAAGGAGGCGGCGGAGCGCGCGCGGGAGGACGATCCTCACGCGGCGCTGCTCCGAAGGCGGAGGAGGGGTCGGAGAAGACGTCAGTTTGACGGACATCTCCGACTCCTCCCAGGTGGAGGCCAGCAGGCAACGGGTGCGGGGGCACCCTTGCCTGCATCGCACAGGCCTCCACCAGTGTCGGACGGGAATGGCCAGGTGTTCCCGGCCATTCCCGTAGCCCCCCAGGCCGGGGGGCATGCGGGGCCCGCCAGCTAGGCGGGCATGCGCCGGGAGGGTTGTGGAAGTAAAGGCTGAGCCGGTTTCCCATGACCCTCCCATCACGGCGACGCGGGAACACCGCTGAGTTTTAGTGGGTATACTGTCATTCGGACAGGGAGTCCCACATACCCCGTCTCGTCCACCACGAGTCGGGCATGCATAAAGCATTTCTCAGCGAGAAAAAAAAAAAAAAAAAAAAAAAAAAAGGTTAGGTTAGGTTAGGTTTTTTTTTTTTTTTTTTTTTTTTTTTTTTTTTTTTTTTTTTTTTTTTTTTTTTTGTTTTGGCAGGAGTGGGAAATCCTCATGGACGCCCAGACTGCCTCACTAATGAACCAGTCTGGGCAGTGCCGGACTCTTACCGGCTAAAACCCACTCCTGCCCTTGCTCAGTGTCCCTCTGACGTAATCAGAGCCCTGGTCAGACTTATTATTTGTTAATATTGTCCGTCTTTTACTTCATATTTTTGTGTGTTGTTTTGGTTCAGGTGGTTTTAATATCTTACATTATGTGTATCTAATTTCTTACTAAGCTATATTACTGTTTTTTATTTCGTTTTTGTTTGAGTATAACTAATTAATTCCTATAATATTAAACTTACTCTATAAAATACTTTTAATCAATAATTAAAATAATAAATAATAACAATAATAATTTTGGTATAATTTTAATTATAATTATGTTAAAAATTTAAATCTATTCTATACTTATATGCTATGGCTATTCTAATATATACCCAATATATTAAATAGACATAATATTTCCTATACTAAATATGTACTTACAATTATTTATTACTTTAACTACTAATTTTCTATATTTATTTGCAGATAGTTCTGGCGAACTGGCAGCTGCTACTTGAACCATAGGTTTAACCTCAGCGAGCTCGTCGGACCACAACGGTAAGGTAGGTTTGCTTTTGAAACTAGCTTTTAATTGGGCCAATTTCACATGAATTTGGCACCAATTTGCTACCACCAATTTGTGAAAGACAAAACTACCACCGCTGTGGTTCCCACTTCCAGGGAGCTTTGACTCCACCTTAGCAGTACGCCACCGACAGGCGTGCCAATGCGTCCCACTTCATTCGCACTGGGCACCCTCTGTCGAAGGCGTCATGCTCGGTCTTCGTCTGCTTCGCCAACAGGCAATTGCGACACTTCGGCGCTTCCGCTGCCAGCCGGGACGGGCAGTCAGCGCGCAAGTGGGAGTCGCCGCAGTGGATGCAGAGGTCGGCGGGCTCCGTGCACAGTTTTCGACTATGGCCGAAGCGCAGGCAGCGAGTGCACTGCACCAGTGGCGACTGGTCTTGCACTCGCACTCGCTGCAGGTCGATGTGCACGCGACCCGCCATAGTCAGCCTCTGCCACACCGTGGGGGACACCTGCAGGATGACGTGGCAGGTGTGGGGGTTCCTCGTCCTACGACGGTACTTCACCCCCAACCTCAAGTCCTCCGCAGGTATGTCCCCGAGCAGGTGGGCGTTCTGGCGTTGCAGAGCCTGTGTGACCTCCACATCCGTGTGGCAGGAGAGAACATCCATAATGATAAGGAGCGGGTCCTTATTCTTGACCTCCTCTACCACCAGGTTCCCCGCTCTCCTTATTCTCTCCGCCACCCTGGTCAGCTCCTCCCTGGTCTTAAACCCGACCACTACCTTCTGGTCCCTCGCTTTTCGCAGCCGCTCCACTCTAGTGCCCTCTTTTCTGGCATCGACCGCCGTCCTAAGCTTCTCAAGAACCTCTTCACCGGTGTCCTGATCATTCACAGATGATACTATAACCGAGTGAAGAGGTTCCTGGATAGTCTGCTTCGGGCCGGCGGCGATCTCCGCGAAAGTTGGGCCTTGGCCTGCGACATAGCGAGGGACCAGCTGGAGTTGCTCCGACAGAGCTCGTGTGTGCTGCTTGCACTCCTCCAACGCCTCGTTGTGCTGTTGGAGGTTCGCCATCAGCTGCTTCACGAGCTCTGTCGGTGCTTCCGTGGACGGGTTCAGTGGCGCGGGTGTCGGTGCGACTGTAGGCATGACTGCCGGTTCGACTGCGGGTGCGACCGCAGGTGCTGGCACTATGGGAGTCTTGCTCCGCTCCGCTTCCTTCACCAGCTCATATAGCCGGTTAATCGCGTCGAGGACCCCAGTCTTTATTTCCGTTTTGAGGTTTCGAGAGTTGCCCAAATGAAGCTTAGCTTTATTTAGGCAAGCTCTCGCCTCCGCTGTAAGACTGGGGTACCTCGACTCCGGTCTGGTTCCCTCGGCCTCCGGATTTTTTGGCACCAGCGGTGAGGTGGCACGCTTTGGTATAGCCAGGGACTTGGCCTGGGGCTCCGATTTCCCGGCCTCCCACTCCCCAATGCTTCGCCTCACACTGGGAAGCGAGAGTCCAGTCCTGGCTGGCGAAAGCGGTGAGCCGCTGGAACCTGGCGAGCCTGCGTTTTTCTTGGCCGGTGTGCGGAACATAGCGGTGGCCTTGGTGAAGGTAAGGTTCATAGGCTCCGGTCAGAGGGCACTGGCGATGTTGCTGTATCCCTGTAAAGGGGGGATGCAGTCAATAATAAAAATATTAATCGAGATAAAAAGAATAATATAATAAATAATTATAATTATAAAATAATAGTCAGTAGTCAGGTTAAAATCGATAAAATTAAGAATGCAGAATTAAAATACAATTAAAATAACTCAAAATAAATTAAATGATAAAATTGAATAAATTACAATATTAAGTATTGCTGTATCCCTGTAAAGGGGGGATCAGAAACCAGTAAAACTTATAAATACGACGAGCCCTGTAAACAGGAGACGGTCAAGTAAATTAAAATTATATTAAAATTACACTAAAACTCTTTAAAAGGTGCAATCAATTACGAAAAACAAATCTAATAACAATTTATTAATATGTGTTGGTATAAACGTCGCTGGAAGAGCTAAAAATAAGAAGTTGATTTTCTGCCGAAACCCCACGTCTACATTCCTATAGAACAGAGGGCGGGTGGGTGGGCAAATTTTTTGCGGGCTAGGCGCACGTGTGAGGTGTCAAAAGACGCGTCTCCGCGCGGGCTAGCTAACTATGGCGTTTGTGGAATTATTCCTGAACAAAAATCGGGAATTTTACTGAAAAAACCTGTTTTACGGCCAAAATTTAAGTGAAAACCTCGAATAACACCACCAAAACGGGACTCGAGCTCGCGGAACGCGCACGGGAGTCCAGGTAAGGCGGGTAAGTATCTATTTAAATTACTAAAAACTGGGAATAGTCTGGAATTTTGAAGAAAAATTTAGAATAGTGTTCCTTAAAAGGAGTTTTAGTGAAATTTTTACAAGTCAAAAACGAAAAAGTGTTTTTCGCGAAATAGTCAATTATCCCGAGTGGGAACGTTTCAGGGAGCAAGGGAAAGATTTAATTTGCTGAAAACAGCTTGAAATTGCGTCACCGGGATGCAAAGTTATATCGGTTAGGTTAGGTTAGGTTAGCTCCCCCCCCGGTGGGTTCCCGCATTGTCGAGGCGGGGGGGCTCAGTAGCCGTGGCGAGCTGGGCCACGGTGAAGCTAAGAGGAACCCCAGCGGGGGCCGCTCGTCCGGGCTGTGCGGTTTAGCCCGACGTAGCGGCCCACGGGTAGGTTGCGGTGCCGCGACATCGCGACCTACCTGAGGCGGGCCGCGATGTCCCCCGTGAGGGAGACATTGCGGCTGAGGACAGAGGCCGCGGCGGGAGGGGCTCTCCCTTCCTTCCGCGGCCTTGACGGGGCCGCCACCGTTCGATGGCGGACGCGGTGGGGCCGCAGGGGAAGAGGAGTGTCGGTGTGTCGTTGCCGCTCTCCCTATCCTCTGCGGCCGTAGCTCCCCCAACTTGGGGGGGCATGCGGGGCCTGCCTCTTAGGCGGGCGTGGAGGCTAGCAGGCCAGCGGGTGCGGGGGCACCGTTGCCTGCATCGCACAGGCCTCCACCTTGTGGGACGGGAATGGCCAGGTGTTCTCGGCCATTCCCGTAGCCCCCCAACCTGGGGGGCATGTGGGGCCCGCCATACCATCTTGGCGGGCATGCGTCGGGAGGGCTGTGGATGTAAAGGCTATGCCGGATTCCCATGGCCCTCCCATCACGGCGACGCGGGAACACCGCTGAGTTTTAGTGGGTATACTGTCATTCCGACAGGGAGTCCCACATACCCCGTCTCGTCCCCCGGGAGGCGGGGATGCATAAAGCATTTCTCAGCGACAAAAAAAAAAAAAAAAAAAAAAAAAGGTTAGGTTAGCTTAGGTTAGTTTTTTTTTTTTTTTTTTTTTTTTTTTTTTTTTTTTTGTTTTGGCAGGAGTGGGAAATCCTCATGGACGCCCAGACTGCCTCACTTGTGAACCAGTCTGGGCAGTGCCGGACTCTTACCGGCTAAAACCCACTCCTGCCCTTGCTCAGTGTCCCTCTGACATGATCAGAGCCCTTGTTATTTCAATGGGTTCATTGTCTGTCTTCTAATAACTATTTTTGTCCAGTCCCGTAGTTCGAAGTAGGCGGTTCCTGGAAGCAGTCTTCGCTACTCTTTATCTGCTTTACCTTTTTATGTTTATGTGAACGTGGTTTTAAAATCTTATATTTTATATTTTCCTTTATCTGTCTTATTTTTCTATGTTTCTTCACTATTTTTGATTATATCATAAATTAAAACAATAATAATAATAATAAATAATAAAAACAATAATATTGGCATAATTCAATTATATTTCTATTTAAAATTTAATCCATTATATACCTATGCTATTATAATATACACAATATATTCAATACACATAATATTCCTAATACTAAAAACTTACTTTTATTTCTTAACATATAATTTTTAAAAATTGATTTTCTATTCATTATCCCAATGTTATTATTTTCCTTTTCAGACCATTCTGGCGAACTCGCAGCTGCTCCTTGTACCATTATTTTGACCTTAACGTGCTCGTCGGACCACAACGGTAAGGTAGATTTGCTCTTAAAACCAGCTTTCAATTGGGCCAATTTCACATAAAGTTGGCTCCAATTTGCTACTTCCAACTTATGAAGAACAAAACTACCACCGCTGTGGTTTCCATTTCCAGGTTAGGTTAGGTTAGGTTAGGTTAGGTTAGGTTCCCCCCCGGTGGGTTCCCGCATTGTCGAGGCGGGGGGGCTCAGTAGCCGTGGCGAGCTGGGCCACGGTGAAGCTAAGAGGAACCCCAGCGGGGGGCCGCTCGTCCGGGCTGTGCGGTTTAGCCCGACGTAGCGGCCCACGGGTAGGTTGCGGTGCCGCGACATCGCGACCTACCTGAGGCGGGCCGCGATGTCCCCCGTGAGGGAGACATTGCGGCTGAGGACAGAGGCCGCGGCGGGAGGGGCTCTCCCTTCCTTCCGCGGCCTTGACGGGGCCGCCACCGTTCGATGGCGGACGCGGTGGGGCCGCAGGGGAAGAGGAGTGTCGGTGTGTCGTTGCCGCTCTCCCTATCCTCTGCGGCCGTAGCTCCCCCAAGCTGGGGGGGCATGCGGGGCCTGCCTTTTAGGCGGGCGTGGAGGCCAGCAGGCAGCGGGTGCGGGGGCACCGTTGCCTGTTTTGCACAGGCCTCCACCAGTGTGGGACGGGAATGGCCAGGTGTTCCCGGCCATTCCCGTAGCCCCCCAACCTGGGGGGCATGTGGGGCCCGCCATACCATCTTGGCGGGCGTGCGCCGGGAGGGCTGTGGAAGTTAAGGCTATGCCGGTTTCCCATGGCCCTCCCACTACGGCGATGTAGGAACACCGCTGAGTTTTAGTGGGTATACTGTCATTCCGACAGGGAGTCCCACATACCCCGTCTCGTCCCCCGGGAGGCGGGGATGCATAAAGCATTTCTCAGCGACAAAAAAAAAAAAAAAAAAAGGTTAGGTTAGGTTAGGTTCCCCCCCGGTGGGTTCCCGCACCCCCCCGGTGGGTTCCCGCACCCCCCCGGTGGGTTCCCGCATTGTCGAGGCGGGGGGGCTCAGTAGCCGTGGCGAGCTGGGCCACGGTGAAGCTAAGAGGAACCCCAGCGGGGGCCGCTCGTCCGGGCTGTGCGGTTTAGCCCGACGTAGCGGCCGTAGGGTAGGTTGCGGTGCCGCTTGGGCGACATCGCAGCCTACCTGAGGCGGGCCGCGGTGTCCCCCGTGAGGGAGACATCGCGGCTGAGGATTGGAGGCCGCGGCGGGAGAGGAGTGTCGGTGTTTCGTTGCCGCTCTCCCTACCTTCCGCGGCCTTGACGGGGCCGCCACCGTTAGATGGCGGACGCGGTGGGGCCGCAGGGGAAGAGGAGTGTCGGTGTTTCGTTGCCGCTCTCCCTATCCTCTGCGGCCGTAGCTCCCCCAACCTGGGGGGGCATGCGGGGCCTGCCTCTTAGGCGGGCGTGGAGGCCAGCAGGCCAGCGGGTGCGGGGGCACCGTTGCCTGTATTGCACAGGCCTCCACCAGTGTGGGACGGGAATGGCCAGGTGTTCCCGGCCATTCCCGTAGCCCCCCAACTTGGGGGGCATGCGGGGCCCGCCATTCCATCTAGGCGGGCGTGCGCCGGGAGGGCTGTGGAAGTAAAGGCTATGCCGGTTTCCCATGGCCCTCCCATTACGGCGATTGTAGGAACACCGCTGAGTTTTAGTGGGTATACTGTCATTCGGACAGGGAGTCCCACATACCCCGTCTCGTCCCCCACGAGTCGGGCATGCATAAAGCATTTCTCAGCGAGAAAAAAAAAAAAAAAAAGGTTAGGTTAGGTTAGGTTCCCCCCCGGTGGGTTGCCCCCCCGGTGGGTTCCCGCATTGTCGAGGCGGGGGGGCTCAGTAGCCGTGGCGAGCTGGGCCACGGTGAAGCTAAGAGGAACCCCAGCGGGGGCCGCTCGTCCGGGCTGTGCGGTTTAGCCCGACGTAGCGGCCCACAGGTAGGTTGCGGTGCCGCGACATCGCGACCTACCTGAGGCGGGCCGCGATGTCCCCCGTGAGGGAGACATTGCGGCTGAGGATAGAGGCCGCGGCGGGAGGGGCTCTCCCTTCCTTCCGCGGCCTTGATGGGGCCGCCACCGTTCGATGGCGGACGCGGTGGGGCCGCAGGGGAAGAGGAGTGTCGGTGTTTCGTTGCCGCTCTCCCTATCCTCTGCGGCCGTAGCTCCCCCAACGCGGGGGGCATGCGGGGCCCGCCTTTTAGGCGGGCGTGGAGGCCAGCAGGCAACGGGTGCGGGGGCTCCGTTGCCTGTTTTGCACAGGCCTCCACCTTGTGGGACGGGAATGGCCAGGTGTTCCCGGCCATTCCCGTAGCCCCCCAACTTGGGGGGCATGCGGGGCCCGCCATACCATCTTGGCGGGCGTGCGCCGGGAGGGCTGTGGATGTAAAGGCTATGCCGGATTCCCATGGCCCTCCCATCACGGCGACGCGGGAACACCGCTGAGTTTTAGTGGGTATACTGTCATTCCGACAGGGAGTCCCACATACCCCGTCTCGTCCCCCGGGAGGCGGGGATGCATAAAGCATTTCTCAGCGACAAAAAAAAAAAAAAAAAAAAAAAAAAAAAAGGTTAGGTTAGGTTAGGTTCCCCCCCGGTGGGTTGCCCCCCCGGTGGGTTCCCGCATTGTCGAGGCGGGGGGGCTCAGTAGCCGTGGCGAGCTGGGCCACGGTGAAGCTAAGAGGAACCCCAGCGGGGGCCGCTCGTCCGGGCTGTGCGGTTTAGCCCGACGTAGCGGCCCACAGGTAGGTTGCGGTGCCGCGACATCGCGACCTACCTGAGGCGGGCCGCGATGTCCCCCGTGAGGGAGACATTGCGGCTGAGGATAGAGGCCGCGGCGGGAGGGGCTCTCCCTTCCTTCCGCGGCCTTGACGGGGCCGCCACCGTTCGATGGCGGACGCGGTGGGGCCGCAGGGGAAGAGGAGTGTCGGTGTTTCGTTGCCGCTCTCCCTATCCTCTGCGGCCGTAGCTCCCCCAACGCGGGGGGCATGCGGGGCCCGCCTTTTAGGCGGGCGTGGAGGCCAGCAGGCAACGGGTGCGGGGGCTCCGTTGCCTGTTTTGCACAGGCCTCCACCTTGTGGGACGGGAATGGCCAGGTGTTCTCGGCCATTCCCGTAGCCCCCCAACCTGGGGGGCATGTGGGGCCCGCCATACCATCTTGGCGGGCATGCGTCGGGAGGGCTGTGGATGTAAAGGCTATGCCGGATTCCCATGGCCCTCCCATCACGGCGACGCGGGAACACCGCTGAGTTGCTGAGTTTTAGTGGGTATACTGTCATTCCGGCAGGGAGTCCCACATACCCCGTCTCGTCCCCCGGGAGGCGGGGATGCATAAAGCATTTCTCAGCGACAAAAAAAAAAAAAAAAAAAAAAAAAAAAAAAAAAAAAAAAAAAAAAAAAAAAAAAAAGGTTAGGTTAGGTTAGATTAGGTTAGGTTAGGTTCCCCCCCGGTGGGTTCCCGCATTGTCGAGGCGGGGGGGCTCAGTAGCCGTGGCGAGCTGGGCCACGGTGAAGCTAAGAGGAACCCCAGCGGGGGCCGCTCGTCCGGGCTGTGCGGTTTAGCCCGACGTAGCGGCCCACGGGTAGGTTGCGGTGCCGCTTGCGCGACATCGTGACCTACCTGAGGCGGGCCGCGATGTCCCCCATGAGGGAGACATTGCGGCTGAGGACAGAGGCCGCGGCGGGAGGGGCTCTCCCTTCCTTCCGCGGCCTTGACGGGGCCGCCACCGTTCGATGGCGGACGCGGTGGGGCCGCAGGGGAAGAGGAGTGTCGGTGTTTCGTTGCCGCTCTCCCTATCCTCTGCGGCCGTAGCTCCCCCAACCTGGGGGGGCATGCGGGGCCTGCGTTTTAGGCAGGCGTGGAGACCAGCAGGCAACGGGTGCGGGGGCACCGTTGCCTGTATTGCACAGGCCTCCACCAGTGTGGGACGGGAATGGCCAGGTGTTCTCGGCCATTCCCGTAGCCCCCCAACCTGGGGGGCATGTGGGGCCCGCCATTCCATCTTGGCGGGCATGCGCCGGGAGGGCTGTGGATGTAAAGGCTATGCCGGATTCCCATGGCCCTCCCATCACGGCGACGCGGGAACACCGCTGAGTTTTAGTGGGTATACTGTCATTCCGACAGGGAGTCCCACATACCCCGTCTCGTCCCCCGGGAGGCGGGGATGCATAAAGCATTTCTCAGCGACAAAAAAAAAAAAAAAAAAAAAAAAGGTTAGGTTAGGTTGAGGTTCCCGAAACCTTGGAAGGAGGGGCAGTTGTGCCTCCTCCGCAAAGAGGGTCGCCCAGCGGATTCCCCCTCGGCATACCGGCCCATCGTTCTACTTGATGAGGTCGGCAAAATGTTCGAGGGGATAATCGCGGCTCGCCTGAAGGGCCACCTGCGGGACATCGGGCCGGACTTGTCGGACGCTCAGTTTGGTTTTCGGGCTGAGCGTTCGACGGTGGACGCGCTGGCCTGGCTTAAGGGCCAGGCGAAGGATGCGATGGAGGCGGGGGACGGATTGTTGGCGGTGTCATTCGACATAGCCAACGCCTTCAACTCCGTTCCTCACTCCACCATCCTTGAGGCGCTCCGGTTCCACGGAGTGCCTCGATACATGCGCAGTCTGCTGGCCAGCTACCTGGAGGATCGGGCGATCCTGCTGGTAGACAGGACTGGCCAAGTCCGGCGGTACGTCGTCGAAGCCGGCGTTCCACAGGGGTCAGTCATAGGACCTCTCCTCTGGAACGTCGGCTACGATTGGCTCCTGCGGGGAACTCTCCTCCGAGGCACGAGTGTCGTCTGCTACGCGGACGACACTCTCCTCACCGCCCGGGGGGGGAGTTTCAGGGAGGCGGCCAACTTGGCCTCAGCGGGCGGATCTTTGGTCGCGGCGAGGATCCGCCGCCTAGGTCTGAAGGTGGCGCTGCACAAGACCGAGGCCGTTTTCTTCCACGGACCTCGGCAGCGCCCCCCACCTGACGCCCACATCTTCGTGGAGGGCGTCAGAATCGGGGTCAAGGCCCAGATGAAATATCTGGGCCTTGTGATCGACAGCAGGTGGCGCTTCGGCCCGCATTTTAGCGGGCTGTCGTCGCGCCTGCTGAAGACGGCGGGGGCGCTCTCGTGGCTGCTCCCCAATTTGGGGGGGCCCAGTGCACGATGCCGGCAACTTTACGCCGGCATCCTGAAGAGTATGGCCCTCTACGGGGCCCCTATTTGGGAGGACGCCCTCCAACGGCGGGAGAACGCCGCCGCCTTGCGGGCACCCCAGAGGGCCATAGCCCAGCGGGTAGCGCGGGCCTACCGCACGGTAGGCTTTGCGGCAGCGTGCGCTCTGGCCAGCACCCCTCCTTGGGAACTCGAGGCGTGGGTGCTCGCCAGAGTGTACGAATGGACGGCGGGGCGGAGAGCGAGAGGAGAACGCACCGCCCCGGAAGAGCGGGAGGCCGTCCGGCGGGAGGCGAGGGACGCCATCGTCCTCCATTGGACGGGGGACCTCGCCACCGCAGCCTTTGGCCGCCGAACCCTCGACGCGCTTGGGCCGGTCCTGCGAGACTGGCTCGAGCGGTCGCACGGGTTCCTTTCGTTCCGTCTGGTGCAGGTGCTGTCCGGACACGGTTGTTTCGGATCGTACCTGCATCGGATCGGGCGGGAGGAGACGCCGTCGTGCCACGGCTGTGGCGCGGCGGAGGACACGGCGCAGCACACCCTCGAGGTGTGCCCGTCGTGGTCCGAGCCGCGCCGCAGTCTCATGGCGGCGATCGGACCGGACCTCTCACTGCCCGGTTTGGTTAACGCCATGCTGGGGGATGAGGGGTCCTGGGCGGCAGTCGCCTCCTTCTGCGAACACGTCATGTCCCAGAAGGAGGCGGCGGAGCGTGCGCGGGAGGACGATCCTCACGCGGCGCTACTCCGAAGGCGGAGGAGGGGTCGAAGAAGACGTCAATTTGACGGTCATCTCCGACTCCTCCCAGGTGGAGGCCAGCAGGCAATGGGTGCGGGGGCATCCTTGCCTGCATTGCACGGGCCTCCACCAGTGTCGGACGGGAATGGCCAGGTGTTCCCGGCCATTCCCGTAGCCCCCCAGCCCGGGGGGCATGCGGGGCCCGCCAGCTAGGCGGGCATGCGCCGGGAGGGTTGTGGAAGTAAAGGCTGAGCCGGTTTCCCATGACCCTCCCATCACGGCGACGCGGGAACACCGCTGAGTTTTAGTGGGTATACTGTCATTCGGACAGGGAGTCCCACATACCCCGTCTCGTCCCCCACGAGACGGGCATGCATAAAGCATTTCTCAGCGAGAAAAAAAAAAAAAAAAAAAGGTTAGGTTAGGTTCCCCCCCGGTGGGTTCCCGCATTGTCGAGGCGGGGGGGCTCAGTAGCCGTGGCGAGCTGGGCCACGGTGAAGCTAAGAGGAACCCCAGCGGGGGCCGCTCGTCAAGGCTTTGCGGCTTAGCCAATGACGTAGCGGCCCACGGGTAGGTTGCGGTGCCGCGACATCGTGACCTACCTGAGGCGGGCCGCGATGTCCCCCGTGAGGGAGACATTGCGGCTGAGGATAGAGGCCGCGGCGGGAGGGGTTCTCCCTTCCTTCCGCGGCCTTGACGGGGCCGCCACCGTGAGATGGCGGACGCGGCGGGGCCGCAGGGGAAGAGGAGTGTCGGTGTTTCGTTGCCGCTCTCCCTATCCTCTGCGGCCGTAGCTCCCCCAACCTGGGGGGGCATGCGGGGCCCGCCTTTCAGGCGGGCGTGGAGGCCAGCAGGCAACGGGTGCGGGGGCACCGTTGCCTGTTTTGCACAGGCCTCCACCTTGTGGGACGGGAATGGCCAGGTGTTCTCGGCCATTCCCGTAGCCCCCAAACTGGGGGGCATGTGGGGCCCGCCATACCATCTTGGCGGGCATGCGCCGGGAGGGCTGTGGATGTAAAGGCTATGCCGGATTCCCATGGCCCTCCCATCACGGCGACGCGGGAACACCGCTGAGTTTTAGTGGGTATACTGTCATTCCGACAGGGAGTCCCACATACCCCGTCTCATCCCCCGAGAGGCGGGGATGCATAAAGCATTTCTCAGCGAAAAAAAAAAAAAAAAAAAAAAAAAAAAAAAAAAAAAAAAAAAAAAAAAAAAAAAAAAAAAAAAGGTTAGGTTGGGGGATCCCCCACAGTGCATACTTCTTCGCAGTATCCCCCGGGCAACGACGTGTCTGACCACCGTAACGGAGTGGCAGACCGGCGGCTAAAGTGCGCTGTGAATTCGTAGATATACAAAGCGGTCATCTACGAACGATGTCGAAGAAACCTTTGCGTGACGCCTCCGGGCGCTTTTGTTTTAACCCTGTTTTTAACCCAGATTTTATCCCTAATTTTAATATATTAAACCCTGTTTTTAACCCGAATCGCTCCTCCCAGGGCGATTCAAACGGCCCTTCTCAGGGCCAACCCAACGGCCCTTCTCAGGGCCAATCCAACGGCCCTTCTCAGGGCCACGCCGATGACGCTCAGGCGTCGGAAGCTGACCGCGCACCATCTGCGGCTAGCTTGTTTGGTTGGGCAGACGAGATTTCGGATTCCGACCAATCCAGCATGGACACGTCGGCGGCCGAGAATGACCGCCTCAGGCGGAAGAGGGCTTACTACCTAAGGCAAGGGTCCGAGGGCTCCTCGGAGTCGGCCGGAAGTAAGGGAGGGAAGAAGTCGAAGTCCAAAAGGGCTTCGACTTCTGAAGCGGCAGATACCCACGATGTGGGCTTGCTGGACGCCGAGCGCCAGCTAAATCTGGCTAAGAGGGCGCAGCTCCAGCAAGACCTGGAGGATAGGGTCGCTGCGAAGGAGCGCCAGACGCAAACCGCCAGGTCGAGGGCTGGCTATGGGGCATCAAGTGTCCTATATGCTGACCACTCCCTGGCGGAACTGGAGCGCATGGCGCAGGAGGACAGAGAGGAGGTCCTGGAGGTCGCCTCAAAGTCCTCCAACCTGAAAGGGACCTTCCAGAAGGCCCTCAAATGCCGGGCTGCCAGCATGCATAGCATTATCGCAGAGCTGGTAAAGCGGACGGCCACGGACGAGACGCGGCAACTGCAGGCGAAGGTTGATCGCCTGCAGGCGGAGGTCAGCCAGCTACACCTGAAGCTGGCTGAGGCCACGGCTCGGCCTGCCCAACCTGCCCCAGGTCCAGCGGTAGGAGGCTCTTCTTCCCCTTCCAACCTTGAGGAGATCCTCCTAAAGGTTGTTATGGAGGAGAGGGCCTTCACCAGAGCTTGCTTCGCAGGCATTGAGGACCGGCTCCTGCCGGAAAAGCGGCTTCGCCCGCCGCTAGCGGCGGATAAGCCACCAGCGAAGGAGCCGGAACCTGCGCCTGTAGCAGGCCCGGCACCGGGTGCGCAGCCCCAGGCCCCGAAGCCCTCCAAGGGCAAAGGTAAGGGTAAGAGGACCAAGGCGGCTCCTCAAACCCCCACCACGAGCGCGGAGGGAGTGACTGGGTCTTCGGCGACTCCAGCAGCCCAGAACTCGCAGGAAGAAGAGGACGCCCTTCTTCCCTCCACCACCCCGTCCAACCAGTCATGGACGGAAGTGGTCAAGAGAGGGAAGAAGAAGGGAGGGGCCAAGTCGGCCCCCAAGCCCGCTGCTGCTCCTGCAGCCAATCGGGCTCCAGCCGGCGGGAGGAAGCTGGTTCCTCCCAAAACCGCGGCCGTCGTGGTGACCCTCACCCCGGAGGCCGCGGAGCGCGGCGAGACGTACGAGTCCGTCCTAAGACGGGCTCGTACCAATGCTGATCCCTCCCAGCTGGGGATCAGCAACATTAAGTGCCGCCGAACCCTAACCGGGGCTCGAATTTTTGAGTTCTCGGGGGAACAGCGCGGCACTAATGCGGACCTCTTCGCAGCGAAGTTGCGAGAGGTCATCGCGGACGTGGCGACGGTCGTCAAGCCCGTCAAGACCGCAGCCTTGGAGGTGACCGATCTGGACGATTCGGTCACCAAAGAGGATGTGGTGGCGGCCGTCGCGGCGGCTGGAGGCTGCGACGCTGGCGCGGTGAAGGGGGGAGCCATCAGGCTCGGCCGCCGCGGCATGGGCATCATCCGCGTCGAGTGCCCAGTCGTCGCGGCTGCGGCCGTCATTGCTGCGACCAAGGGACGGCTGCTCGTTGGGCTCAGCTCGGCTGTGGTCCGGGCACTGGAGGACCAGCCAACGAGGTGCTTCAAGTGCTTCGCTTTCGGCCACACCCGAGCCACGTGTCCCTCCAAGTCCGACTGGGGAGACGCCTGCTACCAGTGCGGGCAAGAGGGACACAGGAGTGCCACTTGCAGCTCCACCACGCCACACTGGAAGACGTGTGCCGCCAGTGGCCGCCCCGCGGACCACAGGATGACGGGCAGGAGCTGCAAGCCCCCCGTGCGAAAGGGCATAGTGCCGGCGCAGGTTCGCCCTGTTGCCACCACCGCCGCCGCCGTCGCCGCCGCTGCAGCTCCAGCGGCGGTAGCTGAGGAGGAGGGTGCAATGTCGGAATAATGCTTTCCGACTACAGCATCCTCCAGGCGAACGCCAACCACTGCAAAGCGGCCCAGGACCTGGTAGTGCAGGTCATGGCCGAGTGGTTGGTGAACGTAGCGGTGGTCGCCGAGCCCTACTCGATCCCCAGCAGCTGGCTGGGTGACGAGGACGACTCGGTGGCACTAGCGGCGCGGTCTTCCACGGACTCCCCTCCCCTCTCGCTATTAGAGAGAGGACCGGGATACGTGGCCGCCGCGTGGGGAGACATAGCCCTTGTGGGGGTATATTTCTCCCCAAACCGCCCACTCCAGGACTTTGAGAATTTTCTCGGAGTCCTGGCCGCCGTGGTCGGCAGGGCGGTTCCGCGTCAGGTCTCCGTACTGGGAGACCTGAATGCCAAGTCGGTGAGCTGGGGCAACCCGGCCACCGACGCACGCGGGCGGGCGGTGGAGTTGTGGGCAGCCTCCTCTGGACTCTCCCTCTTGAACAGAGGAAGCGTCCAGACATGCGTGCGGCGTCGGGGTGGCTCAATAGTGGACGTCACTTTCGCCACCCCGGCGTTAGCCGCGCGCGTGCTGAACTGGCGGGTGGACCTGGTGGAGACCATGTCGGACCACCGCTACGTGCGGTTCGACATCTCCACCAGGGGCCCAGGAGCGATGCGGCCCATCTCGGGGCGATCACCGTTCCCGCGGTGGGCTCTCACCCGCCTGGACAGGGAGGCAGCGGCGGAGGCGGCGTTCATCCAGGACTGGCTTTCGCCGCCTACCGCCGGCCTGGATGTGGACACCGCAGCGGGGCAGCTTCGGGAGTGTCTGACCGAGGTATGCAACTCTAGCATGCCTCGGTCTCGCCGACCACCACCCAAACGCGCCGTGTACTGGTGGTCGGCGGAGCTGGCGGGGCTTCGAGCAGCTTGCGTGGAGGCTAGGAGGGCCTACACGCGGAGTCGGCGGCGGCGTCGACGGGATCGGGCCGACGAGGACCACCTCTACGGCGTATATGTGGAGGCAAAACAGGTCCTCGATCGGGTCATCGCCGCCGCCAAAGACTCGGCGAGAGCCGAGCTGCTGGAGGGTCTCGACAACGACCCATACGGGAGACCATACAAGGCTGCACGTAACAAATTGCGCCCCTTTGGTCCCCCGGTTGCCGAGACCCTGGAGCCCTCATTTCTGGACGGGGTGATTCAGTCCCTGTTCCCGGGCAGGGACAACTTCACCCCGCCAGTGATGTGTAGAGCCCCGCTGGCAGACGAGGAGCAAGAGGAGCTCCCTCCTGTCACGGAGTCGGAACTTGGCGCGGCGATCCTCCGTATCCGCGCCAAGAAGACGGCTCCAGGCCCCGACGGCGTCCCCGCGAGAGTGGTGGCGATCGCTGCCACTCAAATGGAGGACAGGTTTCGGGACCTCTTCAGCGCATGTCTTGCGTCTGGGAGGTTCCCGAAACCATGGAAGGAGGGGCAGTTGTGCCTCCTCCGCAAGGAGGGCCGCCCAGCGGATTCCCCCTCGGCATACCGGCCCATCGTTCTACTCGATGAGGTCGGCAAAATGTTTGAGGGGATAATGGCGGCTCGCCTGAAGGGCCACCTGCGGGACATCGGGCCGGACTTGTCGGACGCTCAGTTTGGTTTTCGGGCTGAGCGTTCGACGGTGGACGCGCTGGCCTGGCTTAAGGGCCAGGCGAAGGATGCGATGGAGGCGGGGGACGGATTGTTGGCGGTGTCATTCGACATAGCCAACGCCTTCAACTCCGTTCCTCACTCCACCATCCTAGAGGCGCTCCGATTCCACGGAGTGCCTCGATACCTGCGCAGTCTACTGGCCAGCTACCTGGAGGATCGGGCGATCCTCCTCGTAGATAGGACTGGCCAAGTCCGGCGGTACGCAGTCGAAGCCGGCGTTCCACAGGGGTCAGTCATAGGACCTCTCCTCTGGAACGTCGGCTACGATTGGCTCTTGCGGGGAACTCTCCTCCGAGGCACGAGCGTCGTCTGCTACGCGGACGACACTCTCCTCACCGCCCGGGGGGGGAGTTTCAGGGAGGCGGCCAACTTGGCCTCGGCGGGCGGATCCTTGGTCGCAGCGAGGATCCGCCGCCTAGGTCTGAAGGTGGCGCTGCACAAGACCGAGGCCGTGTTCTTCCACGGACCTCGGCAGCGCCCCCCACCTGACGCCCACATCTTTGTGGAGGGCGTCAGAATCGAGGTCAAGGCCCAGATGAAGTATCTGGGCCTTGTGATCGACAGCAGGTGGCGTTTCGGCCCGCATTTTAGCGGGCTGTCTTCGCGCCTGCTGAAGACGGCGGGGGCGCTCTCGTGGCTGCTCCCCAACTTGGGGGGGCCCAGCGCACGATGCCGGCAACTTTACGCCGGCATCCTGAAGAGTATGGCCCTCTACGGGGCCCCTATTTGGGAGGACGCCCTCCAACGGCGGGAGAACGCCGCCGCCTTGCGGGCACCCCAGAGGGCCATAGCCCAGCGGGTAGCGCGGGCCTACCGCACGGTAGGCTTTGCGGCAGCGTGCGCTCTGGCCAGCACCCCTCCTTGGGAACTCGAGGCGTGGGTGCTCGCCAGAGTGTACGAATGGACGGCGGGGCGGAGAGCGAGAGGGGAACGCACCGCCCCGGAAGAGCGGGAGGCCGTCCGGCGGGAGGCGAGGGACGCCATCGTCCTCCATTGGACGGGGGACCTCGCCACCGCAGCCTTTGGCCGCCGAACCCTCGACGCGCTTGGGCCGGTCCTGCGAGACTGGCTCGAGCGGTCGCACGGGTTCCTCTCGTTTCGTCTGGTGCAGGTGCTGTCCGGACACGGTTGTTTCGGATCGTACCTGCACCGGATCGGACGGGAGGAGACGCCGTCGTGCCACGGCTGTGGCGCGGCGGAGGACACGGCGCAGCACACCCTCGAGGTGTGCCCGTCGTGGTCCGAGCCGCGCCGCAGTCTCATGGCGGCGATCGGACCGGACCTCTCGCTCCCCGGTGTGGTAAACGCCATGCTGGGGGATGAGGGGTCCTGGGCGGCAGTCGCCTCCTTCTGCGAACACGTCATATCCCAGAAGGAGGCGGCGGAGCGCGCGCGGGAGGACGATCCTCACGCGGCGCTGCTCCGAAGGCGGAGGAGGGGTCGGAGAAGACGTCAGTTTGACGGACATCTCCGACTCCTCCCAGGTGGAGGCCAGCAGGCAACGGGTGCGGGGGCACCCTTGCCTGCATCGCACAGGCCTCCACCAGTGTCGGACGGGAATGGCCAGGTGTTCCCGGCCATTCCCGTAGCCCCCCAGCCCGGGGGGCATGCGGGGCCCGTCAGCTAGGCGGGCATGCGCCGGGAGGGTTGTGGAAGTAAAGGCTGAGCCGGTTTCCCATGACCCTCCCATCACGGCGACGCGGGAACACCGCTGAGTTTTAGTGGGTATACTGTCATTCGGACAGGGAGTCCCACATACCCCGTCTCGTCCCCCACGAGTCGGGCATGCATAAAGCATTTCTCAGCGAGAAAAAAAAAAAAAAAAAAAAAAAAAAAGGTTAGGTTAGGTTAGGTTAGGTTTCCCCCCCGGTGGGTTCCCGCATTGTCGAGGCGGGGGGGCTCAGTAGCCGTGGTATGGGGGTACCACGGTGAAGCTAAGAGGAACCCCAGCGGGGGCCGCTCGTCAAGGCTTTGCGGCTTAGCCAATGACGTAGCGGCCGTAGGGTAGGTTGCGGTGCCGCTTGGGCGACATCGCAGCCTACCTGAGGCGGGCCGCGGTGTCCCCCGTGAGGGAGACATCGCGGCTGAGGATTGGAGGCCGCGGCGGGAGAGGAGTGTCGGTGTTTCGTTGCCGCTCTCCCTACCTTCCGCGGCCTTGACGGGGCCGCCACCGTTAGATGGCGGACGCGGTGGGGCCGCAGGGGAAGAGGAGTGTCGGTGTTTCGTTGCCGCTCTCCCTATCCTCTGCGGCCGTAGCTCCCCCAACCTGGGGGGGCATGCGGGGCCCGCCTTTTAGGCGGGCGTGGAGGCCAGCAGGCAACGGGTACGGGGGCTCCGTTGCCTGTTTTGCACAGGCCTCCACCTTGTGGGACGGGAATGGCCAGGTGTTCTCGGCCATTCCCGTAGCCCCCCAACCTGGGGGGCATGTGGGGCCCGCCATACCATCTTGGCGGGCATGCGTCGGGAGGGCTGTGGAAGTAAAGGCTATGCCGGTTTCCCATGGCCCTCCCATCACGGCGACGCGGGAACACTGCTGAGTTTTAGTGGGTATACTGTCATACCGACAGGGAGTCCCACATACCCCGTCTCGTCCCCCGGGAGGCGGGGATGCATAAAGCATTTCTCAGCGACAAAAAAAAAAAAAAAAAAAAAAAAAGGTTAGGTTTCCCCCCCGGTGGGTTCCCGCATTGTCGAGGCGGGGGGGCTCAGTAGCCGTGGTATGGGGGTACCACGGTGAAGCTAAGAGGAACCCCAGCGGGGGCCGCTCGTCAAGGCTTTGCGGCTTAGCCAATGACGTAGCGGCCGTAGGGTAGGTTGCGGTGCCGCTTGGGCGACATCGCAGCCTACCTGAGGCGGGCCGCGGTGTCCCCCGTGAGGGAGACATCGCGGCTGAGGATTGGAGGCCGCGGCGGGAGAGGAGTGTCGGTGTTTCGTTGCCGCTCTCCCTACCTTCCGCGGCCTTGACGGGGCCGCCACCGTTCGATGGCGGACGCGGTGGGGCCGCAGGGGAAGAGGAGTGTCGGTGTGTCGTTGCCGCTCTCCCTATCCTCTGCGGCCGTAGCTCCCCCAACGTGGGGGGCATGCGGGGCCCGCCTTTCAGGCGGGCGTGGAGGCCAGCAGGCAACGGGTGCGGGGGCACCGTTGCCTGTTTTGCACAGGCCTCCACCTTGTGGGACGGGAATGGCCAGGTGTTCTCGGCCATTCCCGTAGCCCCCCAACCTGGGGGGCATGTGGGGCCCGCCATACCATCTTGGCGGGCATGCGCCGGGAGGGCTGTGGAAGTAAAGGCTATGCCGGTTTCCCATGGCCCTCCCAACACGGCGACGCGGGAACACCGCTGAGTTTTAGTGGGTATACTGTCATTCCGACAGGGAGTCCCACATACCCCGTCTCGTCCCCCGGGAGGCGGGGATGCACAAAGCATTTCTCAGCGACAAAAAAAAAAAAAAAAAAAAAAAAAAAAAAAAAAAAAAAAAAAAAAAAAAAAAGGTTAGGTTAGGTTAGGTTAGGTTGGGGGATCCCCCACAGCGCATACTTCCACGTAGTATCCCCTGGGCAACGTCGTGTCTGACCACCGTAACGGAGTGGCAGACCGGCGGCTAAAGTGTGCTGTGACTCGTTGATATTAGTGCGGTCGTCTGCGAGTATGTCGAAGAAACCGATGCGGGACGCCTCTGGGCGTTTTGCCAGTTTTAACGATGATTTTAACCCTGTACATAATCCCAATTTTAATGATTTTAACCCTACTTTTAGCTCGAATCGCTCCTCCCAGGGCGATTCAAACGGCCCTTCTCAGGGCCAACCCAACGGCCCTTCTCAGGGCCAATCCAAAGGCCCTTCTCAGGGCCACGTCGGTGACGCCTCGGCGTCGGACGCTGACCGCGCACCGTCTGCAGCCAGCTTGGCTGGTGGGGTAGACGAGTTTTCGGACTCCGACCAATCCAGCATGGACACGTCGGCGGCCGAGAATGACCGCCTCAGGCGGAAGAGGGCTTACTACCTAAGGCAAGGGTCCGAGGGCTCCTCGGAGTCGGCCGGAGGGGAGAAGGGAGGGAAGAAGTCGAAGTCCAAAAGGGCTTCGACTTCTAAAGCGGCAGATACCCACGATGTGGGCTTGCTGGACGCCGAGCGCCAGCTAAATCTGGCTAAGAGGGCGCAGCTCCAGCAAGACCTGGAGGATAGGGTCGCTGCGAAGGAGCGCCAGACGCAAACCGCCAGGGCGAGGGCTGGCTATGGGGCATCAAGTGTCCTATATGCTGACCACTCCCTGGCGGAACTGGAGCGCATGGCGCAGGAGGATAAAGAGGAAGTCCTGGAGGTCGCCTCAAAATCCTCCAACTTGAAGGGGACCTTCCAAAAGGCCCTCAAATGCCGGGCCGCCAGTCTACACGGCATCGTCGGAGAGCTAATGAAGCGGACGGCCACGGACGAGACGCGGCAACTGCAGGCGAAGGTGGATCGCCTGCAGGCGGAGGTCAGCCAGCTACACCTGAAGCTGGCTGAGGCCACGGCTCGGCCTGCCCAACCTGCCCCAGGTCCGGCGGTAGGAGGCTCTTCCTCCCCTTCCAACCTCGAGGAGATCATCCGAAAGGTTGTCATGGAGGAGAGAGCCTTCACCAGAGCCTGCTTCGCAGGCATAGAGGACCGGCTCCTGCCGGAAAAGCGGCTCCGCCCGCCGCTAGCGGCGGATAAGCCAACGCAGAGGGAGCCGGAACCTGCACCTGTAGCAGGCCCGGCAGCGGGTGCGCAGCCCCAGGCCCCCAAGTCCTCCAAGGGCAAAGGCAAGGGGAAGAGGACCAAGGCGGCTCCTCAAACCCCCGCCACGAGCGCGGAGGGAGCAGCTGAGTCGTCCACTCCAGCAGCGCCCCAGAACCTGCAGGAAGAAGATGCCCTTCTTCCCTCCACCACCCCGTCCAACCAGTCGTGGACGGAAGTGGTCAAGAGAGGGAAGAAGAAGGGAGGGGCCAAGTCGGCCCCCAAGCCCGCCGCGAGTGCTCCTGCAGCCAATCGGGCTTCAGCCGGCGGGAGGAAGCTGGTTCCTCCCAAAACTGCGGCCGTCGTAGTGACCCTCACCCTGGCGGCCGTGGAGCGGGGAGAGACGTACGAGTCCGTTCTAAGACGGGCTCGTACCAATGCTGATCCCTCCCAGCTGGGGATCAGCAGCATTAGGTGCCGCCGCACCCTAACCGGGGCTCGAATTTTCGAGTTCTCGGGGGAAAAGCGCGGCACCAATGCGGACCTCTTCGCAACGAAGTTGCAAGAGGTCATCGCGGACAGTGCGACGGTCGTCAAGCCCGTCAAGACCGCAGCCTTGGAGGTGACCGATCTGGACGATTCGGTCACCAAGGAGGATGTGGTGGCGGCCGTCGCGGCGGCTGGAGGCTGCAACGCTGGCGCGGTGAAGGGGGGAGCCATCCGGCTCGGCCGCCGCGGCATGGGCATCATCCGTGTCGAGTGCCCAGTTGCCGCGGCTGCGGCCGTCCTTGCTGCGACCAATGGACGGCTGCTCGTGGGGCTCAGCTCGGCAGTGGTCCGGGCACTTGAAGACCAGCCTACGCGCTGCTTCAAGTGCTTCGCGTTCGGCCACACCCGAGCCACGTGTCCCTCCAAGTCCGACTGGGGAGACACCTGCTACCAGTGCGGGCAGGAGGGACACAGGAGTGCCACTTGCCGCGCCACCACGCCGCACTGCAAGGCGTGTGCCGCCAGTGGCCGCCCCGCGGACCACCGGATGACGGGCAGGAGCTGCAAGCCCCCCGTGCGGAAGGGCATAGTGCCGGCGCAGGTTCGCCCTGCTGCCACCACCGCCGCCGCCGTCGCCGCCGCTGCAGCACCAGCGGCGGTAGCTGAGGAGGGGGGTGCAATGTCGGAATAATGGTTTCCGACTACAGCATCCTCCAGGCGAACGCCAACCACTGCAAAGCGGCCCAGGACCTGGTAGTGCAGGTCATGGCCGAGTGGTTGGTGAACGTAGCGGTGGTCGCCGAGCCCTACTCGATCCCCAGCAGCTGGCTGGGCGACGAGGACGACTCGGTGGCACTAGCGGCGCGGTCTTCCACGGACTCCCCTCCCCTCTCGCTATTAGAGAGAGGACCGGGATACGTGGCCGCCGCGTGGGGAGACATAGCCCTTGTGGGGGTATATTTCTCCCCAAACCGCCCACTCCAGGACTTTGAGAATTTTCTCGGAGTCCTGGCCGCCGTGGTCGGCAGGGCGGTTCCGCGTCAGGTCTCCGTACTGGGAGACCTGAATGCCAAGTCGGTGAGCTGGGGCAACCCGGCCACCGACGCACGCGGACGGGCGGTGGAGTTGTGGGCAGCCTCCTCTGGACTCTCCCTCTTGAACAGAGGAAGCGTCCAGACATGCGTGCGGCGTCAGGGTGGCTCAATAGTGGACGTCACTTTCGCCACCCCGGCGTTAGCCGCGCGCGTGCTGAACTGGCGGGTGGACCTGGTGGAGACCATGTCGGACCACCGTTACGTGCGGTTCGACATCTCCACCAGGGGCCCAGGAGCGATGCGGCCCATCTCGGGGCGATCACCGTTCCCGCGGTGGGCTCTCACCCGCCTGGACAGGGAGGCAGCGGCGGAAGCGGCGTTCATCCAGGACTGGCTTTCGCCGCCTACCGCCGGCCTGGATGTGGACACCGCAGCGGGGCAGCTGAGGGAGTGTCTGACCGAGGTATGCAACTCTAGCATGCCTCGGTCTCGCCGACCACCACCCAAACGCGCCGTGTACTGGTGGTCGGCGGAGCTGGCGGGGCTCCGAGCAGCTTGCGTGGAGGCAAGGAGGGCCTACACGCGGAGTCGGCGGCGGCGTCGAAGGGACCGGGCCGACGAGGACCACCTCTACGACGTGTACGTGGAGGCAAAACAGGTCCTCGGTCGGGCCATCGCCGCCGCCAAAGACGCGGCGAGAGCCGAGCTGCTGGAGGGTCTCGACAACGACCCCTACGGGAGACCATACAAGGCTGCGCGCAATAAATTGCGCCCCTTTGGTCCCCCGGTTGCCGAGACCCTAGAGCCCTCATTTCTGGACGGGGTGGTTCAGTCCCTGTTCCCGGGCAGGGACAACTTCACCCCGCCAGTGATGTGTGGAGCCCCGCTAGCAGACGAGGAGGAAGAGGAGCCCCCTCCTGTCACGGAGTCGGAACTTGGCGCGGTGATCCTCCGTATCCGCGCCAAGAAGACGGCCCCAGGCCCCGACGGTGTCCCGGCAAGAGTGGTAGCAATCGCTGCCACTCGAATGGAGGAAAGGTTTCGGGAGCTCTTCAGCGTATGCCTTGCGACTGGGAGGTTCCCGAAACCTTGGAAGGAAGGGCAGTTGTGCCTCCTCCGCAAGGAGGGCCGCCCAGCAGACTCCCCCTCGGCATACCGGCCCATCGTCTTGCTCGATGAGGTCGGAAAAATGTTCGAGGGGATAATGGCGGCTCGCCTGAAGGGCCACCTGCGGGACATCGGGCCGGACTTGTCGGACGCTCAGTTTGGTTTTCGGGCTGAGCGTTCGACGGTGGACGCGCTGGCCTGGCTTAAGGGCCAGGCGAAGGATGCGATGGAGGCGGGGGACGGATTGTTGGCGGTGTCATTCGACATAGCCAACGCCTTCAACTCCGTTCCTCACTCCACCATCCTAGAGGCGCTCCGATTCCACGGAGTGCCTCGATACCTGCGCAGTCTACTGGCCAGCTACCTGGAGGATCGGGCGATCCTCCTCGTAGATAGGTCTGGCCAAGTCCGGCGGTACGCAGTCGAAGCCGGCGTTCCACAGGGGTCAGTCATAGGACCTCTCCTCTGGAACGTCGGCTACGATTGGCTCTTGCGGGGAACTCTCCTCCGAGGCACGAGTATCGTCTGCTACGCGGACGACACTCTCCTCACCGCCCGGGGGGGGAGTTTCAGGGAGGCGGCCAACTTGGCCTCGGCGGGCGGATCCTTGGTCGCAGCGAGGATCCGCCGCCTAGGTCTGAAGGTGGCGCTGCACAAGACCGAGGCCGTGTTCTTCCACGGACCTCGGCAGCGCCCCCCACCTGACGCCCACATCTTCGTGGAGGGCGTCAGAATCGAGGTCAAGGCCCAGATGAAATATCTGGGCCTTGTGATCGACAGCAGGTGGCGTTTCGGCCCGCATTTTAGCGGGCTGTCGTCGCGCCTGCTGAAGACGGCGGGGGCGCTCTCGTGGCTGCTCCCCAACTTGGGGGGGCCCAGCGCACGATGCCGGCAACTCTACGCCGGCATCCTCAAGAGTATGGCCCTCTACGGGGCCCCTATTTGGGAGGACGCCCTCCAACGGCGGGAGAACGCCGCCGCCTTGCGGGCACCGCAGAGGGCCATAGCCCAGCGGGTAGCGCGGGCCTACCGCACGGTGGGCTTTGCGGCAGCGTGCGCTCTGGCCAGCACCCCTCCTTGGGAACTCGAGGCGTGGGTGCTCGCCAGAGTGTACGAATGGACGGCGGGGCGGAGAGCGAGAGGAGAACGCACCGCCCCGGAAGAGCGGGAGGCCGTCCGGCGGGAGGCGAGGGACGCCATCGTCCTCCATTGGACGGGGGACCTCGCCACCGCAGCCTTTGGCCGCCGAACCCTCGACGCGCTTGGGCCGGTCCTGCGAGACTGGCTCGAGCGGTCGCACGGGTTCCTCTCGTTCCGTCTGGTGCAGGTGCTGTCCGGACACGGTTGTTTCGGATCATACCTGCACCGGATCGGACGGGAGGAGACGCCGTCGTGCCACGGCTGTGGCGCGGCGGAGGACACGGCGCAGCACACCCTCGAGGTGTGCCCGTCGTGGTCCGAGCCGCGCCGCAGTCTCACGGCGGCGATCGGACCGGACCTCTCGCTCTCCGGTGTGGTAAACGCCATGCTGGGGGATGAGGGGTCCTGGGCGGCAGTCGCCTCCTTCTGCGAACACGTCATGTCCCAGAAGGAGGCGGCGGAGCGCGCGCGGGAGGACGATCCTCACGCGGCGCTGCTCCGAAGGCGGAGGAGGGGTCGGAGAAGACGTCAGTTTGACGGACATCTCCGACTCCTCCCAGGTGGAGGCCAGCAGGCAACGGGTGCGGGGGCACCCTTGCCTGCATCGCACAGGCCTCCACCAGTGTCGGACGGGAATGGCCAGGTGTTCCCGGCCATTCCCGTAGCCCCCCAGCCCGGGGGGCATGCGGGGCCCGCCAGCTAGGCGGGCATGCGCCGGGAGGGTTGTGGAAGTAAAGGCTGAGCCGGTTTCCCATGACCCTCCCATCACGGCGACGCGGGAACACCGCTGAGTTTTAGTGGGTATACTGTCATTCGGACAGGGAGTCCCACATACCCCGTCTCGTCCCCCACGAGTCGGGCATGCATAAAGCATTTCTCAGCGGGAAAAAAAAAAAAAAAAAAAGGTTAGGTTAGGTTAGGTTAGGTTGGGGGATCCCCCACAGCGCATACTTCCACGTAGTATCCCCTGGGCAACGTCGTGTCTGACCACCGTAACGGAGTGGCAGACCGGCGGCTAAAGTGTGCTGTGACTCGTTGACATTAGTGCGGTCGTCTGCGAGAATGTCTAAGAAACCGATGCGGGACGCCTCTGGGCGTTTTGCCAGTTTTAACAATGATTTTAACCCTGTACATAATCCCGATTTTAATGATTTTAACCCTAGTTTTAGCTCGAATCGCTCCTCCCAGGGCGATTCAAACGGCCCTTCTCAGGGCCAACCCAACGGCCCTTCTCAGGGCCAATCCAACGGCCCTTCTCAGGGCCACGTCGGTGACGCTTCGGCGTCGGACGCTGACCGCGCCCCGTCTGCAGCCAGCTTGGCTGGTGGGGTAGACGAGTTTTCGGACTCCGACCAATCCAGCATGGACACGTCGGCGGCCGAGAATGACCGCCTCAGGCGGAAGAGGGCTTACTACCTAAGGCAAGGGTCCGAGGGCTCCTCGGAGTCGGCCGGAAGTAAGGGAGGGAAGAAGTCGAAGTCCAAAAGGGCTTCGACTTCTGAAGCGGCAGATACCCACGATGTGGGCTTGCTGGACGCCGAGCGCCAGCTAAATCTGGCTAAGAGGGCGCAGCTCCAGCAAGACCTGGAGGATAGGGTCGCTGCGAAGGAGCGCCAGACGCAAACCGCCAGGTCGAGGGCTGGCTATGGGGCATCAAGTGTCCTATATGCTGACCACTCCCTGGCGGAACTGGAGCGCATGGCGCAGGAGGATAAAGAGGAGGTCATGGAGGTCGCCTCAAAATCCTCCAACTTGAAGGGGACCTTCCAAAAGGCCCTCAAATGCCGGGCCGCCAGTCTACACGGCATCGTCGGAGAGCTAATGAAGCGGACGGCCACGGACGAGACGCGGCAACTGCAGGCGAAGGTGGATCGCCTGCAGGCGGAGGTCAGCCAGCTACACCTCAAGCTGGCTGAGGCCACGGCTCGGCCTGCCCAACCTGCCCCAGGTCCGGTGGTAGGAGGCTCTTCCTCCCCTTCCAACCTTGAGGAGATCATCCGAAAGGTTGTCATGGAGGAGAGAGCCTTCACCAGAGCCTGCTTCGCAGGCATAGAGGACCGGCTCCTGCCGGAAAAGCGCCTCCGCCCGCCGCTAGCGGCGGATAAGCCAACGCAGCGGGAGCCGGAACCTGCACCTGTAGCAGGCCCGGCAGCGGGTGCGCAGCCCCAGGCCCCCAAGTCCTCCAAGGGCAAAGGCAAGGGCAAGAGGACCAAGGCGGCTCCTCAAACCCCCACCACGAGCGCGGGGGGAGTAGCTGAGTCGTCCACTCCAGCTGCGCCCCAGAACCTGCAGGAAGAAGATGCCCTTCTTCCCTCCACCACCCCGTCCAACCAGTCGTGGACGGAAGTGGTCAAGAGAGGGAAGAAGAAGGGAGGGGCCAAGTCGGCCCCCAAGCCCGCTACGACTGCTCCTGCAGCCAAAGGGGCTCCCGCCGGCGGGAGGAAGCTGGTTCCTCCCAAAACCGCGGCCGTCGTGGTGACCCTCACCCCGGCGGCCGTGGAGCGGGGAGAGACGTACGAGTCCGTTCTAAGACGGGCTCGTACCAATGCTGATCCCTCCCAGCTGGGGATCAGCAGCATTAGGTGCCGCCGCACCCTAACCGGGGCTCGAATTTTCGAGTTCTCGGGGGAAAAGCGCGGCACCAATGCGGACCTCTTCGCAACGAAGTTGCAAGAGGTCATCGCGGACAGTGCGACGGTCGTCAAGCCCGTTAAGACCGCAGCCTTGGAGGTGACCGATCTGGACGATTCGGTCACCAAGGAGGATGTGGTGGCGGCCGTCGCAGCGGCTGGAGGCTGCAACGCTGGCGCGGTGAAGGGGGGAGCCATCCGGCTCGGCCGCCGCGGCATGGGCATCATCCGTGTCGAGTGCCCAGTCGCCGCGGCTGCGGCCGTCCTTGCTGCGACCAATGGACGGCTGCTCGTGGGGCTCAGCTCGGCTGTGGTCCGGGCACTTGAAGACCAGCCTACGCGCTGCTTCAAGTGCTTCGCGTTTGGCCACACCCGAGCAACTTGTCCCTCCAAGTCCGACTGGGGAGACACCTGCTACCAGTGCGGGCAGGAGGGACACAGGAGTGCCACTTGCCGCGCCACCACGCCACACTGCAAGGCGTGTGCCGCCAGTGGCCGTCCCGCGGACCACCGGATGACGGGCAGGAGCTGCAAGCCCCCCGTGCGAAAGGGCATAGTGCCGGCGCAGGTTCGCCCTGTTGCCACCACCGCCGCCGCCGTCGTCGCCGCTGCAGTTCCAGCGGCGGTAGCTGAGGAGGAGGGTGCGATGTCGGAATAATGCTTTCCGACTACAGCATCCTCCAGGCGAACGCCAACCACTGCAAAGCGGCCCAGGACCTGGTAGTGCAGGTCATGGCCGAGTGGTTGGTGAACGTAGCGGTGGTCGCCGAGCCTTACTCGATCCCCAGCAGCTGGCTGGGTGACGAGGACGACTCGGTGGCACTAGCGGCGCGGTCTTCCACGGACTCCCCTCCCCTCTCGCTATTAGAGAGAGGACCGGGATACGTGGCCGCCGCGTGGGGAGACATAGCCCTTGTGGGGGTATATTTCTCCCCAAACCGCCCACTCCAGGACTTTGAGAATTATCTCGGAGTCCTGGCCGCCGTGGTCGGCAGGGCGGTTCCGCGTCAGGTCTCCGTACTGGGAGACCTGAATGCCAAGTCGGTGAGCTGGGGCAACCCGACCACCGACGCACGCGGGCGGGCGGTGGAGTTGTGGGCAGCCTCCTCTGGACTCTCCCTCTTGAACAGAGGAAGCGTCCAGACATGCGTGCGGCGTCAGGGTGGCTCAATAGTGGACGTCACTTTCGCCACCCCGGCGTTAGCCGCGCGCGTGCTGAACTGGCGGGTGGACCTGGTGGAGACCATGTCGGACCACCGTTACGTGCGGTTCGACATTTCCACCAGTGGCCCAGGAGCGATGCGGCCCATCTCGGGGCGATCACCGTTCCCGCGGTGGGCTCTCACCCGCCTGGACAGGGAGGCAGCGGCGGAGGCGGCGTTCATCCAGGACTGGCTTTCGCCGCCTACCGCCGGCCTGGATGTGGACACCGCAGCGGGGCAGCTTCGGGAGTGTCTGACCGAGGTATGCAACTCTAGCATGCCTCGGTCTCGCCGACCACCACCCAAACGCGCCGTGTACTGGTGGTCGGCGGAGCTGGCGGGGCTCCGAGCAGCTTGCGTGGAGGCAAGGAGGGCCTACACGCGGAGTCGGCGGCGGCGTCGACGGGACCGGGTCGACGAGGACCACCTCTACGCCGTATACGTGGAGGCAAAAAAGGTCCTCGATCGGGCCATCGCCGCCGCCAAAGACTCGGCGAGAGCCGAGCTGCTGGAGGATCTCGACAACGACCCTTACGGGAGACCATACAAGGCGGCGCGCAACAAATTGCGCCCCTTTGGTCCCCCGGTTGCCGAGACCCTGGAGCCCTCATTTCTGGACGGGGTGGTTCAGTCCCTGTTCCCGGGCAGGGACAACTTCACCCCGCCAGTGATGTGTGGAGCCCCGCTAGCAGACGAGGAGGAAGAGGAGCCCCCTCCTGTCACGGAGTCGGAACTTGGCGCGGCGGTCCTCCGTATCCGCGCCAAGAAGACGGCTCCAGGCCCCGACGGCGTCCCAGCAAGAGTGGTAGCGATAGCTGCCACTCGCATGGAGGATAGGTTTCGGGACCTCTTCAGCGCATGCCTTGCGACTGGGAGGTTCCCGAAACCTTGGAAGGAGGGGCAGTTGTGCCTCCTCCGCAAAGAGGGTCGCCCAGCGGATTCCCCCTCGGCATACCGGCCCATCGTTCTACTTGATGAGGTCGGCAAAATGTTCGAGGGGATAATCGCGGCTCGCCTGAAGGGCCACCTGCGGGACATCGGGCCGGACTTGTCGGACGCTCAGTTTGGTTTTCGGGCTGAGCGTTCGACGGTGGACGCGCTGGCCTGGCTTAAGGGCCAGGCGAAGGATGCGATGGAGGCGGGGGACGGATTGTTGGCGGTGTCATTCGACATAGCCAACGCCTTCAACTCCGTTCCTCACTCCACCATCCTTGAGGCGCTCCGGTTCCACGGAGTGCCTCGATACATGCGCAGTCTGCTGGCCAGCTACCTGGAGGATCGGGCGATCCTGCTGGTAGACAGGACTGGCCAAGTCCGGCGGTACGTCGTCGAAGCCGGCGTTCCACAGGGGTCAGTCATAGGACCTCTCCTCTGGAACGTCGGCTACGATTGGCTCCTGCGGGGAACTCTCCTCCAAGGCACGAGTGTCGTCTGCTACGCGGACGACACTCTCCTCACCGCCCGGGGGGGGAGTTTCAGGGAGGCGGCCAACTTGGCCTCAGCGGGCGGATCTTTGGTCGCGGCGAGGATCCGCCGCCTAGGTCTGAAGGTGGCGCTGCACAAGACCGAGGCCGTTTTCTTCCACGGACCTCGGCAGCGCCCCCCACCTGACGCCCACATCTTCGTGGAGGGCGTCAGAATCGAGGTCAAGGCCCAGATGAAATATCTGGGCCTTGTGATCGACAGCAGGTGGCGCTTCGGCCCGCATTTTAGCGGGCTGTCGTCGCGCCTGCTGAAGACGGCGGGGGCGCTCTCGTGGCTGCTCCCGAACTTGGGGGGGCCCAGCGCGCGATGCCGGCAACTCTACGCCGGCATCCTCAAGAGTATGGCCCTCTACGGGGCCCCTATTTGGGAGGACGCCCTCCAACGGCGGGAGAACGCCGCCGCCTTGCGGGCACCCCAGAGGGCCATAGCCCAGCGGGTAGCGCGGGCCTACCGCACGGTAGGCTTTGCGGCAGCGTGCGCTCTGGCCAGCACCCCTCCTTGGGAACTCGAGGCGTGGGTGCTCGCCAGAGTGTACGAATGGACGGCGGGGCGGAGAGCGAGAGGAGAACGCACCGCCCCGGAAGAGCGGGAGGCCGTCCGGCGGGAGGCGAGGGACGCCATCATCCTCCATTGGACGGGGGACCTCGCCACCGCAGCCTTTGGCCGCCGAACCCTCGACGCGCTTGGGCCGGTCCTGCGAGACTGGCTCGAGCGGTCGCACGGGTTCCTTTCGTTCCGTCTGGTGCAGGTGCTGTCCGGACACGGTTGTTTCGGATCGTACCTGCACCGGATCGGGCGGGAGGAGACGCCGTCGTGCCACGGCTGTGGCGCGGCGGAGGACACGGCGCAGCACACCCTCGAGGTGTGCCCGTCGTGGTCCGAGCCGCGCCGCAGTCTCATGGCGGCGATCGGACCGGACCTCTCGCTCCCCGGTTTGGTAAACGCCATGCTGGGGGATGAGGGGTCCTGGGCGGCAGCCGCCTCCTTCTGCGAACACGTCATGTCCCAGAAGGAGGCGGCGGAGCGCGCGCGGGAGGACGATCCTCACGCGGCGCTGCTCCGAAGGCGGAGGAGGGGTCGGAGAAGACGTCAGTTTGACGGACATCTCCGACTTCTCCCAGGTGGAGGCCAGCAGGCAACGGGTGCGGGGGCACCCTTGCCTGCATCGCACAGGCCTCCACCAGTGTCGGACGGGAATGGCCAGGTGTTCCCGGCCATTCCCGTAGCCCCCCAGCTCGGGGGGCATGCGGGGCCCGCCAGCTAGGCGGGCATGCGCCGGGAGGGTTGTGGAAGTAAAGGCTGAGCCGGTTTCCCATGACCCTCCCATCACGGCGACGCGGGAACACCGCTGAGTTTTAGTGGGTATACTGTCATTCGGACAGGGAGTCCCACATACCCCGTCTCGTTCCCCACGAGACGGGCATGCATAAAGCATTTCTCAGCGACAAAAAAAAAAAAAAAAAAAAGGTTAGGTTAGGTTGGGCCGGACTTGTCGGACGCTCAGTTCGGTTTTCGGGCTGAGCGTTCGACGGTGGACGCGCTGGCCTGGCTTAAGGGCCAGGCGAAGGGTGCGATGGAGGCGGGGGACGGATTGTTGGCGGTGTCATTCGACATAGCCAACGCCTTCAACTCCGTTCCTCACTCCACCATCCTTGAGGCGCTCCGGTTCCACGGAGTGCCTCGATACATGCGCAGTCTGCTGGCCAGCTACCTGGAGGATCGGGCGATCCTGCTGGTAGACAGGACTGGCCAAGTCCGGCGGTACGCCGTCGAAGCCGGCGTTCCACAGGGGTCAGTCATAGGACCTCTCCTCTGGAACGTCGGCTACGATTGGCTCCTGCGGGGAACTCTCCTCCGAGGCACGAGTGTCGTCTGCTATGCGGACGATACTCTCCTCACCGCCCGGGGGGGGAGTTTCAGGGAGGCGGCCAACTTGGCCTCGGCGGGCGGATCTTTGGTTGCGGCGAGGATCCGCCGCCTAGGTCTGAAGGTGGCGCTGCACAAGACCGAGGCCGTTTTCTTCCACGGACCTCGGCAGCGCCCCCCACCTGACGCCCACATCTTCGTGGAGGGCGTCAGAATCGAGGTCAAGGCCCAGATGAAATATCTGGGCCTTGTGATCGACAGCAGGTGGCGCTTCGGCCCGCATTTTAGCGGGCTGTCGTCGCGCCTGCTGAAGACGGCGGGGGCGCTCTCGTGGCTGCTCCCCAACTTGGGGGGGCCCAGCGCACGATGCCGGCAACTCTACGCCGGCATCCTCAAGAGTATGGCCCTCTACGGGGCCCCTATTTGGGAGGACGCTCTCCAACGGCGGGAGAACGCCGCCGCCTTGCGGGCACCCCAGAGGGCCATAGCCCAGCGGGTAGCGCGGGCCTACCGCACGGTAGGCTTTGCGGCAGCGTGCGCTCTGGCCAGCACCCCTCCTTGGGAACTCGAGGCGTGGGTGCTCGCCAGAGTGTACGATTGGACGGCGGGGCGGAGAGCGAGAGGAGAACGCACCGCCCCGGAAGAGAGGGAGGCCGTCCGGCGGGAGGCGAGGGACGCCATCGTCGTCCATTGGACGGGGGACCTCGCCACCGCAGCCTTTGGCCGCCGAACCCTCGACGCGCTTGGGCCGGTCCTGCGAGACTGGCTCGAGCGGTCGCACGGGTTCCTCTCGTTCCGACTGGTGCAGGTGCTGTCCGGACACGGTTGTTTCGGATCGTACCTGCACCGGATCGGGCGGGAGGAGACGCCGTCGTGCCACGGCTGTGGCGCGGCGGAGGACACGGCGCAGCACACCCTCGAGGTGTGCCCGTCGTGGTCCGAGCCGCGCCGCAGTCTCATGGCGGCGATCGGACCGGACCTCTCACTGCCCGGTTTGGTTAACGCCATGCTGCGGGATGAGGGGTCCTGGGCGGCAGTCGCCTCCTTCTGCGAACACGTCATGTCCCAGAAGGAGGCGGCGGAGCGCGCGCGGGAGGACGATCCTCACGCGGCGCTGCTCCGAAGGCGGAGGAGGGGTCGGAGAAGACGTCAGTTTGACGGACATCTCCGACTCCTCCCAGGTGGAGGCCAGCAGGCAACGGGTGCGGGGGCACCCTTGCCTGCATCGCACAGGCCTCCACCAGTGTCGGACGGGAATGGCCAGGTGTTCCCGGCCATTCCCGTAGCCCCCCAGCCCGGGGGGCATGCGGGGCCCGCCAGCTAGGCGGGCATACGCCGGGAGGGTTGTGGAAGTAAAGGCTGAGCCGGTTTCCCATGACCCTCCCAACACGGCGACGCGGGAACACCGCTGAGTTTTAGTGGGTATACTGTCATTCGGACAGGGAGTCCCACATACCCCGTCTCGTCCCCCACGAGTCGGGCATGCATAAAGCATTTCTCAGCGAGAAAAAAAAAAAAAAAAAAAAAGGTTAGGTTAGGTTCCCCCCCGGTGGGTTCCCCCCCCCGGTGGGTTCCCCCCCCCGGTGGGTTCTCCCCCCCGGTGGGTTCCCGCATTGTCGAGGCGGGGGGGCTCAGTAGCCGTGGCGAGCTGGGCCACGGTGAAGCTAAGAGGAACCCCAGCGGGGGCGGCTCGTCAAGGCTTTGCGGCTTAGCCAATGACGTAGCGGCCTTAGGGTAGGTTGCGGTGCCGCTTGGGCGACATCGCAGCCTACCTGAGGCGGGCCGCGGTGTCCCCCGTGAGGGAGACATCGCGGCTGAGGATTGGAGGCCGCGGCGGGAGAGGAGTGTCGGTGTTTCGTTGCCGCTCTCCCTACCTTCCGCGGCCTTGACGGGGCCGCCACCGTTCGATGGCGGACGCGGTGGGGCCGCAGGGGAAGAGGAGTGTCGGTGTGTCGTTGCCGCTCTCCCTATCCTCTGCGGCCGTAGCTCCCCCAACGTGGGGGGCATGCGGGGCCCGCCTTTCAGGCGGGCGTGGAGGCCAGCAGGCAACGGGTGCGGGGGCACCGTTGCCTGTTTTGCACAGGCCTCCACCTTGTGGGACGGGAATGGCCAGGTGTTCTCGGCCATTCCCGTAGCCCCCCAACCTGGGGGGCATGTGGGGCCCGCCATACCATCTTGGCGGGCATGCGCCGGGAGGGCCGTGGAAGTAAAGGCTATGCCGGTTTCCCATGGCCCTCCCATCACGGCGACGCGGGAACACCGCTGAGTTTTAGTGGGTATACTGTCATTCCGACAGGGAGTCCCACATACCCCGTCTCGTCCCCCGGGAGGCGGGGATGCATAAAGCATTTCTCAGCGACAAAAAAAAAAAAAAAAAAGGTTAGGTTAGGTTAGGTTGGGGGATCCCCCACAGCGCATACTTCCACGTAGTATCCCCTGGGCAACGTCGTGTCTGACCACCGTAACGGAGTGGCAGACCGGCGGCTAAAGTGCGCTGTGAATTCGTAGATTTCGAAGCGGTCGTCTACGAACATGTCGAGAAAACCATTGCGTGACGCCTCTGGGCGCTTTGTCTCTTTTAACCCTGATGATTTTAACCCTGATGATTTTAACCCTGATTTTAACAACCCAGATTTTAACCCTAATTTTAAGTTTTAACCCAGTTTTTAACCCCAATCGCTCCTCCCAGGGCGATTCAAACGGCCCTTCTCAGGGCCAATCCAAAGGCCCTTCTCAGGGCCAATCCAACAACCCTTCTCAGGGCCACGCCGGTGACGCTTTGGCGTCGGAAGCGGACCGCGCACCGTCTGCGGCCAGCCTGTTCAGCAGGCCAGAGGAGTTGTCGGACTCCGACGGTTCGAACATCGACACGTCGGCGGCCGAGAACGACCGCCTTAAGCGGAAGAGGGCCTACCTAAGGTACGGTTCCGAGGGTTCCTCGGAGTCGGCCGCAGGTAAGGCGGGAAAGAAGTCGAAGTCAAAAAAGGCTTCGACTTCAAAAGCGGCGGAAACCCATGACGTGGGCTTGCTGGACGCCGAGCGCCAGCTAAATCTGGCGAAGAGGGCGCAGCTCCAGCAAGACCTGGAGGAGAGGGTCGCTGCGAAGGAGCGCCAGGCGCAAACCGCCAGGGCGAGGGCTGGCTATGGGGCATCTAGTGTCCTGTATGCTGACCACTCCCTGGCGGAACTGGAGCGCATGGCGCAGGAGGACAGAGAGGAGGTCCTGGAGGTCGCCTCAAAGTCCTCCAACCTGAAAGGGACCTTCCAGAAGGCCCTCAAATGCCGGGCCGCCAGCCTGCACAGCATTGTGCTAGAGCTGCTGAATCGGACGGCGACGGACGAGACGCGGCAGCTGCAGGCGAAGGTGGATCGCCTGCAGGCGGAGGTCAGCCAGCTGCACCAGAAGCTGGCTGAGGCCACGGCTCGGCCTGCCCAACCTGCCCCAGGTCCGGTGGTAGGAGGCTCCTCCTCCCCTTCCAACCTTGAGGAGATCCTCCGAAAGGTTGTGATGGAGGAGAGGGCCTTCACCAGAGCCTGCTTCGCAGGCATTGAGGACCGGCTCCTGCGGCGTTCATCCAGGACTGGCTTTCGCCGCCTACCGCCGGCCTGGATGTGGACGCCGCAGCGGGGCAGCTGAGGGAGTGTCTGACCGAGGTATGCAACTCTAGCATGCCTCGGTCTCGCCGACCACCACCCAAACGCGCCGTGTACTGGTGGTCGGCGGAGCTGGCGGGGCTCCGAGCAGCTTGCGTGGAGGCAAGGAGGGCCTACACGCGGAGTCGGCGGCGGCGTCGACGGGACCGGGCCGACGAGGACCACCTCTACGACGTATACGTGGAGGCAAAACAGGTCCTCGATCGGGCCATCGCCGCCGCCAAAGACTCGGCGAGAGCCGAGCTGCTGGAGGGTCTCGACAACGACCCCTTCGGGAGACCATACAAGGCTGCGCGCAATAAATTGCGCCCCTTTGGTCCCCCGGTTGCCGAGACCCTGGAGCCCTCATTTCTGGACGGGGTGGTTCAGTCCCTGTTCCCGGGCAGGGACAACTTCACCCCGCCAGTGATGTGCGGAGCCCCGCCAGACGAGGAGGAAGAGGAGGCTCCCTCTCCTGTCACGGAGTCGGAACTTGGCGCGGCGATTCTTCGTATCCGCGCCAAGAAGACGGCTCCAGGCCCCGACGGCGTCCCCGCGAGAGTGGTGGCGATCGCTGCCACTCAAATGGAGGACAGGTTTCGGGACCTCTTCAGCGCATGTCTTGCGTCTGGGAGGTTCCCGAAACCGTGGAAGGAGGGGCAGTTGTGCCTCCTCCGCAAGGAGGGCCGCCCAGCGGATTCCCCCTCGGCATACCGGCCCATCGTTCTACTCGATGAGGTCGGCAAAATGTTTGAGGGGATAATGGCGGCTCGCCTGAAGGGCCACCTGCGGGACATCGGGCCGGACTTGTCGGACGCTCAGTTTGGTTTTCGGGCTGAGCGTTCGACGGTGGACGCGCTGGCCTGGCTTAAGGGCCAGGCAAAGGAGGCGATGGAGGCGGGGGACGGATTGTTGGCGGTGTCATTCGACATAGCCAACGCCTTCAACTCCGTTCCTCACTCCACCATCCTAGAGGCGCTCCGATTCCACGGAGTGCCTCGATACCTGCGCAGTCTACTGGCCAGCTACCTGGAGGATCGGGCGATCCTCCTCGTAGATAGGACTGGCCAAGTCCGGCGGTACGCAGTCGAAGCCGGCGTTCCACAGGGGTCACCCACCACCTCCCATGGCCCCACCGACATCAAGTCATATGGGCCGAATCTCAAGGAGACGGCTGCGGACATAGCCCGTCTAGATAGACACGCTATCACCGCAGTCGCTGCTTGACTCCTTTACAAGTTATCTCGTCCTGTCCCTCTTATGCCTTTCCCCCCATTCTGGGGCGGCTTCCTAGCATGCCCCTCTATTGGGCTGACAGCACACGAACGGCTTCGCTGCCCGACCCTGGCAGACTCCACTCATTCGAGCGCGCTCCTCATCGTATGCCACTCGTGTGCGAAGTCCCTGAGCCGCCGGAAGTTGGCCTCCGAGGCCACGAGATCGCCGTAGTACACCGGTCCCTCCTCCAGGCGAGTGATCCCATCCATCATCTTACACCGCTGTTCCTCATACATAGGGCATCGCCACAGAATGTGGTCTAAGCATTCGTCTTCTTCACCACAGTAGCACACGCTTACCTCGCACAGCTTCATTTCATACAGTCTCTTACGAAAACATCCATGCCCCGTCAAAATCTGGGAGACTTGATAGTCCGGCTCAACCCAGGTTGCCCTGAGCCTCGCCGCCACGTCCGGGAAGAATCGATAGAGTTCCTTACCCTTGTCCTCCGCTGCCCATCGCCGCTGCCAATTGGCTACGGCGTCGTCCGCGATATCCCTCCTTCCCGTCCTGAACACGTCCCGCGGTAAATAGCGAATGTCATCGATCGAACCCGCCCGAATCACCTCGAGGTCGGCCGGTAGCACGCCCGCTAGGACCGGTAGTGCCGCGGTGCTGACAGACCGGTACGCTTTCGTCAGAAGGACTAGCGCTGGCCTCTGGGTCCTCAACAAAGCCGACCTGTTCACGTGCATAGTCGCGCGCCTCCACCAGCACCCCGCCGCGTAAGTCACTATGGGGACAAAAATGCCTTTGTACAGGACCTTAAGGGCCCTGTACCTGATGCCCCAGGATGAAGCCGAGACGCGCGACATCTTGCCCAGTCCAGCCGCAGCCCGCTCGCCGATGGACTTGGCGTGCTCCGCGAATGACAGGCTTGCGTCGATCACCACACCCAGGACTTTGGTCGAAAGTACGCTCTTGACTGAGATCCCACCGAGCCTGATTGTGGGAGGGCGCTTGGACAGCCCCCCCCTCAAAGTCATGGAGTACGACTTTGAGGGGGAGAAGCCCAGTCTATTTCGAGCCCCCCACCCAGAAATTAATGCCATGGCGCACGAAGCAGAGGCCTCTATGCCGGCTCGAGAGTCAGACTCGATGAGAATCGTTACATCATCCGCGTACGCAACCACCTTGACACCGTCCGGGTAAGGCAACCGAAGCAAGTCATCGAGGAGGAGGTTCCACAGTGGTGGTCCCACTACAGAACCCTGCGGGCATCCCATGGTCGACGTTTTCCACACAACCCCGCTCCCGGCGAAGAGCCCGACTCGCCGGTTGGCAAAGTACGCCGCCAACATCCTATAGATGTTTGGCGGGCACCCCCCGCTCTTCGCCTTGAGCAGGATCATGGGCCACCATGCATTGTCGAAGGCCCCAGAGATATCTAAAAACACGGCCTGGACGTACTTGGACCGGCTTTCGTGCGCCGTGCTCACTATCTCGTTCAGTGCCGTCAGCGTAGACCGACCCCGAGAGAATCCGTGCTGGCTCGACGAGACACCCTGCGTCAATGACGGCGCACACAGTAAGATGACGCGCTCCAAGATCTTTCCCAGGACAGGAAGTAGGGTAATGGGCCGATACGCTTTGGGATCGGTAAGAGGCCTGTCGTTGCCCTTCGGCAGAACAATGAGTCGGCCGTCCTTCCACGCATCAGGGAAGATACCCTCCGTGACGCACAAGCCGAACATGTGTGTCAGCTCGGCGCTTGCGACTTGCCACACATGCCCGACCATACGCGCCGTAATCCCGTCGATCCCCGGTGCCGTGTTAGGGAGATCCTTGACTATTTTCCCCAGATCCTGACTTGAAGGAGGAGGCGCATCCCGACCAGCCGGGATGCAGGCAGCCATCACTCGCACTTGGCGGTGATATCCCGAGTCTACCGTCAGATCATCGTCGGGGCAAAGAGCACCAACTAGGCCGCGCATGGCAGCGCCCGCATCCTCGGCGTACCCCTCCGCAAACCTCGTGCCATTTACGACATTAGGCGGTGGTCTGAACCTTCCGCTGGCTGCGCGGTAAGCCAGACCCCAAGGGTCTTGGTTTCCCGAATCGGCTAGTTTGCGAAAGAAGTCGAGCTGCGCCTTCTCCATCAATAACCTGTAGCTACTGCGACACTCATGAAACGCCTGCCTCGCACACTCTTCCAGAGCCCCGCCTCTCTTCCTCGCCAGCTGCCAGACTTTCCTCTTCTGGTTGTGCCTTTTACGCATGGCCTCCAACGAGGGAGACCACCATTCATACCCTTTCGCTTTCTTACCATCACCACATGTACCCAAGCACTCACCCGCCGTCCACGCGATGATTCGCGTGAACTCCTTGCAGATAATCGACACATCCTTCCTCCAGTCGATCCTGCCCACACGCTCGTGGATCATCGCCTGGAATCGGCCCCAGTCCACCCCGCGCTCCCGGAACCTTATTGGCGCTGCCGACGGCTCCTCGATCGCAGCGGCGTTCTGGTCCCGTGCCCCACATAGCCTGAAGGTGATGAGTCGGTGGTCGCTGCAACTCGCGTGCTCGTGCACCGTCCAGTCCGCAAGTCTGATACCTCTAGTGGAGAAGGTCACGTCAATGTTGGACTCTCCATTGGCAGTGGCGAAGGTTGGTGGCTGGTCTGCGAGGTTGTGCACCACCAAGTCTTGGGCCAACAGAAAGCCCTCCATGTGCTCCCGACGACGTGCCACTTCGCGGCCTCTTCCAACGTAATGGCGCGGCATACAATGCCACAAGGGTGAATGGGCGTTGGTATCCGCCCCCACGAGCACGCGATGCCCCCGTAGCTTGTTCAGTACCCTGGTAAGGTGCTCCAGGTGGGTCGAAATGTCCTCAGAGTACTGGAAGTATGCGCTGACCAGGTATACGGGTGTACCCCTCCAGGCTATGTGGCACACCATGCAGTGGCTCGTCGACAGATGATGTAGTACCGCGCCTATCACGTCGAGGCGCGGCAAGTAGATACCTGCCTTGGGAGGTGACCCCTCGGGCAGGAGCAGCTGTCCCATGTGCGCCACCGATGATTGTTGCGCCGCGTAGGGCTCCTGCACCAAGACCACATCTAGGCCCAAGTCCGCGGCGATCGCGGGGAGCTCCGACGTAGCTGCGGCCGAGCCCTGCAGGTTCAGCTGCCCTATGGTGAGGCTAGCCATAATGGGTGCTATTGACTGACCTCCTCTCGGCGTGCACTCGGGCAGGACAGTCCCTCGACGCAGTACGGTGCGTGCTGGACTCCTTGCTGCGGAACCTCTTGCACGTGGCGCACACCGACGTCTCCGCTTGGCACTCCTGGCTCTTGTGTCCTTCCTCCCCGCAGTTGCCACATACCATGGCCTTGGCCCTGCAGTATTTTTCTGGGTGCCCGTACAGTTGGCACCTGCTGCAGCAGGTCACGTCCACGTGGTCCGTGACCTCGACCACGTCCCACCCAATGTAAACCCGCTCCCGGGTAATTAGGGCCCGGCGCAACTCAGGGGACGCTTGGCAGACCCACTTGGTCCTGCCGTTGTGACGGTTCCTTTTGAAGAGCGGCCGCAACTCGCTGGTCACCTTCTCCGTCGTCCACGTAGGGTCCTCCTGCAGGTTCTGCTCGACCAACTCCTTGATGACCACAGCCGTGGTGGTCTCCCTGTCGATGCCAGTCAGGGCGATGAGTGGCTGCCTGGACGTTGGCTCCGCCGTACGCAGCGTGGCCGGGACCGCTTTTCGAAGGGCATTTGCCGCCACCGCAGAGGTCGTCTGCACGACGATCCCCGCATTCCCAACCTTCCTTAGACCCGCCACTTGGATGCCCAGCGATGCTGGGTTCACCGCCACGCGTAGCGCCTCCTTTGTGTCTTCGGAGGTCTTGAGCGAGTCCTTCTGGTCCTCGGCGGGGTAGATAGCTACCGCGGGACCCGGCGGGCGCACAATGGGCACCGGATTTGAGTTCCTGCCCAGGCGGAGCGCGTTGGCGAAGGATTTCGCGGCTGAGGGAGCGGCATCTGGTGGGGGCGCCACCGCCGCCCGCTCAGCTCTTGCATTCGCCGCGACCAGTCGGAGGGTGAGGTGCGTTATTACCGCACTCAACCTCTCGGTGAGTGCTCCGATGGTCGCCACCTCGTCCTTGTTTAGTTTGGAGGTCTTCGACCGCACCGCCTCCATGATGCCCCTGGTGCTGCTCGTGGCGATACCGGCCAGCTGTTCGACTGGCGCTGACTCTAGCGGGTCCGTCGCGCATACCACGGCACTAGGCGCCGCAGCCGGGGCCACGGTCGCCTGGACCGACTCCTGAGGTGGTGCCGGAGATGCGGTTAGAAGTCCGCCAATGGGAGGGACCTCAGTCTTCCGCTCTGCCCTTCTCGCAACCCTACGTCGAACCGCTTCCTGCACGTCCTCCGGAGACGTCAGCGGGTGCTTGGGGTTTCTGTGTGGCAGTGGCTCGTCCTGAAGCTGATCCTGGGGGGGTGGAGACAGGTCCATCAGCGTGCGCGTGGGTAAGTAGGCCTCAGGGGGCGAGCGCGCCAGCGATTGCCGTGATCCTTGGTCGCAGCGAGGATCCGCCGCCTAGGTCTGAAGGTGGCGCTGCACAAGACCGAGGCCGTGTTCTTCCACGGACCTCGGCAGCGCCCCCCACCTGACGCCCACATCTTTGTGGAGGGCGTCAGAATCGAGGTCAAGGCCCAGATGAAATATCTGGGCCTTGTGATCGACAGCAGGTGGCGTTTCGGCCCGCATTTTAGCGGGCTGTCGTCGCGTCTGCTGAAGACGGCGGGGGCGCTATCATGGCTGCTCCCTAACTTGGGGGGGCCCAGCGCACGATGCCGGCAACTCTATGCCGGCATCCTCAAGAGTATGGCCCTCTACGGGGCACCTATTTGGGAGGACGCCCTCCAACGGCGGGAGAACGCCGCCGCCTTGCGGACACCGCAGAGGGCCATAGCCCAGCGGGTAGCGCGGGCCTACCGCACGGTAGGCTTTGCGGCAGCGTGCGCTCTGGCCAGCACCCCTCCTTGGGAACTCGAGGCGTGGGTGCTCGCCAGAGTGTACGAATGGACGGCGGGGCGGAGAGCGAGAGGAGAACGCACCGCCCCGGAAGAGCGGGAGGCCGTCCGGCGGGAGGCGAGGGACGCCATCGTCCTCCATTGGACGGGGGACCTCGCCACCGCAGCCTTTGGCCGCCGAACCCTCGACGCGCTTGGGCCGGTCCTGCGAGACTGGCTCGAGCGGTCGCACGGGTTCCTCTCGTTCCGTCTGGTGCAGGTGCTGTCCGGACACGGTTGTTTCGGATCGTACCTGCACCGGATCGGACGGGAGGAGACGCCGTCGTGCCACGGCTGTGGCGCGGCGGAGGACACGGCGCAGCACACCCTCGAGGTGTGCCCGTCGTGGTCCGAGCCGCGCCGCAGTCTCATGGCGGCGATCGGACCGGACCTCTCGCTCCCCGGTGTGGTAAACGCCATGCTGGGGGATGAGGGGTCCTGGGCGGCAGTCGCCTCCTTCTGCGAACACGTCATGTCCCAGAAGGAGGCGGCGGAGCGCGCGCGGGAGGACGATCCTCACGCGGCGCTGCTCCGAAGGCGGAGGAGGGGTCGGAGAAGACGTCAGTTTGACGGACATCTCCGACTCCTCCCAGGTGGAGGCCAGCAGGCAACGGGTGCGGGGGCACCCTTGCCTGCATCGCACAGGCCTCCACCAGTGTCGGACGGGAATGGCCAGGTGTTCCCGGCCATTCCCGTAGCCCCCCAGCCCGGGGGGCATGCGGGGCCCGTCAGCTAGGCGGGCATGCGCCGGGAGGGTTGTGGAAGTAAAGGCTGAGCCGGTTTCCCATGACCCTCCCATCACGGCGACGCGGGAACACCGCTGAGTTTTAGTGGGTATACTGTCATTCGGACAGGGAGTCCCACATACCCCGTCTCGGCCCCCACGAGTCGGGCATGCATAAAGCATTTCTCAGCGAGAAAAAAAAAAAAAAAAAAAAAAAAAAAAAAAAAAAAAAAAGGTTAGGTTGGGGGCCCCCCCCCCCGGTGGGTTCCCGCACCCCCCCGGTGGGTTCCCGCACCCCCCCGGTGGGTTCCCGCATCCCCCCCGGTGGGTTCCCGCATTGTCGAGGCGGGGGGGCTCAGTAGCCGTGGCGAGCTGGGCCACGGTGAAGCTAAGAGGAACCCCAGCGGGGGCCGCTCGTCCGGGCTGTGCGGTTTAGCCCGACGTAGCGGCCCACAGGTAGGTTGCGGTGCCGCGACATCGCGACCTACCTGAGGCGGGCCGTGATGTCCCCCGTGAGGGAGACATTGCGGCTGAGGATAGAGGCCGCGGCGGGAGGGGCTCTCCCTTCCTTCCGCGGCCTTGACGGGGCCGCCACCGTTCGATGGCGGACGCGGTGGGGCCGCAGGGGAAGAGGAGTGTCGGTGTTTCGTTGCCGCTCTCCCTATCCTCTGCGGCCGTAGCTCCCCCAACGCGGGGGGCATGCGGGGCCCGCCTTTCAGGCGGGCGTGGAGGCCAGCAGGCAACGGGTGCGGGGGCTCCGTTGCCTGTTTTGCACAGGCCTCCACCTTGTGGGACGGGAATGGCCAGGTGTTCTCGGCCATTCCCGTAGCCCCCCAACCTGGGGGGCATGTGGGGCCCGCCATACCATCTTGGCGGGCGTGCGCCGGGGGGCTGTGGATGTAAAGGCTATGCCGGATTCCCATGGCCCTCCCATCACGGCGACGCGGGAACACCGCTGAGTTTTAGTGGGTATACTGTCATTCCGACAGGGAGTCCCACATACCCCGTCTCGTCCCCCGGGAGGCGGGGATGCATAAAGCATTTCTCAGCGACAAAAAAAAAAAAAAGGTTAGGTTGGGGGATCCCCCACAGCGCATACTTCCACGTAGTATCCCCTGGGCAACGTCGTGTCTGACCACCGTAACGGAGTGGCAGACCGGCGGCTAAAGTGCGCTGTGAATTCGTTGATCTTAGTGCGGACGTCAACGAAAATGTCTAAGAAGCCGATGCGGGACGCCTCTGGGCGTTTTGCCAGTTTTAACCCTGTATATAATCCAAATTTTAACCCTAGTTGTAGTTCGAATTGCTCCTCCCAGGGCGATTCAAACGGCCCTTCTCAGGGCCAACCCAACGGCCCTTCTCAGGGCCAATCCAACGGCCCTTCTCAGGGCCACGCCGGTGGCACCGCTGTGGCGTCGGAAGCTGACCGCGCACCGTCTGCGGCCAGCTTGCTTGGCGGGCCAGACGAGATTTCGGACTCCGATGATTCCATCCTATATACGGATACGTCGGTGTCCGAAAATGAACGCCTCAATCGGAAGAGGGCCTATATGAGGCTCGGGTCCGGGGGCTCCTCAGAATCGGCCGGAGGAAAGGCGGGGAAGAAGTCGAAGTCCAAAAAGGCTTCGACTTCGAAAGCGGCGGATACCCACGATGTGGGCTTGCTGGACGCCGAGCGCCAGCTAAATCTGGCAAAAAAGGCGCAGCTCCAGCAAGACCTGGAGGAGAGGGTCGCTGCGAAGGAGCGCCAGGCGCAAACCGCCAGGGCGAGGGCTGGCTATGGGGCATCTAGTGTCCTGTATGCTGACCACTCCCTGGCGGAACTGGAGCGCATGGCGCAGGAGGACAGAGAGGAGGTCCTGGAGGTCGCCTCAAAGTCCTCCAACCTGAAAGGGACCTTCCAGAAGGCCCTCAAATGCCGGGCCGCCAGCCTGCACAGCATTGTGCTAGAGCTGCTGAATCGGACGGCCACAGACGAGACGCGGCAGCTGCAGGCGAAGGTGGATCGCCTGCAGGCGGAGGTCAGCCAGCTGCACCTGAAGCTGGCTGAGGCCACGGCTCGGCCTGCCCAACCTGCCCCAGGTCCGGTGGTAGGAGGCTCGTCCTTCCCTTCCAACCTTGAGGAGATCCTCCGCAAGGTTGTGATGGAGGAGAGGGCCTTCACCAGAGCCTGCTTAGCGGGCATTGAGGACCGGCTCCTGCCGGAAAAGCGGCTCCGACCGCCGCTAGCGGCGGATAAGCCGCCACAGAAGGAGCCGGAACCTGCGCCTGCAGCAGGCCCGGCAGCGGGTGCGCAGCCCCAGGCCCCCAAGCCCTCCAAGGGCAAAGGCAAGGGCAAGAGGACGAAGGCGGATCCTCAAACTCCCACCACAAGCGCGGAGGGAGCAGCTGGGTCGTCTGCAAATCCACCAGCAGCGGCACCAGCAGCGGCACCAGCAGCGGACGCCCTCCTTCCCTCCACCACCCCGTCCAACCAGTCGTGGACGGAAGTGGTCAAGAGAGGGAAGAAGAAGGGAGGGGCCAAGTCGGCCCCCAAGCCCGCTGCGACTGCTCCTGCAGCCAATCGGGCTCCAGCCGGCGGGAGAAAGCTGGTTCCTCCCAAAACCGCGGCCGTCGTGGTGACCCTCACCCCGGCGGCCGTGGAGCGGGGAGAGACGTACGAGTCCGTTCTAAGACGGGCTCGTACCAACGCTGATCCCTCCCAGCTGGGGATCAGCAATATAAGGTGCCGCCGAACCCTAACCGGGGCTCGAATTTTCGAGTTCTCGGGGGAAAAGCGCGGCACCAATGCGGACCTCTTCGCAACAAAGTTGCAAGAGGTCATCGCGGACAGTGCGACGGTAGTAAAGCCCGTCAAGACCGCAGCCTTGGAGGTGGCCGATCTAGACGATTCGGTCACCAAGGAGGATGTGGTGGCGGCCGTCGCGGCGGCTGGAGGCTGCGACGCTGGCGCGGTAAAGGGGGGAGCCATCCGGCTCGGCCGCCGCGGCATGGGCATCATCCGTGTCGAGTGCCCAGTCGCCGCGGCTGCGGCCGTCCTTGCTGCGACCAATGGACGGCTGCTCGTGGGGCTCAGCTCGGCTGTGGTCCGGGCACTTGAGGACCAGCCTACGCGGTGCTTCAAGTGCTTCGCGTTTGGCCACACCCGAGCCACGTGTCCCTCCAAGTCCGACTGGGGAGACGTCTGCTACCAGTGTGGGCAGGAGGGACACAGGAGTGCCACTTGCCGCGCCACCACGCCACACTGCAAGGCGTGTGCCGCCAGTGGCCGTCCCGCGGACCACCGGATGACGGGCAGGAGCTGCAAGCCCCCCGTGCGAAAGGGCATAGTGCCGGCGCAGGTTCGCCCTGTTGCCACCACCGCCGCCGCCGTCGCCGCCGCTGCAGTTCCAGCGGCGGTAGCTGAGGAGGAGGGTGCAATGTCGGAATAATGCCTTCCGACTACAGCATCCTCCAGGCGAACGCCAACCACTGTAAAGCGGCCCAGGACCTGGTAGTGCAGGCCATGGCCGAGTGGTTGGTGAACGTAGCGGTGGTCGCCGAGCCCTACTCGATCCCCAGCAGCTGGCTGGGTGACGAGGACGACTCGGTGGCACTAGCGGCGCGGTCTTCCACGGACTCCCCTCCCCTCTCGCTATTAGAGAGAGGACCGGGATACGTGGCCGCCGCGTGGGGAGACATAGCCCTTGTGGGGGTATATTTCTCCCCAAACCGCCCACTCCAGGACTTTGAGAACTATCTCGGAGTCCTGGCCGCCGTGGTCGGCAGGGCGGTTCCGCGTCAGGTCTCCGTACTGGGAGACCTGAATGCCAAGTCGGTGAGCTGGGGCAACCCGGCCACCGACGCACGCGGGCGGGCAGTGGAGTTGTGGGCAGCCTCCTCTGGACTCTCCCTCTTGAACAGAGGACGCGTCCAGACATGCGTGCGGCGTCGGGGTGGCTCAATAGTGGACGTCACTTTCGCCACCCCGGCGTTAGCCGCGCGCGTGCTGAACTGGCGGGTGGACCTGGTGGAGACCATGTCGGACCACCGCTACGTGCGGTTCGACATCTCCACCAGGGGCCCAGGAGCGATGCGGCCCATCTCGGGGCGATCACCGTTCCCGCGATGGGCTCTCACCCGCCTGGACAGGGAGGCAGCGGCGGAGACGGCGTTCATCCAGGACTGGCTTTCGCCGCCTACCGCCGGCCTGGATGTAGACACCGCAGCGGGGCAGCTTCGGGAGTGTCTGACCGAGGTATGCAACTCTAGCATGCCTCGGTCTCGCCGACCACCACCCAAACGCGCCGTGTACTGGTGGTCGGCGGAGCTGGCGGGGCTCCGAGCAGCTTGCGTGGAGGCAAGGAGGGCCTACACGCGGAGTCGACGGCGGCGTCGACGGGACCGGGCCGACGAGGACCACCTCTACGACGTATATGTGGAGGCAAAACAGGTCCTCGATCGGGCCATCGCCGCCGCCAAAGACTCGGCGAGAGCCGAGTTGCTGGAGGGTCTCGACAACGACCCTTACGGGAGACCATACAAGGCGGCGCGCAACAAATTGCGCCCCTTTGGTCCCCCGGTTGCCGAGACCCTGGAGCCCTCATTTCTGGACGGGGTGGTTCAGTCCCTGTTCCCGGGCAGGGACAACTTCACCCCGCCAGTGATGTGTGGAGCCCCGCTAGCAGACGAGGAGGAAGAGGAGCCCCCTCCTGTCACGGAGTCGGAACTTGGCGCGGCGATCCTCCGTATCCGCGCCAAGAAGACGGCTCCAGGGCCCGACGGTGTCCCGGCAAGAGTGGTAGCAATTGCTGCCACTCGAATGGAGGAAAGGTTTCGGGACCTCTTCAGCGCATGCCTTGCGACTGGGAGGTTCCCGAAACCTTGGAAGGAAGGGCAGTTGTGCCTCCTCCGCAAGGAGGGCCGCCCAGCGGATTCCCCCTCGGCATACCGGCCCATCGTTCTACTTGATGAGGTCGGCAAAATGTTTGAGGGGATAATGGCGGCTCGCCTGAAGGGCCACCTGCGGGACATCGGGCCGGACTTGTCGGACGCTCAGTTCGGTTTTCGGGCTGAGCGTTCGACGGTGGACGCGCTGGCCTGGCTTAAGGGCCAGGCAAAGGAGGCGATGGAGGCGGGGGACGGATTGTTGGCGGTGTCATTCGACATAGCCAATGCCTTCAACTCCGTTCCTCACTCCACCATCCTTGAGGCGCTCCGGTTCCACGGAGTGCCTCGATACATGCGCAGTCTGCTGGCCAGCTACCTGGAGGATCGGGCGATCCTGCTGGTAGACAGGACTGGCCAAGTCCGGCGGTACGCCGTCGAAGCCGGCGTTCCACAGGGGTCAGTCATAGGACCTCTCCTCTGGAACGTCGGCTACGATTGGCTCCTGCGGGGAACTCTCCTCCGAGGCACGAGTGTCGTCTGCTACGCGGACGACACTCTCCTCACCGCCCGGGGGGCGAGTTTCAGGGAGGCGGCCAACTTGGCCTCGGCGGGCGGATCTTTGGTCGCGGCGAGGATCCGCCGCCTAGGTCTGAAGGTGGCGCTGCACAAGACCGAGGCCGTTTTCTTCCACGGACCTCGGCAGCGCCCCCCACCTGACGCCCACATCTTCGTGGAGGGCGTCAGAATCGAGGTCAAGGCCCAGATGAAATATCTGGGCCTTGTGATCGACAGCAGGTGGCGCTTCGGCCCGCATTTTAGCGGGCTGTCGTCGCGCCTGCTGAAGACGGCGGGGGCGCTCTCATGGCTGCTCCCCAACTTGGGGGGGCCCAGCGCACGATGCCGGCAACTCTACGCCGGCATCCTCAAGAGTATGGCCCTCTACGGGGCCCCTATTTGGGAGGACGCCCTCCAACGGCGGGAGAACGCCGCCGCCTTGCGGGCACCGCAGAGGGCCATAGCCCAGCGGGTAGCGCGGGCCTACCGCACGGTAGGCTTTGCGGCAGCGTGCGCTCTGGCCAGCACCCCTCCTTGGGAACTCGAGGCGTGGGTGCTCGCCAGAGTGTACGATTGGACGGCGGGGCGGAGAGCGAGAGGAGAACGCACCGCCCCGGAAGAAAGGGAGGCCGTCCGGCGGGAGGCGAGGGACGCCATCGTCGTCCATTGGACGGGGGACCTCGCCACCGCAGCCTTTGGCCGCCGAACCCTCGACGCGCTTGGGCCGGTCCTGCGAGACTGGCTCGAGCGGTCGCACGGGTTCCTCTCGTTCCGTCTGGTGCAGGTGCTGTCCGGACACGGTTGTTTCGGATCGTACCTGCACCGGATCGGACGGGAGGAGACGCCGTCGTGCCACGGCTGTGGCGCGGCGGAGGACACGGCGCAGCACACCCTCGAGGTGTGCCCGTCGTGGTCCGAGCCGCGCCGCAGTCTCATGGCGGCGATCGGACCGGACCTCTCGCTCCCCGGTGTGGTAAACGCCATGCTGGGGGATGAGGGGTCCTGGGCGGCAGTCGCCTCCTTCTGCGAACACGTCATGTCCCAGAAGGAGGCGGCGGAGCGCGCGCGGGAGGACGATCCTCACGCGGCGCTGCTCCGAAGGCGGAGGAGGGGTCGGAGAAGACGTCAGTTTGACGGACATCTCCGACTCCTCCCAGGTGGAGGCCAGCAGGCAACGGGTGCGGGGGCACCCTTGCCTGCATCGCACAGGCCTCCACCAGTGTCGGACGGGAATGGCCAGGTGTTCCCGGCCATTCCCGTAGCCCCCCAGCCCGGGGGGCATGCGGGGCCCGCCAGCTAGGCGGGCATGCGCCGGGAGGGTTGTGGAAGTAAAGGCTGAGCCGGTTTCCCATAACCCTCCCATCACGGCGACGCGGGAACACCGCTGAGTTTTAGTGGGTATACTGTCATTCGGACAGGGAGTCCCACATACCCCGTCTCGTCCCCCACGAGTCGGGCATGCATAAAGCATTTCTCAGCGAGAAAAAAAAAAAAAAAAAAAGGTTAGGTTAGGTTGGGGGATCCCCCACAGCGCATACTTCCACGTAGTATCCCCTGGGCAACGTCGTGTCTGACCACCGTAACGGAGTGGCAGACCGGCGGCTAAAGTGCGCTGTGACTTCGTAGACATCGAGCGGTCGTCTGCGAACATGAGTCGAAAACCGATGCGGGACGCCTCTGGGCGTTTTGCTAATTTTAATCCTAATTTTAACCCGGTCTTAAACCCAAATTTTAACCCTATTGTAAATAATTTTAACCCTATTGTAAATAATTTTAACCCGAATCGCTCCTCCCAGGGCGATTCAAACGGCCCTTCTCAGGGCCAACCCAACGGCCCTTCTCAGGGCCAATCCAACGGCCCTTCTCAGGGCCACGTCGGTGACGCTTCGGCGTCGGGCGCTGACCGCGCACCGTCTGCAGCCAGCTTGGCTGGGGTAGACGAATTCTCGGACTCCGACAAATCCAGCATGGATACGTCGGCGGCCGAGAATGACCGCCTCAGGCGGAAGAGGGCCTTCCTAAGGCAAGGGTCCGAGGGCTCCTCGGAGTCGGCCGGAGGGAAGGGAGGGAAGAAGTCGAAGTCCAAAAGGGCTTCGACTTCTTCTAAAACGCCGGAGACCCACGATGTGGGCTTGCTGGACGCCGAGCGCCAGCTAAATCTGGCCAAAAAGGCGCAGCTCCAGCAGGACCTGGAGGAGAAGGTCGCCGCCAAGGAGCGCCAGACGCAAACCGCCAGGTCGAGGGCTGGCTATGGGGCATCCAATGTCCTATATGCCGACCACTCCCTGGCGGAACTGGAGCGGATGGCGCAGGAGGACAAAGAGGAGGTCCTGGAGGTCGCCTCAAAGTCCTCCAACCTAAAGGGGACCTTCCAAAAGGCCCTCAAATGCCGGGCCGCCAGTCTACACGGCATCGTCGGAGAGCTCATGAAGCGGACGGCCACGGACGAGACGCGGCAACTGCAGGCGAAGGTGGATCGCCTGCAGGCGGAGGTCAGCCAGCTGCACCTGAAGCTGGCTGAGGCCACGGCTCGGCCTGCCCAACCTGCCCCAGGCCCGGTGGTAGGAGGCTCCTCCTCCCATCCCAACCTTGAGGACATCCTCCGAAAGGTTGTCATGGAGGAGAGAGCCTTCACCAGAGCCTGCCTTGCAGGAATAGAGGACCGGCTCCTGCCGGAAAAGCGACTCCGCCCGCCACTAGCGGCGGATAAGCCACCACCGAGGGAGCCGGAACCTGCGCCTGTGGCAGGCCCGGCACCGGGTGCGCAGCCCCAGGCCCCGAAGCCCTCCAAGGGCAAAGGTAAGGGTAAGAGGACCAAGGTGGCTCCTCAAACCCCAACCACGAGCGCGGAGGGAGTGACTGGGTCTTCGGCGACTCCAGCAGCCCAGAACTCGCAGGAAGAAGAAGACGCCCTTCTTCCCTCCACCACCCCGTCCAACCAGTCGTGGACGGAAGTGGTCAAGAGAGGGAAGAAGAAGGGAGGGGCCAAGTCGGCCCCCAAGCCCGCTGCGACTGCTCCTGCAGCCAATCGGGCTCCAGCCGGCTGGAGAAAGCTGGTTCCTCCCAAAACCGCGGCCGTCGTGGTGACCCTCACCCCGGCGGCCGTGGAGCGGGGAGAGACGTACGAGTCCGTTCTAAGACGGGCTCGTACCAACGCTGATCCCTCCCAGCTGGGGATCAGCAATATAAGGTGCCGCCGAACCCTAACCGGGGCTCGAATTTTCGAGTTCTCGGGGGAAAAGCGCGGCACCAATGCGGACCTCTTCGCAACAAAGTTGCAAGAGGTCATCGCGGACAGTGCGACGGTAGTAAAGCCCGTCAAGACCGCAGCCTTGGAGGTGGCCGATCTAGACGATTCGGTCACCAAGGAGGATGTGGTGGCGGCCGTCGCGGCGGCTGGAGGCTGCGACGCTGGCGCGGTAAAGGGGGGAGCCATCCGGCTCGGCCGCCGCGGCATGGGCATCATCCGTGTCGAGTGCCCAGTCGCCGCGGCTGCGGCCGTCCTTGCTGCGACCAATGGACGGCTGCTCGTAGGGCTCAGCTCGGCTGTGGTCCGGGCACTTGAGGACCAGCCTACGCGGTGCTTCAAGTGCTTCGCGTTTGGCCACACCCGAGCCACGTGTCCCTCCAAGTCCGACTGGGGAGACGTCTGCTACCAGTGCGGGCAGGAGGGACACAGGAGTGCCACTTGCCGCGCCACCACGCCACACTGCAAGGCGTGTGCCGCCAGTGGCCGTCCCGCGGACCACCGGATGACGGGCAGGAGCTGCAAGCCCCCCGTGCGAAAGGGCATAGTGCCGGCGCAGGTTCGCCCTGTTGCCACCACCGCCGCCGCCGTCGCCGCCGCTGCAGTTCCAGCGGCGGTAGCTGAGGAGGAGGGTGCAATGTCGGAATAATGCCTTCCGACTACAGCATCCTCCAGGCGAACGCCAACCACTGTAAAGCGGCCCAGGACCTGGTAGTGCAGGCCATGGCCGAGTGGTTGGTGAACGTAGCGGTGGTCGCCGAGCCCTACTCGATCCCCAGCAGCTGGCTGGGTGACGAGGACGACTCGGTGGCACTAGCGGCGCGGTCTTCCACGGACTCCCCTCCCCTCTCGCTATTAGAGAGAGGACCGGGATACGTGGCCGCCGCGTGGGGAGACATAGCCCTTGTGGGGGTATATTTCTCCCCAAACCGCCCACTCCAGGACTTTGAGAACTATCTCGGAGTCCTGGCCGCCGTGGTCGGCAGGGCGGTTCCGCGTCAGGTCTCCGTACTGGGAGACCTGAATGCCAAGTCGGTGAGCTGGGGCAACCCGGCCACCGACGCACGCGGGCGGGCAGTGGAGTTGTGGGCAGCCTCCTCTGGACTCTCCCTCTTGAACAGAGGAAGCGTCCAGACATGCGTGCGGCATCGGGGTGGCTCAATAGTGGACGTCACTTTCGCCACCCCGGCGTTAGCCGCGCGCGTGCTGAACTGGCGGGTGGACCTGGTGGAGACCATGTCGGACCACCGCTACGTGCGGTTCGACATCTCCACCAGTGGCCCGGGAGCGGTGCGGCCCATCTCGGGACGATCACCGTTCCCGCGGTGGGCCCTCACCCGCCTGGACAGGGAGGCAGCGGCGGAGGCGGCGTTCATCCAGGACTGGCTTTCGCCGCCTACCGCCGGCCTGGATGTGGACACCGCAGCGGGGCAGCTTCGGGAGTGTCTGACCGAGGTATGCAACTCTAGCATGCCTCGGTCTCGCCGACCACCACCCAAACGCGCCGTGTACTGGTGGTCGGCGGAGCTGGCGGGGCTTTGAGCAGCTTGCGTGGAGGCTAGGAGGGCCTACACGCGGAGTCGGCGGCGGCGTCGACGGGATCGGGCCGACGAGGACCACCTCTACGGCGTATATGTGGAGGCAAAACAGGTCCTCGATCGGGTCATCGCCGCCGCCAAAGACTCGGCGAGAGCCGAGCTGCTGGAGGGTCTCGACAACGACCCATACGGGAGACCATACAAGGCTGCACGTAACAAATTGCGCCCCTTTGGTCCCCCGGTTGCCGAGACCCTGGAGCCCTCATTTCTGGACGGGGTGATTCAGTCCCTGTTCCCGGGCAGGGACAACTTCACCCCGCCAGTGATGTGTAGAGCCCCGCTGGCAGACGAGGAGCAAGAGGAGCTCCCTCCTGTCACGGAGTCGGAACTTGGCGCGGCGATCCTCCGTATCCGCGCCAAGAAGACGGCTCCAGGCCCCGACGGCGTCCCCGCGAGAGTGGTGGCGATCGCTGCCACTCAAATGGAGGACAGGTTTCGGGACCTCTTCAGCGCATGTCTTGCGTCTGGGAGGTTCCCGAAACCATGGAAGGAGGGGCAGTTGTGCCTCCTCCGCAAGGAGGGCCGCCCAGCGGATTCCCCCTCGGCATACCGGCCCATCGTTCTACTCGATGAGGTCGGCAAAATGTTTGAGGGGATAATGGCGGCTCGCCTGAAGGGCCACCTGCGGGACATCGGGCCGGACTTGTCGGACGCTCAGTTTGGTTTTCGGGCTGAGCGTTCGACGGTGGACGCGCTGGCCTGGCTTAAGGGCCAGGCGAAGGATGCGATGGAGGCGGGGGACGGATTGTTGGCGGTGTCATTCGACATAGCCAACGCCTTCAACTCCGTTCCTCACTCCACCATCCTAGAGGCGCTCCGATTCCACGGAGTGCCTCGATACCTGCGCAGTCTACTGGCCAGCTACCTGGAGGATCGGGCGATCCTCCTCGTAGATAGGACTGGCCAAGTCCGGCGGTACGCAGTCGAAGCCGGCGTTCCACAGGGGTCAGTCATAGGCCATACTGACTATTTAGACCACCGGTACCAATGTGTTAGAATAGATAATATTACGAGCGATGACCAGAAAAATACTGGTTTTGGTGTTCCACAGGGGAGTATTTTGGGCCCCACCCTCTTCCTTATTTATATTAACGACTTGTGTAATCTAAATATTAAGGAAGGTAAAATAATATCATATGCCGACGACACGGCGTTAATATTTAGCGCTAAAACCAGTAGTGAACTGTTCGAAATCGCTCAACTAGGTTTTAATACTGTGACTAATTGGCTTCAAAGCAATTTACTAACATTAAATGCCGACAAAACAAAATATATTCACTTCTCCATGCGCAAGCCTCTACTTAACATTACTAACCCTCATCTATATGCCCATCAATGTGGAAACCGTACAATCACCATGTGTAATTGTCCCTTTATCCACAAAACGAGCAACATAAAATATCTGGGGATAATAATGGACGACACACTCTCTTTTAAAAAACATATTGAAAGCCTAGTGAAAAGAGTCCGCAAACTAATATATGTTTTTAAAAAATTGCGAACCTTAGCAGATTCAAAATTAATCACACAAATTTATTTGGCCCTATGTCAATCTATATTTCAATACTGCATCACTTCTTGGGGTGGCGCACCAAAAACTAATTTGCTTCCTCTTGAAAGAGCTCAGAGAGCTATTTTGAAGGTAGCAAACTTCCATCCCTTCTTTTTTCCTACAGATCTGCTATATAAATCCTGCAATGTACTAACGGTCCGCCAGCTTTTCATTATGCACGTAGTATTAAAACAGCACACCATGCTTGCCTACAATGCCGACAACACTAACAAGAGACGGAATGATCTGGTATGCATGTCTAATGCAGCCTCAAAACATGTCTTTGTAGAAAGATTTATAATATTCTTAGGTCCATTCCTGTACAATAGATTAAATAGAAAACTAAGTATCTATAAACTAAATTACTATAGCTGTAAAAAAATTATACTTAACTATTTACTAACAAACAATTATGCACAGACAGAAGACTTACTTATTGTCTGCAAATAAAACTGCTAACACGCTATTTCACTTTTGTTTACCTAAGTTTTAATTTAGTTTTTACGTTTTATGCATTGTTAATTTATTATATTGAGTATGTATGCACTTCTTAGCCTGAAGCACAGGTTCAACCTAGTTCAGGCAAATTAGCAACTGTGCGCTATTTTTAATTGTTAAGGTTAATGTAAAACGTGTTCCCTTTTTATAAATAAACGATTTTATTATTATTATTATTATTATTATAGGACCTCTCCTCTGGAACGTCGGCTACGATTGGCTCTTGCGGGGAACTCTCCTCCGAGGCACGAGCGTCGTCTGCTACGCGGACGACACTCTCCTCACCGCCCGGGGGGGGAGTTTCAGGGAGGCGGCCAACTTGGCCTCGGCGGGCGGATCCTTGGTCGCAGCGAGGATCCGCCGCCTAGGTCTGAAGGTGGCGCTGCACAAGACCGAGGCCGTGTTCTTCCACGGACCTCGGCAGCGCCCCCCACCTGACGCCCACATCTTTGTGGAGGGCGTCAGAATCGAGGTCAAGGCCCAGATGAAGTATCTGGGCCTTGTGATCGACAGCAGGTGGCGTTTCGGCCCGCATTTTAGCGGGCTGTCTTCGCGCCTGCTGAAGACGGCGGGGGCGCTCTCGTGGCTGCTCCCCAACTTGGGGGGGCCCAGCGCACGATGCCGGCAACTTTACGCCGGCATCCTGAAGAGTATGGCCCTCTACGGGGCCCCTATTTGGGAGGACGCCCTCCAACGGCGGGAGAACGCCGCCGCCTTGCGGGCACCCCAGAGGGCCATAGCCCAGCGGGTAGCGCGGGCCTACCGCACGGTAGGCTTTGCGGCAGCGTGCGCTCTGGCCAGCACCCCTCCTTGGGAACTCGAGGCGTGGGTGCTCGCCAGAGTGTACGAATGGACGGCGGGGCGGAGAGCGAGAGGGGAACGCACCGCCCCGGAAGAGCGGGAGGCCGTCCGGCGGGAGGCGAGGGACGCCATCGTCCTCCATTGGACGGGGGACCTCGCCACCGCAGCCTTTGGCCGCCGAACCCTCGACGCGCTTGGGCCGGTCCTGCGAGACTGGCTCGAGCGGTCGCACGGGTTCCTCTCGTTTCGTCTGGTGCAGGTGCTGTCCGGACACGGTTGTTTCGGATCGTACCTGCACCGGATCGGACGGGAGGAGACGCCGTCGTGCCACGGCTGTGGCGCGGCGGAGGACACGGCGCAGCACACCCTCGAGGTGTGCCCGTCGTGGTCCGAGCCGCGCCGCAGTCTCATGGCGGCGATCGGACCGGACCTCTCGCTCCCCGGTGTGGTAAACGCCATGCTGGGGGATGAGGGGTCCTGGGCGGCAGTCGCCTCCTTCTGCGAACACGTCATGTCCCAGAAGGAGGCGGCGGAGCGCGCGCGGGAGGACGATCCTCACGCGGCGCTGCTCCGAAGGCGGAGGAGGGGTCGGAGAAGACGTCAGTTTGACGGACATCTCCGACTCCTCCCAGGTGGAGGCCAGCAGGCAACGGGTGCGGGGGCACCCTTGCCTGCATCGCACAGGCCTCCACCAGTGTCGGACGGGAATGGCCAGGTGTTCCCGGCCATTCCCGTAGCCCCCCAGCCCGGGGGGCATGCGGGGCCCGTCAGCTAGGCGGGCATGCGCCGGGAGGGTTGTGGAAGTAAAGGCTGAGCCGGTTTCCCATGACCCTCCCATCACGGCGACGCGGGAACACCGCTGAGTTTTAGTGGGTATACTGTCATTCGGACAGGGAGTCCCACATACCCCGTCTCGTCCCCCACGAGTCGGGCATGCATAAAGCATTTCTCAGCGAGAAAAAAAAAAAAAAAAAAAAAAAAAAAGGTTAGGTTAGGTTAGGTTAGGTTTCCCCCCCGGTGGGTTCCCGCATTGTCGAGGCGGGGGGGCTCAGTAGCCGTGGTATGGGGGTACCACGGTGAAGCTAAGAGGAACCCCAGCGGGGGCCGCTCGTCAAGGCTTTGCGGCTTAGCCAATGACGTAGCGGCCGTAGGGTAGGTTGCGGTGCCGCTTGGGCGACATCGCAGCCTACCTGAGGCGGGCCGCGGTGTCCCCCGTGAGGGAGACATCGCGGCTGAGGATTGGAGGCCGCGGCGGGAGAGGAGTGTCGGTGTTTCGTTGCCGCTCTCCCTACCTTCCGCGGCCTTGACGGGGCCGCCACCGTTAGATGGCGGACGCGGTGGGGCCGCAGGGGAAGAGGAGTGTCGGTGTTTCGTTGCCGCTCTCCCTATCCTCTGCGGCCGTAGCTCCCCCAACCTGGGGGGGCATGCGGGGCCCGCCTTTTAGGCGGGCGTGGAGGCCAGCAGGCAACGGGTACGGGGGCTCCGTTACCTGTTTTGCACAGGCCTCCACCTTGTGGGACGGGAATGGCCAGGTGTTCTCGGCCATTCCCGTAGCCCCCCAACCTGGGGGGCATGTGGGGCCCGCCATACCATCTTGGCGGGCATGCGTCGGGAGGGCTGTGGAAGTAAAGGCTATGCCGGTTTCCCATGGCCCTCCCATCACGGCGACGCGGGAACACTGCTGAGTTTTAGTGGGTATACTGTCATACCGACAGGGAGTCCCACATACCCCGTCTCGTCCCCCGGGAGGCGGGGATGCATAAAGCATTTCTCAGCGACAAAAAAAAAAAAAAAAAAAAAAAAAAGGTTAGGTTTCCCCCCCGGTGGGTTCCCGCATTGTCGAGGCGGGGGGGCTCAGTAGCCGTGGCGAGCTGGGCCACGGTGAAGCTAAGAGGAACCCCAGCGGGGGCCGCTCGTCCGGGCTGTGCGGTTTAGCCCGACGTAGCGGCCCACGGGTAGGTTGCGGTGCCGCGACATCGCGACCTACCTGAGGCGGGCCGCGATGTCCCCCGTGAGGGAGACATTGCGGCTGAGGACAGAGGCCGCGGCGGGAGGGGCTCTCCCTTCCTTCCGCGGCCTTGACGGGGCCGCCACCGTTCGATGGCGGACGCGGTGGGGCCGCAGGAGAAGAGGAGTGTCGGTGTTTCGTTGCCGCTCTCCCTATCCTCTGCGGCCGTAGCACCCCCAACGCGGGGGGCATGCGGGGCCTGCCTTTCCGGCGGGCGTGGAGGCCAGCAGACAACGGGTGCGGGGGCACCGTTGCCTGTTTTGCACAGGCCTCCACCTTGTGGGACGGGAATGGCCAGGTGTTCTCGGCCATTCCCGTAGCCCCCCAACCTGGGGGGCATGAGGGGCCCGCCATACCATCTTGGCGGGCATGCGCCGGGAGGGCTGTGGATGTAAAGGCTATGCCGGATTCCCATGGCCCTCCCATCACGGCGACGCGGGAACACCGCTGAGTTTTAGTGGGTATACTGTCATTCCGACAGGGAGTCCCACATACCCCGTCTCGTCCCCCACGAGACGGGCATGCATAAAGCATTTCTCAGCGAGAGAAAAAAAAAAAAAAAAAAAAAAAAAAAAAAAAAAAAGGTTAGGTTGGGCCGGACTTGTCGGACGCTCAGTTCGGTTTTCGGGCTGAGCGTTCGACGGTGGACGCGCTGGCCTGGCTTAAGGGCCAGGCGAAGGGTGCGATGGAGGCGGGGGACGGATTGTTGGCGGTGTCATTCGACATAGCCAACCCCTTCAACTCCGTTCCTCACTCCACCATCCTTGAGGCGCTCCGGTTCCACGGAGTGCCTCGATACATGCGCAGTCTGCTGGCCAGCTACCTGGAGGATCGGGCGATCCTGCTGGTAGACAGGACTGGCCAAGTCCGGCGGTACGCCGTCGAAGCCGGCGTTCCACAGGGGTCAGTCATAGGACCTCTCCTCTGGAACGTCGGCTACGATTGGCTCCTGCGGGGAACTCTCCTCCGAGGCACGAGTGTCGTCTGCTATGCGGACGATACTCTCCTCACCGCCCGGGGGGGGAGTTTCAGGGAGGCGGCCAACTTGGCCTCGGCGGGCGGATCTTTGGTTGCGGCGAGGATCCGCCGCCTAGGTCTGAAGGTGGCGCTGCACAAGACCGAGGCCGTTTTCTTCCACGGACCTCGGCAGCGCCCCCCACCTGACGCCCACATCTTCGTGGAGGGCGTCAGAATCGAGGTCAAGGCCCAGATGAAATATCTGGGCCTTGTGATCGACAGCAGGTGGCGCTTCGGCCCGCATTTTAGCGGGCTGTCGTCGCGCCTGCTGAAGACGGCGGGGGCGCTCTCGTGGCTGCTCCCCAACTTGGGGGGGCCCAGCGCACGATGCCGGCAACTCTACGCCGGCATCCTCAAGAGTATGGCCCTCTACGGGGCCCCTATTTGGGAGGACGCTCTCCAACGGCGGGAGAACGCCGCCGCCTTGCGGGCACCCCAGAGGGCCATAGCCCAGCGGGTAGCGCGGGCCTACCGCACGGTAGGCTTTGCGGCAGCGTGCGCTCTGGCCAGCACCCCTCCTTGGGAACTCGAGGCGTGGGTGCTCGCCAGAGTGTACGATTGGACGGCGGGGCGGAGAGCGAGAGGAGAACGCACCGCCCCGGAAGAGAGGGAGGCCGTCCGGCGGGAGGCGAGGGACGCCATCGTCGTCCATTGGACGGGGGACCTCGCCACCGCAGCCTTTGGCCGCCGAACCCTCGACGCGCTTGGGCCGGTCCTGCGAGACTGGCTCGAGCGGTCGCACGGGTTCCTCTCGTTCCGACTGGTGCAGGTGCTGTCCGGACACGGTTGTTTCGGATCGTACCTGCACCGGATCGGGCGGGAGGAGACGCCGTCGTGCCACGGCTGTGGCGCGGCGGAGGACACGGCGCAGCACACCCTCGAGGTGTGCCCGTCGTGGTCCGAGCCGCGCCGCAGTCTCATGGCGGCGATCGGACCGGACCTCTCACTGCCCGGTTTGGTTAACGCCATGCTGCGGGATGAGGGGTCCTGGGCGGCAGTCGCCTCCTTCTGCGAACACGTCATGTCCCAGAAGGAGGCGGCGGAGCGCGCGCGGGAGGACGATCCTCACGCGGCGCTGCTCCGAAGGCGGAGGAGGGGTCGGAGAAGACGTCAGTTTGACGGACATCTCCGACTCCTCCCAGGTGGAGGCCAGCAGGCAACGGGTGCGGGGGCACCCTTGCCTGCATCGCACAGGCCTCCACCAGTGTCGGACGGGAATGGCCAGGTGTTCCCGGCCATTCCCGTAGCCCCCCAGCCCGGGGGGCATGCGGGGCCCGCCAGCTAGGCGGGCATACGCCGGGAGGGTTGTGGAAGTAAAGGCTGAGCCGGTTTCCCATGACCCTCCCAACACGGCGACGCGGGAACACCGCTGAGTTTTAGTGGGTATACTGTCATTCGGACAGGGAGTCCCACATACCCCGTCTCGTCCCCCACGAGTCGAGCATGCATAAAGCATTTCTCAGCGAGAAAAAAAAAAAAAAAAAAAAAAAAAAGTTAGGTTAGGTTAGGTTTTTTTTTTTTTTTTTTTTTTTTTTTTTTTTTTTTTTTTTTTTTTTTTTTTTTTGGCAGGAGTGGGAAATCCTCATGGACGCCCAGACTACCTCACTAGTGAGCCAGTCTGGGCAGTGCCGGACTCTTACCGGCTAAAACCCACTCCTGCCCTGCTTGTGTCCTCTGACATGATCAGAGCCTATGGTGCTGCGAGGTCTGAGTTTTTCGCTGTTACGTTGGAAACAAACACGGAACTCGGAAGGAGAGATGAGTGTCTCCGGCTTGACCGACAACAGATCTACACTAAAGAAAGTAATTATTTTGTGTTATGGTCCTATCTTACTAGGTACTTAAGTTACTATCGATTTAAATATCTAATTATATTCTAGGTTTTATCTATTTGTATGAATTTCTTCCTATTGCTACTTAAGGGTAATATTACACAATTAATTAATAATACACAATTTCTAACACAGACAGTGGGAACAGTTCTTATTATAATCTAACTCTACATTTTATACCTATTCTATGCTTATTTCTATTTTCCTATTGTTTGTAACTATTTTACAGCTTTTCTATTTTATGCTAGTCTCTAATATATTCTATTATATTATGACAGCATATTTTCTTAATCCGACTTATTTCTTGCTATGACCTTAGATGCTATGTCGCTACAATACTCTAGAAAAGAGTCACGTTTTTTCCCACTCATTAATTCCGGTGCATTTTGGGCGACCAGTTCAATGGCGAGTTTCTGCTCCGTCTCGTATCTATTTCTCGCGTATATAGGGCATTCAAACAGAATGTGCGGAACCGACTCTTCGACACCAGGGTCACAGGCGCACGATGGGTTCTCTTTACACTTGAAGCGTTTCAAGTATGCCGAAAACCCACCGTGCCCCGTCAAGATTTGTGTGGTTATACTCGTATGAGTCATCTTCCGCACCACACCGTACGCTGTCACCGCATCCGGGAAGAAAATTTTCGTACCCGAGGCCGTATCCCCCGACCGATATCTCCCGTTCCATTCCTCAAGCGTTTCCGACCGGATTTGTCGCTTGATGAATGACACGGGACACATATCGTAGTCCGGCCTCTTCTTCGACCCCAGGGCGGCCTCCTTCGCGAGCTGGTCGGCTCTCTCGTTCCCCTCCAACCCTACGTGGGCCTTTATCCAGAACATAGAGACACTCTTGTTCTGGAGCTTGATGCGTCGCAGAGTGTCTCTAGTGTCCACTGCCAAGGGGTGAAGGGAACTTGTGTTAGTCACCGACTGAAGGGCCGCCATGGAGTCGCTGAAGATGCCGAACGAGGTTTCCCGAGACCTGAGCACTTCCCTTGCAGCTCTTTGCAGGGCCAGGAGTTCAGCCTGGTAGACGGTGCAATAAGACGGCAAAGCAAGCTTGAGGGCTTTTGTCTCGGCGGTGCCATTCCACAGGGATAGCGCTGCTCCAACTTTGCCCTCAATCTTGCTGCCGTCTGTAAATATCCTCACAGCAAATTTGTTGTGGTTCTGGTACTGTTCCTCGTCCACCAGGCTTGCGAACTCCAGGCTCATTTGCTCAGCAGGGTGTGGGGCCTCCATCGCTGGGGCCACCCGCTCAACTTCCCGGTCTCCCAGTGCGGGCTGGGGCTCCCCCCTCTTGGCTCCGTAGAGCGCAGCCGCCTCTCGGACACGGAGGTCGAGCGGGAGTATCCCAGCCAGCACTAGCGCCGAGTTTAGCGAGACCGTCCGGTATGCCTTACATATCTTTTGTGCAATGCCGCGCTGCACTGCTCCCAGCTGCCTCAAGACGCCTAGCTTTCTAGCGGCCGGGGCCCATACGTTGGCTGCGTACAGGATGACCGGTTCCACCGCTGCCACATATATCGTCTTAATGACTTCGTTTTGGCAGGAGTGGGAAATCCTCATGGACGCCCAGACTGCCTCACTAATGAGCCAGTCTGGGCAGTGCCGGACTCTTACCGGCTAAAACCCACTCCTGCCCTTGCTCGGTGTCCCTCTGACATGATCAGAGCCCTTTTTATTCCATTTGGTTGTGATTCCGATCCTTCTTTTAATTACGTATTTGGCCAGTCCCGTAATAGGAAGTAGGGGTTCCTGGAAGCAGTCTTCGCCTCACATTATCTGCTGTGCCTAGTTTTACTAGTATAAAAGTGGTTTTAACATCTAACATTTTGTATATCCGTATATCTAATTAACTTATTTTTCTATATTTCTTAACTATTTTTTGTTCCATTTTTGACTAGATCAGTGATTAAAATAATAAATAATTATAATAATAGTATTGGTGTAGTTTCAATTATAATTAAAGTTTAATCTATTCTCTTATGCTAATCTAATATATGTACAATATATTATATACACATAACTCTTCTTAAACCAAAAACTTACTCCTACTTCTCATCATATAAATTATTAAAATTGATTTTCCATTTAATATCCTAATGTGTTTATTTACAGATAGTTTTGGCGAACTCGCAGCTGCTACTCGAATCATCATTTTGACCTCAACGAGCTCGTCGGACCACAACGGTAAATTATGTTTATTAATATTTTTTGTTCTATTATTTTTACTAAAATTTATGTTGGTGTACAATCTAATTACTAAAACAATATGGTAGGTTATTTTTTGACGTAGGTTTGTATTTAATTCGGGTTTTAATTGGGCCAGTTTCTCATGAAACCGGTCCCAATTTGCTATTTTGGTATTTTTTCCAGGTCTTATGGCTTTACTAATGTTTGTCGGTTCTGGTTTCTGCTTAAAATCTCCAGAAACGATACCGCTGTGGTTCCCATTTCCAGAGAGCCCCGACTCCACCTCAGCAATAAGCCACCGACAGGCGCGCCAATGCGTCCCACTTGCAGCGCACGGGGCACGCACTGTCGAAGGCGTTGTGGTCGACCCTGTCCATCCGCGCTGACAGGCAGTTGTGGCACCGCGGCGCCTCCGCTGCCGCGCGTGACGGGCAGTCTGCCCGCAGGTGGGTGTCACCGCAGTGGATGCAGAGGTCGGCGGGCTGCGTGCACAATTTTCGGCTGTGGCCAAAACACAGACAGCGAGTGCACTGAACCAGTGGCGACTGATCCAGCACTCGCACTCGCTGCAGGTCGATGTGCACGCGACCCGCCGTGGTCAGCCTCTGCCACACAGTGGGGGACACCTGCAGGACGACGTGGCACATGTGGGGGTTCCTCGTCCTTCTACGGTATTTCACCCCCAACCTCACATCATCCGCAGGAATGTCCCCGACCAGGTGGGTGTTCTGCCGCTGCAGGGACTGGAGGATCTCGGCATCCGTGTGGCAGGAGAGGACGTCCCTGACAATGACAAGAGGGTCCTTGTTCTTGGCCTCTTCTACCACAAGGTTGCCTGTCCTCCGAATCCTCTCGGTGACCCTCACCATCTCCTCCCTGGTCTTGAACCCGACCACCACCTTCTGGTCCCTCGCTTTGCGCAGCCGTTCCACCCTAGTGCCCTCATTCCTGGCGTCGACCGCCGTCCTGAGCTTCTCGAGAACCTCTTCACCGGTGTCCTGATCATTCACAGATGATACAATAACCGAGTGAAGAGGTTCCCGGATGTTCTGCTTCGGGCCGGCGGCGACCTCCGCGAATGATGGGCCTTGGCCTGCTGCATAGCGAGGGGCCAGCTGGAGTTGCTCCGACAGAGCCTGGGTGTGCTGTTTGCACTCTTGCAACGCCTGCTTGTGCTGTTGAAGGCCATCTATAAGACTCTTCATCAGCTCTGTCGGAGGCTCCGTGGACGGGTTAAGAGGCGCGAGTGTCGGCGCGACTGCAGGCACGACCGCAGGTGCGACTGTTTGTGCTACCGCCGGTGCAGGCCCGAGAGGAGCGTTGCTCCGCTCTGACTCCTTTACGAGCTCATAAAGCCTGTTTATGGCTTCTAGCACCGCAGTCTTTATCTCGGCCTTGAGGTTGCGGGAGTTGCCTAAATTAAGCTTGGCCTTATTCAGGCAAGCTCTCGCCTCCTCAGTACGACTGCGGTGCCGCGCCTCAGGTTTTTTAAGCGGTCTTGAGGCATCGATAGCAGCCCGTCGCGTCCCCGGAGTGGCAGGACCCCCCTGTGACGCAGATGGAGGAGTCTCGTCTCCGAAGGAGATTCTCCTCTTCGCATCAGGTAAAGGCGCCGCCTTCTCCGCCGATCGCGGCGAGCCACTAGAGCCCTGGACCCACACTACGCTGGATGGGGTGCGGAACATAATAAAACTTTTAGGCGGGTATTTTCAAAACCGACTCCTGTAAAGGGAGAGTCAGAAAAAGTTTACCCGGGACACTGGGTTCTTCTGTGTCCCTGTAAAGAGGGGAACACAGAAAATAAATACAAAATAAAACAGTCGAATTAAAATAATACAATAAATTAAAAATAATGGAATAAGTTAAAATAATACAATAAGTTAAAATGATACAATAAATTACAATTAAATTACAATAAAATAATTATTTTTGTCAACTGTCACGCGTGAGCCTTTGCAGACTCGGTCAAAACTTAAAATTTTTTCCAAAACTTCGTTCTAAACCTCTAGAAAACCCCACGAGGACAAGAAGAAACCAATTCACGCAAAAAATTTTTCGCCGAAAACCCCACGTCTACCTTCCTATAGACCAGAGGGCGGGTGGGTGGTCAAAATTTTTCGCGAATTTGTCAGTTTTTCCTAGTGGGAACGTTTCAGGGAGCTCGGGATAGAATTAATTTGCTGAAAACAGCTTGAAATTGCGTCACCGGGATGCAAAGTTATGTTGATTTGATCAAAATCAAGTATCCCTTAGGTAGATTTTGGTCAGTTAGTAGTACTATTGAAATGCAAAAATTTCTGGAATTTTTGATGTTATATGTGGGCTAGGCGCACGGGCGAGGTGTCAAAAGACGCGTCTCCGCGCGGGCTAACCAACTATGCTATTTCTGGAATTATTCCCGAACAAAAATCGGGAATTTTACTGAAAAAACCTGTTTTACGGCCAAAATTTTAGTGAAAACCTCGAATAACACCACCAAAACGGGACTCGAGTTCGCGGAACGCGCACGGGAGTCCAGGTAAGGCAGGTAAGTATCTATTTAAATTACTAAAAACTGGGAATAATCTGGAATTTTGAAGAAAAATTTAGAATAGTGTTCCTTAAAGGGAGTTTTGATGAAATTTTTGCAAGTCAAAAACGAAAAAGTGTTTTTCGCGAATTTGTCAGTTTTTCCTAGTGGGAACGTTTCAGGGAGCTCGGGATAGAATTAATTTGCTGAAAACAGCTTGAAATTGCGTCACCGGGATGCAAAGTTATGTTGGTTAGGTTAGGTTAGGTTAGGTTAGGTTGGGGGATCCCCCACAGCGCATACTTCCACGTAGTATCCCCTGGGCAACGTCGTGTCTGACCACCGTAACGGAGTGGCAGACCGGCGGCTAAAGTGCGCTGTGACTTCGTAGACATCGAGCGGTCGTCTGCGAACATGAGTCGAAAACCGATGCGGGACGCCTCTGGGCGTTTTGCTAATTTTAATCCAAATTTTAACCCGGTCTTAAACCCAAATTTTAACCCTATTGTAAATAATTTTAACCCTAATGTAAATAATTTTAACCCTAATGTAAATAATTTTAACCCGAATCGCTCCTCCCAGGGCGATTCAAACGGCCCTTCTCAGGGCCAACCCAACGGCCCTTCTCAGGGCCAATCCAACGGCCCTTCTCAGGGCCACGTCGGTAACGCTTCGGCGTCGGGCGCTGACCGCGCACCGTCTGCAGCCAGCTTGGCTGGGGTAGACGAATTCTCGAACTCCGACAAATCCAGCATGGATACGTCGGCGGCCGAGAATGACCGCCTCAGGCGGAAGAGGGCCTTCCTAAGGCAAGGGTCCGAGGGCTCCTCGGAGTCGGCCGGAGGGAAGGGAGGGAAGAAGTCGAAGTCCAAAAGGGCTTCGACTTCTTCTAAAACGCCGGAGACCCACGATGTGGGCTTGCTGGACGCCGAGCGCCAGCTAAATCTGGCCAAAAAGGCGCAGCTCCAGCAGGACCTGGAGGAGAAGGTCGCCGCCAAGGAGCGCCAGACGCAAACCGCCAGGTCGAGGGCTGGCTATGGGGCATCCAATGTCCTATATGCCGACCACTCCCTGGCGGAACTGGAGCGGATGGCGCAGGAGGACAAGGACGAGGTCCTGGAGGTCGCCTCAAAGTCCTCCAATCTAAAGGGGACCTTCCAAAAGGCCCTCAAATGCCGGGCCGCCAGTCTACACGGCATCGTCGGAGAGCTCATGAAGCGGACGGCCACGGACGAGACGCGGCAACTGCAGGCGAAGGTGGATCGCCTGCAGGCGGAGGTCAGCCAGCTGCACCTGAAGCTGGCTGAGGCCACGGCTCGGCCTGCCCAACCTGCCCCAGGTCCGGTGGTAGGAGGCTCCTCCTCCCCTTTCAACCTTGAGGACATCCTCCGAAAGGTTGTCATGGAGGAGAGAGCCTTCACCAGAGCCTGCCTTGCAGGAATAGAGGACCGGCTCCTGCCGGAAAAGCGACTCCGCCCGCCACTAGCGGCGGATAAGCCACCACCGAGGGAGCCGGAACCTGCGCCTGTGGCAGGCCCGGCACCGGGTGCGCAGCCCCAGGCCCCGAAGCCCTCCAAGGGCAAAGGTAAGGGTAAGAGGACCAAGGCGGCTCCTCAAACCCCCACCACGAGCGCGGAGGGAGTAGCTGAGTCGTCCACTCCAGCAGCGCCCCAGAACCTGCAGGAAGAAGATGCCCTTCTTCCCTCCACCACCCCGTCCAACCAGTCGTGGACGGAAGTGGTCAAGAGAGGGAAGAAGAAGGGAGGGGCCAAGTCGGCCCCCAAGCCCGCTGTGACTGCTCCTGCAGCCAATCGGGCTCCAGCCGGCGGGAGAAAGCTGGTTCCTCCCAAAACCGCGGCCGTCGTGGTGACCCTCACCCCGGCGGCCGTGGAGCGGGGAGAGACGTACGAGTCCGTTCTAAGACGGGCTCGTACCAACGCTGATCCCTCCCAGCTGGGGATCAGCAATATAAGGTGCCGCCGAACCCTAACCGGGGCTCGAATTTTCGAGTTCTCGGGGGAAAAGCGCGGCACCAATGCGGACCTCTTCGCAACAAAGTTGCAAGAGGTCATCGCGGACAGTGCGACGGTAGTAAAGCCCGTCAAGACCGCAGCCTTGGAGGTGGCCGATCTAGACGATTCGGTCACCAAGGAGGATGTGGTGGCGGCCGTCGCGGCGGCTGGAGGCTGCGACGCTGGCGCGGTAAAGGGAGGAGCCATCCGGCTCGGCCGCCGCGGCATGGGCATCATCCGTGTCGAGTGCCCAGTCGCCGCGGCTGCGGCCGTCCTTGCTGCGACCAATGGACGGCTGCTCGTAGGGCTCAGCTCGGCTGTGGTCCGGGCACTTGAGGACCAGCCTACGCGGTGCTTCAAGTGCTTTGCGTTTGGCCACACCCGAGCCACGTGTCCCTCCAAGTCCGACTGGGGAGACGTCTGCTACCAGTGCGGGCAGGAGGGACACAGGAGTGCCACTTGCCGAGCCACCACGCCACACTGCAAGGCGTGTGCCGCCAGTGGCCGCCCCGCGGACCACAGGATGACGGGCAGGAGCTGCAAGCCCCCCGTGCGAAAGGGCATAGTGCCGGCACAGGTTCGCCCTGTTGCCACCACCGCCGCCGCCGTCGTCGCCGCTGCAGTTCCAGCGGCGGTAGCTGAGGAGGAGGGTGCGATGTCGGAATAATGCTTTCCGACTACAGCATCCTCCAGGCGAACGCCAACCACTGCAAAGCGGCCCAGGACCTGGTAGTGCAGGTCATGGCCGAGTGGTTGGTGAACGTAGCGGTGGTCGCCGAGCCTTACTCGATCCCCAGCAGCTGGCTGGGTGACGAGGACGACTCGGTGGCACTAGCGGCGCGGTCTTCCACGGACTCCCCTCCCCTCTCGCTATTAGAGAGAGGACCGGGATACGTGGCCGCCGCGTGGGGAGACATAGCCCTTGTGGGGGTATATTTCTCCCCAAACCGCCCACTCCAGGACTTTGAGAATTTTCTCGGAGTCCTGGCCGCCGTGGTCGGCAGGGCGGTTCCGCGTCAGGTCTCCGTACTGGGAGACCTGAATGGCAAGTCGGTGAGCTGGGGCAACCCGGCCACCGACGCACGCGGGCGGGCGGTAGAGTTGTGGGCAGCCTCCTCTGGACTCTCCCTCTTGAACAGAGGAAGCGTCCAGACATGCGTGCGGCGTCGGGGTGGCTCAATAGTGGACGTCACTTTCGCCACCCCGGCGTTAGCCGCGCGCGTGCTGAACTGGCGGGTGGACCTGGTGGAGACCATGTCGGACCACCGCTACGTGCGGTTTGACATCTCCACCAGGGGAGCAGGAGCGATGCGGCCCATCTCGGGGCGATCACCGTTCCCGCGGTGGGCTCTCACCCGCCTGGACAGGGAGGCAGCGGCGGAGGCGGCGTTCATCCAGGACTGGCTTTCGCCGCCTACCGCTGGCCTGGATGTGGACACCGCAGCGGGGCAGCTGAGGGAGTGTCTGACCGAGGTATGCAACTCTAGCATGCCTCGGTCTCGCCGACCACCACCCAAACGCGCCGTGTACTGGTGGTCGGCGGAGCTGGCGGGGCTCCGAGCAGCTTGCGTGGGGGCAAGGAGGGCCTACACTCGGAGTCGGCGGCGGCGTCGACGGGACCGGGCCGACGAGGACCACCTCTACGACTTGTACGTGGAGGCAAAACAAGTCCTCGATCGGGCCATCGCCGCTGCCAAGGACTCGGCGAGAGCCGAGCTGCTGGAGGGTCTCGACAACGACCCCTTCGGGAGACCATACAAGGCGGCGCGCAACAAATTGCGCCCCTTTGGTCCCCCGGTTGCCGAGACCCTGGAGCCCTCATTTCTGGACGGGGTAGTTCAGTCCCTGTTCCCGGGCAGGGACAACTTCACCCCGCCAGTGATGTGTGGAGCCCCGCTAGCAGACGAGGAGGAAGAGGAGCCCCCTCCTGTCACGGAGTCGGAACTTGGCGCGGCGGTCCTCCGTATCCGCGCCAAGAAGACGGCTCCAGGCCCCGACGGTGTCCCAGCAAGAGTGGTAGCAATCGCTGCCACTCGAATGGAGGAAAGGTTTCGGGACCTCTTCAGCGCATGCCTTGCGACTGGGAGGTTCCCGAAACCTTGGAAGGAAGGGCAGCTGTGCCTCCTCCGCAAGGAGGGCCGCCCAGCAGACTCCCCCTCGGCATACCGGCCCATCGTCTTGCTCGATGAGGTCGGAAAAATGTTCGAGGGGATAATGGCGGCTCGCCTGAAGGGCCACCTGCGGGACATCGGGCCGGACTTGTCGGACGCTCAGTTTGGTTTTCGGGCTGAGCGTTCGACGGTGGACGCGCTGGCCTGGCTTAAGGGCCAGGCGAAGGATGCGATGGAGGCGGGGGACGGATTGTTGGCGGTGTCATTCGACATAGCCAACGCCTTCAACTCCGTTCCTCACTCCACCATCCTAGAGGCGCTCCGATTCCACGGAGTGCCTCGATACCTGCGCAGTCTACTGGCCAGCTACCTGGAGGATCGGGCGATCCTCCTCGTGGATAGGACTGGCCAAGTCCGGCGGTACGCAGTCGAAGCCGGCGTTCCACAGGGGTCAGTCATAGGACCTCTCCTCTGGAACGTCGGCTACGATTGGCTCTTGCGGGGAACTCTCCTCCGAGGCACGAGCGTCGTCTGCTACGCGGACGACACTCTCCTCACCGCCCGGGGGGGGAGTTTCAGGGAGGCGGCCAACTTGGCCTCGGCGGGCGGATCCTTGGTCGCAGCGAGGATCCGCCGCCTAGGTCTGAAGGTGGCGCTGCACAAGACCGAGGCCGTGTTCTTCCACGGACCTCGGCAGCGCCCCCCACCTGACGCCCACATCTTTGTGGAGGGCGTCAGAATCGAGGTCAAGGCCCAGATGAAATATCTGGGCCTTGTGATCGACAGCAGGTGGCGCTTCGGCCCGCATTTTAGCGGGTTGTCGTCGCGCCTGCTGAAGACGGCAGGGGCGCTCTCGTGGCTGCTCCCCAACTTGGGGGGGCCCAGCGCACGATGCCGGCAACTCTACGCCGGCATCCTCAAGAGTATGGCCCTCTACGGGGCCCCTATTTGGGAGGACGCCCTCCAACGGCGGGAGAACGCCGCCGCCTTGCGGGCACCGCAGAGGGCCATAGCCCAGCGGGTCGCGCGGGCCTACCGCACGGTGGGCTTTGCGGCAGCGTGTGCTCTGGCCAGCACCCCTCCTTGGGAACTCGAGGCGTGGGTGCTCGCCAGAGTGTACGAATGGACGGCGGGGCGGAGAGCGAGAGGAGAACGCACCGCCCCGGAAGAGAGGGAGGCCGTCCGGCGGGAGGCGAGGGACGCCATCGTCCTCCATTGGACGGGGGACCTCGCCACCGCAGCCTTTGGCCGCCGAACCCTCGACGCGCTTGGGCCGGTCCTGCGAGACTGGCTCGAGCGGTCGCACGGGTTCCTCTCGTTCCGTCTGGTGCAGGTGCTGTCCGGACACGGTTGTTTCGGATCATACCTGCACCGGATCGGACGGGAGGAGACGCCGTCGTGCCACGGCTGTGGCGCGGCGGAGGACACGGCGCAGCACACCCTCGAGGTGTGCCCGTCGTGGTCCGAGCCGCGCCGCAGTCTCATGGCGGCGATCGGACCGGACCTCTCGCTCCCCGGTGTGGTAAACGCCATGCTGGGGGATGAGGGGTCCTGGGCGGCAGTCGCCTCCTTCTGCGAACACGTCATGTCCCAGAAGGAGGCGGCGGAGCGCGCGCGGGAGGACGATCCTCACGCGGCACTGCTCCGAAGGCGGAGGAGGGGTCGGAGAAGACGTCAGTTTGACGGACATCTCCGACTCCTCCCAGGTGGAGGCCAGCAGGCAACGGGTGCGGGGGCACCCTTGCCTGCATCGCACAGGCCTCCACCAGTGTCGGACGGGAATGGCCAGGTGTTCCCGGCCATTCCCGTAGCCCCCCAGCCCGGGGGGCATGCGGGGCCCGCCAGCTAGGCGGGCATGCGCCGGGAGGGTTGTGGAAGTAAAGGCTGAGCCGGTTTCCCATGACCCTCCCATCACGGCGACGCGGGAACACCGCTGAGTTTTAGTGGGTATACTGTCATTCGGACAGGGAGTCCCACATACCCCGTCTCGTCCCCCACGAGTCGGGCATGCATAAAGCATTTCTCAGCGACAAAAAAAAAAAAAAAAAGGTTAGGTTAGGTTAGGTTAGGTTCCCCCCCGGTGGGTTCCCGCATTGTCGAGGCGGGGGGGCTCAGTAGCCGTGGCGAGTTGGGCCACGGTGAAGCTAAGAGGAACCCCAGCGGGGGCCGCTCGTCCGGGCTGTGCGGTTTAGCCCGACGTAGCGGCCGTAGGGTAGGTTGCGGTGCCGCTTGGGCGACATCGCAGCCTACCTGAGGCGGGCCGCGGTGTCCCCCGTGAGGGAGACATCGCGGCTGAGGATTGGAGGCCGCGGCGGGAGAGGAGTGTCGGTGTTTCGTTGCCGCTCTCCCTACCTTCCGCGGCCTTGACGGGGCCGCCACCGTTCGATGGCGGACGCGGTGGGGCCGCAGGGGAAGAGGAGTGTCGGTGTGTCGTTGCCGCTCTCCCTATCCTCTGCGGCCGTAGCTCCCCCAACCTGGGGGGGCATGCGGGGCCTGCCTCTTAGGCGGGCGTGGAGGCCAGCAGGCCAGCGGGTGCGGGGGCACCGTTGCCTGTATTGCACAGGCCTCCACCAGTGCGGGACGGGAATGGCCAGGTGTTCTCGGCCATTCCCGTAGCCCCCCAACCTGGGGGGCATGTGGGGCCCGCCATTCCATCTTGGCGGGCATGCGCCGGGAGGGCTGTGGATGTAAAGGCTATGCCGGATTCCCATGGCCCTCCCATCACGGCGACGCGGGAACACCGCTGAGTTTTAGTGGGTATACTGTCATTCCGACAGGGAGTCCCACATACCCCGTTTCGTCCCCCGGGAGGCGGGGATGCATAAAGCATTTCTCAGCGACAAAAAAAAAAAAAAAAAAAAAAAAAAAGGTTAGGTTAGGTTCCCCCCCGGTGGGTTCCCGCATTGTCGAGGCGGGGGGGCTCAGTAGCCGTGGCGAGCTGGGCCACGGTGAAGCTAAGAGGAACCCCAGCGGGGGCCGCTCGTCCGGGCTGTGCGGTTTAGCCCGACGTAGCGGCCCACGGGTAGGTTGCGGTGCCGCGACATCGCGACCTACCTGAGGCGGGCCGCGATGTCCCCCGTGAGGGAGACATTGCGGCTGAGGACAGAGGCCGCGGCGGGAGGGGCTCTCCCTTCCTTCCGCGGCCTTGACGGGGCCGCCACCGTTAGATGGCGGACGCGGTGGGGCCGCAGGGGAAGAGGAGTGTCGGTGTGTCGTTGCCGCTCTCCCTATCCTCTGCGGCCGTAGCTCCCCCAACGTGGGGGGCATGCGGGGCCCGCCTGTTAGGCGGGCGTGGAGGCCAGCAGGCAACGGGCGCGGGGGCTCCGTTGCCTGTTTTGCACAGGCCTCCACCTTGTGGGACGGGAATGGCCAGGTGTTCTCGGCCATTCCCGTAGCCCCCCGACCTGGGGGGCATGTGGGGCCCGCCATACCATCTTGGCGGGCATGCGTCGGGAGGGCTGTGGATGTAAAGGCTATGCCGGATTCCCATGGCCCTCCCATCACGGCGATGCGGGAACACCGCTGAGTTTTAGTGGGTATACTGTCATTCCGACAGGGAGTCCCACATACCCCGTCTCGTCCCCCAGGAGGCGGGGATGCATAAAGCATTTCTCAGCGACAAAAAAAAAAAAAAAAAAAAAAAAAAAAAAAAAGGTTAGGTTAGGTTAGGTTAGGTTCACCCTTGCCTGCATCGCACAGGCCTCCACCAGTGTCGGACGGGAATGGCCAGGTGTTCCCGGCCATTCCCGTAGCCCCCCAGCCCGGGGGGCATGCGGGGCCCGCCAGCTAGGCGGGCATGCGCCGGGAGGGTTGTGGAAGTAAAGGCTGAGCCGGTTTCCCATGACCCTCCCATCACGGCGACGCGGGAACACCGCTGAGGTTAGGTTAGGTTAGGTTAGGTTCCCCCCCGGTGGGTTCCCGCATTGTCGAGGCGGGGGGGCTCAGTAGCCGTGGCGAGCTGGGCCACGGTGAAGCTAAGAGGAACCCCAGCGGGGGCCGCTCGTCCGGGCTGTGCGGTTTAGCCCGACGTAGCGGCCCACGGGTAGGTTGCGGTGCCGCTTGCGCGACATCGTGACCTACCTGAGGCGGGCCGCGATGTCCCCCGTGAGGGAGACATTGCGGCTGAGGATAGAGGCCGCGGCGGGAGAGGCTCTCCCTCCTTCCGCGGCCTTGACGGGGCCGCCACCGTATGATGGCGGACGCGGCGGGGCCGCAGGGGAAGAGGAGTGTCGGTGTTTCGTTGCCGCTCTCCCTATCCTCTGCGGCCGTAGCTCCCCCAACGCGGGGGGCATGCGGGGCCCGCCTTTTAGGCGGGCGTGGAGGCCAGCAGGCAACGGGTGCGGGGGCTCCGTTGCCTGTTTTGCACAGGCCTCCACCTTGTGGGACGGGAATGGCCAGGTGTTCCCGGCCATTCCCGTAGCCCCCCAACCTGGGGGGCATGTGGGGCCCGCCATACCATCTTGGCGGGCGTGCGCCGGGAGGGCTGTGGAAGTAAAGGCTATGCCGGTTTCCCATGGCCCTCCCATTACGGCGATGTAGGAACACCGCTGAGTTTTAGTGGGTGTTCATGGCTCAGGGAGTTAAATAAATAAGTGGACTGTATACTCTAAAAATACTATAATGATAGGAATAAGCAACAGTACAGTGATATATTAAATGGAATGACGCGAGTGCCTTGGAAGCCGTCGGATCGTGTAGTGTCGGTGCTAGCCGCCGTCTCCCCGTGCTCCTCGCCTGCCCGCGCCCGCCGCCGCCTCCCGCGCGCCGCCTCAGCCGCCGGTGACGTCGGTATATGTGCTCACGCACTCGATGCGTGAACATCCTCCCGCCTGTTGACGTCTTCGAAGGGAAGAGGGCAAATATTGTTGAACCCTCTTGTGATGACTCCTCTCTTTGTCTTGACGTCTGCCACGCGTGTGATGCCATCGACGCCCGCATAGGTGCGTACGACGCGACCCAGTGCCCAAACAAGTGGTGGAAGCGCCTTGTCTCGGATGAGCACAAGTGTTCCTTCTTTGAGCTTACTCTCTGAAGCAACTGACCATTTGGTTTTCTGTTGGAGTAAGGACACATATTCATTAGCGAACCGCTGCCAGAAGTGTTGGCGGATGTATTCAATCCTTTTAAAGCGGTCTAAGCAGCTGATGTTCTTATCAGAAACCTGTGAAGACGGTACAGACGTGAGTGCTCGTCCAATTAAATAATGGGAAGGAGTGAGGACGGAAAAATCGGATGGATCACAGGACAAAGGAGTTAGAGGACGGGAATTTAAAACGGCCTCTATTTGACATAAACAGGTGGCTAGTTCCTCATAAGTGAAGTTAGTGAGGCTTAGCAACTTTCTTAAATGGTTCTTTGTGGACTTTACAGCAGCTTCAGCCATACCATTGAAGTGTGGGGAGTGAGGAGGAGCAAAAACAAATGTAATGCCTTGCTGTGCCATTTCAGATGCAACGTCGGTGTCATTAACAATTCTTAGCAACTCATTATTAGCCCCAACGAAGTTCGTGCCATTGTCGGAAAAAATACGTTGAGGTTTACCCCGACGAGACGTGAAACGGTTCAGAGCAGCAATGAAACCTTCTTTTGAAAGGTCGGTGACGAGCTCCAAATGAACTGCCTTTGTGGCATGGCAAACGAAGATGCATAGATATGACTTTGTTAGCTTACAACCGCGACCTCTCCGGTCAGCTATCAATACCGGCCCAGCATAGTCGACACTAGAATTAAAAAATGGAAATTCAATGCTTGTTCTAGAACACGGAAGTTGACCCATGATTGGTTGTATATTTTGGCACTTGTGTCTAAAACATTTTATACATTGTTTGACGACAGTCTTAGCAAGATTTCTGCCGCCTAAAGGCCAATAGTTGAGGCGCATATTTGCTAACAGTAATTGTGGACCTGCGTGGAGCAGTTGTTTATGTTGCATATGAAACAGAATTTTTGTTAAGTGATGTTTGCTACAAAGTAAGACTGGATATTTTGTATTGTAGTCGTAAGGTGAATTATCGAGTCTGCCGCCTACGCGTATGATTCCCTTTGAATCCAAAAATGGCGATAATGAAATTAAACGATTTTTACGAGGCAGATATTTTCCTGACTTCAAAATCTTACATTCGTCTGGAAACATCTCAGCTTGTGCACTAAGTAGCAAACACGTTAAAGCGTTATCTAATTCATCACTAGAAAGCGAACCATGCAGTTTATGATTGCTATTTTTTAAATTATAAATAAATCTATTGATGTAGGCAACGATTCTTAGTAGATGATTGAAATTAGAATGATTGTGAATTAATGAATGAATTATTGAATTAGAATACGAGTGATTATAATTAGTACTATTTTTATCAGTGAAATGACACACTACTTCAGGCAGATCGTGGTTCACGCTATTACAAGGCGCATTAGGCCAGTTACTTTCGCAGCCTTGCAAAAAGCTAGGGCCCGACCACCACAGCGGGCATTCAGCGATAGAATCGGCCCTCACCCCGCGAGAAACAAGGTCTGCCGGATTGTCCTTCGATGGTACATACCTCCACTTGTAACCGGCAGTACTTTCCTGAATTTCAGCGACTCGATTACGTACAAAGGGTTTTAGTTGATTTGGCAATGTGTTAAGCCACCCCAATACGATCATCGAGTCGCTCCAAAATAGACGTTTAACTACAGGCATAGTTACGGCCTCTATTACGGTAGTACACAGTCTTGCACCCAATAGCGCAGCACAAAGTTCTAGACGCGGAATAGTCACCGGTTTTATTGGTGCAACACGGTTTTTGGACACTAAAAGTTGTACATATACTGACCCATCACTACATACTGACCGAACATATATGCATGCCCCGTATGCACTCTCTGATGCATCACAAAATATGTGCAATTCATGTTGCAGTGCTAGATTGCAGCAGACCCATCGTGGAACATTTAAATCGTTCAGACTAGGCAGTGTGCGAACAAAGGTAGACCACATCTCTATTATCTCAGGTGAGACGTCATCGTCCCATTCGGACTGCTCAACCCATAGTCGTTGCATTATTATTTTTGCTCCAACGATACACGGGCCGACCAGTCCTAGGGGATCGAACACCTGACTTATCACAGAAAGAATGTGCCGTTTTGTTACCTTTTTTACTGTGGGAATATTAATTAAGAAAGATAAGTTGTCAGTATTACAAAGCCAGTGCAAACCCAAGGTTTTAGATGACTGGGAATGATTGGACAAGTCTAATGAACTAGAATTATCTGAGTCACCTATTGCTTTGAGGATTTCCGGACTATTAGATTGCCACTTCCTCAAGAAAAAATGGGCTGATGATAGAATGGAATTGACTTGTTTCGTTTGTTCTATGGTTTCTGAAATTGTCGATCCACCGCCCAAATAATCATCTACATAAAAGTCCCGTGAAATTGACGACCTCACGTTGTCTGTGGCGGCGTTATCTGCAAGACTAACAAGACACTTTGTAGCCAGGTAAGGTGCAGACGATGTCCCATACGTAACTGTGTTTAGTCTGTACGTTTTTAACGGTTTTTGGGGATCTTTCCTAAAGACAATTTGCAGCAATGGTCTTTGCTTATGGGCAACTTCTATGCAGCGATACATTTTTTCGACATCTCCGGAAACGACATACTTATGTTGCCGAAACCTTAATAAAATTGAAAACAAGTCATCTTGCACCTTAGGCCCTATCATTTGAATGTCATTAAGTGACATTCCAGAGGAAGAAATGGCAGATGCGTCAAATACAGCTCTCAGCTTCGTCGACGTACTGGATTCACGAATTACCCCATGATGCGGGATGAAATATTCGGTGTACTCGTTTGAATGAGGCTTTGATTCACTGTCAACTTCACTCATATGACCAAGGCGCTCATACTCATCCATGAAGTGGATGTATCTTGCCTTAAATTCCGGTTCCCGTTGAAAACGTCGCTCTAGCGACAGAAAGCGATGTTTTGCGATGTAGTAAGAGTCGCCTAATACGCTAGGGTCGGTCTTTAAAGGCATAGTAACAATAAATTTACCATTTTCTTTACGAATCGTGTTTTGTTGAAAACTTAATTCACAATCCCGCTCTTCTTGAGACTGGGAGTACTTTGAAGGAATGGAGTCTAGCTCCCAGAATGTTGACAAATTTGGTTGCTCGATTGAATGGGTAAAATTACAAAAATTTGAGCCTTTTTTAAGAGTTGAACGAAGCTGAATAACTGGACCAGACACTATCCAACCAAATTTGGTGTCACATAGCTTAGGCATGCGCTTACCCAAATCAATAGTAGCAGTGCCTACAACACTCCAAAATATTTCTGCGCCTACTAGGATGTCAATGGTAGAGGGAATATTAAATGTAGGGTCAGCCAAACAAAGACTTGACGGAATAGGAATATTCTTAATATCGACATAAGAAGACGGCAAAAGCCTTGTGATCTCAGGTAAAATAAGGCAGTCCAAATTAATCCTATAGTCACCAATAGAAGATTCAATATTTAGATTACAAGACTGTGTACTGTAGGAAGACTGTTGGTTGATACCTGTAACAGTGGAGGTAGTTTTACGTCGTAACAAACCCAGTTTTGTGCAGAGGCCCTCCGTTATGAAGTTTGCCGTGCTGCCGTTGTCAAGCAGGATTCGGGCGCTGACTCTTTCGCCGTTGTTGCTCACCACCTTCACGACAGCTGTGGACAGCAATACATTGGGTGTACTAGTATGGTGTATAGTGTCAGCAGATAAGACGACACTTTTCGAAGTATCTGTTGGCAAGGCAACACTATTTGACGTTGAAGGCATGGGGTCTTGATAAGACTGCTCAGTCGGTTCCACATGCAAGAGAGTGTTATGCCTTGATTTGCAATATTTACAACCAGCCATTCGACACTTCTTGGTTATATGACTAGAGCGCAGACAATTTAGACAGACCTTTAATTCCTTAGCCTTGTGTATTCGTGATTCAATAGGTAAACCCCTAAACAATTCACATGTATATAAGAGATGATTGTTAGAACATAAAGGACATTTTAATTTATTTTGTTCATTGGTAGGTAGTTGTTTTTTATTTTGCAAATTATTTTTTCCTAAGTTACTATTTGTGTTTTCCTTATGCGTATTTTGATTTTCTCTTGAATTAGAAACAATAAAACTTTCTTGCTTATGATTGTTAGTGTTTAATTTATTTTGGTTAGCCTCTAATGTTTCTAACAGATCAGCTCTGCTACTAATAAATGAAATTAATGTTGATAAAGTAGGAGATTCAGATAGTGCATTGCGGTACTCTTCCCATTTGTGGTTTGTGTTTGAATCTAACTTTCTAGATATCATGAATATCATAAGAGAATCCCAATACTCTGTTGGTTCCTTTAAAGTCTTAAGTGCCCGTATATTTTTATTTATGACATCGATAAAACGTCGCAAAGAAGACGATGATTCCATTATAACAGGTTCTGCATCGAACAGAGCTTGCATATGATTATGTATTAACAGGCGATTGTTGTTGTAGCGTTCACATAACAAGTCCCAAGCCATCTCATAATTGTCACCCTTAAAATCAATGTTTTTGATTATCTCCGACGCGCGACCCTTGAGGGATGCACGAAGATAGTGAAACTTATTAATGTCATCGATACAATCGCTGTTATGTATCAATGAGACGAAGGTGTCCCTAAACTCTAACCAGCACTGGTAACTACCATCGAATTGCGGTAAATCAATTTTTGGTAAGCGAACAAAGTTATTTCTAAACGATGCACCTGGTTTGGAGTCCATTGTAGTGCCCGCCTCCGAACCCTTACGCTCAGTGGGCTGGAGCTGACTGCGCGCCTTAGCGATCAATGTGTGGTATCGCTCCTCAATAAGACCTCGTTCCACGTACTCGTCTTCGGGGACCTCGGACGCTAACTCGATCTCCATCTGTAATGCATCAAAGACGTCGTATAAAGCTTCTAATTTGCCTAAACGGCCTTCTAAATCAATCCGTTGAAGCTCAGATAAGAATTTAGAAGAAGAAAGAATAGTTAGGAACTTTTCAAAGTTGGTAAGCTTTGCTTTAATGCCACTGCGCTGTTTTACTAATTTGTCAAGATCCATATTGCTCTTAAATTGAGAAATGGAAAGGCTTTAAAATGTTATTAATCAGAAGCAAAAGAAAACCTGTATATTTAAAGCAAAATCGTTCAACTAAGTAGCAAAACTCGAACAAATCAATTCAAAGAATACAGCTGACTAGAAAAAAAAAACGTTAAGTTATTTAAACCGGTTCGGTCGTTAGCGAGCGCACAGCTGATTCGAGAACAAAGCGATGCGTCACTGTACAAAAAAAACCTGTTTGGCCGGCTGGCAGGCTAACGCACTGACTGATATTGGTACTAGTAATCTCTAATAAAGCGCGCTAAAGCAAATGCGACTTATTTCAAGACTGCTTGAAATAGATAGAATGCACTAGCAATAAAAAACCCGTTACAATTAAATAGAGGCGAAGTAGGCGATAGTAGGAAGTGACAATGATTTTGATCACACTCTTTGTAAACTGGAAGGTGCAAGGAAAATAATTGGAACGAACTCACAGAGGTCCTTAACAGATTCACAAAGTCGACTCCTTCGTATTGCAACGGTAATTTTGTTGATCGATGACGGTTGACATTCAAAACCAATTCAACGGTTCACTTGAAGACTGCTTATTCTTCTTTACTCCTGGATATTCCTCGGTAGAAGGACCATGTTCATGGCTCAGGGAGTTAAATAAATAAGTGGACTGTATACTCTAAAAATACTATAATGATAGGAATAAGCAACAGTACAGTGATATATTAAATGGAATGACGCGAGTGCCTTGGAAGCCGTCGGATCGTGTAGTGTCGGTGCTAGCCGCCGTCTCCCCGTGCTCCTCGCCTGCCCGCGCCCGCCGCCGCCTCCCGCGCGCCGCCTCAGCCGCCGGTGACGTCGGTATATGTGCTCACGCACTCGATGCGTGAACAGTGGGTATACTGTCATTCCGACAGGGAGTCCCACATACCCCGTCTCGTCCCCCGGGAGGCGGGGATGCATAAAGCATTTCTCAGCGACAAAAAAAAAAACAAAAAAAAAAAAAAAAAAAGGTTAGGTTAGGTTAGGTTTTTTTTTTTTTTTTTTTTTTTATATATTTGTCTCGTGTTCCTCCGACAGTATTCCTCGGAGTTCTTTTTAATCAAAAATATTCATTATTTCCTTACTTTTTCAGTCTTCGGGTATTACGTATTTGTTATTCTATCTTCTGTCTATTATTTACATGTTTCTTAGGTCAACACTTATTTTCTATCTCTAAACGGGAAGGTTGCAATTTCAATTCAAAAAGCCATCTTTTCTGTTTTTACTAATTGATCGACTATTTCTTACGACTTATTTTGCTACGACTATTTTGTTACATTGTCTTCAGTTTGATTTTATGCTTAATTTTTACAATCATATTTTTAAGGACTACATTTTTAACGACTAAATTTATGGTTACAGCTAATATTTTACATTTACTAGTTTTTGGTGATCACTTGTAACATATTCTCATAATACATTAAAGTATATCTTTTGCTTTAGATTTTAGGTTTTATTCTTTTTAACTACGCTTTCGGCTATTTCCTTACAGTATTTCAAAAATTTATTTCTAGTTATTTTATTTTGCATGATTGTTGGTATATTTCTTAGCTTAATTTCCACCTCCGTTTCAGATTCAATGTTGTGTTTTTTGACAGCAAATATTGGACACTCAGTGATAAGATGCTGGACGCTTTCATTTTTAGAGGGGTCACAGGGGCATGCCGGGTTCTCCTTGCACTTGAAGCGATTCAAGTACTCGGAGAACCCGCCATGACCCGTTAGCACTTGTACTAAAATTGGGTCTAATTTAATTTTCCTAGTGATGTGGTACGCCGCGATTGCGTCTGGGAAGAATAGTTTGCTCGTGGAGGCTGTTTCGCCAGATACGTATCTCGTGTTCCATTCGTCAAGCGACTCCATTCGGACCTGTCGCTTGACGAATGAAGCCGGACACAGGTCGTAGTGTGGCCTCGTCCTGCTTCCTATGGCTGCCTCCTTCGCCAACACGTCGGCCCTCTCGTTTCCCTCCATCCCCGCATGCGCCTTGATCCAGAACAATTGAAGGGTTTTGCCGCTATTCGCCAGTGTCTGGATATTCTTCTGCGTTTCGAATGCTAATGGATGGAGGGAAACGCCTCGGGCAACCGTTTCCAAGGCCGACCTGGAGTCACTGTAGACTTCGACAACAGCTGCGTGGTGTTTCAAGGCCAGCTTCGAGGCCTCGCGCAGGGCCAATAGTTCGGCCTGGTAAACGGTGCAGAAATGGTCCAGTTTGAATTTTTGGGCTTTCACCTCTATCCCGTTTTCCCAAAGGCTTATCGCTGCACCGACTTTATCTAGGATTTTACTTCCATCGGTGAAGATTTTGGGATTAACGAGTCCTTGCTGGTCCATGTCTGCACCGTTCATCACGCACTTGAACTCTATACCTGTTTGACTGGCCGGGTGGGGTACTTTGGTGTAAGGGACCGGTTTTTCAAACTCTCGGTCCCCTATCACTCTCCGGGAGTATCCTCTTTTTTCCTCATAAAAGGAGGCTGCTTCCCGAATACGAAGATCCAACGGAAGCAGTCCGGAGAGTAACAAGGCCGAGTTCAGTGATGTGGTCCTATACGCCTTTATAATTTTTTGCGCAAAGCCCCGCTGGACAGTGTTGAGCTGTTTCTTGATGCCGACCTTATTTGCAGCTGGTGCCCAAGCACCAGCTGCGTACATTACAACCGGCTCCACCACTGCGGTGTATATAGTCCTGGTAATCTCGGGCTTCAGGCCCCAGCTGATCTTGGCGGCTCTTGATATCTGTTTATACAGATTTGCTGCTTTCCTCGTGACGTTCGAGACGTGAGCATTGAAAGTCAGCTTATCGTCGATCGTGAGTCCCAAGATCTTGATCTCCCGAGACAGTGCAATGTCCTCCCCGCCCATGTGCAGCAGCGGTGAATCGTACTTTAGCTTGTTTGTCACGACCATTGCTTTAGTTTTGTGAGGTGCAAACTTGAGTTTGTTTCCGATTCCCCACTTCTGCACATGAGCCAGACTCGCATTTGCCTGTCTCTGGACATCAAGCGCTGTATCACCCGAGAATATCAGGACCACATCATCCGCAAATGCTTGGCAGTAATCTCCACGCTGATCTAGTTCCCGGAGCAAGGGGTCCAGGAGCAGGTTCCAGAATGTGGGCCCTCCTATTGACCCTTGTACGCAACCTTTAGTGGTTTCCTGTACGTGTTCTGCTCCCGCATACCGTACCCTTACTCTCCTGTCCCGCAGGTAACTATCTACGAGACGTCGCAGGTTGATAGGGCATTTTGTCTCAGCCAGTCGACATTTAATTGCTGGCCACCAGGCATTATCGAAGGCTCCCTCTATGTCCAATGATATGACGACAATTATTTTCTTTTCTTTCAGCCTATCTCTTATGTGTTTCATTAGGTCATAGAGGGAGTCCTCGGTGCTGCACTGGGGTACAAATCCGTATTGGTTCCTGCTTGCTTGTGGAGATATATGCCATCTGATTCGGCGTATCAGCATCTTCTCAAAGATCTTACCCAGTACAGGCAATAGCCCAATCGGCCTGTACGACTTGGGGTGCTCATAGTCATCCTTGCCGGGTTTTTTGAGGACCACTACTACTGCCTCCTTCCAGCTGGTCGGGAAGTGGAACAGGCTAAGGCACTTATTTAGCACTGCCAAGAACAGTTGCGGGTTGCGAGCAATAACCGCCCTGCAGATATCCGCTGTTAGGCCGTCAATACCCGGAGCTTTCTTTGGATTGAAGCTAGATGCGGACCACTTTAGTTCCTCTGCTGTAAATAGAGGATCGAATGTCTCACCATTCGTAATTTCGTTCACTCTATTTGCTGTCTCACGTATCCTATTGTGGTCCGCATTGTCATCCTGTGCTTTATCCTCAGGATAAAACGTCTTTGCAAGCATCCGGGCTGACTCCTCACTGCTGAGTACGCGGTTGTTTTGTACTAGCGGAATATCTTCCTGCCTATTGGCAGTGCGACTTATCACCCTATAAATGCTGTCCCACATCGTTTCCCTTTCCTGCCTTCCACAGAACTCCTTCCAACTGGATGTTAATGTGCTCTCCATCTTCTGTTTAAATTCCTCTTTGGCTGCAAGATATAAACTCAGGACCCATGCTCTACGTCTCGGTGCGGCACCGGAGATTCTCCTCTTACGTCTCTTGACGTCCTCCTTCATTCTTGTCAATTCCTCGGTCCACCAGGGCAATCCTGTTTGATCTCTTTTCCTAACTGTCGGTATGGTTTCTTCACATGCCTTCTCTATTGCTTCTGTATATTTTCCTATTACCTTGTCCAAGTCTTCTGTCGTTAATATCCTATCTATTTCTGTTTTGTTTATATTTTGTTGTTCCCAGATTTCCTCAAGCTTCCCGTAAAATTGTCCCCATTTTGCCTTTTTAGTGTTGTATTTTCTAGTCGTTCTTATTATATCCATAGCTTTTGATTTTTCTAGTTTTAGTTCAAACAGGATTGCCCTGTGGTCCGAGGTGGTGACGTCCCCGGATAGTCTCCAGTTCACTACGCTTCGGAGCATGTCTTCTGTACAGGTCGTTACATCAATGCAGCTGCAGTACCGCCGGCCACCCCTGATGACGTCGAATGTAGGGGCCGCTCCCATGTTTAGGATCTGAAGTCCTAGTTCATCTAAGGCGCCCGCCAGAGCCTCACCTCTAGGGTCCGCCTCTCGGCTTCCCCACCATGTGTTCCAAGCGTTGACATCCCCCCCCAGTATCACGTCGCGAACTCCGATTTCCTCCATAATTTTCTTTAAATGGTCCAAGTCTGGCTCTATAGGCTGTCCGCCATCCAGGTACACCGACACCACACCTATTTCCCAGGCTCCCGTCCTCAGTTTTGCAACTGCAAAGTTTTCTGTTGTCAGGGTTGGGCACTGTGTGAGGTTTATGGTGTCGTCGAATAGCACAATGGCCGCTTTATTGACTTTCTCGGTCTTCCTGGCACACTGTACTACTCGTGTACCCGGATAGCTCTTCATTTCCCCAATACGACCTATATAAGGCTCTTGGACCATTGCAAATGCCAGCTTTCGTTTTCCCGCTTCTACAATGAGTTCAGCTGTGGCCAGTTTGCTCTTTTGGAGGTTTGCCTGTACGACGCGGTACTGGTGAGGTCTGACTTCACTGTTTACTGCGCTTCCGCCCGGGACCACCTTAGCAATACGCCACCGACAGCCGCGCCAACCCGTCCCACTTGAGACGAGTCGGACACTCGCTGTCGAAGGCGTTGTGCTCGGTTTTTTCCATCTTTGCGGAAACGCAGTTACGGCACTTCGGTGGCTCCGCGGCCAGCCGTAAGGGACAGTCCACCCTCATGTGGGGGTCCCCGCAGTGTGTGCAGAGGTCGGCGGTTTCTGTGCACAACTTACGGGTGTGGCCAAAGCGCAGGCAGCGGGTGCACTGGATCAGTGGCGACTGGTCCAGCACACGCACCCGCTGCAAGTCAATGTGCACACGACCCGCGTGCGTCAGCCTCTGCCACACAGCAGGGGACACCTGCAGGATGACGTGGCACATATGGGGGTTCCTCGTCTTACAACGGTACTTCACCCCCATCCTCAAGTCATCCGCAGGCACATCCCCCATCAGGTGACTGTTCTGGCGCTTCAATGCCTCGATGAACTCCTCATCGGAGTGGCATGAGAGGACATCCTTTATTATAGTGAGAGGGTCTTTATTTTTTATCTCTTCCACATTTAACTTTCCAGTCTTTTTAATCCTCTCGGTCACCCTATTTAATTCCTCCCTTGTCCTAAAGCCAACCACTACTTTTGAGTCCTTTGCCTTCCGCACTCTTTCCACCCTGGTACCCTTGTTCTTGGCATCTACCGCCGTCCTCAGCTTTTCAAGAACCTCTTCCCCGTTGTCATTGTCATCTACCGATGACACAATCACCGAGTGAAGAGGCTCCTGGAAGTGCCGCTTCGGGGCGGCGGCCATCTCCGCGAACGAGGGCCCCTGTCCTGCGACAAAGCGAGGCACATGTTGCAGGTGCTCCGACAGTGCTCGTGTGTGCAGCTGGCATTCCTCCAGCGCCCTATTGTGCTGCTGGAGGTTCTCCATTAGCTGCTTCATGAGCACCGTCGACTCACCTGGGGTCGGTTTGGGGTCCTCGCGAATTTTTTCGGGTCCAGTGGTCTCCCCAGATCCCTTTCTCCTCTCATGGTTAGGTTAGGTTAGGTTAGGTTAGGTTTTTTTTTTTTTTTTTTTTTTTGTTTTGGCAGGAGTGGGAAATCCTCATGGACGCCCAGACTGCCTCACTGATGAGCCAGTCTGGGCAGTGCCGGACTCTTACCGGCTAAAACCCACTCCTGCCCCTCCAGTGTCCCTCTGACATGGGAATCAGAGCCCTTGCTCGCAATTGTTGTGCCTTTTTTGCAACTGTTTTGTTAGAGGCCGAAGAGACCATGCTCTATTGTGCGATCAATTTTGACAATTTTACTATTTTACAACGCTACTTTACTACTTTAAATATGCTACTTTAAATATGCTACTTTAATACTATTGACTTTACACCAAAATGCTGAGACTAAATTTATATATATTTCCTGTTACTTTTTACCCAATTTGTTACGCTTTCTTATTTATTTCAAGATTTTACTATTTTTAAATGTTGTTGTCCCCAATACTATTTTGTGCCTTGTAACCAGTTTCCATGATATCTTCACTATATACTCATTATATGCTTGTATATCACAGATTTTATAACACAGGTATATTTCAACCAGCTTGACACTGCTTGTCGGTTCCACTAGAGTTGACTCACGGTCCAATATAATTACAGCCACTTTCTCACGAAAGTGACTCCAATTACCATCCCCCATTGAGCCAACCCCAGTGGTCCGCTCAATGCGTCTGCAATCTGGCAGTGTCAAACTGGTCGTCCCTCTATAATACCCGGAAGTGGGGGCATCGACAACTTTAGCAATAAGCTATCGATGCTCTTGCGAATGCGTCCCACTTCCTTCGTATCGGGCACAAATCACTGAATGCATTGTGCGAGTGTTCTCCCAGCTTGGCTCTGGTGCAGTTCACGCACGCCGCTGCTTCGCCGATCTGTTTTTGTGGGCAGTCCGCCTTGAGGTGTGGACCGCCGCAGTGGCTACACAGATCGGCTGGCTCCGTGCACAGACGCTTTCCGTGCCCGTATGCCAAGCAGCGGGTACACTGCACCAGAGGCGTCTGATCTTCGACGCGCACTCTCTGGAGGTCAATGCGAAGCTTGCCCCCTTCGAGTGCCCTCTTCCAGATTGCTGGGGTAACACTCAGCACAATGCTATTCGTATACGGGTTTCGGCTCTTCTTTCTAAATCTAACGCACATTTTGAGTTCCTCGTCCCCGAGGCCGTGAAAGACCTCCCGGTTCTGGTTCTTAAGGGCTCTCAGTACCTCCTCGTCACTATGCACTGACAGCACATCCCTAAGAACCAGGAGCGGGTCCCGATTTTTTACCGCCTCGACGACGAGGTTCTCTCCGGCCGATTCCAGTCGCTTCTTTAGCTTGTCCCTCTCCTCCTTGGTTGCGCACCCCATGATGACCTTTTGGTCCTTGGCCTTTCGGACCCTCTCAACTCGCACCCAGCCCTCCTTCGCGTCCACCGCTTTCCTTACTCTTTCAAGTATTTCGGCCCCAGTATCCATCTCCTGTGTTGAGGAGACCACTACGGAGTGCAGCGTCGTTCGCTCCGGGGCTTGTGCCCTAGTGTGGCTATTACTCCCAGACGCTACACCCGCGTACGTTTTCTCCACAACACATTCCCTGCTAGCCAGACTGTCTCGCAGCTTGGCCAATTCATCGGAGTTCTCCTTTATTAAGGAGATGTGCTCCTTCATTGTCGCGACGAGCTCAGTCTGGCTAACAAGACTCTCTGGAATGGACCGGGGACAGAGGTTAGCAGTGGGCGCGGATTCCGGCACGGCGATGGGTGCGGCAGGGGCCTTGTCTCGTTCCGGGTTAGGTTAGGTTAGGTTAGGTTAGGTTAGGTTAGGTTAGGTTAGGTTAGGTTCCCCCCCGGTGGGTTCCCGCATTGTCGAGGCGGGGGGGCTCAGTAGCCGTGGCGAGCTGGGCCACGGTGAAGCTAAGAGGAACCCCAGCGGGGGCCGCTCGTCCGGGCTGTGCGGTTTAGCCCGACGTAGCGGCCCACGGGTAGGTTGCGGTGCCGCGACATCGCGACCTACCTGAGGCGGGCCGCGATGTCCCCCGTGAGGGAGACATTGCGGCTGAGGACAGAGGCCGCGGCGGGAGGGGCTCTCCCTTCCTTTCGCGGCCTTGACGGGGCCGCCACCGTTCGATGGCGGACGCGGTGGGGCCGCAGGGGAAGAGGAGTGTCGGTGTTTCGTTGCCGCTCTCCCTATCCTCTGCGGCCGTAGCTCCCCCAACGCGGGGGGCATGCGGGGCCCGCCTTTCAGGCGGGCGTGGAGGCCAGCAGGCAACGGGTGCGGGGGCACCGTTGCCTGTTTTGCACAGGCCTCCACCTTGTGGGACGGGAATGGCCAGGTGTTCTCGGCCATTCCCGTAGCCCCCCAACCTGGGGGGCATGTGGGGCCCGCCATACCATCTTGGCGGGCATGCGCCGGGAGGGCTGTGGATGTAAAGGCTATGCCGGATTCCCATGGCCCTCCCATCACGGCGACGCGGGAACACCGCTGAGTTTTAGTGGGTATACTGTCATTCCGACAGGGAGTCCCACATACCCCGTCTCGTCCCCCGGGAGGCGGGGATGCATAAAGCATTTCTCAGCGACAAAAAAAAAAAAAAAAAAAAAAAAAAAAAAAAAAAGGTTAGGTTAGGTTAGGTTTTTTTTTTTTTTTTTTTTTTTTTTTTTGTTTTGGCAGGAGTGGGAAATCCTCATGGACGCCCAGACTGTCTCACTTATGAGCCAGTCTGGGCAGTGCCGGACTCTTACCGGCTAAAACCCACTCCTGCCTTTGCTCAGTGTCCCTCTGACGTAATCAGAGCCCTGTTTAGACTGATTATTTGTTACTCTTGTCCGTCTTTTTGTTCGTATTTTGGTTAGGTTAGGTTAGGTTAGGTTAGGTTAGGTTAGGTTAGGTTAGGTTAGGTTAGGTTAGGTTAGGTTAGGTTAGGTTAGGTTAGGTTAGGTTAGGTTAGGTTAGGTTAGGTTAGGTTAGGTTAGGTTAGGTTAGGTTAGGTTAGGTTAGGTTTTTTTTTTTTTTTTTTTTTTTTTTTTTTTTTTTTTTTGTTTTGGCAGGAGTGGGAAATCCTCATGGACGCCCAGACTGCCTCACTTATGAACCAGTCTGGGCAGTGCCGGACTCTTACCGGCTAAAACCCACTCCTGCCCTTGCTGAGTGTCCCTCTGACGTAATCAGAGCCCTTTTTGTTCCCATGGGTCATGATTCTTATCCGTCATTCAATTCTTATTTTTGGCCAGTCCCGTAGGGAAGTAGTTTCTGGAAGCAGTCGTTGCCTCACTTTGTCTGCTTTGCTTTTTGTTGCTGATGTGAAGGTGGTTTTGTTATCTAACATTTTATATATCCTGTCTTTTTGTCTAATTTTTCTACATTTCTTTATTATTTTTGATTCCTATTTAATTTACCTAACTAATTTCAATTATATTTATATTTTAACCTTTAATCTATTCTATAATTATGCTATGACTATTCTAATATATAAACAATATATTATATAGACATAATAATTAATATACTAAATACTTATTTTTATTTTTTGTTATATAAATTTTTATAATTGATCTTCTATTTAATGTCTTAATATGTTTAGTTTCAGACAATTCTGGTGAATTCGCAGCTGCTACTCGAACCCCAGTTTCAACCTCAACGAGCTCGTCAAACCGCAACGGTAAGGTAGGTTTATCTTTAAGACCAGCTTTCAATTGGGCCAGTTTCTTATGAAGTTGGCTCCAATTTGCTACTTCCAAGTGAAAAACAAAACTACCACCGCTGCGGTTCCCATTTCCGGAGAGCCCCGACTCCACCTCAACAATACGCCACCGACAGGCGCGCCAGTGCGTCCCACTTGCTGCGCACCGGGCACTCTCCGTCGAAGGCGTTGTGGTCGGCCTTTTCTAGTTTGGCCGACAGGCAGTTGCGGCAACGCGGCGCCTCTGCTGCCATGCGTGACGGACAGTCAGCCCGTAGGTGAGGGTCGCCGCAGTGGATGCAGAGGTCAGCGGGCTGCGTGCACAATTTCCGGCTGTGGCCAAAACACAGACAGCGAGTGCACTGCACCAGTGGCGACTGATCCAGCACTCGCACTCGCTGCAGGTCGATGTGCACACGACCCGCCGTCGTCAGCCTCTGCCACACCGTGGGGGACACCTGCAGGACGACGTGGCACATGTGGGGGTTCCTCGTCCTTCTACGGTACTTCACCCCCAACCTCACGTCATCCGCAGGAATGTCCCCGACCAGGTGGGTGTTCTGCCTCTGCAAGGACTGGAGGATCTCGGCATCCGTGTGGCAGGAGAGGACGTCCCTGATAATGACAAGAGGGTCCTTGTTCTTGACCTCTTCTACCACAAGATTGCCTGTCCTCCGAATCCTCTCCGTTACCCTCACCATCTCCTCCTTGGTCTTAAACCCGACCACTACCTTCTGGTCCCTCGCTTTGCGCAGCCGTTCCACCCTAGTGCCCTCATTCCTGGCGTCGACCGCCGTCCTGAGCTTCTCGAGAACCTCTTCACCGGTGTCTTGATCATTCACAGATGATACAATAACCGAGTGAAGAGGTTCCCGGATGTTCTGCTTTGGACCGGCGGCGACCTCCGCGAATGATGGGCCTTGGCCTGCGGCATAGCGAGGGGCCAGCTGGAGTTGCTCCGACAGAGCCTGGGTGTGCTGTTTGCACTCCTGCAAGGCCAGTTTGTGCGAGTGAAGGCCTTCCATAAGGCTCTTCATCAGCTCTGTCGGAGGTTCCGTGGACGGGTTTAGAGGCGCGGGCTCCGGTGCGACTGTCTGCACGACTGCAGGAGCGACCGCAAGTGCAACCGCAGGTGCTGGCACGGTGGGAGTCCTGCTCCGCTCCGACTCCTTTACCAGCTCGTAGAGCCGGTTTATCGCGTCGAGGACCCCAGTCTTTATTTCCGTTTTGAGGTTTCGAGAGTTGCCCAAATGAAGCTTAGCTTTATTCAGGCAAGCTCTCGCCTCCGCTGTGAGACTGGGGTACCTCGACTCCAGTCTGGTTCCCTCGGCCTCCGGTTTATTTGGCGCAACCGGTGTGGTGTCACGTCTTTGTGTGGCCAGAGACTTGGCCTGGGGCTCAGCTTTCCCGGCCTCCCACTCCCCAATGCTTCGCCTCACACTGGGAAGCGAGAGTCCAGTCCTCGCTGGCGAACGCGGTGAACCGCTGGAACCTGGCGAGCCTGCGTTCTTCTTTGCCGGTGTGCGGAACATAGCTGTGGCCCTAGTGAAGGTGAGGTTCATGAATGATTTCCGTTCAGAGGGCACTGGCAATATTGCTGTGTCCCTGTAAAGGGGGGAACACAGACAATAAAATACGAATTTAAAATCAAATACAATTAAAAATGAATAAAATTTAAAATAAATAATAAATTTCAATAATTTAGAACATTAAATGATGACACAGAGTAATAAATACAGATTTAAAATTAAAGTACAATTTAAAATAAATGAGGATAAAATAAAATAAGAAATAACAATGAATTAGAATATTAAAATTAGAATAATAAATATTGCTATATCCCTGTAAAGGGGGGATCAGCAACAAGTAAACTTATAAATAAGACGAGCCCTGTAAACAGAAGTCGGTCAATTAAATAAAAGTGATTTTGATTAAATAAGAGTGAAATTATACTAAAATTACACTAAAACTCCTTAAAAGGTGCTAACTATTACGAAAACAGTGTATACGTCGCTGGAAGAGCTGAGTGAAGAATTTGATTTTTTGCCGAAAATCCCACGTCTACCTTCCTATAGAACAGAGGGCGGGTGGGTGGGCAAATTTTTTGCGGGCTAGGCGCACGTGCGAGGTGTCAAAAGACGCGTCTCCGCGCGGGCTAGCTAACTATGGGGTTTGTGGAATTATTCCCGAACAAAAATCGGGAATTTTACTGAAAAAACCTGTTTTACGGCCAAAATTTTAGTGAAAACCTCGAATAACACCACCAAAACGGGACTCGAGTTCGCGGATCGCGCACGGGAGTCCAGGTAAGGCGGGTAAGTATCTATTTAAATTACTAAAAACTGGGAATAATCTGGAATTTTGAAGAAAAATTTAGAATAGTCTTCCTTAAAGGGAGTTTTTGTGAAATTTTTACAAGTCAAAAACGAAAAAGTGTTTTTCGCGAAATAGTCAATTATCCCGAGTGGGAACGTTTCAGGGAGCAAGGGAAAGATTTAATTTGCTGAAAACAGCTTGAAATTGCGTCACCGGGATGCAAAGTTATATCGGGTTAGGTTAGGTTAGGTTAGGTTAGGTTTTTTTTTTTTTTTTTTTTTTTTTTTTTTTTTTTTTTTTTTACTTCTACCTCCAACATAATCGGAGCCTATGCCAGTCTGCTCTACGTTCATTCCAGTTCTCGCATTTATGCCTCTCGTAATTTCATTCCTCATACTTGGTCTTTCTTGCATTCATCCTCATTTGTATCTTTTCTGGGTGGGATTCCCAGCTATCAACTTCTATCTGACTACATATCTTTAATAAACTTTATTTATTTATTCCTTTTTGGGTATACAGGGAAAGAATAGGGAGACAGCTTTTAATAAATTTCCTTTTACATTACACTTAATCTAAACTTATATTTTATTACATTTTTATCTTTGTTTATTATCTATTATTATACTATGTATAATTTACAGTTTCTTATATTTTGATAATCTTACAGAGAAAGGGGAATAGTTTTTAATGTTACTCACACTTATTTATACAATATCTTATTATAAACTATTTTATTCAACTACTACAACTACAACTATTTTATTTATTGTAAAGCTTATTTCTAATTTTACATATTGCGAATATTTCCTATTTTATCTAAAGATATTTTGCGGTTTTTTCATACTATGCTAGTCCTTAATATAATACATTATACTATGACAGCATATTTGCTTATGCGGTTTTGTTACGATCTATTACATTTTTTACAATATATTTACAATAGTCTAAAAATATTTCAACATTTTTACTTTTTACTATGTCTTTCACATTTGTCGGTGTTATTTTCGTGCCCAGTGTATTTTCGACGTTGAAGCGATGTTTCGCGAATTGAGGACAGTCGAATAGCAAATGCGGGACCGTTTCGCTTGCATTCGGGTCGCAAATGCACGATGGACTCTCCTTGCACTTGAAGCGGTACAAGTACTCAGAGAAACCGCCGTGCCCCGTCATCAATTGAGTGTTCAGACTGCTTGTTCCTAACCTGCGAATTACACCATAAGCTAGCCGCACATCCGGGAAGAATAACTTGGTTACAGATGCGGTGTCACTGGTGTCGTACCTGCGATTCCACTCATCAAGCGTCGCCATACGTAGGCTCCGCCTGATGAATGAGATCGGACACCGATCGTAGTCAGGTTTTCGTTTGGAGTTCTCAGCGGCCTCTTTTGCTAATTGGTCAGCTCTTTCATTCCCCGATAGTCCTACATGAGCCTTGATCCAGAACAAGTTTACTAACTTGTTTTGGAGGGATGCTGATCTAATATTATCCCTAGCTTCGACAGCAAGAGGGTGGTGCGATCCAGGATTTGTAATTGTTTGAAGAGCTGCCATTGAGTCGCTGAAAACTCCAAAGGAAGTTTTGTTGAGCCTAGTTATCTCCCTAGTTGCCCTTGCTATTGCTAGGAGTTCAGCCTGGTAAACGGTGCAATAATTGGATAGAGCAAGTTTGAGGGCTCTGGTCTCAGCCTCACCATTCCATATGGACAGTGAAGCACCAACCCCTCCTCCAATTTTGCTCCCGTCCGTAAAGATGCGGACGTCGAAATTGCAGTAGTTGTCCAGTTGTTCTTGGTTCACCAGGCTGTTGAATTGCAGGATGTCACGTGCCGCGGGGTGGGGATCCTCGATTGCAGCAGCCATGCGCTCGACCTCCCTGTCCCCCAGTGATGTCAGGGGCACCCCCTTTTTGGCTTCATAGAGTGATGCTGCCTCACGGACTCGGAGATCGAGGGGGAGCATTCCTGACAGCACAAGTGCTGAGTTCAGGGAGACCGTGCGATATGCCCTGCACATTTTTTGAGCGATTCCACGCTGAACAGTCCCAAGCTGCTTTATAATGCCCAACTTTTTAGCAGCCGGTGCCCAGACGCTAGCTGCGTAAAGTATTATGGGTTCTACGGTCGCCACATATATCACCCGAATGACCTCTGGGTGAAGCCCCCAACTGACCTTTGCGGCTCTACACAGCTGTTTGTAGATCGCAATTGCCTTCCTGCAAACATGTGAGACGTGGGTGTTGAAGGTCAATTTTTGATCGATGGTTACACCCAGAAGCTTCATTTCTTTTGATATGCCAATGTCGATCCCCCCCATCCTCAAGCGTGGTGTGTCGTACTTTAATTTCCTGGTAATCACCATGGCGGTTGTTTTGTGTGGTGCGAATTTGAGCTTGTTCTCGACACCCCACGCCAGAACATGGTTGAGAGCGGCATTGGCACATTCCTCTACCTCTAGTGCGGTTTCTCCGTCGAATACTAGGAGAACATCGTCCGCAAACGCCTGGATGTAGTTTCCCCTGTTCACTACTGCCTTTAGGAGGGGGTCTAGGACTAGGTTCCACAATATTGGGCCTCCAATTGAGCCCTGAACACAGCCCTTGTTTGTGTCCTTGCTGTATTCTTCCCCACCGTACCTGACTGTCACTTTTCGATTGCTGAGGTAGCTGTCTATGACCCGCCTAAGGTTGGTTGGACACTTCTCCTCTGCCAGACGGACTCTTATCATTGGCCACCAGGCACTATCAAAGGCTCCCTCTATGTCCAGCGATACGAGCGTAACTATTCTTTTTTCCTTTAGTTTGCTATAGACATGCTGCATGAGGGCATAGAGGGAGTCCTCGGTGCTCCTTTGTGGCATGAAACCGTACTGGCGAGTACTCATCTCTGGTAAAAGGTGGAACTTAAGGCGGGCCACCAGCATTTTCTCGAATACCTTCCCTAATATAGGCAATAGTCCAATCGGCCTATATGATTTCGGGGTGGAGTAGTTCGTTTTCCCCGGCTTTCTCAATATCACAACTGTTGCCTCCTTCCAGGACGTGGGGAAGTGATAGTATTCTAGGCACTTATTTAGGAACCTTAAAAATAATTCCGGGTCATTACCCACGGCATGGCAACAGATGTCGGCGGTAAAACCATCGGAACCCGGTGCCTTCTTTGGGTTGAAGGACTCCATCGAATTTTTTAGTTCCGCCGCCGTAAACGGTGGGTCGCAAGAATCATCTTGTTCGCCAGAGTTTATGCTTTCTGCTTTAATTCGAATGGACCGGTGGTAAGCATTGTCACATTCTATGAGGTCTTCCGGATAAAAAGTTTCAGCTAGTAACTTTACGGAGCCCCTAGCATCCAGCACGTCACCGTTCCCTTCCAATGGCAGGTCCTCCTCCCTACGCTGCGTCCTGCCTATTACCCTATATATTCCCTCCCAGACCCCCTCCCTATCCTGTTTCTCACAAAACCCCTTCCAACTCTCGGTCTGAGCTTTGGCCGATTCCATCTCATACTCTTCTTTCTGTTTCAGGTACTCTTCTATGACCTTCGACTTCCGGATTTGGGCGGCACAGCGGATCCTGCGCTTCCTGGTTGCGACGGCCTTCTTCATCTCAGCGAGTCTCTCGGACCACCACGGCAAGGTGAATTCCTCTTGGACTTTTCTGGTAGGTATGGTTTGTTTGCATGTTTCTTCTATTGCTTTTGTGAGGTTGTCTGTCATAGTGTCTATTTGCTCTTTGCCTTTAATTTTTTCTATTTCAGCAGCTGTAAATTTGTAGTCTATTTTAAATTTGCCAAGCTTCTCATGAAACTTGGCCCAATTCGCTTTTTTAGTCCTGTATTTCCTGGTCGTTCTCTCGATTTTAACGCCTTTTGATTTTTTCAAGAGGATTCTAAACATAATGCCGTTGTGATCCGAGCTCGTGAGACCTTCGTCAACCCTCCAGTCGTCTATGAAATCCAATAAGTCATTGGAACAGGCTGTAATGTCCACGTGACTGCTGTACCGTTTCCCACCGCGGATAGTGTCGAAGGTCGGAATTTCCCCTCGGTTTAATATGTTCAGGTTAAGCTCACCGAGAGTTCCAGCCATCTCGTCCCCCCTAAGGTCGACCGCTGGGCTGCCCCACCATATGCTCTTTGCATTGGCGTCCCCTCCGACAATCAGTCTCTTGGAGCCGACTGCAAGCCCTATTCGTCTCAGATGTTCTAGGTAGGGCTCGATAGGCTGGTCTGGCTCAAAGTAGAAGGAGACAAGCGTGATCTCCCAGGCACTGGTCTGGATTCCCACCACTGAGATGTTATTCGTGGTGAGTTTTGGGTACTGCTTGACTGTAAAGTCACTATTAAAGACAGCTATTGCCGCTTTGACAGTCCCGTCTCCTGTACCTGTGTTCTGGAAGATTCTAACGCCCCTGTGACTCCTCATGACTTTTGCTCCGGCCACGTACGGTTCCTGTAGGAGCGCCACCGCTATTCCGCGCTTCGAAGCCTCTATTAGAAGCTCGTTGGTAGCTAGCTTCTTTCGTTGGAGGTTAGCCTGCAATACTCCATAGGAGGTATTTTGCATTGGGGTGCCCTTAGCAATATGCTACAGTTGACCTGGCCACGTCATCCCATTTCTTCCGTACAGGGCAATCGTGGCTGAACGCGTTGTGTTGGGTGCCGTGCTCTACCTTCGACTTCGCGCAGTTTCGGCAAGCGGGTGGTGAGCCTGAAAGCCAATCTGGGCACTCTGGTCTCATGTGAGGACCGCCGCAGTGGCTGCATAAGTCCGCGGGCTCTTTACAGAACCGCTTACCGTGCCCGAAGCCGAGGCAGCGAGTGCATTGGACCAACGGGGACTGATCCTCGATCCTAACGCGTTGGGTTAGGTTAGGTTAGGTTAGGTTAGGTTAGGTTAGGTTAGGTTTTTTTTTTTTTTTTTTTTTTTTTTTTGTTTTGGCAGGAGTGGGAAATCCTCATGGACGCCCAGACTGCCTCACTGATGAGTCAGTCTGGGCAGTGCCGGACTCTTACCGGCTAAAACCCACTCCTGCCCTTGCTCAGTGTCCCTCTGACGTAATCAGAGCCCTGTTTAGACTTTTTATTTGTTAATCTTCTCCGTTTTTTTGTTCATATTTTTGGTGTTGTTTCGGTTAAGGTTGTTTTAAGAACTAACATTATTTTTATATATCTAATCTTACTATACTGTATTTTATTCTTTCTTGTTTGAGTAAATCTAAATAATTCCTATATATTTATTTATTTATTTGAGTTTTTGATCTTTATTTATTTGTAAAAACCTAACAATAATTAAAACAATAATAATAAATAATAATAATAATAATAATATTGGTATAATTCATTTAAATTTCTATTTAAAATTTAATCTATTATATAATTATGCCTATTCTAATATATTCACAATATATTACATACACATAATAATTCTTTTACTAAAAAACTTACTTTTATTCTTATCCTAAAATTCTTAATAATTGATTTCCTATTTAAATTGCTAATATTATTATTTTTATTATCACATAATTCTGGCAAACTTGCAGCTGCTGCTTGAACCATACTTTTGATGAGCTCGTCGAACCACAGCGGTAAGGTAGGTTTGCTTTTGAAACTAGCTTTTAATTGGGCCAATTTCACATGAATTTGGCACCAATTTGCTACCACCAATTTGTGAAAGACAAAACTACCACCGCTGTGGTTCCCACCTCCAGGGAGCTTTGACTCCACCTTAGCAGTACGCCACCGACAGGCGTGCCAATGCGTCCCACTTCACTCGCACTGGGCACTGTCTGTCGAAGGCGTCATGCTCGGTCTTCGTCTGCTTCGCCAACAGGCAATTGCGACACTTCGGCGCTTCCGCTGCCAGCCGGGACGGGCAGTCAGCGCGCAAGTGGGAGTCGCCGCAGTGGATGCAGAGGTCGGCGGGCTCCGTGCACAGTTTTCGACTGTGGCCGAAGCGCAGGCAGCGAGTGCACTGCACCAGTGGCGACTGGTCTTGCACTCGCACTCGCTGCAGGTCGATGTGCACGCGACCCGCCATAGTCAGCCTCTGCCACACCGTGGGGGACACCTGCAGGATGACGTGGCAGGTGTGGGGGTTCCTCGTCCTACGACGGTACTTCACCCCCAACCTCAAGTCCTCCGCAGGTATGTCCCCGAGCAGGTGGGCGTTCTGGCGTTGCAGAGCCTGTGTGACCTCCACATCCGTGTGGCAGGAGAGAACATCCATAATGATAAGGAGCGGGTCCTTATTCTTGACCTCCTCTACCACCAGGTTCCCCGCTCTCCTTATTCTCTCCGCCACCCTGGTCAGCTCCTCCCTGGTCTTAAACCCGACCACTACCTTCTGGTCCCTCGCTTTTCGCAGCCGCTCCACTCTAGTGCCCTCTTTTCTGGCATCGACCGCCGTCCTAAGCTTCTCAAGAACCTCTTCACCGGTGTCCTGATCATTCACAGATGATACTATAACCGAGTGAAGAGGTTCCTGGGTAGTCTGCTTCGGGCCGGCGGCGATCTCCGCGAAAGTTGGGCCTTGGCCTGCGACGTAGCGAGGGACCAGCTGGAGTTGCTCCGACAGAGCTCGTGTGTGCTGTTTGCACTCCTCCAACGCCTGGTGGTGCTGTTGGAGGTCCGCCATCAGCTGCTTCACGAGCTCTGTCGGTGCTTCCGTGGACGGGTTCAGTGGCGCGGGTGTCGGTGCGACTGTAGGCATGACTGCCGGTTCGACTGCGGGTGCGGCCGCAGGTGCTGGCACTATGGGAGTCTTGCTCCGCTCCGCTTCCTTCACCAGCTCATACAACCGGTTTATCGCGTCGAGGACCCCAGTCTTTATTTCCGTTGGTTAGGTTAGGTTAGGTTAGGTTAGGTTAGGTTAGGTTAGGTTAGGTTAGGTTAGGTTAGGTTAGGTTAGGTTAGGTTAGGTTAGGTTAGGTTAGGTTAGGTTAGGTTAGGTTAGGTTAGGTTAGGTTAGGTTAGGTTAGGTTAGGTTAGGTTAGGTTAGGTTAGGTTAGGTTAGGTTAGGTTAGGTTAGGTTAGGTTAGGTTAGGTTAGGTTAGGTTAGGTTAGGTTAGGTTAGGTTAGGTTAGGTTAGGTTAGGTTAGGTTTTTTTTTTTTTTTTTTTTTTTTTTTTTTTTTTTTTTTTTTTGCTTTTCCCCGTTCATGGGCACAACGGGACCTTGTTATTCTAAGTTTCTCATTCATTCCAGTTCTCGCATTTATTCCTCTCGCACTTTCATGCTTCATACTGTATCTTTCTTTCATTCATCCTTACATTCTTAGCCGGGTGGGACTCCCGCTATTCTATCTACTCTAACTTTTATTTTCTTTATTAGGGGTATTTAAGTACACAACTCTTCTTTTATTAACATAGGCATAGATTTTTACATACTTATTTTCTTATATCTATTTCTTAACTATTTTTCTTATTGCTAATTTTAATTATTGTTAACAACAAAACTTATGATATACCTACTGGTTATTCGTTTCTTGTTTGTAGACATTTTTTTCTTATTTATATATTATATTTATACATGTACTTACTTATTCTAATACCTTTTTCTTACTAAACATATCTAACATTTTTATTTTCCTTATTCAGGGATATTCAGTACACAGGTTACTTTTATTGGTATTTGCATAATGTTTACATACTTAATCTTATATCTATATTTCTAAATGCTTATTTTATATGTACTTAATAACAAAACTTATAATATACCGGTTATTCGTATTGTTTACAGACATTATTTCTTATTTCTATATTGTATTTAATAATGTACTTTCTTATTCTATTACATACTATTTTAATTTCTAAACTTATCTATCGTTTTTTCTATTGCTATGGTTACACATCTATTATCAGCATATGATTATTCTACAAAAAATTTTCTTGCCATTTAAATTTTTAAGCAATATAATTTCTAGTTAGTATTTATTATTGGTTACAACAGAGTTGACCAGCTTTATTTAGTACCATATTAGTCACTCCTTTATTTGGGGTACGTTATCGCGCGTGTGTGTGTGCTTTTAATGCTACATTTAAATACAGGGTGATTGCGGTAATAACATATATATATATACTCAGACTATATAATATATTTATTATCTTTTCTTGGTCTGGGGTTTTATATTTGTCTTTATTCTGGGTGTTGTGTATGGTTCTTGTTTAGTGTTGTGTGTGTGTTTTAGATATACTTGTATATATTTATTATATTTATTATATATCCGTGTTTTTTGATTTTCTCCGGTTTCCATGCATGTGTTTATTGCGTAGCAATAATCCACTTTTCCCATGTACTGCCAGTTTGTGTTTGTGTTATGGTATGTTCGTGTGTGTGTTCCTGTGTGTGTTCCTGTGGGTGTTCCTGTGTGTGTTGCGTGTGTTACGTACAACCTAGGGAGCTGTTCAGGCATATGCAGTTGTCGTCCGAGCCAGGTAGTCCCATTTCTTTCGGGTCGGGCACTCCACGCTAAAAGCGTTGTGGTCGGTCTTCTTGAGCCCAGAGTGCGAGCAGTTGCAGCACTGCGGTTGGTTACCGGCGATGTGCTCGAGGCACTTTTCGCGCAGATGCGGCCCTCCGCAGTGACTGCACCTGTCCGCACCCTCGGTACAAAATTTACGACCATGCCCAAATGCCAGGCATTTCGTGCATTGGATGAGCGGCGACTGGTCCTCCACCCTGACCCTTTGCAGGTCAAGGTAAAGGGCCCCAGCCTCCGTCATCCTCTGCCACACCTTGGGCCTGACTTGGACGACAACGTGCGAGGTCTTGGGGTTTCTGGTCCTTTTCTTGTACTTGATGGTCATTTCCCTTTCTTCTTGTACCAGGTCCCTAAATATGCCCTCATTCTGGGCGTAGAGCGCCTTTACCACCTCGTCGTCGTCACTGTCCAAAAAGACGTCTTTCAGGACGACGAGTGGGTTTTTGTTCTTCATGGGCTCTACTATAAGCCCTTTGCCTCGGCTCTCGATCCTATCCCTAACTCTCCTGAGTTCGGTCTCTGAATCGCACCCCAGTATCACCGTCTGGTTCTTGGCCTTACGGACTTTATTAATCTTTAAGCCAGTTCCCCTGGCGTCGACCGCCTCCTTCACTCTAGCCAGCACCTCGTCGGCAGTCTCCAGACTGCCTTCCGAGGTGACCGCCATCGAGTGAAGTGCCGGCCGACGCCCGGGTTTGGCTGCCGTAACGTCGGCGTATGAGTGTGGTGCGGCTTTTTGCCCGCATGCTTCCCTGATGACCTCCTTGATACTCTCTATACTGGCGGCGACTCCACCGACAACGCCATCGACTCGATCCTCGAGGGCGGCCGCGGTGTGGCCCACGATCCTCACTCCCTCTGTCGTGTGGCCAATGTCCGCCTGCACTGTGTTGAGCTTGGCGCTGACCTCCTCGATCCTGTCGATGACCTTGTCGACGACGTCGGCACCGCCTTCGTCATATAGGTAGGCCGTGTTTTTAAAACCTTCCGACATTTTTTCTTCGAGCTCGTTGAGCCGCGTGTTAATATTGGCCTCAACCTTTTCGAGCTTTTCTATTAATTCCTGCGGTGATTCAGGCGTAGTGTTCTTTGTCGGAACTATTTTGGGCGCTGTTTCCAGGGCCTTTACCCGCCCACTCAGTTCGAAGAGGATCCGTAGGCTCTTGTCTGACTGAGTCTCCAGGAAGTTTTTGATGTCCCTCCTCATCTGAGGGTATTCTTTGACCCTAGCTGGTATATCCTCAAAGGTCTTCATAACTTCCTGGAGAAGTCTGTCGTTTGTTAGTTCGGCATAGGTGTTTGTCTGCCTTTTATACGCTTCCATGACATCTATGGATCTCCTCTTCCGTTCCGGTCTGCGGATAAAGGTCCTGGCGGCGTCCTGCGCCTGTCCAGGTGGGCCCGCGGGGCTGGGAGTGGTAGTGCGAGCGCCCGTGCCAGAGGTACCCGCCGACGATGACAGTGGTGTCTCGGTTGTTTCCGCTGAGGTGCCTTGAGCAGCGTCCTTTCTGCCGAACGTCAGCGACAACCCCTTCGGCGCCCCACGCGTCCCAGAGGGGCCCTCATTTCCCATGTGGGCAGGCGACGGAGACTCTTGTGGTCCACTGGTTCCAGCTGCTGGTCCTCTCCCTTGTACTGGGGTGCGAATTCCGAAAACCATTTTTTGCGTTAGGGTTCCGTCTGGCTGTACCTACTGTGTTGTGTGGCTGTGTGTATAGGGCACAGCGAACGGGGAAAGTTGTCAAGTATAGTAAAATATAATAAATATTTATATTTGGTCTTAACCGATGGTTTGTCAAATCTGACCCTGTATATGGGGGTGTGTCTAATAACTAAAAATAAATTGTAAAAATAATATAAAAATAATAAGATATTTACTACCAGTGACTTTCTGATGCGTCAGCAGGGGACCGCCCGTTCACTTCGCCCAGTATGAACCACGGCACCGGAAGAATTTGTGTATATATAAATATTATATATAAATATTATATATAAATATTATAATTTATATTGGAGGGAGGGTGTTATTCCGTGATCTTATCGCGGCCAAGTGAAAGGTCTCCTCCTCCCGATTTCGGAGAGCCCAAACTCGGTAGGTCTGTGACCTCTGGTTACGGAGTTAGGTCCCGGGGGGGTGAGGTAATCTGAAGGATTGATGGGGGGAAGGGGGGATCAGTTGAAGTGTATATATATATGGAGGGATAGAAGGATGATTTGGTCTATGAAAGTTTTATTTGATTGGGGTCTATAACGGAGGGGGTCAAAAAAAGGGGGGGGGGGGGGTCTTATCCCAATCTATGTACTATTTGAGAGGGCGGTTATAGGGGGGGGGAAAATTTCGTCAAAATTTCGAAATTCCCAGCCGTTTTCGAGATATTTGGATTTTAGGGAATTTTACGGGATACGGTCTGGGTTTATGTAAATAATTTAGTGTAATGATAAAAATGTTCTGTAATTATATTAACGTAATGCTATTAATGTAATAAATATAATAGGATGTAAATTAATGTAAACTAATGAGGACAGAAGTAAATATGTGTAAATAAATATGTAAATAAATTAATGTAAGTGCGGGCTATAGTCAATTATGGGAGATGTGCACGGGCAGCCCCGGGGGGGAGGGGGATCGGATCGGATCGGCTTGGCCCGATGACGTACTAACGCCAGCAGATCACGCCACGCGACACCGCCAACTTCCCCAGACGACTTTGACCCTTAATGCACTAGCAATAAGGTTGAGAATCTTATCAAATAAAATGCGAATAACCAGTCAAGATGGCGAAACTATGGGGAGAATTACGCGATTTACCCCGAGCTTTTTCTAGGGACGTCGCAGGGGGATGGGACAAAGTGTATATGAGGCCCGACTAGGGGAAACTGTGTGTCCAGGTGTAATTTTCCCTCTACGACTCCCGGTTGCGCAGATATACGTATTTCCCACACAGCCTACGAACAGGTAAAATCGGGGAAAAAGCCACGACCTGAAAGTGGCTATATCTCCAGAACCACTGATCGGATTCTCCTGGAACTTTCTCTGAGCAATAGCTGCTGACTGCAGGCTGCTATTCCGATCAGTAGTTTGTCGATAATACCACTGTAGTACACAAATCCTTAAGTCTATCTACGACCGGAAACAATTTGTTTTGCGGCCGGGAATCTTATAGCTATAGTCTAAGTACTAATTAATTCCTAAGTTTATTGTCCAAAAATTTTTCTTTTAACAGGATACTATATGGGGACGTCCTAGCTATCCTCCCACAAAATTTCACTATGTGTCGTCACTGAAATTTTTCTTTTTTCGCGGTCGGAAAATTATTGAAACTTTTTCGCGACCGCATTTAAGTTTGTATCGTCAATAGTCTGGTTTCCCTAAGGTGGAAATTCGGTTTGAAGGTACCTTCAGGCTCTCCTCCTCGTGCTTCTTCTCGGGAAGTTGTCAGCTGTCCTGGATGAAGGTCGGGGGTGGCTTTATACCCCCTATGAAGGGACGTCGTCTTGCTGACCACTAATTTTCCTTGTATTTCCGCGCGCCTGCGCGGAAAAATTCTGGAAATTTCCAGGATCGTGGGGCTCGAGGAGGGTGTGCAGATGATAAATTAAAATCACTGTGTCGCCGCTTTGGTTTAAAAGCTATTTCACTTTTTGTGGGACGCGTTCCCGAACTGTCACTTTTTTGGTGATATCTTCCACCTGCGTGCACTGATCACAAAAATTTTTTCACTGCCGTGACGGCCTCGTGATTCCGCGTATTTTGGTGTATAACACTTGTATTTTGCAACACTTTTACCAATTTTGCGATTTTTAAACTGCGGAGCGCGGTGTTTTCGTGGCGTTCGGGGCGGCGGTTGGAGCCAGACTGGGTTAGGTTAGGTTAGGTTAGGTTAGGTTAGGTTAGGTTAGGTTAGGTTAGGTTAGGTTAGGTTAGGTTAGGTTAGGTTAGGTTAGGTTAGGTTAGGTTAGGTTAGGTTAGGTTAGGTTAGGTTAGGTTAGGTTAGGTTAGGTTAGGTTAGGTTAGGTTAGGTTAGGTTAGGTTAGGTTAGGTTAGGTTAGGTTAGGTTAGGTTAGGTTAGGTTAGGTTAGGTTAGGTTAGGTTAGGTTAGGTTAGGTTAGGTTAGGTTAGGTTAGGTTAGGTTAGGTTAGGTTAGGTTAGGTTAGGTTAGGTTAGGTTAGGTTAGGTTAGGTTAGGTTAGGTTAGGTTAGGTTAGGTTAGGTTAGGTTAGGTTAGGTTAGGTTAGGTTAGGTTAGGTTAGGTTAGGTTAGGTTAGGTTAGGTTAGGTTAGGTTAGGTTAGGTTAGGTTAGGTTAGGTTAGGTTAGGTTAGGTTAGGTTAGGTTAGGTTAGGTTAGGTTAGGTTAGGTTAGGTTAGGTTAGGTTAGGTTAGGTTAGGTTAGGTTAGGTTAGGTTAGGTTAGGTTAGGTTAGGTTAGGTTAGGTTAGGTTAGGTTAGGTTAGGTTAGGTTAGGTTAGGTTAGGTTAGGTTAGGTTAGGTTAGGTTAGGTTAGGTTAGGTTAGGTTAGGTTAGGTTAGGTTAGGTTAGGTTAGGTTAGGTTAGGTTAGGTTAGGTTAGGTTAGGTTAGGTTAGGTTAGGTTAGGTTAGGTTAGGTTAGGTTTTTTTTTTTTTTTTTTTTTTTTTTTTTTTGTTTTGGCAGGAGTGGGAAATCCTCATGGACGCCCAGACTGGCTCACTAATGATCCAGTCTGGGCAGTGCCGGACTCTTACCGGCTAAAACCCACTCCTGCCCTTGCTCAGTGTCCCTCTGACGTGGTCAGAGCCCTTTTTAGACACGGGTCATCCTTTTTACGTTCACATTTAGTTTTGGGCAATCCTGTTTAGATTGGGCCTATTTATGTATTCCTTAATTTAACCAGCTTATTATCTATTATTTAATTTATTTATGTTAGTTTTGAGTTTTCCTATTTTCCGTGCTTAGTCTATCTATTCTAATTTTAATAATATTTTGATTTTATTTTTAACTTAACTTAATCTATACCTACTATGGCTATACTAATATATATTCAATATATTACATAGACATATTTTATATACTAAGTCTTCTTATCCTATTATTTTTGTTACAATTATATTCAATTTTATTCGTCCTGTTCTCTTTCTGAGTCTGGACAGGCTCAGAGCTACTGGTTTTTGTAACACTATTATTACTCTCGGAAACATTCGGACCTGCTTCCTACTGAGGTATTTCCAGTTCTGTATCTGTACTTCTTTTTGTTCAGGTGCTGTTCCACGGGTGCAGCGCTTCGATTGCGGGGTCTCGTACTTCTTTCGGCCCTCTTTTGATCAGCGAGCTCATTAGATCACCTCGACTTGCCAAGTTGATTTCGACTGCTAGAGAATTTAAATAGATGTCTGCTTTTAATTGAGCCAATTTCTTATGAGATTGGTTCCAATTCGCTCCTATTATGTCGTAAATTCTTTCGCTTGTTTTGGCTATTGTCGTTTTGGCTTTGATATGAGTAATTTTGAAGAGGTGGTCTGAGCTCCTGATTCCTTCCGCAACTTTAATGTAAATGGCGCGGGTGTTGGGGTCGATTCGGGCCTTACTGCACTGGCACTCTCTTCCGTGCGTTGCTAATTGCACTTTAGCAATACGCCACGGACAGGCGTGCCAGCGCATCCCATTTCGCGCGGATCGGACACCCGCTATCGAAAGCGCTGTGGTCAGTTTTGTCCAATTTGGCTGACAGACAATTATGGCACCTTGGGGCCTCCTGTGCCAGCCGCGACGGACAGTCAGCCTGCATATGGGGCTCACCACAGTGGATGCAGAGGTCGGCGGGCTGCGTGCACAGTTTCCGGCTGTGGCCGAAGCACAGACAGCGAGTGCACTGTACCAGTGGTGATTGGTCCAGCACACGCACCCGCTGCAGGTCAATGTGCACGCGACCCGCCATCGTCAGCCTCTGCCATATCGTGGGAGACACCTGCAGAATGACGTGGCACATGTGGGGGTTCCTCGTCCTCCGACGGTACTTCACCCCCAACCTCACATCATCTGCAGGTATGTCCCCGATCAGGTGGGTATTCTGCCGTTGCAGGGCCTCGATTACCTCCACATCCGTGTGGCAGGAGAGGACGTCCTTAACAATGATGAGTGGGTCTTTGTTCCGCACCTCTTCCACCACCAGGTTTCCCGCTTTCCGGATTCGCTCTGTGACCCTATTCAGCTCCTCTCTCGTCTTGAAGCCGACCACAACCTTTTGGTCCCTCGCCTTTCGCAGCCGTTCTACTCTTGTACCCTCATTTCGGGCATCGACCGCCGTCCTGAGCTTCTCAATCACCTCTTCACCGGTGTCCTGATCATTGACGGATGATACGACCACCGAGTGAAGAGGTTCTTGGATGACCTGCTTTGGGCCGGCGGCCATTTCCGCGAAAGTTGGGCCCTGGCCTGCGACATAGCGAGGGACCTGTTGTAGACGCTCCGACAGAGCCCGTGTGTGCTGTTTGCATTCCTCCAGCGCCTGGTTGTGCTGCTGGAGGTTCGCCATCAGCTGCTTCATGAGCTCTGTCGGTTCGTCTATGATCGGCCTCAGTGGTGCTGCCACCGGTGCGACTACGACCGGTGTTGGTACAACAGCGGGCGCCGGTACGGCAGGAACCTTGCTCCGTTCCGCCTCTTTCACGAGCTCATAGAGCCGGTTTATAGCTTCGGTGACCCCAGTCTTAATCTCAGTTTTGAGGTTGCGAGAGTTGCCTAAGTGCAGCTTTGCCTTATTCAGGCAAGCTCTCGCCTCCGCTGTGAGACTGGGGTACCTCGACTCCGGTCTTATTGTTGGCCTCGTGGTATCTCCAGATGCTCGGTGCGTCTCCAGAGTGCTAGGAGCAGGTGGTGTGGTGATTGGCTTCGGGTTGGTCAGGGACTTGGCTTGAAGCTCGGTTTTCCCGGCCTCCCATTCCCCAATGCTGCGCCTCACACTTAGAAGTGAGGGTCCTGCCTTCTCTATCGAGCGCGGTGAGCACCTGGAGCCCGGCGAGCTCGCGTCTTTTTTGGCCGGTGTGCGGAACATAGCGGTGGCCTTAGTGAAAGTAAGGTTCATGTGCGGGTTCCGGTCAGAGGGCACTGGCGATATTGCTGTATCCCTGTAAAGGGGGGATGCAGTCAATAATAATAAATAATAATCAGTTTAAACGAATATTATAATAAATAATTAAAATGATAAAATAATAGTCAGGATGGTTAAAATCGATAAAATTACGTCAGTTTTTTCTCCCTTACACTACTAAACGATAACTGAATCCCTGTAAAGGGGGGATGCAGTCAGTAAAAATAAAAATAATCAAATTTAAATGAATAATACTAATGTAGGTAATAAATAATTAAAATGGGTATGTCAATATAGTTAAACCGATAAAGTTTTTTCAATTATGTCTCCCTAGCACTGTGAAGTGATGACTGAATCCCTGTAAAGAGGGGATCAGCAAAAGTTGTATTTTTAGAAGAATAAAACGAGTCCTGTAAACAGGAGTCGGTCAGTTAGTTCAAAAATGTCAGTAAAGCTCCCTCTATGGTACAAACTATCTCAAAAATTTGAGTTTGAGTTTAAATTTAAATCTTTACTTTTTGCCGAAAACCCCACGTCTACCTTCCTATAGAACAGAGGGCGGGTGGGTGGGCAAAATTTTTGTGAGCTAGGCGCACGTGCGAGGTGTCAAAAGACGCGTCTCCGCGCGGGCTAGCTAACTATGAGGTTTCTGAATGTTGTCCCGAAGAAAAATCGGGAATTTTCCTGGAAAAACTGAATTTACGACCAAAATGTATGTAAAAACCTGGAATAACACTACCAAAACGGGACTCTGGCACGCGGAACGCGCACGGGAGTACAGGTAAGGCAGGTAAGTATCAATTAAAATTACAGGAACGGGAATTTAGATGAAAATTTTGAAGAAAATTTTAAAAATAGTGTTTTTAAAGGAGTTTTACTGAAATTTTTCACAAGTCAATGACGAAAAGTATTTTTCGCGAAAATTGTCAATTATCCCTAGTGGGAACGTTTCAGGGAGCTTAGGGAAGAATTAATATGCTGAAAACAGCTTGTAATTGCGTCACCGGGAAGCAAAGTTATATAGATTTGATCAAAATCAGGACTCCCTAAGGTGGATTTCGTCAATTTGTACTATGTATGAAATGCAAAAAATTCTGGAATTTTTTATGTTATATGTGGGCTAGGCGCACGGGCGAGGTGTCAAAAGACGCGTCTCCGCGCGGGCTAGCTAACTATGAGGTTTCTGAATGTTGTCCCGAAGAAAAATCGGGAATTTTCCTGGAAAAACTGAATTTACGACCAAAATGTATGTAAAAACCTGGAATAACACTACCAAAACGGGACTCTGGCACGCGGAACGCGCACGGGAGTACAGGTAAGGCAGGTAAGTATCAATTAAAATTACAGGAACGGGAATTTAGATGAAAATTTTGAAGAAAATTTTAAAAATAGTGTTTTTAAAGGAGTTTTACTGAAATTTTTCACAAGTCAATGACGAAAAGTATTTTTCGCGAAAATTGTCAATTATCCCTAGTGGGAACGTTTCAGGGAGCTTAGGGAAGAATTAATATGCTGAAAACAGCTTGTAATTGCGTCACCGGGAAGCAAAGTTATATAGATTTGATCAAAATCAGGACTCCCTAAGGTGGATTTCGTCAATTTGTACTATGTATGAAATGCAAAAAATTCTGGAATTTTTTATGTTATATGTGGGCTAGGCGCACGGGCGAGGTGTCAAAAGACGCGTCTCCGCGCGGGCTAGCTAACTATGAGGTTTCTGAATGTTGTCCCGAAGAAAAATCGGGAATTTTCCTGGAAAAACTGAATTTACGACCAAAATGTATGTAAAAACCTGGAATAACACTACCAAAACGGGACTCTGGCACGCGGAACGCGCACGGGAGTACAGGTAAGGCAGGTAAGTATCAATTAAAATTACAGGAACGGGAATTTAGATGAAAATTTTGAAGAAAATTTTAAAAATAGTGTTTTTAAAGGAGTTTTACTGAAATTTTTCACAAGTCAATGACGAAAAGTATTTTTCGCGAAAATTGTCAATTATCCCTAGTGGGAACGTTTCAGGGAGCTTAGGGAAGAATTAATATGCTGAAAACAGCTTGTAATTGCGTCACCGGGAAGCAAAGTTATATGGTTAGGTTAGGTTAGGTTAGGTTAGGTTAGGTTAGGTTAGGTTAGGTTAGGTTAGGTTAGGTTAGGTTAGGTTAGGTTAGGTTAGGTTAGGTTAGGTTAGGTTAGGTTAGGTTAGGTTAGGTTAGGTTAGGTTAGGTTAGGTTAGGTTAGGTTAGGTTAGGTTAGGTTAGGTTAGGTTAGGTTAGGTTAGGTTAGGTTAGGTTAGGTTAGGTTAGGTTAGGTTAGGTTAGGTTAGGTTAGGTTAGGTTAGGTTAGGTTAGGTTAGGTTAGGTTAGGTTAGGTTAGGTTAGGTTAGGTTAGGTTAGGTTAGGTTAGGTTAGGTTAGGTTAGGTTAGGTTAGGTTAGGTTAGGTTAGGTTAGGTTAGGTTAGGTTAGGTTAGGTTAGGTTAGGTTAGGTTAGGTTAGGTTAGGTTAGGTTAGGTTAGGTTAGGTTAGGTTAGGTTAGGTTAGGTTAGGTTAGGTTAGGTTAGGTTAGGTTAGGTTAGGTTAGGTTAGGTTAGGTTAGGTTAGGTTAGGTTAGGTTAGGTTAGGTTAGGTTAGGTTAGGTTAGGTTAGGTTAGGTTAGGTTAGGTTAGGTTAGGTTAGGTTAGGTTAGGTTAGGTTAGGTTAGGTTAGGTTAGGTTAGGTTAGGTTAGGTTAGGTTAGGTTAGGTTAGGTTAGGTTAGGTTAGGTTAGGTTAGGTTAGGTTAGGTTAGGTTAGGTTAGGTTAGGTTAGGTTAGGTTAGGTTAGGTTAGGTTAGGTTAGGTTAGGTTAGGTTAGGTTAGGTTAGGTTAGGTTAGGTTAGGTTAGGTTAGGTTAGGTTAGGTTAGGTTAGGTTAGGTTAGGTTAGGTTAGGTTAGGTTAGGTTAGGTTAGGTTAGGTTAGGTTAGGTTAGGTTAGGTTAGGTTAGGTTAGGTTAGGTTAGGTTAGGTTAGGTTAGGTTAGGTTAGGTTAGGTTAGGTTAGGTTAGGTTAGGTTAGGTTAGGTTAGGTTAGGTTAGGTTAGGTTAGGTTAGGTTAGGTTAGGTTAGGTTAGGTTAGGTTAGGTTAGGTTAGGTTAGGTTAGGTTAGGTTAGGTTAGGTTAGGTTAGGTTAGGTTAGGTTAGGTTAGGTTAGGTTAGGTTAGGTTAGGTTAGGTTAGGTTAGGTTAGGTTAGGTTAGGTTAGGTTAGGTTAGGTTAGGTTAGGTTAGGTTAGGTTAGGTTAGGTTAGGTTAGGTTAGGTTAGGTTAGGTTAGGTTAGGTTAGGTTAGGTTAGGTTAGGTTAGGTTAGGTTAGGTTAGGTTAGGTTAGGTTAGGTTAGGTTAGGTTAGGTTAGGTTAGGTTAGGTTAGGTTAGGTTAGGTTAGGTTAGGTTAGGTTAGGTTAGGTTAGGTTAGGTTAGGTTAGGTTAGGTTAGGTTAGGTTAGGTTAGGTTAGGTTAGGTTAGGTTAGGTTAGGTTAGGTTAGGTTAGGTTAGGTTAGGTTAGGTTAGGTTAGGTTAGGTTAGGTTAGGTTAGGTTAGGTTAGGTTAGGTTAGGTTAGGTTAGGTTAGGTTAGGTTAGGTTAGGTTAGGTTAGGTTAGGTTAGGTTAGGTTAGGTTAGGTTAGGTTAGGTTAGGTTAGGTTAGGTTAGGTTAGGTTAGGTTAGGTTAGGTTAGGTTAGGTTAGGTTAGGTTAGGTTAGGTTAGGTTAGGTTAGGTTAGGTTAGGTTAGGTTAGGTTAGGTTAGGTTAGGTTAGGTTAGGTTAGGTTAGGTTAGGTTAGGTTAGGTTAGGTTAGGTTAGGTTAGGTTAGGTTAGGTTAGGTTAGGTTAGGTTAGGTTAGGTTAGGTTAGGTTAGGTTAGGTTAGGTTAGGTTAGGTTAGGTTAGGTTAGGTTAGGTTAGGTTAGGTTAGGTTAGGTTAGGTTAGGTTAGGTTAGGTTAGGTTAGGTTAGGTTAGGTTAGGTTAGGTTAGGTTAGGTTAGGTTAGGTTAGGTTAGGTTAGGTTAGGTTAGGTTAGGTTAGGTTAGGTTAGGTTAGGTTAGGTTAGGTTAGGTTAGGTTAGGTTAGGTTAGGTTAGGTTAGGTTAGGTTAGGTTAGGTTAGGTTAGGTTAGGTTAGGTTAGGTTAGGTTAGGTTAGGTTAGGTTAGGTTAGGTTAGGTTAGGTTAGGTTAGGTTAGGTTAGGTTAGGTTAGGTTAGGTTAGGTTAGGTTAGGTTAGGTTAGGTTAGGTTAGGTTAGGTTAGGTTAGGTTAGGTTAGGTTAGGTTAGGTTAGGTTAGGTTAGGTTAGGTTAGGTTAGGTTAGGTTAGGTTAGGTTAGGTTAGGTTAGGTTAGGTTAGGTTAGGTTAGGTTAGGTTAGGTTAGGTTAGGTTAGGTTAGGTTAGGTTAGGTTAGGTTAGGTTAGGTTAGGTTAGGTTAGGTTAGGTTAGGTTAGGTTAGGTTAGGTTAGGTTAGGTTAGGTTAGGTTAGGTTAGGTTAGGTTAGGTTAGGTTAGGTTAGGTTAGGTTAGGTTAGGTTAGGTTAGGTTAGGTTAGGTTAGGTTAGGTTAGGTTAGGTTAGGTTAGGTTAGGTTAGGTTAGGTTAGGTTAGGTTAGGTTAGGTTAGGTTAGGTTAGGTTAGGTTAGGTTAGGTTAGGTTAGGTTAGGTTAGGTTAGGTTAGGTTAGGTTAGGTTAGGTTAGGTTAGGTTAGGTTAG